>OX382191.1:2581258-3871888 GCA_947507545.1 Clistopyga incitator | reverse complement strand
TGCTGGTGGTGCAAGCTCCAGTGCACTCGCGGATGCAACGCCGCCCCGGAGTACTCGCAAAACGACCCGACTGCCGTCGAGAGCTTTTGCATAATAAAACAGCCCTGCGAAGCCAGGAGCTTTCGTACTGGCTCGACCCGGCGCGTTATATCTATACCCCCTGAGAGAGCTGTATCGCCTCGTCGCCATCGAGGAAAACAAAAAAAGGAAGAAGCGCCCGCCGTTTTCCCTCCCCCGCCACCCGAGCACTATATTTCTCTTTCACTTGCACCGAGCTTAATACTCATAACTGACGTATACGAGCTCTTTTTTAAGAGTACACGACCCTCGACCCTCGAAATAGTGGACTTTGTTGCCAAAAAGATTACGATGATATCGATTTTTTCAGAGCAGTATTTTTAAACTACATTTTCCTATAAATGATGACGTCCTTCAAATGTCGGATTTAGGCATAGTATCCACAAAATATATAGTTGCTAACTAGGTCAACTCAAGTCTTTTCACATATTATTTTCATTGTGTTTCTTTTCGTCAATATATTTATCTTTCGAGATTTTCTTGCATGTGTAAAAATGGATACAATATCGGGTACGAATTTCAGACTGACACTTTCCACTTTTTCGTTTGATTTTTCTTTTAGAATTTAACCTACGGATTTGGAAATTTCTCCACAATCGTCATGCCAATCGAGTTTTATTTGCATCGCATTTGGACAGAATTAACAAAGCGGCTCAAATATTATGATTTTTTTTTCATCTACTCTTTCCTTTGATTCGTGTAATTTAAGAAACGCTCAAAGTACTTAATTAAAACTAACCATAAGGATAAAGCAGATACCTATATATTAATGTAGAATCAACAAAGCTCTTCATCAGTTTCATGTCATTTAATTGAGAGACACCATTTTTAAAACCCAATCCTTTATTATATAACTTCCAGAGGTTAAAGTGAAAAAATATGTATAAATGAAGATACAAACGAATTTGTATGTACGTTAATAACTTTGGATAATTTCAGCCCTGTCAGCGGGCACCAAAAGCTGCATAATAATTTTCCGAAATTAAAAAAATCCTCTATAAGAAACTCAAAATTGATTAGCATAGTTCCTCTTTCAAGGAGTTTCGTAAAATCTCGATCACGATGACAAAGTAATGTACAAGATTTCACTTTGCCGATGGGTTTATTTTAAAAACAATCGTTTCATCAGAGAATAACAAAAAAATAACAAAACCAATTGCAGAGTCTTTTGGTTGCCCTGACCCCCTTAAGGTATTAAAAACATTGACTCAATCCACGAGTTCCATGCAAGTGTTAATATTTTTCCAATGCGGCGTATTTCAGTCGAGAGACAAAAACACATTGAGAAGCTTTGAAATAAAAAATGTGTATATTTGGGTTCTGACGTTGCGCGCTAACATTTTCGTTTGTAGTATAAATTTTGGACTGCGAGCGGAAACTCGAACGGTGTAACGAGAGCGTGGTTGTCATCGTCGTTGACAGAGACAGTGGGGAATTTTCGAATTTACACAGTTCACGAGATCAAACAAGAGATAAGAGTCGGGAAGGGGAGGAGCGAGAGTTGAAGTGCCGAATTTCGGGTGATTATTCCAACGGCACACAGAGAGGCGAGGGAAAGCAAAAAGAGATGAGAACATCGCAGTGAGAAGAGGGAAGGACGTTAGCTCTGTCTGGCATTACACCAGCACGACAGCCGCCCAGCAGGTCTTTTGCGTTCACGCCTCGTTTACTCATTCCGTCTCGGCAGATCTCTACGTACTACTACTCCACTGGTAGTACTGCCATTTCGCTCGCTCCCTCGACGCTCTCCGTCGATAGAACGCATAGCTGTGTTCGAGGGACTTGATGCAGGAAATGGTCTTGTCTTCACTCTCGTCAGCTTTAGCTCCTTACCGCGTCAAGACTTGGTACAACGCAAATGCAAAAGCGGCCTGAGAGCAGACAACTATTCTCACACGCTACACGTCGCGCATTATCTATCGCTGAGTATTCCAACACGGTATAAGCAGTTGTTAGGCTTATGCTTCCACGTATTATATTACACCGTATTTCGACGTATTATAGAGGAGTTCGGTATTCGAATATATGGGGCATTTTCTGTCACATCAACCGGTTTTTTAGTTTTTTAGAAGGCACTTTTTTTTATAATTTGCCGGATTTTCACATAATTTTTTATGATTAAAAAATTTGCTATTCTTGAAAATGGGATTTTTTTCAGGCAATGTCTTTCGAAATGTCTTTCGAGGCGATCACGGGAGGAAAACTGTTGAGATAAAAATTGTATTTTGAATAGTTTTATTGATTGAGTATTCTTTTTTATTATAGCGATCATTTTTTTCTCAAAAAGTATCAATCAACGTTGCGTAGGGCGTTGTAAAGTTCAGAGGATTTTCGACTAGATTGAATATTTTCAGCGCTATAAAAATAGCTTTGTTTAAAAAACGAAAAATCCATTATATCCATTTGTAAAAAAAAATTAAGTAAAGAAGTTGTTGAAATTGTTTGTGTGAGCCTACACAATTTTTTGTAAATTGTTTTTATAATACGTAGACTTACGAAAAATTCCTAATGATTGTGGAAAAATGAATTCGCAAACAAAAAAAAAATAGTCCAAGGCATTATCAAGAATGTATGAAATCTGGCAAATATCAAATGCGAAAAAAATCAAAGCCTCAGAAATAAAGTGCGATTTGAGAGAGAACGTCCTGTATGTATCGTATTAATGCCCGGTAGACAATGTATGTTCGGCTTCGCAACACATAAATACATAATAAATTTTGTATACACTTATGAATAAGAAGGAAGATGGCAGATAAGGTTCACGACGATGCGAAAGGAGCATAGGTCACGAGTACACAAAAGGCGCCCGTGCAGACAACCCGTGTAAGAATAGCGCAGATAATAAAGCGATAATACCTGACACAACGCAATATAGTCGCGGCGATGAGAATAGCCGCGCGGAGTTTCCGCGAAACCGAGATAAAGCCAGAAATCATGGTAGAAAATATCGAAACGCGGATGTTTGCAACTGGTGCGGTAAAGGTGTAAATAGCCTCGGGTGGGTGCAATCCACGAGTAAATTCGCGAAGCAAACGAATGTTTCACGAGGCCGGCAGCTGGGTTATGCGAACTGAGAAGAGGGACGGAGAGGGTCAACGAGAGAGCGAGAGAGAAGCGGCGTGTCAATTAGAGCCGTGAGGAATTAATTTATGAGCGAGCGCGTGAGCGCCTCAAGACGCCGACGCTCAACAACGAGTTCAAATACAAAGTCGTCGACGGCGACCTCGTTCACTCCCGCGGCGAGCCGCTGCGCTCAGCGCTATCGCGATCGTTCTTTTTTTGTCGGCCTTTTTTAGCTCTTGTCTTTTTTGTTTTTTCTCTCGTCTCGTTCGGTCTACGTTGTGGCCCTTATCGGCGCCTCGTTATGTACACCAGTATACCTTTATCCTCCAGGGGCTATCGAGATTGACAGCAACCGCGATTGCTTGTATCGGGGTCGTGGTTTTTCTGCGTCTCTTGGCTTTATGCTTTTTTTTTTCTTTTTTTTTTTTTTTTTTTTTCTCACTGCCGCGCTCTCGCCCGGCTTGAGACTTCTGAGATTTCGTTTTACCAGTTTAACTTGTTTCAATCGAGAATTCATACGTCCTACTTATAATTCGATAAATTATTGATTTATCGGATATTTAATAACGCGGAGGCGAATTTTTTGGTGGAGCTAAAGGGAGATTATTGGGATTTCTTTCTCGAAGTCGTTTTGTGTGATGTTTCTCGCTTTATTCTCGTTTTATTGAGAAAAAATATTCAGTGCACGTAAAGTCATATTTCATATACAGATATATTAGTTATTTTATTATTTTTCAATAAAACGTAAGATTTCTACCAGTTTTACTGGTTTCAATTGAGCATTCGTACGTCCCACTTATATTTCGATAAATTATTCATTCATCGGATATTTGATAATGTGCGGGAAATTCGTTGGATGAGGAGTTGATTGTGATTTTGCAAAATCTCTCTCGCAATATCGAAAATACATATTTTCCGGCGTACGATGATATCGCTGACGTATGGAAAATAATTATTTTTCATGTGTTTTTTCTTTCAACGTTTTTCCGATTCGATTATTTAATTTATTCGTTTAAAAATGCCTCTCGTTGAATTTATATTTCCGACTTGAAAATAAAAAAAATGGAGCGTTATAAATTTCACAAAGGGTATCCAATTCCGTTGTCACTTATTCAAATCCAAAAGTGGTATACCACGTCATCCGAAGAAACAGGGATACACCGAGCAAAAAACGTACTCGGCCATTAGTCGGCTAAAAAAACGGATTTCCATTACAAAATACACGGAAAATCAGATTGAAAGTCTCAATAACGACTGCGTCTGTAATTGTTTTTTTTTTTCTCGAGCCTCTGATTGCCAATGGCTTCGATAGAGCGTGCAATAACCAATTAACGACTTTGACGTTTTTTTCTAGGCACGATGTGTGTTTCACTTAATTGCGAAATTATCTATATCGAAGCCAAGGTATCTGACGCTTATTTTTCTTCACGTTGTGCGATTGTGTTGCACGTACGTGGTACTACAAGAGTGCGAGTACGAAAGTTAGCAGCACCTGCGAGAGGTTCGACGCGCATCGGTACAGCGGTCCCTCGACTATTGCCTCTAACGAATTATACAGTACAACGTATACCATATTCCAAAGTATTATTATACAGCCGAGACTTGTTTTTCCATCGATACATGCCGCGACTACACAGAGACTTACACAGACACAATTAGTTACGTGGGCATATAATAAATTCTTTGGCTGGTGATGCTCGTCTTATACTTCGTGTTCCTGCTATGTTCGTCCTCCCAGACGCAGACCAGAACGCTCGTTCCCCAGGGCGACCGTGCCAACGAACGAGCTCGAAGAGTCTGCCAGTTTTTCCTCTCCGTTGTCGTTACAACAAGCGATCCTTGGCCTCTTTCTCATCTATTCTCCGTAGTCTCCCTTTGCCTCTTTCTCTCGCGCACCTTTTTTCTTATTACATTATTATCGGCTTCCACGTTTTACAAGGCGCGTATCCGCGCGTTCTGCTCGGCCCATTGCTTCGTTCTACCTATAGAGGTATAGACGTGTACCCGCTCATCGTCACGCCTTATTTATTCGGACCCGTAACTTTCCGCAGGTTCTTCCAGATACTTTCTGTACACATTTATACCTCTGGGATTCTACAGTCTCGTCTCACGTACCTTACATTTTTTTTCCCCTCACGTTCTTGTTGTTCGTTGGCTAATAAAGGAATAACAATTTTTTTCGATCATTTCTTTCTCCGTTAGAGAAGAAGAGTGTCGAAAAATATTGTTTATAAAATATTTCCATTTTTCTGGAGTTTAAATGTTACTTATTTTTTGAATTTTCAAATATTAAAAAAGTTTATTCAAAATATTTTGGTAAATCTAGCATTTAATAATAGCCACTCAATAGTTTTACAGTTTCCAAAGTTTACATAACTTTTCTGTAAATAGGACATCGAATATTTTATTAAAGGCAAATAAAACGAAATTCCGTTATAATAATTGTGTACCCCTTATGTAAAATTTACAGAAATTCTTTCTAAACGTCCGCAGACATAAAATGAATATTAACGGTACATCAAAATAAATTCACTACTATCCACTGCGTGCTTAACGAATAATCAATAGCAAAATGAAATTCAACATTATTTCCATGAAACCGTCAAGTAAAAAAATAAATTATAAAATATAATCACAGCCATTCCATTTAGCAAACGCATAAAGGCCGTGGTGCTTCTGCGAAATGCAATGCGAACGATAAAGTTGTGGAAGGCTCGACTGTAGAAAATTCGCTGAGTGAATAACAGTAGGGATCTCGTGCGGTAAGAAAATGTGTTGAGCACATTGAAGGAGAGGCTCGCGCGCTATCTGGATCGATACGCTCGTCGAGCTATCGATTCTCACTGGTTAATGCCTTAAATGGTCTTGCGCATATTCCGAGTGCGGAGTGAGTCTCGCGCGTCTATCAGGTGAGTATAGTTGGTGGCGGCTGCGGTTGCTGACTGGCAGGTTCTTCCGCGGGGCATAAATAAATGGGTTTTATCGACCAGTGTGTCTGTGTGCGAGAGGAGCGCGCGCTATGCCCGGGAAGAGCGACTGGTTACTGCCGTTCCGATGTTATAGTACCTACTACCGGCCATAGTATACTGCCGCAGTCTAGTCTCGAACGGCAACTCTTCCAATACTCGAGTTAGTGCCTATGTATGATGCCTTTGCAAGCTTTATGACACGAAAACTAGCTCTGTACGACTGGCACGTCCAACTGGCGAGCGGTATATATGTATCTTATGGGATACTACCAGGAGCCTCGAGGTCTGCTGCATGCAGCAACACCAGTACATCAATTATCCCGTTTCTCAGAACGGGCGCCGTATACGCCAAGAGATAGAGGCGATAGCGAAACGCAGCCATGAATAAATCATAACTAAACGTTAGCCACGATCGATCGCGATCGATACTAAATAAAATTCGACAAAGAACGGAGACTCTGAGAATCTCAGGCTCGGCCTTTCCCGTATCATTTTTTTGCTTACCCTCCTCTGCTATACCTTCCTGGATTTTATTTATTCTTTAACCAACGATTAAAATCGACGCTGCTGTATTTTGCTGACATGTCATGAGTAAAGGTATCATCGTTTCTGCGCAAGTTTTGATTGTCTTAAACTAATGAAAATAATAATTAATCGAGAAATAATGCTGCCCTTGGATTTTGAAAAAAATATAGCTCTTCTATATTGACGGCAGTTTTTTTAAATCGATTTGTTTTTTTTTTTTAGATTTTTTAGCACGTATTTTCTAAGTATCTCGACACCGGTATTCGAATTGTCTTTCGTAAAGTTACATCCGGTTTCCCAGAATGGACACCGTTTTCACCAAAAGATAGAATCGATAGCCAAATACGGGCATGAATAAATCATAACTAAAATACCGTGATCGATCGCGATCGATACAAAACACAGTTCTATGGAAATGGGGCACAAAAATTAAATTAAATTTTTCATACAGATGCCAGAAAATATTGCATCAAAGCACATTACCACCATCTCAGTTTTTTATTGCAATAAACCGATAAAACTACGGATTAACCACTTTTAGATTTTTTAACACGTATTTTCCAAGTATCTCAACACAGATATTCGAATTGTCTTTCGTAAAGTTACACCAGTACACAATTATCCGGTTTCCCTGAATGGGCACCGTATTCACCAAGACAAAGAATCGATAGTCAAATACAGGCGTGAATAAATCATAACTAAAATACCGTGATCGATCGCGATCGATACAAAACACAGTTCTATGAAAATGGGGCACAAAAATTAAATTAAATTTTTCATATAGATGCCAGAAAATATTGCATCAAGCAAATTACCACCATCTCAATTTTTTATTGCAATAAACCAATAAAACTACGGATTAACCACTTTTAGATTTTTTATCGCGTATTTTTGAAGTATCTCAACACCGATATTCGAATTGTCTTTCATAGAGTAACACCAGTACATCAATCATCCGGTTTCCCAGAATGGGCACGGTATCCGCCAAGAGATAGAGTCGATAGCCAAATACAGGCATGAATAAATCATAACTAAAGCACCGCGATCGATCGCGATCGATACAGAATGAAATTCGATAAAGAAAGCGGTTCCCGCGAGTTGCCAGCTCCACCTTTCCCGCTTCATTTCTTTATTTATCTCCATATCCCTCCCAATATCTTTCTGCATCTGTCTTGCCAAGCTCTCGGTTCTCGAAACAATCCATGCAACTTACTGTCTGGCTGGGTGCCCTTCCGCAACTGCGGGAAAGGAGATCGAGGCGCGAGATGGTGGCTCCCTCTTTGCCTCGTCGCTGGGCTCGCCTTCTCCTCTCAATCGTTCCCCATGAGAATCCTCCAGTCCGCGGCCCGCGCTTTTTTTAAATAAAAACGTCGGGGCAAGGCGAGCCGAGCGCTGCTTTGGCACGGTTCAAGATTCATGGCAACTCGATATTGCAAAGTAGTTTGAAAAAGAAGGAAGTAGCGAGGTAGAAGAAAAAGAATTGAAAGAGAGCAGTCAACCCGGCATCGGCTTCTCGGTCCCCTTTTCTTTTCCTTTCTCTTTATATACATATACGCTACACGGAAATACTATGGCTAGATGCAAAGAGAGTCTCGGCCTTCCGGCGTAACCAAAAATTTATTCTCGGTCCAATATCGCGGAACGCGTCTCGAGACTCGTAGCTTTTGCCGCGTTTTCTTCTCTCTCTCTCTCACACTCTTTTGCTACAATCGGACTAGTCTCCACAAGCCATTTTTCCGTTTCTCTTTGCCTGTGTGTCCTGCCGGTTTTACTCGTAACCTTCGCCCCACCCTGTCGTGAATCCTACGGTAAAGCTCGCCAAGCGACTTTTCCACGCGACCTCTGCCTGTGGCTTATACATGGAGTGGCCTCCGACGCCGGCCAGATACCCAGGGAAAGCGAAACCACCCAACAGCCGTTTGGAAAATTTATTTGACTACCGATATTGCGAAACGTACCCTCTGTTCTGGACTATGTGTTTTCCCTCGTGGATGGGCTATGTGTCTCCCTGTATTTCGTACGTCCTCCGTTCCACTGTATTGCTACGTTTGCCGATATTAGATGTGAACTGCGCCACGATATATCGACGCTACGCGGCTACACATGACATCCATATATCCGGTATATTTTCAAATTGCTTCAATATTGTTTGTGGTCATTTTAAGACTGCGGATTTTCATTTTTATGCATCAGGACTGTTTTAGTCTGTCATCGTACGGTTAAATGCTCGCCGTTAACGTCATAGTACAAACATACTGTACGAGTACAGATTACGACAAACTTTGAAAATTTCGCCCCTTAACCTTTTACAACCGACGCAATAGTTATAATTTTACTACAATTACTTGCAGATTCTATAAAACGACGTTTTTATTTTTATTTTTGTAGTCGTTTGGATACACAACATTGTGTTGAGTAAGATTTTTTCGAATGCTCGGTTTTTTTTTTAATAATTTTTTGTGCGATTTATTGATGAATGTTTAAAATTCATCAGAGGCATAATAACTCTTTTAATTTTAAGATATCTAGCAAAATATGTCATGAGATATATATTTTCTGAAATATTGAGTTCTATTATATTTTGCAAACTTAGGTTTTGTAAAAAAATAACCGATCATAAACAACTATGTCCGTATCCAGTTAAATTTCGATTACAATAAACAAGTACAGCAAAACTATTGGGCAAACAATACCACTTTTATATTTTTAACAGGACCAAAAAAAATTAAAAAGTACACATTTATTATCTTAACGAGAACATTTTTCTAAACTTCTTGTACCAAAAAATGTCACCACATACGCTGTTGTCATCAACTGCTCATTTAACTGCCCTAATGACCGCAATGTATGAAATTTCAACCCTAATACCACGTTCATTTTTTCAATCTTCCCATCGAGTTTTCCCTTGTCCTTGAATCGTCGATAAAAATCGACGTTACGAAGGACGTCCGTTGAAACGATGTGTACACATAGTCGCCCACATAAAACTCTACATATGCGTGACACTGTATATGGTATACTGGGCGACAGAGAGAGGGCGAGAGAGAGAGAGAGAGAGAGAGAGAGAGGGAGAGTACACAAACACGTACACGTATAAATATACATACATATATAGGACGAGTGGGGGGAGTACGCGAGAGACCGAAGCGCAATGCTAACTCATCGTTATCACGAAACGGTTGGCCATTATTTTCCCCGATGATGCCGCCGCCTCGACTCTCTCGCTCGTCCTCCGTCTCGTATAATATCTACACCGCCCTCGGCGTTCCACACGTTTATGTTATACCGTGTGCATGCGTTGTGCATCTGCATTCACCGTGCGGCCCGTGATGACCCATCGGGGATGGGATCTCCGTTCATACACGCACGCACATCGACAGTTGTACCGCTAACCCCACACCCGCAAATCACACAGTGAAATGCACGTGTGTTTATAACTCAAGCACGTATCCATACGTCTTTTGTGCGCTGTGTGACCGGTGCACATACGAGGCGAACGACAATTTTCCATTTGGTGTTGGTAACACTGCTACCGGTGTATCGTCCTCGTATTGACGATGCTGTTGCTCTCTGCTCTGGCGACATTTACGAATGTGCGCTTCGACTATACGCGCTCCAACGATTTTGCTTTCTCTCTCCTCCTCGACATTTCTCTTTCTCTATGCCTCGTGGTCCCGACCGTGTGTACACGGACCGGTGGTTAATTACCAGTCAAATTTCATTACTTGACCGGCAATTGGCTGTACGGCCTGGCACACATTCGCATTTACATCCACGCTGCATACTGCAATGCTGTGCGTATGTATAGCGTGTGTATATACATGTATATTGTTGGTCTTCTGTCTCACTCGAATCTATCCACCTACGCGTATGCCAACGGACATCCTATCCGCGATTACACACCAACCGTATAAAGTTATATCTGTAGCGGAAGGTGAACTGTGATGCGGACGTAAACGGTCGTACTCATAAACAAAGTTGAAGCTTCAAAGTTGAGCTTTATCTTCCACTGTTCAATAACGCTTCGTACCTCGGTTCTTCCGCTTCATTTTCGTCGTCCTCTTATTTATCCTTCGCTTGTACCCCGACGCAAGTAGAGATAAGGCGCACGTGGAAAGACGTCTAACTGTAATCGATAGTTTGTGCTTTCTGGGCTGAGAAATAGTAGTTGTTGAGACATATATTTATTGGATTAATTGGATATCCAACTTTATCGCTCGTGATTTTTTTAAAAATACTATGGGAATTTGTGTTGTACTGACAATAAGGTTTGTTGCGTCGAGCACAGTTTTTTTTACTGGGTCAGAAATTGAAAAATTAAAAAATAATCTTGGTGCCTTTTATTCGGATCCGCAAACAAAGTTGAAGCTTCAAAGTTGAGTTTTATCTCCCACTGTTCAATGCCGCTTCGTACCTCGATTCTTCCGCTTCATTTTCGTCGTCCTCTTACTTATTCTTCGCTTGTACCCCGACGCAAGTAGAGATAAGGCGCACGTGGAAAGACGTCTAACTGTAATCGATAGTTTGTGCTTTCTGGGCTGAGAAATAGTAGTTGTTGAGACATATATTTATTGGATTAATTGGATATCCAACTTTATCGCTCGTGATTTTTTTTTAATACTATGGGAATTTGTGTTGTACTGAGAATCAAGATTTGTTGCGTCGAGCACAGTTTTTTTTACTGGGTCAGAAATCTAAAAATTAAAAAATAATCTTGGTGCCTTTTATTCGGATCCGCAAACAAAGTTGAAGCTTCAAAGTTGAGTTTTATCTCCCACTGTTCAATGCCGCTTCGTACCTCGATTCTTCCGCTTCATTTTCGTCGTCCTCTTATTTATCCTTCGCTTGTACCCCGACGCAAGTAGAAATAAGGCGCACGTGGAAAGACGTCAACTGTAATCGATAGTTTGTGCTTTCTGGGCTGAGAAATAGTAGTTGTTGAGACATATATTTATTGGATTAATTGGATATCCAACTTTATCGCTCGTGATTTATTTTTTAATACTATCGGAATTTGTGTTGTACTGAGAATCAAGATTTGTTGGGTCGAGCACATTTTTTTTTACTGGGTCAGAAATCTAAAAATTAAAAAATAATCTTGGTGCCTTTTATTCGGATCCGCAAACAAAGTTGAAGCTTCAAAGTTGAGTTTTATCTCCCACTGTTCAATGCCGCTTCGTACCTCGATTCTTCCGCTTCATTTTCGTCGTCCTCTTATTTATCCTGCGCTTGTCCCCCGACGCAAGTAGAGATAAGGCGCACGTGGAAAGACGTCAACTGTAATCGATAGTTTGCGTTTTCTGCGCTGAGAAATAGTAGTTGTTGAGACATATATTTATTGGATTAATTGGATATCCAACTTTATCGCTCGTGATTTTTTTTAATACTATGGGAATTTGTGTTGTACTGAGATTCAAGATTTGTTGCGTCGAGCACAGTTTTGTTTACTGGGTCAGAAATCTAAAAATTAAAAAATAATGTTGCAATCAATGAAAACTGAAAGCTTCGTTTTCGTAAATGTTGAAAATCTTATTTTTGTATTTTTACGCGTTAATGCGCGATTCCCAAATTGAATTTTAGAATACGACCCCGATTAAATTTCAATGTTGCCCTAGTTTTTGTAGAATGTTTGACTTAACGATAAACCAGTTTGAAAAAAAAAGCTGCATTAGCGAAGTGGATTTACCAAATCGAACTTCAAACAAAATCCTTACGTTGGAATGCACGGATTTTACGATGAATTTCGATTTATTTAAAACCATTGTTGATAAATGCATAAAACATTTCTCGTGATTCATCGGATTTTTTTTTTTTTTTTTTTTTTTTTTTTTTTTTTTTTTTTTTTTTTTTCAATGAAAAAAGGTTTCCATTTTACGGAGCTATATTTTTATAGTGTGTACCACAACTGCGCTATCAATGCAGATTGGAAACACTAGAATATTCTGTAGGATTGTGTATATCTATCGATACGTGTGTATATCTTGTGACTGCATTGGACGGGTTTTATTCGCTGAATATCCTATATAGCGATATTGGCAGATAGGCAGAATGCCAGTGCGGTAGCCAGCATGGAGAACATTATTGTTACACAGTTGTGGAAGCCGGAAGGGTGGTTGAAGGGGCGATGATGCAGAGGTCAGTGAGTGTGATAGGGGTAGGGGGTAAAACGATGACGCGAGCTCGGACAAAACGTCATATTAATTGCTCGCTGCGGGCGAACCGCGTGACGGGATTTACTCTTTCGTTCATCGTCACACGCTTTTTCGAACAATTATTATTTTCGGGTTATTGTGAAATGATTTTTCACGGGTAATTGCACTACCCCGGGCGACTGTATTGTTCCTTTGTTATTATTGCATAATTCAAAATATGTTAAGCGCGATTATTTGTAAAAAAAAATACCAATTTGTCACACGACTTATTTTAAGCTAATCTTGAATTATTATACTCAGGTGTGTGTACAGTACCTGGTGACGTAATCGGAAAGCCACATATACTGTAAAACATCAATTGAGATTTATGTATTATCAGACGTTTTTTTTTATTGCAGTTAACATTTATTAATTACACAGAAAAATTTTGGTCAATCTAAGATTTACAAAAAAAAAGTTCAAAAATAATTTGTATTGAAAATGTGAAAGTAGGAAAAGTCTACAGTTTTTCTCTAAAATTAACGAATAATTACTGTGCATGTTTTTGCAGAAAATCTTTTTTCCACAAGTACAAAAGGTTTCAATTTTTTTTTTGTGAATACAATGTATATTGTACTTGCTTGCTAAACTAAATATAATATTTTAATTATTTGAGTGGATAATGCAACCACTCGTTCTGATCGGAATCCAGATCAGGACCTTATCAGGGCTGACCAGGCTGTGGTCGAGATCGGATCCGAGCAATATTTGCAATCGCATTGCATCTGAATTTTTGAGAAAGTCAAATATGGCTTTTAACAGCCAGGCCAATTATTCGAAAAATAAAAACAATAATTAATCATTTATTTGATTTCACACTTATTGTAAATCAAATTTAATGTAGTCTAATATTTATAAGTTTGAGAGCCGTTTTAATTACACTGGTTGACGTCTTCGTCGCCGTGGAAAATTAAGGGCGCGACGTGATTTAGATCGCAAAAGTTTATGGCGTTACCGCCTCCGTAACACGGAACGTTATCTAAATGTTGGGGTACAGCGAGTTTGTGCTGCCTTGTATATCCATCCACAGCCATTTACGATACCGGTAGTACCGGCCTGGTTTAAGGTACGGTAGCAAAAATAACTGCGAATGTGGATTTGGAGTCCGCGTCAGGTTCTGGTCAGTTTCTAGTCCGATTCGGATCAGGTCTTTATTTTAGTAACGTCTAAATTTGAAACGAAGCCAGATACGCATTAGAGAAAATTTCTCTAACTTCATTAATATTTTTCCGCAATAATTACATCAAAGTCAACTTTCTGCACTAAATAATTTTACTAAAGTCAACTATATTTGCGCGAACAATGAATTTTTCTCTACATTTACTTAAAACAAAATGAAATCGAGTCTAATTTTCAAACGCTTGAGAATCGTTTTAATTCCATTGGTCGGCGTCGTCGTCGCTTTTGAAAATTAAGGGTGCGACGTGATTTAGATCGCAAAAGTTTCCGGCGCTACCGCCTCCGTAACACGGAACGTTATCTGAATTTTGGGGTTACCGAGGGTTTCTACTGCGCTCTATATACATCCACAGCTATTCACGATACCGGCAGTACCGGCCTGGTTTAAGGTACGGACGCAAAGTACCCGCGAACGTGGGGTCGGAGGCCTGGGAAAACGCGCTAGTAGAATGGCCGTGTAAATGAGTGTGAGAGGCTGAGGGTGGGTGAGACCGTGCCACCGGGAGAAGGCTGTGCTACTGCGATGGAGTGAATTTATAGCGCTCCGGAACTAATTAAGTCCCCTTAAATCTCAAATGGTTGGTTCGCGCCCGAGAACGCCACCGGTATACGCTTTTCTCGCTTACAACGGACGGAATTTTCTACCTGTTTGAATTCAAGAAACGTGACGACTAGCTAGCTCCCGCCTCTACCATTTCAATTCACTCTTTCCCTCTGCCTTTTCTCCGTACTACATCCTTCGGCTTTTCTACCAACAGCGGAAATTTTCCGAGGCACAAATTGAACAATTACAAATAAATCTTTCAGAGCGCGTGCAATTGATTGTCGGAAGGGTTCCCTAGACTCTACACCGTCGCTCCAATTTCCAGACAATGTCAGATCGATGTAATTGCACTGAAAGAACTTTGTATTACCTTTTATCCGTACGTACGTCATTATGAAATACTTTTTTCATGACAAATTGCTCGGATGAATGCCACGTGAGTAATAATATACTGAAAATCCACGCAATTTCATCGCGTAAATATATCAAAGTTGCCAGACACCGAGTCTACATACGCTCTGCACTACAAAATACGATATGCCGCGATAATTGAATTGCATTCCAAATGAACTATGGGATGCTATGCTGAGGGAACTCTACTTACAATATTGTTCATTACCAGGATACTTTGACGGAATTTTTATTTACATCAAAGTACAGAATATTTTTAATTAAATTAAATTACGTGTGAAACAAATTAAACTAGGTGTATGGCTTTGTAGTAGTTCCTAAAGCACGCATTACACTATAGTGTCATCCTGAAATTCCTTAATTATGCCAACGCACACGATTCTTCTCTCCCATAAAATGTCGCAAGGTAGAGCCTTGCAAAATGCTTTATCATTGGTTAACGGTGTATTTGAAGTAAGCTTTATGAGAAAGGATGTTGATCAATTTAAGCGGTTCGGTAGAGGAAGGCTTGTGAACATTATGAACTAATGACTCAGTTATTTCCCTGTTTCTACGTTGCAGTTCGTATACTGTAAATATTAATGGAGAGAGGATCCATCGTCATACGCACGTTATTAACAATAATTTTCAAATACCTCGACCTCATAAGGGAATGCCGTATATATTAATTTCTTGCCTTTTCCGGTGTTTCCAATATGACAGTCACAATGCGTACTTGTTTTTGATCGAGTAAAGCCGATTATTTAGTATATATTGCGGATTGGGGGGCACAAAAATCCGAACAATCATAAATCCTAAGTACCTGGTCCATTCAAAACCATGGCACATTCTGAAAATCAAAGTTCTTACTTTTACAATGTGCAAAGGGCGACATGCATTCGATTGCTTTCTGGAAAATGTACGTTTTCAAAAGGTCCAATGAAAAACGCTTTTTCTACACCAACCACAAGAGTTAAGGGTTTTATCGTATTCTTACCCTCCGGTTGTACAGCAAACTCTCATCTACTACGACATGATCCCGTAAAAAAGGTTGATGGTACTTCTACTTTCACAATATACAAGGTGGTTTTATTAACGGGCATTTAACACCATGTGTATAAAACGATACTGTGTATATAGCAATATGCGATTTTATAGGAGCGCATGAAAAAACTTATTTTTATAACAACCATATAATGTCAGACTTCTATTGCGCCCTTTTGATTGCGTCGACTTACCCTAAGGAGATATATTCATATTTTGATATCCAATACAAGGCCTGATTCATTGCAGCATGCGGTCTAATATCGATTAACTGGTAAATGTATAATGCTAAACCAATCGCAACTGTCGACAAAGACAGTAATTCAATCAACTAGCCAAATAAGTCAAGGCAACGAAATTCTCGCTGTACAAGAAAATTTATTTCCCTGTATCCTGATACACCGCTTAATGACGACTATACTTGCTTGACGTTGCATTCGCTTGCCGATAATTTCAAGCGGCCATATTTGAACGAGCGTTACCAACCTTCGAATACAGCAGATCCGTTGGTCAATAGTTATATAGTTGCTGTATCCAATTCTCTATATTCCGCACGCTCTCTTATCGCGATAACATAAATTGGTGCGGTGTGCGCTTGTCGTGAAATTATGTTCACGGTTAATGGACACGTTTCTCGGATATGCGGTCGAGTCATCGAGTGTCGGCTCGCCACGTTCCATCTGTGGATGTAGTAGGTGAAAGTGCAAGAGCATCAAGCAGCAACAGTATCAACAACATTGTACGCGCATGCATTGGACAAAATGGTATACCATCCTAGCGATGTACATAGAAAATACATAGAGGGAACACACGTGAATGCAACGGAGCCGCGAGACGGAGGCAAAAGTGCACCGACGAATAGGAAGGATATTATTATAGGTACATAGCAAAGTACATGCCATGGAATACCTGTAGCGCTTTGATACGTACATCGTACGAAGGTGCGTCACGCCACGGATACATAAATGCGCGTTGCGGTGAACGGACGAAACGGCACGCGGAGAAATAGCATGTAGAAATTTATTATACGTTTAGTTTACGTGTTGCGGCGGGGACGAACGAACGTTACACTAGAAACGAACGAGAGTTGTGTGTTCTCTATCTAATGGCGTTATCTACCATACATATATAGACAAATACAGTTCCACATATATGTATATATATATACATATTTATGTGAGATTGTATCGAAGTGGATGTGTATTTGTATACAAAGCCGTAATGTGCGTATGCTATTCTATTAGTAAATGCGAGGGTCAACGGGCACGCGGGCGGCGAATTCGTGTTTAGTTCGACGCGCGTTAGACACAATTGTGTAACGGCAAATATCGCCGGTCGCCGGGTGGTAAAGTGCGGCGACCAACCGGCTCGCTAATAATTTATCCGGCGGTCGAATTAGATCGGGATAGTGACGGTGATCGCGGCTCACCCAACCTCTCTCTCTCTCTCTCTCTCTCTCTCTCTCTCTCGCCTTTTCTGCGGTTTCCCTGCATTGTATATCTATATACGCCTATCTGTCTTTCAGCGCACTGTGACGAGCTCGCACGGTTACTCGGCCACAAATATTCGCCATCAACCACGCACTCTGTTTCGTTTTACTGTTCCGCGCTGACTACGCTCACTTTATGCTTACATTGCTCCTATAAGCGCTGCTACTATATGGAATTTCTTTTTTTTTTTCACAAACATGTCGGTTTAGTCGGTTCGGTGGATGATTTGTAACAATTAGAAATGTGTCGCTAATTAATCATTGTATGTAAAAATGACTTATACATTTTTTAACTTATTTGCTTAGCTTTCACAGTATGCCTTCAAATGTCTTTTACCGCCCCCTTCACACCTTTCCTCCTATCATTGACTACCGCACGCCACTCATCTAACCTAACTTTCCATGCGTTAGCTGCCGATTTAGCTACACCCAGATAGAAATGTAACGACATGAACACCGCACTTCATTAATCTAACCTAACTTTTCATGCGTTAGCTGCTGATTTAGCTATACCCAGATAGAAATGTAACGACATGAACACCGCACTTCATTAATCTAACCTAACTTTCCATGCGTTAGCTGCCGATTTAGCTACACCCAGATAGAAATGTAACGACATGAACACCGCACTTCATTAATCTAACCTAACTTTCCATGCGTTAGCTGCTGATTTAGCTACACCCAGACAGAAATGTAACGACATGAACACCGCACGTCATTAATCTAACCTAACTTTCCATGCGTTAGCTGCCGATTTAGCTACACCCAGATAGAAATGTAACGACATGAATACCGCACTTCATTAATCTAACCTAACTTTCCATGCGTTAGCTGCCGATTTAGCTACACCCAGATAGAAATGTAACGACATGAATACCGCACTTCATTAATCTAACCTAACTTTCCATGCGTTAGCTGCCAATTTAGCTACACTCAGATAGAAATGTAACGAATGAACACCGCACTTCATTAATCTAACCTAACTTTCCATGCGTTAGCTGCTGATTTAGCTACACCCAGATAGAAATGTAACGACATGAATACCGCACTTCATCAATCTAACCTAACTTTCCATGCGTTAGCTGCCGATTTAGCTACACCCAGATAGAAATGTAGCGACATGAACACCGCACTTCATCAATCTAACCTAACTTTCCATGCGTTAGCTGCTGATTTAGCTATACCCAGATAGAAATGTAGCGACTCGAAGACCGCACGTCATTAATCCAACCTAACTTTTCATACGTTAGCTGTCGACTTAGCTACACGCAGATAGAAATATAACGACGCGAAGACTGCACCGTGGCGACACGGCGCGACACGTCGTTTCGGTACCTTGCAGTTATGTACGACCGAATGTAACGACACAGTGCCGAGACTCTTCGATCATCCAGGATGAGGTCCGGGGGAGTTTCTCGTGTCCCGAAAAGAATCCCAGGTGGAGTCCCGGATGGGCTGGAAGACTCTAAAATGGACCTTGGGATCGGATTAAACCCCTAGGTTCATACGAGAGTCTTTTCTGTTCTCCCGCCTGGATTGCCTGGATTCCATCCCGGACACCATCCCGGATGCCATCCGGGACTTCATCCTAGACTGCTTTTTTCTGCGCGGGCGGTCATTATAGAAAAATAAAATTACTCCAAGATAACGGATAAGCAAAACAGTGACCGTCGGTAACCGTAAACTGACCGAAAATGATTCCGATGGTAGGTTTTGGGTTACCATTCCGTTATTTGTAAAACTTTAAAATAACCAAAAAACAACTTCTAACAATCTGTCGGTTACTTTGAGACTTGTTGTTTTAAATCGGGTTCTTTTTTGTTCCAAAGCAGCGGTTGCTTTGTCGGTTACATTGTGGTTGTGTTACGGTAATGCTACGGTAAATGAACTTTATAATGACGGTTACTTGTATCTGACGTAAAGCAACCACAAAATGAAGGTTGCTCGGATCTATTAGGGTTCAGTCGGAAATCCAATCGCTGACTAACAATATCGATACATCGAAAAATCACTGTAAAATTGTGTAAATCAGATATTTTTGGTAGGAAACCATATAACCGAGAACGATAGTCTAGGTCAAAAGGCAATTGATAAATTTATAATTCTATAATTCTTTTGTCGAATCATAAAAATTGTACAATATTTATTAGGGTCGTGGGAATGTCGAAGGAATTCGTATTTTTCGAAAAATTATCGAATATTGAAAAAAAAACTGAATTATTTGCAAAGTTGCTGAATAATTTAAAAAAAATCGTCCCTACACGAAAGACCGTTTTCCACTCCCAGTGATATTGACATAGAAGTACGTAGAGATTCAAAGTTTGAATATTCGACTTACCGCATATTCGAGGCTGTTGAATATTCGAATTTACCAAATGTTCGAATCAAACTTCAAATAAAATATTACGATTCAATTCGAAGCCGAGTATACGTTGTTTTCGAACATTTGTACATGCCTGATATTCATAATTTCATAATTACACTTCATAATTATAAAAATTTCGGTGAAGATTAACGGTAAACTGAAAAAAGTCAATTTCTTCAAATAGGTAGGACCACATTGCCGGAGATTTGAGTACAAATTAAAAGTATAATTTCGCCTCAAGACACTTGACTAGACTGCCAACTGAGCGTGGCAGATTTCAAACTTAAAACTTATTTCGACTCCCCCCCCCCCCCATCCACGTTTTTTCCGTTTTACACCCACCGCCTCCATTATTTCTTGCCTTTTGCCCACACTGCTCCGTCTTTTCACCTTGCTCTTTTCGCCCAAGCTCGTGACTCACCTTATTTCAAAAGTTTTTTAAATCTTTTCAACTCTTCGCTACCGAGGAGAGACGTCGGGGGTGCAAAAAGCTCGAGCACGCTCGCTCGAGTTCTTCGAACTTTGGTCGCGAAAGAATTCGCAGACGCAGTCCAAGAGGGGTAAAATGCCGGACAAAAAAAAAAAAAAAGCACGAAAATTAAGAGGATGAGAGAAGTCAGTTGTGAATCACGCAGCGCGGAGCTCCGAGGAATTGATAGCCCAGGAGAAAATAAAAAGGAGAAAGTTCGAAGAAACGTGAGAGATAAAAAAAGAGCGAGAGATAAGGTGCAGCGAATGAGCAAGTTAGAGAAGGAGCATTAATTAGTTGCGAACGCGTGCTGAGCAGATCGGAGCAGATAGTTCAGAGGTAAAGTTTCGTTTGCCCACCAGAGCAAATCGCCACTTACAACGCTCACGTCGCGTTTAACATTAAATTACTGCAATCCTAATTGCCAGACTATAAGTTAAACGTGTACCACTCATGAAAAATAGAAATTAAATAGTTGCTCTAATTACTATAAATTAAACACCTACTTCAAGATACGAATTTGTAGAAAAACAGACGGCAGTGGACGTGCGATGAGTGTCGGGCTTCGGCGGGCCCCAGAGTCAAGCAGCATGCTCTGCGATCACAACTCGGATGGGTGACCGCTTAGCCACGCGTTGGTTTGCGCGTTGAATGTTGAGTGGGAGGCAGTCTTTCTGAGTTTCTAATAAATTCTGATTCTGAAACAAGACTGTAAGTTTCCATTCATAAATTCGTCAAGCTAATTTAGTGTAATATAAAATTAGGCCCCCTTTTCCAATGAAATTGGGGCAAATAAACAAAAAGTAAATTATTAAAATTACTATGACAAAAAAAATGGAGATCGCACTTGACATCGTTTATGAGTAAAAGCCTCCAGTACGTGTACATTAAATATTATTGATTGTTAATCGACTATCGGCGGTCTGTTTTTAAGTTGATGGAATGTTTGCCAAATACCTCTCAGATCAGAGATCGTGATTGGCGCGAGTCTAAGCGCGCGAAACCGAAGTTTTATTATGGCTGCTTAATTGATTAAATTAATTAACCAAATAGCCATAATCGACGAATTTTTACTCAAACTAAATGAGAAAAAATTCTGCCACGATCCGATCCGAACTGGGAACACCCAAAATTCTAGCCTGGTGCGTTACCAACTACGTCATCGTGGCTCTGACAGAATGAATTAACGATCATTATTATTATAGTCAGATATTAACTTATATTTTGTAGGCTCTGACGAGTGGTGCTTCGCAAAAATTCCATCAACGTAAAAACATACCGCCAATAGTCGATTAACAATGAAAAATAGGAACATACGTTTACAGCCTACAATATAGGCGTGTACATTAAATTTCAAGTAGATTTTTTTACAGTGTACAATAAAAACTCGGTAAAAACAAAGCCGCCTGTATCGGCCAGGTTTCCGGAGTTTCTCCGTGCCCCTGTGCAAATGCGATACAGTAGTGCATTAAGAGGAGTGGCTGCGGACAGCACTCTAGAAGAGTCTTAAGGAATCGAATTGGTAATCAAGGAAAGAGGGTAGTAAAAGGAAATAGGCACACTTGAGGAATAACCAATAAAAAAGATTTTTTCAAATATTAATTTGTAGTAAAAACTATAAAATAAATGTCTTTTGTACTTTATCCTATAAGTTATATAAATTAATTAGAAAAAACAATTTAGCAGTAATTACGCTGTAAATCTATTTTTTGTACTTGCAATCTATTTTCTGATAAAACCAAAATACAAATTTTCTTTTTTGGACTTTTATTTTTTAACTGGTGTTTGTTTGTAGCGAGGCTTTTCGTATTGACCACGTTTCCATTAATTGTTACTAGCGAATTCACTTAATAAAAATGATGGTATTGCCATTTTTTATTGACTAGGGAATGAAATTACGTATGCTTAGAAACGAGTTAATTAGAAATTGTCAGAGCAGTTATACTTCACTAGCTTACAGTTTTCCGCAACATTTATTTTCACAGAATGATAATTAAATTTATCTTTCATGAAAGAGGGATGTCCAGAAATGGAAATATAATAATGGAAAATAAATAATAAAAAAAAATAATAAAAAAAATAATCAATGGAAACATTGATTATTTTTCCCCGGTTCATCGGCTGATTTATATTACTCATTGTTTGCACCCAAAACAATTGTATTCTTATTTTATTTCTTTTATTTTTTTTTATGATTGAAGATCAATCATGGAAGCGAGTGAGAAAAACTATTACTCAATTCCATAACGGAATAATAATTTCATTTAGCAATTAATAATTAAGGGATTTCCTTTCGTATTGATTATGCTACCACGGTTTATCAGCAAATGGAATTATTTTTTAGTAATTAAGGGATGAAATAATATACGCGTGAAGGCGAGTTAATTAGAGATTCTCAAAGCAGTTACTTTGCCGCCTCACTTTACTACCATCCGTTGTTTTAATGCTTCCCCTTTTGCACCGTCATCTTGCTTTCTCCATACTTCGACTGAAACTCAGAGTTCCCCGGAGCAACGCCTCGCTCGCTCGGTTCGCGCTTACATAATTCATGAAGCGTCGTGGCCCTTTTGCATAACTGCGGACCACTGCCGAGTTCCCGCATGGCTCAACTCTATCCTACTTTTCGCGTTATGGGGTGTCCGAATGAACAGCCGCAGCCCGGCCACGAGATTATTTCGCACGCACGAGTGAGCGAAACTGTGGCTGATTCGCACAACGCCAACACGCCAGACTGAACACGCGACTTCGTCCTCCTATATAGTATAGTAGGCTCATATACTGGCAGAGCTGAGGAGATATTGTAGTAGAGGAACTCGCGGCTCTTTTAGTCTCGAGGAATTCTTCGTGCGTGCAAGAAGGCGTGAGAATTTGTACGAGTCTCTGCGAAATATGAGAGTTAAGAGAGAGAGAGAGATGTCCGTCTGAAAATGAAACCGCCGGTCCCCGATTTGTCGAGAAACTGTATCTGCTCGAATATACACAGTAATGCAACCCTCTTATATTAGTTTGGAATAGGAAAAAAAATTAATTTCTCTTGCTTCCGCGTCGTGGATTTTATCATTAATTTTCCGAAAAAAAAAAAGGTTCATGAAGCTGGAGAACCTGAATCGGGGAAACCAGTTCGTGAATTTGTATTATTCTTGAATGAAAATAGTAAAAAGAAGAATGTTAAAAATGTGTTATTGAAGTCGCTACCTTTACACTGTCAATTTTTTTTGTATGCTTTTTTAAAATGGAAATTCAAAACGACTTTTTGAAAAATAGTTTTTCGCGGTCGTAGCTAATTTGCTAGTTCAGCGAACATAGCGATAAAGTAAGTGACAATGAGTATCAGTGAAAGTATCAGTCACGAATGAAAGAAAATAGGTAAAATCATTATTATATATTGGTTTTCGAAACCGAAAGTGTTTCTAGGACCATTTTATGCTTGATTGCAGAATTTTGCATAAACATAATTAAATGAATTTTTGCCTTTTGGAGGTTTAATTCAGTTTTTAAATTATTCTGGTCTTTCCATTTCAAATTCCAATGGAAGCTTTGAATAAAAATATATATCCCAGATTGAACAGTATTGCCAAAAGTACATTAAACATATTTAAAGGCCACGAGCAAGATTTTAGGAAAAAAGGATCAAAACTATTTGCGGTATTTTTACTATTATCTTCCTTAGCCCGAAGTGAGCATACTTCCCAATATTTCCCGTTCATGTTTGAGTAACTTCTTGTAACAGATGTGCAAAATTCCCACTTTTTAAGACGGTAGCGAAAATGAGAGAAAATGAGCATTGTCGCACTACAAATGCGAAAAGGAGCCCATTTTTGGGCATGTATTACAAAAAAAGTTTTTTTCTCCCTGTACTGTTTAACTCGATCGAAATGGAGTACATTTCACAGAGCCCAAAGGGCCAAACCGTGTTGGGTATTGATTTGGACATTGGCCACCGTAATTCTAACAAATAGAGAGAAAAAAAAATGGCAATCATTGAATCATATAGTGATTGACTTGTGGCAAATCTTCCCAAAAATTTCACCTTGGTAGACTCCACAAAATGACTGTTACTTAAATATGGTCCAGAATTGAATCCCAAACTGCGCACATCCAAACTCGATTATCATGCGAATCGAGAGATGATTTCTTTTTTTTTTTCTTCTTCTTCTTTTCATGTATGAGTGAGAGAAAGACAGGAAGGAAACGAAGGGAGCAGAGAGCTTCGGGCTAAGGGATAAAGTTTATCTTCCGCATCGCAGACCCCGGATCCCCGAATCGTAAGTCAAGGAGGGTTATCGTTCGGCATGCGGTTTCCTTTTTGCGACGAGAGATCCCGCGGGGTGTGTGTGTATGTCGGTGCGACGAACGAGTTTTCTAAATTCAGGCTGCAATCAACCCTCCCTTTATATCCCTCGGAAAGGGATACTTTACGTCATCTCCACAGTCTGTCTCGCTTTTTCTGTTCGCGGCAGCCCCTTCATCTCGCATCCTCGGGACTCGTGTCTGTCCAACGCAGGCTATAACCCACCGCGCCCCTCTTTTATTCTCTGAAATCCTATATCACTTTGATTGTGGCCATGTCACACGTTGAATTGAATTATTATGGCCTGTTTACGAGCAGCACACTCCTCTCGACTCCACGGGCTTGATCCCAGCAATCTCGGCTTGTAGGGTAAGCGGTATAGTAACCCATAGTAACCCAAGCACATTTAGACCTGCGTGATAAATGGTCCATGGATCATGGTAAGAAATAATTGAGACAAATGGTCCAATAAAAAATCGTGTTTGAATAATTATTTCATTTCCGTTTGATTATCAATACAAAAAGTTCTGTCAACATTCACCACACAGTAGCGAATGTTCCATCGGTTTGGGAGCAAAATCGTTCGCGGACGGAACTTAGATGGGTGACTGTTCAGTTGTGTACTAATTCGCCTTCCAATTATTATTAATTTTTCACAACAGCGAATATCTTTTGGAATTTACAAAAATCCGAATGCTTTCCTTAATTACTAAATTTTATTATTTTTTTTTTTCAGGGATTTTTTTCACAATCATTCGCGTTTTAGAAAAAATCGTCGATTGTGGCTGATTAATGAATTTTAATAAAAAATTTATTAAGCAGCCACAATCGATATATAATGAGCGATCATAAGTCTCAGACCCCGAGATGTGTTTCGCTAAAAATTCCATCTACTAATACTGACCGCCAATGTCGATGCCTACTTTATCTATATCTTAATTACTAAATCCTGATTAATTCGAAAATATCGACAAATGAGTAATATTATGATTAAGCTGTATAATGACAATGGGTAAGATTTTTATTTTTTTAGGGTTCTGGAAAATTTTCAAATGGGAAAATAATACGTTGAATCCGAGCAATATTTCTAAAAGAGGATACAATTCTATATATAAATAGACTAAGATTACTTAGAGCATTTCAAGAAAATTGAAAACAAGTTTATTCTTAGCATTTCTCATCACATATGAAGTATGTAAAAAGTTATAATAGCGTTGTCGACAATGACACCTTTAAAACGAAAAGGGGATATGAAGTGAAATTTGAATTTCAAAACGCGCTCGTAACCAATTATCGCGAGAAACGTAGATTACAATCAATGTCCGAAATTGCCAAATTTTTATTCATGCAGCTGGTCACTGTACCTGAGTACATTCACGATAAAAACTTCACGTCCCACTCACCTCCCACTCAAATAACAAAGTCGTGTATTGCGAACACGTCAGTAGCATCTTTTCTTCGTTACTTTTTTCAGGTCATTTTAATCAAATAAACATCTTGGGACATTTCAGGATTAACCATTTGCAGTACAAAGCACCTCTTATTCGCCCCCGACCCCACCTTCCCCCTTTTAACATTTTCTTAACTACCATTTATCGTATCTCCCATTTTCTTTTGTTTGTTTTCAATGTATCCCGAAGCTGCCTTATCATCGCCCGCTGTGTCTGACAGACGAAAGGACATTGCTTTGAGAGCGCAGGAGAATATCCTCCGGGTGTCGGAGCTCTCTGTGGTTTCACAGGCATTCTGTGCTTTGGCAGAGCTCTCCCTCTCTCTCTGTCTCTCACACTCGCTCTCCTTCTGCGGAGAAGGAGAGCCAGAGTGGTGTACAATTCCTATGGTGCACTATAGCTAGATGGGTACGCACCGGTAGTTGGGGGATGTGCATTGTCACCGCGCGGATTCGAGATAATCGATGAATGATTATCCAATCGCGGCTAATGCGGAAACTATCCGTTTAATTACGTTTAGTGCCTGCGAGGCTGGTATACGTACTCCGAGCTCTCGTCGACGTTGGTGTGGCTTCGTGCTACACCGATCACCCTCATCCATACCGCCACCCCTTCCCCTCCCTTTCCATCCCTCCCTCTCTCTCTCATGTTTAAGGGTGACCCAGCATGGCGCATGTGGGTGGGCATCGCCATCGTAACTGGCTGCACGTTGCTACTACTGTGTTATTGCTATATAACAGGGCATGCTACTGCGTAGAAACGCGAAGGGCCGGAAGAGAATCAGCCGCACGTGGGAAGGGATTGGTTCGCAGTGGCTTTGCTCGTGGCTCTGCAACTGCAACTGCAACGAGGTTGGTTGCGTTCCTACCGTCAGACGAGAGCCTAGAAGGGGTGAGGACCGTGCCACGAGGAGGAAGGAGAAGCCGGAAAGGGATGATGGTGATGCTCGTGGCTGCTTTGCCTCATCGCCGGAATTGAGCCGCTCCTATGCTACCTAGTCGACGTCCTAACTGACGTAATCAAGTGGTCGACCCGTTATACCTACGGTGTCCCGAACAGAGCACGTACAGGGTGTTTCTATCCCAGTGCAGTTGTGAATGAGCCACTTGTACCGCCGTTTCGTATGTAACCGGTGCTCTGATGGTACACGTGACAGGCCCTTGTCATTCTAGACGTTACCTCGGAGCGAGAGACACCTGCTTTAGTTCTTGATTTGATGTTTCGTGAAAATTACTCGAGATGAATATGCGGGAAATTAAGGGAAGGATTACAAAGTGCTGGGAATAGACAATTTCGAATATTACGGATCGGTAGCTTTGAATCGATAATCAGGAAATATGATGAGGAGCGATGATAGCTAATTATTGATTCAACGATATTTTTAACTTTATTGAAGAAATAATTATTTTTTAAAGAAACTGTTAATGGCATGTTGTGAATTATTCCAGTTTTTATGGGAACTTTGTTATTGATGACTAGAAAATATGATTGAAAAAAAAAAAACACATACACACATCTGGACAATTTTTCTAAACTATTTTTCTAGATGTTTTAGACCATTTTGAGCGTGCGCACATGAAAATCTCGGGAAAAAACATTTTTCACAACAGGAAAGCTTCTTCTACGGGGATGCAAAATTGTTTGAGATAAAAAATCTGGTTATGAACACTGAAATGATAAAAAAGAATAAACATCATCAGAATGAATTTGATAGAAATAAGAATCATAAATTTATACGTCGTTAATCACTGGAATAAACTCACCCCCTCAGAAAAACAGGAACTGCTGACATGTATTTCGCACGAGATAGATACCATCACGATCATTCCGGCAAATAAATTCAATGAAGTAGGGCCCAGTGGGCGAGAGAAAGTGCTAGAAGCCGAGTGGTAGTCTCAACGATCCGGAAAAACTCTCCGTCCGTTGCGACCGCGCAAAGTGCCGTCGATAAGTCGTATCGGGGTGGAAAGGACCACAGAGATGCGAGAGAGAAAGAGAGAAAGAGAGAGGAGGAGAAAAAAAAGTGTGAAATCGATCTGAAGCGATACACTTTACGGTCCGCTTGAGATTCACGACGGACGTGAATAGGACGACGTGATATATATATATATACATATATATACATAAAAACCTGGGAGAAACTTGAAGGAGAGAAAAAGACAGAGGCCATAGTAAAATACTGAATTGTCTGGAAATACCCTAAAGCATGCATAGTATAGTAAACATTGGCAGTGTAGTATAGAGGGTGTGAGAGTTGTGTAGGGGGCGATACGGTCGTTCGACTCTTTCCGCGTCGTTTTCTCGCTTACGGCTTGTCGTTTGGGCTTGTCGACTGTGGGTTGAGAGCGGAAGGTAGTAGCAAGACGAAGGGGGTGGATTTCTCGAGAGTCGAGCGAGAAAATCGTCGTTCGAGCGTAGCCTTCCAGCAGCTCTTTTTCCCCGTTCCCCGACAACAGAGCTATCTATCCTTGTCCCCATTTCTCTAGCGTCTCTGTACTTCGCCTGCGCCACGAAACAGCCCTCGCATTTAAGGGCGTCAGCGTTTTGGCCGGCTATATAGTTGCAGATCTTTCCCGAACAGCGGGATGAAGAATTGCAAAAATTGCCTCTTTCCTATTCAGAGCGTGAGATTTAATAATGAAAAAGACGGAGAAAATAAAGCCCTTGAGCATTTCAGCACGACTGTTACTTACGGAAACAAGTTTTTATTTCGAAGAACAGGTTTTAAAGTCGTAAATATATGAATCCGCAAGATTACCATTTGCCGGCAAAATGGAATGGAAATAATCCGATGAAAAGTTTTTTTAAGTTACTTAGAGCTGTAATTTTATCGTAATGAACGATAAGGAACGAATTCGGAATTCTTTACTGGCAGAAAAATCTGCAAATAGTAGGTTTATTTTAATAAATTTGAATTCTAATTTGCATATGTAAAAAAAAAAATTAATCTGTGAATTCTCACGAGGCTTGAGTTCAGCAATTTAAGATAGTTATAAGTGAGGGGATGTCTCAAATTTGCATGCTCATATCAATAATATCTCATGTAGAAACAATAAAATAAAAACTAGCGGAAACGAAAAAAAGTTTTAAATACCAACAGCAAACAATTAACGAATCAATCAATCAATATCCTTCCCATGCTTAGAAATACTTATAAATAAATGCTAAAAATTCAATGCTTTATCCAAATATTGGTCTGGTAACGACCGAGAAAGTGAAGGGGAATTGGGTAGCCTTGAAAATTTGAGAATTCCGACAAGCGAAATCGTTGTATAGCCAGTGACTCAAACGCCATTTCTTATTGCTCACAAAATTCTATCCACTATTTTACAGTCGCAACATTATAAAAAAAATTTGCCAAAAAACTCTACAAATTTATCCAAATACATGTCTCATAGCGATCAAAAAAGTGAAGGGGGATTCGATACCCTAACAAATTTGAGAATTCCGAGAAGAGGAATCGTTATACAGGCAGTGCCTTAAACACCAGTTGAGTGAATTAACGAGCAGCGAAATTAGATACCGGACGAAGTGGAAGGCGGGCACGGAGAGGTTAGTAAGGAGAACTATTACCGAATGATTCTCTCGAGATTCTCGGTCTCTTTCGCCACCGATAAATTTATCGAGCGATAGAGCGAGAGAGAGAGAGAGAGAGAGAAATATATAGCCCGACAGAGGAGGAAGGCTACGGAAGAAGCCTATATAGAAGCAATCGCGAGAATGAGAGACAGAGAATTCGTGACCCGAGATTTCCGATAACGGAAACGGGCGATATCTCACCACTCGGAAGACGCGGAGCGGGGGAGGGAAAGTCGTCTCGCTAATGAATCACCGAGTAATTAACGATCAGACTGGTGGCCAGGAGGCCCGTCTCGTTCTCGGTCGTACACGTTACGCCTACGTTGCTGAAGAGCCGCCCATACTATATAGCGTGTATACCACATTAAACTCTGACAATGTACTGTATCTATATATATATATATGTGTGTATGTATATATGTACATGTATATGTATAGTTACACACAGGAAGGATTGAGATCGAGTGAGGTGACCATAGCCCAGACGATCCGTTACGCGTGTAGATTAGCGGTTATTAATTAAGCTTAATTGTTTCTGTTGGGTAGGACGTTAAACGGGTTTACAAGGTGTACGCGTGACTGGTCAATGCCCGAGAGCGTTGGGGCTACATGGGGACAACGTATGGGGGCAACACGTGCGCAAGTCCCCTGGTAACACGTTCCGGGTCTTAAGCCCCAATTGAATCGTTGCGAGTCAGAGTAAATACTACTAAATAATCATGTTTGTGGTTCATTTAAATTTTCTGGTTCACCTTAAAGTTTCGTCGATTAGATTTGTCACGAAATATAGTATAATTCCGATACGCCGAGTAATATGATAAAATGGGAACCGTCGACATGTGTTTGTAAAAATTTGAGCTAGGTTAACATCAAAATGTCCCATTCAATTATGTCCTAAATGTACATTGAAAATTTCACTTCTATTAGTCATGTTAAAAATTATAAGTGTACAGTCAGCTAGGCAAATACAGCGTTATTCTGTTCAGTTGTAATTCAGCTCATCTCCTTATAATTTCATTAATCATTATAAAATTGTCAGTGAACTGTCAATGGAACGGATTTTTGCGAGCTGTGACCGAATAAATCGTTAGCAACCGACACAATAGGTCAATACACACACGGCATGGATTGAAATCGAACGAGGTGACCATCGTCCAGGTGATTCGTTACGCGCGTAGATTAGCGGTTATTAATTAAGCTTAATTGTTTTTGTTGGGTGGAACGTTAAACGGATTTACAAGGTGTACGCGTGACTGGTCAATGCCCGAGAGCGTTGGGGCTACATGGGGACAACGTATGGGGGCAACACGTGCGCAAGTCCCCTGGTAACACGTTCCGGGTCTTAAGCCCCAATTGAATCGTTGCGAGTCACAGTAAATACTACTAAATAATCATGTTTGTGGTTCATTTAAATTTTCTGGTTCAGCTTAAAGTTTCGTCAATTAGATTTGTCACGAAATATAGCATAATTCCGATACGCCGAGTAATATGATAAAATAAGAAAGGCAGTTTTTTGGTTCCCAAAAATGCCTTACTTCCATCAATTCAAATTAAATGGGAACCGGCGACGTGTGTTTGTAAACATTTTAACTACGTTAACATAAAAATGTCCCATTCTTTTTATGTCCTAAATGTACAGTGAAAATTTCATTTCTATTGGTCATCTAAAAAATTATAAGTGTACAGTCAATATCATAGCTAAGCTAGGCAAATACAGCGTTATTCTGTTCAGTTGTAATTCAGCTCATCTCCTTATAATTTCATTAATCATTATAAAATTGTGTGTGAACTGTCAATGGAACGGATTTTTGCGAGCTGTGACCGAATAAATCGTTAGCAATCGACACAATAGGTCAATACACACACGGCATGGATTGAAATCGAACGAGGTGACCATCGTCCAGGTGATTCGTTACGCGCGTAGGTTAGCGGTTATTAATTAAGCTTAATTGTTTTTGTTGGGTAGAACGTTAAACGGATTTACAAGGTGTATGCGTGACTGGTCAATGCCCGAGAGCGTTGGGGCTACATGGGGACAACGTATGGGGGCAACACGTGCGCAAGTCCCCTGGTAACACGTTCCGGGTCTTAAGCCCCAATTGAATCGTTGCGAGTCAGAGTAAATACTACTAAATAATCATGTTTGTGGTTCATTTAAATTTTCTGGTTCACCTTAAAGTTTCGTCGATTAGATTTGTCACGAAATATAGCATAATTCCGATACGCCGAGAAATATGATAAAATAAGAAAGACAGTTTTTTGGTTCCCAAAAATCCCTTACTTCCATCAATTCAAATTAAATGGGAACCGGCGACGTGTGTTTGTAAAAATTTAAACTAGGTTAACATAAAAATGTCCCATTCAATTATGTCCTAAATGTACATTGAAAATTTCATTTCTATTAGTCATGTTAAATATTATAAGTGTACAGTCAGCTAGACAAATACAGCGTTATTCTGTTCAGTTGTAATTCAGCTCATCTCCTTATAATTTCATTAATCATTATAAAATTGTGTGTGTACTGTCAATGGAACGGATTTTTGCGAGCTGTGACCGAATAAATCGTTAGCAACCGACACAATAGGTCAATACACACACGGCATGGATTGAAATCGAACGAGGTGACCATCGTCCAGGTGATTCGTTACGCGCGTAGATTAGCGGTTATTAATTAAGCTTAATTGTTTTTGTTGGGTGGAACGTTAAACGGGTTTACAAGGTGTATGCGTGACTGGTCATTGTCCGACAGATGTGGAGCTATATGGGAACAACGTGCCGGGGTAACACGTGCGCACGTCCCCTGGTAACACATCCCGGGCCTCAAGCCCAGGTAGAAACGTTGCTAGTGAGAACACGCAGTGCTTTTGCAACTCACACATTCAGTCTCGTTATCTCGTTTTCTCGCTGCGAGTTCGATGCGGTGTGACGAGCAACAGTCACGTGGGACGCACCAATGCAATTGCAGCCGGAGCCTGATAGATAAATGCTATTTTCTCTCCGCATAGCATGCGTGCCCTGTTACTGCCACTGGTGCATATATGGTGACGTAACAGGTATGGAGTATTCGTGGGTCTATTCTCTAGGTTGAATCGAGCGCGACTAATGCGCGAATTCGTGAACGCAGCGCTCGCTATTAGCCGTCAATTGCACCTGCATATGTTCTGTGTATAGAAGACTCACATACACGAAGTACATGGGGCATTCCATACCAACTCGAACTGAGTCTGATGCTCAGCCTCTCGGAGTTCACCTTCGATTTTTTATGTTATTGTTCTATCTCTAAGAAGCAACCATAGTATTTGTTAAATTTGTCTAAAGCAATTTAGTTAGTTAAACAATGTAGTTGTGATAATTTATTGACAACATATTGAGGCCCCTAATTTGCACATCTGACAAAGTTTTCATAAATCCGGTATCTTATTTACGATAAATAAAATTAAATAAAAAATGTTTTATTTTCTTAATTCCCCGCAGTTCTGACATATATAACAATGCTCCTGCAGTGAAGGGAGTTCTATTTCTCCAGGATTCATCTAACTTTATTTGATTTTTGTTATAGAAAAATTTGTAGAATAATAGAAGCGAAGTCCATGGCCCTTGGGTCTAAGCTTAAAAGTATTGATATCTGGCACAAGATTTATCCAATTTTGTCAGATTTTCTGATTATGTTTTCAATATGTTGGTTATAAGTAATCATGATTTCATAAATTGTTTCAAAACATATCTAATAAAAATTGTGCGTGCTTGGGCTGCTTTTAGTGATGAAACAATAATATAAAACACGATGTCGTTGGTGCTGTAGCCGAAGTATATAATTACATCGTTAGTCGGCTATTGTCCAATAGCTGACTAACTATCATCTAAATAATAACATTTAAAATTTTAGCTATTGGGGTATTCACGTTACTTTATCATCATATTTGTTACGGGCGTGAATTTATTATCGTGAATTACCTGCGGGATAGTGGCGAATTGCACGAATAAAAATTTGAGAATTACGTATATTCGTTGTAATCTACGTTTGTTGCAAAAATTTGTTAAACACGCGCTTCAAAATTCGAATTAATAACCTGAAATCTATTTAGTTCATACATTTTTTAAAAACTAATAATTATGTTTTATTCGTTAATGGAAACTGCTCGAAATCATTGATAGTAATTCTATGTTAGTACCCATGTAAAACAATCCATATTTGACACAATACAAATTTTTCATAACCAATGCTTTTAGAAATCTCATACGACTGATGGAAAAGACAGTAAAGACTTTGCTGTACTGAATCACTTGTTGTTCACTACTCCTTGGCTGGCAATAGTATCTGTACATATCAGAATAAAGAAGAATAATTTCCATATTATTTTTCGGTCCAAAAATAAATTAAATAAAAAAAAAAATATTTCAGGTAATATGTAAGAAGGAGTGGAACTTTTCAATTGAATTTCAATACCAAAACTAGGATTTCAATCCAGTAGGTACACACTAAATTTCATTGCAGTCCACAGATTTTTTCAAAAGTTATTGTTTTCGGACAGTACGTACAGACGCTGGACAGACCGACAGAAATGAGTTAATGTGTTTTTTGAAATCTAGGACACTCAAAACATCTATTTTTCATCAAATTCAGTAGTTGATTTTTTTATTATTATTGCAATAATATTTTTTTGTTTTACATCCTTCGTATGTGATGAGAAAGTAAAAAGCGGGGTGAAATCTGAAAGCGGAAATCAGAACCAGGTCGAGTTGGTTTGGAATGTCCCATAGATATATATGTATCTATATATAGAACGAGAGTTCTCCGTGTCGATATGTATCCGGCTTGTACTATTTGCTGTTTCCCTCGGTTTCGTTCTCTCCCATGTTCATCACGTCGATCGACGGCTGTATAGCATCGGGGCGTCCAGCCCCAACGTGTGTTTATTTTCATGTATACCCCGCGATCATTCCTCGTGACTTGGTCACTTTGAGCGCCTAATCGAGCATCAGCACAGGACGCGTTGGAGTGTGCTCTCGTGCCTTTATCGCTTCGGCTCTCCCTTTTCCTTTCCATGTCACCCCAAATCATTTCCCAATGTATCATCGAATTATATTGCTTTGCTTGCGAAATACGAAGCCACTCGGTCAGCGCGAGGAATACTGTTCAACACGGCAGCCATAGCGCTTCACGGTAATGGCCCGTGCTCGAATAAAATTGTGGCCAAAAATACTTCATCACCGGAAGTGGTTTTGACGAATAATTTATCGATGCAGAAATAATAATCTCTCTCAATTATCAGATAACATGGATTTCTGTTCCTTACGGAAAACCTGATATTTTATCCATGATATGACTAACATTCCAACTGAAAATGGTTTATACATTTTTGTGAGAATCTCACCTAGTGCCAAAAATATAATTTTGTTTTAATTTTTTATTTTTTAGTACTTAATTTTATAGTACTTAGGATCATATAATATATTAGCAAGGTGTTATAGAATAAAAATGTGTCCAGCTCAAAAATTATGAGTCCAAGATGGAGTCTCGGTATTCCGAGATGGAAAATGGGATAGGATCAATCCAACTTGGCCTTTAATTGTGGATAGCCCAGACGCTATCCTGGCTCCCAGTTTGAATTCTCCATTGGCCTTCTCATTTTATCTAGCCAGGATCGTCACTGGCATAGATTGAGTTGGGTTAGAATAAATTTGAATTGAATCGATTACTTTCAAATCCGTTAACCCATGTCAGGAAAAATGTAAGACTTGTTAAAATCCGTACCTTTTCTTCTGGCTAAATAAATGGCTTATACATTTTTGTAAGAATCTCACCTAGTGCCAAAAATATAATTTTGTTTTAATTTTTTATTTTTTAGTACTTAATTTTATAGTACTTAGGATCATATATTAGCAAGGTGTTATAGGATAAAAATGTGTCCAGCTCAAAAATTATGAGTCCAAGATGGAGTCTCGGTATCCCGAGATGGAAAATGGGATAGGATCAATCCAACTTGGCCTTTAATTGTGGATAGCCCAGACGCTACCCTGGCTTCCAGTTTGAATTCTCCATTGGCCTTCTCATTTTATCTAGCCAGGATCGTCACTAGCATAGATTGAGTTGGGTTAGAATTAATTTTGAATTTAATCAATTACTTTCAAATCCGTTAACCCATGTAAGGAAAAATGTAAGCCTTGTTAAAATCCGTACCTTTTCTTCGTATTGTTATTTTTTTAGGTAACCGACTCCCCTTTCAGGTGAGTAACGTTATGTCAATTAACCTAGATCAAAATGTCAAATACCGAAATATGTGAGCTTCAATAACCTACCAATCAATTATGTCAATTACAATCAATTCATTGATCAACGAGTTTGTATTGAATAAACCAAGCGTATCTTGCGGACTTAGCCCAAGTTGTCCACGCATATCTGTTTTGAGTCTTCTGACAAATCCCATTTTCCACAGTAACGTTGCTCACTTAAGCAGAGATCAAACATCCGAGTAGTTGAGTGACATCCATAGATGATATCAATCTCCAAGATGTGCCGTAAGTCGAACCCCTCACTGAGTCAACATCCATCTTCTTGTCACTCTTTTTTTTCTGTCCCCAAGTTAGATAATAGGATGAGCTATCGCTCACATTAACCCACTCGCCTTGACGTTGATCCAGCTTCACAAATACTTCCCAAGAAACATACGAACGCCACTTACACACACACACACACACCAACGTTACCAATCTCCATTTCTATGAATCCTCTCCTGTACAAATACAAATACACAAACAAGAGGATATTCCTGACTTGCCCATGAAGGTACACAGGCAATTTGCCTGTCTCAGCAGTGGCAGAGCGAAGGTATCGCCGCATCACGATTTCTCTGGTATTCCTACCTCTTCTCCCTCTCTCTGCAGATTATTGTGCCCTGCTGTGTGTCATCTACGTCTACACGATGATATACGTATTGATACTGCAGGTCGACGAGTTACCTCCACCCTGTCTCCCTCTCCCCTCCCTTCTGTCCCTGCAGTTACAACACTGACGGCCATCGTAACTGGTATCTATATCTCAATTGGTGTCTGTGCATGCTGCAGTTCTCAGCCCGTCTCTATCCATCCACCGGATCTCTTGTATTTACCGTTTCGCTCTACCCAACCACCCAACAACGCATACATTCGCATCGAGCACCCCACAGAGCCCATCGGTCATGGGGATTGAAATAAACAAACAAGCATTGGGAGCAATATCCCGCTTGGTCAATATTTGCCTGACGGTTAGTCGACTCGACTCGGTCTCGCGTATCCCTCGTTGCCTCTTCCGTCGTTTCCTCATCTTCTATCTCTCTCTCTCTTTCTCTCCATTCTTCGTCATTCATCCTCTTCTACCACTCACGCCGTCGACGTCAACACTATACTACCTTCAGCATCGTCGTCGTCGTCGTCGTCGTCGTCATCGTCATCATCCTTGTCCTCCTCTTCGCTTTTCATTCTCTTCCTCGCTTACCTCTACAGACCTCCGGGTACCTCTCATACGAACGCCCGAAGGGCCCGTCGAGAGGGAGAAAAGTAAACGTCGATGTAAACGCGCCGTTTACATTTACGTGTTTGCCCGAGCAACTCAAATATTTCGCGGTCTCTCTGCTTTGCGGCTCCTCCACGCTCACTCGGGCTCTGTATGCCGAGTTTGTGTGTGCTCCACGTGGCATATTGCACTATATACGACTTTGCCTGTGTACTTAAGTAGACCCGTGTGTGCATGGCCGCTGTAAAGCCGCAGCCTCGTTCGTGTTGACTGCCTTTCGTATATGGACACCTTCGCGTTGATTTTCCTCTTCCTCCTATGTTCGAGCATCCGAGGGAAGTACGTTTTTAGAAGGTCTGTTAGAATTTAGGGTAAATGTGGTAATTTACATTGCCTGAAAAAATTGTAAATTCTTTTCTTAAACTCTGCATTGTGAATTTTTGGTATAGTAAAAAACCACCGAGTGGGTTTTGTGAGTTTGATTTGTTGTTCTCATCTTTTTCACTGTAAAGTAAATTTCAGTGTGTTGTGAAATTCGTTATTCTCCCTAATTGTATTGTAGACACGTTTTTTATTAATTTAGCGTGTGTAATTTATACGTACTGCTCTTGTTTCCAAGTGCGAGAGCACTTAACGTGTAAAAAGATACTGCAATGGAAAGAATGGAGAATTACACGGTTTCTTTACAAACTTTTATCAACAGTGTAGAGATAGACACTTCATGTTGTGTTGAAATAGAAATTCTTGGTTTATTTATTCCACCAATTACTTGAAACTATTAATCACTAAGTCACACTCGACGAACGGAGTTAATTATTACTCGTTGTTTTTATATTCATAATTGTTCAAAGTAAAACGTGATGTGCCGTGAGAAAATCTAAAGAACACGTCGACATGTATGAAATAATCATTAATTAAATTAGCAAATAAATAAACTCGTCAAAATGATTTTAAGTCAGTGGAAACATTTTTCTGCTTTATACTTTATACGATCACCTCCAAAGTAAAAAGATAGCAAATGGTTTATTGGATGAGTTGGAATTCTCTGACTACTCAGAATTTCACTGTTCGTTTCTGCCCGATCGCATTTCAAAGCTCTTGCTTCAAGTTTGATTTCTCACCTATTATGCAGCTACATGGACCTTAATAACTGATAAAGATACATGTGTCGCGATTTGACAAATTGTGTGTCTGCCGATAGTTTGCACAATCCCTGAATTTTCCATGCTCTCCTGAATTCTTTTGTAGTTACGCGTGTTGTAACAAAGCTCAGGTGAACTATGGGAAATAATGGAGAAGCGGGAACGATCCTCCTGTTATAGACAGCGAAGGAAATAGACCCGAAGCTTCAATTATTCAAGCGACCCCCGACGGTTGCTTTCGCAGTTTCTGCGAGGGCACGGCAGGTCGATCACCTTGTATACGATATTATAGGCTATTATTTCCGCGTCTAAGGAAAAACTAGGCACCCAGAATTGATATATCTCCTACTTTTGATCTGGGGTAAAAAAAAAATAATAATGAAATCCAACATGTTTTATTACAAAAATGTCACTCATCGCATTCGAATAGAGAACATTTTTTCCCTTGATATATAATGAATTGGAAATTTCTATCACATATGTACAGAACAAACGTGAGTAAATGAAACGGCGCGAGTGAGGGTTAGTAAGTAGAACTAACGATTAGTTGAAGGGGAGCCCAAGGCTAAGAGCGTAATTTTTCCATGGAAAATGAACTTAGTAATTCATTCATGTTGCTCTCATGTCAAAGTAAGAGTACAGCTATCGTGTAGGAAGTCACTACAATGGGAAAGATAGAGAGATTGCAAGGTTTTCGCAACAAACTTTTATGTATGGTGTGGAATTAGAGATTAGACACATTAGATTATATTGATTTTTTTTTTTTTCGTTTGTCGTCGCCACTATTAATTAAAGAAGAATAACTATGTATGACTCAGCCGAAAGACTTAATTATTGCATGTCGTTTTCATATGAAGAATCTTTTTAAATGGACCTTAAAGCAACAATCAAAATTTCAGTACACTATCAAAATGTATGAAACAAATTATGGGATGAACAGAGAGACCAACGATGGTTCAAGTTAACAAGTAGATTTTCTGCTTTATACTTTGTGCAACGATTACTTCCAAAGTAAAGAGCCGACAAATATTTTGTCGGTTGAGGTGCTGTACTTCTCTGTTCCTTCGCCCATTTGCAAAATCTGTTATTACAAAAAATGTCTCTCATCGCGTGTGACCAGAAACTAATTTTTTTTCCCGGCAAGACAATCCCCGGTTTACAATGGAGGAAAATTTCTATCACATATGTAGAGACGGAACGTGAGTGAATGAAACAGAGCGAGTGAGGGTGAGTGAGTAGAAGCTATGACTAGCAAAAAGCATTGCTGGTGCGGTAGGCAGCGCGAAAACGTCGAGCGTGGAGAAAGAGGCTGTTGGTCGGTGAGAGGGTTGCGGGGGTTGTGGGGTACGCGGGACCGAGAGCGTAATTCCTTCATGGAAAATTCAAGGTTTTTCATTAGCGTCCAACCCGGTGTGGCTGGGCGTCTGGCCCTCGTCTCTCAACCTCTCCCTCTGAAGCGTGCAGCTTTCCGGAGAGTGAGAAGGCGGAAACGCGAAACTCGTCGACGAGGACGAGGGTCGTGCGGTTGTGGCTGTGGTGGTAGTTGTGATGGTACGTTGTGTGCCAGGAACGCTAGAAGCACAGCAGCAGCAGCACCAGCACCAGAAGTAGCAGACTATGTAGAAAAGAGAAAAGTTTAACCGTAGAAAATTCTGTAGAACAACCGCAGTGCACATTTCATATATTATTTTGCGCGCTCGGAAGCAGGTTATTCGCTCAGCTCTCACCCCTTCCCTTCTTTGCCCTCCGTTTTCCTTCCACGTTAGTCGCCGTTTTTTCTCCTTCCCCTTTCTTTTTCTTCCCTGACTTGCCCAACACTGGCTTTCACCTCCCTCGCAATCCCCGACGGTACATCAGCAGCCTGCACCTCAGTTTCGTTGGGGCTGAGCTCTCCTACCCTCCACGTACCTACCCTCACTCTTCTAGCACCGTCAAACAAAGAACCCTCCATGCAAGCGCCTTCGGCGTTAATATTTTAAGCACACTTTTGCTCTTCCTTCTCGTCCTGCCCCACCGTCCACGCCTATCTCGTCACTACCCCTCGTCGCCCTTCGCTGCCACCCCCCAAAGTTCCCTTTTCCATTTCCATTCCAGATTCTCACTTGCTTTATCCCGATACACGCCGGTTTTTCGGTCTCGCTTTCACTCGCTCTGTCTTTTCGCCTAGCGACCACTTCGGTTTGGTCTGGTCTCTCAACCAGCGCGTTTCTGACAACGGAGAAGGAGCGGAATGAGGCCGAGAGTGAGAGGAGGAAAATGGTAGCGGACCAGGGGTGACTTCCACTTCCGTCGCGACCAACACCCTTTTCCCTCTGTTCAGCTCTGCTCCTTTTACTCTCAGACGTCCTCATCCTCTTTCCACTCCTTCTCGTTCACGAGAGAAGCTACATTTTGCAAGGCAAATTAAGTGTGCGGTTTTACGAGCCGGGCTTTCAGACCGCGTTACTCCTACCGACTGAGATGGACGCCTGCGTACAGTTTGTGCTGGGACGGTGACTGGTTCACCACGATATTCTATAGGAAGATGCTAACAGAAACTGTAATAACGTCATGAACAATTGCCATTGTATTTACATTATCCCTTCTATTGTTCATAAATAATGCTTCGCATTGACCTGATGATTTTAGGCCAGCATTCAGCGATCAAAAAATTATTAACAAAACTATAAATGATTATTATATCCATAAAATTATTAATAAGCCAAATAAATTCCGATGGTTGTCAAATAAGTTACAATAATTGATTATACCAATAGTTGTAACTTACTTATTTGGATGAAAAAGACTTTGGGTAAATCTAATTAATAAGTGGCATTGTGCAAAATAAATTAGTCTTGGTCTTAACTAAATGGTAATACATTGTCTTTTGTTATAAAAAAAGTATGCAAATACTTTCACTTAAAGTAAATGTACATTTGAGAATACAGGATTCATTATATAATAAGATTTTCGATAACGAATTGAAGTTTATTGTTTAAGCAGAAAAAGGAATTCCAAAAGCTAATGCTGTTTTCGTGTCCCTGGTTAACTCAGCTTTACATGCCGGTTTATTATACCTCAATTCTTTTCAGAGCATGAGCAGCAACTGTGACAACTGTTTCCATTACTTGTACTGAAAAGGAACTTGAGGATTTGCCAGCCGAGGTAAAATTGCGATGCTCTCGGAAATGTTTGAAAACAAGCGGAGTGGCAGGGGAATGATATCCCCTGCTCGACACCAGCTGTCGTTAACCACCCTCTTTTCTCGTTCGTCCACCTCATCCCTCTTACCCGCGCCGAGTCGCGACAAGCCTCGATTATCCGGCGACTTTGGACACGGGATTCCCTCTTTTGTTTTCCCGTTTTTTTTCCGCCTCTTCAAACTTCGCCCGAGTTTGTCTCCTCAGACTACCGTCACTCCTCCCTCTTTTCATCTTCCTTTCTTTTGCCAACCCTTCCTTTGCTTTCCCATCCTCGGCTTTCTTCTCGTTGCAGTAGAAGGCACAGATGGTGTCATAGCCTGCTGTGCTTCTTTCCTTACTTTCTTTCATGTTTTTTTATCGTCCCTGTGATTCGACCCGACCAATGACGATATATAGCTTAGCATGACGTATTTACAAGTAGGGTACACCGACCCTCAAGGGACAGGTTGAGATGTTACCAAGCTGGAAAAAAGCAGAACGCTTTTGATATCCTTATCATGTAGTATTTTTGTTGTTCACGTAGAGGAATTAGAAATAACCAACATACAACCCCTTTTTACTTTTTGTCATCCTTTAAAGCCCAGATGCGACATTGTCAAGCTGAAAAAAAGTATATATGCAGTATTTTTCTACACGTAGATAAAATTGTAAAGTAACGTTTCATATCATTTGCATTATTGGTGAAACATTTTTTTTTTACTTTCCAAAGATCACTGCCAAGACAGATTGTCTTATTGTCAAGTTGGATAAAAACACAGGATTCTTTGGAGTTAAAAAAATACGATATAATATTGTTAATATTTTATCTTATTAACCAAAATAAGGAATATTCAGCCGTTTTGTTCCTTGACTTACTCCCAAAAGAAACGTTGTAATGTATCCAAGCTAAACAAAGAAGAAAATATTTTTGGTAGTGAAATTTTCATACTAATGTAATTTATATAATATCGTAATTATTTCGAATATATTTTCTGTTACCAAAAAATATATATTATTGACCATTTCGTGTTCGGTTATAAAACGAATTTCCGAAGACTATATACAATCCCTGTACAATATGGTAGAGCCGTCCGGATACGCGATCGTGAAAGTTTCCTTCGTGCTTCTGTTGCTTCTCGAGCTCAATATTTCATATCGAGAAGCACCGTCTGGGTTCGATAAGATATATCCATGGATGGGTGAATAGAGAACCAACCTGGTACTGGCGGAATGGGAAGGTAGAGTCAGGAGGGTTGCAACGAAAGTGAGCAAAATACAAAGAAAAGAAAAGAAAAAAAAATAGATAGAGACATAGACGAATGGTTGTGGAACGCAGAAAGGGAAATAGGAAAAATGAAAAATGCGAGGGCACAACCGCGATGTGTACGATGAGATTCTTTCAAGAAAAAGACACGCTTCGAGATGGAAGGAGAAACGTATAAAACTTAAAATAGAAAGTAGAGGTGAATGCCGGCAAGAGTTACATTATATACTGTAAAGGGAATGTGGAAAACATGGATTCTTCCTTCACAAAGCCCTCAGGTTGCCTCAACTTTCAGAGTGGAATACTATATTATACGTACGGATTTATTCACGTTTCCCATCCCCTGTGAATCATTTTCTGATTCACTCTTTCACTCGCTATTCAAACTTCAGAAACTAAGTGTAAGGTATGTGTGTTGAAGAGAAATCATTTTTAAATTTTCGCCTTTTATTCAAAGCAGAGCCGTGGAATATTCTTTCCAAAATCAGACATTTTTGTTTTATACCTTTTCTCATGCTTGATATATCGGGTATACATATTGAGAATACTATAGTTACCGATGGGAGTCAACGTTTATTTTTCATTTTTAAGGAGAAAATTCTGGCTTTCAGGTAAAGCATTTTGATAGTCAATAAATGATCTTCTCGTCATTTTAGCATTTATTTCAAGCGACTAAAGTCGGCAGACCACTGACGGAGCATAAAGAAATCATAGCCTGTGCTTTGATGCTACGGCGACCATCGTGCCACTCAACTTGGCTTTGGCCAGGATCGTAAAAGAGGTGCTTTCTGGTTGATGGGCCAACTAAATCTATGCAGCTAACGCTTTGTATGTTCACAACAGAAAAATACCTTAGACTGATTCACAGTTGATTCCACTTTTTATTTATATTCACTGATAAATGTTATTTTTATCTACCCTTTGAGGATTGTTTCACGCCATATTCAGGATTTTTCAGTAAACTCCCACGCGATTCAATTCAATAGGTTTCTTTAAAGACAGAGTCATCGAATGTTTTACAAAATTCCAAAATAATGTTGACATACCAAGGCAAGTATCTACCAAAGCTTTGAGTGTTTTCAAAAACGCTTGATTGAGCAGGTGTAGAAAATCATTGCGAAGAGTGAGTTAATGTTTTCACAGTTTTTTTATTTCAATGATATTGTATGCCAAAATTGTTGTGCTTTATCAATATATTTTTTTTATTTGAATAATTTCAAAAGTTAATTTTAACTTCTGTGACTTGTCATAGAGCTCGATTTAATACGTTTTTGCGAGTTTATCGTTTGTACGCATTCGGCATAACTGAACGGTACGGACTTGTCTAGTTTTTTTGCACTATTGGTGTTTTTATGGGTACAATATACTCCAATTCGTCGACCACTGTTGATCCTGCTATGTGCACATGGTTTGAACATTGACAGAAAAAGTCTTTACTCCAATTCTCAAAGAATCAATAGATTTAAATTAAATTTATCGGCCGAGCGAAACAAATGGCCATCAACTTTTCAAAACATCATTTTTTAATTTCCTTGATCCTTTCAAATGCATGGCGCCACAAAATTTAAGGTTTAGTAACTCATTGTAATTGCCATCACATTCTACTATTGAAAAACTATATTATGCGAATCCAAGTGAGAAAAGCAGATCCAAAAAAACTAAGAAACTGGTTTGGATATTCCTAAATCTATAAATATATTAAACAGTCAAGCATTAGCAACAGTCAAGCAAAATCGTAGTATTATAGATGTCTCCGTCGTGCAAAGTTTCGCGAGTGAATGTGTGTCTACTCGATTTAGTCGTAGTCACAGGGCTATAGACGAGGCAATGAGTGAGGCGCCCGTCTGACTCTTCGGCATTGTACGACACATGTAGATTCGTGAAATGTGGGTCAGCTACATAATTCCCAGAGCTTCGGTGGAGTGGAGAAACCACATTCGATGTCGAACACGTAGCGCCTTTTTTCTCTTCTTTTGCCTCGTCGTCTGTCGCCTCCCCCAAACAGAAGCGTTCGAATGTCGAGTCGGACTTTATTTATTTATTTATCCGAAAACGATAAACGACAACTGCCGTCGCATACGAAAGCTATAGCTCTGATATTTAACGGTAACATTCAACTCCGTGGACTTGGTATTTGCCGCATCACCTATTCTGTTTGTTTTTATTTTCATGAAGCTATATGGAACGCTTTGCGAAGCGTAGAATACATTCCTGGTCTATTGTAGCACTTGGCTTGCGATGTTTTGCATGAAAAAGTGGAATCGAGGATTCTCGCGATAATTTACAGTGCAACATGTCATTGATATTAAACGGTGGAAACCAAGAGTATGGACGTCGTGCTCTGTTTCACATATTCTCTTTATGCTTATTTCATTAAAGCTGTAGGATATATTCCGAAACGTAGAATATTGACGTGTACATTTTTACCGGTGGTCTACGAAACTTTATACGAAAGAGCGAAATTGAGGATCGTGAAGATAATTTATGATTCAACAGACAGAGAGAATGTGCTTGGCGCTTTCATACATTGTCAGCGCCAATTTTACGACTCTGGTCTCTTGCTTCATGAAATAAAATAATGCGATCAAGTATATATTTTTATGTACCTATATTTGATATATTTGATATTTTTGGAACTTAATATTGTATTTAAATCATATAGTTTAGATGTCTCTAATAGATATGTCCTGAAAGATGGTATAAAAAATATTTTCGCGTATATGGAAAATGTATGTAAAATTTATGATATCGAGAATCTATTTTTTGAAACAATGTTGGATATCATTTAATATACATTTTGACAGATATTGTTACATCATTGTCCTTATGAAAAAAAAAAAAATAGTGATGAGATATTCAGGATTGCATAAAATGTTAATAAAAGTGGTTTAGAAAAAAGAACCCCATAATAAAGCATTCGATTTTTTGAAAGAAATACATTATCGCATCAACTTTCTCAAAACTGGAGACGGTAAAATAACATTTTCTATGGAACCGAAATATTATTTAGTGATATTAGTAGGATAATATAGTGAAGTTCCGCATAACGGTGCGAATTTTATAGAAATTTAAGTTTTTTCGAATTTTTTCATGACGAAAGCTTCCCTAAGCTATGGTTTTTTAAAGGTATTTAAAGAGAACCTGCAAAGTAAAACTTTGCACATCGTTTCCTAATTATTTATTATTTTTCGCAAAACTTCCTGCAACCAGCATTGAATGTCTAATTTTGAATCCTTTTTAAAAATACACACATTTTTCGTGTGTATTTCTCTGCTTGCTTAAAACTCTCTAAAGAACGAGGCACATAGTCTGCATTGGTGTCCATTAAATTGGTCCGACCACTAATGCACAAATCTACTTAATATACGTCTGTCTCTATACATATATACATATATACATACGACGAGTGTCGAGTTGATATCCTCTCCTCGCTCGTTTGAGATCGCAATCTCTAATGGACACCCAAGTCAGACAGGCGTGCCTGTATTTGTGTCACGACACGCGATATACTCAGGTGTTTTAGTACGCTCATTAAACCACTTGATTATTATTATACGATTAAGAAATTCCGCGAGCGTAGATCCAATTAGTTTATCAGGATGATAATAATAATAATAAGCTCGAACTACCGGCTAGTAGCAAGTTATACAGCAGCGAATGCACTAACTTGATTCCTGTCTTCTCTCACATGCGAGCAGAAATTGAGTTCCTCTTCAGGGAACCAAGTTACTCGTGAATAGTTCCAGTTTCACTGGTTATAGCAGTCACGCTTACCTATCCTTCTCCTTTTTCATCCTTCTTACCGTTTCGCCTTCGTATCTACGTAATTTCGGTCTCTGTTTCTGTGCGTACGTACCTTTAATGCAGAAGCCAGATCGTGCCACAACGGCACAGGCTGTTATCACTTTCTCGGAAAGACGAGCGTAAAGTGCGCGCGCGCCTTGACGAGTTAAGCGGGGATCGTCGTAGTCGCAATTTCTCCGTCGTATATTTATACTCCCGGGGAACGATTGAGGCAGAGCCCGACTGGCAGCATCGGGAACGTGAGCTTTCCTTACCTCCTGGGTGTTTAGGAAGACGCATTCGGAGCGTCGTAACTCGAGCTTTTATGACCCATCGTTGAAGACGCTCGGCGTCAACGTCGCTTACGTGCTTTTCTCCTCACTTCTCTCACCCCTTCCCCTCTCACTTCCGTAACCTCTTCCCCTTTTGGCTTTCGTCTTTATCGTCATTTTCTTGTCGTTCTCTCTTCGCATATGACCTTAAAAGCTTCCAAGATATAACGCTCAACCCACACCACACACCCTCGGAAAGATTAAACTCGAATTTGGCATTGCAAGCTCCAACGACATTCATTTATCGATTATGTTTGAAAAATATTCGAAAAAATTGGGACCGGCACGTTCGGTTGATATTTGATATGACAAGCACAATATATAAAGTTTAAGGTATAGTTTTTTTTAATCTGCTAACTGAGAAACGTTGAGGCAGTCCTGATGTAAATTAGAATTTATAGTCACGTGACTATTTTAATATACAATTATATCAATTAGAATTTGTAACTAATTAACGTTAGTTTTTATAATAACAGTTTATTGTATGAAAAATGCATTTTAAGACATGAACTTTGTTTGTAATGGTCGACGTTACGACACATTACAGAAAATACTGTGGTCTTGGCTATTTCTGTTTTTGTTTTTTTTTTATACGCAAATCGCAGTTGAACAATTGGCTTTTAATTTCAGTAACTGTATCTGATTGCCATTTTTGTACCTTATGAAAAATAAAAATGTCTAGTAATGCGAAGTCCAGATGATATGTTTTTGAATATCGGTGCCAAGTTTGTCGACCTAGAAAAATCCGAAACTTGAGGAATATTTGGAATATGGAAAATCAAAGTTGTGAACCAAACGTTTCGGAAATTCTTTAAATCGCACCAAACAACTTGTTAAATCTCCGTAATTAATTTCCTTAGATTTCTCGGTACTGTTAACGTAAGTTTTAATTTTTTAAATCATATTAAAATTGTGTCCTAAAAACCTTTTTCAAATAAAGGTTTATAACTAATGTATGTACAATCAATATTTCGAAAAGATTTTTGTTGATATCTTCGTGTGGATCTTTTTCCCAACGCCGGTCTAACTTCCGAATGCACCGAATAATTAGATATTTCCTTCACGCGATATGCCCTCGGGTTACAAAATAATTGTGCCTCAATTACGCGCGAGTTTTCACATCAAGGAGGCGACGTAGCGTGAAGCCAAAGCGTCTGATCGCATCGTTCGGAGCCGCAGGCAGTTTATATGCATCCCCTAATCCTCAGCGCGTTTGTGTTTTCGAAACAGCCCCTCAGTGTGTGCGCGCGTGTGCGTGTGCGTGTGTGTGTGTGTGTGTGTGTGTGGGTTCCGACAGCTAAAGGAGTAGATTTTCGGAGATTACACAGCCGAGTATAGAAGCTGAAGAGAGAAAGACAGAGCAAAGTGGGAAGGAAGTCGTAAAGAGAGTGGCGAGGGTGCAGCGAGGCGAGGTGGGTTCGTTAACTTTTGACAATTTTACGGTCCGCCACCTCCTCGTTTCTCGGCGAGAGCCCCTTTTTCGCCCGCCGTTCATTCCCGCATTTCTTTGACCTCGCTCTCTGTCTCTTCACATCCAGAGTCGCTAGAACGAGCTCTTTCAGAGTTTCACCGCGAGAGCTTTCGTTCCTCACACCCAACGATTCGTAGCTCAACACATTCTCTCGCTCGCGCTCGTCAATTTCCTACGTCTTTTCTTCTTCATCTTTCTCTTCTCTTTTCTCCATTTCCCTCGTTTTTTTCTTTTTTTTTTTCATTACTCTTTGGTGCTGATTCCGCTGCTTCTCTCATCGAGGCGAGGAACGTGAGTGGCTTTGGCGGGATGCAAGTTCCGCGTCCCCGCAACACGGAAAACTCACTGCTTTAGCTTGTGCTTCCGCTTCTGCAGCTGCTGGTGGGATCAAAAGGGGAATAAAGCTCACCGCGAGAGCTTTTCAAGCCGTGTACACCGGAGCATGATAATTTCGCGGTGCATATACTATATATATTTATTCTCGCTCTCTTTTCTCCGCGCTTATACTTGCCGTCTCTTTTCTGCCAGGCGCGCCCGAGTTTCTCGTTTTCTCTGCGCCGCTTTTTTCTACCTTTGTACAGAGACGTACACGTTTCGCTCAGAAAGAGTTACCGGTGCGGTGGCAGAGAGTGGTTGCCCAGGGCATATACTTGCCGGAAGCTTTATACATGCCCACAACGATGCGCATACTCTACTACCCAGTAGAAATGTATATCCACCTGTATCATCCCCTTTTCGCCAATGGAGAAAGATACTCGGAACGCAGGATAAAAACGGGGGCAGGCGGTATATGCAGCTCTCACCACTGCAATCCACTTTTCCACTCGGGAATGGGAGTGTATAGATTTCTACTCGTGGTACTGCGCTTTGGTTCTGTGACTACTTGTGCACGGAGGCGAACACACAGTGAACTGCCTCTCTTTATGCCCATGTTTCTTCTTATTCGTACACCACCGAGACACGTGAGGAAAATTTGTCTCTGGATCTCTTTCAGTATGCATCTCTCTGCCACGCCATACATCCATAGAAATGAGTGTTATAAGCGTATGCGCAAGCATTTCCAACATTTCGCTTCCAATATCTGCACGTGGCTCTGGCGATAGCGGTTATGGAACCAAGTTGAAATAACGATGAAGTATATAAACCGTGGATGCATATGTATATGCACATCGTAGGTGCATCCAGTCGAGATATTTCCTCCGAATATAAAGGGTATCCATAAAGTTGATGCACATGTCATCCAGAGGATATTTAACATTTGAAATATTTTCATGATTTTAGAGGACTCGATGGGGCCGACGTACTTTGTAATCTGCGGCTTCCAATGTATTGGATCCATGGGTGTGAATGTAGGACAAGAATTGAAATCTTTAAGCTTTAAGAATAAATTCGGCGTTAACCTTTAACTTAAAATTTTGGTAACTAAAAAGAAGTAACGTAAAAGTTATTTTTACTTTTTGCTCCTGTTTACACCGTGAGTAATGAAATACAAAAACTTTAATCCTCCTGAAACTATTGAAAAATCACGCATGTAACAAAAAGTCCAATTGAACAACAGCAGGAAATATGAACGGCTCCACAATTCACGCCTGAAACTCAAAATACAACTTTAGGAGTCGTTGAGAGCAAAATTCGAAGTTTTGTTTCTCAGCATCTCTATGGGTAACCTTTCATAGTGAAAATTGATTGGGTTGGGGCTATCAGTCTTAGAATTCCCAATGGAAAGATACATCTGATGCTCAATCACGACTTTCTTCGGTACATTTCTACGATCGGTTCTCAGATGACTCTTCAAACGAATGAATTTCGACCATACGAAATGCTGATTGTTACTCATTCTGTTTCTAGTTGTGCAGGATAGAAGGAATGCTGAACAAGTAACAAGCAAACAAACAAACGCGAGAACAAGCTTCACAGAAACTTTCGTACTTTAGGTGCGTCTGCTTGTTCGTCGGTAACAGTAGATGAAAGTGTGAGGCTATACGAGACTATACGAACGAGACACGAAGGAAACCAAAGAATAGGAGAAAGACACATAAAGACATACACCCACATACGAGAAAATAGTAGCGGAATGGAAACGACCAAGTGTGAGTGAGAGTGGCCAAAGGGCGTTGGTAGTTGTGGTGGTTTGGTACAGCACAGTATGGTTTCTGATTCTAATGCTAGCGGCATGTTGCACATGTACGTGTACATACTTCTGCGTAGTCAGTAGTAGTAATGGTAGAAAGGAGACAGCGACGAACTAGCACAGGAAGCAGCAACAGCAGCGCATCCTCCCGGGGATAATGGCGGCTCCATAGACGTCTCACCACGTCGTGGTTCACCCTCTGGCACCAGCGCCCTCTCGCTTTTCTCCTTCATCTCCTTCTCTCTCTTCTTCTATCGTCGCTACCACCTCAGCAGGTTATTCTCCTCACCCTTTTTATCTCTCCTTGTCTCTTTTCACCCCTGCACCTCATATCTCACAGTGTATATACGTACACTTTCCTTCCTACCGACCTATCTAATACCTATCCGCACATACCTCTTTGCTCTTTCCCGTTCCACTCTCAACCGAGGTCGTTTTATTGCTACTAGTCGCGTCTACTCGGCTCTCTCACCACGAAGCGAACGTTCAACCTTGCCTTCATGCTCGTAACCACCCCCCGACCCTGCACCAGCCATCAGAGCCAACTCAACCAGCCCCACACCCCCGACATACATTTCTGTTCGACGAGGCGCGGTGGCAACCTCGTCGTCGTCGTCGTCGTCGTCGTTGTCGTCGTGTGTTTCGTAAAACCACTGTGCTACTGCTGCTTGGCGATGCTTGGCGATGCTCTGCTCTCTACACTACTCAGCTTTTACGAGAAAACGTGAACGCCGCCGGCTTCCTTCCTTCCTCAATTCCGCAAGCCAACTATTACGGTATACTCGGTGTATACCACAGCAGCCTTTGATCTTGCAGTCAGCGTTCTCTCTTTCATTCCTTCTCTCATTTCCTTCCGTAAGTATTTACTTCCGTCAGATATAAGCCAGTTTCTCTATGTGTGCAAATGCTGGTTTATATACAACGCTTATTGCGAGCTATACATTCATGTGAATATCCACCGGTGAGTAAACTACGAATTTACCGAGAGTATTTGTGGGTTTCTGAGTGTTTCTGTTCCCAACCATCCGTCTCCACGAAACTTTTGACTGAATATGCATGTGCATGTGCACGTCCTAGCGACAGCCCTAGGGGCATTTTCCGTTTGTGTGTGTTCTGACGTGTGACGAGAGTGAGAACGGATTTGCGGCTCGGATGGTGGCTGGAGAACACCGCACGTATGTTGCCTTCTAATGCGCCAACACCTTCGTGCACACTCTGCATACTCTAACACTTGTTCACTTCTGTTCATTCCACATCGCTCATGCTACTGCAGAGAACGAGCCTTCCTATTCAAGCTCCTCGGTTCCCTCATATCCGAGCTTGATACCCGACACACAAGAGGCACTCTCGTCCAGCTATACTTCTACGAGCAAGCTCTACTAGTGCAACCACTGATGTCAAAAATGAAGTAACACTTTGTGGGATCCCTCGTTGACAAGGTTCCGTGCAAACCTCGTGCAGATGTGATTATGAAGAATTGGAATCTGAACAGAATCTGAACCGTTATGGATGTGGTCTCGAAATCTGAGTTGTCCAGGATCAAAAGTGGGGCTGTCCAGGGTGAAGTCCAAAATGGACAATGCAATCAGATCAAATTTATCCATTCTGTATCTTGGACTGTTCAGACGCCATCTGAGACAGCTCAGTCTTCATCGTGGACAGATAATGATTACGCACTTCACTATACAATGTACCAAACGGTATGTGCCCGCGCGGAAAATATTAGTTCACGAAAGAGTCTAGGATGAAGTCCCAGATGGTGTCCGGGATGGAATCCGGTCAATCCAGGCGGGAGTAGAAAGTGGACTTTCGTATGGACCTTGGGGTTTGATCCGGTCCCAAGTCCGTTCTGGAGTATTACAGTCCATCCGGGACTCCATCTGGGATTCCATTCGGGACTTCATCCTGGACTCTTTCCTGGACTAATTTTTTCCGCGCAGATGTCCACACACAAATGGTTAAGATAGATGTTTAATGATTTACAAGGGGGATTTACCAAGTGTAATTGAGATGATAGTCAACTCTCATGTTGACTACAACGCCATTTTATAAAGATCTTTGCCGATAACTAAAAAAATGTAAAAAAAATGTTGAGTGACTAACATGTCATTTGAATTCTCGGTAATTTCGCCAATGACCTTTATCACCATTGTCGCATCACAAAGCATTCCATAACCTCGCCTCAAAGTGACATGACATGAAGAATGCAACCTAGTGAAAGTGAATATATTGCCTATAACCAAGAATTGATATTTATGGCACATTGTCCGAGGGCAACACTTTTATTCGAATCCACTTCCACATCAGTTATTAGTTCGCTCTGACGTATCTGTTATATATCGCTATAGAACGTTAAGTTATATAGCCATTAGATATACGAGAGGGTCGTAGGATGGTCGTCATTGCTTTTAATGAGCCTTGGGATTCCAACGAGGATCGAGCGCCACCTAAACCTATCTCTAGTACACCGACTACAGCATATATAGGTATCAGTATACACTCTATTTCAGTTTAGTGTATACGAGGTACGATATACGAAGGGTGCAAAATGTTCGGGTTCCTGATTGTAAGAGCTCGTTGCCCCGTTGGCTTGTAGCGCGTCGTCTCTCGGGCGCGAGATCTCCGCAACGCCGGAGGCTGTTCGAATGCTCCCCTCTAACAACCCTTGTTTACGTTTATAGCCTCTGGGTTTGACGATCGCGTGCTAGGTATCGCGTTTACGTTCTCGCGTTCTCCGTTCCAACACTTACCCCACAAATAGAGCCAAACCCACACGGACACATTGTCAAACACATTGGAAAGCGACACGTATATGGAGCCTCGTCGTATAAACCTCTGAGGGCCAAAAGCATGCACATATGTACGTAACGCTATGGGGTGAGTCTTGAGGGATGAAACGAGGAAATTCGAAGAATGAAATACAATACACATTTGGGCTTTGGCGCATAGCAACTGAATATACGAGATAGTGTGATGGCTTCTATAGGCATTGGTGCACGACCTGAAACACTTCATCGTATTTTGCTTAAATGATATATCGCGCTTACAGTTCCCAACATCAGTTCATTCGAGTAGAGTTTGAGTCATTTTAAGCATAATCGATAGTGGGACAAGTTTTGGGAAGAACGTCTTTTATGATACTTTAAAACGATGTTAATAACATTAATCGTCAAAAAAAATTTTAAGGGTTAGGCTTTTTTTAAAAATATAGTACGATACTTTCTAACAAACTTAATTTTTTCAATTAATTGATTTCGATGTTATTTCTAACGTTGATTTCTTTTATGTAGGATTTTCTGGATTGTTTAAGGAACGCAAATTCTTTATTGCTTTTCTTTTGATATCAAAGCGATCTTAAACTATTTATAGTAACTGGGATGTCAAAAATTTAAAGTCATTCTTAAATGAATTATAGTATATTTACGGTAAATAAACGGTGCGGCGGTCAAGTGTTTGGTGTATTGGCTTCTGAACCAGAGCATAGGTAAGTCGCCGGTTCGATTTTCGGTGCCGTGGGTTCATCAAAAACAAAAGTAAGGGCGCGATGAAGCTCCAGATGCGTACATACGTATTGTACCTGTGAGGATTATATATGTACAGTTGTAGTACACATTTACATTTCCGACGAAACATGAGGTTCTATCACCACCGTGGTGAAATATCTATCATCATCAGACGAACTCGAGCATATATCAGCATAAGTTGTCCGCACTTTTTCTATGCCCACACCAGAAATGCTATGGCCGACGGAGGAAATGCAAATAAACAATATTAAAAATAAATGGTCTTAGGGTCTGTAATATCGATAATTTTGCATTTTTCGTTACATCGAAAGCTACTTAAAATTTTGATTGGACATTTATCTCACTTTTGTATAGGAACGTATGCATGATGCACCCTTAAGAGCATGTGAAATACCGCAGTCAGTAGTAAAAGCTGTAATCAACTTTTATCATGCGTATGGAAATTTTACAGCTTCACAAAGAATTTAATCGATTGCGGATATTACTGGAGCATTCGATGAAATTCTTGAAGCTGTAAATACAAATACGTTCAAAAAATGGGGGTACAATTTTAATAAAAAATTATAACCCTTATATATTCAATATTAAATTAGTATATTCATTAAAGCAAATTTTTCAAAAATATGGCATTCGGTAATCCCTCTTAGGGATATATTCTTGACATACCCTCGAGGGATGGTGGCTGATGGAGCTTCTCGTTGAGCACATTTAAGATCTTGTACACGGGCTCTGAGACAAATCCGTAGGAAAGCCGTGAATGAAGATAAAAAGCCAAAATAGAGAGAAGAAAATCAGCCCTTCGTTATTACAAATAATATAAAAGGCAACGGGGATACAGCACAAGTTCTGAAAATGAGAGTACAATGAGTGAAAAAAGTAAATGTACCCATTAAGCATAATCTATATAATGAAATATGTATTCAATTACTATAATGCATGATAAATATAGTATCTTGAATGACGAAAATTCTTTTTTGAAAGAATATGGTATAAAGTAATCCCCATTGTATCGTACACCCTTAAGAGAAGGTAGCGGAGCGAGAAAATCTTGAGGACACTCAAGATTTTACACACGTACTTTGTAACAAATCCGTAGGAAAAATGTGTGAAGACAAAAAGCCAGAAGAGAGAAAAGGGTATCAACCCCTCGTGATATATAATATAAAAGGCAACGGGGGGTCTTGGCTAGCACGAGTGTAGGAAAGGGTGGCTCGCCGGTGGTGCTGATGTTGGAGCTGGCTTAGCTGTTATACGGGGGTATATGCTCTACGTGTAGATACCAATCTCAGTGTCGCAGGGGATGAAATCGGCCACGGTAACCTAACCCCATAAACTGACTACCCTCGAGCAGTAGTGACGATGGTAGGCAGCAGGAGCCCCGAACTTAATTCGTCGAGGGTCGGCGGCGGTATACGTGTTGTTGAACGAGGGAGACAGTGATATCCCTGAAAAGAATAGAAAAACTGTGCGAGGGAGATGTATAAAATCGTCAGAGGGTGGAAAAAGCGAGAGGGCGAAAAAGTAAAGTTTGCGGGAGAGAGAAAAAGGTCGACGCAGTCTGGAGGAGAAAGGGAGACCGGGAACGAGCAGAGGGTATTTAAACGTGGAGAGGGAACCGAGGGTGAGAGCATTTATGGGGAGTTGAACGCAATGGCCATCGCCATTTATTGCCAATTTGCTAAATGAAACGTAGCCCACGGCATCGCTCGGTTATTACCGGCGCAAGCTTCGAGCTGGTGGTAATACAACGCGCGAAATCGGAGGTTCTGATACTGGCCCATTTTCTCGCTAACGCATGCGCGGTTCATGTCGTCTTTTTGTGTCTTTCGAGCCCTTAAGGATCCTTAATTTGGTGCTCATTTTTAATGGGACGTACCTACACCTCTCTCCTTCTCCTCCTCTCAGTGATCTCGACTTTGCTTTGCTCGTTTCTTCTTATGGATCCCTTTCCTTTTCCTACACTTCCTTTTATTCTTCATCTACCTCGACAACGAGATACCCACGCCGGGACGTTAAAAAGCCAAACGAGAATCTCCGGTGAATCTCCTTTCGTTATATTCCTTGTCCATGATCGTTAATGGCTCACTCCAGGCTTAGCGGTTCGGGCTGTCTTCCTCCTTTCCTTTGGACTTTCGATGCTGCTGATGCTTCGCACAGGAGGCTTATGTACCCGTGAGCCCCTGAGGAAAAGAAAAGAAAGCGCTCTCGTTTCCTGCTCGCTTCTGAGGTCTCGTACCCCAGCCATGTGCAATTTGCAATCATTGAGATATACCTTCGGGGCTTCGAGAGTAACGCTTTTTTCATCTATTAGTTTTAATGAGTTACGCGAAAAATAATAACAATGGTAGCTGTAATAATAATGACGATGTTGCAGTAATGGAGGTGCATAAGGCATCGTATCCAATTAAATAAATTGCGATTCCGGTGAAGGTAAATTGGAATACAGTAGATTTTTTCATACAACTTCGTGAGGATTATTCACTAAATCTGGGTCACATTCGTCGTTAGCTGCCACACACAAATGCTCACATGTAGTTACTCAGGGAGATTTGTCACAATTGGTATGAACGGAAAAGATCGGCAAAATGATAGCAGGTATTAAAGCGAGGAATCACTAATGTCCATACTTTTTATTTTCGTCGCACTATAAATATTTGTTTGTACACTCAAAATGACACTTTTGTGAATAAAAGAAAACTTTTTAAAGTGCCACATAAAGTGAAGTTTAGAAGTGAGCATAAATTTTCCGAATGCCGAGCGGCAATTAGTGACCTTCTTTTCATACCGATAAAATATAAATCGTCAGCCTATCAGGCTTCGGCAATTGTTATCTGAATCGATCTGAACATTTATCTATGAGTGGGGGTAAAAAACGTGTCGATGAGCACGGAAATTACAAGCGATATGCAAAATGTCGTAAATTTATGGGAATCAGAAATTAGCAAAATGTATTTTGCATGAGTATATGTATTTGAAAATAAATCTTTTATAAAACATTATTAATGCGGAGCATATTTTATTTATTTTCTGCATACTTTATTCACTGCCGATGGCTTAACGTTCACAAGCTCATATCGGCTATAGATAAACATCGCTTATAGATACTTCTGGGCATTTAGATAATCGATATGGACGCGAAATAGTGGACAACGGAAAATACCGCGTTTATCGATTGGACTACGTATTTCAATGTAGTAAACTGTGAGGAAGGAAATGCCATTAAACATTACTGATGCTATCTCTTGGATCTCCGGCTCTACTATCAGGAAGTACATTTACCGCGCGTACTTCCAACGACACGTGACAATTGTAACCAGTTGGACCTTTGTCCTTTTATGGATTATAGAAATTTTAGTTTGCATCGATTTTTTCTGCAACGAAAATATCATGGATAAACCACTAATAGTGCAAATTATTCGACCCTTGTTTGCAGAAGCCCTGAAGACTCTTGGATGGGTCAATAGAATGTAAAACATAAACTCGTAATTATATATTGACAGTTTTCAAATTCATCACCGATTCTTAATAAGTAAATGTGATCACACAATAAAGTTAATTGATTTTCTTGACTTTGCGACAAAAAAATGTCATCCACCAACTGACAAAGAAGATATCTGTCAACTTTGTAGGAAAAATTTGGGAAACTATGATTTTTATTTATGAAATTTATATTTGTTATTTGTTAGAGCGAGAATGAAAAATTAAAAAATGACGATAAATAGTCTGTACAATATTCAATAATTTTGTGTGGAAAAAAGACTTTGTTGAAAATTAAAAAATCTCATATTACTTTTCACGTTTGAAAGATACAAACGTTTATCAAAAGCTGAAAAGACATCGGACTGGCAAGTCGTCAAAAAATTTTATCCACCAACTGACAAAGAAGATATCTGTCAACTTTGTAGGAAAAATTTGGGAAACTATGATTTTTATTTATGAAATTTATATTTGTTATTTGTTAGAGCGAGAATGAAAAATAAAAAAATGACGATAAATAGTTTGTACAATATTCAATAATTTCGTGCTGAAAAAAGACTTTGTTGAAAATCAAAAAATCTCATTTTACTTTTCACGTTTGAAAGATACAAACGTTTATCGAAAGCTGAAAAGACATCGGACTGGCAAGTCGTCAAAAATCCGTTTGGAACGTGTTTCATCGTATATACCGGCTCATCGCCGTTTGAAATTCAAATCCATAAATTTTATATGCGTCTGCTCGTGAAGTCTCGATTTTGTGGTGAATCGGTAGATTTTTATTTGCTTATTCGGCTATAACTTTTTATACGTCCATATTCGATTATTGTCGTTGATATTAGTGCATGACAATTAAACCCATCGTTCACCATTTAAAAGCCCAATCTGTTTCATATCACCCATTACATTCAGTCCAGGATTACGATCTCGTAATACACATAAATTGATATTCAAATTCGTGACCGATTAAAGGATTACTCTTAAGGGTTTCAATATATTTCAGTCGCGGTGCGTGAAAACGAATGTTAAAGTGGATGGAGATTGGGGAGCGAGAAAAAGAGAGAATAGGAGAAAAGTGTAGAGACCGAGAGATTAGGGTCGGGTTAGGTTGGAGGAGAATAGGCAGAAGAGGAACGTGCTTCTGCTGCTGCGGCTTCTACTGGTGAAGCTGCGTCACCGATAGCCGCGAGGCAGGCGATATGGAGTGAGGAGTTTGGGAAGAACGAAAAGAGGGATAATAAAAAGATTTATTCTGCTTTTATCCCAGAGTTATTCAGCTCTTTTCATCCGACCCCCGGTTGGCGCGACCCCTTTCGTCTCTCTTCCTCGTCGCTCGTTCATTCTTTTTATTTTACCTCCTTCCTCCTTCCTTTCTAAAAGTCCACCTCTGTTCTCTTCTCTTTCGCTCGCAAGCGTTGAAGGAGCAACGGAGCGAAAGAGGAATACAGGAATCGCGCCGGAGCAGGAAATGCGAGAGACAGAGAAGAAGAAAAGGAGAGAAACGGGAAAAAGAGCGAAGAAAAAAAAAAAAAAAAGAAACGACTAGAAGAAGGGAACCGGGACACGCGGGTCCTGATTAAAATATACGAGCTAGCCTCGCGGATTTCTTATGCCGGCTCTGAGAGACCGCGTGTTCGGGGAATTCGAAATGAGGCTGCCCCGAAAAGAATGAGAGAATAAAACGGAGATGCAGAGAATCCAGTCTCAGCGACGGATATAAGTGTGTGCTGCATTACTTAGAGGGCTTGGGACGACGGAGATGGAATGAAAACGAGGAGAGCGTTGCGGAACAACAGCTACGCTCCAATATTAGTCGCCTGGATGGCTCGTCCTTGTATCTCGCTTGTTGAGAGAGAAGCGGAAGACGATACTAGGAAAAAGACTGTGATATCAAAAATTGTTGGGAAATACATAATTCCAGAACAGTGCTTTCATAACGTATCTCAATGCGGTATACAGTGAGATATTAATTAGTAAAAGCACTGCTATTTAACTAATAAAGTGCTAATTACGAAAGTGATAACCTGTTTTATTCATTCATTTATTTTTTGTTATATATGAGAAAATATGTAAGACGAGTTAATTAATAATGATATATAATGAAACAGTACCAAACAGCACAAAAAAAAAAATGATATGTGCTAACGAAGAGTATTATTATAATATTTTTTAAATTGAGTTATTTCGCCATATGCTTTATGCAGGATTTTACGTTACTCCTCTCCCGTTTCCTCGTTCTTTCATAATAACCCCTCTAAAGTATTGTCCGCAGTCACTCATTCTAATACTGTATTGCAGTTGCACGAGGGCATAGCAAAACTGCGGAAAATCTGACAGACGGCTTAATTTTTACTGAGTTTTTACTGCATGAGAATATATTAAAAGTTTACTTGCCCAGTTTATAAATAACATCTTTCAGTCTTTTCTGACAGTGTTTAAATCTTCACCCAGCACAAAATCTGACTTAATAAAATTTAAGAAAAAAAACCAATCAGTCTTAAATTATAGTATTATGTTTACGGATTTACGACTCCTAAACGTTGTCCTGGATTATCATTTCACACTCCGATACTAAATCGCAGTGAACCATAGCCAACATAGGACTAAACAAGAAAGAAAAACGTGTCCCACGGTTTAGTACATATAATTGAATAAACATTTTTCTGGCAATCATTGAAACGTCTAATGCAGTACTTCGAGTGCTTGGGAAGACAGAGATGGAATATAAAATCGCGCAAAGCATTGCGAAACAACAATTACACTGAGAGAAAACTGTAGTATAATAGTAGATCAACTATACCAATATTTCCAGGAGGACAGATCATATCGATAGTTATATCGATACAAAATACTGTGTCTTTGATTAGTTGAGCTGCTATTATGTTTGGAGCTAGTATTTTTTGTCATTGTCGTAACTATTAAATACAATTGTGCCTCTTGGGAAGTACACTGCATGGTAAAAGTGCAGTATTGTCGCTCCAATCACGTATTTATCTCTTAGTGTACGCTGGAATGCTAGTCGCCTGGATGACTCGTCCTTGTATCTTGCTTGTTGCTGGAAAAGCGGAAGACGATACCCGGAAAACGACTGATATCAAAAACTCGTGAGATACAATTCCAGAATAGTGCTTTCGGAATGAATCTGAAAGCAGCATGCAGTGAAAAATGATTTAGTAAAATCAGAGCGGTAGTAATTGAGTAACAAACCTATTTTATTATTTCCGTTTTTTTTGTTGACAATAAAAATGAACGATTTTGTAACTTCAATGAAATTACATTTTTTTCTGTGAATAAGAAGTGTTTGATTTTTTGTTGTTGTAGAATTTACATAAAAAAATGGTTTTTTGTCTTTCCTTATATTTCACATTTCGTAAGATGTAAATACAGAATTTTCATGTATTTAATTTTTGGACCTTTTTGGAAAACTGGAAATAAACCAAACAATTCACTCAGAGAAATTGTAGTAAATTCACCTATAAAGTCAATAATATTTGATTTTGGTGGATGTAACTATTTTCATAGTCACGGAAACAATAAAAATAGCTATCGTTATCATTTTGTGATTCGCGTAACTATCTGATAGTTTTGGCGACTATAAAAAAATCGTTGTCACTTTATAATTACCAATACTGTAGTTTTCTCTCAGTGTTAAATTTGCAAATCGAAAAAAAAATGTCGTGTACTAAAATTTCTTTGTTTGAATCACGATTTAAAAAATTTGTTCTTAACTATTTATTTTATCGGAATTTGTTTTGTACATTCATCCCGTTCTCGCATTTTTCAAATGGGAAGAGGATAGGGCATAAGATTAATTCAGTGGTGACCGTTAGATGTCGCAGGAAATGAGACAACTCTCACAAGTGAAAACCCATATTGCCCTTATATATACGGTCGCATTCAGTGTCAAAGCATACTTACCTGGCGCAGAGGTTACCGTGATCATCAAGGCGGTTCCTCCAGGGCGAGGCTCTTCCATTGCACTTCGGTCGAGCTGACCCTTGTGAATATCCCTAATGTGGATATCTCGGGCGTATAATTTTTGTTAGTCGGGACTGCGTTCGCGCTATCCCGGATAAATATAATCAAACATAATATTCATTTTACGAGATTCATCGTCTTGTCAAATTTAAATTAAGTTTTCCCACCAACATATGATTTGGAGAATCTAGTAAAAAAACTTTCATTTTTAGCACGGGATTTATCTCAATTTTTCTCCTAAGCTTAATTTCGTTGAATTAGTTTTCCACTTTATTGACTTACTGTTTTGACTTTTTAAATTCACTGTTTAAATGCACATTCAATTTCTCACATGGAAACTTGAATAAACCGGAATTATCGAACATTTCCTCGCAGAAAAAAATTATTTTAAATATTCCTCCTATTCCTGAATAAATATAATTTGAATGACATATTACATCCATATTTCGATTATTGAATATGTCCGTAAAAATATTTGAAAAATCAGGCAAACTTATAGCAAGCCCATATTTTTCTTATCATTTAATCCATCCCATTAAATCCCCTAGCTTCTGTTCATCCCGAAACGTTGTTGCTTAGATTGTGAATGTCTGAAAATTCCACCGTGAAAAGAAAAATAAACTATAAAATCCTATATCAATCTTTCGCCCCAAAACGTGCACTTTTTCACATTTCTCAGTTTCCCGGCATCGGGAAGTGAAGAGTTTAGTTGGAAACTCTGGAGGAACTTTTTATTCTCTCGTTTGGAAAGATACTATTCGTAAACAGTATCGGTACCTATATTCACGTCTGTCGGTGTCTATCTGTTGGATTTCAAGTGGAAAGCTTCGAGTCACTATACAGTAGGACCTTTGGAAATTCAACTGATGATCAAGTACAGAGTTGAAATCGCTCGACGCAAGTCTGAATCACTGGCGGTGATGTGGCGTAGAGGTGCTGGTCATTCGGGGTCGTAGTGCCGTCACCACCGGCGGCGAGGGTGGTCGATTTGATCGTCGACAAGAAGCGATTGGAGAGCCGAGCTCTATATATACCTACCCTCGCTCGTTCGCCCATCCGCTCGGCGAACTCGCCGGAAATGATTCGTGTGTGAACGCGCCCGTAAACCACCTCGTCAGCTCCGATTCTATTAAGCATTGCCCGTGGCGATAGCCCCGCCGGATATAGCGCTCTCGCGATTGATATGCTGCTGTCCATCAAGACTCATCCAGAGCACGTTCGTGGCGCGCGTGGGCGTACGCTCAAAACCGTCGCCTCTACATTCCCGTTCGCTATGCATTGTACAACTTGATACACAGAACATATACAATGCTATCTATCTGCTGCTATCAACAAATCCTACTGCCCATTTATTCCAGCAAGGAATGGCCCATCGGATACGTGATATATCCCATGTGGCAATGTTCTTCTTTTCGTTATTTATCCACGGCTATAGTTACCGACAAAATATAGTTACACTTGTAGCTTTGAAAAGTACTGGAAATGATCGGAAGTAAAACTTTGCATTGTGGGTCCCCATTAATTTTCATTATTCGCAAAGCCACTTCTATGAGAATTCTGTAATATTTTTTTTTTCGCCTACTCATAGAATTGGGTTTGCGAAAATAAGAATTCGATGTGAAGAATTCGCTGCCTTGCAACATTATTTTATACTCATTTCCAAATCTGATATTTTGAGATACTTTTGGCTTGAGATACTTTGAGGCTTCTCGAAGTGTTACGCAAAAAGTCAGATTTCTAATGAGGAAGAAATGTGGTTAAACAATTGGCAATGTGCTAAATTAATGGGAAATCAAAGTATTGAATCAATGATGAAGCAAGGTGCACGTTCTACTTTGCATCCTTTTTTTTTATTGCGTTCTGAGGTTTTAGGAAATCCAGAGCGACATTAATAAATATTTTTTACACTTTTAATCAAAATTCAAACCGCTTCACCGGTCATTGGCAAATTTGGTAGGTAGCGGAGCCGAAGGTTATTTTTCCCGTATAAGAAATTTTACTTAATTTATTGAAAGTTTACCTGATTTAACGCAAAACGAAGATTTTTCGAAAAATTGAAAATCTCATAAAAACCGAACCGCTTTACCGATTTGACTTAAATTCAATATCAAAATTTGGATCATTCTGTTGAATTTTAATTCAAAGTCTCAGACGAATAGCTAAAAATTCGTTCGAGCGTTAGGGCGTTAGAGCATTTTCAAATAAAATAAAGAAATCACTTTTTCTCCTTGTCTTAAATTAATGATATTGGTTTGCTAGGCAATACCCTGAATGGTTACTACTTCAATTTCTTTCTTGATCTAATATTCTTTTATCTTGTTAATTATTAACTAAATAAAACAATATCGACCTGAACTAAGGAGTGCATTTACATTATGCTAACTGCGTCTTGACGTATTTGATGGGTATATACCGACGGGTGGATGCAAGTGGAAAGTGAAGAAGCTCGACGCCGCGCCTTTGTCGTCGCAGAACATCGTTGACTCGCGGAGGGTGACGTTTCGTAGTGAAACGCAATTAAGACTGCGCTTAATTTGTTTGAAGTGCCTCGCACAGTTCCCTCTCACTTTTCATGCTTTCCGCATGGCGGCACGAGCGGGAAAGTGTCAATGGCAACGCCACCTCAGCAGAAACACCATTGCGCCATTTTTTCCACTCTGTCTGTCTTCCCCTTTTGCCATTCGCATTCACTGATTTCTGCATCCAGTTCAATAGCTCGCAAAAGGCGATACGATTTACCGATAAGCCGTGTCGGGAAAAAGGAAAATTGCAGAAACGAGTCAAAAATATATTTCCAATTCCCAAATTCACTCGTACAGAATTAATTACTGGCATAATAAAGTACCAATTTTTGTTTTTTCTAAAGTCGCTTTTGATTACGTTGTTTTCAATGAACATGTTTTTTTTTTCTTTCGATGAAGTCACAAAGATATCGCGAGTGCAAAAATATTATTTCAAATTTCGAAGAAAAAAAAAAATCGTCTATTAAGAATATCTCACGCAGACTTTTTTTTAGTCAACCTAAAAAAACATTATGCATAAACCATTCAGTAGCGGTGCGCAAAGGTTCCGAATATTTCAAGCAGTGTATGCTAATTTCTTGTTTTATACTTCTACATTTCATTGGACAGTGGTAGACCGGGTTTGAGTATTTACAAAACCACCAGCAAACTCGTGCATTTTCGCAGGCAATAATGGTTCGGTACATGCAAGCAAGTGAATACGTACGTTTCTACGAGTAAATAGTGCGAGTCTCGGGTAGCACTCGTTGCCAACGGCGTGGGTATGGAGAAAGCTTGAGCGTACTAGGAACGCGTTTTGAGTATACTCAAACCAACACCTTTCCGCACTCCTATTACGGCAACGGTGGATAAGGGTCGAAGCTTTGCAAAGAGGTTGGTTCCATCGTTGACTGCGATTTTGCGGACGCGTACGTGTGTGGGTGTGTATTTTAGTCAGTGCGCATGTAAGTACGAGAAGGGAAAAGGGGGGGGGGGGGGGGGGGGGAGAAGCATGAGTGCGATAAAGAGAGGGGAAGAGAGTGGCAGGCAACGAGAATCGAAATGGTCTTAACCCAAAGTGGAAAGGGTTGCACACAGTACAACCACTAGTGGCTGATGCTGGTGCTGGTGGTGGTGGTGGTGGTGGCGCTGCTGTGCTACTGCTACTTCTCCTGATGCTGTCGGCAACGAGCCAGAGAGAAGTACATATAGTCGCGGACGGAGAGAGGAAAAGGGGTAGATTGGGGTGGGTTGGTAGTGTATATCGCGGTGTGATGGGGATGGGGTTGGTTGGTGAGAGTGAAGGGGTCTCGGTTGCCTTCGGGGGTGGCTGGCCGTGCAGCGGTGGCGTCGGGGCGCTCGAGCGAGTCCGTTAATTGGACTAATTACTGTAATTACTGAAAGTTTCAGCGCGCTGAGAGTCGAGAGCGTCGGCGTGGTACACGCGGGGTTGGAGATACGCTCGGGCTGTTATACGGGCTGTGCGAGGGTGAGGAAGCGTATAGTAACGGAGAAGCGAGAGATCGAAGGGAAACGGTGGTGAAAGAGAGAAAGCGAATTCACACCAACTACAGAGAGCTTCGGGAGCTCTCGTTGGGATTCCGGTGAGCCGGTTGCTATACACTTCTGTTACTACTAGAGAAGTATAGACCAGGTTATATGCTGTACTGTATAGTTGTTGTACCCAGAGCCCAGTATTAGCGATGACGCTAGCTGGTAGAGGGCACTTGTGGCTGCGGATACGCGTGTTTTCGCATTTAACTCGGCCAAAAGCTTCTCTATCGCTGTTTTGTCCTATATGTTACAACTATCTACGGTGTTGGGTTCGGTATGTTGATCTGAACCGGTATCCAGTTCGCACATATTGCACGCACACCGTGAAAATTCCTGCTCCAATTTTCTCTACATTTTTCACTATGAGTATCAAAATTGTCACTACCCTTTGGCGTCATACATTTTGTTATTTTTACGAACGAAAAATTATTAACTTTGACGCTATATTTTCTGTCATTTTTACACTAACTCGGCCACGAGAAAACCGTGTTAGGATTTTAGTTCAACCGGATTATCGCCTGATGTAACGCTCCTAACTTCTACTCGTGATATGTTACTTCAACTCAAAAAGTGTAGCTCAGTTTTAACGCAACGCTATTATCTTGTTCTGGGCAGTACATCCACATTAAAAAATAATATTGTCAAATCGGAAGGTACTGTATTATAGATGAAAATAAACAAAAATATGTATTTCTTTGATCCCAGATTGTTGTAAAATATAACATTTTTAGTTATATTGAGAATTCTATTCCACGGGTTTATTTTAGATCCCTAATATTGTTCTTGATAAAATCCAGTAAAATGCTTTATGACTAACGGAGAAAAAAACAATACTTTGTGTAAAAATATTTTATTTCATTCTGAAATTTTTCGAGCGGAATATGCAATATTTTTACCTGTCATGCAGTCGGAATCCTCCATGCAAATTTCGGAGTATTCAACGCTATTCAGTGCTGTCCTCGCTATTATTTCAGCGTGCTATAAAAAATACCGGAATGTAAGAGGAATGTGTACATGCTTGACGTATCCTGCGTTTCCCCATAAAAAAGTCTATGATTGAAGCTGATAATACACGTCGGAGAGGCTTTTTTATATTCCTTGATCCTGCATGATACAGAAACCAGTCGAATTGTCCCCTGTCGACAATCTTCAGCCCAGAGATTTTCACGATCGCACCCTCTAAGCCCGATTCGTTTCGACTGGTTCCGTCACGGTAAAGTAATATATAAAGTATATCCCGAACGTCTCGACGAGATTGAATCGGGCGGGAGGGTGTGTTACGAAAAAACGATGAAATCGACGGAGGAACGCGGATAGCCTCGATAAAGACAATGTAGTTTGGTGAAATCGATATAAAAACAACATCTGCACTCGCGGGGGTAACGAGGCGAGCATCGTCGTTATAAACCGGGGGTAGGTCAATCCGTATCGCGATTTGCCACTGCTCGGAGGGGTGAAGGAGCGCTTCGGGTTCAGTAGAAATGGAAGTAAAAAAAAAAAAAGCTCGGCACAACGAGATCTGTCGAGCTTGACAAAGGGAGATGAGGTATGAAGAGGGTAAGGACAAAAGATGAAGAGGCGTAATGCGCGAAAAAGACAGAAACAACGAAGCCTGAAACGAGGGAGGGTTTCGCGAGGGGAGAGGGAAGAAGGGAGTGAGAAGGGGGAGTGAAAACTTCTCGCAATCTCATAATATTCCCCGTAGGAAAGTGCACCAGATCCCCCGAAATCCCTTGAGATTTTAGGGAAATAAGGGTCGTGAGATATCCGCCGAGAGGCGGACGAAAGAGGATCAGAGTGAAGAAATGAGAGGGAGGAAAAGGAGGTTTGAAAAGTTGCTGCTTGCGAGGCACAAAAGGTAAAAGCGCGAGGAGCGCGGGGGAGGAAGAGGAGTGAAGATACAGGGGATAAGAGCGGCAGGAGAGGGAGAAGGATAGAAGAGGAAAGAGGGTGGCGAGTGTCGGACGTGGAACGCGAAACGTGGGCGGAGTTTGAAGAGAATGGAACGGGCGGTGGAAAAGATGAGGGCGTCCTGGCACACTCGCGAATTCACGTACCCATCTACCCTCACGCGCCATCCACCTCTTTCTCTCCCCCCCGCAGTTCTCGTCTCTTCTCTTCACTACTGTACAAGCCTCGCTCTTCCTCGACTACCACTACCCACTTCCTCGTTTCCCCACGTTAAAAGAAAGAGAGACAGAGCCAAGGGAGCGAGAGACTTTGGAGCCGGGGCGAACAAGTGCTTGGCGAGTCTCGTGGGCGGAACGGAAGAGCTGAAGAGGGTGAGTATATGTATAATGGAAAAGAGCTGAGAGATAGAGGTAGGAATATACTATATGTACTACGGTTGGAAGGAGAGGACGAGTGGTTAAAGTCTCTTGGAGCGAAAGCCGGAAATATATATATATATACATGTATATATAAATATAATATGTGTTAGTATGTGTATTATATAAAAGAGCCACGACGAGAGGGTAGAAACGGGAGAGAGAGAGAGAGAGAGAGAGAGGAAGGAGCAGAGGGAATAAGCTGGGAACGAAACGGCCAAGAGAATGAAGGCGAGGGGCCAAAATAGAGTGAGAGTGACGGAGAGCGTTAGGCAGGGGTTGGATTCGCTGCTTCTGCCGAGGATAAAAAGTAAATGAGGAACAAAGGTCCCACGTGGTGGTGATGGTGATGGCGGTGGTGGAGGTGGCGGACGGGGATTGGAAAATATAGAGGCTCCCGGTGCCAGACGTGCCAGGAATAATGCCGCGGGAATTACGCGCCACCCCCGAGCACCACCACCACCACCGGCAATAGCAGAGCCGAGCGCAGTGGAGGAGCTGCTCGTACAGGAGGAGACCCCGTCCACTCCTCTGCTCACGGGCAAGAGGAGCTTTCACTGCTTCTGGCTCTTTTGCGGGGAAAAGGCCGGAGCGGGAAATCGAGGAAAATTAATTAATAGAGCCTACACAGGTAATTAAGTTTTCAAAACGTCTGCCTTAATTTTCCCAGCTATGTTTCTCTCACTTTTTTCCCTGTCGGTGAAATCGTCCTCTCTCTTCCGCGTCCTTTCTCGCCTTCACTACATTCGACGTGCCAGTTTTCCCTCCTTCTTCTCCTTTTTGTTTCACTCATTCTTTGTCGTCCTTCTCCTTTTTTTGTTCTCTCTCTCTCTCTCAAATAGCGCGACTGGCTTCGTTTTGTAAGAACTCCTTCCACTGCATTTTTCATTCTTTCCCTCGTTTTCCGTTTCCTCCTCGCGTTCCCTCCGTGACCGGACTTTTCTTGAGGCCAGACGAGAGTTTCTTTATTCATGAAAAGTGGCCGGGCGAGTCCCACCGAACGAGACTTCTCCGGTAGACAATAAAGTTCAAACTTTGTATAGTACTCTCGCACTTCAGATTTTAATTATTATACGTCAGCTCCCTGTCTCACACAATCGCTTATTGTTCTTCGCATCCAATTTCTATACTTTATTAATTAAACTCTCTTTCCTCAAGGTACTTTCCCGTAGTAATCAGAAACGGAAAGATTAAAAACGTACCTTTCCCTTATACGGTACAGCTTAAGGGTATTTGTCAGCCACTCTAAAGTCATTTTACAACCGGACGTGCAATATTAAAGAAATTATTTTCACACGACAACTAAAATCACTATAATCTCCAGGATAATATGAGATGAAGCGGCTACAAATCGACCATCTCCAACGATGTAGTGAAGTGAAGAAAAAAAAAATCTCAGCTGTTGGTTTGACACTGCGTTTCTAGGTGTGGACTACCCTCTTTGCCCGATAACATCCAAGGATGTTGAAAAGTGGCTTTGCTCTGCTTGAAAGTAAACATAAGTTTTACAGAAATCATTTTTTTAATTTTTTCAATGCATACTTAGTTGGTGATTTTACACATAAGTATATTTGGAATTATCTGGGCCTGTGGATTGTGGGAGTACTTCGAATAATCTGGACTTTAGGGTTATAGGAGGATTTGGATAATAGACGAGGAATAATCCGAGTCCGGGATTTTTGACGGTCTTGAAATCGTACAATCCTGAAAGCTATTCAGTGATGTGGAATAATCTTAGCCTGAAGTTCATTGGGGGATATTTACGCGCCCTCCCAAGGTTGATTTTTATTAGGGCCCTTCGCATAATCCTCGTCTGATAATCATTAAGAGACTAGGAAAGATCTGGGCGTGAGGGTTATTTGGAATTCGGAATAAATTGGATGTAAGGGTCACAGCCGGACTTTTAGTAATTCTGGCCGCACATGGTAATTATTACTCAACTTAGCATAGTAAACTAGGTTTATACAGCGCTACTGACACGTATTCCTATATTTTCCTGTAGAGTGCTGTACGGTGGCTTATGTGGCTACTCGTCGTATAAAAGTCGTCCATATGTTTCGATTTTCAAACCGTATTATAAATTGACCAAAGTCCGGTAGGATATTTACCCAAAAGTGTCTCGAAGACACGTCAAAGCTTCACAGTCGTCGCAACTTCCAACAGACAGTGATTACAATTCACAATGTACGAAGAAAATCATTTCTGAATGTATCAATAGAATCTATAGTTACGGAATCAATTCTCGAAGAAATAATTATATATCATATATACCAATTTGACCTGGGTCTGACCTACGACCTCTTGGACTTCAATGCCGATTTTTCATGCTGTCATCTTTAATCAGTAACCATAATTTTTATTAGACCTTCTTATAATTTTATATTCCATTAATTTGACCATAATTTTATTGAATCTTCAGTATACTGCGTTCAACCAATAACGTACCGTTACTAAATGATTCATGGCAATATTTGCTATACTGTATATTAGAAACGAAAAATTTGTGATACTGTATTGCAAAAATTTCCAAACCGGCGGGATAGACCGAATTTACTATGGAGATTTTTCATGCTATCATCTTTAATGAGTAACCACAATTTTTATTAGACCTTCATATAATTTTATATTCCATTAATTTGACCATAATTTTATTGAATCTTCAGTATACTGCGTTTAACCAATAACGTACCGTTAATAAGTTATTCATGAACGACACTGGCATTATTTTCCATACTGTATATAAGAAACGAAAAATTTGTAATACTGTATTGCAAAAATTTCCAAACCGGCAGAATAGACCGAATTTAATGTGCAGCATGAGAACCTTCTAACTTTTTTGGTATTGGTCACCGGAAAATAGTCTCGGAGCGAGGCTATTAAGAATTAAAAATAATCTGCCTCAGAAGTGGCTCAATTTTTCAGCATACCAAAACATTAAAAACAGTTTCTACGACTATTATTAATATTGATATCGGTTTGTTTCGATCCATTTGATTTTACACCTCTAACGTGTACCTTTTATCGAGGCTCCTTTTCCATTAGTCAATAACCATCACTATAACTGACTCTGATGATACCGTTTCATTTTCCAACAAAACATCTGATTATGGTGAATGGAGGTACCGCTGTCGATTCGAGAGTAAATTATATAACATTGTCGCACTTTGCACGCGACTACTCGCGAATGACATTTCGTTTCCGCTTTGCATAACTGTGAGCTCGTGTGTTATAGTACATACAACAGTAGTGGCGACCACCGCAGCAATCCAAAGTGTACATAGCCAGTGCGACCGCACCAAGAGTGTGTCGGGGTATACATACGCAGTTGGTACCTGACGTGGGTTAACGTTGCGTGCACTCGCACGTGCGTGCCGCGCTGCATCTACACGATACACTCGCTACCAAAACTTTCATTTCCCTCTCTGTTGTGCTTTGGTACAGTTATAGTTCTGGTATATCGTTATAATACTAGTTATATTAGCCGGCTATTCTCCCGTGATGTTCGTGTCGGATTGGCGTATTTATAGATGGAACACCGCGAGCTATTCCGTTTTGGGGTGACCGGGACAGGGGAGCACACGAATGCATCATCATCATCATCATCATCATCATCATCATCATCATCGTTGTTGTCATTATCATGGTGATCTACCGACGGCCACTAATACACGCTTCGACAACGTCTAGTTAAGCTAATCATATTCACAAACAGGGAATGAGGAGGATGAGGTTCCACGCGCTCTAACACAGCGACGCTTCTGCCGTTGCTGTTGCTGGTTATCGTTTCAATATTTGTGATTCGTTCCGCCGCGAATCGCTTCTATCCTGTGTGCACTATATTACCGTGATACACGCCATCTCCTACCACCAAACGCGAGCGGAATCGATTTTAATTCCCTGCTGGCTATTGGCGGAAACCGAGGGAAGGAGCCGACGAAGGGAATGAGAAAAAGATAGAAGCGGCAAACAAGCGAACAACGCGCAACGTCATGCGGCGTTTTGATGGTGATGATAGTTTACAGCTTTCGTACCAAACAGAGCGGTGAATTTATGAAAATTTTGCAGCCTCAAGCGCTTTGAACATTTCAGCAGCCTCGAGCTCGATACAAAATTAGTAAAATTTCACCAAAGGGTTTCACAATCGCTATATTTAGCAGTGCGGACATAAATAATAAGGGATAAATTAATATAGGACGTAAATATACCGATGAATATTGTATCAATGTCAATTCGACAAACATTTTACGCTCAATGCTCGTTCGCTTACATTTTTTAACAGAGATACACGAATTATACATTTTCCGCTTATTCTCTGATGATTTATAATGATTAAAATTAACTGCGCCGTTGTTTAAATATCTACCGAAATACGGCTATACAAAATTAGTAAAATTTCAGCCAAAGGGTCGAATTACGTTAGCGATATAAATTACAAGGGACAAATCCACTTTCCACATAAATATATCAATGAGAATTGTATTGATATTGATTCGACAGAGCTTTTATACGTATAATTGGTCGGTTCACATTTTTTTTTTACCGACGAAATTGTTTGATACAAAAATGAAAATATTTCACTCAGTCCTGGCAAATTGCAATAATTATAATAATGGTATAGCTATTAAAATGTTTTCAAAAATACGGCGATATAATTCATGTCTACCTCGGGATTTTAATGATTATTACAACGATAAATCATTTTTATCGTTTTCCCTCGAATGGATAAAAGCGCTGAACAAAAGGTTTTTTTTTATAACGTAAACGCATCGGCCAACAGCTTTATAAATGAAGCGTCCACGAGTGCCGTTATAGAGCATAAATCCGCACTGCCGCGTTGCGATGTGCCGGTGGCGAAAGAGGCACTGACCGGTGAAACGAAAACGAAATTTCTGGTATGCAAGCTACATATCGAATTAGAGGTGGTGCGAAACGCGCGAGGGTACTCAGCTCGCACTCGGACGCAATTTTCGTTACCTCGGCCTACTAAAGTGGTGCATCGAGGCACTAATTCGATACTCCGGTGGATGGTTTTCGCGTGCTCCAGGTGGGCTTGCGCGTTTATATTAAAATAATGATTGAGTTATCGGGATGACGCGATATAGAGTATATTATAGTGCCGCTCGATAAATATGATCCGTTATTATATACACTATAGATATACTTGGTATATATTGAGACTAAACGTGGTGAATATGGGCCACTAAAAATGATATCCCGTATCTTCAGCTTCTAGAGGTGGATTTCACTATAGTGGCATAATTCCAGGGCAACTCATTCTACAATGTATAATGATCAGGCACTGGAATATTATTAAGATCCATTTTTTCACGACCAGTGGACCGTGGACCATTAGACTCGCCATTTTTCGAAATTTCATAATATGGACCATCATTAAAGTCGACTAACATGGGCCACCTGAAAACGTCTGTAAAATCACTCGGTATACTCTACGGCTTCGGTGTAATAAAAACAAAAAAAAGATTCATCGATTCCTAACATTACGATAAAATTTTTGGACATTTTTTTTTTTCTTTAAAAATTCGGTTTTATTGAATTTATTAGTCGAAAAAATGAATGTCTAAGTAACCTATCGATAATCCAGTCTGAAAATAGCATACATTTACTGAAATATTCTCACCGTTTAAATAAAAATACATATACTTTGAAATACTTAATCCTTAACCCTTCCAAAGCCGCTTTCTTCAGTTATTTATCGATTTTCATTGGCTCAAAGCTTTCGAATCCGAGTGACAGTATTTTTTTATTATGTTCAAAACTTTGGAAAAACTGCAGTTTGGAAAAAATTTGTTATTTTATTTTTTATTTATTTTTTTCAAATAGCTGTCAATTTGTTATCCAGGGATTTTTCGGCAAACAAAAAAAAAACGACATGACCCCCCGAATATAGTCTCGTTTAATCTCTTTCAACGCGCTTCTATTTCAGAAGAACTGGCAAGACTGTAGAGTTCCGCACGCATTTTCCAAACACACCACGCATAATGGTACCTGAAGCCACCATTCTGAATTTTTAAGAATAAATAAAATAAAAATTGACTTCGCATTAGTACAAGAACAAAATACATTGAAACCCATTTCCAAAAGAATATTCCAAAGAATTCCAAAAGAATATAATAAGAAAACGATACATTTCCATTTTTGCTTATTTTCAGGTTTCATAATCGTAATCTCCCCTTAAGGCAGTAGCGATTAGCGAGCTGAGATAGAAACGCTCCTCAATAATTAGCAAAATTACCGATATACAAACATGTCATCATGCAGATACTACAGCTAAGCGAAAAAAAGTTTCTACTCTGTGTGGATTTATCCGCGCATGTTATTTATCCTTTTTACGCAGGCACACATAAACGTAGCCTGCAGGCAAATGGCGAAGCACAAACGCAACCGAGTCGTACCAATTTGTTAATAATTGTTGCAGTTATGTTAATTCCCAATCAGCCAATACCGACATTCGCTCGATTGCGTTCGCTTGCGTGCCATGCAAATGTGCGAATAACCAACGAGAAATGGGAGAGGGAGACTTCCGTACGCGAAAGAGAAAGACGGCTGATCGGAAGGAAAATGAATAGTAGCCAATACACCGACGTAATATTACAAGACAAGAGAGAAAGACAGATTTGGATCGAAACCGAGGCGAAGATAAAGAGGACGATAGCCACGGAAGCGAAGAAGAAGAGGCAGAGCGATGAATATGGCCAGAGAAGACGTGGCACTGTGTACAGTGATTAAAGCAAACCCATCGGCAACAGTGATTACAGCAGACCTCGTCGTCTGCGCGGTAGATTGATTTATCGTTGATTTATCGCTCCCGCTTCATAGTATCTCCTATCTCTCCACTGAAACCCCTCGATCTACCATCGCTATATCGTCTTAGGCTCCAATTTCACTGCCTATTCACTGCTTACCGAGGATCAAGTATTAATTCCTCCGCCGTTCCCGCCGGCGTAAAGTCGAAGATGGGAAAAAACGACTGAATTCGTGTTTAGAATATTTACGACCAGCCGTTAAATAATAAACCTTGACTACATAAAGAGAAGGAAATTTTTAACACTCCGATTAATTACGCGCCGTACCAGGACGCAGGCGAGAAATCCATGTGGAATGGATACACGGTCGTAAATTGTATTTTGATATCATGCTGATATACCGGCGAGAGAAATTTCCTTTTTTTGGACAGTCCTTTGCTTTTAGAAATGAGCTTAATTGGTTTATCTATCGGCGTAATTTGAGATCTGGATTTTATGAGCTTTGTTTTATGTCCATCTTGAGGTAATTAGTTGATGACATTATTAATTGGCATACTAACTTGCTATCGGTAACTGCGGAGCGGTTGTTTTGAACGTCGTGTCGTCATCGACACTATTCTTCATTAGAACAAGTGCGCGTACTCATCTCATTATGACTAATTTTCCACACAAAAATTTTATATTTTTGTAATAAAAAATTTTAGCAGGAATAACAACAAATGTAATGTACACCAAGTTCATTGAAAAACGCAACATTCAGCGTCTTGTGGCATCACTTGAATGCAAATATGAATCTCAGTTTTCCTAAAGTCTCAGCGATAATTAACGTAATCTGTACTTCTTACAGTAGAGTTGGTTTCTTCATGGTCCAATTAAAACAGATTAGTGTAATCACCTTACTAATAGTAATTTGGCATATACAAAAGTTCAGATTTTCGTAAGACAAATGTTTTGAGAGGTTTGAAATCAGATGTGCGAACCATGACGTACCATGGAAAAAGTAGCATTTTCTCCACGTGACTGTAATCACCGTGAATTCTCGTAAATGAGTTTCAGGTCCAACTTTGAACGATAACTAAGCAAAGACTTAACACGGTAGAGTCGGGAGTCTCATGGATGAGCGGAGTCGAAGGTGCTGGTTCGGAGGTGGGAAACCGAGAGGAAGCACCGCGGGGACTACCGGGATGAGCTTGATGAGGCTGTTGATACAATCACGAGGGTGCGGAGTAGGGTTAACGCGACTAGGGAGGAGGAAGTAGGTGGCGGTGGTATTGATGCGAGGTAGGGTTAAAGTGCGAGTGAGAAAGTCACCGATAATACACAGTATCTACAGATTGGAGAGGCTCGAGGGTCGAAGAGAGTCGGAGATAGCAAGAGTGTGGATCGTGGTGGGCTGGAACCGGGTGAATGAGGAAGCTCCTATGATAGCTATTGAGAGGTTCGAAGTGAGAGGTTCAATAAGGTACACACGTAACCAGCATGTAAAACAGAGCGAGATAGTGGAGAGGTGGTACAGAGGTTCAGGGGTGGAAGAGGGATGAAGAGGAGGGACTATTACCAACCCTTGCCAATATCCGCTAGGCCGACATTACCCGCGTATACCCGCGCTCACCTCGTGCTAACTGTGTGTATGTTCAACACGCGATCCCGTGTTACCCCGTTCCAGCTAACCATCGAGGCCAGCGAGCCAACCATCAGCCAGCCCGCCGGCCGGCCGCTCGACGAGCCTTGCACCCGATCCTCTCTGATGTACCCTCATGTAGCCTAGTGTGTCTCGTCCGATCCCCGGGGTCGGCTTCTCCTCCGCGCTATATTGCTGACCCACCGCCAAACGCCCGATAGTTCGCAACAGGAACATGAGAAAGATATAGATTGATTATAGATTCACAGTAGATTAAAGGGGGATAATTTATTCGGCCGCGAATTACAGTCCCGACTTGGCCGCGGGGAGGTAACAATACACAGCTTATATTCACAGCTCATTATTTACAAGCGCAAACGTAATGCTAAATTTGTAGGGGTTTATCGCGGGAATATTAGGCACTGTTAGGAACTATCGATTATTTCGGGATTAAATTAATTATCCGGGATCATTGAGCATGAATTTATGGGCGCTGATACACCTGCAAATTAGGGAAATGGCATTGCAGTGCAATTTCATGTTTGGACACTTAATACTTGGCAAAGGACAGCACTCGAAGGGCAATTAAGCAATGGGAGATTTGTTCTCTTTTTTTTTCGTTAGTCCATCGAGAACTGAGCGAAATGTAGTGAAACGTCGGATGATGATGACACTTAGAAATTCATGGAGAGCATAAGTTGAGAATTCAAAAATATTTATGCAGCGTTGATCAAAGCTGCAAAAATAAAATCATTCAATTATTAAGATATTCACTTCGTTGGGCATTTTGGAGGAGTTTTTCAACTGAATCTTATATCATATATTATTTAAGTTTGTAATTCCAATTCCAGTTTCACGATTTTTAAGAAAACTCGTCACTTTAGTTATTTTAACTGTACGGCATAATGAAAAATCTAGGGAACTGTATAACCTCACCTACGAATTTATGGATAGCTTAATGAAAAATCGAAAATCCGGAGACAATGCTGTAAATATATTATTTTTTCTGTGCTTTTTTGCAGGTACTGACAAAGCAGATCGAAAATTTTAAGTGTATGGTTGCGATAAATTTTAATTCTCACGATTTCTACGAGACTTTGTCCCTCTAATTATTTCTCAAAGCCAATAACTGTAAAGCGTTTCATTCGTGTTGCTAGTCTGTCAATTTGACATATGTGAGTGAAGTATTGTCCTTAATAGTGTACTTTGCAGCATACAATGTGTTTTCATACATCACATTGCAACGAGGGGGCGCAATACCAGTCAGAGGAGTCAGGACAATGAAAAATCCAGCGAAAAGCTCGATGACCACACTTATAAATTTATGAAGTGCCTTACAGAATGCTCGAGATCAAGGGTGGCTTCCATTAAAGAGGGGCGTTCACTGGTTATACGTGCACACGTGGGCCTTAGCTTTAGCAGGGTAACACGTAAGCCGCTTAAAGAACAGATCGATTTTCGAGTAGCCGAATAGGTATTGCCCCGTGCCGTAAAAAGTCACTCCGGATTCTCGGTTCTCCCTTTTCTCGCTCGTCGCTACAAATCCCTTGGGGGTAGTTTACGGCTCCTTGTACCCACATACACACACACATATATATATATATATTGTATATACCGACTACCAATATACTCTTTTCTCCAGCGCTGTATCATTCTCGATCGGCTTTTGGTCTATCCCCTATTTCTCTCCACTCTATCGAACACCCTTGACTTTTTTCTTTTCCCGAGGGCGTCGAACGGGTAATTAATCGATAGCCTTGTACGAATAGGGGGTTGGGAAAAATCGAGGGAGTGTTGTGGCGAGTGGTCTAGTGTGCTTCTCGATGAAGAATCGTCGATTGGGGATGAGATGCTTGAAGCCCACGAGTGAAATCGCAATCTAAAGAAACGGCATTTCCAATATCGCATACATATTTAATTTTGGATTTATTTATAACGATAGCGCCTAAAGCATTTAATACTACGTATAATTTTGGGCCATGGATGTTAATTAAATTACACAACATTTATTGACCATCCTCAGACGCGATCTGGTGTGACTATAAATAGTGGGGAAAAAATGCAGTCATATATGATTGGAGTAACCGTAAATAGTGAATAGTAATACTGTATTTCCTCATTCGGCGGATTTAAATTTCCCACATTTCTAAAACATTTTATTACACTTAGATAGACACCTCGCATCGGTAAATACAGATCGATAGTTTTTTATTTTTTCTTTATAGTCGCCATAGGAATTTAAAAATAATCGTATTCGGCGTATTTAAATTTCCCGCATTTCTAAAACATTTTATTACACTTAGATAGACACCTCGCATCGGTAAATACAGATCGATAGTTTTTTATTTTTTATTTATAGTCGCCATAGCAATTTAAAAATAATCGTATGGCCTAAAAATGATCAGCTGTCACTTTATAACTGCCGTGACGTTCATGATTTTTTTTGGTAATTAGATGACGATATATGATTGATTTTTCCTTGATCTAGAGACCGGATAATGGTACACGTACATTTGTGGTATAAAAAGCGAGGTTCTTGATGTCAATGACAATTGCCGCCATTACCATTTGATAGAGGAGGATAAAAGGAAGGTGAATTCGAGGTGAACGTTAATTAAAATAGCTTGGTAATTACCCATAATCGAAGCGCTAACGTATATTAACGTATGTCGGCAGAGGCCGTACCAAAAAAGATCATCTCAGCGAAAGTGACGAGCTATCCGATCTTACAAAGAGCTTAATTATCTTCGGAGAACTCTCGGACGAAGTAGGTAACTCTTCACTTCACCACACACTTACTACCACTCATCTGTGGATCTCAGTGATGGTGAACGGTCCAAAGAAATCAATTGGTCTTGCCGGCAATTTTCGTGCCATTCCGCCTCGAGACTCGTATTTTATTCTTCCCCTCTCTCATCGCCGATGACGTTGACGTCGAGAGCTGCTTCGAGGCACTTTGTTTGCTTGATTGATCAACATTAATAACTGTGAATCCTTATACATTCCCAGAAAGCAAATAAAAATGGATTCTCAAAATGATCATTAGTTAAGCTACGTGGTAACCTATGTTTTTTTATGTGATATAAACAGTTTGAATTAGTCAATGGGAAAAAAAGATATTTCTCATACTGTAAATAAATATCTCTCTATATTATAAAAAGATTTCGCTGTCGCCGCTGCCGCCGCAGTGCACAAAAATCGAGCATAGCAACCGTTGCCATGGCAACAGTCGCCATAGCAACGGTCGCCATAGCAACGGTTGCTATGACAATGCTCATCATGGCAACGGTTGCTATGGTTACTATATCTCTCTACATTAGCCCCCAATAGGAGCGCGCGAACCCCAATAACATCCTAGTACAGATATATTTTTTATGTTACCTGTGCTAGTTATGAAAAATTTTATATGTTTTAGAAATTTTCTTCAAAGAAAGCTATACATCGAAACTACCCCTCGATCTCAATTCTTACAGAAAGTCAAATATACAAACAAAAAGACACAAAAATACGTTACGTTCCAAATTTACCAAAATGTCTTTGATAAATCAAGTAATTGATCAATACTTTTGCGTGAATATTGTTGTAAATTCCTAATTCAGCACACAATTTTTCAACGCCATACATTTTTTTGTAAAACTACATTTCTCAGCGAAACTACGTTCTCGTGAAACTACGAACCGGAAAACCATATCTGTGAAGCTCACCAAAGGTTCTGTGTACACATTTGCCATTAGAAGTACAAAAAAAATCAATCGACGTAACACTTAATGTACTACTTTTTCGTTCGAAAAATAAATACGTCGATAGCAGAAAAAACTGCGTGGTAAGAAATGCAGAAATTGTAGTGAAATTGTAGTAGAGCTCGTAGTCGGACAATGTATACAGTAGAAAGGAGCCCCTCGGGTCCCCAGAGTTCTCGACGTATTACGGCAATTCTCCACCCTCAAGAGCGACGATACGAGAGGGGTTTGACCGTGTGCACTCTCTCGTGTCTATCCCCCTCGAAGTGCCCCATGAGCATGTATCGAGTGGATATCCTGTCGGTGTTTGCGGACACGCGAGACCGGGATCATACCCCGGGGTGGCGGGATGACTCGTCGTCATCCTCCTCGTTCCCGTTCCTGTCGGCACACACGTCACGCGCGCCACACGAGGGATCGAAAGAGGTAATGGATACGAATATGTATATACATATACATGGGGTTCCATTTCGGCGGATCTATTTGTGTCAGCAAGTGAGATGGAAGCTGTGATAAAAGATGTGAGGTAGAAAGAGGTAGAAAGAGAAAGAGAGAAAAAGCAGAAGGGTGATTCGACTCGTTTCTCCCTCGTCCATTGAACTGCCCATACTCCGGAGCAGAACCTTCGACCATGCATAATACAACTCTGCACCAGATTTTCTATCCAGATTTATTATTCCTCTCCATCGCCCTCGACTATCCCACTTCACTCTTCGTATTATATTCTCATCATTATTTTTAACGCGAGGATGAGAAGCGAAGCTCGATATCCACCGAGTCATGTTACGCTGGCTTTATCTTTGTAACAATGTTAGGTACTAAAACATAATATCTTGAAACACACACACGTAGGCACATTAATCGTTGAGAATCTACGTTTGCACAGATTAGTCTCAAGATCAAACAACGTCAATGATATGATTAATTACATCGATAAGACAAATTCCAGAATGAGTATCAGTTGCCTTTGTAGTTGATGATGAGAAATCGAGCCACGAGTGTTTATGTTCGGAACACGATAAGGCGCTTTAAATGCGTGTCACAGTCGGTTTTATCACCACGTTGCGTGTGACAACCTTGGCGTCCAACTGCGCAAAGATCTCGATTTTTTATTTCGCGGGTGTGAATTAAATTAACACTGCAAACTTGAGGATTTATACTTTGTCGTGTGCTACTTCGAGGGATCTTTGCACAGTCTGGGATTTTCGAGAGCACTCTCGTTCCGGATCAATAAAATATACCGGCTCACATAGCTAATTAGTCTTGGTTGAATTTTCACGACAGGATTAATTCGATGTGGTTCTTATGAACGGATGTGTCATTTTGGAAAACTCCTCTAAAAAACTGTACTGTTTGTAATGACTACCCCTCGTATTGTCAATAATTATATAAGCCTGTGTAGTTCACCCATCGCATTGTTTGTGATTTTGAAAAATGTCCGTCAGCGTTCTAGTTAAAATAACATTTATCCATTTCCCTGAGAGTTCGAGACTTAATTCAAATTGAACGATCTAATATTACCTTTAAATTTGAACTCGGAAAAATTGATAAATTAGTTCAGATTTTATTGGTATTTTTATGATTTTTATTTTTGGAAATGCTATAACTGGGTAACCGATAAATCAGCTGATCTAATATTGAGATGAAACTCGAAAATAGTGTGTCAATATTTTGTACCGAATTTAGTGAGAATCCACCATAGATTCCTAATTTTACAAAGTTCAACATATTTTGGTTTCATTTAAAAATACAATTTCTCGCCGATTCAAGTATGTCACTTTTTGTTCATTGCAAAATCAATGAAGGTTCGAAAGTAGTCATGGGCTGAATATTATAAGATCTTGCTTGAATCATTTTCATGTGATCATGCGATATACAAGTTTTGGTCGTGATTATGCGCAGAATACAATAAGATCTTGCTAACAAATAGTTTCGCAAGAATCCTGTCCATTGCATTCGCATTTTTGAGTCCATTGTGAACAAAGCTTTGTGCATGAGAAAGCTCAATTTTGGTTGTCTGGATTTGGGTACCTTAGATTCGATTTTTATGGGTTCCTATCCAAATATTCGACAGTAAACGACTAAATTTAATTATAAGGTTTTATCGATGATGGAATAAAAAATAGAGAAAAAATGTACAACGTTCTTTTTTAAGATGCTTTTTTTTGTGGGTGTAAATTAAATAAAGAGCGTAACTTGGGCCTTTGTACATTGTCGTGGGTAAATTTATTAAGGGTTCTTTACGTAGACTGGAATAGTGAAGGGACTTTTTGTTCCGGATCATTAAATTGTCCCTGCTCATAGCGTAATTAACCCTGGTTGAATTTTTACGATAGGCTGAATTCGCTGTAACCCCGATGCACGAATATGCCATTCAGGGATGCTTAACGAGGGCCCACCCTCGAAAAATCTGTGCTGTTGATGATGGCTGCGTGGCTGCCCCACGTACTGTCAATAATAATAAGCCTGGGTCTAGTCGAGCACCGTTGCGCCCTTTCGAGTATCCTTCTTTGTCGAGACTCTCGTCGAAACATCAACCAACCCCTGCCCAATAAAAGTCCACCCTTGTACCTCCGTTTATTGCTTTCGCCAGTGATGGTACGGGAAATATTCGTTTTGTACGTACATTACTATATAGACTACGAGGGTGTATATATATATATATATAGGAATTGCGTTGAGCTCACTCGACAATCCCTTGACTTCACAATATCCCTCGTTGGAATTTTTTTTTTAACACAGCTTTTTCGCATTCAGCATTGAAATAGTGATTTTTTTATATCCACTTCTACAATTGGTGGGAATTTGATTACTTTACCGACGCACAAAGTCTAGTCATTCTTTGGTCTTTTTGCGTTTAATTTTTTTCCGGCACGATTTTTTTTTTTGTTTCATTCATATATTGCTTTATTAAATAGATGAAATTTCTGGGCGACGCGCTCCTGTAATAACTCTTTCCATTAAAAAATAGAGAATTGATTTTTCGATACGAAATCAGTAATAGTAACGGATGGATATATCTCATTCGCTTCGTAACTGATGTCATATCAAAGAATGAAGATGGTTAATAATTTAAAAAATTATTTTTTGTAACTCATGCACATAAAGTCGCACATTACGTGCCTGCAAAGCGTGCGTAAGATGGCGCATTGTGCTGACATAAACGCAGATAATTTTACGCACGCCATCTGGTGCGTAAAGTTATCTAGAATTCTGTAGATAACTTTACGCACCAGATGGCGTGTGTAAAACTATATACAGGATAATTTTACGCAATGCTTCGCAGGCACGAAGATGTGCAACAGTATGTTGTCATTCGTTACAAAAAATAGTGTGTGACACTTGTACCACGAAGTGGCCATCCCGCGGAGGTTAGGAAGCGGTGCCACTCGACTTGGCTCGTGCGCGGCTTCCTAACCTCCGCGCGATAATGGCCGCTTTATCGTACTAGTATCACAATATACTATTTGTTACGTAGCAAATGCATTTGGCTTTTTTGGTTAACATACAAAAATGTTTTAAAATTGGGAACCATAATCGGTATCGAAATCATTTTTGAAAATCAGTATTACAATTCATAAGAAATTCACAGCTTGATTTTAATTTCTCCTTCAATTGCCGCGTGAATGCTGAAAGGTTGAGCTTTTTATACAAATGACAGTGATCTAAGGATAATCGATCTAACAGTTTTCTTATTGAATATGCAGAGAGGTTGAAAATATAGCATTTTAGCTAATTCGGAATAGTCAAATTTTCAGACATTTGCCATCTAACAAAAAATTCAGAAATGATTATAATTAAATAAAAAACATCGTAGGGTTCCAAAAAGTGAAACCTATTTTTTTTCTCACAGATTATGATCGAACGTAAAGCGTTAAAAAAATTACCGCATTAAGGATTTGAAATTGTTGGAATTTCTCTAATTAATCCCTCAAACAGTCTGTTTGAACGGTGACACTTCGGCTTAATTTTGACGCTAATAATTCCACTAATTAGAAATCAAATATTCGTAAATTGAAGCGTAGCTGTTTCCTTTTAACGAAGCAGAATAATTGAATGCATGGTTAGGCATAATTGGAATAGAACAAATGGCTCTTGTTTCGACGGATTTTCCAGGACAACCATAGTACTCATTAATTCCATAAATATACTCATTATCGGAGAGCAGAGAGGGAGAGAGAAAGAGAGCGAAAGGGGCTGCGCCGGTAGTTTCGAAAACTCTGCATCCCAGCCGGGGATTATTCGCTCACGCGCGTTCACGCATACGTTTACACGCACAGGGTGATTGCGTAAACGCGGTAGCAACTCGTACAGAACGGTACTGTGCTGCACGCGCTGATAGCCTCCGGGGTAACGGGTCGTCTCGGCCGATTTAACGATCCTCAGCCGAACGAACCTCGTGTTGTCGTTTTTTTTTTATCGCCTGCGTTTTTTTTTTACGCCGATCGATAATACGCTTTTCGACTCCGAAGTACGCAACGCAGTTTATCGTCATACCTGGGAAACACGTACGTATAGTTCGTAAAACGAGAAAATAAGAGGCTTAAAAAATGCTCGTGCAATCGGTTGGCAGTTTAAAGTCCAAGAACGTAGAGGAAAAATGGTTTCTTCTCTATTTGTAGTCCGTATTGGGGCCTCCGTTTCAATTTCCTCTGACAGCGTCATTAATGACGTTCAGCGGAACCTTCGATGAACTTGTTATTTATCGTTCGTCTCTCGGTGTATTATTGTTTCTGCCATTTCAACACTTTTTTTTCGTCTTGAGTCGTGATGTGAGCGAGATGATATGCGGAGTAGTTAAAATTAATCGAGCGTATTAAATTAGGGTCGGCGTATCAGTTGGTAACGTACTGACGGATATCAATATAATATTGCATATTTGAAACACGGATGAGAAAAGATGGATGTTATTTGTGGTCCAAATAATGTCAAATGATAGGCGTAACTACGACAGTTGGTGCACGTGCGATAGTTAAAGAAACGAAATAATCATCATTTTTATATTTAAAAAATATGAATTACGAAAAAGTGTACATAGTAAAAAATAAATCGAAGTTAAGGTGGTTTTAATATACATTTTTTGTTCATTTTACATGATTAGGCTAACATTCTGTATTACAATTGGACGGACTATTTTCTGTCATATTTGTAGAAAAGAAGTATATAAATATCTGGTTATTATTACAGGAAAATCATACAAATGACCCTTTAAAAATGGAACCGATTGAAATGTGAACGTTCAAGGTTTAAAGTAAATTAAATAATGTCATGTACGAGATTTTATAGATTCTATTACAGGCATTTATCATATTGTCGAAAGAGGTACGCACATTTTTTTTACAATTAAAAAAATTATTCATACCGTTCCAGTTAATAAACTAACAAAATTCAGTTATTTTGCATGCGTACAACGATGCACAAGAACCTTCGTACGTTCGTAATTCTTATCGTAAATGCGCATATTTACGATGATAAATGTGTGGAATGTGTGTACATTTAAGTCTGAGATTCACATAAAAATTTGTAAACTGATGAATGCCCGTTTTCCAGGAACGATATTACGTTGTGGAGCACTTTTACAAGTGACGTTGCAAAGACGTATTCGATTTTTTACTAAAGTTTTCATCAATATTGATAACTGACGTTTTTCTCAACTAGAGACAATATTTTGTATTTTCTATATCTGAGTAATAGCTTAGATCTGTTTTACTTTGATCCCGAAATTGATATCGTTTCGTGACAATAACTTCGAATTAGAAAACTATTTTGACCCTGCAAAAATTTTTTTTTTGTATCACGTGTAAAATTATGAAATGACTTAACAGTAACAGGCAACATACTCCCTTAATGGTATCCGTGTCAAAATTTATACGTCGATTATTTATGCGGATGCAAGAATATTTGTGACAAGAATAATTTGCTTATTCGTCGCTGACGAAATTTGAGGAAAAAAAAAACACGTTTGTTCCGCTGAGACATAATTTTCGTCGATGTTTCAGATCCGTGAGTCCAAAAAACTTGAGGCTATTTATATCTATATACATTGTGAACTCCACGAGTAAAAAAGCCGAGTCACGAAGTGTGAGCATGACTAAAAAAAACCACAATTTGCACGAGACAAATAATTGCACAGTTCGAAACTGTTGACCGTGGTTAACTAACGATTATTCACACCTCAGGCTTAAAAAAATGTAATTCAATTTCCGTGTACTTTGAAAGTTACGTATGACTATGTACACACATAATTCATTAAACAGCCTGAGATACGCGTGAATAGATACCAAAGACCTTCTAATTAGTGGTTGTCAATTAAAAAAAGAAAAAAACGTAAATTATAGCATTAGAATTAAATAGCTGTGCTTTATTCATCGCCATTATTCCCACATATTCCAACAAGTGGAAAAATTCCTCAAATATCAGGCATGATCTCTCGATGGGTAATTCCCCGGGAGACACGCTAAATCGCTATTCGGGTCTTACGCCAGACGACGAGAGAAACATGACCCCCTGCAAGTTTCTGCTTCCGCAGTGTAGATACCTCTACAAGGGGTAGACAGGAGGCACAGGAAGGGGATAACGAGGAGAAGGAAGGAAGAAGGAAGTGAGATTGAAAAGCGGAAGGGAGAGGGGAATCCGCATTTGCACAGCCGGTACTAACCCAACAAACTCCTCCATCTACCATCTCCTTCACCGACGCAACTGCCTCTATATTCCCTCCTCTAGGCTCCCATCAGCTTCTTCCCCGTGGGGACCTCGATGAGATTAATGGAAATTAAATTGAGACCGTGTGACGCCACCGAAGTTTGCCGTCAGCTTCGACAGGAGCGTCGACGACACGAAGACAACGAAGACGCCAAAGACGAAGAAGAAGATGAAGAAGAAGAAGGAGGAGAAGAAGTCGACTGAGTTAGAAGAGGAACAGACGTAGGAACTGGGGTGACGAGGAAGGCTGTAGTGAGTGTTGGAAACAGCAAAGTGTTGGTGAGTATGTGTCTCTGCATTGTCCTCGGAAAGCTCACAGTGGCAAAGTTCCATCTTCGTTAACTTTCTCCCTTACGCTGTAGCACTAGTGCCTCTAATCATCTTCGTCGGTCTCCGAGATAGTCCCTCTCACTTGCGTACCCTTCAGCCACATACCGGCATGAGTTAATGAAGTGGCAACACGGCGTTTCAGGGGTTGAGATTCGAGAACCTGTGCACCCCGCTCTCGGTCTTTCCCTCCTCATCCTCCTTCGCTCCTCTCCCTCTCATCCCTTTGGCTCCATTGTGCCAGGGGTGAGATTGATACCCCGAGTCACGTCGAGACTATGCAGAGGTGTCGAGAAACTGGATCGTCGAGAGAGCGAGCAAGTGAATGGAGAGGGCTAAGGGGGACGAGTTGGAGTTATAGTGCAAAAGGAGGGGGACTCTCGTCGAGTCTCCGGAACACCACTGCTATGGAACGGGAATGGAAGGCTCGAGGGGCGATGGCTCTTGTGCGTCACCTCGACGACGACGACGACGACGACGACGACGACGACGAGGTTGATGACGGCAACGAGAGACGAATACAGCGCTGAGCAAAGGGATGCTGAAAACGTTTCGCACGGTTACGACCCTCAACAGCAACGTATCTCACAGCAGTCGTTGCTGCTGCTGCCCTTTCCTACGTCGAGCTTCATCCTGGCTACACTTCTACTTTAGCCAACCTCGTTGCCGAAGCTGCATCACCGTAGTGTGTAAACTTCCCACATACACCACTCTCCCAACGACTACAGCCTAATCCGCAATTGAATTTACGAATTTTGCAGACAGTGAGGTAATTTAAGCCACGAAATAGTGTGCCTGAGTGTTAAACACTTTACGACTCTCGTATTGCAACGAAAAATACCCTCGAAATGCACGCTAATGAATTAGACGCGAAATTTATTAAAACGAATGTCCGAATTAAGTAGGAATAATTTTCTGCAAATCGGAGACTTGGTTTGCGAGAAAATTCGACCAACCGAGTCACTATCAGTCAGCCATCAATACAACATCCGGTATACGTATTTCCGATATAATACTTTTTCATATCGTTAACTATTAAATTTTAATTAAACGGCACTATCGGAAGATATAGTTTTTCCAGGCTGGCATTATGTTTTCTGTGGGTACACGTACAGAGGAAATTCTTTCATAGCCATGATGGAAATAAGGGAGAAAAAGACAATGAAAATAGAGAGAAAATAGGAGAATAGAGAAGCCGGGGAGTAAGAGAGAAATGGAGAAAGCCGCATACAACGGATCTTGAAATTCCTGGACGAAATCGATTTCACGGTGAGCGCGGTTCTGTGCACGAGTGGCAGCCGAACAGAGAACAGAGGAAGGTGCAGGGCACAAGCATTGACTCGGGGTGGTTGCGGAGTCTCACTCCCTCTGCTTTCTCTCGGAGGACGGAACTCGACGCGAGTACAGCAGCCACCGGGGATATATACTATAGAAGTGGCTATAGGTGGAGGTATAGAGATGTAGGTACGCGGGATAGGGTCGACCGCGGCGGGGGTTGACTGCGTCGGTTTCGAGGTTGACTGAATTTCTCGTGGAATTGAAATATTCATATGCGGAGGAGTTTGAGGAGGAGGAGGAGAAATGGTAGCGTAGGAAGCAGCGCGCTGCCATATCCCTGGATTTCTGCCTCGTATACACTCAACCGGCTAGGTAAACCTAGGGCGCCCCCTATACTAACGTATAGATATTATAGTTCATAGCCAGTGCACTGAGCGAGCGAACGACCTACACTGACATCGAACGTGCACTAGTTCCCACAGATAGCTCCAAGCTTTAAGCATACACCGCGATCAAACGCCTCCATACGTACACCGCAGTTTCTAAATCCACTTGGTATATGCGTCTGCCTTCGTAGGACAATCTTTGCGGCCCGATATGTGTCCCACTGCACAATGCACACTCCACACCTGTACTCAATGCGCACTGCAATAAAAGTTACCGTACTTCCGACTCTTCGAAGTGATTACGGAATTCAATGAAACGTGAATTTAGCTCTATTGTGAAATTTTTACCTCTAAGGACTCTGGCGCATACCGGAAGGAATGCCATGGCGCTGCAGAAGGCACATTTTCGGTTTTGATGGCTTAGGAGCGAATGCTGAATGAGGGATTCAATTGACGTCAATTCAGATGTTGAGGCGTTTTCACATCTTTGAGAATTTGTTTATGGAAATGAAAAATTGATATATTTCAAGAACCAGGATATACTGAAACTGGCTTTAATTGATAGGATACGGGCAATAACTTTTTTGTATATCGTTATATCTTTAAAAAACGAAAACGTGTAATAAAAAGTATGATAAAAACGTGGTCTACTTCATGGACAATATCTCGTATGTCGAAATGTACTTGACCTGTTTATTCAATTTTACCGTGTTACTAAAAAGCGATTTCTTTCATGGTGCTCACTAGAATAAGTATAAGCATTATATTTTTATACTGGAAAAAATGGTGGCCCGAACTTGTTCCGAAACTTCTTTTTTCTAAATCCACGTAAAAAAAAGTATGACGAAAAAGTGGTTCACGTAACGAAAAATGCCTCGTATAGTCGAATTTTCCTAACCGGTTTATTAAATGAGCCAAATTACTGAAAATAATTTTTGTTCACAGCGCTCACTGCAACAAATATAAGAATCATATTTTTAAACTAGAATTAATTAAATCCTCATCATTTTCGGAAACTACAATTTGTTAATTAATTCAGCATAAATTACAATTCAGCGATTGTTATTAGATTGATCTTCATACCCCTCAATCAAAAAACAAAATTCGATGCAGCATCTTCGAACTTTACCGAAAACGACATTTTTAATAAATATGTCTCGAAAAAATGATATAAGGTGTAAAATAGTAATTAGGCAAAGAGTGTTCACTTTTCGGAGAACGCTTCGCGTGCGAAAATTTACCAGGCCCGTTCATCAGTCTTGCCAAATGAAGAAGAAGCAATTTATTTGATGGCGCCCCCTAGAATAAATACAAACATTACATCTCTATGTAGATTACAGCCGGCATATCCTTGTAATATCTTCCACTTTGTATGCACATTGTATACGTTTATGGATCCATAGGTACATATATGTCGTTGTGCTGTACATGAGAATGCTACCCGCGGCGCTGTAACACTGCAGGTTGGATGGCTGGGATATGCGTCTTGGTTATAGCGTGCATACGTCATATGCGCGGGAGTTTCACGTTGAGCAAGTAAGAGGATGAGTATACGTACGTCGCGACCTCCGGATTTGCATGTTATTTTGAACTCCAGGACTTGGGGGACACGAGAACAGACCAGAAGCATCGTACTGCCGTTTCCACTAGTTCGTAACTTGTGGAAGTGCGAGACTATGGTCGCAGAATATAGAAGTGTCCCATGGGCCATGGTCGACTCAATATATCTCGCTGCATTTATCCGTCCCTTTCTATCTTACTGTCGCCAGTATTTCCAGGTTGCTATTTTTCCGTCCCTTCTCCTTATCTCTTGTACTCTATACCTTCGGTCTGCCCATGTACATATATAAAGTATTCTCTGTGAATTCAGCCACTTTTTTTTTTTCGACCATCTCAGATATGCCCTACAATTGGTCGTATCAAAAGTACCACTAAAAAAAAGTACCCTATGTGATTTTTTTCAGATATTTCAAGCCAATATTTACAAAATATCCGGTATCTTTAAGGATGTATGTTGAAAACTTGACGTTAGTAAAAAAAATTCTCTACATAAAAGCTGCAGTTTTGCGCGGTAGTTTTTTAAAGGGCCTCCAAAAATAATTTTCCCGTTTTTCGGTGATAAATGAGTGTTATGAGAAGGTGAAAATTCTTTTGAATATCCCATTAAATAGCTAACACAAAACTACAACTTTTACGTAGAGACATTTTTTTCTAGTAACTTCAAGTTTGCCAGATATGTTCACTTGAAAGAAAAGAAGAAAACCGGCGATTTTTTAAATACTAGATCGAGTAATCTGAAAAAATGCAGATAAAGTGCTTTTTAGTGGTACTTCGATGTACGATCAATTAGGAGCCAGATTTCAGATGGTCGAAATAACGTGACTGAATTAACGGGGAACGCTTCACATATAGCCCTTCGTTTTTCCCCTTTCACATTGTGCCGCTGTTTCCCTTTAGCGGGAATTCAGAACTTTGGTTAGAAAAGAAAAATATGCAGTTGGTGAGCTCGGGGCACATCACTCCCGAGATTTCCCATACGGATCTTCCGATGTGTGTTCCTACACGGAAAATCCTTGATGCAAAAAGAGTTTTGCACGAGTGCAGCACCGACGCCCTTTATCCTTGCACTTCTATATTTCCATCTCTCGTATTTGCCTTCCTTTCTTTCGCCTGGTATATACACACACATGTATGTATATATATATATATATATACATATTGGTTGCTTTTACTATATGTGAATTTCTATATGTATATAGGTATACACATATAGATATGTTCTTCTTTATGCTTGCAGGCTTGTAGATATGCATGTATGCGGGCACGCGGCGACGGGGACTAGAGAGCAGCCTGTATTATGCATGAGGAGGTGCACATAATGTTTGAGAACGCGAACAGACCGTGTCAGGCCAGGACTCGTACGCTGTTCTCTCTGGTTCTACTCGTTGTCCCAGTTGTTCCAGTCGTTTCGCGTCGTCGTCGTCTTCTACGTCGTATGCCTCTGGAAACTTGATGTTTTCAAGGAATTTCGCCAACATCGCGCGTTTTCCTCAGATGACTCGTTCTCACTGCATGCATCTGCATCTATCCTATGCCACGAGTTTTCACCCTTTGTACTGCAATGACGCGCAGACATATCACATATTCTTCCAGCAGCGATATGAAAATTTGTAAAAGCGACTCTGGCCTTGTTCATTTTTTTAATGTGTTTTTTCATATATTTTGCACCCCTGATACAAATTTAATAGAATTGCCCACAAACGTGGACTGTTAATAAACATACAATGATTCAGTTGAAAGATTCGACTTACTTTATTGGAAGCAAAACTTTAATATTGATTTTTTTTTTTTTTGCGAGATCCATTCCTTCAACAGTGGAAATAGTGAAGAAAATGTATTTTATTTTATTTTACTTTATCTTTAATATTGTAAACTAAAGAAGCATGTCTTTTGGGTAATTTATTGAATATGAAATAATGGCTTTTAGATATTTTGTTTTAGCGGATATGACAAAACTGAGTTTAATACTATGGATTTTTGCCTTCCGATGAAGAGACATTTTTTTTTTTCTTCACCCTTATGCGAATGTCGTTTGAATAGTTTAAATCGTGTAGCAGAAAAAAAATGTCTGTACACTGATTTCTGTGCACACGGAAAAAAAGAATTGTTTGGATGGGGTCCAGCCGATAAAATTAGTTGAACCAATGACCGAATTAGTTGCAAAATCAAATCGGTTGATTGAAAATGTAATTCTGCCGGTTCGACCAACAGATCAATTAGCTGGCAACCGACGAATTGAGGGACACAACCGACTAGCTTGGCAAATGACCCACAAAATTAGTTAACCGAGCCAATTCAGTCCCTTGGAACGTATTTAGCCGTGACAGTTGGTTAGGGCAACCAATTATTTTTTCCGTGCATTATTTCTACCACGTCATGCGTTTTTAAATTTTGTCGCAGGTTTAGATACATTTAGCTCAAATTTGGTGCTCGAAGGTGTAATGATACTCAGTTTGAGCTTGAATATAATATAAAACGGTGATTGGATTCTAAATCTATAGTTAACTTTTCTTTCTTGCTTATTCGAGCTCTATCTCATTTAGATTTCGAGATATCAGGCTAATATTGTGTACAGAAATCGATTAATATCGGATACCGTATGTTACAGTATTTGACGAGAATCGTTCAAGAAACCGGAATGAAAATAAATTTAAAAAATCAATTATTCAACTTCTACAAAAATGATCTACAGTACATGAAATTTATTTTAATAAAACGCCTGGTAAAACTCCCCCTTGAAATTGCTTTCTCACAATTTTACCCACAAAACTTTATTCCCAGGCCAAGATCGATGAACACATAAACATAATCGATACTACCTCATAAGGTTCCCTTCGTAAGCGCTATAAAATATCCAGAAAACAATTTGCACCTTTTTACTTTTTTTTCATATCGTTTCACCATAACTTAGAACCCAGGGAATGTTATTAAATTTATCTCCATACCTCTTAATTATATAAAAATTATTTAAACAAAAAAAAACCCAAAAATCCAATGCAGCATCTGCACACAATTTGCACCTTTTAACTTTTTTTTTCATATCGTTTAAACATAACTTAGAACCCAGGGAATGTTATTAAATTTATCCCCATACCTCTTAATCATATAAAAATTATTTAAAAAAAAAAAACCAAAAATCCAATGCAGCATCTGCTAACACGTGCAATTAATTACCAGTCGTTACATCGGCGGGTCGTGTGCGCAAGATATTTTAGTGAGTTAATTCTTGTCAGGAGCGCGTAGAGCCTCTCATTAAAAAAAATGTATGTCACACCGGGGCAAGCGAATGCTCGTTTGCGTTCCTGCATTCTCTGCCAATTTCGTGGGCGCGTTACGGTTGCGGAGGGGGGCCCCTTTCCACGGGTGAACATGCCGGGCCAAACACACCGGATTCTGGAGCCGAGACGGGGCAGCGAGAGAGGAACCAGAATTATTTCCGAGTTAACGAATGAGCCAGTGGTAATGACGCGGTAAACCACGCACTCCGGCTATATGAACGGCCCGCTCTCAACGGTAGTAACAATAACTCGTTAACCCGCGTAAGAGTTGCACGAGCATGGAAAATATATATATGCATACACACACACACACACATATACGTACTTCCCTGCATCCTTTTCTCTCTTTTCTATGCTCTCTTTCTCTTTCCTCTCTTGTTCTCTCGCCTCATTCTCCGGTCTCTCCTAGCGTCGCTCTCATTTATCTCACTCCGACTTCGAGCAATCTGCGGAAGTATTTCCTCTCACGCCTGCGGCTCTCTCGTTCTTGTGAACTACAAGGCAACAAACACACACACACACATATGTATATACCGCGATTATACTACAATAGTGTTATAATGCAACATAAAATATACACGCACTGATATAACGGAGACTCAGCCACTAATAGCAAAAGCCACACACGCGCGCGTTCCCAACGTACGCGGCCCAAGTCCATTACGTAGCATTCTATTAAAGCGTCAAGACACGTGTTAGTGGAGATACTGAAACGCAGGATGCTCGAGATGAAAAGAATGAGGACCTCGTCGGCGGGACTGGCAGGCAATATTATTCTTAGCCCGAGTGGTTCGTGAATCGGGATACACCTAATAGGAACTGTATGTAAGTGGTAGTCGTAGTTGTATTGTTTGTGTATATGTATATATGTTCCCATATATGGGGCATTCCATGGTAATTCACACAGGACGAAATACAATCCTCTCCTCCAATAGCACATTTTAGTATAAGCCATTTCTGATTAATACGAAAAATTAACAGCGCTTAAAATTCGATTTTTCTTAAATTCATACAACGTTTTAATATTTTTCATTTTGAACTACGATACCAGCATTATCAGCCGGAAAAATAATTTGTCTTTTTTCAGGGATATCGTGTTTTTAATTTGAGTTGGAATACTTTTTTTTTTTCTTAAATCGAGAATAGCTTAAAATTATTTTTTTTGTCAATCTCAAAAATCCATATCGAGGAGATTCGGGGTTCAACCTGTATAATTCTCTATGGAATGTCCCATACATGTGTAGTCAGGGACCCACGCAGCCTATAACTCCTCGAAGGATATTCGATCGCGTGTATAGCACTTTGCGGTAAATCAGAGTGTGCGCCTCGGGTGCTAATACCTCGCGAGACTTTGATTAACGGATTAATAATGACTCGGCCATTCGTGGCACCGCGGCCAACAACCACTTGGTTCTTTATTTTCCTTTCTTCTTTCTGGCATCTTTTTTCCTTCCCATTCCTTTAACAATACTTAATGCTCCGGTCGGAGCGATGAATAGACGGGACTGTAAAGGGGCCTCGTTAAAAAAACTTCGTGGAGAAAAAAAAGAGGGATACACGGGGTTTCTCTAATCGCCCACGCATTGTTCTGTATACCTCTCGAAAAATGGTTTGAATTCTCGATATTAAGGCACGAGAAATTAGAAGCTTCAATACAATATTGTCGTAAGCAAGAATTTTATTGATACGATAAAATATTGATTGATTGATTAGATTGACTAAATATAAAAGGGAAACGTTTTTGATGACGGTAAAACGAGTGGCGATTATTGATTATTCCTTCTCGATTTATTTTTTAAACAATATCGTTTAATTTTTTTTGTACATTTTTATTTTGAGATTATAATGCCTTCGTTTTCATGGCCACCAGTTGATGACGAAATAATTTCTTAATTATGCTCATATTGTAGTATTTGTTAATAAGGAAAATACACGAAATATAGCATTTATAGTTAATTAGAATCAATGGTCATTTTTATTTCTTTAATACTAAACTAACGATGGGATAAATTCTGAGTTATTTGATCATACTATTTTTGTTATTTGAAAAAAAATTATTAGTTACTTTTCATTTGCCCCGATTGGCTTTTACTGTCCTCTCCTTTTCATTCTCCATTCAATTTCTCAAGACCCCCCTCGAGTATTGTCCGTAGCCACTTTAACGCATGCACTACTACATCGTATTTGCACGAGGACACACAGGGAAACTGCGGAAAACCTGGCCGACCTACGCATGTAGGTTTTGCCAATAAAACCTGAAACGGCCAATACTCGGATTAATGTTGGCGTGACGATTATGGACTGCGACCCCCTAGGCCAATGCTTAGCCGGATATCGACACGCCAATCGTTGATTTGTGGATTAAAGGCTTGCTACTCGTTGGTTTACCGATATGAAACCAATGCTCGGTCAAATACTGACCCGCTAATTGTTGGTTTGTCGATATGAAACCAATGCTGGGCCAATTATTGACCCGCCAATTGTTGGTTTACCGATATGAAGCCAATGCTCGGCCAATTATTGACCCGCCAATTGTTGGTTTACCGATATGAAGCCAATGCTCGGGCAATTATTGGTTTGTCGATATGAGATCAATGATCGGCCGATTATTGCCTCGCCAACCTTTGTTTACCGATGTGAGACCAATGCTCAGCCAAGTATTGACTAACCAATTATTGATTTGTCGATATGAAACCAATGCTGAGCCAATTATTGACTCGCCAATTGTTGGTTTGTCGATATGAAACCAATGCTCGGTCAAATACTGACCCGCTAATTATTGGTTTGTCGATATGAAACCAATATTTGGCCGATTATTGACTCGCCAATTGTTGGTTTGTCGAAATGAAACCAATATTTGGCCGATTATTGACTCGCCAATTGTTGGTTTACCGATATGAGACTAATGTTCAGCCAAGTATTGACTCGCCTAATTGTTGGCTCGTCGATATGTGATGAATGACTCCTCAATCGTTGGTTTGCCGAGTTGGAGCCAATGCCCGGATGGCAAGGGAACGCTCCGGTACCCAGATTTTATTTAATACTTTTTCAATTGGCCGCAACAGTAGCTTTCTGAAGCAGTACACTTCTGAAGCGTTTTTATTTATTAATTTTAGATGAAAAATTCCACATAGTGGACGATACTACTGTTCAGAGATTAGTGACGATGTCGACGTGTGACTTTGTGCGGAACTCATTGCCATTAATGACCCGGCGGGGAATTGGGGCGGTAGAGCCCTCGGCATTACAAAAAATATACTTTCGGTTCTTTAGGTTTTTTGGTGGTTAACCAGAGCCTTCTAGGAAGTGGTTGTATATATGATGGAGTTTTAACCCATTCTTTGGGGTTCTGGGTGATCCCCGGTAAAGGGGGGGGGGGGGGGGCGACAAAGTATATTACAAAAATACACTTGGGATTCTTTAGGTACTTTGGGAACTTTGCCAGCGGTTTTTTCGTCGTTCCGGATATTTGGTGGATCAGATATTTGTTATTAGTATTTTTTTTCTCGCAGATACTCTATCGTTGGAGCTATAATTAGGGAACCCTGCCGAAACCACACACCGACCGTCCGTATTTTCTAGGGACTATAACAAAAACAGCGGCAAAGAGTTCGTATTTAATAAAAATCGTCTATAATTTTCCAAACATTTTTCACAATTTCGTTCCGTGCCCCTTTATAATACCGTGAATTTTCTCACTTTCAATACGCAGTTACGTTGAAAATAACAAAAAATTAACACAAAAATAGAGAAATTCATTCATTTTCCTACGTTAACCGACAAATAAATGAATTCTCGATAATTGAATACCGCTTTTTTCAATAAAAAATACGAGAGGTATTTTGTAATATAAATCATATGGTGCTTTTTTTTAGAAATCTTTTTAATTAATGATATCACAATTTTTTAAACCTTATTTCCCAGTTACGCTTATGATTTTAAAAAATATATACTTCTCTGTCTTCTCCTCACCGATTTCGCATTTTTCTTCGCACTCGCACTCCCGTTTCCTGGGTATGCACCTCCCCGATGTTCTAGTCACCGAGCCGGCCAAGTGCCGGGGCACGATTTTAATTAACCGACCTCTCGCCTCTTTCTCCAACGAGCACATTTTTTTTCCCGTTGCGCGAAAACACCTGCGAGCTCTCTCAGCGAAGCCTGCAGGCCTGGGGTGCACAATAGACTTCCCCGCACTTCTCCCGTTACTGACGCCGCAACATCGCCACTGCACCAGCAGTAACAACGACCGAAGTACGGAGAGAGTACATGAGCGCCATGCCCCGCGTCATTATACTCCCGTGCATGTACGTACACGTGTAGTTACGTACTTTGTCGAGGAACCTGAAGCGCAGCCAACAAAGAAGGGATTCAAAGAGTAAGAAGGAAGGATAGTTGAATGAAGTAGAGAGGGAGATGGAGATAGAGAGGCCAGAGTGTCGTACCATCACTCTTGGAATATGGCAAGCATATTATACTTCACACCGGCGCCTCTCGCTCTCGGTGTTTCGTAGGACCGTGTTGTCTGTCGTATACGCAGCTCCAGAGCCACCAAACAGAGCCACTTCCACACATATACTGCCTCATATCATACAAGTAGTGGTGCTACACTTAGCTAATATAGTTGTTCCGCTTCGTTGGGCGCACTATGCACCCTAGAATATGTGCTCTCCACAAAAAAAAGTGAAAGAAGAGATATGAAAAAAAATCCGATAAAAGTATTGATTTGGATTCTTAAAAACAGGATTTTAAAAAAGTTAACTAGATATTTGTATTATTGTGTGTTTAAAATGATATTGGTTATGACAGAATTGTAAATGCAGACATTTTCTACCTCCATACACATGATGTTTCATATGATACGAAGTAGTAGTACTACATTTTGCTGATACAGGTGTTCTGCTTCTTTGGGCGCACTATGCACGCTAGAATGTGTACCCTTCGCAAAAGAAAGTGAAACAAGAGATATGAAAGAAATCCGATAAAAGTATTGATTTGGATTCTTAAAAACAGGATTCAAAAAAAGTTAACTAGATATTTGTATTATTGTGTGTTTAAAATGACAATGGTAATGAAAGAATTGTTGTAAATGCAGGCATTTTCTATCCTCATACAAATGCTGTTCCATATAATACCAAGTAGTGGTACTATACTTTGCTAATATAGTTGTTCTGCTTCGTTATGCGCGGTATGTACTCTAAGATGTACAGTCAAAAAATGGAATAAGAGATATGAGAAAAAATATTTAAAAAAGATTTCTGATTTCGATCCTTAATAAATGGTTAAGTGGAGAAATACACTGTATGTTTGTAGCTTATATTGTTGTTCTGCTTCGTGGAGCGCAGTATGCACCGTGAAATATGTGCTTTTGGCAAAAAAAGTAAAATAAGAGATATGAAAAACATATCTGATAAAAGTGTGGATTAGGATCCTTAATAACGGGGTTTTTTAAAAGTTAACTGGATATTTGTATTATTGTATGTTTAAAATGCAGACATTTTCTACCTCCATGCACATGCTTTTAAATAGGATATCAAATAGTAGTACACTTTGTTAACGTAGTTGTTCTGCTTCGTTATGCGCACTATGTACCCTAGGACGTACAGCAAAAAAAATGGAATAATGGATATAAGAAAAAATCTGAAAAATTAGATTTCTGATTCAGACCCTTAATAACTAGTCAAATAAAAAAGTGAACTATATATTTGTATTGTTGCGTGTAGAAAATAATATTTGTAATGACAGAATTGTCAGAAATACTGGAATTCTTGTTTATGTATATGTAAAAAGCTAAAAAAATACAATGACATGGGCAAAATTGTTGTTGTAATATTAATAGATATTAATATAATATAATAGACAGTTGTAAATATTTATCTGAAGAAATTGATAACATAGGTTTCATACGATTAACTCTTTAATTGAGATCGTATCATACTTGTTACATTGCACATTAAAATGTTATCGAAAAAAGTGCGATTATTTAGTATTTGGATTCAGAAAAATGTCTAAAATTGAAAAGAAAATAATTACTATGAATTAGGACAGCGATTACAGGTCTAAGAACCTGACGACTTACACTAACAAAAGATAGAATATCGATATATTATTAACGCAACTACAATTTAGTCGATTGTATCAATTCGTCAATGTTAACAGTCGAATGAGCGGAAATCTAGTTGATACAAGATACTTGTCTCGGTATTCATTCTTGACTCGACATGAATATCGATGTAGATCAATCATATTACCAACGGACTATCAATATACGAATTAAAAATCACTAACCCGTCTATCATTAATTTCGACCGTCAATATCTCCGTGATTGATGTAATTGACTAACTTTTAAAAAATTAATCAATTAATTAATAACCACTTCATCGTCGGAATTATAATTATAGTGGAATACTGTACTTGTATTGGACCGCACCAGCCCAGAAAATGTATCAGAGGATTATTGATTCATTCACTCAATGTCTGCTGCCATTCATTTCCGATTCTTCAACGGTACATTTTACATCACCCTGCTATCCGCTGGAAATGGCGTATCCAATACTCCATCGGTTGAACACTATTGGCATACCAGCCCCGAAGGGAAGCCAGGATTGCTCCGAAAGGTTGCTGGAGGGTAAAAGTGCACCTTGTCGAATCTGTGTCATGGTTACATTATGCGTTACAAGCTTTTCGAACGTCCCACTGTGGGAGACTTCATCTACCAAACTATACATATTATGGTACATACTCATATGTATACAATATACACCCTGTATAGTACCTATACCTATCCTAAGTTACTCTTCCGCTCGGTTCCGAACGTGACAATGTGAACAATGCTTCCACTGCTACTGCCGGTCTCTTCGGCTCTTCAGCTTCGCGATGTGCTGCACAAACTTTTACAAAAGCTCTCGGTGTGACGACATGCCGAGTGTGTGTACACCTACAACCTTCGTTCCCTTCGGAGAGAAGAGGTCTTCGTGACACCTGCCGGTAGCCCATTTAGGTACATGACCAGCGGAGTAAGCGAATGTGGAAGTCGCTCGTGAAAGCCTTCACTTCAGGTGCTCGTTGAGAGGTCTCGTACACTCAAACCGAGAAACCGGACGTGAGACGTAACACGGATACGCAAACTTGTACGACAAAGAGAAGATCGAGGAGGAGGAAGCGACTTCTTCGAACTTTATATCCAGCGTGACGAAGTGAAGGCCAAAGGCCTGCGGCAAACTGTTGTGCCGAATTCACTTTTACGAGTTAGGTAACGTTTTTGGTGGAAAGGCGAGAAATTAAGGGATGGAAGAGAAGAACGAAAGGTGCAAAGGACAGAAGGGCCTGATGGTGTTTCTTTGCTCTGCCCATTGATGCCCTCGTTCTTTGCTTACCGATCCTCTCGGCGTCAGCGCACCTCGCAAAGCAGCAGGTGCTTCACGGGCAGCTTCACTCAACCGCTCATGTATTCCCTCAGGATCGTTTGTCCCTCGATTCGACGAGTGCCTTCGAGTATTCGAGTGGCTCGTTATAAGGTAACCTAATACACAACACCCACCACTCTTCGCTTGTCTCTTCAGCTCGGGAGATCGGTATCGATATCTTTTTCGTGTATCTGATTACATTTTGGATTTGAACAAACGTACGGCCATCGGCTGTCGAGTCGAGTATCTTTCATCTTGATGGTACTGGGAGACAAGAATTTGGTTCAAATTACGGTGATTTATTGAACAATTTTTTTAATCAATCCCTTTATTATCGGAGGTGTGGGATCTTTCAACACTTGAGGAACGCATTTGTCGTTTATTTCGTTGTGTCATCACATTATGAAGTTTTGTCTTCTGTTAAAGCGATTTGAAGAATCTGTGATTATTAGTACTTTCATTTTGAAGAAGACTAACGAGAGCGCATGTTTTTTCATGGAGATATCTATTTTCTTCGAAGAAGTTGTTGTCCACATTCTCAGGAAGCAATCTACAAGATTTTTTGCTTTGAACTTTTCATTAAATACGTTTGTGTCAGTAGTTTTTCTAGGAATTACATTAACTTGAGAGAAGATAATACATCACTATCGCGGAGAATTGCTACTTAATGGATCGCGCCGATAGTTATGGGTAATTTAATATTGGCACTTACCGATGTACGAAACAAAAAAAAAAGTAGACAAACGACGTTACCCACGACCACGTAAGCCGCTAAAAACCACATTACATAACACTTTAATTCGGTAAAATTTGTTTGTTTACTAACCGAAATTTTGCAAAAGTCAAAGCGAGAACGTGAATAAAAAAAAATTCAAAGTACCTAAAATCCTCTCTGCTCTACCGATCGTCACCAAGTTTCATACGTAGCAGCGCTGAATGTCATTTTTCGTCTCTGGAAAATGATAGTTAATTTGATGAAATTTGAAAATTGAAAATCCCATAGAAACCGACATTTTTTTGAAAATCCATCCCAAGTTGAATACGATTCTTCCGTAACTTAGCTGCACTCATAAAACATTATTAGACTTGAAATGTAAAAGTACTTTTCGAATACTGCAAAGTAGAATAAAATGTGAAGATATTTTTCAATTTTCCTGAAAGTTGTCACAAACACCTTTGTTTACCGGATTCGCATTCTGAACCGTATTTCTCGAAGTTTGGATCTATTTTGCGTCACAACAAAGCGACATCTGCTATATTGGAATATTACACCATAGTAAAATTTAGTATTCTAACAAAAATGTCTTGGAATCCTACAATCCTCCAGTCACAAGACTCCATGTACCAAGAACTTATAATAATGGATAGGAGAAACGCGACAATTTGTTCCAGATCCTTTACTCACGTACTTCCAATAAATAACTTTTGGCACGGACTGTGAATGCAAAAGAGCGAGTGAAGTTATGACGAGAGGAACGAGTTTCGAAGGACTCTACTGTAGCGATTTTGAGTACTTGAGCAGCCAGAGTAACTCTTCGTCGCGACTGCTATCTCTCGTCTATCCGCTTCACGTGCGATACGCCGAGACGAGCGAGTCGACGACGTCGGTTCCGTCTCGTTTCGCGTGAAAGAAGCCCGCCAAGCGATTCTTCCATTCATTCGGTCTGGGCGCCCGGGGCCTGGTTGCTGCTTCGCTCTCTTCATCCTTTATCTTTCTTCCTCTTCTGCGGATCGGCTCGTATCTCAACCGGTACCGTGTATACACGTTCCGGCGATAAGAGAGCCGCCGTCTCGTAGAGAGATGCAAAGCGAACTCAAGAGGCTTACTCCGCGGAATTCGCTCTACTCGTGTCTTCTTTCTTCACGGTTCTATCCACCGGGCTCGCTCTCCTTACTCTATTTCTTCAGCTTCCTCTCTAGTTCCACTTTATCCGCCCTCCGCGCCATCGGTCCTCGTCTCAAGGAACTACGTTTCCGTTTCAACTGGCTCTCCCAGGAACTCTTTAAGCGTGGGCTCTCCGTCCTTCTCCCACTTTCGTCCTCTTTGCAGACCCAATAACGTGATTGAGTAATTCGAGACTGTGTCTGCTCGAGACAAGTTGAATTGGACGAGGCAGCTAGACCTCCATCTACGTATTATCCGGGCACAACGTACTTTCGTGTTTAATATAATCATTCTAGCTTGTCGGCGCGTACACGGGCCCACATCACCATTAATATATAAGCCAGTGGCTAATGCATCTGTTGAATTAATTAGCGGATTAGTAATTCGTATAATAAGAACTCTGAAACACAGTAAGAGTCGATGGATGGGAATCTTAATTATTCAGTTATTATTTATTATATCGCCACGAATTTAACCCGCTTTATCAATTTTTTTTTTTTCATTCTTCAAATGTTCTGTATTATGATTATGAATTCTGAAACGTACTTTTCCTAGAAAAAAGTAAATAACAGGTTATTTCAAAAAACTACTTTGAAAAGTGTATCATGTTTGCTGTTTTGTTTGTTGCTGACATCTTGCTGTTTTTTCACAAAATATTGACAATACATATACTAAGACACTGTTAAATTAATTTAGCCGATTAAAAAGTCGTAGAATAAAATTTCTGCAACATTGTTATCGTCGGTAAATAGAAATCTTGATTTTTAAATAACTTGCAGTAATATCTCGACTCATTTAGCCTAATGATATTTCATGTAACGCCAATAAAATCGTTAAAACTATTTTTCCTACGCGTAAATTATTTATATAATACCACGTTCGAATTATACAGTCGATTGTAATTTATCGGAGTCTTTCACAGCTCCAGTTTACCGCGATATTATTATTATATCTGACTAATCATAGGTAATAAATTAATCAACGCTTTTATGGAAGAAGCAAAAACGTTGATATCTCATAGCACTCCACTGCTTTATTCCATTGTACGGCGTAGATATTTCATTCGGGAAAGTGGCCGTATTCGCGGATAATTACTGTCCAATCAAATATCGAAATTTAGCTGTGGAATTATTAAGAGGTTAAAAATGTTTATTCGCTTGGGCCGTGCATTGAGACAAAGCGTTATTATTACTCGGTTATTGCTCAACGATAATGTCTCTCAATTCGGTCGAAGGAGTCGTTAGAATTTTTACGGGTCACGGTTTGCGCCGCGACGATGGCCATGGTGTATTGTGGCCCAGGCTTGGGATAATTCGCGAACGATTTAAAAAGCAAAAATGGCTATGAGAACTGGCCGCGCGGTTTGGTCAAATCATCCGTGACAAAACGCGAACACGGTCCACCATCGACAGAGTGTACGTATAATAGTGGTATGGTATTGCGCTCGGTCATTGCATTATTATTGCTGCACCGGGACGCTCGGCGAGCCGCGAGATTATGGTCGTGATTGCGAGCCGCGCCCACGATTACCTCCCTTTCCACGGTCTATCGGCTTCCCCGTGTTCTCTCCTGTGGTCTATGCATTTGCTCTCCATGCACCACGAGGCTCTGATCCATGCAATTCGCCCAACACTCCCTCCTGTGCTGCTATGATAATACACACTGTATTCCGTATCAGTTCAATTAAATACATATTGAGCGATTGCGAATTTCACTTTCCCACTTTTTTATAATTAATGTTCTGACATAAAGAATAAATAATACAAGTGCAGTAAAACAGTACATAGAATAGTTGTGAAATAGTTGTAAAAATCGTTTTGAATTTTTGCCTTGTTTTAATTATTGGTAAAGCGTAAAGATTAAATGGAAATTTTATAGCTTTTACAGAAAGTAAAAGACCCGAATTTTCGAAGCTTGAGAAACAGTGTAAAAAATGTAGTTTTTGTACTTCTATGTACTGTGAAAAATATGTAACTTTTTTATGTAAAAAAAATGTTTTGTTCACAAACATCCACAAGAACATTTTGACAAATAAATTATAATAATTTGTTAAAAGCGCCAAAAATATTTCTATCTGTTTTTTATTGCGTAGAATGCGTCGAACATCATTCCGAGGAAAATGTGAATAAACATGACACTTATTATGATCGTTGCTTGAATTATGTGGGTTATGCAACCGTCGATTTACCGTGAGAACGAGTGAAAAAGTGTGCAGAAGTAATTGGAAAACCGCACAGATTTGTAGTAATCGCCAATGGCTGATATTTCAGTGATTGGTAAGACTATATCAAATTACCACTTCGCGACCATTGCCATAAATAACATTTTTAATCCTGATTGAAGTTGGCTAATAATTGTATTAAACTAACAATTTTGGTTATCATTTTTACGAGATAACATTTAATCCCGTGAGATTATCGATTGGGAATGTGATGAATATCAGAACAGAAAATTACCGTTTTCGCTCATTATTGTGGTTGGCGATTTCCGTGGGTAGAATTGCATATGATACGTGCTCAGATTGTAATATTTTGCTAACAGTGAATTATGGGTTCCAGACTATGTAGCAGGCAGAAAACAATGGCCTTATTCTCCTTCTTTATGTGCTCGCTCTGTTGCTCGGTCTGCAACTGATATATCTACTTCATGTAGTCTCTGGTGTAGCGCAGTATATACGTCGATATAAGAGTCTGGCGACGATAGTCGTACCGATCCACGCGAGCGATTCATAGACCCGAGTCACGCTCGACTCGGTACCCGCGGCCTCCACGCTTCGCGGCATAATAAATCATTTCGCGGAACCGCTCGGCCGGAAACGAATTTCGTACGCGCCTTGTCCACGATCTTTGCTCATCGGCAGCGGGCACTGTCATCGACTACCGATATCCGAATTCAAGCGTCTGATGGCTATTGGTTCACGCTGAGAGTTACAAATTTCCGAGTCCATTTAATACCGCGATGAATTTTTTTAACCCACCTTTTTTACCATATGAACCAGGGTAACGATATTAATGATACGTATATGGAATAATGAGAATTTTATGAAATGTTAAAGTAGTCGGTACATTTGTGCTCCCCTTTATCGGCAATAATGGTTTTAACAAATTTTTTATTGTTAAAATTACTTCCCATAAAAAATAATGAAAGGTAGAACCTCGCACGTAATATTCTCGTTTTTACCTTCTGTCAAATGATATATAAGAGAAAGTATCTCCGTTGTTTTTGACTTACAGAAGAAAGTTTGTGAAATGATGAAGAATGTGCAACATTCTAATATGCATCTTTTTTATAAGTGATTTTTAAAAATTAGAGGATATTTGGCAAATTTTAGTTCCTATTCAAAGCGATTCCTTCAACCGATCTCGATCGGATTTATACATTCAGCAACGATGAATATTGTTTGGATCACGTACAAAAATTGGGTTCACTATCTCAAGTTCTGTGATAATTAACACAACAACTTCAGGTTTTTAAAATATTCTAAGGTCAATAAAATCGAAACCACTTTGCCGATCCCGCCTAAATTCAATACCGAACAATCTTTGGTCCATTTGAACTCATCGGGATCTACTTAGGAAAACGGCTGAAATTTTACAAATATCATAAACGACTTGCACTTTTTTCATTCCAAAAAACGGAATACACACCAAAACATTTTCTCGATATTTGGATCATCCCGCGCATCCCGAACCAAAAATCTCCAAAAACTATGTCTCCACGAGGCCAGAGCGTCCTCTATGAGGCCGCACAATCCGAACTGCACTAAACACCCGTTTCAAGACACACCAATCCACTAAGTTCAGCTTAAACAGCTGCCAAGATACGAATACCTTAATGTCGGTATACCCGGCAACCCAACACCCCATAGATCCGCTGTACCGGGCCTAAGTCTCTAATTAAGATTCTCGAATCGGGCGTTAAGCACCACCGAACATATATTCGCTGTTGTTCATCCACTTCTACGCCTGTTGTTCCTGATCGCAAGCCCCCGTACATGGCCTGTGGGTTGGTTCCTTCTGGTTCGAAGTCAGTCAGCTGCAAAGGATCATACGTTGTAACATACATAGAGCTACACCTTCCTCTACTACATGGAGCACTCTGCCTAATATACGTACGTCACAGTAGGTAAAGACCGAGTATACAAGGTACACATATCTGCACTGCTATATATATACATATGTACTTAAAACGAGCGTGACTTTGAGCAGGCGTGCAGCTGGAGGCGATCGGCATCGAGAGAAGCGAGCGCGTTCAATCGCGGGCTCTCTTATCTCGATACACGCGTTCGATCGCACATTGGAAAGAGATCGAGAAGCGAGAAAGTGACAGAGAAAGAGAGGATCGTGAATCGAGTGGGTCTATATATATATATATATAGACATATATAGATTATACATGTATACAAGAGGCTCAAAGCTTGCTCCTCTACTCCTGAGGCTATAGTACGTACTCCAAAGGTGTTGCGGGAGACTTGCTTCGCTTTGATTTCTCTTTGTCTTCTGAGCGAGCTGGAGTGTCGATGATGTATAGGTATATATGCAGCTAATGCCTTATTCACCATCGCATATGGAGCACAGAATCACCGGCGGAGCAGTGAAGAGCGCAAGAGCGCATCGTCGAGCATAGACACAAGGTATAGGAGCTGATGTAATGCAAGTACCTACTGTACTATCTCCGCTCGTGCTCGGTGCTCGCTCAACCGACCGTGAGCCTCTGCCATGCTTCGCAACCTTCCACAGGTACGAGCTCTCGTCGACAAACGCGCGCTCAAGTTCAGTTGTGATGAGTGATCCGTACGGAATACGCTCGGAAAGTTTGCCGGGCTTCTCTGACTTGTTCTTGGTCAACATACTCTCGGTTCGTGGATTCAATATAGCTTGGGCGAATACACGAGTGTGGTATTGTAGGTGAATCAACTCTTGGCACCTGATACACATGGGGTGTCCGGAGCAAGAGAAATGAGGAAGATGGACAGGGTCTCACCGGAGGAAAGCACTTTCAACGCGAATTCTACACGGCATCTATTAAACTTCAACACAGTGGTACAGCGTTGGCATATTATTGCGTTCCGTAACTTGATTTTCCTAATAACTAGGTACAATGGTATGTATGCAGAGATCGTTATATCGAATCCCTTTGTGAAATTACTCAGCTTGTACTTCGGCATTTGTCGTCAAATTGGTCCTGGCGAACGTCGGATTTTACATCTCGACGAACGCATGCCAAAGTTCAGTTCTGATGGATGATCTGTACGGAATACGTTTAGATAGTTTGCCGGAATTTTCTGATTTGTTCTCGGTCAACATTCTCTCGGTTGGTGGATTCAATACAACTTGGGTGAATACATGATATTGCAGGTGAATTAAATCTTGGCACTTGATGGGCTTTCCGGACTAAGAGAGATGATAACTGTGAGGAAGACGGACAGGGTCTCATTGCAGGGAAGTGCTTTAAAGGGGAATGACACAAAGCATCTATGCCGCTGCGTTTTATATCTCGGCTACACATTCTCATGTGGTTTTTCAAGAAAATCAAGACAATTTGCAAGACAATCGGTTCCTAGTACTCGATGGTTTATCCAAAAGTAGAGAAACGACAACAATTCCAATGTGGTTCCATTGCAAGAAAACGTTTTGAAGGCGAATTTTGCAAAGGATCTATTTAAGTTGGACAGGCATTACAGAGGTACATTATTATAGCGTTCCATAACTAGATTTCATGAACACCAAGGCAAAATGGTATACATAAGAAGGTAGTTGATATTAATATTGCAGGTGAATAAAATCTTGGCACTTGATGGACTTTCCGGACTAAGAGAGATGATAACCGCGAGGAAGATAGACAGGGTCTCATTGCAGGGAAGTGCTTTAAAGGCGAATGACACAAAGCATCTATGCCGCCGCATTTTATATCTCGGCTACACATTCTCATGTAGTTTTTCAAGAAAATCAAGACAATTTACAAGACAATCGGTTCCTAGTACTCGATGGTTTATCCAAAAGTAGAGAAACGACAACAATTCCAATGTGGTTCCATTGCAAGAAAACGTTTTGAAGGCGAATTTTGCAAAGGATCTATTTAAGTTGGACAGGCATTACAGAGGTACATTATTATAGCGTTCCATAACTAGATTTCATGAATACCAAGGCAAAATGGTATACATAAGAAGGTAGTTGTGACTCAAACATTCATAGAATTACTCAGTTCACTCTGGAGGCCAGAGAACCAACATCATCTACAGGACACAGATACTAACTTGAAATTCATCATCTGTAGTCAATTTGTTCTTGTTTATTAACATACTCTGCATCGAGAGGTGGAATATAAGAAGTGAACATACTATTACGGTATTACAAGTGAAACAGCTTCACGTACCTGATGTACATGCTTATTTGGAACGAGAAATCTTCATACAAATAAAATTCGAGAATTTGAAAACTACGAATCAACTTACGTACATCATAGTACCCAATCATTTGGTTTTGCATACAACAAGGCAAAATGATTACCTCCGAACATTGTTATAGTTGCGTGCTTCTTCTGTTGAGTTATACATACCGTGATATTTATACCACGGCGAGTCGTAGTTTTATAAAATGATGCAGTGAGTTCTGAAAGCCAGAGAACGAAAAAAAAAATCTGTTTTTAGCACCGAATGTCTATGATATATATGAGAGCTGATATATGACACCGATGAGAAAATCCGAATATACGGTCAAGTATCTCCAAAAGAAATCTTCAAATTTTGAAGACCACGAGACAAAGTTTGCACAGCATAGCCTACAATAATTTGATTTTTCATTCGGCGAGACGAAATTAACAACTCCGAACGTTGATATTGTTCTGTGCTTGCATTTTGAGAGTATATGAGAGCCGATATATGATAACGTTGAGAAAATCCGAATATACGGTCCAATATCTCCAAAAGAAATCTTCAAATTTTGAAGACCACGAGACAAAGTTTGCACAGCATAGCCCACAATAATTTGATTTTTCATTCGGCGAGACGAAATTAACAACTCCGAACGTTGATATTGTTCTGTGCTTGCATTTTGAGAGTATATGAGAGCCGATATATGATAACGTTGAGAAAATCCGAATATACGGTCCAATATCTCCAAAAGAAATCTTCAAATTTTGAAGACCACGAGACAAAGTTTGCACAGCATAGCCCACAATAATTTGATTTTTCATTCGGCGAGACGAAATTAACAACTCCGAACGTTGATATTGTTCTGTGCTTGCATTTTGAGAGTATATGAGAGCCGATATATGATAACGTTGAGAAAATCCGAATATACGGTCAAATATCTCCAAAAGAAATCTTCAAATTTTGAAGACCACGAGACAAAGTTTGCACAGCATAGCCCACAATAATTTGATTTTTCATTCGGCGAGACAAAATTAACAACTCCAAACATTGATATTGTTCTGTGCTTGCATTTTGAGAGTATATGAGAGCCGATATATGATAACGTTGAGAAAATCCGAATATACGGTCAAATATCTCCAAAAGAAATCTTCAAATTTTGAAGACCACGAGACAAAGTTTGCACAGCATAGCCCACAATAATTTGATTTTTCATTCGGCGAGGCAAAATTAACAACTCCGAACATTGATATAGTTGCGTGCTCGTATGTTGAGGTATGCATGCCGGGATAGTTATACCACAGCGGGTTATAGTTTTATAGGATAATACCGTGAGTTCTGGAAGCCGTAGAAGCAACATCAGAAACAGCACGCCAGCATCAGCCTCAACATCAGCATCCGTCGCTGCTGGCGCGGTGATTAAAACGGGCTTTGGGGCGAGCGCGTGTACCTCGTGCTCTCCGTGTGCACCGTTGTATTATATGTCCTATAGTATACGCAGTACGTATGCGAGGGTACAGCCCGCGAGCCAAACGTCTCGAGGGTTAATTAAAACCTCTCTAATTATTTATAAACAGTCATTTCTTTTCCAAGCGATAATAAACGTGTAATGCAAAAGCTCGCGCTGGATTGGTCGTCGCGCGCCGAACGGACGCCGCTCATTGGTCGAATATCAACGGAGCTCCAGTGTCTGCCGCTTCTGCTCAGTTCTCGTCGAGTCCGCGCGGACAGGATCGTCCCTCTACCATCTTTCCCATGCAAACGCTTCTACATCACTCCTCTCTCTTTCTCCGCCATATCCGACGTCTCTCTTTCCTCCTCTTTTCTCAAACACAGCTGTACCATAGGCCAAAACGGAAAAATATGGCGAACACTGCAAAAACAGGTGAAATTTTTATTAAAAACGTTAGCGAAGAAATTAACCTTCAAGGACTAACCCCATAGACCGCCAGATAATTTTTCTGTACCGCAAGTACTCAGCGATTGGAAATAAATAAATTTCGCATAAGCGACGAGAAGACGTGTAATTTCAAGGGAAAATCTTGACCACGTTCCAACGCATTCATATTGCAATTATTAAGAAATGATAAACGTATGGAAATAATCTTGTAACTATTATCAGATTATAGGGTTTCGGACTCGAGCGCCCTCGCATTCAGATAACCTAAACACGCCCCCTATAATTATTATCGAATCTTGGGGGAATTACTATTAGAATAATCATGAAATGGAAGGCGCATAGGAGAACTTGGAATCATGAGGGTCAGAGTTGTGTCATATTCACTCCTCTCTGATTTTACCCTCCCTCTGCGACGGCCAAGAGATATTTTTACAATGCATTCAGATATATCGACTATTCTAAATATGCTATTTTCCGAAACAATCTGAGCAATGAAAATAAAAATACCTCAAGAACGCTCGGAATTTGATTGAAATTCATGTGCGAAGTTTGATAATCATTCAAAATTTTTACCCTTTATAAATAACATTATTCCAGAAGAAATATGTAAAGTTAGCATAAACTGCATGAAGAATGAACTAAAAAATCACCAGCAATAGAATATATAATTATAAAAATCAAACTGTGCTTCATTTTAAGAAATGTCAACGTCCCTGCTCAGAGTTCGATTGAACTTTATGTACGGATGAACAAGTTTTACAATCTTTGAAAGTTTGGTGGGTCATATCTTACCACACTTCATAAGAATACACTTGGTATAATAGGAGAGTATATAGCGAGGGCGAGGGGACTTTCATCTGAGTTACTCTCAATCCGAACATCTTATCCTTTCCCGACGTGGTAGTGTGGCACGTATTCCCTCCCGCGTCAGCGCTTCGCGCATAGCATCTTCCCTAGCTCCCTCGTTTGCCGGCTCATGCTCTCGGAATCTTCTCTTTTCGTCTCTGCGCCCCTTGCCAAGCCCCCGTCTCGCTTTCCTTCGTTTGCTTGCGGGCTCTCGGCCTTCCACTGCTGTAATCTGTAAATCCTCCAGCGTGGAGACCGTAGAAGTCCGGCAAGTTGCTCCAACGAAATCCTCTTCTGCTTTCCCCTCTTGCTCCCTCTTCTATTCTTCCCTCTTATAAGCGAATTCACTCTGTCCTCTCGCATTCTTCGCAGTTACGTTAAGCCCTCGCAACGCTCAGACCTTCTTTGCTCCTTCTTATTCTTTCTTTCATTTCCTTTTTCCGTATTCCTTTCGCTCACTCTGTTCGTTGTTGCAGCAGCAGCAGCAGCAGCGGAAGCAGAAGCAGAAGGAGAAATTCTTTGTACAACTGCGGCCTTCTCCGTTTTTCTTAGCTCTTCGCGCTCTCTTCAACATTAGGTTTCGCTTCCTTTTTGCGTCTCGTCGAAACTCGACTTCTCCGAGTTTCTTACCGTTCCCTTATCCGTCCCTTCCTTCCTGCCTCCCTTTCCGGTTTTGTTTTTCTTGGCCAGGCCACTCCGTATTTTGCCTCTTTCATCACGCCGTTCACGATGAGCCGACGGTGACCACCAAGTGGAACGGGGCGAGAGGATATCTTTCAACATCGATAAAAGCCTCGGGCCGCTACCCAATATTGATTCGCCTCTATAATCCATCGAACGAACGATGGAAAAGGGACAGGAAAGAGGCTCTCGTCGACGGTAAAATAAACCGACGACTAATAACTTGGAGATTACGAGGGAAGGAAGGGAAGTAAAATTCCCTTCCTCCGGGAGGATCAGCGAGGACTTGGGAAACGGTAAATCCGTAGGTGACCGAGCGAATCCGCCAGAGCTTTCCAGCTTTCGTTCTGCTTTTTATTTGGCGGAACTGTTTTCGCTGTGAATTCGCAGTTTCGTATAGAAATATTCAGTGTTGGATTTTCTCTGCAAAATTAAGACAATTATTAATATTCATTAATTCGGTTAAGCACATTGTGGAAATGTGGATGTTTCACTGTATCACCTTAATAAATTTATATATTAGTTATGTTTATAAAAGTGTTTAAATACATGGCGTTTAAAATATATTCATTCTGATTCCCTGCAGAGGAAACTTTGTTTACTTCAATTCGTTTTTCTCGTAATGGTACAAATTGCCAATAAAAATGATTTAGAAAAATGTTTTCGGATATATGTGTGTACGTATGTGTGATGGACGGACGAAAATGTATATCACCATAACTCGTGAGATGCTCGACCGGTCCAGCTCAAATTTGAATGATGTATACGGTGCGGTCCAATATTTCTGTGGTACAGATTTTATGTTATCTTCCGAATTTTGAAAAATATCCCTTGTCAATCTAACTCGAAAAAATGTTCCGCTATCGAGCTAGAATTTAGCGTCGAACTCAGTCAACGTGATACAACATTTTATATCAAATAAAAAAAAAACATTAATAACACGATTCGCATTTAATGGGGTTTCGAAAATTTCAGAAACTTGTGATACCCTGATTTAATTTCACTGTACAATGACGAGTGCTTCGAATTTCATGAAACATTTTACACCGTTAAAAATGTTATAGAATCTATTAACCGAGTTTATTACAAATCTATTCATACAGATTGTACAATGAAGTTAAATGATAAAATATATTTGGAGAATTTTCTAACATGCATAAAGTAATCACACCATATTTGTATATTAATTATGATTTACTGTGTAAGTACTTGACTGTACTACTAATTAAAAATCGTAATATGTATTGTACGTTTAAAGCAAGATTTTTTTGACAGTGATTTTTCCGTTGATATTTTTCCGGGTTTAAAATTTCACGAAATTTTTTGACTTTACTTCGTCTTGGTATGCTTATTTTATTAAGTATGCGCACGGAGCTCAAAAAAACTGACGAAAACACGAAAAGTGTGGTAAAGCGAAGGTTTGCGAAGTTCGCAATACCTCGGGAGAGGGGGAGGAGGAGAAAGCGGAAGAAAAAAAAAGAAAAAAAAAAACGTGGAGGTTACAAGCCGAAAGCGAAGTCGAAGCTGGATAACGACGACGGGAGCAAAGGGTACGAGAGTAAGGTAGCTCGAAGTGTGGTGTGGTAGAAGCACTATACACTGGTGTAAGGACCGCAGACTACTCGTCGTCGGTTGGAGGCCGTTACTACTGGCGCGAGAGGTTTTCAGGCGTTCGCTCGTTCACTCGCTCGCTCGTTCGGGGCGTTAAGCCAAATGGAGCCACCGCGAAACTCCTCGAAAGCGTAAATCCCGCTCTCTTTCCTCCTCCCACAGTTTCCTTCTCTTTCCATTACATCCACGGTCGATCCTCGCATCTCCTTTCGCTCTTTCTTCGGGACACACTTGCCTTACCCTTCTGACTTTTTCGCGGTGATTCCTGCACCACCCAGCAGCTTAACCCACGGCCGTATGTGGTGCGAGTGAACACGTTAAGCTTTCGACGTCTCTTTTTCTTCCTCCCTCTCTGTCTCTCCCCCTCTCGCTCTCTCTCCTTTTCATCTTTCTCTCCGCCTCCTGACCGGGGCGGCGTCGCGACGCCTTTAACCCCTGGAGCCCGTAATTCGTCGAGACGTACTTATTGCGGTACCCACGCGCCCTCGCCACTTCCACGCTTCTACCATTCTTCTTCCATGGTCCCTCTCTCTCTCTCCCTCTCTTTCCTTTTCTCCTTCGCCACGCTCCATCGACTCCTTCGTCTACAGCAGCGTTCTCCTCGTGCGTCTGTAAAAAATGGCCCGCGCCTCCGAGTCGTTTCAATTTCCTTCCTCGGAGAATCGAGAGGGTCGTCGAGGTTTCGCCCATTCACTTTTATTAATTCTACCGAAGCACAGAGCGAGCGCTGCCCTCGGGGTCCCTCACCCTGGCTTTCATTTCTATCCCGAGAAAGCTTTTACGCGATATTTGCCCAATTACCTCCTACGCTCCCTTGTTTATTGTAATACTCAGGTTTGTAACACCGAGACACGCTTATCGACGTCCATATAACCTTATCGGCGTGTTGGTGGAAGAAAGAAAGAAATCGTTGTTACTAAATTGAGAGTTGGCTCTTATATTGGGTCAATGAAAAACGTGATCGAAGCTCCCATTTTATTCAGGAAAAGAAGTGGAAAGTTACTCGCGATACGAGAAATGTTCGCAGTCGTCGACTCTTACACGATGATGAATGTAATATTAGGTGCGGAAGGCTCGATACTGCAGCAGATTACTTTTCATTACTTTGTCGTTAATAAGTTGTTATCAGTTTTTAAAACTTCTACGCCATGGAAAAAATTACCTGAAACTTCTTCAATCATTCGCGGAGCTTTAAATGGATAAAAACTCCCTGATTAACTTCAGAAAATTATGGAGTAAGAAAATTAATTATCCAAAGTATCCATTTTATTTCCAAGCAATTAATAAGATTAATGTAGTTATTGTATCGCTACACGATAATTGGACAAATTTTCTGCTAGATAATGTACTCCATAAATTCTGCAAAAATAACCAGTTTTTATCAAGATCGCTGGATAAATAATTAAAAATACAGCGGAAAGTTCACAGGATGATATAATCTCTTGATATAATCAATGATGTGCAGTTTTATATTGAAGTGTGCGGAAAAAACTATGCATGCGGTTTCTACCTTTTCCACATACTTTTTGCGCACTGGTGTGAAAGCTAATTTTTCGCACGTTTCATGCAAAACCGGACTTTTTTCAGTGTACAATTTTCATCAAATTTCGTTTAATCCGCGCGGGAATTTGTACTCAATGCAACATTTTTTATCAATAAACGTATGTCGAAAAAAATCGTATTATCGAAAAAAATCTTATCGTCGAAAAAAAATATCTCGATGACAGTTCTTCTATTGTTCTCCATCATTCACACATATATACGACTTTCCCATAAAGCCCCATTAACAAACACGCGATAGATGAGCTTTTCTAACGTCCAATTATTTTTAGTCACGCGTGACTATACCGGGAAATTATTTCGTGTATTACGTTTAGAGTAGAACGTTTCAATGCTCAAGCTATTTTGGCATTTACTCACCGGGTATGGTCTCTGATAGGCAGATAGTACCGTTTGCCTACTGGTATCTGTACGTGCGACTTTTGTGCTGCAAAAACGTACGGCCTCTGAGGCATCAGTAATGGCAACGGCACACAACGAATCCTAAAGTGTATGTACGGCGGCATTATACCGCGGTGTGCTGTACAATATGCACAGTATAGAACACGGCGTCAGGGCGTAATGGAAAGATCTGCGTGCGAAGCCAACCGAGGCGAAACGAAACTTTCTGCTTCCCTTTTCTCTGTCATTCGTGCTCTGCCTTGCAGTCATACTCCCAGTACTTTATGTTGTAGTTACGCGTACACATAAATAAACCGCATGCCTGGCATAAGCTGCACGTGAATCAACCGGAGAGAGGAGGGAAAAAAGAATTGTGAAAAGGAGGAGCGGGAGAGGATGGGGAGCAACGAGGAAAACAGTATGGAATACAAATGTTCTACCCTGTTGTAAATGTATAACACACAAGTATGGATCATTTCAAGTCGAATGAAATTAACTGTGACTCGCATTAAATGCCTCGCCTAACTAATTCTTCGATAGCTTCTTCTAAGCGATTTTCTAAGCAATGTTAAAAAAAAATCAGGTAAAATTACTGCACAGTGTAGGAAACTAGTGTACAGAAACGAATATAGAAAATTTACTCCATGAGAATGTACTACATCGCATTTAATTTTCATTTCCTTTCGTATATTCAATTTCATTTCATACACGTGTTTGGTATGAATTAGTATATGGTATATGAATGTTCCAAATATTTTTCACAGTGAGGCTGTGAAAAAAAAAAACAGTTTAATGAAGATGACTGATATGGAACTGTGTTAACAAGGGCGGGGTTGAAAGTAACACGTTTCATAATGACAAATTTACAGAAGCAGGTGTATTAAAATTATTCAGTCGTATTTTTGTTATTTAAATGAATTTATATTTGGAATGAGGAAATAAAAATCAATCGATGGAAAAATATATCACTGAGTACTATCCAATTTTTTCCTTTATATGCACTCTATTGTTATTTTTTTTTTCCTTTTTTCTACTTAGCAAAAACGAAATTAAAATTTCTGTTTTTCAAACAAAACATACATATCTAAAAACAAAATGGTCAATATTGCGCAAAAAGCACTTAATTTGCATAAAATTATTGTATTTTCATTTTTCAGAATATCACCCGTAATTTTCACAGCAAAATGAAATTGTTACTTCCTTTCGCCACTAAATTTGTCATCACACTGACATACTAAAATTGTAAATATTCCAAACTCTCAATACTTCAACTTCGACCCACAAAAATATATAAATATTCGAAATAAGTGTTCCCTTTAAGCCTGAACCCAACCCCAAAAAAAAAAAAAAAAAAAAATCACAAATTACGAACTCAAATCAATCATCATTTCGGTTACCAAGGCTTTTACGCAATTATTGCATATATACATACATTCTACTGTAATACGTGGATGATGAGCCAAAGGAATGAATTTCCAGAGCACTGATATAAATCACGGAGCGATCTATCGATCTAAAGATAAGATCACGAGCCGTTAGAGTTGATTCGAAACGTCCCATACATAAATACCTATGGGCACTTAAAGTTATCTCGCACAGCGCGAGTGCCACGATTGTGCCCTAGCCCCTTAGCCTCTGGTCTCTCTTGGGTTGGCCGTGGCCTCGGCGCAGTACAGTGACTGGATTTACATGCAAGGGCCGCGTGCGTGTTTCTCGAATAGTAAAGCCGCCCGCGCGATCGCGGGGGAGCGTTGTGCTCTCACTCGTCGGGCCGGATAACGCGTAGGGTACTTACGTGCAGAAATGTGTTCCGCAGAAGCACCACGAGCATTCGCCTTTCCGCGTACAAACGTCAGCAGCATACACCAGAAGCATTGGTATGGCTGTCGATGCTGGCGTGTAAACGACGATTCGTGTCGAGCTCGGTGAAAAATCTGACACGTGCTCGCTCGTCGAGTTGGCTTGGTTGGAATATATATAGCTGAAAAGCTCCTTCGTTCAGCTTCAGCTCGATAAACGCTCTCGGCCGTGCTCGGCTACGTGAGTGAATGACGCCTACAGCCATCTTCTTCTCTCTCGCTGCGTGTTTTTTCTTCTTCCCTTCTCCCGTCAGTCAGTCCGTCCGTCAGTCCGTTCCATTCCGTTCCGTTTGTCCGCCACGTGCATTAAGTCCCGAGTAAATCGGAAAATTGCATCGCGCCTGAATTACCCCGTGCACGCAGTTGCACTCGAGAGCTCCACCGCGTAATGCACTATAATGGTCGTGCCGGTGCACACATGCCAGAGGAGAGTCTCATTAATGGTGGACAACCTCTTGTTATTCGAGTGAGTGGCTACACTTGTAACGTTCACGCGTCAACGAATGTACATGCATACGAATAGTGCACAGCGCTGGATAAATGAGCGATATAAGGATAGAATAAGTGGAGAGGCCCGGAGAGATAGGCCCCGATGAATTATCAATTTATAAACTCTCGACTCCAATCGATACACCTGATGCATGGAATGGACACGTACCGCTGCGAATGGACCAATGTTTCGTGTTGTCCAGCCGTTAAAATTCATGTAATGAGTAAACGATACTCGTGTGATAAGAATTACTCGTATTATATGCGAATTGCGAATATATATATATATATATATATATATATATATATACGGAATTATATTTATTATGTACGAGTTTGGGTCCACTTGTCCCTGCCTGTAATTAATATACTACATTAATGAGCGGAACGGATATAAGTATAGGAACCTAGTAATGTACACATATTTCATAAGCTATATATATATATATATGTATATCTACACTAAAGTGTAGTGCGTATATCGTGTTTCATAGAAGTATAAGTGCGTGTACAACGAAGATATAGAACATGGCATAAGATCATTTATGAGGGAAGCATGAATCTTGGAGCCCCATTTAAATTCCACGCGCAAATCATATTCGCATACGATGCGAGAGAGAGAGAGAGAGAGAGAGAGAGAGAGAGGGAGAGAAAGCGCATGGCGTAGAGATTACATAGATTAAGCGCGCTCTCGAGGCTTCTGCTCGTGAGGAGCCGAGGGATTGCGGTGTGCATATTATACGCGAGCGGAGCGAACCGAGCACGATCGTCTCTCGATATACCCTGAAACGGCAGGAGTAATGGATCCACATGCCAGACAAGCCGACGCGCCGTGTGGTGAGCGTAAGAAATGTTAACAAGCATGTAAGAAACGTGCGATAATTACTCTCGTATCCTCCCTCAATAACCGTCCTTTTTCATTATTTTTTTTTTTTTCATTTCCCCTCTCGCTCTTTCCTTTCTCTCGTCCCTGCTCACCTTCTCAACATTCATCTCCTTCCCGCTCTCGCTCATTTACTCCTTCGCTTACACTTCTCCCTTCTTTTTCTTTTCATGCGTCGTTTGTTGTTTTTTTTTTTTTTTCCACGCACCGTTTCGGAACACTGAAAAGAACAGACGGGCTAGAATGGCGTGTGTGGAATACCGGCTGAAAGTGCGAGAGAAAGGGAGAGAGGGAGATGAAGAGGGGACCACGATGACGATCGAGAGGGGCCGAGCCTCGAGGTGTATAGTTATAGAGATATATACCTTGGCCACACGAGGCATGAGCTCACATGAGCTCGGATGAAGGCACGATACCGAGCGCATACCTTGACCCACACCTGCAAAGCGAATCGCTTTAATTTAATGCCCACCACAAAAACGAAATAACTGCTCAACCATGAGAGACCGATAAATACGCCATAGGGTGATTAAAATTTCATAACCGCATTATGTACACTGAGCGAGAATTATTTTGTTGGCGACGAGAGGATTTTCGTTCGAGCTAACTGAATTTAGTTTGACAAAAGCCCGCGAGAGGCGACACTCACCGGCTAGTAGAGTTATGTACCGCAGGGCAATCAATTGATATTCAATCGGATCAATTTTAAGTATCCCTGTTTGAAGAAACCTCAACTGGGTTAATTTAAGCTCGATTATTTGATCGTTTGTGCTAACTGAATTACGGTAAGATTAATTTAACGTACTCTCAGTCAGCCGAATTACATTGGGTTGAATTTAATCAACTTTGAGTCAACGAAGTATCTTTGATCTCGGTTGAATTGGTTTTAAGCCAAGTGAAATTACTTTGAGCTGAATTCACTTTCGAGCTAATTGACGTTATTCCAGTTAACTTTTATTTAGTTTTGAGTCAACTGAATTACTTGGAGTTTAATGTCGTTTGATTTCGCACAAATTTGGTTCGGTTACCTTCATAAAAATATCTTAACTCGAAGTCATGTAGGATTAAAAAAATGGCACAAATATTTTTAAACAGTTGCCAATAAAGAGTTTACTCCAGCGTTCTATTCGATATTTGGTAAATTGTAAATGGGTTCAATATGCATCGTCACTCGTCGTCGGAGAATCGAGAGAATTTTCAAAATATAAATTCCATCATTAATAATTGTGGTCGTGCAGTTAACGAAGCCGATTTCGGTAATTGGAAATGGTATCAAACGATAATTATATTGGCAGTCCATTGGTTTAACGTACCCCATTCAACATATGCCATACACATATTTATGAATTAAGGCGAATTGGCCTGCAAAATTCATCGCTTTCATCGCAGTTTCCACTTGTCAATCATTTATATTCCACTAATGCAATTTTCTGGAAAATACATCTGCAAACACGTGACTCTCATAATAATTGGCTGTTTCACGAAAATAAACCCATAGAAAAAAAAGTATATGCAGGATATGGCAAAGATATAGTTTCAACTAAACTATCATTTAAATCCATTAAAAAATATTCTATAACACTGATATATCCTAGGATATATGAAAATTATACTCAAGCCAGAAATATATCCGATAAATATCGTAGATGTACTCAGAATGTTTTTCTGATACATCAACTGGCCAAAAGTTCTGCATGTCAGATATATTTTTCGATGGTGACAAAAAAACAATTTGTCGACTACTTTTTTGTGACAATTGGTTCATTTAAATTGTCCGGTGCAATAAAAATATTTTTTGGGACTGAATTATACTAGAAATAGAGAAAAATGTGGCTTCGGTTTTGAAAAAAGAAACTCGAGATAACCGTGATTTTGTCAGTATAGCAGAAGCAAACCAGCGACACGAGAGTCGACGGAGAATTTCCAACTCGAACGAGAAGACGACCGAAGCAGCCAAGAGTCAAGACGAACGACACAAAAGCAGTAGCAGTAGCAAGTGGAAGCTCAAACCGCGAGAAGCCAATACTGGTGGTGCAGCGTGCTAGACGGCCAATAAACTTCGACACCGAGCGTCTCGACGGCGGTCGCACGGCACAGCGCTCGTGCATCACACGGACTCCTTCGTCGTCCTCGTCGTCGTCGTCGTCGTCGTCTTCAGCTTGATGCCATCGGTCTCCTTCTCGTCACCGCAAACCTCAACCCCACCCTCTTCATCCTGCTTTCCCATCGCTCTTAGCACATCCGACTTTGTCGTCTCTACGTCTTGCACTTGTCGTCCTTCTTGCAGCAAACCCGTGTCAACGAAGACAGGTCACCTCGGTAGTCACCAATCCTCTTGAGGTCCTCTTACCTGCGAACAAACTGTATATCTAAACGTTTTTTCGACTCTCTTTTTCTCGTATTATTGCCTCCTTGTTATCTTATTTTTTTTTTTTTTTTTTTTAAGGGTGGATATTAATCAATGGTGGACCCACGGATACTTACCCCTATGGGGAATCCATAAGACTTACAACTTTCAAACTTATCTATTTATGGTGCGGCTAACAACTCATAAAAAAAAAACAAATTATTGATGAGAACCTCCTATTTAAAAAATCCTACACGAAGAACACATCAAGCACGACAATTCTGTGATTTTCTAAAGACTTACATGGACCAGGATTGTGTGAGGTAAAAAAGAAAGCTTTGAGATCAAACCAGTGAGAAAGGTTTAATGTTCGATGTCTTATTTCACCTGTTGAAGAGTGCATTCTGATTTGGGTGCAGCGAGTCTGTATGCAGTGGAAATTAGATTGACCAATTAATTAGTTAGATTTGTGTATGAAAAACGATTCATTTACACATTTAAAATCATACCTTTGTCGTGAAGGCTTGAAATAAATTTTTTAACGGGCGAACCTGAATGCACTCTGACAGATAAAACAAAACATGAAACAATAGAATTTATTCACTGCTTTGCCCTGAATGCGACGACAAGTAGAACATTTTATTTTTCATGAAAATTTACAAAACCTAACATATCGACTCCTGCACAGTGGACAAATCAAGACAAAAAATTAACGAACCACAAAAAATTAAGTAATTCAACATTTTTTTAATGATTCTAGAATAATAAAAATCATTGACCAAAATTTCTGTATAATATTTCACAAAGAATATTCACCTTTCCTTGAAACAATCTATTTACAAGGAAAAAATTGTGAGGATCTTTTCCTAAGAGCTTTAGAATCAAACTAAGTTCGCAGGACATACCGAACCATATCCCCCCTGGCTTTAGACGTTCCATATTAACCGATCTTAATGATGGTCAAGATTACCAAAATAAATGTAAAAAATTAGTCTAAAGGACCACCGCGTGACGTTCGCAAAAAGGAACGATCTTATAGTACATTGTGATACTAGTGCGAGAAAGCGGAGATTAGGAAGCCGTCCACGAGCCAAGTCAAGTGCTACAACGACACGAGGCGAAGCCGAGTGGTGTTTGTAGCGCGAGAGGAGACGAGGCACTGCTTCCTAACTTCCGCGGGACGGCCGCTTCGTCGCACAAGTGTCACATACTATTTTTTGTAACGAATGTCAACGTAAAATCATCTTGTAGATAATTTTACATACGCCAATGTGTGCGTGAAGTTATCTACACAATTCTAGATAACTTTACGCACCAGATTGCACACGTTGAATTATCTACGTTTATGTCAGCATAATACGCCATCTTACGCACGCTTTGCAGACACGAAATGTGCGACATTATGTGCATGAGTTACAAAAAAAAGATTTCAGTGCCTGGTTTGTTATACTGTGAGTTTTGTCCTGTGTAGTATATACCCGACCCTCACTATTCTATTTCCTATATGGAGAAAAATGTCTCTCGAAGGAGTTTACGCAAATTCCAAAAGCTGTCTTTTTCTCCTCCTCCCGTTGGCTCTCCTCATCTTCTCTACACCTTGAGAAAGCTGCGAGCGAAGTTGTGTGGTTGCTCCGGTGCTATCGAATTTCGATTCCGCGTCGATGCACCCTTAGACATACCAAGCGCCTCAACATCACAAGCTTTTCCTTGGCTTTTAAGAGGGATTCTCTTCCTCCTCCCTCTCTATACGAATTTTTCTACATACATATATTTTCTTCTTCTTCTATTTACCACCTGAACACCTGAAACGACCCCTGGAGCATCGCCTCGAGGACTTGCAACTCACGCTCTGCTTGTATTGCAAAATTCTATACCTTCCGATGAATACTTCAACGTTTCTCTCTTTTTTTTTTTCCGTTCTCAACTCCTTCCGATTCTCGACCGTTATTTACTGTCACCCGACACTACTGCATCTCCTCGAGCTGGCTGCACGCTATATACGCACGCCTTCTTCCACTCTCGCTCTCTTTCTCCACTTTCTCGTTTCGCACGCTAGCGTGAGCGATAAAGCGAATAAAAAAAAAAAATAGAAAAAAAAAATGAAGGAGTGCTCGAAGTGAAGCCCAATCCGAAGCAGGAGTGCTGTTCTGTGTGCCTCACTGTTATCCTTTACCGCACTGAACTTTTGATCTCCATCCTCACGTGATCCTTTTTGTATATTTTTGTTGTGGGGGCGTTAGTAGACATTTTATACTCTTGTATGGAGGTATATCTGTAGATATACGTGTAGTTAATATGCTGTGGGTAGAATGCATGAATTCAGAAGGCATAATAACAGCCTGCCTCTCGCAAGGCTCCGCACACAGGTAGCCCGGCTGGCGAGCACATTTATTTATACGAATGGACATAAAGAGGGTCGTAATGCGAAAAAAAAAATGTAAAAAAAAGATGAAAATGTCGGGTATGTGCTGTAATCGCGTGCAGGCCATTGTAATCGTTGTTGCACGAAAGATGGAAGAGGAGAGAGGGGCGAGGAGAGAACTAGACGATGGCTCTTCTCTCGCTTTGCTGTATTGTATTTCGCTGCGGACGAGAGAAGTGCGAGGAACTTGCATTGTTGCATCCACTGCCCACCAATCGACGTTTCATTGGCCGTGGAACAAAAATAATAAGAAGGAAAAAAAAAAACAAAATTCAACGTAACATGCATTGGACGTAGGAGCAGAGAAATAGGTTGTGAGAACGAGCGAGGAGAGTTAAAATGAAAGAGAAAAAAATGAAACTACGGACGCGCACAGGGAGCAGAATACCGAAGATACAATTGCAAAAAAAAAAAGGGAAGAAATTGGAGAAGCAAAAAATATTGGCCGGGGTAAAAGCGCCGGTGCCTCGCATCGACAACGACTAGTGGACTTTTTTTCACATATATATATACGTATGTATGTATTTTCACTCTCTCTGAGCGATTGAAAAGTTTTTTAAACCTTTTATGGCCGCACTTTTTTTTTATACCTCTGCTTCTCCGAGCCGTCGTTTCAAATCGCATTGAAATCTCGACGGTTTTTGTTACTGTGGCAATTTTTTTTTTTTTTTTTTCCCAACTGCCTAACCGAGTTATGCTCTCGGTGGAGCTTCTATTTTATCTACGAATAACATAAATGGGGCATATGCATTTTTTTTTTTTTGGAAGGCACTATTTTTTTTTACGCCGAGGAAAAATATTGGATTTCGTTTAATTTCCATTTCTACGAATTGTCGAATATACAATTGGCAGCGGAATCATTTTTCAGCAGTCACACTGTTCAACAGCAGCAATTTGCAATATATTCCATATGAAATAGCATTGAAATAAAAATCGTTTGAATTCCGTCACTCAATCCAATTTTCATCAAATACTATTATTTGAAAGTTAATGAAACATCCATTTAATGAGTCCCAAAATTTGTCGCAAAAGAATGTTATTCAAATCAAATTTTATATTATCTTGTGTAACTGGAATCGGCATTTAATTCGAGCAAACTCATGAAAACAAATTTTTCGTTTTCCAATTAATTTCAGAACACATTTAAGAAAAATGCAATCCTGTTTAATATGAGCAAAGTTTCAATACTATTTTGAAGCTGTCGAGGAATTCATTTCAAATAACGCGATCCCAGCTTTTATGTCAACGAACTAATTGTTTTTTTTTTAATTCGGTGCAATAATTTTCCTGCATTTATCACAAATTTAAATGAATGTTCTTGAAAAAAAGTTGTGGAAAGGAAAAGGAACAAAACGAAAATATTGTGAGAGATTAAGGGTTGACGGAAAAGGGAGAAAAAGCAAGAAACGTTTAGGAACAGAGTCACGAAAAGGGGCAATAAATTATTAGGCTTATAGGCTTCGCAATCTTCATTAGACCTAACGCATCAAATTATCATCAAGTCACCCAGCCTCACTTTTGCCCCCCTATTTTTACCCTTTCTCGGGGCAGAGTTATGAACAAGCAAAGGCACCCGACGTCCAACAATAATTATGATATTTACGAGATGACGGAGAATATAATGATAATGGGTACGATACGCTCCGCCACGATTATGATAAACACGATAAAAAATTATAGTGTAGAACAGCAGCGCGTCGGTTCGATGTCCGTTCATCGAAATGAAGGAAGGAGAATTTCCGCTCCTAATTAAATACCGGTTAAACAAGCTCCGAACATATACTCCAATGACTCTACGTGCGCATATTAAAATAACCGGGTATAATTTGTATCCTCGGAGCGCGGAGTCATTTAAATTTATCGCTGCTCGATCATCACAACTGTATTAACGCTTTGTACAGTGAAATGCAGTCGACAAATGTTTTCGCGTGCTTTTAATTATTTGTCAGGGAAGTACTAGCCTCTTAATAAATTATTCATAGGCACCCTGTCCACAAAAACCTCATATCACCACAGTTTAATATACACTTCATTTATAGCAAGATTATTGATCAAAGTCACACGAGAAATTATTGGTGAACGGAAGAGTTACTTAAAAAATTCTAAATCACATATACATAAATAATTGCATGAGATTCACTGCCTCAAACATTATATTCTTAGATTCTTCAAGTACATATCCTCTTTTCGGTTGAATTTTCTTTGTTCTCTCATCGAATCTTTTATGTATCGAAATATTAATTTAACGTCGAGTTGAGAAAATCCATACTCAAAACTTCTGCGCGAAGTTTTTTAAGACTCAGATTTTTTTAAGAGTTTTTTTAATGCATTACAATTCTACGAATTCTTTGCGAACTTGAAAATAAGGGCGTGAAATAATAGAACTTTTGGCCTTGTACATTCGGACCTCAGATTTTCGTTAAAATCTTTAAAACTTCGGTAGAGAAAATTAATCAACGGCATTATATCATGCAATAATAAAATCGTATGTATAAGAAAATAAAAGAAATTTCCTAAATTTTATACATACTGAAAAAATGATGATGAATTTTTTTTAAGGACAAATGTCTACGTAATTCCTCAGACAATATTCGCGAGAATTATTATTCTTTGAATGAATAATCGAAAAGTCTTGGTACAAACAAATTATTTAGATAACGTCCAATTTATCAGTAAATTGTGAATCCATAATATTGTGAGTAATATTGCATAACTAATGACCTAAAAGATCCTAAAACGTGTACGATTCCAATTGTCGAGTTTCTGCGAGATGGAAATGGATTTAAAAAAGAAAAAGAAAAAGGTTAACCATTTTATCGTTACAGTGAAATCGACGAACAAGCGAGCGAAAGAAGAAAAATCGACCTAGCTCTTTTTCTCGGTGCTTGCCGATCCGTGCGCCGTTCTGCTCGAGATCTCCGAGTGTTGGCTGTTTGTAACGGATGGAATCACTGAACTCACAGCTCGCAGTAGTAACAGGCAGTACCTGAAGTGGCAGTTTCTGCTGCAGTTGCTCTCACAAATGAGTAAGTATTCGGCACGCATGCTCGATCGCGTTAATCGGTATGCCCATATCTCAAGTCTCTTCAACGTAATATCATTTTACATAATATACCATTTGTAACAGATAGGAAATAAATAAAATATGGCTACAAGAACCTACATAAGTATAAGAAATGCTTCTCCGTCAACTTTTCATCACTCTCCTATTTTTCACAACTGGCCAGATTTAGTTATTACTCGATTTTTCCTACAAATTTCCCCGAGATTATAAATTTATTCAAAGCTAAATTTCATTTTTATTTTCCACTGTAATTGAAAATCAAATTTTTTTTATCAACGCATCCGAAACTTTGGATCACAGAAAAAAGATTTCCAGTATAAAAGTTGCATTTTCATGTCTACTTTTAATTACATCCTCCAACAAATTACAACTAACAAATAGTAAAAATCAATTTTTACTGTCCCTTTTTTTAAATCTCAGTAAAAAAAATGGAATAAAAATTTTCGTTAGATTTTCGAAGAAAAATCGGGAACTGTGTGGAGTCTCAGGAGAGAAGTCAAAAAAATCAGATCTCTTATCTCCCAGCTGCTCTTCCAGCATCTCAGGTTCACTTGTATACGCTTCACCGAGGAGCTGATTCTTTAAAAATTCCCTAAACCCAAATGCAAACCGAACTATTCGCTAAATGACACGCTAAAAATAAACACCGGAAAATCTTGAAATTTTTTGTGCCGAATTTCTGAAGAATTCGTTATAGCTACATGAGGCAGCGTGTCCTACCATATTTTAAAGCCCGTAACTCGAAGCTTTCATCGTTAACGAGTTACCCTCATCTACGTGCACGATCCCTCAGATCTTACGAATCCTCGTTGCCAAATTATTATAAATAAATAAATAAATACAGCTGTAATGAATTTTATTTTATGGTACCCAATGATGTGTTGTGTGCAAAACTCGATATATCGACTCTTCAGCATGTTTTTCGAATGCTCTTTCTTCTTCCTCGTCTTTTACTCGGCCTTTTGACGCGCCGTCCTCTTCGTTTGGTTTCTTTCGCTGGCTGGAAAGCTCGAGAACTGGTCTCTCCTGGGCTCTCCGGTGCACAGTGGTTCGCGAGAGAACGGGATCGAGCAATCCACACCGTTGAGGCAGTCAGCAGCCAGGCACCGGACTGGGAATAACCGTGGCGGTAAGCCAGCCAGGTAGGTAATCGCTTCGTGTCGCCTCGGATGTTTACACGTTCGAGGGGGCACACCGTGGAAGCGGGAGCGAAGAAAAGAGGCCCCCGCACAAAGCATTGGCGTAAGATTACTCGGGCCCCCGGGGCACCGCGCCTTTTACGACCACGAGAATTTACTTCACGTTTGTGGAGCTCTCTTACTCTTCGCATATGTGCTTTTTATTTGGGTGACCGTATGAGAGTTACGAAGGATTTTGCATTCGCTTCTCGCGTCACCATCATTTTTCTGGCGTTTATTTTCACCCATAAACTTTCCCAACGAGTTGATCGATGATTTCGCACGGATTCTAACGACATTTTTTTATTATAGACGTAATGTATGAAGTCGATGAGGTCTCAAAAATTTTTTTTTTAAATATATATATATGTATATAATAATTGTCCTTTTTTGCTTAGACTCAAAGAAAGGCGTATATATTATTTATTTTTTATTTTTTTTTAAAGAAATACGTGAATCTTTTCAACCGAAGAATAATTTATGTATGAATCGGAGAAATTTGAAACCAATTTCAACTTTTTGTACTGGATCAAATGGATTTTTGAAAAATTCCACAGTGTTTGAAATTAATTAAATAGAGAAATGGGTCCAATTACGAGGAAAAAGAAATACTTCTTAAACTCGATATGGTCCATTTGATCGAAATAACGTCTACATTTTAAAGTATCAAATTTGAAGAAATACATTTATTTGATTACTAGCCGAATAAAATTTATTGAAATTCAACAAAACTTCGTTTGTGTTGAACAAACTTCTTTTTCTTCGCAATAAACTCATAAGTCTTACGTTTTCCCCTAACGATTCTGACTCCGCTATAAGTAGCGAAATAACAAACCTAAACAAGTATAAGACACTCATGAAATTTAACCAAGAGTAAAAAATGAAATAGCAGTTATTACGAGCTCGAACAAATATCGCAAAGCAAACTAAAAAACAGAGGTGTGCTTATTTATCACACTCGCCTCAACGCCACATCGAGCGGATGTTGATAAATCCTTAACTTGATTTTTTGTCGTTACAGTGTTGCTTTGAATTCTGGACTGTTTACCAGCTTAGTGGAAACTGGAGAGTTGACCACTTAAGGACGATTATCGCTGTGGCGTTCGTGCGGAGCATAACACCAGAGGCTTTGCCGGTGCTGTTGCTGCTCGGTTATTCACGCTCGATCGATCGAACGAATCCGACGCGCTCGATCGCGCTACCTAATGAATTTATTTCGATTATCGTGTTTAGCGTGCGTTACGTGTTCTCGTTTCGCCACGGCGTCGATCGAAAGCGAACAAGGCTACAAAAGACGACAGGAAAATAAAGAGGCAAGCAAAACCAAGAATATCCTCTCTAATTTTCTGAGCGAATAATAAAAATAACAAAAATAAATCACTCCAAAGAAACAACAGCAACAGAGAATCGCAATAATGATGATAATTATTATTGTAATCGTGGACTTCAAACCACACAATCTTTACTCTGTACTGCAGAGCTGCACATTCTCCGTTGTACAACAGCCTCTCGGTAAATGCGCACACGAAGGACTTTTTTTTTTTTTTTTTTCAATGAGGGTAAGGTTAATGAAGATGAATATGGAGAACTGTCTGCACAAAAAAGTGTCCGATGTTTTTTATTGATTTAAAAATCGTGTAACAAGTCCCTCATGATTGATTGTTCGAAACTCTATTTTGGACGTGCATAGGACGTCCTTATACGAATATGAAGAAATTTTTGAAGAAGTTCCATTTATGGAAATATAATATAATTTTCTAGTAAAAAGTCATTTTTTTAAATTACCTTTTTTTAAATTTGGATCTGGGGCCTTTTAAGGCATTCAGTATATCGTTACAAACACTTAATTGTTTGAGATTATTATTATCGATATCGAAAATGAAATATGTGTTATACGGAAATCGATAACATTGATTATTTGAATAAAAAAAAGAAAATGATCAATTTTTCTGCAATGCGGTTTCGTTAAATTGTGAAATCGCACACTTATGGAAAAACTACTTCACTAAACCATAGGATACCAGTGCGGTATATATATGTTTATGTATATACATCATCTCGACGAATACGCGCATTGCGTTTTCCTACAAGGTTAAGCGAGTCTAATTGTATCCGGTCGATCAACGTACCGCGATGCGTATCGAATCTCTTGGGCGCAGACACAAAGAAAAAGAGTTAGAGAACTGGTTTTAATAAATATTCTCTTTATATTCAGGTACGCGCATGTGAACTCGGGTTTTATGACTTCTCTCCCTTGAAAATAAAAAAAAAATATCCCGCTCTTCCTCTTGCCCTCTTTTTCTTTCGTTCTTTTTACCATTTTATTATTCGCAACGTGTCCGTTCGAAATTTCGAAATGCATCCGACATATGTCTCTTTTATGTTGCTCACTACATCAGAGATAAGAACATAAAATCTTTCGACGCTATATTCTGTCTGGCGTAAAAAAAAGGCTGCAAAGTTTTTTCACCCTTTGCGCATAGTTATCCCATTATTCTCCATGTAAAAAAAAACTTTTTGCGGATGTTTTAAGGAGAATGGATAACGTAAGGAAGGGAAGTACAAATTTCGTATCTACTGCTCTGTTCGTGGTGATATATAATAAGGAACTTTTTGTAACTCATGCACATAAACTCGCACATTACGTGCCTGCAAAGCGTGCGTAAGCTGGCGTATTATGCTGACATAAACGTAGATAATTTTACGTACGCCATCTGGTGCGTAAAGTTATCTAGAATTCGATAGATAACTTTTTGCGATGCCCTGACGAAATTACCCCGAAAATGAAATTCATCAGTATATCATATCCACCGGAAAAATGCGAATTGAATAGTTTTTTAAATTCAGCAAAAGTCTTATTTTTTACTCTGAACTTCCGGAAAGTCGAAACGACGAAAATTCATAAATGGTTAATTGAAAAAAGCGTTCTCAATGGAGCAGAAAAGCAACGTAAAGAAAAAAAAAATATTTTAGTTGTTACAAAAAAGGAAATTCTTCGAAAGAAATTGCAAATAAGTCGTCCAATCATCGTCCTCGTATAAGTTTGCATTGCATCGGTATTTACGGTGAGGAGAGTCGAAGGTACGAGGAAGGAGCGCAAGCACCATGAATCCCATATCGTCGACCGCCTCTAGTGCGTATCTAATTAGCGGGCAGACCTCGAGCGCCGTAACGTTCGGCCATTCGATTCCTGCAGCGTGTACAAGTACGTACAGCGAGGGAAGTGAGCGAGGCTCGAGTCAGTGAGGGTACGAATTGAATTTCAATCGCGTCGTTGGCAATTCGCCGTCTGGAATCGGTGCTGCGAGTACTATACATACGACGGGAGTATCGCGCAGGCGAGCGACGCTCGGCCGTAGCGTTGAGAACGATCGTGTGGCCCCTCACGGAAGAAGAAGAAGAAGAAGAAGGAGAAAAAGGCGCGTCGTTCGAGGACGAGCTCGTCCGCAGCCTTCGCGAGAGCTGCGATTACGTCCAAAGGGAAAGAGAGGCAACCCATCAGACGTGGAAAGGTTTTGCCGGCATTATATTGCCGCGCGGAATCTTAAATACGTCTTGCCCGAGAGTCCCGAGACTTTGAGCTCTAATTAGAGTGGTTGTAATACGCGTGCGAGAAGGAAGCAGAAACGTGATCGTCCCCGGGGACGTTCAAGAATTTCGTCTTTTCATACCGCGATTCAACGAAGAGAAAATTATATTTTCCAAGTGACTCTCGTACCGACACGAACGTTTAAATGTATTACTTTAAAAGGATGCAAAACAAGATGCGGTAGGTCCCTGTGAAGAGTGCAATAACTCTCGAGCACGTTTTCGAGTGAGCTCTCGCATTGCATGCCGACTCTCATTAATTTGTACTACAGAGGCGCTCGATATCCGGTGAGAATTTATTCCCGTTGTACGTGCAGTGGGTAATTTCACGAAATACGTGTAATTCGAGAGGTAAAAAGAGGATCAACGGGCGGAGATTTTTTTGTCGAGTAGAAAAAAAAGAAAAAAAAAATGTAAAAAATAGCGGGTCCGGTGGTTTTAACAGTGTAAATACGTGTACGCTCTGTCGAATCAATGAAGAAGCAACGGTCGGCACTGGAGCCACGCAACGTTTTGCAGATTGCCGGCTCCCCAGGCTACATCGCCCTCAAATATATATATTCATATATATATATATATACTATATGCATATCGATATAATACCAAGAGCTGAACACGAATGAGAACGATCGCACGAACGTCCGGCACGTTTATTGCGCCTCGCGCCGTCCGTGCGTCCCTTTCAGCGTGTATATGCGCCGTTCCGCTACGTCTCGATAGCCGAACAGTGCTTATACTACGTGCAACCTCGACAGATCGCGGCGAGAGCGCCGTCTAATTAAATGCCAATAGGTAGGGATGAGAGAAGCTGATCGTTAACGACTTTGTACTCTCTCTCTCTCTCTCTCTCTCTTTATCTCTTGACGATAGAATCGCGGAATTTCGATTATCGCTTCTCGATCGTACTATCTATATAGGGTGCAATGGTATTGTATATATACATATATATATATATACCCTATCCGCGATTCGCTTCTCACCCTTACCGCTGCCGATGTCTATCTCCTCTCTATCCGTTTCGCTTCCACTTGGTTTTTCCATCGCTCTTGCGCCGCCTGTGTGCAATATCGAGAGCTCTAAACGACGAGGGAGTGAGAGATCAGAGAGGCCGATAGCAGCAAGCAGAGAGAAGCATTCGAGCTCTATCTGCTGGATTATATCGCTTTGAGGAAACCCACGGGCGGTCGGTTGTCAGATTTTATTATCGTTACATCCCACACGGCCATCACGGACCAAAAGCCTTTATATATATCTCTATATATATTTCTATAACTGTATATATATATATATATATATGGGATATATATGGTATTTCCGCACGAGTGACGATATAAATGGGACCGCAGAAAACGAGGGTGTGGAACTGTGCGTGAAAAAAAAATAGATTTGTTAAGAACCTCATTTACGGGATGTCGAACACATTGACACACGTTTTGCAGACACGTCAACCACGACCAGGAGGAGGCTCTTATCACGAACGTTTGTCCAATTTCTTTGATTGATCTTTTTTTTTTTTCACAATATAACACAGTCGCCATGAATTATTTTTTAAATTATTTTGGCATGGATGCAGGCATTGAGTAAAATAGCTCCAACTTTTCAAAGGAAAGGGTTAATGACTCTGTATTGTGAATGCCTGCATTCATAATGCATCACAATTTAAAATGATATCTGGCGAGTTAGGATTCCATAGATTTTATTTTTTTATTTTTTAAGTTGCCGCAACGAAAATTATGGATTTTTGCAAAGTTTATTTTGGAAAAAAATTCAAAGCGATCTCTCGAGACAAAAATGGTGTCATAATCTTTTTTTAGCGAACTCTATCACGGAAAGAAGAAAAATTAAAAGTCAGTCAATGCAGAAAAAAGTTGCGGATTTTTGGGTACTTTAATTTGAAAAAATCTTCAACGCCGACTTACGGGACAAAAATGGATATATCGTAACGATGTCATTTTCTTTGTTCTTAATGAAGAAGCAAAATTATAAAGCGGTTAAACAGAAAAGAAAAAAATCGTTATCGCCAGTTCAAAGTTACCCAAAAACCGGCTTTCGCATATACATAGTCTCTCGGCACCAATAACGATATAAGTGGAGTCACAAAAAACAAGGATAATTGTGCATTAAAAAAAAGATCTGCCAAGAACCTCATCTACGTAATGGCAAACACATTGACACACATTGCAGTCACATCAAGCGCAATTAAGAAATTCTTATCAGAGAGATTTATCCATTTGTTTGATTGATCTATACCCTAACGTTTGTATCGTCAACAACTTGTGCTTCATGGTACTAATAAACTATGCGGAATTAAAATGGAGATAAAGAATTGGATCGAGGGCCTGACTATGTGATTTCAGAGATGCTTATCTCGCTTGTTTCTCGTTCTGTTTGACACTTGAAAAAATTATGAGTGCATGATATACGTCTTAAAGTTAAATTCTCTACGTTGATGAAATAATTATACATCGCCTCATCATCACTTTCCTTTTAAATTGCTATATATTTGCAGTAATTTTTTTTAATTTTGCACGAAATATTAAATTTGTAAAAATGGAAGACGCGAAGTTGGTTTTGAGATTAGAGCCTCGCGTAAATTTATACTCTGCCATTGGTAGAGCATTTGATACAGGTATGCGATAATCTTACTCAACGGTGACTTCGAGCTCTGCGAACCATAACTTTCAATAAGTTTTAGACAAAAACCAGTGAAATCGAAATGCTGCCTATAAAGCTATTGTCGCAATGACATACTAAAAATACGTTGTCATAGTTCGCTGATCATTATACAATGTTTGGAATTCCATGACGTAAGTATAAAAATTTTAACTGTGAATTTAGATCACAATTTTTCAGAAAAATTTGAGAAACGTTTGCCTTTTAATTCATGACCATAACCCCAGTCTTTTAATCCAATAACAAATGTAATAATAAATTTACGTGTTAAAGATATAGCAATTTATCTCGTACAAATGATCTAAAATAAAAAATAAAATAAAAAATATTTTTTACATTACCTACATTCTTTCCCTATACGCAAAGACAATTTAAGACAATTCAAAGAAAAATTCCGCCATTGTCAAGAATAATTACTATCTACAATACTTAAGAAAATGTGCCACAATATTTATAAAATCTGAAGTAAATTCCAATAAAAATCACACGAAATAAAATTCTCACGGTTTCTCCCAATTTTCTTCAGATGGCGACACTATCCCCAAATGTCTACTTTATCGACATGCTCATTTTTCCAGATTCTTTTCCCCATACAGAAGTTCACTCAGTCAACCAGCAAATCAATTATACTTCTCGAGCACTCAAAATTAAGGGCGTGGAGTGAGGCTGTTAATGTTCTACCTAGAAGGAGAAAGGTGCTGGTGAAATTAGCGAATTTCATAATGAACGCTATTGTAAATTCAGACGTTTATTATTTTGGAATTCGCTGTTTCAGCCATTGGCTATTTGGACCCCCACCCAATAGGAAGAAAATAGAACTAAAGGAAGACAACCATAACTTCCGGTGCTTCTAGGACAACACGTGGTATGCAAAGCTTCGAAAAGCCATACGGAAAAATAAATCTAGGTGTGAAAGGTTCCGGAATATCGGTACAGGCCTCGGTACGTGGTACATGTGCCCCTAAACGTGTATAAAACACACACACACATATATATACAGGTGTCGTATATTATACACCAGGGAAGAGGCACCCGAGCATGTATACCTAGCACGTACCTAATCTGTACTGCGAGGACAGTGTAGAGGAGGGTGCGGGATTTGAGAGCGACGTGCGAGCGAGGAGACGACTCCTGGCTCTTGGTGGAATGGATTTATTTAAGGGCGTGTATTCAGCAGGAGATACAATGCCGGTAGGTGGCTGTACAAGCGCAGTGAAAGACGTATGAACACGAGGGAGATGGAAGGAGCCTGAAATGGTAACGAGATATAGGAGGTGAAAGCAATAAAGGAGCGAAAGGGAAAGAGAGCGAGAAAGAGAGCTTACGTTTGCCGCTACAGGCCGTGTGGCAACAGTGAGGGTAGCTTTGCCGGACGTAGGACGTAAGCGTACAGGGGTTTGGGTTTATGGTCGACATCTGCGGCCAGTTTTGACCCCCCGGCGTGACGAAACGTCCAAGTACGAAACGAGTGTAGAACGAGAGGGACGAGAAGATCTACAGGGACATCAGAGCGTAAGGCTGTGAGGGGATGCTTTCAACCCCGGCAGCTCACCCAACCGGGATAAGGGTAACAAACTCGACGAGTGAAGAAGAGACTCTATGGCATATATATATATATATATATACATAGTTTCTTCCGCATATACAGATCTGTACATAAATATGTCGTAATGTTGCCAGCGCTATGTGCTCGGGGAATAGGACAGGGCTATAGCCTCGAAGGTCGCCTCTCCGGCAGAGCCAGGCAAATCGACCGTTAAAAACTTCTAGGGAGCGAGTAATTCCATTAGCGCTCTCCGCCTCTCGTTCTCTCGTGTTTTCTGCAGTAGCTCATCCTCGCGTAGCCTTGCCGCTGCACGAAATGACGACGAGTAACCGCACGAGGGCTACAGGGACTCCGTGTGACGTCCACCCCCCGCTTCGCCACGCTCCCACCCTCCAAATGTCACTCGTCCAACTTTTCCGTTGTGTGTATTTCCCGAGCTACTCATGCTGAACGGGAGAAGAGACGGAACGATTTTATAACCGTCTTAATTTGTCACCCCGAATTTCGGACGCTTGGGCGTAGAGAAATACATAAATGAAAAATGCCTTGTGTTTCGCCCTGGGATTATTTCATTTTGTGGGCAAAGTATACCTGCCTTAATGCAATTTATCATTCATTGCTAATCTTCCTTTAAAAATTGAGAGCCCACTGTACATAGGCAAACAGATCAAATGGAACTGGACTTATAGGCGTGTGCTTTTAATGGATCTACAAAAATCCACTAATATGCTGCTTCGAAATATTTACAGTAAGAACATGGCAACTTTGGCGGGCTGTCTTTAATTTCGCCACAATTTTTATATTTTATTATTATTACTTCGCATTTTACTTCTTGTGTTATATATTGTGTCCGTTAGTTTTTTTAAGACTTGAATTGTTCCTCCGTTCATTTAACAGACAATAGGACAGACGGGCTATAAATAATCGATACAATCAACTCAAGGAAAAAGATAAAATGTTTTTTCGACTATTTCCCAACGTTAATTTTCATGAAGCCTTTAAAATTAATTGACGTATTGAAGAAAATATCGCATAAATTAAACAAGCCCGGGATCAAAATACATTTTTTTATCGTGTTATTATTATTATTAGTATTCGGTATTTTACTTGTTCGAAATTATTTATGATCGCTTTTTACCGCTCAATTTTCCCCCGATTCGCTTTAAATAAGACAATGGGACAGTTTTAATATTTTATCACTTTATGGCGCAATATTCCGACGTTAATTTGAACTCTCCTTCAATAGAGGGTTTTTCTTTTTTCGACGTCGCCAAGTCTCGGACGAAAGTCATTTATACCTGTCTGTGATAATAACAGGACAATTTTCAATCCTCTCGCTCCTTCTCCCATATAATTGGTATTGTCAGGTATACACGTAGTAAGGTATAACCCGTGTACCTGCGAGACGTGGTACAAGAAAGAGGGTTTATACGCCAGGAGTACCGACAAGTTTTATACGTGTAGTATTATGGCAGCGCCTCCGTGCGGAGTCCGGGGTCCCGCGGTTCCCTCACCCTCGGCTCGTTCCCTCGTGACTCGGATAATGCCCCGGGCAGCCAGGCGCAGAGGCTCATTAATTAATCCGGTGGGCTGAAAAAGCGACGAGGAAACGGTGCGAGGCCGGCATCGGCCTCAGCAAAAGCTGCAAAGGGGGAGGGCACATCAGCGAGGAAGACGAAAAAGACTCTCTCTGCCAGGGAATACTTCATAAGAGCGAGAGAGAGAAAGCGAGAGAGCCAAGAGCTCAAGCTATAATATACATGCTGGGTAGTACACCAATATAAACCGAAGCCAAGATCCATAAATACTTCGGCGTGTTAATTCCGTGAAGGAGCGAAGGAGAGCGACAAGGCGCGAGAATGAAGGAAAAAAAATCTACGAGGAGGACAGAGATGGGAGGAAGGAGCGAGCGAGAGAGCCGAGCTGAGAAACGATGAGGTCGCTTCACTACCGGTATTAACGACGCGCCCTGGTATAACGCGCGCGACACGCCGCACTCGTGTCGGCACGAGGAAAGAGATAATTCGGAGGCGAACGACGACGACGACGACGACGACGACAACGACGACGACGACGACGTAGACGACGACGAGGAGGAGGTCTGCGACGATGAAGCGAAGCTGCTGCTGCTGTTGCTGGCTGCTAACTCGTCGCCTCCTCGCCACACTGGGTTTTCGATACTCCTCTTCTTCTTATTCTTCTTCTTCGTCTTCTTCTTCTTCTTTTGGCTGTCCTTGTCGCACTTGGCTTTCTGAGCTGAGCAGAACAGTGTAGTTACTATATAGTAAGCTAGCAGCTTGACATACGACATCGAGATCCACGACAATTTGTATCGACAAGTCTATCTTCCTCTCCCTTTCTCTCTCTCTGTCTCTCTCTTGCTCGATGTGAATATCTCGCCTCGTTTGTCAGCTGCACCTTCAGAGAGCAGCTTACTTACTCACTCGAGATCCACTCATCTTCCAATCTTGTCTATTTGGGTTTTCTCTCGGCTCTCAGAATTTTCCTTGTATTTTCATTATATATAAATTGCCGTAGCTCGTGACAAATTTAGCATAATCTGTATTTTGTCTTCTTTTTCACGTTTTTATGTACATGGCTTCTTTGTTTTCATTTATTTTTACAGCGAGAGGCCAATCGGTGGAAGGCTTGTTGTTTATTTGTGTTTTTTCCTTTTTTTTCACGAGGGCTTTTCTATTTTCGTTAGACAACTTGTTAGACGTCACTAAGAGACGACGATGGGAATAAAATCGTTGACACACAACATATACAGTTGAGTCACCGGAACCCACTACGTGTCCCCTCTAATTTGGATCAAACAGACTCGATCGTTTGTCAAGCATCGTTCTCGAAAATTCTTCTATACATAACAACTCTCGAGCTGTGGGCTGCTCGAGATTTTCGAGATTCGTGAATACGTGTGTGGGTACGAACGAAGAGAGATGCCGCAGCGGATGGAGGAAGACCACACGACATAACAGCCGCGTTAACGCAGTCGAGATATCGGGTTCCCCACTCGCTCACTTTTCGCCCCTCGTTCCTGGCTTTCGTTTTTTTCCTCGCGTCTGTCGCTCGAGAAATATTTTTATTCTTCCAAGACGTTAAGCCGCAAGGTCAGTGCTGTACACGAACGAGCGAATCCTAGAATTCGCTCCACAAAACAGACATAGCGGGCATTCCAACTCCGACTCGCTGAAACTTTTCGACGTATTTATCCGATGTCGTAAATTTCACGCAATCAAAGGACCGGCAATTTTTGTTTTATTCCTTTTTGGTTCAGCGCGCACGTGAATTATATATAAATAAAAATGCTGGAGGATTATTTACGCTCGATTCTTACGCACATAAATTCGGATTACCCACTAAATCGCTAGGAGTTTTTATATCATTTTACATTGATATACAGAAAAAGAAACTATAGATGTGAAACATAATTTTTTTACAACGAATCAACGGGGAAATCGGTTTTCGATGAAATCTCTGTGAACCGGAATTCCACCGATTTTTTTTTTTTTTTCTTTTAATTCCCATAAATTCCTTTTGTGTTCCATTGATTTTTCAACCTTTGTAAATTTAATTTTCATGTCGATAAGCTTTCGTTCAATGAGAGAGATATGAATTTTTTGAAAAATCGCTCTTTGGAATGAAGAGTCGATGAAAATCGGTAAATCGCAAAACCACGAAATCCTCACCGATAAATTTCGCCTGGCGTGAAATCTCCCTTGTGGAGATCCGCGCTTCTGCACGTGGAGGACCCTTTTCGTAGTCCGTTTAGAAATTCGATCCCGTGGAATAATACGATGCTCGGGTGACCAGAACCGCGTGGTTCGCTCGCGAGAAAGAGAAGGTCGGAGTTTGAATCGGTGGAGTGTTAGTGCGAGATCGATTCCTCGAATCTGAGCGCGAACTCGAGAGTCCATCGACACTTTCTCGCTCTCGAGTTATATCGGATTAATGGTTGCCAAACGTTCGCCTCCAACGCGGTCGCTGGTTTCGTCTGTCTCTCCGCGTAGTTTCGCCCTCTCCTTTCGTATCCCATTCTCGTTAACTCTAAACTCTAAAGCCTGCACGGTAAAGCATACCTACCGCAATGTATATAGGAAGCGAGCGTTTCGCTACAGGCGTTCGATATGAGGTCGAGACACCCGAGTGTGACGAGCGATTCGAGCCAGAGATTTGTTTTTGTTTACCGAGCCTTTGGGCCCGAAAAGGAGAGGCACGGCTGCCCGAATGACGATGCTTTGACTTGCTTTACCTGAGGCACAGCGCTGGTATCGTTATTTATGGCCCATATGCTTATATTACTTCGGTCGCTGCCACTTTCCTCGGGGGTTTGTTTTAAAGAGGCACTGGCGGTACAGTCAGGTCATCGGGTAGTCAAATTTACGAAATTGTTTGCAGAGATTTTTTAAAGGAAATTAGCTGAAAAAAGAATGGATCTCTATTAATAATATCCTACTCAATGTGACATTTTATTTCCAGTTGGAAGGCATATTTTTAATATTAAGGGGTCTAAATACCAAAAAAAAAACAGTTTTTGAGAAAGAACGTATGTAAAAAAATAAAAATAAACAAATGTTAATTTCTCACTACTTCAATTTAGAAAAACTGCGAGAGATTCAAAACTCAGCAAACCCTAATTTAGAGAATGACGTTTGGAAGATTGATTCATTGCAAAGGAAAAGTCATTAAGGCGATGGACCCATTTTAATTAATCCTTGCATTGCTGATTAAAATACGAAAACAACATTTTTCAACGTATTCGTTAATCGATGTTATATCGATATATTTTCTCTTGCTGACCACAAAATGACTATTGTTTCATTTTTTTTTAAATGAAGAGTGTTATTTTCCAATTTTTTTATATGCTTAGAAAACCAATTAAGATAAATTTTTTAATTATTTATCTTGTCGAGTAGACTCCACCTTTTTTACACTTAACACTTTTAAAAAACACTTGGAAACAAATTGGAGAATGACTTACAAGTTTGACCTGACCTCTCAAAAATGTATAACCGTGAATTTCGAGCAGCGTTAAAGCAACGACGAAGGGTAAAAGGGGTCGAGAGTTTATAAAACGCTTCGGTATGGGCATCGAGGTCGCAGAAGCATCGCAAACGCCGAGTACTAGGGAACAGCAGGAACAAGTTTACTAGGAAGATGATGATGCTCTTTGTAAAGAGCTTCTAGGAGTTTTCTTCGGCTGGTCTATTAGGTAGACGAAGAAAGTGGCTGGCGCTGCGATGTATAAGTCTTTTAGTTCGCTTTCTCTCGCTCCAACAGCGTCGTTCAAGTTCCTCGAGTGAAGCACTCGAGGAACTCGAGTTGACGTCAGTGACGTCTTCGCCCGATTGGGTCTCGGTCGTAGTCGATATTTCTCGCTTGCTTGCTGGAGCACTTATGATTAATTAGCGCGGTACGCGTGGGTCTCTCCTTGACGATTAGCCCGCAGTTTCGCACCGGGTCCCTTTTCTCCCCTAGGCACAGAGACCGGATCGCTCCTTTAGATCGTTAATTGGAATTTCAAACTGAGCACTCGAGTCTGACTCCACAGATTCTTTTGAATGTATTCAATAAAGGATCAATATTGAAGTGAGTCAATGATACTTTAATCATCGACTCTCAGATTAGATTATTTAGTTCGCTTAAGATTTAATTCCGTATCCCTTAAATGGAGATGCAGCGGACGTTTTGATTACAGGCTATATCATTTTATTTTTTGATAGAGCGAGATTTTCGTGGCACGTGGAATTGTTTGAAATGTCGAAAAAATAAAACGGGCCGGGGAAAAATGTATACTTTTTTTATAAGTAGAGAAAAGGCAGGAGTATGAAGCGAAAACTTGGCACACAAGTGGAGCAGTTTTTTTTTTCATCGTTGCAAATTTGGTGGATATTCGTTGTGTTCTTCATATTTTATCACGGTGCAATTTTTCTTTCTATTGACAATCGACGACAAATGATAACCTATCGAAATTTGAATTTAACAATCTGAAAAGTTTCCCTGCACATGTACTACCGACTAAGGTTGATTGGTATTGTATTTGGGCAGAATCGACGAAGCGCTTCCAAAAGTGACAATTTTTTTCTACAAAATTGACTCCTTGGAATTAATTGTTGTAACTTAAGAACAATTAGACCTATTGATCTAAAACCTCGAGTCAACCGGGCGCCAACTATTGTAGTCAATTTGATCACAATCGACGATCGCAATTGAATTTTATGTAATAAATTTGTTCAAATATAAAATTATGTAAATTGCATAATTTCGAAGTACGAATACTATCTACATAAATGAATTTCCAATTAATGTTGGTTGGCATTAAGTTATTCCGAAATTAACAATGCCAATTAAAAGCTATAGAATAAATTTCCAGATTTTCCCAAAGCTTCCTCAATGACGAAGTTACAATTTGTGAACATAGTGCCCGACAGACATGAATTCATAAAATCTGGTTAATAATTCAGAAGCAATCTGCAAACTTCCACTTTGCACGGCTGTTTTGTTATATTCTATCGAACAATCAGGCGCGATTGAGAGTCCTCATCATGATGGCAATCGATATGGCAGCGTATTACATAAGCCGTTATTGAAGGGTGAACGTACACAAGTGCGCATAACAGTGGTCAGGTTGTAGGTATAGCGAGGGAGGTCGTGATGCGGTGCGATGGACAGATCGTCACTGTAGAAAGGTAGTCCAGTGAAGTCGTCGGTCCCTCTTCTATTCACTGAGTCTCCGGTTCACCGAATATACACACAAACACATACATATATATATATACATATACATAAAAGTCGGAGGGTACTCGATGGTGTGGCGGGCGGTCTCGTCCAAGTCGCCGTGGGTTGAGAGCATCGGTGCGGTTAGCCGCAACGACCGCACCGACTGCTTCTCTCGCTTCCTCCATTGCACACTCACCGCTTCGCTATCTCTATGTTCGTTCTGTTCGCGTAGTATCCCGTGCAGATGGTACTCACCCTCTTGCACAGAGCTCGGTACTACCTACAGTCACCCCTCAGCTTTTGACGAGGGGATCGGTAGTCGCTATCTCCTTCTGCCATTTGTGTACCTCGTCCTCTCTTCGAGTCGTCTCGGTTTCTCGCAGCCTTGTATACGGTCCCTTCTTCCTTTTCCCACTTTCATGGCATTCGCTTGTTCTCCTCTCCCTCGTAACCTCTTCCCACCTTTTCCGCTCTCTGTCTTTCTCGACCCCTCGTTTATATCCTCTTACTCCCTTGCGTTCTGTTAGGCACCATCATGCCCACAAGCACAGCCTTCTTCGCGGTACAGTCGCTGCTGGCTTGTATCGGAGCATCGTTTGTCTCACTCCCGCCTCTGGATTCGAGTACGGAGTTGCGACGGAGGATCCCCTTTTCGCTCCCTCGTACGGGAGAGTTCGGTGTGTGGCTCTCTGCTCGGTCGTTCGGTCGGTCGCTCGGTGAGCATCGAGCACCGAGGACACGTATCCCACCAACGAACACGGGGCGAACACGGCAAACCGGCTGCGGCGACGGCAGCTTCGCATAACCGCAGCCGACCAAGCGCGACCGACAGCTTCGCCAACACTATCCCGTCTCGTGCTCACTCGCTCGTTTCCTCGACTTCTCTTTCCATCCTTCGCTCTTATCCTGCCTCGGCTGTTTGTCTCTATCCTTTCCTCTTATGTACTCTGCCTTCGGTATTACCACGGAGCGTTGTCCTTGTCGTTTCGCCACTATGTTTCCGTCTCATTTCGACTCGCAACTATCCTCTCTGGTTGCCTTTCGCGCCGCATGGCCGCGTCTTCAGCCGCTGAAACAAGACAAAGAGGCGCGCACAGCAGCAGCAGCAGCAGCAGCACCGTCGTCGCTCGGTTCGCTCGGGTTTGCCGCCGCGCCGTTTGCGGCCAGCGTCTCCACCGCACTCGAATAAAAAGGCCGGAAAAAAGCGCCGGGTTCGCAATAAACTCGGAGAGACCGAGACCGCGCGAACGCCGGAGAAAAGACGACGGAGAGGAAGCGACGAATGGAGAGAAGCCATGACGCTAAAAGAGCAGAGGAGCTGCGGAACGAGGGATAAAATGTTTGAAAAGAAAAAGGTAGAAATAAAAGGCACACGAGAGGAAGAAAAAGGGTAAAGAGAGTCGACGAAATAAAAGGGAGTGGGTTCCGACACCCGGCGAGGCAAAGATTCTCGCGCATCGAATCGTCTCCCGTAGCCCCTGACGTTTCGTTCCTTCGTCGTGGCTTATAAATATTGTATATCTATATTTATTCGCTACATAAATAAATTCATATATACATAAGGTCTTCCGCTGTATTACAAGAAAAAAGGGTAATAGGGATGGTAGTAAAAGGGACGAAAAGAAGGAAAGAAAGTGAAGAAAAGATAAAAGAAAAACAAAAAACGGCTATATCAACGCGTACAACTGCGACGACGTGTGGGAGTGGATGTGCACGTCTCTTCCAGTTTGTAATCGCTGTCAGATACTCAGCAACTCTCCTGCCGCTTCCTTTCGCCTTTATCCTATTTGGTATCATATTATAATGTACATTTCCCTTTACGAGGACGCATATACACGCGGGGGCAGATGCTATATGTATAGACACGAGGTATGTACGGTATCGCATTTACAGTCGAGACGCACATGAGGGCGCTTCTGCGAGGCATGACAATGGGTTTTCTAATCCTCCTTGGATTAAGGGTTGAAAGGAGCGCGGGCGTGCGCGGCGTGGACTGTATTATAGAAGAAAAAGGGAGACACCGAGTGTAGAGACCGCACGGACTACCGCGATGTGACGTCGAAGAGAAAGCGTAGGGTGGATGGAGAGAGAGAGAGAGAGCTGGAACGCAGCGGACTCGCCAGGGCCATAGCTGGACGTCGAGGGAACCAACAGGGAGCTCCAGGTAATGGGATCAACGTTTCGTTATGTTACTTTCCCATTCTCATCCCTCTATTCTCGTCCTCGTTGGTCTCTCACTCGGCGGCTATAAAAGTGTCCTTTTCGCCCGCACGTATGTACCCCAGTATGTACTTCTTTTCGCCCTCGTGTCTCGGTTCCCTCGTATACACCAGAATCGTGCGGGCAGAGCCGTTCTACCGTCAGAGACTATCCCCGGTCATTCTGCCGTCATCCCGCACCAGCGGCGTGTGAGGGAGACCGAGGAATGGAAAAGGTAGGAGGAGCGGGGTAAAAACAGCGAGAGAGCTTCTCCTCTACCGCTTTCATACATACCAACATACAGCAGTAGCACCGGAGAAACGGCAGTGGCAGCGCGGTACCTCTACCACCGGCATAGCACACCTCTCAGCAACCTCGCATCCCCATCTCCGACTCATCCTCTTCCGCACTCGTTCCATATACCCCGACTTTACCCCCTCGGCCCATTCTCCGTCCCGTTACCCCGTGGCTCCCTCGTCCGCCGATTGCACACCACCGCCGCGCCGCGCAGCTCCGTGTTTTTCCCCGCGTAGCCCTCTATTTTTCATGTTTCGCTGCGGCTTCGCGTAGCACCTTCATTCCGTGGGGCAGAAGCGGCGGCGGCAGCAGCAGCGGCAGCGGAGGTGGGGAAACGTCGACGTGAGAGTGGAAAGAGAGGGCTGCCGAGAGAGAGAGAGAGAGAGAGAGACAGATGGGATGGGATGGGGTTTGCCGGATCTGTACATACTACCTAGTACTCCCTAGCCACGCTACACAACGCGATCCGCGCGGACTCCACGCGCTCCCGTCCAGAAGAATCGAGTAAAAAGTTGCGCGACTATTGGCTGAGCGCGGCTGCTCGTTTCACTCTTTGCGCCGGGTTCGTCAGGCGCGCCGCTGGAGTGGGACGCCACGGTGTCTCATTGGCCAAGAGACGTCTAACCGCTGTCTCATTGGCTGAGGCGCTAGAGCCCAGTCCACGCGGACTTGTGCTTCCTTTACGGGCGAGAGCGGACGATAGCGGCAATCAAGTAGGAAACTGCTTGGGACTCTGTGTGTAGCGTGATATTCACGTTAGGGGCGAACCCTTACCCACACCGTGTCTGTAGTGGTACTACTATACTCAACCACCACCATTGCCACTCGCTCTCGGCGCGTTCACTCGCCTACTCGCCTCTACACAATTACATGCCCGCGCAGCTTTCGCTCTCTCTCTCTCTCTCTCTCTCTCTATATGGGATATACACACTGCCGGTGAGACTCCGTACTACTACTTCTTCTCCACTATTACACTATTCTACACTGAGCGACTGCTACGACAATACTCGGGCGCTGGAACGATACTTACACCTGCACGCTCTCGCATCTACCAAATGCAGCGCGGTACTACCGTATACCCCTACAATGTACCGCGTACATGAGGATGTTTATACATGTGAGTGTGTGTATAGGTGTGTTGTATAGATTCAACGAGAGCGAAGAGAGCGAGTGAACAGCACACATAAGTACAACACGCGGAGATACGTGAGAGCGCACACTCGCGCGAACACGGATCCTATCCGCGCCACTCTCATTCTCCCTATCTTCCTACCCCGTTTGGCTATATCATTCTTTCTTTCTCCTACACTTTTGCCCACTCGTTTAAGCGTCCTTTTCCTTCGCCGTCTATCCGAGCCTCTCTCTTCATCGTTGTGCAATGGTCGAGGCGGTGGCAGCCCGAGAGCTGCCAGGGGTTGAGAAAACCGGGTGGAGGCGCCATATTTGTGGTAGTGTGGGATGTGAGGGAAATCACGAGTGGCGCGAGTGAGAGGAATAGCCGCGAGGGGACCAGTTTGCACGGAGCAAAGGGAGAAAGAGTAAGGGGCGGGGGGGTGGAAGGGGTGGGAGTTTATGCGGACATCCGTGTCAGCCTGGTGACGGCCATTTTGCGAAAAACTTTCGATTTGTTTGCCCGAGCTCGCCGTTCGCTGCTCCCCCTTCCCCCCTCCGCCCCCGCCTCACCGCCCCTCTTTCCACAACGCTCACCCTCCTCGCCACGTCCGCGAGCGCCTGGCTAATACCTGCGCGTATGCTACCCACGCCGTTTGCCCTGTCTCGTTTACCCTCTGCTGCACGCCCCCCAACGATTTTCAGCTACCCCCCTCCCCCCTGCCCTCCCACCGCAACATTGCGCGTATGGAATTTTTCACTGCAAGGGCTTGAAACAAAAATACAAAATGACTCGGAGGTTCAGGCTTCTGGTGGTCCCTGCGTGCGTTTCGACGACGTTCACGTCAGGCAATTAAATAAATGGCCCTAAATGCTAATGGAATGATAATCGTGGGTTCGATGGTAATGAACGAGGAAATGCAGCATATCGAACGAGGAATAGTTACGGTGTATATATAACTATACGACGCAGAACCAATAATGTGTAACTTATGATTGGGGAATATCGTCGACTAATCCGTTCACGACCGCAAAATCCGTTACAAATAGATTTGCATGATACCCGAAAGGCCAATCCCCCCCTCGCGCAATTCCCTCGCTCTCCCTACCCAACCACCACCGCTCACCCGTCCCACTCTCCTCCCCCCTCTGCCCCTTCGCTGCTTGTGCGCGGGCGAACGGAGGTATTCGGGGCGCGCATAAAGTGTGCTAGTTTGCACCCAATTCTAGTGATTACATCCAGTGACTATCAACCCTCTGTAGAGCAAATTCAACAGTGAAATTCAATTCTAACGCTTTGTTCGTCACAGGCTTCAAGTGATGATCGAGCTTTTCAAAACTGGCCTTCGAAAAGTGATCCACGAAATTCAAACAAATTTTTCAACGTCATGTGTTTTTTTTTGGCTTGGAATAAAACACTTTGAATTTCGTTTAATGCTCCGTGTTCTCGTGTGCGCGTCGTTTTCCACCATTTTCTCTATTATAAATCTTTTGCGCAGCGCCTCGAAGGCTCTCGACGCGCCACCACGGTCTCTAACAGTAATATCGATAATTTAACGATAAACATTAAACATAGTTAGTATAGTATAGTATATATAGTATAGAATGTTTGTTTCTCACCGAAAAAGCCTTTGTCTATGATTCCGCGTATCTTTCGTATCCTTCTGAATTTATGTACCCGTTGCTCTCCAACGTACGTATCGATAATTCTCCTTTTTTCGACACATTTTATTATGTTTCCGAATCGTTCCGAGATCGCGGTAGTACGAGAAAGAATTTCAGGGCAATCCCGAGAAAATGGTCGTTGTGTTTCAGTGTCACGGCGACGAGGGAGGGACACAATTAGGCCGAGCTCATCGTGATTTCCGTGCGCGCTTGTCTCGTCTGGTTGAGTGAGCGAGTGAGTTTAAGCGGGAATCTGTGTGTGCATGTGTGTGTGTGTGTGTTATATGCAAGGGAGTGAGTGCCGGCCGGCCGGCCGCCCACCGCCACCGACGCTCGGTCATTCACGTAACTAATCGCAATAATTGTAAAGGAGCTATCGTACCGGTTAATACGCTGTCGAAACGGCGTCGTTCTCGCGCGCGGGAGCGAGCGAGCGACGGTCCGCGCACGCGCGCGCACACGCAGCGCCAAGTGGGGATGAGTCTGTGGCTGTGGCGTTGCTATTGCCTCTGGTGGTGCCGCTGCTCTTTCCCCTCAACTCGACGTCGCGAACCGGCGTTGGGGGGGGGGGGGGGTACGGTTCAACCCCCACCATGTCCCACGCCGTCAGTAGCTCCGTGGACTCTGCGTGGAGAGGTTGACTCACGCTCCGTTTCCTTGCTGCACACAACAAAACTGCTGTTTATTCGCCGTTTCATTTTATAATTCATTAATCTCAAAAGTGCTTTGTGTTTACGCCTCAGGATTAATCTCGTTGGTGTTTGTGAGTTTTATTATATTTTAAATCTACGAATTGTCATTGGAAACGTGATTCGAGACACAAGTGTGCAACGTTGATGGTCAAATAATCGAAATACAAGAGGAATTCCTACAGTTTCGGATGTAGAGACAAGAGTCCGCGATAGTTTGTCGAATTTCAAAGCTAAGTTCGTCGTTTAGTGATGTAATAATATCCGCGAAAGGGAAGTGTGCTTTATTTTGCCGCAGCTTTTACGACAGATTCTTTTTTTTTTTTTTTTCTTTCTTTATTATTATCACGGCGTTGATCTCGTGACTCGTCACCGGGACAGCTTGAAACGCTGTCGTTCGGCGAATGCCGCAAGGGGGTTGAAGAGCGTCTCTCTCCGTCTCGCTTCCACCGCTTGGTGGCATATATACACATACATATATATCTTTGCCGCCACGACGCTCTGTTTTACCGACCGAGTCGTCCACGAGGCTTGCTCGGCTACGACGCTCCTGCTATTTACTACTATCCGTTTTCGCTTCCCTCGCTCTCGACGTTCGCGCGTTCTCAAGGCAATTACAGACCTTTTTTTATTATTCACCGAGTGTGAGGGGGCCCGAAGTTGCGGAGGGCTGAGTCATGCGATTTTAGTCGCGGATGGCGAGCAGTTGGATGGCGAGATTCACGAATCTACCGGAAATAATTGAGCGCCGTCGCGGTCGTCGTAACTCGAAATTTCTTCGCGGCAACGGCGAAAGAGGATCGCGCGAGGAGGAGAAGCAGCAGCAGCAGCAGCAGCAACCTCGTGGTAATTTGTAGCCAGCGTGGTCGAGGGGTGCAACGCCCTCTTTTTTGTCCCCCCCCCCCCCCCCCCCCCTCGTAACTTGTTGTTTTCGCGCCTTCTTAGTGTGTTGAGTCGTCGTTGGTGCTGCAAGATGTGCTTGTGCGCTTGTGACATGCCGGGTCTCTTCTCGTGAGTGTTCCACTGTACGTGCGGCGAAGGATTAACCCACTTGCCGAGGGAAACATATTTACAATAGCGTGTGAGGCTGTTGTGTGCGTAAAGTGTCGACGGGCTTTTTTAAACGCCGTTTAAAATGTATCCAAGTGCTGGAATCAATGCTGCCGCGGTTGCTGCGGCTGCCGCTAGACATCCGGTAAGAATTTTCACATTATCAATCATCTTTACAAGTATTGTCTCTCATATCGATTATAATTTATGTCGCATTAACGTCGCGAGAAACTGGGTAAGTTTATTACCGATGAAGTTTCTATTAGCTGGAGCATTATTATGGTTCTGTGTATATATATATATATATGTGCTATGCTATGCTGGCGTGGCTATGGGACACGTGTCTCCGTGCCAGAATTCTCTGCTAGCGACCCGCACGTGATCGACTCCCCTGTTTCGGATGCTTTCACTCCCCTCTCACTTTCACCCGTACAATTTTGTAGACAATGGAATCGTCACACTATCCACTCATTTTAGGTCTCAATATCGTGAATTACCGCTGTTCTCCCGTTTTTCACGATTCAAGGCGGATAATTGATTGAGGCGTACGCATAAAGTTGGTTTTTTAAAAATAAAAATGCCGGTTTTCTTTAAATGGATAAATATCGATGAACGATGATGTTATTGTTATTTAATAAATAAAATGACGGCGTATTATTTGCACAAAATGCCATTGATTCACTTCAAGTTCAGGCAGAGCATAATTTATAACGTTCTTTATGGAGTCACTGTAATTATGAAAAATGATAGAAATTCCAACCTTTAAAGAAAAATAGTTAATTTTCGTGTAAAAATGTTATAATTTGACATTGAGAAAAGTATAAAAATATTGAAGTTCAAGGGAATAAATAAATTTACGAAACAATCGAGTAAATAAATATTCGAGTGGTGTTGGGTTAAAACTACTTGTTAAATGAAGTATAGATCGAAAGAGAATGACATTGAACGACGTTTTTTGTTATTTATGTTTTGGATAAGTCGCGAGAAAGGCGGAAGTTTGGAAACTTTGATAAATGAGTTTCCACGAAGCATTAACGGGTTTCGCGCTTTCCTACTTGTATAGTTTCGTTACTAATGCGTCGCGTCTCGGTTTGGGAGGACGGCGTGGAAACGACTGCGCACAGGGAACAGCAACAGAGCGGCGATCTTCGTCCGACTTGTCGGACGCTAATCGACCGAAAACGAGTGTATCGCGCCAGCCAACTCCCCACGACAAATTCGCTTCTCGCTCTCGTTCTCTCTTCGCTGGGTCTCGCTTACGCTCTCTAGCTTCCATTACGAGTCCTCTCGAGCGCGACCGAACTATACTGCACCCGTGTACATTGGCGCAACGACTTGCTGCCGGTGCTACGGTTACTGCTGCTCCTGCTACCGGCACGAAAATTTATGTTTCGCATTAGCGCACGCCGGCCAAGCACAGCAATTTTCTTTTACCCTCCCCACCTCTTCCTCGGCTGTCTAGCTTTCCATTTGCTCGTTTTATTCCGAGACAACGTGTTCATCAACGTTGTCTAACTCTATACGATTAAAACTTTTTTATCCACCACTTGAAACAATTGTTTACCGTTAATTCCGCATCGTACAAAAACAGTGTTTCTCAGAATAAAATTTCCATTAACCTTTCAGCGGCCAGGCTAGATTTCCCAGTGAAAATAGTAGATTCAACAGCAGATTAGCAGATTTTTATTTTTTTTCAAGTAACGCATAATCATTCGGCTATCACATTTATTACAGTGAATTTTCTGCTAAATTGATTATTCAATTACAAATGGACGTCTTTTTAAATAATTACATTAGTGAAACATGCAATTGGAATAACGTTAAAAATGGCAGAACATTATAAAATGTGATGAATAAATTATATTTCATGTAAATAAAAGAATTAATAGAGTTTATCCAAATTGAATGTCATTTTGTTGGAAATTTTATTTGAATACATTGCTATGTATTTCATTTAAATGAAACAATATAAATGAATACGAGATTTATTTAACAAAAAAAAAAAAAAAATAGATGCAATAATTTCATATCAATACTTTCAAGTATAAATAGATATCCAAACAAAAAATCATAAACTTCAAATAAAAAGGAATAGTAATATATAACTATACACACATATTCATTGTAACCTCCGACTTCATGGACAATTTGGTGGACGAAGAGCCGGGTGTGAGTCTTAATTCTATAGTGAGCCGCGTCCCCTTTTATTCGAAGCTAAATCGGCATGTCGGCTTTAATAAGGGTCCCAATAAAAATGGCCGCCGATCGCCCGTACAAATAATAATGATGCAGTCACGCGGCGTGTGTATATGTGATATAGAAGAATATGGGAAGCGGATATGGAGCGTTGATAGCGCGAGCCGCCACAGCACGTGGAGGACAAGGTTCCCGGGCGGTACCCTGCGCACGGTCCCCACCTAAAAGCATGGGCGACAGAGCGACCCTAAAATAGGGGATAGCCGTTAGGGGTTGGCCGCCACCTTTACTGCGCTTCAGGGGTCCTCGACAATGACCGACCAAAGTGAGACAGAGTGAATGAAACGAGGGTCGAGGGTTTGTTGCGTATATAACCAACCCTCATGAGTTAGCTGCAAGGGATTGTTGCTTCAGACTGGCGACCATGAAAAGTTGAACGGAGAAAGGGCGGAAAAGGGAGAGCAACAAAAATGCCCCTTGCTGTGTGCGGATACTAAGTAGTCGTGCGCGTATTAGGTGGCCATTACCAAAGTGAGCGCGCGTGCCTTTCTCTCGCTCTTCTTTTCACGCTCTCTCTCTCTCTCTCTCTCTCTCTTTTCTCCCTTTTTCTCCCTCATCCGTTTCCGCACTCTTGCCTTTGGTTACTCCTTGAGTTGGCTTCCCAACAAACTCGCTTTGCGCACACAGGAGAAAACGTAGCACGTAGCACGATCGAGTCTCGCACCCCAACTGCGATCTCTCTAAATATTGATACTTTTAATCGTCCAGTTTACAGTATGTATACCAGCGGAGCGAAAGACCGTTGCTTAGCCCGACCGGGAGATCCGCTCTTCCTTTCCGATGTTTAATGTACCGCGCAAATATGCGCAGCTGAAAAAACCTCACACGATGTGCCTTCGTCTACTTTAGAGTCTCTCTCTCTCTCTCTCTCTCTCTCTCTGCACATCGACTCTCAATGCTTTTCACTCGTGTTAACACGACTTCCTGAAATTCCGCGAAGCAAAAATCCAGCAAAAATCGAATCTTGTAAACGGACTTTTAACGGCTTGGATCTCGGGTATTAATGGAAGTCACTAGTTTCAAGAAAGTATAGACTGCATTAAATTAAGATTAAATCAAGAGTTACCGTAATATCGTTTAAAATAAATTAAATCGATTCAAAATATGTGTTAAAAATACTACGTCGAATGGACTAAAAATGTGTCGAGAGCTTGACTCTTGGCTATTAATGGATTTGACTAGCTTAAAGAATATTTTAAGTGTATTTAATTGAGAGTAAATTAAGAGTCATCGTAAATTTATTTGAAAGAAGATATTTGATCAATAAAGTGGTATAAAGATAAAGCGTTAAGTGTATTGACCGATAATGAAATTTCGTGAGCGATTTTTTGTGGGGCAGTTCATTGGTAGGAATTTGTTTAAAAATTTGAGCTTGTTGTAAAATAATGTAGTAATTAGTTTGTACCGATAGTACAAATTAACATTGCATGTTAGCATTCGCTTTCACAATGGACAGGCCGAGTATAGAAATTTCCATTTCAAACTTGTACGCTGAAGATACACTCACTTTATTTTTATTTTATTTTTTATTATTTATTATATTATTTTATGTTATTTTTTTGTTCACTTCTTTTGTACCTTGTGCTTGTGCTCGAGACTTTGAAATGGAAATTCCCATACTCCGCCCGACCGAAGTCCTTCATCTTATATGAATTGAAATTAAATTAATCATTTATGAATTTTATGAAAAACTAACGAATGGCAAAAAAATTCAAAGCTATAAAAAAATGCCATCTACGAAAACGCTCTATTTTTTTGTGCTCTTCAAGTGATGTTTTTTATGTACTTACATTTCACAATTGCAGGTACAAATTAATAAAATTGTTACAATTTCAAAGTGACTCATTGCTCCCAAAGTAATGTTCATTTTATTTTAAATTAATTAAACAAATGCAATAAGGAAATGGAATAAAATTATTACACTATTTTCGTATGAACATTTTTAGAGAGGGATTTTGTTTACAGTCCATTGATTGCAAAAAATTGTTGAAAGGCCAACGAGAGGAAAATTGTATTTCGACAAGTTTAGTCTGGCTAATGTGTCGGTTGAATCTGTAAAGCAACGAAAATCCGTCGCTCAACAGTGGCCATAATTCAGCTCCCGTCTCGCTCCGTCTCTTTCTCCGTCAGTTTCGCTGGGGATTTTGAGAAAATAATCCAGTGAACGGGACAACAATGGCCAGAAACGACCCCTCGAGCGCCGAAGCGTATTACTCGAGCCTGAGGGTGCCGTAAATTGGTTCACTAGGGAGAGGATCCAGGGGTGGTCGAGAAACGTTTTCTCTTCCTCTCACCCCCCTTCCTGTCGGGAGTCTTCCCCCTTGTAATATCCCCCATGGTCCATGCTGTTGGCTCCCTTCCGTTTTCTTTTCTGCGCTCGTCACTCTCGCACCTTTGCCCATTTTTCTTGGTCTCAATCCCCAAAGACTTGGCTCAGCACTCGAAATCCCAGACGCCGTTCATTTAGTTTTCCTTCCTTTTTTTCCCCCGAATTCCTTTCCATCTTCCTCCACATTCAGTTTCGTTTTCTTTGTAAATCCAAGCGTGTGTCCGTCTTGTTTTCCGCTTTTTTTTTTTCTCGGTGTTCAGTGTAGTACAGTGTGCTCTCAATCAGTCTCCTTTGGTCTCTCTGCCCAAGTAGCAAAAAGAGAGTCCTTGAGTATCCATAACATTATTTTTCTCCGGAAATTTTACGTTGTAATTTGCCATAATTTTATTTACCAAACTTTAATCGCGCCACTAGTATTTTCAATTTTTCTTCAATATCAAAAAAAAAATTATTTAATTTTAGTTATTGAACGTTGGAATTTTCCATCATTTTATCTGTGAAACCTTCATAATGTCATTGCCATTTCGAAAATGTCATTAATATTTTGTCAATACATAAAATATAATTTTATTGAGTTTTCTATTCAGTTTCTTCTGTTTTTTTTTTTTTAAACGCCCGGCGCTAGAAATCCCAGAGTCCGTCCATTTGGTTTTCTTTCCTTATTCTTTAAATTCGTTTCCATCCTCCACCGCACGCAGTTTTATTTATTTTTTCTTCATAAAACCAAATTTGTGTCAGGTTCTTGCCCCTCTTTATTTTCTACGCTTTCAAACCCCAGCACGGGCGCTCAATCAACCTCCAAGAAATTCCTCACCACTCACCCTTGTGTCTATCTCCCTCTCTACGCAAGTAAAAAAAATGGGGAGCTGTTAAGTATCGGGGGGTCCATAACCCATTGTGCTCCTGGAATTGTGTTTACGTCTGAACGCATTAACGGACATAAAACCACGCCAGTGGCAGCAGCAGTAGTAGCCGACCATCCAAGGGTCTTTCTCACCCCTCCAGGGTGCAGCACCCTCCCGATTCTCGTTTAAATAATTCTCAAATTATGTCTCGTTTCTACGTTGACTATGCGCCGACGAGGAAAGATTGGAGTTTCCCTCACTGTGGAGAAGGAGGAACGAAGAGGTAGAGAAATAAGGGAGAATGTCGGAAGAAGTAAAGCGGAGGGTTTATGGGGTGGGGGGAGGGGGGGTTAAGAAGTTAAGAGAACGAGTTATAGCGCAGAGACTGTAGAGTTTGCCTGCTCTCTTCTTTACCAGGCGCTTTCAACCTCCATGGCAATTTTCCTCAAGTATTTTTCCACCGGTTCACAACTACGAGGTCGCAGACGACGACTATACGACGATAGAAGTTTATCCGAGCGATCGAGTCTCGAATCGTCGAGTCACCCAGCGGCTTGTAAGGTTTTCCTTGCTCTGTAGTAATGGCTATATCTGTGTGTGTCTACAGAACTTCAAGTTGTATGCCGGACGAGTATATGTGTATAACTATATATATATATATAAACACATATGCACGTTTGCACATACGGTATAGGTATATATGTTAGTTATACATCGACTTCTCGATTCCACTTATTTCTTCTCCATTCTGTTGTGTTTCTTCACGTACGGTAACGTACATTACCTACACTCGATTTAAACCTCACTCATATATATGTATATATATAGAAGACCATAAACTGGGCATACACTTAGTCCGTGCAGGCATGTATACTATTCTCCTTCGACCATTATAAAAATGTGCATATATATACAAATTTACACACACACACACACTTATATTTATATTATATAGTATATATATGTATATATATACTAGGATTTTATTATGGCCTGTATCAGGGACCTAAAAGAATTTGGGCTTGCGGCCCATTGAGGGACTCAGAATAATCCGGACTTGGGGTCTCACAGACCGCCCTTCAATTTTTCCAAGTTCCTCAATTCTCCACACTGCGGCGACAAATGTTAATATAATATATATATATCTTCGTGCGGTTCCATAGATGTGGAATCGCTCAGTAACTAATTCACCGGCAATTTTTTTTTCACGACTTCATGTGAGAAAGCTCAGTGGTCGACAAAAGAGCCGGTTTCCGACAGGAACTCCAGTATAAAAGCGGCAGGAGCAAGCCATTTGCTGCATGACATCAAGAGAACCATTCTCCATTTTCGCGGCTCGTTACACGCAATTCAGAGCCCAAGCTTTCGAAGCAGGAAGAAAAGACACGAAAACCTTTAAACTACCATGACATGAACAATTATAATTCCTCTCTAAAGTTGGTCACTTTTCTGGATCAAATGCATTTTTTCCACTATTCAAATAGTGAAAATGCCACTGTTTGTTGCATTCTTAAAAAAACTAAAAATTATTATTCGATTAACTGCTTGAGACATGAAATTTACAAACTTGGTACATTAAACAAGAAATAATGTATCCGATACTGCAAATTTGCAGATCTTTCGTAAAATTAATGTACCGGACATTAAAATTACAGATCGTTATGTTTCCTGAAAAAATGATTGATATTTAATGAACCGTTATGAAAAATCCCAGCACTTCCATTGAAATGAATGCGACAATTCATTGAATTTACAGCGACATCGTCACTCCAATTTCAACGGGACGTCCCTACTCCCGGCCAGGTTTTGGCATTTGGCCACTAGATGGCCAGTTTCGGCCGCGTTTCGCGCAAGCGAATCGCTTTATATACCGGTACATTAAATTTCAAGCAAAATATTATCAAAAATTTCATATACGGGTTAATTAATTTCCAAATACAACATACATGAAATTCCATGTATATATATTGAAATTTCAGGGATTACTTAGGAAATTTCAAGCACAAAGTTATTATAATGCTACTATTACGGACTTAACATTTGAAAAACCATTGCTAGGAAATTAAAACATAGATGTGCCTGAAATTTAATTTTCAAGCAAATTTTTTTGCAGTGTAATTCAATTTGCAAGATTATCATAATCTTTATCATAAATTGACTACTTAAATTTGACGAGCGATAACAAATTTGAAACAAAATTCGCTATTATGCCAATTTTATCCAATGTGAAACGGACGATATTAATTGAATTAATTTATACTCGAATATATAAAAATAGTAAAATTTTCTGTATGACATCAAGAGGTCCTTTTCTGATTTTCATTGCCATTATCTGGAACTCAGAATCAAATTTTTTGGAACAGGAAAAAAAAAACACTCAACATATGCCATCCAAGTTGCGCTTTGGACCCGAGCACAGATTACAAGAACGTGGAATAGTGTTCTTCTTGTCGCAGAGGCAATTTTCACTGCGTGAGAATTCGCCTTTGATGTTCACCGACGTCATTACTCTGCGGTTGTTATAGCAAACGCGATGAAAATAGAGAAATCCGTGAGGATAATCGAGCAGATAATTGTTTTGTAATTTAAGAGTGAATTGAAAATAAAAAGAAGGTTGCTTGGAATTTCTTGAAAAATATAATCAAGCGGTATACTGTGTTACACAGTATACAGGTGCTGCTGTATAAAACATAGTTGGGTACATAGCTTCGAGCTCGAGAGTCTTTTTAGTGTCGATTGCGATAATTGCGTCTAACTGCTCGGCAAACTCAACTGCCGGCATTGCTCTTCTTTTTTATTTTTCTTCTACTCTCTTGTCCTCTATTTATTTCTCTTGACTTCGTCTCCCGCTGTGTGTCGAGAGATATCGAGATAGAGTTGAAGGAGACGAAGAGGCGAAGGAATCGAGTGAAGAGTGGACGGGAGAATGAGAGGAATGAAAAACGTGGAAGTGAGAGGGGGGAGGGGGGACGAAGAGAAAAAAATGTCCAAGCCCGCACGGGAGCCAGTGACTGCGAAGCGAGGAAGCCTCTCCATGCCGAGGCTCGACGTCGGAATGGCACTAATTGGCATTAGGGCTGGCAGTTTGTCGTGTCCCGTGCGGCCTAAGCGATTCGTTCGTCTCTCGCCTCTTTGCTTCTCTTTTCTCTCTTGCGCCACGAGGGAGACAAAACCCAGGCTTACTATACCATTTACTGCACACTGATGGTAGAGTACCAAATGGTGGGCAATGGAGATCACTCTTTTTTACACTGGACTTAAAAGTAATGTCAAAACGGATCTTTTTCACCCCTTTAACTCCTTTGGCTAATTAATAGAAATAACGAGATTTTTCCAACTTTATAATAAACGTTATTTCTTTATTAATTCGATATTGAACTGAATAAAAATAATACGGAATAGATTATGGATTGTGAAGCAATGATGTGTGTTCATTTTTTACGAATAAGTAGCTGACGCTATTTCATCGGGAGAGTATTGCGATGTCTTTTGAAAATAAATATTTAAAACTAATTATTGTATAAACTATTATGCTTTGGCAATAATTGAAAAAGATTCTGTAAGTTTCCATCACTTTTTTTTGGCAAACGTTAATCTGCCAATTGAATAAAAACGTAGTCAAAGAATATTCGAATATTAAAAAAAATTAAACAAATAGTTTAAAGAAATTTCATGGACATCATCTTGAAAAAAATAGGGACGTATACTTAATGCGTTGTAGAATAAATAAAAAACCGTGCTTCTTGAGTCTTAATAAAATTCCATTGCAAAATAATTTTCATTGCCGTTATAAAAAAGTTAACATATTTTTTGGTAATCATTGCAGGTTTCGTTGTGAAAATATTCCGTAACGAAGTTTTACTTAAAAAAAATGACCACTCACAGAAGAGTAATGATTTGTTCCCAACAAGTTGAATATTTTCTCACTTACAAAGTTATGAAAATTTCATTCTCCTCGTTGTCATTATCTAAACAAAAAAAATGATTCATTCCACAGTAACGTGTAAATACTGTATAAGGTGTCCGTAATTGGTCCTTTTTTCATCCCGTAGCTACAGACTACATGACACATATATCGTTTTTCTATATTACCATCGTAAGATCTGCTGGCTAGTTCTCCGATTCGCTCGGCAGTGCAGTTACTCAGCACTGCCTCGTAGCTTCTGTGTATCCGGTACTTCGGCCGTGGCGTATAACGGCCAGGAGGGTAGCTCCTTGCAACGGCGAGTAAGAAAAAGAGATAAAGAAGGAAGAGTCGGAGGAGGCGACGACCAAGAGACTCACGGTAGTCCCGTGATCTGTCTTTCAGCGTTAACTCGAAAAAGAAGGAGTGAGGTAAAGAGCCCGTATATAAAGGAGAGATTTGCTGCAAGGAGATGTGGATAGAGAGGGAGAGAGAGGGAGAGAGAGGGAGAGAGCTGACCACGTGGATAAGTTGCACGCGATTCAACGTGGCCACTAACGAGTAACTTCGAAGCCAACAGCAAAGTCCTCTGGGAACTCGATTTGCTCGTTTAATACTTTTCTCCTCGGTCGACGCTGAGATATATTCCCTTTGCGTTCTCTCGCGCGTTTGCCAGCTTACCAGCCGCACCACTCAAGATTTATATCCGTTCACTTTGAAGATAGTATACTTTGCTAACACTACAGTAATATTAATGCCCATGTAGTGTAACAGTACAACTGCAATATATGACTTTTACACTCTTGGCATATCGCGTGGTGGTAGTGACGACGTGTCCGTTATTAATTAGAGCCTTTTGCCCTTTTCCATTTAACTCCAATTATACTATATCAGTGAGAATTTTATTTTAAGCTCGTTCTCACTGCATTTCGGAAATTTGAGAGTCTCGTTATTACTGGTTGGTCACCGCACTTACAACACACACTAATTTATTGTTTTACACCGTATTTTCCTCGTGAAACATTTAGACTTACTTTGGTGGAGATTAACCTCTCAACTGCTAATGGGGCGTATTTGAAACATAAGAGGACCTCATTTTGAACACATCTTTGATATATTGAAATATAAGAATTCTGGGAAAATTTTACAGGCTGCGGAATTCAAATAGAAATGCATTTGGTATTTCAATGTCATTAAATAAAAATATATTCATATGCAAAAAGTGTAATTTTGGACTTTTCAAATTGTGGTTGAAAGAATTATGCTGAATTTAAGAAATTTTCTTTTGAATGGAAGAAAATTTTGAATGTTAAAATGTTAGAAAAATAAAATTACATATTAGATGATACGATTTTTCAGTCATCAGTTTTAAAAAATTCAAAAATCCTAAAATATATATACTACATTTTCATTTTATGAAAAAATTACGTATTTCAATTTCTATATATTTGGAAGTTCTATTTTTCATCGACTCTCATTGCAGAATGCTTGTAAAATTTTTCAAAAATATTTTAACGAAAAAAGGCCGTTGGAGAATTTCACATATGAAAATAGACGATATATGTGACATCGTAGATTCACTGAGTAATATAGATTACCTACAACGAACACGTTCCTCCAATATAAATTACTGTACGTTGTAATGAACTGTTTATCCCATCAACCACTCACTTTCTCAGCGTACTTATTATACATATATATATATACATATACATGTCTCTTTCTATTTCGTGCATCCACATCTTCGCATATGCTCACTTCAACATTTCTCTAATTCTTCCTCTTTCTCGTTCATTGCACGTACGTCTCTTGGTGATTTACTCGAACGTGGGCGAGACACACAGCACGCGATTACCGCGGCGGTGTCGGATGTGCGCGTAATGACATCGGCCCGCACCTTATTCTCCCGACGACTCGCAAGCTCACTTCGCTCTATTCTATTGCTGGTATATTTACTGCGTGCGAGAATTACCTACGGGTAATATCTTCGCTTTTCTCTGACGTTTCGCTTCCGCTTCGTAATGCACTGTTGAGAGAGAAGAAAATTATAATAATAAAGAGACACGCTATATATATTTTTCTCTTTGGATCCAATAAGTCTTTCACGATTTCACTCAGTGATTAAGAAATAAGAAACGGTTGGAAACGGAGGCGGACGGAAGAATTGAAAGCAGAAGGGAGGATGTGTAACCGAAGAAGGTTTAATAAAAGAGGAATGTGGACGTTGCAATCCTGAGTGAGATCACGTACTAAATGAATGGGATGACCATTTCAAGAGGCGACTACGACACTCATGGATTTTTAACTCGGGTTTTCGTCGCGCGTTCATTCTCCCTCGTCGTACTTCCCTCGTCCACCTTTTTCCCTTTGCTCCTTTCCTCCTTCAATTCTTCATGTATACGCCAACATTCTGATATTCAGCCTCATCCTCGTCGTCGTGGTCCATCCCACTTCCTCATGGTCATTCTTGTACTCGGACGCAGCTTTTCCGCACGTCCCTCGAATTCGCCCTGAGTCCAGTGTACCCTGGATCACCAGTGTACCCAATCCTCTACGCCGCTCTTCACGTTTCCCTTCGCCAACTTTCGCTACTACCGGCGTGCAAATATTTGCCGGATGTTCGTTCGTGAGCTCGGTAACCGGTAGTCTGTGTTTGCTCTGTGTGGTCACCTACAAGCGTTTTCTTCGGCCGCTACTAGTGAACCGGACCAGGGCCTGGATACAAACAGGGCCTAAGCCGGGAATACCTTTCTATATGTCTTTTTTTAAGATTTTTCTCCAGCAATAATAAGAAAGGGCTTTTACGAGTCAAAATACAACCTTAAATTATCAACATTCAACGTTTCCGGAGTTAGGAAGAAGAATCACCGGAATTACGATTTTGTTTATTCTGAGTATATTGACGAACATATTTTACGAAAAAAATAGTAATTTCATAGAAGCATAAACATGCAAACATTTTATTATCAGCACGAAGATACTTTTACGAATATTCCATAGTTCGTGGCACGAAATTGGCAGTAAGTTCGTGGTGAATTATTGTATCGCAGTGAGAATATAGCCGACAAAAGATTCACATTGAAAAATTAATTTAATGATCGTGAATTTACGTAGCACAGTAGCAAACGGTCTCGTGCATCGTAGGTCTGCGCGAGAACGGTATAATAAATGTGAAGTAGTAAAGGCGGAGGCAGGGAATTGAAGAGAATGAGAGAGAAGTTGATGTAGGGTGGGTTTCGAAGGCAAAAGAGGGTCGTAGTCGTCGTTTCGCGGTCGATGCTCGTGGCTCGACGCCATTCGGTCCAATCATCTTATAGCACAGAGGTAGAGAAGTTTGCCGACAACAGAGCGGCATAGCCAACAGCGCACACCACTACCTCAACGCCGAATGGGAAATTGGCACGTAAACGCCGCGCGCACGAGGGAATTATATTCGAGCGCTGATGGGAAGATGAATGTTGGAGATAAATGCGCCACGACGTCAGTACTACCCGGCCATTAAGGTTATCGCTCTCTCACTGTATATAATATATATCAGAGAACGAACCTCTCGCGAAATATAGGATGGCTGAGGGGGAGGAGGAGGAGGAGGAGGAGAAAGAACCCGTGAAATAATCGAGTTTAAAACCTCGCCGCGCCGTAAAACCAAGAACCAGAGTTCTGTTTGCCCCTCGAGCTTCCGCGACCTCCGTTTCTCTAAGCTCTCTCGGAATTCCGTATCCACCTCTTAAGTAAGCTCAAACCCTCGTGACTAAAGAAATTTTATAAAAATCCCCACAAAAGTGCTATTGTGTAATTTGTTTTTCTTTCCCTTTCGCTTCGCATGTTTTTATTGCCCAATATTACCTCTAAGTAGGAAAAGGGAAACGGGTAAAAGCGGAGAAAATTGATTTTCGGTTTTCACGGTAAATGTTGGTTTTCAAGTTCAATTGGGACGATTATTCATCGCCCAAAAAATGAAGAAAAAAAAAAAAACGAGATTATCATGGCAATATAGTGAAAATTGTCTAAGTGGTTCAGAAAAGGAGTCCACATGTATGTACATGTATACATATTTGTAAGTGTGTGGAAAAAGGGGTTAAAATGCATACCATTTCAACTTGTAAACTACTCAACCTAATTAACTCAAATTTTAAGGTGAAAGAGAATATTGGGAATTTTTTATTTCATGTATATTTCACAAGAATCGTTTGAGGCATCATTGCAATTTAATGACATTTTCAAGGTTTTAAGAAATGTTTATTATTGCACTAACTCGTACGAAACTGTTAGCTAACGGATTGGCACCTTTCATGAGAATCAATCGAGGTGATGCAATCCTTGCTATTGAATTTGAGAAAAATCGATGTAGCAGTTTTGATTTTATAGAAAATTGCATTTTTCATTAATTTTTGAAAATGCTGTAACTTGGGAACGGATTCTGAAACTTACTCTACGTTTTGCGTAAAATTTTAGCAGAATGTCCATATATTCCAATAATTCCCCACCGATTAGAACAAATGACTTGTAATTTTATCAAAGCGAATTATCCAATTATGATCATAGTAGAATAAAATCACGCTAGAAAAAAGTTTGCAAATGAGGATCTCTCACACAGCTTCCCATTTTTGTTCCCGTCCATAAAACTGCCTCTATAAGAAAGCAAAAGTCCGCAAAACACTTTGCTCTTCTTCTTATTTTCTATACGCTATCAATTACCGTTTCCCACGGTAGATATCGGTTCTAAGATCATTTGCTACAATTACATATCGCCTTTTTGATTTTGTTTCTTCGAACTCTGCCAATAATCAATGCCTATTCCCCTTAATTTTAATATCCACCAAAATCTTCTGAAAATTATACACAAACTGTCTGTATAATTTTGGTAGGAACGTTAAAAGCTGGAAGCATATGTGATACCGCTGCTATTCGAGGTATGGTCGATACACAGAACAGCCTGAGCACACACACACACACACACACACAGCAATACATTCAGCAATGCCACAATACAGAGCGAAGGAACACGCATATTATTAACCCCGTTGCGGACGGCCCACACAATTCCCAGAGCGAAACCGCAGCGCGGCCGGGGTTTATACTCGGAGATTTCAACCCTCGACACGCGGCGCGGAGCTCCTATAATTTTTGAGAGGAGCCCATTGCTTGCTCTCCGGCAAGAGCAACACGGAGCGGCGGAGCAGCGGTATAAACACGCATGTAGAGGCAGAACGGCAACATGGCAGTGTGACGGAGGCTCGACGAGGGTGTTTAGCTAAATTAACATAAGAGCGTGTGTGCAAACAGTGGCCCGAGGGTGCGAGGAGGTGGGAGAGTTAGGGATCACGCCAGTGCACATGGTAACAGGAGCGCAAGTGGAACGGAGAGACCGTACGAGCTCGGTTCACTGAAGAGGCGTGTCCGAGAGAGACGCAAATACGAAACGTGCGAGGAGCCCGAGAGAACTGGCGCGAGCGCGAGGGACCGAGCGGTGGGAACACGTGTCCCACACGGAGATAGTTAATTACTCGTTTGCGCGCGATGGCCCGAGTCCGCAGGAGCGAGAGAGAGAGAGAGAGAGGCCAACATAGGGTAGTACAGATCCGGTTTTAGCTGGATGGAAGTGTGAGGGAGAGGAGAAGCATTAAGTAAGTGAGAAGCGGTGAGTGAGAGGGAGAAGGCAACCGGTACACGGCTACCTCTCAGCCGGCCGCCGCCGCCGCCGCTCCGTAGTTTCTCAGTGGAGTGTAAATGGGATAGCGAGAGGGAGGAGAAACGAGAGCAAGAGAGAAGGAGCTGGGGAGAGATTAAATCCTGCCGTCCTGTGCAATGTCTGAGTCAACTGAGGGTGTGCAACGAAGAGAAGAGTAATAGAGGTGGAATGAGACGGAGGATACTCTAGCCGCTCGGTTTCATCGGACCGTTGAGACCTCCGGAGGAGAGGAAAGGCGAAATGTGTACTGGAACGAGGGAGTGAGAGAAAGAGCAACCTCGAGGGCTATGCAGACTCGGGGAGAGCCATGGGAGGAACGAGGATAGCGAGTAGAGTGGTCTCTGGTGGTATATGGAAGGGGGGAGGAGATGCGGAGAGTTGCCGCGAACTAGGGAACGTGATGCAGGACATCGGGAAGCGAGGAGGAGAAGGGGAGGAGGCGAGGAGGCGAAAAACGAGGATGAGGTTAATGATATACATGGGGGACTACCGTATAGCAGCCACTACCGGGCCCCCCGTGATCCCATCTGCGGCGTTTCTGCCTCATCCTCCTCCTCCTCCTCCTCGTCGTCGTCGTTTCCACCCTCTCCCTGTGTAGCTCAGGCTCCTCTATATATCTCTTCCTCGTTCCTATATACGTCTCTCTATCTCCTCCCGCTTGTTCAGTTTGCTTCAGCAGTATTTCCCCTCGGTTTTGCTCTCTCGGCCTCTCTCACCTCGTATTATTCCCTTTCCGTCCTCCTCCCTCCTCCTTTCTATATATTATCTAACACGGTACGTCTGTACTCACTTCCATTATATGAACTCACCCATCCTCCATTTTACGCTTATACACATTGCCAGCTACGTTCAGTTCGCTGATTCCCACCTATCGGGAGCGCTTCCTCACTTTTCTCCCTCCTCCTCCTCCTCCTCACCCTGCCGCACGATTCGTCAAGCCTCACGTCCGTTCAAACTCCCCGGAGATCGAGCAGGAACTCTTCCGCTATCTCTGTGTTCCCTTCTCTTTCTACAGCTGCAGCTTGACACCTCTCGAATCTCGGGGGCTGACTCGCGACACCCCATAACTCAATCCTTACAGATGTGACTGTATTGACGTTTTTTCTTTCTTCCTCCCTCAATCCTCCGGAGACTTTGCGATGGCGCTTCGTGGCTGCTTATTTGAGCGGAAAGAACGAGATTAGGCTTCTATAGTGTTTCGTCATGCTCGGGAGGATTGCGTGTACCGTTGATCCTTGTTTATCTCAGCACTGTACAAACGTAAGGAGAACGGATGAATTTCCGATAATATTATTATGTCTAGTGGCTATAGTGCTTTCGATGCGAGTTGCAGTGAATTTCGTCGGATTATAGTTGAATCATTTAATGGATATACGCCTTAGGACGAAAAAAATTTTTACTCAGAATAAATAATGGTAAAACCAAATCAGTCTGTATTGACGAAAGTATTAAGTGCAACATTGGATGACATGTCCGGTGTTAAAAACTGCTCAAATCCATTATTGAAAAACAGATTCTTTACCCTGCAGCAGATGAAATTAAATGAAAACAATTTTTTCTTTAAAAATAACTATCAACTCTAATATAAAGTCAATAGAAATTGATCAAGATGTATCGAGTCGCATTAACATAGAACCTAGTTTCTAACAGTCGTTACGATAATTACTACAATCACCACCAGGCGCTGCATGTTCTCGGATAAGTGGACCAGGTTAGGATGTCCTTTGGTTCATGTGTTTTCTTTGTATCAGTTTATTATTATTATTATTATTTTTGGGTGCATTGTATTAAATGTGTGTATGAGGAGCTTTTACGCTAAGGAATTTTACCGAGGATTTGTCGCTCTGTTTGCAAATCCAGTGGCAGCAAAATGCTTCTCGAGCCGGCATTTGGCGCGTACTTATCTCCGTTCCGTTCGGTGGCAGGCGCCCTCTCGCTGTTGTCGCATGTACGAAGAATGGAGTGCGGCGTTACTGTGGCGCGTCCGGTCAGGCGCCTGTGCATGTAAGCTCTGCATGGAGGCTGAACAACCACTGATGCTGCAGGTGCTATGCTTCGTTGGAGCCGTATAGAGAACCGGCTAGTACTACACGCAGACGCTCACGTTGAATATCCACGAGAACATCGTCTCTCGTGTCGCGTGTACACGGTTCGCTGCCTCTCGACTCCTGCTGGTTTTCCTGCTCCTGGGGGATGTCGAGAGTGTTTCGACGCGACTAGACAATGATGAGTCAGCCCGAAGGATAATTCGTGTGGTTGATTACATACGATATTCCAAATATGTGCTCCAAGAATGTCCAACAAGGATTTGTGTCAATTAGCTGGATTTTATTGAAGTTAAATATTATTTTAATTAAACAAAGCCTGTATTTGGCTAATAATACGATTGCTTTGATTTTCATCGTGTACCGTTTATGGCTTTCGGATAAATCCTATTTCATTCAAGTTCGAGAAATAGGTTTGTTTAATTTGAAGAAATTAATTTAATTCATTAGCGGCCTGATTGAATTTATTTGAGTCAAATGAAATTTGATTTTAGGATAGTATTTTTTCGCACCAGCGCAGAAAATTGGATTTTTTTTCGCGAAAGTTGTAACTTTTTGTAATTTTTTAGAATAACCTGACGAGTGCAAAAAGATACTTTTGCGCACGAGTGTGAAACAATGTCAGGAAAGTAGAGATGCACGGAGTTTATTCCCGTGCCGGATCGAAAAACTTTTTGTGCATGTGTGATAAAGTGACTTTTATGAAATTATTCCGACCTGGTAATTCGTAAAAGAATCTAAAAATTGCGATTCAGCGATAGCTTTTGAAACTGAAAGATGTTGACAATCATTAACTAATTTGAATTTTTTAAACTGTTCAGAAATAGAGCAAGCCACTTCAACTTCTTTCTCTGTGGAGTCTGAGACCTTTTTATCTCAGCACTGCTGGGACCTCTCAGAAGGCAATATAAAAAAAAGAAAACAGAATAAAGAATGGAAAACAGGGTCTGCGAGCCCTGTAGTCGGATACTTACATTAGCCGCAGCTTGTCTGGAGATAAGGGCAGAGAGGCAGCGCACGTTCTGCTCTCTCGCCCGAGAGAAAAAAATAAAAGAAGTGAGGTAAAGGAGATACAGAGGAAGAGGCGTCCGAATGTCGAGGAGATAGCGTCGATAATGGCCTTACAGGCCTTTGGGCAAAATAAAGCGAGACAGAAAAAAAAAGGCGAGAAAGGATAAAAAGAGTTATACATAAGTGAGCCCAGCCTCCTTTTTCTTTTTTTTTCCTCCTAAATTCTTCATTTACCTTTTTCTTGTTCGTCTCGCGCTTCCCATTTTTTATTCCTCCCACTTTCGTTCAACCTTTCACACGTATCTCAATATCCCACCATTTTTATTTTTCACTTCTTGTAACTTTACGACGTCGATCTGACGGTAAAAAAAAATATATATATATATAATACTCTATTAGCGTATTCGGAAATGAACATGTACAATATAAACTTGCAACGAATTTAATTGCGAAAATTCGAATCCTTTGACAGCTCTATTGACTATTATTGTCACATTATTATAATTAACATTATATTGAAATTAGTCTCCGGGCTAATAGTAATTTCCTGCGCTGGCCGATATTGTCGTTTGTGTGAATGACATTACACTCAATAAAATCCAGTGCTGAAGTAACGTGATATCACGAGCGTTTCGGCTTTAATAAAATCCAGAGCTAAAGTAACGTGGTATCACGAGCGTTTCGGCTTTATGCCTACGGTGTCGAGCGTAATGTTGGTGCAGATTTATGAGCTTGTAAGTATTTGCCGGTTTGATGAATTTAGCCTGAGAGAAGCGTGAGTGAAAACCGAGAATTTCAATACTCATAATTTGACGACATAAATCTGACAGAATAGTAACATTTTTTAATATTGCATTTAAAAAATCTAAAAGCAAGAAATGCTAATACTAGAACAATCTAAGTTTGCAACCAAAGTAAATGCGAAATTCCAGATTACTTTGATGTCTTTATTTTATTTTATTATTATAATCCTCACATTATTATCGTTAACATTAAAATTAATCTCACGACCGATGGGAAATTACGGCACTTGTCGATATCGCTGCTAGTTTATCCACATTACGCTCAATAAAACCCAGAACTTTAGTCGCGTGTCAGCGACGAAACTTTTGGGTTCGACCCTTTTGACGTTATCCCCACGGCGCAAGCCGTAACGTTGCTACAAATTTATCAGCTTGCAAATATTTATCGACGAAACGACTTTGCCCGGAGAAAAGCGTGAGCGGAAGCAATGAGGCGAGTGCGGCGAGCGAAGGGTTGGCCGGTAGAGTAAATTCTGGTCGTGCCAGTGTTGGGTTTGCGAGAAGGACTGAGATAGAGGGTCGGAGTGCTACTGGCGCAGTTCGGGCGACCGCGTAACGACGTAGATAACGAGATCGGAGTTTCCCGGGTCACAAGTTCGAGGGGTCGAACCGAAGGGTGTGGAAAAATCGACCAACACACACCCCTCCTAAATGTACACGCACTATGCTAACCCTCATATATCGCAAAGTCGTAGACATTGAGGCTAACATCGAAATTGAAAAAAAAAAGAAAAAAAAAACGACGTCAGACTGTATGTTGGTTTTTTATCGAGCATCACAGCAATCGGTAAGAAGGGTCGGAATATCATCTCTCTCTCTCTTGTCCCGGGCTGTCACGAACGGAATATTTATTAAGGAAGGAGGAAAGAAAAAAAAAAAGATGCTGAGTGGAAGATAAAGGAAGACAGACGAGAGTAAAATAGGTATGGCAACGTTTTGCCCAAGGGATTTGACGAGGGGTTGGTTTTTAGGCGCCCTTAGCTTTGTGGAAAGTGTCGGGCTTGCTGGTCCTAGGGGAGAATTCTATCTCGCTCACCAATCCTGCATGTCGCCTCCCCCTCGTGGGCCCGACCCTCTCGTGCTTCGGTTTAGCGATAATTGTAACATATTCACCCCTCCCAAGCTGCGATCACGGTACTCGAGTGTCAGAGAGCACAGCGGCAACAACAAGCGAACGACAGACAGTGTATAGCTCGAAAGCAGCCCCGCGAAACTACCCCTCGTGTGACGCCCTTAAGGGTCGTTGGAGTGGTAAATCAAGGGAGCAGCTAGGGTGACGGAGAAACACAGACTGTCATGACGCTTCCACACTTGCGTACACAATTCTCTGCGTGGCTTGTACTGATTCCGCACCAACGTGGTGTGGATACATATGAAATTAGGGAAGGGAGAGAGTGGAATAAAATCGGCACAGATTTACAACATTCAATTCCAGAGAAAAAAAAAACGACTCTCAATATTTTTGTAAACTTTAAACAAGATGAGCGTGGAAAACCAGTTGGCAAAAAAAGGTCCTTTAATTTACTTAAATAGGGATATTTAAAAAATCGAAATGTACGTGTTTCTGTTAGTCATATTTTTTCAGATTTAGTTGATGCATACGAACGACATTTTACTGGAGAAATATCTAAAAATCCGTAAATAAGTTAGGAACTTTGAGTATTATTTTGATGAGAAATTAGAAAAATCTGGCGATTTTACTAATTTTAGCGGTGTTGGAGATACAAAATTGCTCAAAGTTGCTTTGAACTTTTTGAAGATTTTTCGCCTTAATGCGTTCGAAAAATGGCACTTTTTTGAGATATGTCAATTTATGAGAATTCGACATACTTATTTTTTACGCGGGTCCCGTATGCCATCCGTCACCCAGAAGCAGCCCCGACGTTTATTAAATATTCGTGCGCATTTGTATTCTCGTATTTACGTATACATGTGACAAAACCCCTTTCGTTTCCCCGTCGGTAATGCTGCCGGCAAAATGCGTGTATTATGTATGAGAAACACGGGGCTAGAGTCACGAGAGAAGGGGTGGTTTTGGAACGTGCTGAATAAGAGGGGTGAGAGAAACGAGCAGGCATAATAGAGGTGGTAGATTCGCCAGAGTGACTGTACCATTATACCTACTCCATATATGGCATGAGACGTTGCGTCGAGGGCCAAGTTCTCTCTTCGCCCTTAGAGGCAAGGGTAGTCGGATAAAGGGTCCAAAAACAGGGTTTATGACTGTAACAGATTAGGTTGCCGGTCTACCCACCACGCGTTCCTTCTTGCAGCAGCAGCTCTTCCTATTATCGTCGGAGCTTTTGTTCGAGCAACTCTCACCCTTCGGTATACTATAAGCTCGGCTTCTCTCACTCATTTTCTCTTTCTCCACGAGTCTCTCACTCTCTTCATGGCAGCAGTGCTTCCCACCGCGTCTGTGTGTTGGTTGCCTATGTGTAGAAAGAGTAAGCGGAATGGACCAGTGAGCTTGAGGTGGAAACAAGGGTAGAAAGGTTCGTTCGTGTCGGTGTCACCAATGAGAGAAGCCCAGACGGTGAAGCAGAGGAGGAGTACGAGGACAAGGGTGTTGGTTGTGCTGCTGCTGCTGCTACTACGAAAAAGAGCCAGCGGGCCTCGACAGTTGGCCGATATTCGAGCTCTTCCTTTGTGTCGCTAAAGTGTACAGCTAGTTCACTTTTGTTTTTCGTCTCGGTTCCACTCGTTCGCCACAGCTTGATGTAATTCCTATTTCTCTTTTACCTTTCCTTCCGCAATGCTCTTTAACACATACATATATACTGTATCTTTTTTTCCAAGTAACAACCAACAGACATTCTACCTCGGCGCTGGGCGCCAACTGAAAGGTCGCGACACGATGACGAAAATACGTTCGGTTAGAAAGGAGTTTTTTTCCAATTTTCTTCTTCGTTTTTTTTATTTCGTTTTATTTAGGTTTTATTTTATTTTTTTCCTGTGAACCGTTCTGTCACGGTCTTACCTTCGACCTCCACTCTTCAGAGCGTAATTACCCACTCTATCCGCGCGGTACACTGGAACCAATTCCATTCCCTCTTTCTTCTCCTTCTTTTCTGTACTACTTTCCTTATCGCCCTTCAGCCCGTGTCTGCTTTCTTCGTGCACTCTATATATCCTTCAAACCCTCGGTTTTCCGTTTTCCTTTTTCCTTTTTCCTTTTTCGTTTTTTCTGTCTTTCGCTATGTGTTCCTCTCTGCTTTCACCCTCTTTCTCTGTGTATACGTTTCACGGCCCCAAGAGCTTCCAAGAAATGTCTCCGCTTCCTTTTCTTTTGCTAGCTTTGGCTTACCATGTTTCTCTGCTCTTATGTAGCACATCTCGACTCTCGTATTTCTCATTTACCACTGTATGTCGTTGTTCCTTGATGCAAGCGTTTACTCATCCACTTCACCCTCGTTTCTTCCTTCCATATAGTCTGCAATATTGCAATTTATTTTCTCCTTTCAAATACTCGCTTCTTTTTGTCTCTTATAATCCTGCAACGCAATACGCAAAAACATCTTATTTTCCTTTGCTTTATTCCTCTCACTATTGCATTGTTTCTTGATGTTTTGTTTTTTGCCATGGAATGAAATAACGATGACAAAATCAACTTTAGCACAGCAAATAGGGAATCAGATTATCATTTTTGTTTTTTTTAAATAATGTCAGTGGGAATTGTCCCTCCACTATTTATTTGCTATTTATCTGGAGTAAAGATATAGTAGATAAATATTATATATTTATACTTTACAACAATGTCAAATAAATAAAATGTACAGCATTAATACAATTAGTGTGTCATTTTCAATTAAATTTTTTTGAATGTGTACATTTTATACATTTACTCTGCCACCTTTTTAATTTAACGTTGACATTGTTAAGGTTCACAAAAATTTTGGAGAACGTAACACAGTCAGATTTTAACTTAAAAACCTGGCAAACCGATTTTACACGTGCATTTTTTACGCTATGTTCTGGGTATTTCTCTGAAGGCGTATTTTCTCATCCACTTTGATATCCATTTTCTATATAGTCTTTGCTCACATTATGTAATTTATTTTCCCGCTTCAACTACTAGATGTTTTTGCGTTGGAATCCTGGAATACAGAGCACGGAAAAATCCCATTTTCTTTCTTTTGCTTCTTTTTTTCAGTATTGCTTTTTTACAACTGCGTTATTGTTACTGCCGCTTCTGACGATGGAGGCAAAACCAACGGGTTAAAATCAGAGTTATAAGCTCCCATCACTTTTCTTATCTTTACAAAACAAACGAACTTCCTTTTACGATTTTTGTAATTTTATGAAAGAAAATAATGCTTTTGCGTTGTGTATTATTACTTTATGAACAAATTAAGTAGTGTCTTTGCTTATAATATAATTAATTTCATAGTAATAATTTTTATAGAGCTTTAAAAATGTGAGTCTCCATTATTTGTTTTTACGTTTTCAGTACATTTTTCAATGGTTAAAACCGAATTATTGTGACTTTTTATAGAAATGTAATTTATTAGGAATGGTTTAACATTGTATACAGATTTTGAACAGATTTGAACAGATTGTCAGCATAAATAACTTGCAACTCTTGTCAGAACGCACTTAAGCACTGTGTATACTTAATTAAAAACGATCATTCTCATTATTTACTTTCTCATCACATAGGAAGTATGTAAAAAGAGAAAGCAATAAAAAAAAAAAATCGACTCCTGGATTTTGATGGAAATACATGTCTTATATTTCATAGGTTCCAAAAATCCATTAACCCATTTCTGCCTGTTTGTCTGGCGTTTGTATGTATCACCTGATACAAATAAATTTGAAAAAAATCTGTGGACCGCAATGAAATTTGGTGTGTGCCTTCTGCATTAAAATTGTAGTTTAGTATTGAAATCCAATCCAAAATCTCCACTTCTTTAGATAGTTTACCTAACACATGAAAAAAACGTATTTTACTTGCACCGCAAGCTAAAATAGAAGTTATACTGTTTCAATCTGACACACGCAGATCCTATTACCCTCAAATGAGTAGTAAACAGCAAGTGAATCAGTACAGCAAAAACTTTGTTGTCTTTTTCGTCACTCGCATGAAATTCCTGAACAATCATTGGTTATAAAAAATTTGTATTGTGTCAAATATGGATTGTGTTACAGGGCTACTAAAAAATAATCACCATCAATGATTTTAAGCAGTTTTTAATAAGAGATACACCATAATTGTTAGATTTAAATAACAAATGCTTGTACTAAACAGATTTGAGGTTATCAAAACTCATGATGTCAAACCATATACACCCATACCTGCGTCGTATTATGGTTTTTATCACTCGTATTTAATATGAATAGCAAATCCGACAGAGGCCTCATGTACACCATAAATTTCGAAGCATTTGTTACACGAATAACTGAAATGTTAATCCGACTTGTTAAACTGGCGCAGTGCTGACACTAACACCACCAAAACGAAAGAGAGAGAGAGACGTGAAGTGAAGGGGCAAACATCGCGCGCGGCTCGTAGCTTGAATTTGAATTTAAAAACGCGTTCTTAACAAATTACCGCGAAAAACGTGGATTACAATGAATATACGAAATCCTCAAATTTTTATTCGTTCGCAGTTCGCCACTATACCCCAGGAAATACACGGTAAAAACTAGACGCCCGCAACAAATGTGATGTGAAAATCGCGTGTTGCTAATACGTCAGTAGCAAATTTACTTTTTGTTCTTTTCATCTCAGCACTTCTAACTGCCAACAATTGTTACAACATTTTTTTTAAAATTCCGTACGACTCTTTTTCTTGTTTATTTCATCTTAGTACACTATTCGGCCATTTCTTATTAGCTGCCCGATTAATCTCAATGCCGCGGCCACTCTCTGTTGTACACATTCGGTCCCATCATTCGTTCCCCGCTGGTAGTGATCGGATTAGTCGATTCTCGTCCGAAGGAGTACTACGAGAAGAGAGCACGGTCGAAAGCGTGCCGTACAAAGTGCTCACCGGTTATACGCGAGAACAAACATCCATATTTATGAATCAAGTTATATAGTGTATACAAGAGCATTGGGGAGAGATACGAGAAGGTATATGAAGGGGGTGGTCATACATAATTTATCAGGAGGCGTCGAGCTCGCGCGCTGGCTAACGCCGGACGTACACCGTACACATGGAGAATAAGAGAGAGAGAGAGAGAGAGAGAGCGCATGAACACGTGGACTGATAAGTATCGGGACTCGATTTCGTCGTAACTATTTTCTTCATTCCCTCGGCGGTGCACGGGCCGCGACTCTTTGCTCCTTGTCTCGCGACGAATTAGCATAGATAGAACAGACCACAGCAGTCACCACTTTATAGTCTATTCATGTACTCGTATATAGCCACATAATATATCGAGAAGGTCTTGAGGTCAGAATCATGAAAATTTTACTTTCGCCGCGTCTACTTCTGTGCTGTATTAAAGCTCCTATGCACGACGAAAGATCAACTTGGGAATGCGGATTGTGTTGAAGCTGCTGCAGTTAGAAGATTTTTTTTTTTTAACAGCAATAATACTGGCAAGGTCTTACATTAGCGAATACGTTCGCTAAATTTTTTTATGATAAGACTGGCAATACTGTAATTTATTGTAACATAAACTTCGATCGTTAGTTACTATTGTTATCATTAGACTGGAGAGGATTACTTAAGCATACCATTTTTTTTCTTTCTGTACATAAATCTGAAAATTTCAAGCAGTGTTTAAAAAATTTCGGATCATTCTTTCGTGATTTTCATTGCCTTGAAAATGTACGCCTTAACTTATCTTTTTTCGTTCATAAAACAAGAAATTTTAAGCTGTGCGTCAGCTTTCATTTTCAAATTTTGATTGCGCTTTACATTTATTCAATTTTCCCTTTATTTAATAGATACATGAATAAATTAACCTGTGGCTCAATAAACATTTGGTTTCAAATTGTTTAATTTTGATTTTCATTGCAAGGAAAAGATTTTTTCGACTTGTCCTTTAACAATTGTCAAGAGTTATAACAAATAAATCATTGAATAATTTTTTTTAAACCGATTATTAGACTCTGCAGGTTTCGATGACATGTTTCGGTCAGAAATGGGTTTGGTTTAACAATATATCGAGAAGGTCTTGAGGTCAAAATCATGAAAATTTTACTTTCGCCGCGTCTACTTCTGTGCTGTATTAAAGCTCCTATGCACGACGAAAGATCAACTTGGGAATGCGGATTGTGGTGAAGCTGCTGCAGTTAGAAGATTTTTTTTTTTTTAACAGCAATAATACTGGCAAGGCCTTACATTCGCCAATACGTTTGCTACATTTTTTTATGATAAGACTGGCAATACTGTAATTTATTGTAACATAAACTTCGATCGTTAGTTACTATTATTATCATTAGACTGGAGAGGATTACTTAAGCATACCACTTTTTTTTCTTTCTGTACATAAATCTGAAAATTTCAAGCAGTGTTTAAAAAATTTCGGATCATTCTTTCGTGATTTTCATTGACTTGAAAAGGTACGCCTTATCTTATCTTTTTTCGTTCATAAAACAAGAAATTTTAAGCTGTGCGTCAGCTTTCATTTTCAAATTTTGATTGCGCTTTACATTTATTAAATTTTCCCTTTATTTAATAGATACATGAACAAATTAACCTGTGGCTCAGTAAACATTTGGTTTCAAATTGTTTAATTTTGATTTTCATTGCAAGGAAAAGATTATGTCGACTTGTCCTTTATCAATTGTCAAGAGTTATAACAAATAAATCATTGAATAATTTTTTTTAAACCGATTATTAGACTCTGCAGGTTTCGATGACATGTTTCGGCCAGAAATGGGTTTGGTTTAACAAAAAACGGCGACGAAGGTACTTGCGGTATCTAGACAAAGTGCATTAATAACGAACAGACCCTAAAATAACTGCGTTAACGATGCGCATGATCATTCTTAAGGGGTCACAGTTTTACCATGATTATTTAATTGAAGCTAAAAATTCGAGCTTCTCCATTCATCGCATTAGTCTGGCTCCGCAGCGGTCGTTATTTAATTTTCAATATCAATTGCAGACGCCGAAGATGTTTGACCTGCACTCGGAGGCGTCTAGGCGAGTTCATTACAAATGCTGCATTATTTTTGTCACATAATTCCTTTGGAAGTGGATCGGTAAGTGTAGGAGAGGAGACGGATCGTGATGGTGTTGAATAATCGTCTGTCTCAATTCCTTCATCCAATTCCACTTATTCTCCGTCTCGAGTCTCCTATTATCGGGACGTTTGCTATTCAGCTCGGTTGTCGTGCTCCGATGAACTTGCCAACTGATTTTATCGTTGGGTGTGGCCGTCGCGTGAGAAAGAGGGGGTGGAGGTCTCTGCAGACTAATAAGACGAAGAGAGAGAGAGAGATAGGAGGCGTGCTTATAGGCTACATTACCATAAAAGGGCTGAGTGGCTCGATTACAGTAATGCAAAGTCAACGGCGCGGCACCGTTTAGTACCCCGAGTCTTCCTTGCGGCCTCTAATTACTCTCCGCTTCAACTACTTCGTTTTCTTCAGGTTATTGACATTCTTCTTCTTCCCTTACACACCTTTCGATGTTTCCAAAATTCATATTTATCCAAATCTATATATGTATTTATATCTATTTTCGAAATATTCGAAAAATCATTTTCAGTTTGAACATATTTTGATAAATTCGTAATTAAAGAACAGCACTTTTGAAAATATTTTTATCGATTCATATTGGAATGATATTTTTGTGCTGGATTTATAATAATTGAAAATTCTACAAATTTCTTCTTTTCCAACTCAAAATAAAATCCAAAAAATACACAAACATTGTGGTAAATTACCGCAATATTGTACACAATATTCTGTACTCCGTACGATTCTTTTCATGAAAAAAAAATAATAATAATACAAAAAACGGAAGTTCTTTCAAATAGCGATAACGTATCATTGTTTTACATTTTGGTATTGCTGTTCAATCATCAAACAAAAATGAAAAATAGACATATATTTTGATAGTACGATTTCGTTGCAATTATATTATCTTACAAGTTATACAGAATATATAAAGCTTGACCAAAAAATTATCCAGTTATAATGTTTTCCTGTTCGTATATTCATGTATATTCGCGATATATTAATTTCTTACAATTTACAAGCGTAAGAGTCTTCGGGAAGAGGAGGCGTGTCGAGTAAACCAGTCCACTATCCACTCACTTTGATCTTCTAATTTATAATTCATCATCATCGCAGTCTGACCATGCGATCAAGTGCCACTCACGAAAGTGCCTCACTGGCACTCACTTCAGACTAGCACGTCGCAAGAGGTAAATAATCGCGAGTCTAAGCGTCCACTACCGATCATAATTAACCGAGCAAACATACTTGCATTATTAATCTATTTTCTTGAACGCCTGAGGCCCAAACTCGTGCTCACCTGGGTAAACATCCGAGTTTCGTAACGTACACTGTACTACAAATATACATAAATAATATAACATAAAGCATTTTGTGTCGATTTAGCTACTTTTTTTTTCGCGCTTCTCAAATCTGCTCCACAATTAGTCAAATCAACGTGCCACTAAAAAACACTATAAGTGATGTTTTCCTGATTTTTCAATTCATTTTTTCAAAAATCGTCGTGTTTTTTAGGTAACCATATATCGGAAATTTAAAGGTACTGACAAAAATGTTTTTCCACAAAATTTTGAGTTTTCCGTTAGTCTTGAATGGGAAATAAAAAATAATTTTCCTGGCAACACTGACTTATTACTGAAAAACGGGGGATTTATTTTTCATATTCAAAACGGATATTTTTTTTGACCAAGAAAATTATAGACTAGTTGGTGTATGACTATCGATGTCGCAAAGAAATCACTAAGGTGGTACGGATCGAGGTTCTACCGTAAAAAATGAACAATCCTGATGATTGTTTGTGATATCGACTGTCATACAGGAATACTGTGTAATCTCAGCTGAAAGGAATATCTGGTTTTGATTTTAAAAAACCACAACGTGAAAATGATTTTAAATGTCTCATTAAATAGCTGTAACAAAACTACAACTTTTATGTGGAAAATTGAAATTTTATTTTTTCGGAACATTAAATTTCCGAGATATATTCACTGGAAAAACGACAAAAATGAAAAATAAATAAAAATAAAAATCTTGTTTTTCAAGTATCGGACTAAAAATTCTGAATAAATTCACAGAGACTGCTTTTTAGTATAGTACTTTTCATATGACCAATTATTGAGCAGATCTGAAATGCTCGAAAAAACGTGACTGAATTAACAGAGAGTGCTTCATATGTTCATATTTATATTCTGTGACGTGATTTTTTACAAAATTACGATCACAAGGTCTAATGTTACCGAGTTAGCTATGTCTAGCGATTTCGACGTTCCTCTCCTCGAATTCTACCGTTTGGATATGGAAAATTGTTGGCGATTTTGTTTTAGTTGTTGTTTTTGAGAGAAGATGGGAGATTGGTGCACTCAAATCTGTCGCGAGGACGAGAGCTCAACGAATCGAGCAGCCCGGCAGATGAGAGTCACCGATATGAGTTTTTGGCGGTTAGTTGCAGACCGGTGCAAATCCGACGCCCTACGGTGACAGTGCATTGCGTTGGAGAACGGGTGGAGTTATGTTAGGTCTGGCCTAGGATGGGGTATCCTAGCGCAATTGTTTTTGTTGAGTAAAGGCCCGTTTTCACGCAATGAGCTAAGGGAGGCGACCGTACAGATCTCTGCTATGTTACCGGCACAAGTTGCGTTCCCGCTATCGCTACGAACTAATTCGAAGGAGAGGGCAGTAGTTCTCGGGTAAGGGATTTTGAGCTATCGGAATAATAATAATGAATCGTTCTCGATGATTACTTGAAATAGTCAGTCTTCCTCGGGACACCGCCGAGGTGCCTCGAGTTTTGTAAACGCTCCCGTGTTGACAGTTTTTCTGTCGCTCGCACGCGCGACTTCGCGTAGTTCTCGTGCTCCGGCAAAACTCCGTATAGTGAATACGTTGAGTGACCGTGTGGTGAGAGTTTTATTCCACGGAATAAAACTCGAGTTTTCGGTGGTTCTCGAGTGCAGTGGGATAACTGCACTTCGTGCCACAGCTCTCGTGATCCCTCGATCTCCCTCCATGGGATGGATCGGCTACAGGCAGCTCCGGTGAGTCGTTCCCGTGATATTAATTATTAAATTTGGTATTGCACGAGGTTTTCCCGTAGTGACGATGGCGCTCTCGATGCGCTTCGTCAGTTCTCGCGCATTCTAAAATGCGAATTTGTTATCGATGCCCGCTCTCGATTTTTGTCCGCGGGACATTAGTTTCCGTTAATTAAATTCTGATCACGATTCTTGGCTATTTATTGCACCGTACCGCGACCCTCTCTACCAAACCTAGCAGACTGAGCGGCCGTGCTATTCCGCAACCGTTCGCTCCCGCGAGTGCATCCAGTTGCGTTTCTTGATTTTACGCGACCTCAAAAATCAACTAAGCTACCGATTCGTTCGGTTTTGTTCCCGATCGCGAGTTTTACCCCAGACTTTCGATTTGGAGTTTGGGGATTGAGCCGCCCACTCGATCCCTTGGACATACCGGTTCGTTAATTCCGGTGAAACAAAAATTAACTGGCGCCCACCGGGTTTGCGGATGCGCGAGCGAGGGTGGACGGCCGAAGGTGACGGTTCCCGATTTTTCTTTCTTTTCGTGCTTTGTGTTCCCGACCAAAAGACCGATTAATCGGTCAGCTACCGAAAAATACGTCACAATTCATATATAAAAATATATATATATATATAATGTCGAGTTAAATTTGTTAATGAACGGTTATGTCCCTAAGAGGGGACGTATTCGGATTTTCACTCGGCGGACACTCGACAGGTTGCAATCATGTCGTTTAGACTTCCCCTACACACAAGAGTGATCTGTAACTGTCTGCCTCGTGAATCGCCGTTGCGCTCGGACGAGTTAAATTCTAAATTAAAATCCCGTCGGTGATGGGCCCTCGTACTATTAATAATGCAATCGTTACAGCAATATACCCGAGTACTCTCGTCATATACTCTTGATAAAATTACATCGTTTTCGAGAGATCAAATCATACAGTTTGGAAATTCATTTCGTACTCTCAGCGAGTGGTATTCATCGACGTGTCAGCCGTGCCTGTATTTATAGGACTATGAGCAAATTAAATTGGTACAAAAGATTCGTTCACCACGGGGTTACTGAGTTCCAACACCCAGCACGACTCTACGTGTCGCAGTAAATTTCTCATTTATGAATTTTATTACGCACTATATATATATAATATTTAAAAAAAATGAAAACTCACTGCTGCGCGACTGTGCGATATAAAATGACGAGTGCGCCAAGCAGATTTATGCGGAGACGTTACGAAGTTAAGCCGCACGCACAAGGGCTAAACGGCAGCTGTGGTTATAACCACCGAATAACTTTTCACTACAGTGTAAGAGCACGAAGAGGTGTAGCCCCATTAACTCGTACTAAGCGCATCTGTTTGGTGAAACCGCTGGATATTCTGTGTGGTAGAATATCGTTAGACTTACCATGATGCTCGGGCAGTTCTAATAATATTCCTGCGCCTATATTTATTTAGGAAAATTCAAGCCCGGTGGTCACGAATGAAATCATCTTAGAAATGCAGAAAAAATGAAATTGTGAGTTAAAGAATTACAAGGATCATAGACCGAAGTTTTCACTTAACTTTTTGGCACTAGTTCGAATTTCTTGTCTTTAATTCGACTCATCTAAAAATAAATTTGAACTTAAATGGTAAAACGTGGTGGGAAAATGGTATAATTCTGTAATCAAAAGCAAATGTCCAAAAAATCCGGCGTTATTTTGACCATCTATTTTTTGAACCCTTGACAAAAGGGTCGAAAATTCCTAACCTATAACACATAATACATAATAACCTAATAAACCGAAATTCCTGGTGAGTCGGTCATCGGGCATTTGATCTTGCGTAATTCTTGCTAACAAATGTACATAAGTGGCTCGTTGGTCGTTACGTCTAATGATTTAGCTGTAATACTCGACACCACATATCAAAAGAACGTAACACGAAGGAACGTACCTACCCGTGCGGAGAAACAGCTTTACCGGTATACAGCACGCACGGCGGGGTATCGGCATCAACCCCATCCTCGAGCGTCGCTCGCGTCGGTGTGACGTTATTTCACGTTTGCGATCGTATCGCCTTAATTGCCCGCTGGGTTAAACTGCCGCACGCATTTATCGTCGGATCTACGAGAGTCCGGATCGGGAGAGCCGGTCGAGTATGTAGGTTTACTGTAGGTATAGGTAGGTAGGTAGATTGAGAGTGGGTGAAGGGCCGGCTCGTACGTGGCGCGATATCAAACTACTAGCTACTGTATTTACGTACACAAATACGCTCTAACATCCGCTTCGTTGAAAGCTTCAACGTACTCCAGACAATTTCATTATCAATTATTTGAGGCGGTGAATCGTGTTTAATTTTTTTTGTACTTTGTATTCCATTTGCCGATTTATTCGTAATTTTCTCTAGGAGAAAAACGAACTAATATATGCACTGCTATTTTCCGATTTTTTTAGTGGACTTTCCACGAACCACAATAATTTAATTTTTTTGTACTGTATTCCATTTGCCGATTTATTCGTAATTTTCTCTAGGAGAAAAACGAACTAATATATGCACTGCTATTTTCCGATTTTTTTTAGTGGACTTTCCACGAACCACAATATCCTTTGCGACACGCAAGAAATGATTGGTTATATATAGACTAGCCTTTGGTTAGACCAACCGAGTTATGGGTTTGTGCATTATGTATACGGCGGCCGTTGGTTAGATCAACCGAGTTATAGGTTAGTGCAACCAAGGTCGTTGTAATACAAGCGTGACTTCGTAGGCATAACCAACAATGTGGTTGGTCTAACATATGACTTGGTAGGCATAACCAACAATTTGATTGGCCTAAGCGATGACTTGGTAGGTATAACCAACAATTTGATTGGCCTAAGCGATGACTTGGTAGGTATGCATACTTAATCAAGCGTTTGAAAAATGAGCAGGTAAAATTGAAAACACAAAAAAAAAATTAAAGCCAATTTTCATAACGTAAAAAATGATCATTCAACCAGTGAAAAGAAAATAGTATAGAAGCATTCAAAGTGCAAATATTCTTTCTTCGTTTAAATTTATTCCTTATCTTTTAAAATAATTCTATCATATTTTCTGTCATTAAAGAATATTCTTCAACCTACATATTTTCGATATGTTTTGTACAAAATATCTCATTTGTTTGTTTCCCTCTAACGCACTTCTGTTTACATACCATTTATTTTCCTTCCACAATATTTATAATATCATATCTTCCGAAAAAATATTACGGACAATATGGTAACAATTAACCACATTAAAGGTTAGGAAACAACGAATGGAGGAGATTTAATACATGCATAAAAATCATATCAAATTAAAGAAATTCTTCCGAAATGAAGAAAACGTATTAGCGAACCCAACGATTACGTACGACAAAAGCTCTCGCACGTTCTCGTACAAAACGATATGGGACTTGGTATTATGTGGGGGTAGTAAAAACAGAGAGAGAGAGAAGATACTCGCGTGTAAGATATAGGAGAGAATGAGACCTGGTTCACTCGACTATCGAGATCCATTAATTGGACGAGGCTCGAGGACGAGCCCCGAGGTTGCAACCGAGGAGGGGAGGGGGGGGGGGTTGATTAGGCGCGCCCGCTATGAGATTATGTTCCTCCCCGCGAGCTCATTGTCGGAGAACTCTAGCTGATCGTTCGCCCGCTCGCGTTTTACGTCCAAGAGACTTTAGCGAGAGAGTGAATATATATATATATACATGTATATATCCTGGTGCATGCATTGCACACAAGCATCGTGCATTCTATAGCACACGTACCTCGGGGTTTCGCGGTTTAAGTCACGCTTCGCTTAGCCAATCGAGTTAGCGAATTACGAGGAAGGAAAATAATTGAGGATGAAGATATCGATCCCCTCGACACCGTCCCTGTTAATTATATTTCCCAGATAGGGTTCAATCTCCTCTAATATCCACGTATATCTATAAAATAGGTATTATCCGGTGATATGCCTCTATCGCAAGGATTTCGATCATTTATTGAAATGCTCAATAATGGGATTAATGGAAACAAATTTCATACAGCAATTGACAATCTTTGTGATCTTCATAACATAATAAACAAACAAGTGCAAGGTACAGTCACTACTTCATTTCTTAACAATTATAACGATTTATTGAAAACATTGCTTGTTGCCACATAATAAATAAATTTCTCGAGGTAAACCTGGCTGTTACAAGTCTGTTTTCATCTATTACGTTTCTAATACATTAGAATGCATTCGGAAGTTAGAAAAATTGCTCTGGAGTCAGCAGTTGGCACGCAAGTTAGTGGGCGGTCGGGTGGTCACCCATCCAAATTATGGCCGCAAAGAATGCTGCTTAACTCTCGGGAACCGACGAAGCCACACGTTCATTGTTATCGGTAACCACTTACTTGCATATCACTGGTAAATTTAGTCAATCCCGATAGGAGTATATGAATATCCATGAATTCCAGTATTTTTCGATATACCAGAAGGATTTTCATTATTTATCGAAGTGTCGAGTAACCATATAACCAGGAACGTATTTCATAGAGAAATTAACAGGATTTTGGCTGTTCATACACTCACGTCAAAAGCATCGACCATGGTCTGTGATTCAAAGTGCAACAGGAATTTCCCGAATAGACTCACACGAGCCTCGGTACGAGCAACTCTCATATTCCTCGTTTCCAGGAATCGTCATTATGTCATGCATTATTTATGTCATTCCCCGCGGACGGTACAATGTGGTAGAGATAATCGCGGGAACGCGAATCAAAATGCATTGCTTATGCAAATTGTGCTACCGCGGTCGTGTTCACCGATGTGCTTTCACTACTTCCATTGATGGCTAATACTAATACAACTTCCTTCACAACGCTCCACCGTTGTATTCGGCTTCGCACAAATATGTAGAGCCAGACAGTCCCTTTATTCTATAATACGAGTTATCGGTTATTCGATAAATTCAATAGGTATATCGATTATGTACCATTGCCAAAAATACTTTATACGTGCACAACGTGTTTGTTATGTATAATAATAAATTGAAATTAATGTACATATCACATAGCATGTATATAATTACATAAATTTACAGCGAAATTGATCAGCCGGATGCCTAAATATTTTATAATTATTCATTAATTCCGTTCTCTGACATTTCATAATTTCACAAAAGCCCATCACAAATTCTCTCTGATTAATTTGAAAATTGTTGTTGATTCGAAATTGTTTGTAACCGTCTTTAATTATACCAACATTATTTCATAATCACCTTTAAAAATGCATAAACATTATACATTCGTCAACATCAAATTTAACATTGCAAATCTGTTCAAAGGGAATTTCAGTCGATGCAACAAATATTTTCGTTACGCAAATATATTTTAGACAATCTAAGAGTTATTGAAGGAACTAAACATTTAGTTGTTCTAACGGAAACGCAGATGCCCACGTCGATTTAATTAATTTCAACATTTTTATCGAATTAATTTCCTTATGCAAAAAGGGGTGAAAACATAATGGCACAATTTTTTGCGGATACGGTTTAAGGTTTACACAATAATAATTTATATAATAACAATTATTTTCGATACGCAAATATATTTTAGACAATCTAAGAGTTATTGAAGGAACTAAACATTTAGTTGCTCTAACGGAAACACAGATGCCCACGTCGATTTAATTAATTTCAACATTTTTGTCGAATTAATTTCTTTATGCAAAAAGGGGTGAAAATGTAATGGCACAATTTTTTGCGGATACGATTTAAGGTTTACACAATAATAATTTATATAATAATAATTATTTTCGATACGCAAATATATTTTAGACAATCTAAGAGTTATTGAAGGAACTAAACATTTAGTTGCTCTAACGGAAACGTAGATGCCCACGTCGATTTAATTAATTTCAACATTTTTGTCGAATTCATTTCTTTATGCAAAAAGGGGTGAAAATGTAATGGCACAATTTTTTGCGGATACGATTCAAGGTTTACACAATAATAATTTATATAATAATAATTATTTTCGATACGCAAATATATTTTAGACAATCTAAGAGTTATTGAAGGAACTAAACATTTAGTTGCTCTAACGGAAACGCAGATGCCCACGCCGATTTAATTAATTTCAACATTTTTGTCGAATTCATTTCTTTATGCAAAAAAAGGTGAAAATGTAATGGTACAATTTTTTACGGATACGGTTTAAGGTTTACACAGTAATAATTTAAGATCAGGAATTCGGTACTTTATTTTTATTTTATTTTCATTCATTATTTATTATCGACTTTTTTGGTATTTTATTTGCTTTTTTTTTTTTTGCTTCACCGGTGTATTTCGACAACGCGCCTGCGGTATTCTATAGTATAATTCACCCTTTCGCTCTCGGTCCAGCTCATCGTGAGACTGGAGCGTCGAGCTGACCATCGCGCGGTCACCGAGCGGTTCGGCACCGCGAACCAGCGGTTTCCGTGGTTCAGTGTGACCGCAACCGGGGTGGCCACTGGCTGGACCGCCGTCGTTTCTCGACGTCGTCCTGGCGACGACGCCACAGCTCGACTCCTTTCCCCACCCCCTCATTGCTCCTCCATACCTTCGCTCTTCTTCGCCCGCAGAGATTACTCGTATATCTTACAATCTTAACAGTCTTGAAAACGTTTTCGAGATTGCAGCTTCAGGAATCCACTGACAAACCTGATTTTTTAACTCCACTCTTACCGATTTGCATTCTTTTAAAAATGTTGATTTCATTTTTTTTTTTTTTTGTAACATAAGTTGTTACCTTTTTGTAGAGATACACAAGATTTTATTAGTCTCGAATTTACCTCGAGCTTTGCACGCTTGTCAAAAATTTTTGTAATATTTTGTACGAAATTTGCAAAACAAAAATCGAGTTGTATAACAATAAAATAGTACGGGTTGAATTTTATTTTGTTTTTTATATATATATATTGGCTTAACTAAATGTGCGTATTTTGTGAGGGTCAATATTGGTCTTACTGATCAGCACACATTATGATGTGTGTCGATCGATGTACATTTGATAATTAACGAACAGTCGAGACTGCGAATTTTTAGCTGGGGGCAAAGGGCATGATGCATTTCGCGTCGTATATCACATTTCATTTTTTGTTTGTACGGGCTCAATAAAAAAAAGACCTAGGTCAAATATTCGCCAATAATTATCAATTGCGTGAATAAAAAAAATTCTGGTCAGAATTCAGCATTTTATAATACGGCAAATTTCCCCGAAATGCCATGAATTTTAATAATGCCGTAAAAAAAAAAATCTTAAAAAAATTGTAAATTCATAGATTTCAATTTTCTCATCACATCACGAGGTATGTAAATGAAAAAATATTTTTCTGCACAAACTTTACGATTTTTTATCATCACTTGGTCGAGGGCATCAAAAAATAAACCGACGATATATATTTTTTTATGTTAAAAAAAAAAAGTACTTCTGGTTGCATTTTCAAAAATGTTTTATCTCTTCCCTAATAATATTTTCAGTTTGCGTCAATTGTTCTTCGGAGCGACGAAATTGCGATTATTCATGGATGAAAAGTAGAAGCATAACAGGGGTGCAAAAGGGGGGGGGGGGAGCATAATAGAGGAGGGTTGAAATCATGATGATGCGCATGGAGAATCAAGTTATCGGATGATAAAATTGAACAGAACCGCAGCATGGCTGCCAGAGGCGAGACTGATTGACGACTGGATGTATATACCGAAAACCCCTTTCCACCCTTCGTCGCTCTCGCTTAATTATCATTATTATTCGTCGGATTATGATTCGGGCCTACGCTTTTCCGCCGGAAAATCATTTAGCCTTGTCTCCCTCGTCCTCGTTCCATTTCCCGCATTCCCCTCGCGCTGACTCCGGACGCGATTACGTATACCACATGACAGAACGTGACAGCGATACGAGGATCGATTTCCGGTATTTCTGTGCGGTGCATTGCCATTTCTACTGCTTTATCGTCGGTAGGTTCATCGATCAACTCTCGAAACTCCAAATTCACTGCCTCGCCATGTCGTTACTATGTTTTGACAGTGTCAAATGTATCCCGTAATAAGAAATGCATACACCGTATTTCACGTTAAACTGTATATGCAAAAATAAACGTCAGCAATATGTTACGATTTTTTATTTAAATAAAAAGTGGATGTCAATTAAGTTATCAATAACACTGCAAAAAATGTATCGATGAATTTGAGTGAGCGGAAAAAAATGTTTCAACGGCGTTAAATTTTTCAAGAATTTTTTTCCTGAATTTTTACAATTTTCAAACATTGTTATTAATTTTTGATATACAGTTTCAAAGTTGTGGATATCCAAAGTTGTTGTGCTGCGTTGTAATTGCTGCCATTTATCGTCGGTCCATTCGTAGGTCATTTATCAATTCTCGAGGCTACAAATTTATCGCCTCCATATCGATGCTATATTTTGACAATGTACACCCTTTACAAATGTATCCATACAATGCATTTGATGTCAACCTAATGTGAAGAAAAAAAAAAAAAAAAAAAAAACATGAATCATTTAGCGAGCCAATAAACAGATTCCTTTTTTTTCAAACACTGTTTGGTATTATTTTTCAATTAATAACATTTCAATCAAGTTTCATTGCATTGTAATTGGTGTCGTTTTATCATTGGCAGGTGCATCGATCAACTTTCGAGCTACAAATTTACCGCCTCCGCATCCTTACACTGTTTTGCCAATGCGCACCCTCGATAAATATCTGCACAATGCATTTCACGTCACATTGCGCACAAAAAGTACGTGTTCGCAATTCGTTACATTATCTCGAGACGTGAATAACATAAATTTTATTAGAATCTATTCGAAGCACACCCAAGAGTGTTCCAAGAATAAAATTATGATAAGCGAATATTGGAAAGACTATCGATCGTGTTGGATTTATATCGTATGGGGGGAAAAAAAAAGAAAAAAAAATATATACCTACATGAGCTGTGGTAGCAAGTCGGAGCTCGGTGTAATATATAATGTTTATACATATTGTATGTGTAGAACCGCCGCGCGCCTCGCCTTATCTGACAGAGACTGGTTTACATGCGGCTCGTCAAGCGCAACAACATTTACACTCGAACGCGAGAGCTAAAAGCGTGCGAGAGAGACTCCAAGAGTGGGAGCGCACGGTAAATGCTGCAGCTATGCATAAATAATCGTATAACGTGGTGGCGCGGGCGCGAGAGCGAAATTGCTCGTTCGTGTGTTCGTGTGTAGATATACATATATATATATATATGTGTGTGTGTGCATATATGTAAAAGGGAGAGTGAGAGAGTGCTAGGTTACACACCCCACCGTGACACCTATGCTCTGCACGTCCAAAAGCCAATAAATAAATTGGATTGGCCCGATCGGCTTTCTCTATTCCTCATCCTGGCGTCGGTTGCCTTCCCTCGCGGTACAAATGGGATCAGCGATTCTGCCGATCAGCAGGGTTCTCTATGCCCCCCCGCGCGCTATATACACACTACACCCCCTCATCCTCGTTCTTGTCCAACGTCACAGTTATATTCTCTATCGAGCACGTTTCGCCTCCTCAATATTTTCACCGACTTCACACGCTAACCGTACGATTGAGTCTCTCATCTGAAGAATCTTGAAAAACACTTTTTGCCTACAGTCATTCTCACACGGAAAAATCTAAAGCGCGAAAAATGATTTCTTCACAAAAGTTCGTGGAATTTCGTTTCGTTAATTTTGTCACATTGATCTCAAATTCAAATAATAGTAATTATTTGTTAAATTGGAAATATAAATTCGAAAAAGATGTACAATTTTTCTGTGACTTTGATGTAAGCTTTCTGTTGAATTTTGGAGGAAAAAATTTTATGTCAAAAACACAAAAATTGTACAATTTATATGACTAAAAAAAATATTTGTTCGAAAAAAAGAAAAATTGCATTACAAATATAAACAATAATAAATTAACTTCGAATTTGGTATGGAGCGCATAAATTATACGTAGCGTCAACTGAAAGTCCAGAAACGAGTTAAACGTACAAAATTGTTGTTTGGCTTTAGAAAATGTCGTATTTGCCGAACGTTCAATTTTATATCGTCGAGAGATATCATGATTCAGTATTGTGTATTAAAAATGATAACAATATCATTATTTTTATTTGTTCTGTAGAAGCGCGAAGTATTTGAAGAACTGTCATTGTCGTCAGTCTATCAAACAGTCGCAGTCACGGTAGCCTTAAGGTGAATGCATACTATGTACATATATTTAACACGCGACAGCGTTTGTGTTCCCACCGGGAACAGTGAGTAACGAATATACATATAGTATTTCTCTCTCTCTCTCTTTGGTCGTCGTCGTCGTCGTCGTATTCATAGTTGTCGTCGCCGAGCGCGAGCATGCATCCTCTTAAGTCCCCTTGTAACCGTGTAACCGCGTGTCGAATATCTCTGCGCTTACACGCGGCGAGCGTGACTTCCAATGGCTTCGCATGGTTGGCTGCTACTTGCTTCACTGCTGCAGCTTGTTACGAGAATGTACATTCTCTCTCTCTCTCTCTCTCTCTCTCTCTCTCTCTCTCTCTCTCTCTCTCTCTCTCTCTCTCTCTCTCTCTCTCTCTCTCACTCTATCTCTTTTTCTTTTTCATGTGCACGCTTCCCTCTTAATACAAAAGCATTGTACCTGAAAATCGTCGCCGCCTCGTTTACACAAATAAATGAAATTTGCAAATGCAGATGCACATTTGCAATTAGCAGATCCAAATATTATTTATCACTTTTATATAAGAGTAAATATAAAAATGAAACGATTTTAAAAAAAAGAGATTGCTACAAATCCTTATCACTCGAAGCTATTCACACATAGGCACAAGAACGCCATTTTTACATCGTTTTATTAATGCTATTATTTTCAAAGCATTGAAAAAAAAATGTTGATTCATAAATTCTAGAACAAAAAATTATACTGTAGATTCACTTTTGGAACGCAGTAATTTTTTACTATCTCTATTTATGAGTGTCTACATTTCTTGTCAATTATTTTCTTCGACATGATTTTTAGCATACTAAAGGCTCAATCATAATAAATATCAACAAGTCGAAACCAAAAATAATACAAATGTGTACGAAATAACAAAAATCTTTCACAATAAATAATGATTTTTATTTTTATAATCGCAATAAATTTGAAAGAAAAATTGATTAAGTCCCAGAACGCAATACGGTGTGTGTTAAACGTTGTTCCATAGACCGACTGTATTTGCGGTGCTTGGGATGCTTTTACGATGAACCAGAGGGTATTTCGCGAAGCTCGGGTTAGTCGGGAACCGTGTGTAAAACGCTCGATAATACGCTCGTAACAATATTATCAAGCGCACACATATTCACTAACAGCCAATGAATATATACATATTCATATACAGTGACGGCTGCTGCAATAATGCAGCTTTTACGGCTTGTGTGCGGCAACATAGTCTTGAACCTGGGGTGCCGTTGCAGCTCCAAGCCAATCGAGGGATTTGCTCGATTCCGCGAGCGGAGGGAGAGGACAAGGGAGTGAGTCGTTGGGGCCAATTTGCCCGACCTCATTCACTTTTTCTTTCCACGTCCTCGACATGAGGAAAAAAAAAAGAAATGAAGGGTGATCACTCTTTCGCCTCAATTATCCAATGATCTCGGATGGCGATTAATCGGCCGATCATTATGCACTCTCATTTTTATTTTATTTTACATTTTCGTACATGGACAGTCTGATATTTATTACCGGTAGTAAATAAACCCACGTTGCGACAACTACCGCCCAATGGACGTCCTTCTGCAACGTATAATTTTTATTCCGTTGATGCCTTCGTCGTGAAATCGATAACGGTATTTCAAGAGAGATGGAAAAGAGTATTCACCATGCTTTATGTGCACCAACGTTTGTATTTATGTATGTATATGTATATATATATAGATATTTACGTATATGTAAACTATAGAAGCGATAGGGAGTCCCCACATAATAATTGTGCTTTGCACGGCCTGATCCGCAATGTTGATTAAGTGTAATGCACCGCGTGGCAAATTGCGGAGCGAACGCGATTATCGGCCACGCACGGATGCACCGCGTTGCATCGAGTACAGTAATAGTGACCAGCGCTTGTCACGCGAACTTTTTCGGACCGGCTAATGACCGATTATTCGCGCATCTCATTTCTCCGCTTCGGACTGTACGCACATACGTGTGTCATCATAGCCACGGTATTAAAAAATATAATAAGCCATTTCCTATTAGTGTTACTTTTTTTTCGATCCTTCCAGATATTTGACGTTATTAAAGGGATTCAAAATTTCTTGATAGTTGATAATTGACGCAGAAAATGTGCGTTACTTCGAGACGATGTACTTTGAGAAACAGATCAATGAGTAATGCATATAGGTGTAATATTAATCTTCTTCAAAAAACCATGGACTCAAATGTCTCGCATTTTTTTAATATAAGTATTGCTGTCGGGTATTCTCGATTTTCGGTTTAAAAACTAAAGTTGAGTTGCACTTTACAAATTTGCTCGGTTAAAAAATAAGAGCATTCATGTTTTCCTTTCACATTTAATCTAGGAGCAAAATTCGAGAAAAAAAGGTACAATTTCTAAGTTGATATGAATAAAATCGGTAAAAAAAATCGGAAAAATTCCGTTGAAAAGTTATAAAAATGCGGCTAATTGTGAGAAATTTTCAAGAGTCTTTAATAACCATGATTGACAGAGAACCTCGTATAACGTTTGGTGTACTGGCGTTAATATTTTCCATCTCTCGATTTACGCTCGTATACCTTGCTACCGGATTTTTACTGTCTGTCGTTTTATACTCTTTCGCCAAGTAATGCAAAAAAAAAAAAAAAATCCACGAAACTCATCATTGATCCCATTTTTTGACTGCAGATATTTTACACACACCCTTATAAATATGTTCGGTTAAAAAATAAGAGTATTCATGTTTTCCTTTCACATTTAATTTAGGAGCAAAATTCGAGAAAAAAAGGTACAATTTCTAAATTGATATGAATAAAATTGGAAAAATTCCGTTGAAAAGTTATAAAAATGCGGCTAATTGTGAGACATTTTCAAGAGCCTTTAATAACCATGATTGACAGAGAACCTCGTATAACGTTTGGTGTACTGGCGTTAATATTTTCCATCTCTCGATTTACGCTCGTATCGCTTGCTGCTACCGGGGTTTTACTGCCTGTCGTTTCATGCTCTTTCGCCTTCGGCGTACGCGGCCGTCGCGTGGGTTCGGCCCGTTGCTTTTATGCTCGTGCGTGGCTGCGTGCAACAGCGGCAAAAGCGTGTTCGTCGATTATATGCGAGCGCGTCGCTCGTTTCCTGGCGCGAACGCCTAGCCACCCTATATATATATGTACGCATGCACTTGTGTATACGCATATATATGACGATGCCCGTCGACACTCTCTCGCTCCGTTGAATTGTCGTCCGCCTATATGGATATGTATATTAATGCAGTATTGGACTTGAGTAGTGAGTGGTAGTTACGCGGAAGGGAACAATGGATGCGCGATTGCGTATATCATTGACGCTCCTCGCATTTATGAAACTAGAGTGCGGCTGTCATCGAGTGACAACCAAAAGCTCGTTTAAATGAATTTTCCACTTTCGACCGAGCGTAACAGATTTTTTTTTTTTTTATTATTGAATCGCATTTGTAACGTTCCTATTTGCTTTTGTGTTACAGGGGCCACCACAACCCGGACAACCTTTCAAATTCACAGTCGGCGAGTCCTGCGACAGGATAAAAGAGGAATTCAATTTTCTTCAAGCACAGTATCACAAGTGAGTTCACCGTGATTCCCATCACGAGAAACGAAAACGTCATTTCGATAATAATATAGTATTGCAAATAATATGCTAATGTGATTTTTCATTCGATCAGTGTATTATATATCATGAACTATATTATTACAAAATAGACTATTAGTGATACAATTATTTTTTAAATTATTAATATCTAGAATAACTCGGGATAAAATTAACTTAGGATTGTTGGTAAAAGTTGTTGAGATACTTGGAAATATATTGAGGTTGATATTCGGAAGGTACTTAAAATTAATCTAGTCTACAGTAGTTCGCAAAGTGATGAAAATGATATTTTCGCGGATAGGATTTTGAATTTTTCCGTTCTAATATTTACAAGAATATTGGATGCAGAATTTTACTTGGAGATGATAGGGAGTCGGGAGAGCCAGTGCGGAAACACTTGATCTCAAGCATCAGTTGAGCAGTGTGTTCTGAACAAATATTTCCAAGGACTCAACCGTGAGCCAGTCAGGAAGCAACCGAGCAAGCAAACTCGCCTGGCTCACTCGAACGTATCCTAGTAGTACCAGCAGTTATTTCAAATTGCGGAGAGCCGCGCTGCACGAGACGCAAGAGAAGAGTATGTGTCCACGGGAAAATTGAGATTCTCCATTCGCCGCCGATCTTCTGCATACAACTGATATAGAGAGCAGGAAGAGCCTATCTCCTTCTGCTACACTAGAAATCTAGCTCTATTGGCCGAAGAAGAACTCGACAAACTCCTACGTTGCGTAGTCTTGTACACTAGAGGCAGCACCACATGCCAGTATACCAAAGTATACTCTGAAATGGGCACGGCGATAGAATGTTGGAAAAGCAGCGAAAAGGGGCACATTTTCTGAATTTTTGTTGGAGAATAAAAAGTACCAAAAATTATTAAAATTGTCTTTAAAAGACGGAGGCAAATTAAATTATACTCCGAAATGGGCACAGCGATGGAATGTTGGCAAAGCAGCGAAAAAGGGGAACATTTTCTGGATTTTTTTTGGAGAATAAAAAGTATCAAGAATTATAAAAATTGTCTTTAAAAGTCGGATGCAAATTAAATTATACTCCGAAATGGGCACAGCGATAGAATGTTGGAAAAGCAGCGAAAAGGGGCACATTTTCTGGATTTTTGTTGGAGAATAAAAAGTACCAAAAATTATTAAAATAGTCTTTAAAAGACGGAGGCAAATTAAATTATACTCCGAAATGGGCACAGCGATGGAATGTTGGCAAAGCAGCGAAAAGGGACACATTTTCTGGATTTTTGTTGGAGAATAAAAAGTACCAAGAATTATTAAAATTGTCTTTAAAAGACGGAGGCAAATTAAATTATACTCCGAAATGGGCACAGCGATAGAATGTTGGAAAAGCAGCGAAAAGGGGCACATTTTCTGGATTTTTGATGAAGAATAAAAAGTACCAAAAATTATTAAAATAGTCTTTAAAAGACGGAGACAAATTAAATTATACTCCGAAATGGGCACAGCGATGGAATGTTGGCAAAGCAGCGAAAAGGGGCACATTTTCTGGATTTTTGTTGGAGAATGAAAAGTACCAAAAATTATTAAAATCGTCTTTGGAAGATGGAGGTAAATTAAATTGTTATTACATTTGTGGAATTCATAAAAAATATCATTTATTGACATTTTGGCATTTATTTATTTATTTATTTATTTTTTGGACTGTGAAGTTAAGGTTACACCGACGGACGGACTTGACTTTACGGAGTCTTATTTATATTTGAATGAGACTGTGTTATGGTCGACAATTTTTGTTCCCGTAGATGGTTACTATTTTCTAAAATTCCGATGAATTTTTGTGCTTGATCTTGAAACAGAAATTTCGACAGCCGCACTAGACAGAATTTATTTGAAATCAGAACGAGACATCGTAAATTACATTTTATCGATTCGTGCAAGCAAAACATTTCGATTCGAAAATAAACAGAGAATTGCACCGAGCAACTGGACGACAAAACTTTATTTCTTCGCGGTAAAGCCTACTTTTATTTTTTATGAATGTTCAGAATTTTATTTGCGCAGCTGCAAATAAATTAAATTACTATCACTTTTGATTCCCACAATGAAACATCGCTGTTTTTTTTTGTACCAACAAATAGCTTCTTCGGATACTATTATAAATGTTTGTGTCCTAAACCTCAATTATCGGCCCAACGTTAATTAAATTCCAGGAGGCTCATAAAATTTTCAAAATATTTTAATGCCTTGACGCTAAAAACTTGATGGCACGATTGCTATATAAAATATTTTACAACGTCCACCGCGGGACTATAAATAAATTTATCGTCTCCACGGTTCACAAATTTGCTATTTCTAAATTTATCGCCTCCACGGTTTACAAATTTACTATTTCTAACTCCCGTAAATCAATCGATTAACATCCGGAGGAAAAAGAAAAATTCAGTTGAAATATTCTATTGCGTTTATTGCGAGAATAGCGGGAAAATCGTTGCGTCGGTGATGCATAAATTCGCTAAACAATGTGAATATCAATGAAATACATCGGAAGCGGTAAATTAAAGACTTATTTGGTAGAGAGAAAAAAAAAAAAAAAAAAAAATGAAACCATAATACGAGACGTATTAAAAGGAAAATAATAGTTATATATTGTTGAATGTATGAATAGGAGTGGAATACCTTAGTAAACAGTAAATTGAACAATAGCGAGGCACGAGTACGTGAGGGAGGTAGCGCTCTGGGCCTGTACCCGCTATGCAATCGCAGAACTCGGACCGTCGGTGGTGCGCCTCGAGCATCCAACCCTCTACACTATCTCACTTCCTGGTTTGCCTCATTCTATCACTGTGCTGCACCTCGTGTTTACCGGCACATATAGTGCGGGCGGGCACGTCGATGGTGCCTCGCGGACGAGTAGGCAAAACGCGTTCCGGTCGTCTGGACCGGTGCGGATAATTGTTTGCCCGACCGGAAGCTATGCATATAGCAGAAGCTGCTAGTAGCCAACAGAATGTGCCCGAGTGTACATGCACATTGCCTCGAGGGATCCTCTCCGAGTTCCCCTGTTCCTGTTTCACTCGAATAACGAGATTCTCTCGTTCAACTACGTGGCCTCTCCACTCTGCACGGTTATATGGCCACTCAATGATTTTGGTAGAGACAGTTCGAGATATTTAACGTTTGCCCTCTGATTGCATAATTTCGAGTTCAACAATTGCCCACAAATTTCGTTTAAATTATTCGCGTATACCTATTTATCTTTGTGTATATTATCATTTGATTTGGCCAAGAGGATCCTCAATATATACTCAATATCATTTAGCCGATGCTTCCAATTTATATACTCTCACACACTGTGCCATTTAAGTTCCGCTGACTGATTCAAGCCGCACTGAAATCAGTCTAATCGCAGTAGGCCTGGCCAATATCGGGTTACAATTATTGTTATCATTTTTGGTGACCTTCATTTTTCGTCAATTATTCTGGTACGTCGATAATTTCAAAAGTGGCTGTGTTAAATGATAATAAATTTTTTTTTATCATCCAATATTTTTGTCCGATGGATAAATTGTAAGGAATTTTCTGTTAAAAATGTTAGATACAAATGCACTTCTGAAAAATCGACTTTTCATTTATTCCGTCAACGGAATGTCCTTTTTCTTTCATTGAATCAAAAGGAAGTTTGGGTTCCTAATTAAATTCTACTGCTTTGCAAATTATTTCAGAATTACTCGATGAAAGTGAAGGATGATAACTTAAAAAAAAAATATTGTTCAGCAGTGGATAAATAATTGTGAGGCCTGCAGCGAATATGAGTGTATCAAAAAATGGTAATTCCTCGATATTCAGGCAAAAATGGAGCAAGGAACAATTTTGCAGAAATATGAATTTGGGCATAGAAAAAATATTGCTCATAAGTCAATAATCATTTTATTTGCTTCTAAATATTTTGACAGTGAAAAAAAAGTGTCTAATGGCAAAATATAATTCAGAACTCCTCATCGAGTTACATAAATACTATTTTTTGATCTACATATCTAATATTGTGCACTTTGATAATATTATTGTATATATAATGTTTACTGTGTATTCGCGAAACAATTTTTAGCGTCTAGACGATTAATATCAATTTCTTGTTACTCTTTACACAGCCTTAAATTGGAGTGCGAGAAACTGGCCAGTGAAAAAATAGAGATACAGAGGCATTACGTGATGGTAAGCCGCGTGTGAAATTAATACACAAAAACACAATAACACAAAACACACCGACACGTATACTGAGAAAAATACAAAGCATATTGGCTTCAATTGAACACGATGTAATTAACGGCACGAAAGAAGCAGAAAAACACGCCAATCACTCATTCTCGTGTATTCACTTTAAGCTTCACACCTCAGACTCGAATATCGTGTACATTATGGACTCCGCCATTCACATATCGCAAATGTTCAATCGTTGATCGACGTAAGTGGCGAGGGAAGAACGAGGAAGTCAGAAAAAAAAAAACGAATGGGTAGAGAGAAAGAAGCTATTGTGACACGTTATGTAATTGCCCTAATGCAGAGTATACATTTTTATCATCAATGTTTCCTGTCGCCGGCTGCGCACTAATTGTATGTTATTACTATTATATAACCGGCTTGCTGTGCACCTCTTTTTACCCCCTACAAAAATACGATAACAATTACACAATACTATCCTTTGTCTCTCTGAATACAGCATATAAAATTTTGTCAAATTTGTACATTTTTTAAAAGTATTTTTGAGTCACTTGCAGTGACACCAAATTATTTTTAGGGATGGTATAGAAATATCACTAAAAAAAATTCAGTTTAAAGGTCCTGATATTTTTGAGCTTTCACTTTACAAAATTAAGATCTACAATTTTATATTTCAATTTTTACCATCAAACTAATCAAATTTTAATTAAACTTAATTCACATGAAGAGAAATTAGGAGAAGAATTTTTCGAAGAAAAGGACAGAAATTCACGCGACCAACTTAACTAAAATAACGAGAAAATCATTTTTTGAAAAGTTGCTTTAAAAATTCAAGTAAAATAAGTGAATTTTTCCATGTCCAAACGGGTAATACAAATTTGACGTGAAAATGCGCTGTCGGATTAATATTATAATTCAAATTATAGTTCATGATTAATATTAATTTTCACAATGCTTCTTCAATTAAAAATCATAGTCGTACAATTTCATTTCTCAGTTTAATCATAAAAACTTCCAAATATTTTCAACACTAAAGAATATTGTGAATTTTATAAAATTTTCTATGATGAACCAATGAAATTCTAGTCTTTACTGAGACGAAATTTTCGATGATATTGTCATGGCAATACGATCTTCAAATCTATAAAAATCTATTTACAAAATTCTATCTGCTGTATTCACCTGATAAAAAAAAAAAAGTTGATGTGCCAACGTCTTCACTTTAGTGGAAAATCGACATGACGTTGAGAGGATGAATGCGCGAAGAGTGCAAGCGTGACTCGTGTGCAGCCATATTACTGAGTATACTAGAGTATGTATACATAGTAATAGCATATACGTATATAATATATATATATATATAGCCTGTATATAAGAGACTAGAGCCCTTTAAGACCCTTTAAGCCCTTCCATCGGCTTTTGAATGTCGCCTGTGCACTTACCAATGTCTAGCTTACACGTGCGATTTCCTGCTTGTTCTGTACAGTATTAAGATGGAGCTGGAGAAACTCGCCCAGGAGAAGACCGAGATGCAGCGCCACTACGTCATGGTGAGTTTGTGTGTGCAAACCCGCGTGCTGTTACAGCTGCAGCTGCTCGTCAGTTGAGCCGTTGCAAGGACCTCCCTGCTTGCCTGTGTTTTTATTTTTTATTTATTTTTTATTTATTTTTCTTATCTGTAAATAGTCCTACTTTCACGTTGACATTATTCAGCTTGTCATAATATCATAATTTGCACCTGCTCTTTGACATATTTCGTGTACGGGCTTTCCTCTCGTTTCATTAAGAATCTTCATTAAAATTTCCCGTTATTCCGCAATCACCGCTTCACACACTTCATTCCATTCCATCGCATTAAATCGAATTAATTAGATTTATTTATTTAATTAAAAACATAATCGAAATTCCAAATAGCGCTTGAACGTTGTTTTGAAATTTTTTTTTATAAATAATTTTTTTATTTAAATGTGTGAAATTAAAAGCTTACCAAACTTTTGTGCACAATTAACAAAAAATAAAAATTGCTTTTAGTGCACAGACTTGTGATCGAATTATAAATATGTCCTTGTTACGAAGATTCGATATTCATGTTTAAGTTTTTTTTTTTTTTAATAATTCAAGTCGGAAAAAAAATTGTTGATAAAAATTACCTTCATAAACATTATCACAAGCTTGGTAAAAGTACGCGAGTATTAGAAAAAAAAATTGTCGATAAAAATTACCTTCATAAACATTATTACAAGCTTGGTAAAAGTACGCGAGTAATCACCTTTATTTCCAACGCTCCGCTATCGCTTAATTCCGTAGCGTGTTGAGCATGCGTTATTTGTGACGGGACGTCGATCTTAATACCTGCAGGAATTGCACAATCGCTTCATGCTTCTCATTTGCTCACTAACTCGGTGAGAAATTTACTTAGCTCGGTGACAACGCGGATACAGTCATTCGTCTCGTTGTTCTGTGCGTCGGCGTCCCGAGTCGAGACATTGTGTGTTCATTGTACATAATCTTGACAGGCTCTTTTAATGAGCCCAGACAAGAGGCAACCCGAGATGCCAAGGAAAACCGAATGAGAATTATTTCAAAAGAGTTTACAAACATTGCTTGCCGGTCGTTATCGCCGTTGCGCAACAAAGTTCAATATTTGTTGTGCCATAAATGATGGTTGACAGAACTTGGAGTTACTGACTCAACACAGAATACAATCTTCGAGGGCAAGTGACATTTATCCCTTGAGTCAATATTTCTTCTGTAAACCCATACCCCAAATTTCACTTCATTTGGCATTTCCATATCTTCGCCACTAATTTAATAAAAATTCCAGACCTGCATTTTTTGGCCTCTGATTAGTTTTAGAAACGGTCGGGTTTTTTTTTTTTTTTTTTTTCTTATCTGGTTAATCCTAAATGATGGCGAAGTGAAATTTATACCATAGGTCAATATTCAGTCATCAAACCATACGACAAAGTTGATAACGTTTGGATTTCTTATATCTTCGTCACTAATGTAACAAGAAATTCCGAACCTGAATTTTTTCTACCGTTTTCATTTCTAGACACTCATAAATTCGTTTTATATCTGTGAATCCTGTGCATGATGTGAAGTTCAAGTTCATACCTTAAGTCAATATTGATTCATTGAGCGATACACCAAAGTTGAATATATCAAAAATTCAAACTTTTAATATTTTTAGTCTTTTGAATTTATTTTCCTATCCGGTTGATTTTTAGTGATGCAAGTTGAGTCTAACAAAAATTTTGTATTTTTCTGTTCCTCCGATTATTTTTAAAACTCCGTTGTTTTTTTTTTTTTTTTTACAAATGAATATTCATTTCTTATCCGGTTAATTCTGAATTAACGTATAGTGAGATTTATCTAGTCTAGTTAAATTTATTTATTTAATCTATGTACCAAAATCGATCCCATTTGCGATTCCCATATCACTGTCAAGAATGTACCGAAAATGTCATCGACATGACATTATTTAATTCTCCATTTGCCACAAATGGTTTTTTTTTTAATTCTCTAAATCTGGCACTTTTGAAATGATGTGCAAATGGCTCTAAAGTCAATACTCATTCACCATTTTATACACTAAATTCGACTCTATATTTGAGATTCCCAAATCGCATATTTATTCCTCAAATCCAGTAACTCCTGAATGACGTGATACTCACCGAAGATTTCCAGCAGACAATGTTTTTTCGTCTCCAGAGATGTTTTTTCCTCATTATCTTGTCTCGTCGATTGTGATAAGCAAACTGCCAGGATTGCACCTCTCACGTAATTCCTTTTTCCGAGTGTACTTCCCGAAGATTTCCGGCCAGTTTGACCCCTTTTGGAACATTTACGGTGAAGAGGGAGGAGAGCGTTGCGAGGGTAAATGTGCCAGCGAGCCTCTTGAACCTTCTCTTCAGGAGCCCTCGTATTACTCCCTCGCTGCTTTCTCCTTTTTCCCTTGCTTTCTCCATCTTCCTCTTATTCTTTTAGCACGTTCCGGGTGCACTATAGTCGAGCCACGATAGTTACTCCTTCTTTCACAGTTGTTCACTTCTTCTTCGTCCTTTGTTTCCGTTTCTCGTTGGTTTGTTCTCTTTTGCACTCTCGGGCATCTCTGGAGGATTTGTTTTCGAGTCGAAGCCACCATCGTCGTTCACGAAACGACTCTCAGCGTTGGCTGTATCTCCTGGACTGGGTACATTGGGTTTATACGAGCGGAGAAGGAGAGCGAAAGAGAGAAAGCGAAGAGAGCTTTCTTCGTTGTGCTTTCCTCTCGAACCCCTTGTTCCCTCGGCTTCTACCCCACGGAGCATTACGCCTTTACGACTCTCTCATGTAATTGTCGAGCCCGTGAAGTTTTACGAGCGCCACGGGCAGATCGTCGAAAAGTGCTGCAAGAAAGCGAGGAAAGAGCCAAGCCAGAGCAATGTAGAGGAACGGGTAAATGTGTACGCCAACCACGGTGGTACTTCGTGTAAGTGATTGCGCGACCGAGCACCGCCAGAAGCACCGGCTCCGCCAGTGCTAAGGGCTAGTGATAGGAGGTCTCGTTCTCACGAGCCAACGTGCTTCCATCTATTGTCTCTTCTCTCTACTGTACACTCGCTGCATGCAGATTTTTATTACGCCGGGGAAAAATTAGTTAATTCTATCGAGTTTTTATTTTTTGCTTTTAATCATACTTCCCACATTTGCTTATTTTGCTTTAGGGTTAAAAAAATAAATTCAATAAAATTAATCGACATAAAAACGGAAGATTAGCAATCATTGTTCTATTATTATCGCAATTTGTTTATTGCGTGTAAATTGAGTTCACAATCTAATATCAATGGGGATTTAATGTGAATTGCATCTCGTTTTTATTTCTTATTTTTTTTTTGTTTTTAATCATAGTTCCCACATTTGCTTATTTTGCTTTAGGGTTAAAAAAATAAATTAAATTAAATTGATCGACATAAAAACGGAAGATTAACAATCATTGTTCTATTATTATCGCAATTTGTTTATTGCGTGTAAATTGAGTTCACAATCTAATATCAACGGGGATTTAATGTGTAGTGATAAAAGGTCTCGTTTTCACGAAGCAAGGTGCTTCCATCTGTTGTTTTTTCCCTTTACTTTACATTCACTGGATGCAGATTTATATTACGTCGGGGAAAAATTGTTAAATTGCATCTCGTTTTTATTTCTTTTTTTTAAATCATAGTTCCCACATTTGCTTACTTTGCTTCAGGATTGAAAAAATAAATAAAATAAAATTAATCGACATAAAAACGGAAGATTAACAATCGTTATTCTATTATTATCGCAATTTGTTTATTGTGTATAAATTGAGTTCACAATCTAATATCAAAGGGAATTTAATGTGTAGTGATAAAAGGTCTCGTTTTCACGAAGCAAGGTGCTTCCATCTGTTGTCTTTTCACTGGAATAAAATTAATCGCCATAAAATCGGAAGATTAATAATCATTATTCTATCAGATAGATAGATAGATAGATATTTATTAGCTGTTGTTGCCCTACCGCGTTAAGGAATCTTACAGTCGTTCAACAATCACATATTCTCGCTTAACTTAATTTCGGTAGTCCTCCGTACATTATTTCGTTTCTCCTTTTTTACATTAATGACTCACTCCATTGCATTTCCGTCCCATCACATCACATCGCATCCTCCCGTAACTCCGAGTGCTGCTTCACCCTCGCAATTCCTTCGAGTATCCTACAATACTCACGTAGTTCAACCCTTACGGACCCCCATAAAATCCGCTTCCACTACGTTTGGAAGCGCTATCCTCACATTCTCCCAAAATTTCTTCGACCGCACCTTCCTCAAATCCACGTTCACGACCCTCTTGAATTCCTTACATTCAAATGTGTGCCCCAAGTTCTCTTTCGCCACTCCATACAACCTGCCTTTAACCTTTCGTATCCCTTATTCACCGCTCGCTCCACATTGCCTCACCTCCTTATTTTTAAGTTTCGATTTCCGCTCATCCCAATACTTCTCGTATAGCCCATCACAACTTTCCAATCACCGTACTCCGGACAGTACCTCGAAGCATCGACTCGATTCCAATCCTCCTTTATCGTCTGGTCTTCGATAGTTTTGCAACCTTTCCTCATAGAAAAATATACATGTAACATATATGTTTAATGTATGGCGCCAAAAAGTTCTATACGTCGAATATATTGTGCATATATTTTCGTTTCCCGCCCTCTCTCACAAACTCCTCAGCATTTCGCCATCTTCCTCTTACCTTAAAGCCATTTTCACTTCCTTTATCCACTTCGATCCCTTTCCCTTCTTTCAATTTTCAAACTCCTCTTTGCGACAGATTTTTGGCCAGCGATTGTCCTTCATCTTAAATATATTTAGTAGTAAATATATTCACCAAACGTCGTAGACATCCAGACAACAATATTGAATGATTCGTGGACACATTCATTCAACGATCTCTCAATTACTGTCGAATTTTTCCGAGAACCATTTTAACCCGACAATATCCACAAGAGACATTTGTAATTTAAAACAGTAATAGAATCCCCAAAAGTCACTGAAAATTCAAGAAATTCGATCCCAAGTTTTTGAGTAATCGACACGAATGAGCTTCCAAGTTTATAACAGCAATACCTGATCTTAATTGGTCGTATATTGTTGACGGGTGCCTATATCTTCATCACAATATAGTGCTTACGTACGTGTCGGGAATGTCATGTTAGTGGTATATAAACGTGTGGCCATATTACCCGGATTGGAAGGGTTGCCAGGGCCATCGGATATAGACAGAGAGATGTGTGGATGAGAAGACGAGAGACAACGAGAGACGAGGACGGAATCGGTGGTGGGTCGGAGAGGAGGAGGGTTGAAGGTTGGCTGGTGGTTTATGCTCTGTTCTGTTCTGTCTATGTCGCCAGTATGTACGCCACGTCGACGGAGTTTATGCCCGATTATTCATGCATGGATCCGTAAGCTTTGTCGTGGCTGTTCAGAGAAATTTCGTGTAGCTTCCATAACCCTCAAACCCTATATATATATATATTTAGGACTTACCTCTCTCAGCTGTTCAACGTGTTCTGGCCAATATGCTCGGCTTGTATATTAGGTGAAGCGATTGCTCAATGATTTATCGATTATTGCCGAGGTAAATTCGAGTAATTTGCTAAGACTCAAGTAAAGCCGGCTCGTTACTGTCGCAATGAGACGTATCAATTCGGCATTCCAACCGACATACCACAGAGAGCCTTTCGCTACTTTATCGTTCGGAGACAAGAAACTCCCGGCGCCGTCGAGTTGCTTGCCGCGGTTCATTAATTAAAGACCAATTTACTCGGAGGCGTGAGATACGCGCGAGCAACCGGCAGCCTTGGCACCACCGGAGACGTCGAGAGTTCCGGATTTCTCCGAGAGTTCCAACGACGAGAATATCGAGATATCCTCCTTTTCTCCGGCTCCGGCTCTCTCGCCTCTTTCTCTCTATCCGCATGCCTTTCTCCCACAATCCTGTCCCCCTTCAACTGCTCGAATTAACAAATTTCCTCGACGTCTCGCGCTCTTCCGGAAACTGACGCTTCCCACTGTGGGTTATAAATCTTTTTTGAGTTGCTTGCTCGTTATTTGGTATGTTACTTGGGCAACGAATTTTGGAATATTTGTTTTCGGATACCATTTAATGTCGAGTTTACGTGGACACGGTAATTAATGAAGTGTCGTGAAATCAGATCATTTTAACCAGTGTAAATCGGGTATTTTGTTCACTAAATTCAGGCACCTCGATAGTATGATATCAATTTTTTGTAGAATGTTCATATTCGCAAGAAAGTAGATAAATATTTAGGCGGAAAATTTAGAAAAATATTGCCATTGAAAATCATTCAGAGATTTTATATCCACAAACATAATCTATTTTTGAGGAATAAGAATAAGTAAAATTGAATTTTTCGGTACACTTCCTTGACAAAGTTTCTTATTGTTAAAAAATCTCATTTTATTTGTTCTAGTCACATGCGTTACAAATTTTTCACCAATACGATCGTCTGAAAAAAATTCCCTTCACCTCAATTATTCCAAAATCTCCGGTGTGCTGAACGTAACTTTTTACTCCCATTGTAAATAAGTTCGAAAACCTCCCTGAGTTTAAAATAGACTGCGCTTTTTGTTTTTGGTCGCAAAAGTAGTCAGAATATTACTCCAATGGGTGCTTGCCTGGCAGTTTCTTATAATCCCAAATTCGTGAATTTTCTTTGTCACTTCTGAAGATTTTTGTATCAAAATGTTCCTCACCACAAAACAGTGATTTCCTTTATTGACCACCATTTACAAAAAAATTCCTCTCGACAATTACGCCTATTTCTAACGAGAATTTCTCCAATACCATAAATTCCGGAGTATTTAATTCCAATTCTCTTATCGGCGATAAAAAGAAAAAGTCTAATTTAATGAATGATAATTGCGAATTCCAATAGTCCAAATTCTCGAGGCGGTCCAGCTTTCAATCCGTCGTCTAGCGCTTTCTATTTCTCCAGTTATTTTAATAGCTTCGAGTATTTTGTGGCACATGACGACGTCGTATGGCGGAGACGGTTAATAGCTGTGCCGTCGTGCGGTGTATGTATTCAAATTGTCTAGTTGTTCTGCCACGGGACGATGTTAGCTGGTCGGTTATCTGGACGTTAAAACGAACGCCTAAGTAGGGTGTCTGTTCTCTCGGTTCTCGCAGTATAGTTTAGTGTGTCCGCGAATATATCGACGTTGTGGCACTTTACGAGCGTCATAAACGCCGTTTACAATGGTCGTTGGGCCAGACCGTGCGGATAACGTACCCGAGTAAGCGGCTACCGTACTGTTGGCTGCTTCTGGTATTCGGGACGCTCGTTAAAACCTAGTCCAAGTCGCGGTGGAGGCCACGGTTCGCGCTAAACCGCGATTTACTTTCTCACTCGCTCACTCGATTTCGCTTTAAGCCTCAAGCAAATTCTTCGATTTTTCTGTGTGTTTTTTTTTTTAATTTTTATTTCGTTGCCAGGCACGTTGCGGTTGACGTTTCTTTAAATCTTCTTCGCCAAGAAATACCCTCCTTTTTTTTCTCTTCGATTAATTTCCCAACTAGCTCATCGTCATTTCATCCGAATTGTAATTCTGAGCCGAATATCGATAGCGTTTTGATTCAATGTAAATCTCGACTCTGCTATGGGTAGAAATAATCGTAAATGTTAATTTATAGCCCAGAGTCTAACGTGGTCTAATATCGCTTCACCCGAGGTTATGCTTTACGATGATGGGTTATTTGGTTATTGGTGAGAATAATGTTTTTGGTGGTAACCGGGAACCGGGACTCAGATTTTTTTGTATTTCCATTCCTCATTCGATATTCACGTTTATTCGGCTTCTCTTTTAATCAATACAAACACGTTGTGTATTTGTATTGATTACAGTTAATAACAATGATAAGGAAATCACTAATTTACACTGCATTTCACTTTTGTGTATTTCCCGACCTTTTTTTTTTTCTCGAGCATGTTCTACTGCCTGTTTAAAATTTTGTATTATTGTCGTTGTTGTTGTTGTTCCTGGTGCATGTTGGTAATATTTTTGGTGTTGTTTGGGAATGATGGGAGGACTCAAATAAATATTCAATTTCTGCTCTGTCAGTTCCTGTGTCGCTCGCAATCGCTCTCGATTCTGTCCTCTTTATTCGGCTGTGCAATTTCGTGACTCGATTGGCCGATGACGAAGGGTCTATAAAATAGTATGTATGGACGGGAGATGGGCGGTCGGCATGCGGCGAGCTTTCGGCATGGCAGCCAAACGATGTACGTGAGTGGCATGTGAAAATTCTATTTTCCCTCATTATTCATTCGCTTGCGGAGAAACGGGGACAGCATCAGCAACGGCAGCAATGACAGCGGCATTCATCAGCGCGGTGCACGACACGAATATATACACGATTATCTCTCACAAAACACACAGTCACACAATCTCACACATCGATATGCACTATAATGGACAGAAAAAAAAAAGACACAGCCAACATACACTCATACACATACAATCCAATGGCTCGTGTGTCATGACACGAGCCGAGTGAAATACAAGCCTCGTTTATTAATCCAATAAATTTCTTGTTATTGCAGTATTACGAGATGTCTTATGGACTCAACGTGGAGATGCACAAACAGGTGAGAAACATTTTTTTTCCTCCGTATTTATGTTAACATTGAAATGATACTCGATTCAAAACCACATCGCAATTATTTTTGATAGGTGAATAAAATTCGGAAAGCATATTGAAAGCATGTTTGGCAATTATAACCAATTATCATTAAAATATGAACACATTTTCACGCCTGGAAAATAATATCGAAGTACTCGGTCTAATTAGCGTTGTTATAATGAATTTTTTACACTCAATGATCCGTCATCATTCAGTCACAAAGATATTTGCTTATGAAACTATTAATTTACCATATTTGCTGCATCGGAGAAATAATTATTTTGCGAAATATATTTTGTAACATATCAACATCTCATTTCGTGGGTAATTTTCCGCTGATTACAAAACTCATTATTTTTTATTGAAATAAACGAAATTTCCGTAAGTTAATTAAAAAAATTATACTTTTTCTCTGTTTCGAAAAGTGTCGAATATTTGAAAAAGGGTTAACGTTCTTTTTTTACTAGAATCTTCATTAACAAAAGTTTCAAAACCCTGTCTCATAACAGTTATTTAACTGCTTTTAAATTTAAAAAAAAAAATTACTAACCATTTTGAAAAAAATCAAAGTAGTGAATCTTGAAATACACGTGCTAAAATATGTAAATCGTGAATAAATATGAGGATCTAAGATCGCCCTTGGTACACGTATCCGTACAGTGACAACTCGTAATCCGGAACTAAAGGGTCGATCGTAGGATAAGACTGAGGGCAGATTATGGGGATGAGTCGTTTCACCCTCGATAGAGTCCTGCACCTCGGGCGCTGCGGCTATTGAATAAATATGTAAACAAGGTAATAACATGCAAATAGCCAGGCCCGGGCTCTTAATTCGTGCGCGTTTCTGGCTCGTGCCTAAGAGCGGAGCGAAGGGTAGAGAAGAGGCTACGAGAGGGGACGACAAGGGTTGATTTTGCAGCGACGAAGCGCGGAGCCTCGTCCACCCACGCGATCGACAAACCATCGTCCTCGGGGCTTTTAGCAGTGATGAGGCCGAAGGGTTAAATTTTACGTCCTCCCCTCGAGTCCCAACAAAAGGGGGAGGCTCTTGTACACGCAGTAAACAACAGTAGCAGCTTAGCGATAAAAAGAGTATCATAAATTGATCCCCATTAGAGCGCCCTCTTCTGGCCGCTTAATTGCAAGTACGAAAATAATATAAAATAATTGAGGGTGCAATTAATCCGTTTATTGGTGGCGCGCGCGGGGCAGATTATGCTTCATCGCTCTCCCCATTTCTTTATCTCAGCGCGGTGTCACCTTCAGCAACCCCTCAAGCAAGATATTCGCGTTTCGCTTTATCATCCCACTGGAAAATATTCCGCCCTTTTTTCCCCCCTATCTTTTTGCCCATTCGCTTTTTTTTTCCCCGGCTCTCTCGAAGGGTCTCGAACGAACGCGCAACGAGTAGTACGCCAGGGCTTCGAACGGAATAATTTAAGGGCTCCGTTGGGAGCAAAGGTAGTTAATAAAATGACGGAAAAAAAGAAAGAAAGAAGGAACAAAAAAAAAACACCGAAGAAGTCGTTGGTCGGAGGGAGCATCAACTAGAAGCAGAAGCACCGAGAGTATCTCGACGAGAAGATTGGAAGAGAAAGATGGGAAAGCGAAGAAGACGTTGAAAAAAAAAAAAAGGGGGGAAGAGAAATATAACGCTTTTGCCGCCGCTTCTGTCGGGGTCGAGAGGGTTCGAGTGGTGAACAGTAGACGAGAATGAAGAAGGGATGGAAAGGCTTGAGGGAGGCAGAAGGGGCATAAGAAAAAGAAGAATAAGGAAGGTGAACGAGTTGGACTGATGCTAGGGGATGGGAAACGTCCTCGCTTTCCAAGAACAAATTATAGAATATGGGCACTGAGTCCTGCCCTGGGAATTCGAGGGGATAAATAGCTCCGGCTCTTTTTCTCCTTTACTCTGTTATTCTCTTCCCTTCCTCCCTCTCTCTCTCTCTCTTTCTCTTTCTCTGTCTTATTCCACTCTCTGTTAAACTCGTTTTTCTTTTTGACAGACTTTTGCCCCTGTATATCTTCCTCGCAATTTGAAAGAGCTTTTCTTGCCTCGCTCCTCTAGTTCTTTTTTCGCCTCTGTGCTCTCTCTCTCTCTCCCCCTCTCTTTCCCCCCCTTTCACGTGATTGTTCTCGGTCTCTTTCTCGGCTTCCGGTTGGAGCATTGCTCGACTACTATCCGCCAACGTGCCGGGAATAATGTTCGCGTTTATTGAATATTTAGAAGCTCCTTGTCCTCATCCCAGTCTCGCTCGTGCACACACTCACACACATACGCACACACACACACACACACAATTCCCTCGGTATTTTTTTCCGGTCGAGCGGGCCCTTCGTTGGTTCGCGCGCGCCTGCTTCAAATCGTAAATCTGGCTCCGCGTCTGCTGAGATATAGAGTCAGGCCGGGTGTGAGATTGAGGGCCAATGGGAAAAAGAACCAAGGATGGAAAGAGGGAAGGGAAGTGGAGAAACCGATAGAAAACCTCGGGATCGGTGCTGCTCGCTGCCGATTCATAAATTAGTCGACGGTATATTGAACGCGATCGAGATTGCAGAGGAATTCGTTTTTCCACGCTATCGATTCCCTCTTTGGTATTCTCAGCGAGATGAAAAGATAAAGACTTGGACGCTCGCTCCCGGATTTTATTTGAAATGTCTCGCGGGTGTTCGGATAAAGATGATATTGAAAGATGTGATAAATATGAGCCAGTCAATGTCGGGGATAATAAAGCTTACAAAAGGCACAAAGGCAATTCGTGTTCTCATCATTTATGACAATTATCAATATTATTTATCGTACACACGGGCGAATAAAATATGATAACAACCAGGATGTTGCAGGGTGCATTGTTGTAATAACTAGATAAGTATTTTTGTTGGCTCGGAATTCGAAAATTACGAATTTTCATATATACGTTTTTATATGTTCCGGAAAAATTCAGAACGCTCTTCACCAGTGCGCCAAATTTTTGTTTGACTTCCGCAATGATTAGTGAATTATAGATAAAATTGAAATTTACTTATTACGTGCACAATTATGGCTAACTTACTTTACTCAAATTTCTGGACCATTTTTCAAACACCGACATGAAATTCTCAAACGAAAATTGAAAAACTCTATAATTTCAATCGATACGCCAGTGTATTTTTGGTTTCAAAATTTCATAGTTTTTCTGCCCTTTAAAAAAAATGTTTATAACGAGAGAAAAATAGAATTATTCACGATCTATCAAAATTAATCATCTCTTTGCAGAGCAGAACAAATACTAAAAACGCGTAGCTCTTGTGCTACCCAGCGTATTTTTTTTCCGCAGCAAAACGCACAAACCTCGCGAAATATATAAATTCAACGCCCTGCCACACTGAGGGTCGTATATTACAAATTATAGTAAGTAATAACGATGATGGACATGCCGTTTTTTTGTCCGGAAACTCTCACGAGTTTTTCTCTATTTTGTGTGTAAATTTATGCACATTAAAAAATAATGTAACGATGAAAAAAATGCAGATTCCTAACTATGAAATAAATGTTAGATTAGCAATTTGTAATATAATAATTTTCTCAATCAATCCAAGTGATTTTTTAATTACGCATAACACGCAAAACCGATCCGGCAACTTGATAACTAGTCCGTGTTGAATTAAATGATAACGATAATCCGGAAATATTTGATCCTGTATTTTTATTTTGTATAGTAAAAAAAAAAAAAAAAAATTACCACCTAATGGAAAGGCACGTTGAAAGGGAATGTCGATAATTTTTTAAATTCGCTCTCCGGTCCGGCAAAAAAGGATTTTCACATTGAGGTCGAACGAGGCGTTGGTGCAATCAAGATAAATCTTTATTACGAACATCGAGGACACAAAAGCACGAGCATACTTTACAGGCCTAGACGTACAACAGTTGTTGAAACGCGATGGGGGGCTTATAATACCAGGGTGGGCGTTGTATATATGACGGTGGGTGCTGATGGTGGTAGCATAAATGTTTGGTAAGCGGCACACAGCACCTCGCGTAAACACGAAACACAGCGTGGGGTGCGGGCGGCGCGGTAGCAGCTCCCGGAAGTAATTAACGAGAGCATAACAAGAGTGGAGGGCACTGAAGAGAGAAAAAGTGAGGGAAAGAGAGAACGAGTGAAAATAGAGGGAGAGGAAACGACAAAACCAGGGAAAATAGTACCAGCAGTGATTGAAAAGAATGCGTGTATATATGTGGAAGGTAGGAAGGCCGGGGGTGGTTGAAAATGTTGTTAAAATACTGTCGAACGTTGAGCGGGCGCGTAACAGCCACCGGAACAGCCGAGCCATGAAAAAATTTCTATAGCACCCGTGCGTACCGTCATACATGAAAAAGTGGATATACGTAAACCGTTCGTTGGACGATTCGTCCGGTCTCATATTACTTTTATACTGTGGATATATAGTAGCCCACCCCTTCCCCCCCCCCCCTCCCCTTCACCAGAATCAAGCATATCTGTACGCAGTACAGTTATGTGATATACACACATACGTGTATTTAGAGGTGGTCAAGCGCTGGTCCACGGATTCGGGGAAAATTCACGCATGAAAAATATCGCCAGCCACCGCGAATGATTCGATTTTGTTGTTTTGCAATCGATTCGAATGGCCCCATCGCCCTCTGGCTCAACGACTCTCTCTCTCTCTCTCTCTCTTTACCAATTCCAACCCCGTTCTCTCTCATTTTCCCTTGTGCACTCCGCTCTGCTGCAATCCACGGTGCACAGTTTTTCTTCCGTCTCTCTTTCTCTCTGGCTCGCTGTACAGTTTACTTTCCGCTTCGGTCTCCCGCTCCATCGCCCCCGTTCTTTTTCCATCTCTCTCGTTCGCTCGGCACTCAGCGTACCACCACTCATTATTCATTTACCGCTTTAACGAGCTCGCTCGGCAAAAAAGCGGCGGCTATCGAGGATCGATAGTGTCGAATCCGTGCCCTTTGACCCCTCGTCCGCCTCTCGCCAACCGAGTTTTTGTACACACGTGTTTATATATGTATGTGTATTTATATATATGTATAGATGCGTATGTATATTTTATATTTTATACCGTTGCACCATGCGTTATGTACCCCATACCCTACCGCATGAAAATCTGCGTGAGCCGCAACAGAGCTTTAAAAAAAATGGGTCGACGGTAAAATATGATTTACGTTCTTTTTCCACTTGAAATACGATTGTTCAGTCCAATTAAAGAAATTGAACAAATCGGGGTGAACGGAAGCGGTGAAAAATGATTATTCTCTATGCCCACTTTACGATCAAAAATTCATATATCCATCGTGGAAAATTAGCAGTGTTTTTCGTTATTCCCAGTATGCTGCTTTTTCAACATGGTTTTTTTTAACATCTCTTACTCCCTTATTCTCTTTTTATTGTTCCGTCTGCAACAGCGGGAGTTCAGCCGATTTTTTTCAACAACGCTGCGAGGATTGTGGACCTCAGTGAGGGGAAAATGAGCGCAATCTGGACCGGGCCAGGGGCTGGCCAGGGCCTCGACTGAATCAGGGCCTGAATAAAGATTGGGAGAAAGCGATGAATTGAACGGTAGAAGAGGACGGAACGAGAGTCGAGCATGAAACGAAGACCGAGAGAGAGAGAGAGAGAGAGAAACGGGGAAAAATGCCATTTGGGTTAGTGTGCGGTCGAAGAGGAAAAAGCGGAGGAGAGGCAGACGAGAGGAAGGGAAGGCAGAACAACGAGCAGAGAAAGGTCGATATCGGAAAAATCGAGTTCTGTTCGTTTCTATCGATACATATATATATATATATATGCAGCCTGAAACGAGGAATGTCTCCTCTTCCGTGCCCTCGTCTGTCTGCTCCACCAAACCATCTACTATCCCTTCGGCCTTTTCCCCTACTGCTTTTTTCTCCACCCCTCCCAGTTTCCGCATTTTCTGACCCCTCACCTCTCGCATACCTAGGGGCAACTTCAACCCTCTTTTCATACAGGAACGTATTCAGCGTCTACGTGCTCGTCTGTGTATTCATTTCAATCTGCTTCTGTGAATCCAGCGGCTCGACATCCTGAAGCAAACAAATTTCGCAATATTTGATCGATAAAATATATCCACCCGGTTGAAAGGAATATCGCGAAACCTCGAGGATTCGCAGAATTATCCCGTTTCCTCTTTCGCGAATATTCCTCACGAGAGTAATTCCAGAAATTTTATTGGAAAAATGGCAGTAGTGAACTTGTCACTCGTGGAATCAAGAATATATGAAAGACTCGATTAAAATCGAACGGTATTCATTCAACCAGTGTGTAAACTTGACACACATATTTCAATAGTTTATAATCGCCGCTTGAAAATTATTATTTATATTTCCGTTGGAAAGGCAAAACTTCATTTTGCCCGTACAACAATTTGACAAATGGTATTGCCAATCCAAATGACGATTCGATGCGCTTAATATTCTCAAAACTCTTCATTTCCAATAATCATTAATTATTTGCGTATTGGAAAAATTCTCTATTTGATCATTGACACGATGAAAAAGGTAAGCTGCTGGGCAAAAATTCACATGTCTTACATTATCGAATATTCCAATAATTTATAGTCCCAAATTGATAACGATTATTTATTTATCCCCTAAAAGTCGAAACTGTACGTTTTGCCTTTACAGCATTTGAAAAATGCACTTTCCACGCGAACGATTGAAAAAATCGTTTCACTCACCTCACGTATTTGAATAAATTATCGTTTGAAATCAATAATCAACGTTTATTCACCTGTTGTGAATGCAAAATGCTCTTTCGCCTTTATAGCAATTAAAAAGATAAGCTAGGTCATAGAATAGCCGCCGGACTCACTTTTTTCATACTCGCCATAACGGAGGCTACTATTACGGCGGTAGCCGCAGTTCCCTTGCAGTATCTACCTGAAAAGCGCGATGTACTTTTGTTTTTTATTGTCGGCCGTTAAAAGCACCCAAGGTTTAGTCTCCTACACGCATTATATCCGACGGAACGATAGTGCTCCGTTGCGAGTGTTAGCCTCGCGCGCTCCATTTTACTCGTTTATTCGCTCGCACCCTCCAAGGACCGCGACTGTTACGGCTATACGATACCAAGACCACGATCTATAGCTCTTTTATCGCCTTTAGGACTTTTACGAGGTTCCCTTGTGGCCTGTTTTCTCTCCGCTCTTCCTGTTTTTCTCTCTCTCCACTTTTTTTTTTCCTCTTCTTCTTCTTCATCTTACCCTCTGTTACCTCTCGAAGCTTCTCTTAACAACTAACCACTCAAATATTGCCATTGTACTTCGTCGCTCTTGCCATTTCATTCTCACTAGTTCGTTGAGGTTCTTATTTTCGACTTTTACTCCCCTCGCGACTAATATCTTTTTCTCTTGAGTACCCTTTTCTTTTTTACCCGCCTCCTCATTGCTCCTGGAGACGTCAATGTCTGACGGAATATATATATATATATATATATATCTATATTTTCTCCATTCTGACCCCCTCACTTTGTTTGTACAGTGAAAAGAAGGAAAAATTTTGATTACTCAAAAAATATCATTTTCAATAATAATTAATTATAATTTAACGAAATTGGAAAATGAGGTAATCCAATTAGCAATATATTTCTACATTTCAATTTCAGTAAATTAATATGTAGTTGCACACGTGAAAACGTGAAAAAAAAAATCACATGTTAAATGCAGAAGGAAATTTAAATAAAATTCGTTCCAACATTGAAAACATTATTTTGTTCAACTTTTGCTAATTGAAAGGTTAAAGGGTTGAAAATACACATGCTTTTCGATCGCATATTGTTGGACTTTATACGCAGATTAATTGTATGCCGTTTACACGAAATTATTGGATTAATAGATAAATATGAGCAGTTTATTTTCTCTTTTCATATCCTTTTCTTTTTACGAAGTCCAAGCATCGCATTTCCACCTTTGCAGCGTTTCCGTGCGCTTTTTACGTCCTCGTATCTAGCCGCGTTTTATCGGTGCCTTCCAACGTTATGCCCCGGCTATATTAACGTTCCAAGGACTGGGGGTTGTTCGTCGCGGGTGGACCCGCCCTGTGGTCGTTAAGAGGTCGTCAGACCTCGTCTCGTTCGTGCCCCAAACGCCCCCGACAAGAACACAGAGAGAAAAGAACGAAAGAGGCATGAAAGAGAAAAGAAACAGGCCTTTCAACGAGCATACCGGGTGCGCGGATAAGGGACATTGAAAAAAAGGTACGAGCCCATTCTCGCACCGGCCCGACGCGTAAAAGATGTCATGAAAAGGGAAGTGGATAATGAAACCGGAGCGGAGTATAAGAACAGGCGATAAGATACATACTAACACGTAGAAAGTCATAAAAATGTCCACCGCCGACACTAACCATCCCATTATAAGTGATTTAAATAAACCTGTGAAAATTTCTTCTTTATCACTGAATTATCTTGCGATTACAAAATTTACCATTTTTTTTTCTATCCACACTCAGAAAAATTATTTAACAAAAGCTTCAAATTCTCCATTTCTTTTTTTCACCGAGTTTCCTGGCCTGTTAAATCCCGAGAGTATCTCACAGAGAAAGTCATAAAAACACTCATACCAAACATGACATCTTAAAGGATCTAAAGAAATCCTGGTTAAAAATCTCTTTTTCTCACAAAATTCGCGATATGTTAAGCAGGCTCGCTCCGAAAAAGTCATTAGCGAAGAACAGCAGCAACTTCGCTATTGACTTGTTCAACTTTCCTTATCCTGTCAAAGTCCAGAGAGCTGCACGCAGCGGCAGTCAAAGATTACAGAGCGGCAAAGGGATGAAAGGAGCACGCAAAGCGTTGAAAGATTCGCTTGCACACGAGACTCCGGACGCCGCGGTGAATGTAGCGTGAGACACGTCAAGAAGGGGGCTGCACAAAAAGAGCGACGACGGGGCACAAACTCGTGGTGGCACAAACGAAAGCGGGAAAAACCTCGTCTGCAGTCGAAGGATGAAAGCAACCAACCAACCGACCAACCAACCAACCAAGCAGTGGGACTTACGTAACTGCAGTTATGAACCGCGTGGCACCTCTTACATATAGCTTGGCAGTAGATGTATATTCGTTTGCCAGAATAACCCCCGGTGTGAGGGTATAACGCGACGGGGGCGTTAACGCCTTAACGAGGGCGTCGCGACGCGCCTCGAAGGGGTTCCGACGCTAATTTGTGTTTTGTGGAAAGCCTGCTCAGCTTGCTTCCCTGTACAACACTAATACCGCTATACAGTTCGCTTACTAACACCTTTCCAGCTCTGTATACACATATACACATGATAAGTACTGACTGAAACTACCACCAACCAGCAGATACATACTTCCACGAGGAGCATCGGTGCACGAAGCTCCGACAGCCCGTGGAAGCCTTGGCTAACTCGACGTCGACGTCAACGGCGTCGTCGTTTCTGTCCCGACGCCCTCCGCGCACCGTCGCCGTCACCGCCGATGCCTTTCCGGCTTGTTATACGCGACTGCTGAACGCCTCCGTTAATTACGCGGCTCGTACATTAAGTAGGTACCCCCGACGGCTGGTGCGCTCGCGCCGACTTGCTAAAATTATTACAAAGTTCGCCGCGTTGAAGCGACGTCCCCCAAACCAAACTCCCCGGAGCGAACGACGTCCTTTCTTCAGCGAACACTGCTTATACTTATGGGACACTGCGCGGGTATCCTTTTGTATGTCGATGGCCTATCTTCTCCTTGTAGATGGTGCGAGGGGTGTCGTCCCCAACTTTTATAACGGAGCTTCCGAAATAGCATCATCGTTGAGTAATTCATTAGCACGGTACGGTCTGTTTATGCAAACAAAGGATTTTATATACAGTGAAGATCAAAGGTCGGGGGATTAAGTAAACCTTTTTCGAGGGTTAGATTGTTAGAGGTATAGATTATTTTCAATATTGTATACATTCCTTTCTGGACTGAATTTTCAAATTAATTTTTTTAGTGCTTGCCGGAATTTATTCTTAGCAATAAAATATGTTAAAACTCCATTTTCCATTCGTAATTTTTAAATCACGAACGATTGCATCGAGTCGAGTAAAAAAAAAAAGGTAAAATTTTCATGAAGTAATCTGCTTTTCAATTTTGCACTTAGAACTCTGTTCTATCAAATCAAATCCATCTCGGGTTGAGACACATTTCGAAATCGCTCCAAGGGATGCTTTATAGATAAACGCTGTGCGGGTATAGGTTAATATAGGTAGGTATACACTACCAGAGTCCTTCGCGGTAAAGCAAACTGTCACTCTCGGAGGGTGCTCGACAGGCGTTGGCGGACGGGCTCTGTTCAAAGCTCACCGGGCTGGCCAATAATTGCTCGACAGTGCTAGCCTAGTGCAGCTCAGCAGGAGTAGTAACAGCGGCAGCAGCAGCAGCAGGTAGATCACACACGTGGCCACCGGTATTGGTAACCGGTGGTCAGTAGACCGACCGAGAGCGAGACAGTGAAAGCGGCGAGAAGCGAGAATGTGAAGCACAGACACCGAGGGGGAGAGAGCGACGGAGACAGGAGGAGTCGGCAAGTCCGATAATGTTTAGCGCAATCAGCGATAATGGCGGTCTATGGCGCGTTTAATCAAGGCAGTAGCCCGTTGCGGCTTGCGGTTCGAGGCTCTCTCTCTGGGTACGGGTTGTGCTCGGTGTAAAGGAAAGGGGGTTGGAAACCGGACGGCGAGAGAGAGAGAGAGAGAGAGAGAACCAGGGGTTGAGAGGATGAGAGTTGTCTGAGGGTACGAAGCAGATGGAGAGGGTAAGAGGACGAGAAGAGAGAGTGAGAGCGAGGATAGAATGGAAGGATGAGAGGGTGGGTTATATCAGGTGGGCTTAGTGGTCGCGGTGCTGGCCTCGCATCGCCTCGACCAGAGAGTGGCCACTGGCCCGAGCAGTAGACCGCATCCCCGCACACTCGCCGTAGTCACTCCGGGGATGGTCCTCCAGTAGTAGCCACTACTACCACTACCGACATCAAGCAACCTGTGCGAAGCACCTACATACACATACAAGGCCCGGTTAGTCCCGGTCTCTCTGTACCGCGTTTCGCCCGCTTTACCACCCTTATAGATGCATCCGTCTGTCCGTCCGTCCGTGGGACTTGCTCCTCTGTGTACATACACACAACGTGGTACACCCGCACGTATAGGTACGTGAGTACGCTCTTCAACGCCCTCAGTTTATGGCTCAGCATCCAACACGTACGAATGTGTGTATGTCTTCCGGTTCTCCTGTCTCAGTGACGCCTGCAAAGGAGCTTCCTGTGCATGTACGAGCTTGCCAGTGAAATCCTACAAACGGATAGAGCTTCCGCCACATTTCGACGATTGACTGAACTTTGAAACGGGTTTCTCTCCAGAGCAAGGCAGTTTGACGAACACATGGAATTCTATGGAGAGTTTACATTCACTCTACCATGGAGATTACGCGTATTGAATATCATGCAAGACCGACTGATGGCTTGATGCGAATTAACGTTCCATCGGGAGTAGTCGTGTTGAAGCTATTGTTAACGGAGTTGCGGTGAACGACTGATGGAGGAATAATCGGTATTCCTTGGTCCATACTCAAACCTGACATGCAACTAATTGCGAGTTTAAGCAATGTTAGCAGAGACCATGTCGCATTGGCTAACACTATTATATCTTGATTGAAAATCTCTTCGAAAATTCTTATTCCATCGGTAATCACGAAGACCTTTCCGATACCAATGTAGACAAACGAGACAAGATCCGATTTTATTTCAACCGTCCACGTTTCAATATCTCATTCTCGACCATTCGACCGTTTCCTCAACGTATCGGAACACGAATCCCAAAAATTTCCAACATATAGTCCAGCGGAATTGCTCAATTAGTTTTCCTCATTCCCCTACGACGGGGACGAGGATTCTATAGCCAGGCAGACGGTGTCGTCTCGTCGTAATAGCCAGCATTCGAGCAAGTATCCCCATTATTAGTAGCAGCCCGTCATCGGTTACCCCGAAGTCGGAGCCAACACCGACGCACACAAGTGAACGGGTGATCGTCGTACCCAGACTCCACGGTATAACATCGGACTGCTCAGCCCCTTCGGACGGCCGTTCCACGCGAGCGAACTTCGTCTAATATCCCGGAGTACCACTAATTCGTCGACCCCTAACTAACCGAGCGACGAGAGATAATCGATCATCGTTCGCCATGTGCCATGCATCGAGACCTTTGGCTTCCCGGCCCTAGTGTATACATGCAGTGTCGTAGTCACGCCTCCTTGCTCGACGCTTGTCACCCAGACCGCACCGCTCAACTGAACCACCGGAATTTCATCCCTTTGCACGCTTCGGACGAGTCTTAATGCAAAACATCTACATAGTTTCGAGTACCATTAATAGTCCACGCTGCTGGCGTTTGAAATTCCAATACCAATGAAACACAGTGGTATAGTGTTACCAGACTGTCCCTTGATCAATGTTGTACATCGTCATCCTAGGGTCCTTCACAATCGTAATCCCTCTTGGTACATCGGTTCATCGTACTATCAGCTTAAACAACGATCCCTCTCCTCCGTTTTAACCCGGTATTACATTCTTCCATCCTGCTGAATACCTATATACGGATCAATGTTTCAAGGATTGTTGTGTTTATTCAGTGAACACATATATACCCCATGGATGAGTAACCTCGGCTTTTGTGTACACCGTCTGTGAATACAGAAGCACTGGTCTATTATAGGAACCAAGAACTGTCACGCGTAGTGCATTCGCATATATCATATATGGTATATGCAGCCATACGTAACAATGCTACGCATGTATCCACCCTATGAGTGAACTCGAGCTTATAGCACTGGAGTATCTCTCTCTCTCTCTCTCTCTCTCTATCTCTTTCCCCTTTTCTCTCTAACCCTGGCTCGTCTGGTTCCACTCGAAAGGAGACTCGAGTGCTGACGTGGCACTCCGAAGTTCAAACATCCAAACATCCCAATCTTTCGCCGTCTGTTCGCGGTGAAGGAGAAATCCTATCTTGCTGTCTCCGTCTCTTGGAAATCGAGGACCACTTATCCACCACCATTGTGACTGTACCATCCACTCCATAGCCTTGTCCTCTTCCCCCTTTACTCCCTTCACTGCTCTCTGTGTGTACTTCTTATATTACAGTCGCTACGATCATTCTAACCATTGGCATCATGCACTGTAACCCGACGAGACACACTCTAGTTGGTTGCACTAACACCTTTACTCTCGTTACCAATCGCGTTTCCAACCCAGCGCTGCACTCTTGGCCCGTGTCACTATCGACGCAAGAGCAGCGAGATCCTGCGTCGCTTTAGCCCTTCTGCATTCGAACCCACCGAGGTTGACCAATGAAATCTCTTTTAATGATACGCGATTTTTCGTTCGAAAGCGTTCAGTTCTGAATACTGACGACGCTTTTTTCGTTACTTCATGGACATCGCTGTCATGTTTTTTTTTTCTCGAAACAGCAATGGAATTTGGAACATGTTGGCATTTTTCCATCATCAACAAAGCGGGGCAATGGAAACCGAACTTTACGTTTTGGTTATAAATCGTTAAAATCGAAGTTTAGCAATTCAGTTTAACTCGTGGTACAGACGTTTTTTTAACTCCCTTTGGCTTACCATAGAAGAAAGTATTCACCTAACGGTAAACATTGCAAGGTAACGAGATAAAAAAGGTTACTTGATCCACCCCTTCTATTATAAAAATTTCTTCGAGCATCGTTCTAATGATGCTATTATTCTTGGACGGAATAAAAATAACCGATTTCCTTTCCTGCTTATCGATATTCCGCGTGAGATATTTCTATCAAGAGGGAGCAATAATAGATGGTTCGATAAGAGTTTCTCATTGAACTTTGGAACCCCGCAGGCCAACTTATCCGTGAAAATCGCGATATTATTCTATTAATGTGATAGTAATAAGATGCATCGTCGTATGTGTGGTTGATATAATCTCGCTATTTGCCGTCTTTAATGGATTTGCATCTTGAAAAGCGCTAAGAGCGAAATCGCTCGTCGCAGTCGCCAGCATTGATTATACGTTATAAATAACGCGATCTGGCTATTTATGTACAGCTGTTGGCTCGCCGGAATGATGCAAGGATTTTGTTATCTTTCGTATAGCAATTTCATGCGCATACGTGCATAAATATATATACATGTACATATATATATATACATATTGCAGTCGACGTCTCGTATAGCAGCGAGCAATATCTTTTATATCCACAATTTCTGTCGAAACAGGAATATTCAGACACATGTAGACTCACATATGCGTGTTTCACATAGTATACTTTATATTGAATGGAAATGCTTGCAGGGAAAAATTCAGAAAAAGGTAAAATGCCTTCTTTTCCCTTCTGAATTTTTCTAGAATCGCATATTTTTCCTGACACCGTTGACTATACACTCTCCCTCTCTCTCTCTCTCTCTCTCCCGCTCTTTCCTTCATTCTCAATGGAGGAGGAGCTTTGGAATACGCATAGCCGGGTTAGGAACGACGACGGGATTCGAGGCACCCGCGGGAGTATTGGATTATCGGGGTATCGACGGTACAACCACTGCTGCTGCTGCTGCTGCTGCAGGAGAAATGGAAAGCGTGGAAAAGTAGGGGGTGGGTTTAGCCGCGACTCGCCGGGAGTTGGTCGTATGCTCGTCCTGTGCATCCGCACCGAGCCCACCCCAGTGCACACATCGACGACGAAAGCATTCGGTTCACGTCACCGTTTTACAGGCGAAGAATTTTATCGAAGTCCTTCTGTCTCTCTTTCTCGCATATAGTCACTTTGCATTTTTATGCCACGCCTTTCTCCTCCGCGTTCTCACTTTTCCTGCGAGCGGCAAACCCTCTTTGCGCTATTTCCCTCGCACTTTTCATCCCTTCGATATTCCCGTCGTTTTTCTCTCCCACCCCCGTTTTACCTTCTCGCACGTTTTGCGTCAGTTCTTGTCGCATTGTATATGCGCTTCTGCATTCCCGTAGTTATGTATACACGGAAATTCTTACAAGCTTTGCCCCCGTTCGCCATCTGCGTTCATACTCAAAATATACACCTGCGTACACGTGGATAACTCCACGACGCGTGTGTACGTCACGCGAGTTTTGCAGAGAAGAATTGTTGCGATGTACTTCACTTTTAATATGAAGTTACCGACGGTACATACGTCACATTGGAACATTGTATACAATGAAATATACAGTGCAAAATGCAAATGTGTAGGGCACATAACACGTAGAGATGCGAATGTACACAAGAGTGTGACACGCTTGAGTGCTCAGCCAAGTGTGCGAGGGAAAGAGGATGTAGAGAAGGTAGAGAGTAAACCAGGAAACTCGGGTATGGTGAGAGCTTGCGGCTTCAGTGGCTGGAACGACGACATTGACGACGTAGTTCCCCGTTTTCGTCCTTCTCCGTCGACGATGGTATGTACTGCCACGTGTACGTATGTTCCCAGGAGGAATTCGCGTGAACCGAGGTCTTTCCGATCAGGAATATATCGACTACCTTCCGATAGAAAAATTGGCCCACGACAAAATAGCTCGGCGAGACAAAAACACCCATATGTACACGAAGGTAGCGCTGAGTGAGGCACTCCCTCCGATTTTTCTTCGTTCCCCGGAAAATCTTGTATTTCGAGAGGAAAGAAACTTTCATCGCAGATTTCTACTTTCATCTCCTTTTTCTCAGACGACTTCACAGCCCCTGAAAAAATATAAATGTTTAACGTTTATTTTAGTTGGAGTGAAATTCACTGAAAAGTAGAATAATACGTCTCAGCAAGTTGAGTAATATACAATATCGGTAAAGCGTCTGCAATCGGCAGGAGCCTCGAGGGTTGATGTTGTAAGGGAGTAAATAAAAAAAATACGGAAAATCGAGAGGACTCTTGGAAACACAGCCTGAGGAATAAGGGTGACGGAGTATGGTAGAAGATAGGAGAGGCGCAGTGATGGAAACAGGATGAGGGAGAAGAGAAAAAAAGATCTCGTTGCGCTGTGGACTGATGGGCCGGGAAAGGGAAAAGGAGCTGCAGGTCTTCGGATTCGCCCGCACCTACCCTATTCATTATTTTCTTGGTTACCTCTCACCCGGGTAAAACTTCTCGGCAACGCAATTACGCCTGCAGCTGCTCCGGACCGCGTTCGCTCTTTCTCCACTCGTCCCAGCGATCTCCTTCTTCCTCCTCCTCCTCCTCCTCCTCCTCCCCACAATTTTCCTCAGACTCCTTCACTATTTCCCTCTCGTCTTCCCGCTTGCAGTATCCTTTTCTCTTTTCCCCTGTGCCCTCTCTCCCATCCCGGTTGCTTCAGAAGTGCCCGGTACACGTACCCAGCATTCCTCCTTCCGCGTTACTCACTCCCCCTCCCCGAGCCGCTGATACTTCTGTCTCCCTCGCGCCTCAACCTACCGCGGGAGGGATGCTAACCCAATCTCCAACCGTTTCCCGTCTTTCTTCCGCTTGCTCCTTTCCTCTTTATTCGCCAACGGTTTTACTGCCCTTCTCACTCTTTCCCGGTATTCGCGGATATCTCCACTCCTTTTCGCGTACATTATAATTAGTGGCTTAATGACTTCCACTCCGAGGGCGACGGGTAATTAAAACAACAACTCGCTTCTTCCCTTCCTCTTACTTTGCTGCCCTCTCCCTCCTTTCTCACCAGTCCGATCCTCTTCCCTTGTATTTTCTCCGTTCACCCTCCCACTTTCCCGATCTCATTTATTTTCCTTTCCATTTTACCCCTCGGCCGCTCATTTCTCCATCGCGCTTAATACTATATATATACACTTTGTTCTCGTGCTTTCGAGACTTCGGCACTGAAACCTTCTCCTCGGTCTTGTCTGCGTCACTGGTTGCCCGTCTCACTGCCTTTGCTCCTTCGAAGGCACGAAGACGAGCTTCAAGAACCGGGGAAGGAAATGCGCGGCAAGAATTTCAGTGCCTGCGATATTTCAATTAGCTTCAGGGTTAAGGGCTCTGTAAGTCTGTTCTCCGAAGATTCAACCACCCTCATCGCCTCTTCCCGTTTAAACGTCAGTGAAAGGAAAACTTTCGCGAGAAAACCAACCACATTACGGAACCGGAAATACCCCTGCTACTACCACTTAACGGACATAGAGAAATACGAATTGCAATTATATTTTAATGGTGAGGGAGAGAACGCCAAGCTTGTATCTTAAACACTGAAACGTATCAAGAAGACAAGAATAAAGCGGTTCTGTCACCTTCAATGCACCGTGAAATTTGTAGTTACTTCTTAATCCTCAGGTCTTAGCGACGAAGAAATGATTGACATTGATTGAGTATCGATTATCATTTATCATCGTAGAAGTAATTACACTTGTTCAGTATTCCCAAAAGTATATTCAACCATAAAGACATCCGAAAATTTATTTGAAATTATTCAAACGAATGCGCTGGTATTTGCATTTTAAGATACGTCTTATTTACACAACCACAGTGTTCCTAAATACGGTATAATTTGTCTGGCTTTTATTTACTGAACAGTAAAAATAAATTTCTGTTCCAAGTATGGTCCTCTTGTTGTTGTCAGTCGTCTGATCTTTCGATATTATTGGAAACGATTTGGTAGAGGGTTGCCGAAGGGTAGAGAACGTTTCCACGCCCGTGGGTTCAGTCTCTTCTTCGATTTAGACGACTGGCTCTCCCATCGCTGAACGGTTTGCGTTTGAAAGCATGCCAAGAGCAGATGTAGCTGGGAGTAGACCGGTAGACATAGGCACACGGCTTTCGTATATGTAGCTATCGCTGAGATCAACCAGCCACCGTTGAAGCCACCGACGATGGTCGAAGTACCTTGATAATCAAAGGGCCCTTTTGATGTTCCAGACGGAGATAGCGAAGAGGCTGAACGCGATTATAGGCCAGATCCTGCCGTTCCTGTCGCAGGATCATCATCAGCAAATTGCCGGAGCTGTTGACAGGGCGAAACAGGTCACGATGACGGAGCTCAACGCCATTATCGGGGTAAGTTACAGCAAAATTTCATATTTATTACAATGAAGAGATATTGAGTGAAACCGAATAAGTTGCAATGACAGAGTAAGAGTGAATTTCAAAGAAAGAGAGAGGAAGAGAGAGAGAGAGTTAGATACAAAGTTCAATGTATCAGTTTTCCGTAGACAATTGTGTAGGATCATGCGGACTGGTCATTCAAATGCTAGCCTCGCTTCGATGGAAGAAGGACATTTCAGATGTCACGTTGCCATAAAGAGATATTGAGAGAAGCGCTACCAATCGAGTTCAAATGATTCCAAATGATTGTAGTGATTTTCCAACTGGGCCGCGGAATCAAAACAAAAGTGATCCACCTCGAGTATGAGTTAGATATGGACTTGAACTCGTACAGGAATTTGCAGCAAGGTTCCATATTTTTCCAATGTACTTTTTTTCATTGCGTCGATCATGTAGATGCTAATGTAGTGTCATGTGGAGTTCTGACAGCCGGCTATTTTAATGTGCTCGAAATTTCGGTAGAAAAACGGATGTTTCACATGTCACATTGCCGTAAAGAGATATTGCGAGAAGAGCTGTCAATCGAATTCAAATGGTTTCAAAGATTTCAGATTCGCTGATGGAGTTGCAGAGTGAAAGCAAGAGTGTGAGATAGAAAACGACACACAGAGAAGAGAGTTAGATACGGAGCTGACATGGTACGGGAAGGAGAGCGGAAGCCGATGCACGCCCTGGGAATCCGAAAGCGGACGGATGGATACGTCTCCTTCTCAACTCCCGAGTCCCATCCTCCAGTTCGCCACCCCAGTAGACCCTCGCGAATCCCGAATCCTCCTCAATATTGCTCGAGCACTCAATTTCCTCCCTATTAAGCCGCCGGCTTCTCCAGGTCGCTCGACACAAGCCCCAACCCTCGATTTCTCCATCGCTTTCCCGTCCTCTTCAAGTTCCCTTTCCCTTGCCGAGCACTGGCTCGACTACTCACGAATCTTGGTTCACTGGCACCCACTCCATCTACCATCCAGCTTTCCCCTGTTTCTCCGTTCACTTGCTCCGAGCTTTCTACCCTTCCTTCTCTCACTTTCACTCCCGCCCAGTCTCAAGCACTTCCTCGTCTTCCTTCCTAAGGGAGCTAAGCGCAAGCTCCCTGAATCTTATCCCCCAGTATTCCCCGGCTTCCCGCTCGAATGGGTTATAGTGTTATGGCGCACGAGCACCGACTAATCAGCATTCCTCGCCCGGGTCCCGTCGCGAACGGGGGTAACTTTACCATCTACCGTGCTCTCTCCCTCCTTTGCCTCTTCCTTCGTTTCTCAATCCCCTTGTCCCACCACCCCGACGTTGTCGCTACGTGCGCCAAATCCTTAGCAGGAACCCGAGGATCCGGGACCTCTTAACCCGGTCCTTTAACCCTCACCATCCTCGCCTTTCTGCTTCTCGCTTTCTCTCCCCCTTAACCTCATCTCTCTTTCGCCTATACTCCTAGATATAACAGCTATAGACATAGCCACCGACGTATAGCTGTATACGCAGTACCAAGACGTTCCACCGTCGCCACTTCCCGTCGGGAATTCGTCGGGCATCCGGGTTCGCTCAGAACTAACCCCACAGGCGGCATCTGCCAGCACGAGAAATGCCCAATTGGAAATGTCTCGCTCCTTTCCAATCCTTGTAGTTAATCGATTTAGATCTAGCTGCATTGCGTCCTAAGACAGATTATCGGTGGTTGGCGGAGTTTCATTTCTTTGCCGAGTTGAAAATCGTCGAAGCCTTCGATTTTATGAATGAGGAAGGATTAGAGTGCACTTTAAAACGAAATACAATTTTTTTTACATTAAACAAAAAACCATTGTCAGAGCTATCATTACGAAGACGTATATGAATCAAATTTACAGAGAGGAAGTGTTTTAGCAACCGTTTTTTTAAACCAACAAATTTGAATAATTCAATTTGCTTAAAATTCTAACGGATACTCCATTATTTTTCATAAAATTTCGTATCAAATCTCCTTGCACATTTTTACGTACCTGTCAGATTGTTGAACCTGTTTTGTCGGATGTATCAAAGAAACAGCAACAATATAATGTTATGTAATTTTAATTGCCATAAAATCTTAAATTCATAGTCCACATTTCATATCTAGCATCGCTGAATATTCATTCACACGTGCACACAGTTTTAACTAACTTTACCGAAATTGACTTGGATTAGAACAACGACAATGGTCCGAAAATTAGAAATTCTATAAACTCGGAACCTCTCTATTGATCTTCACCAAATTTGATATTTACGACAACTGGATCCCTCCCATCCCGTAGGAAGTTCGTGCTGGGTTGTCGAAGTTAACTCAAATTACAACGATCCCATCAATTTTTATAGAAACTTCAAAACTCACCAAAATCTTAATCGCTTATCTGAGAGGATTGTTTGCGATAGTCTTTTTATTTTATCTCTTCGACATGTCAGCTAACACCAAACGAACACTCAACGTGTTATCATTTGTCACAGTCAGCGGTATAGAAATGTGAGCTCTTCCGGTCCAGAGTATCAAAATTATACATCTCACGTTCTTCAGGCTACACTTCCATTCATCCTCGGCCTTTGCTTCGCTGAATCTCTTTTGGAAATAAAAAAACACATACTTTAATACACCTTGCATAATCTCTTTACGTGTGAATTTGCAAATACCTCGGGGAATACATAATTACGTTTATGTTCGAAGGTAGTAACGCACATAGACTTGTGTCGAAGTGTTGGAGTCTGTTGGCCGCAGAAACGAGAGTGCGAGAGGTATAGAAGCACAGCCCGAAGTCGGGTTATTATATCGTTAAGCCATTTAATTAACTCGGCAAACTACTCGTCGGAATATTCGCCCCCAATCCGCGCCCTGCCTAACGAGTGTACACGAAGCTCCGACACCCTCCTATCGCCCACCCCTTTCCATCCACGTTGTGTCCCCTAACACCCCTTAACCACCCTCTCCGTGCCGAGCAACCAGAACTAAAAGCACCGGCGGCAACCCCTTAACTAGCTTGCACCTCTCTGTCGCGACGCATTGAAGCAGCTTACGATTTGACTGAGCAACGTTGCGAATATATCGCATTCCGTATCAATTAACATCCTTCTCCTTCCCTTTGCTCTCTCCCTGCAATCCCTTCTTGCAAAAACAAAAAGGGATGGCCTTAAGCATAAGAAGATTTTCGCTTCGTTTGCCCTTGTGGTTATCGGTGTTTTCATCTTTGATCCGAACATATTTTTCACCACATTTTTGTCCCTTACTGCAATTTCCTCCTTGCAAAAAATAAAAGGGATGGACAAACATAATTCGATTTTTGTTACGTTTGCTGTTATGGTTATCGGTGTTTTCACCGTTAATCCAAACATATTTTTCATCATATTTTCGTCCCTGCCTGCAATTTCCTTTTTGCAAAAACTAAAAGGGATGACAGCGAACCCAGTTATGCGATTTTTTGCATTTTCTCCCGTGATTATCGGTCTTTATCTTTAATCCAATCGTATGATCCCATATTTTTGATCATTACTGTAAAATGAATAATTCAGTGTCTTGTAAATATGCGCATGAATAAAGCGTACACCTAACTGATGCTATCCATCAGTTGCTGATGCAATATCAGCTCAATTTGTCGAGGATAAATATGTTTCGGTAAAGTTGGATATACCAGTCAGATATATATTTTCGTCGAATCAAGCCATCTGTGTGAAAGTTGTGTGTATTGGTAAACGGGAATATCGAGTTCGGCGAAAATTCTCTCTCTCTCCTCTCTCTATCCACTTCTACCCATCAGTCGAATTTCCGCGGAATCTTTTTTTTCACGGTTCGACGAGAATTTATTTATCAGTCGAGAGATCGAGCTGGTCGGAGAGTAGCTCACGTTGTGCAAATAAACGCCACTAACGAAGCTCTTTTTTCATAAGTTTAGTGAATCCGTTTGGATTTATTTTTTGTTGGGTATCATTATTATTATCATCATTATTATTAGTCGTTTTAGAGGATCTACTGAACTGTTACGGATATTTGAATGAGTAAATATCAGAGCTGTCAACACTTGAACAACATTTAATGTGCAACTCTAAAAATAACCAAAGTGGTCCAGACTTTTTATAGGTTTTCGGAAAATAGTCTATTTAAACAAATTAAAATCTTTCAAATCTGGCACATAATTATATAATTAATATTTTATGAAGCTGAGCTTCGTTTTGTGATGAATTCAGGGGTCACGTGAAACTAAAATGTCGTTTATTGTCCAGCAACAGAGGCCAGATCTGCCAGGACTCCTGCAACATATGCAAGCCCGGCAATTGCCACCGGGCGCAGGAATGGGCCCACACCCTGGAATACCTGGACTCCCCGGGCTCGGACCGGGCGGTGGACTTCCTGTACCAACTTCAGCTTCGGCTCTTCTGGGTCTGGGTCTTCCACCGGGCGCGGGATCGACGCCAGGAGCTGGTGGTGCTCACCCACTTTCGATGCTCGCCAAACCAGAATTGCATCGAGGGCAACAGGATGATCTGAAACCCAATGGAGGTAATTTCACCATTTCCGAATTTCCCGACTGAAAAGGTCACAAGTTCGCATGTAAACTTGATTAACCAGAACATCAAAAATCATCCGAAATCCCAATATAAAATCCCTTTCCTTCCAATTTAAATCCCGATATCACTTCTAAATATAAAAATGATAAAAGTCGCCTGTTACATCTTAAATATTTTATCTTATCACGTCTGATTACTTATTATCATATCTATTGTACCACAATTGCATAGGAGAAGAAAAAAAAGGAATATGAAAAGAAAGTTCGCAAGCAATTTAGACGATGGAGGGTTAATCCATAAACCATATATTTCAGGACAAATACATCCGATAAGAGGGGAAGGTCGACGCTTTGTGAGAGTTTAGTAGCAGTGATTCTTAGCCGGACAATATCACGGGATTGTAGGGCATGAAAGAACGATCGATCACGTGACAGTGTGGCCAATCTGTCCTCGAAGAGGTCCAGCAAGTTTCAATTCGAAGTAGGAGGAGGGAAGGAGTGGAAGGGGAGTGAGTGAGTTGGCCTGTGGGATCGTGGAATCGTGCCCGGCTTTTCTGCAACGTCGGCACGTTCCCCTGATTCCGCGTCGGCGTCCGGTACACTCTCTGGCTCGCTGGCTGACTGGTTGGCTCGGTCGGCGGTGAAGGGGCCGGTACGCACGACCGGCTTGTTCGGGGAATGTTTACTCGGCGTCTTCATCGTGAACCACCTTCTTCCTCCGATATCCGACCCTCTTCAAAGACTCTGATCTTTTCGTTCCTCCTCCCGCCACTGTATCGTCTTCCTTGCGTTTTTTCTTTTTTTTTTTTTCACCGCTCATCCGCTATATCTTATCTCAGCCGTGTCCAAGAATGAAAGGGACTACAGACGAAACCAGATATTGCCAGATATTGTAACCTTATCTATTCTGTTCGCGAATACACGATTTTTTTCCTGAATCAACAGTATACCCTTAAAAAATAACTGTCTCGTATTTCTTTTGCATTTATTACCAGGCAATTGAAAATCTTCTGCCGAAAGATATCGAATTTATCTGTTTATTCCAAAAGCAGGTAACAATTTACCGGTCGCAGGTCCGAATGTCGGGCTTTTCGGTGTATTTTATATGAAATTTATACCGTTACTTGGATAGTACGAATCGTTCAGACGATTGTATCGAAATAAATGGAAATTTGTGGAGTGAGTTTCTGAATTTAGTTGGTTAATGAAGGTAAATCACTTTTTCACCCACTTGGCGATCTGTTTACCCGACATTTTTTGCCCGCGCATCACTTTTATCACAGCGCCAAGAACAATGCATTAAATATAATTTTCGCGATAAGGCAAGGGGAAGGATCTGTAAGTGTGATGCCGAATAGAATTGCTTCCTCGATTTCAAATCACCCAGTAGATACGAGTTCTTGAAGAACGCTGACAAAGTTATAGGGATTCGAATAAGAAGCCGCCTCTTCTGGCGTAGGCTCTCCTGCTCTATCTTTCACCCTGCACGTGCTGCAGTAACTCTCCTTGTCCACCACTTCTCCCGACCCTCTCACGGGTGCTTTGCCTCGTCTCGCCTCGCTTCTCCTCTTTCTCCTCTCTCGTATTTCTCTTCAGCAGCTCTCTCTGCAAAGAGCACTCGTCGACCCTCTCCTCGACACGAGAGTCCTTCGGACTCGTCCCCTTTCTCGCATTCCACTAGTACACGTCCCTGTAACCCTTCCGTGTGGCGTTCAAGAGTCCTGCTGTCGACTTTCCTCGTCTCCCTCGTTTCCCTTGCCTACATTTCTCACCCCCTCTAGTCACACCACCATTTCCTCCGTCTTTGTCGTCCACTTCTTCCTCCACCTCCGGCTTCCTAGTCTCCACGCGACCCTCGCTAAACTTTGTTATTCCACGGTCGTTCTTGACCCACGGTAGGATTCTCAGCCTCCGAAGCAGTAGACGTTTTCGATTCTGGCCTACGTGCCAACCTCGCCAGGAAAACTTTGCCCGAAATCACCAGCCACCACGTATTTACCCCGGCGTCCAAGAGACACTTGGAAAGTGGAATCAGCTATTTCCGGCGTGTAGTAGATAGTACCGTCCGGTTTGGGAAAGCGGAAAATACGCTCGTACCATAATCCAGAGAAAGCTCTTTTACAAGAAAATTCGCAAGTATATTCACCGGATCACAATAAAGGGATCAGAAGAGTTGCACTGCCAAGTTGTTCGTAAAAAAATATACCGCGGTATACATATCTAGACGCTTGTCACTCTTCTTCGAAATCCCCTCCGGCCGCAAGCAACCCTCTAGTTTTGTGGAACGACCTCTTCACATTTTATTGTTAAGGAAGGGTAGAGAGGGGGCGGTGGGAGGAGTGGGACGCGACAGAAGATTATGTTCGCTCTACCGTGGTACGTCCGTTTACGAGTATACCAAGAGGGCGAGCTGGCTGTTGAACGAGTACGATGGAATGAGAGCGAGGAATGAAGAGCGAGTGAATAGCGGGAATGGTCTTTTTCTTGGCTGCTCGTGAACGAAGCGACAGAAGAGTCCACAACTCCGTAGAGACTGGCAGGGGTAGCGGGTAGTTTCGAAGGGTAGTTCGAGGATCCTCGGGCTCTTCGGGAATGCGCATTCACCCGCAAGATATCGCGCATTTGCGGAACATGTCTGTGTCCCCGAGTCTTTACTACATTCTCCTATATAGCTTCTCGGCAGTCTTCGAGAGTCGAGATGTTTCCTCGCAAGTCCCTCAGTAATAATGGAGAAATATGAGAAAATTCTTGGTTCCGCTTCCTAGAATAGAATATCATCCACCCTGTCCTTTAACTCAACGTCCATAAAACCTGACAACACACTCCTATAATAACTGATGTTCTCTACCAATATTCTTTTCCTTGTGATCCTTTGACAGACACTAAGCTCGTTTATTTTTCTGTTCCAGGCTTGAACCCCTCCGAGGAGAGGCATGTAAGTAAAACATCAAACGACGTTTGATTTTATTGAATTGAACTTGCTTCCGTTCAACATTGATTTTAAATTAACTTTCTTCCGTCTATCGACTGGTATTTATTATGAAGAAGTACGATTTCTTCGTGTACTCGTATTGTGACGTTTATGTGCACTGAGAAGATAATCTGGTAACTCGAAATGGTACCTCATAACGTCTCGAAAACTGTACTTTTCAAAATATATTCAACAAAATAAATATGTACCTTTCTTACGGGTTCGAGTAATATTCTAATATCTTCGTGTGTAAAGACGATAAAGAAATTTCTAAATCATTGTTGAAGAGCATATTTCATCCAACATTTCTGTTATTTAGGTGAGTCGAACTTTGAATATTTACCAGAAGTTAATGCGACTGTATAGTCGGATAATCGACCAATGAATAGCCACATAAAGATGTCAAAAAAAACCACGATTTCTCTCAATGTATAAAACGACATAACGCGCTTTGGTTTCGTCGAAGTAAATTATCATTACCGCTTCTTATCGGACCTCATAAAACAGCGAGAAGATTGCATCGGCTATAATCGTATGCCGTCAGACATTCAGACATCGTTAAATGCTCAAGCTGAGGTGGAGTCACTGACTCGTCGTCATGTTCCTTTACTATTTCAAGTAAATATATACATACATCTATGTAGAGAATCCTATGCAGAGTCTATAGGACAGGTTTAGCTCGAAAGCCATTCTAATTCCTGATGCTAGTACTATTGGAGGGTCGGTTGTTCGCTCGTGGAGCGCACAGCACACGAGAGAACACTAGCAACCCTCAATTAGCGAGGCAATAATTTGTCCTACGAGCGTGCGGCGCCGCACTCCCCGAAAAGCGGCTTCAAGTCTCCGTCTGGTTTCAGTATATGATACAGCCATGTTATAGCTATGGTCGCGGTGATTCAGGCTGTTTCTCGCTCTCTTCATCGCTCACACTCCTCTCTCACGAGTCTGTGTGTCGTCCATGGTCGCAATTAAGCCGACATCATTATCCCGCTTGCGAGCTTCAATTCCACCGCGCGATCAAGCCCCTAATTCCGACATCGAATCCCTAATCTCGAGGCAACCGCTGACACCGTCTCCGCACGACGAGCCACTCTCTATTTCCTCATCGTATTAGCTCCGGTCTCTCCGCGTTTCTCGAGACCTTCGAGGAGTCGGGAATGAGAGCGAGAGAGACACAGAGAGATGAAGAGAGTTTACGATGAAACGAGGGTGGCCAAATGACTTTAGCTTCCCAATAGCAACGCAGACTACGTTAGAGCTTCTACGGAGCAGTGTGTATGTCCCAAGGGTGTAAGATTCCAACGGGATGGCTGAGCAGGTTGTACCTCACGACCCCGAGGCAAGGCACGAAGCCACCCTTAAATTGAATATTAGCCACCGCCATTGCTGGTTCAAGGGCCTCCAGGAGGGTTATTTCTCGAGCCGCAAGGCACAATAAAATTCTCTTCACCTTCCTTGGCTAACACTTTCGGCCAGCATTCCCCACCTCTCAGACTCTGTATTTACTGGCATTTCCAGTAAAACACCCGAGCTTCTGATACTTCATCAAGTTGTAACGACGTTCACACTTTGATGTATGGGAATATCGAATGACTCCCTCCGGTCTCTTTTTTTTTCGTCAGTTCTCTTTTTTTTTTTTTTCAATTAGCGAGTAAAAGGGTGACTGTAAAAAAAGGGGCTTCGATGCTGAAAATGGCGAAAGCCATTGACGCGGTGTGTGACATGTGAAGCGTAAAATTTCACGTCGTAAAAAAAGATTAGACATTGGGTGTTCCTGATAGCCAGTGAGGTTCGTGTAGCTGCACCGCAGCGCTGCGCTATTGTACCTTGCTATAGAGACTAGTGGAGTCGAGAGCCAACGATGGAATGAAGAGACGAGCTGGGTGGAGGGTGATATAGGTAGGTAGAAACGGGGGTTGGATATAAAAGGCAGGCATGCTCGTGTCGAACGCGCGAGCGTAAAATGCCGAAGCGTCAAAAGCACCGGGTATAAAGTGAGAGACCGCGAGAGCTGCTGCAGCACCGGCAGTAAGCCAACCAACCAGCCAGTACGGAGGGCTGACGTTCGTTTATTAAAAGCACTTTCTGAAACGTTAACGCGCTTACCACTTTACGAGAGAGAGAGACGGGGGCCATTCAGGCCGATAAGGTGCCGGAAACGAAACGCCGAGACACTCGCGAGAATGCAAATCCCGTCCATTTGTTTAATCGGGAGTCAAGCAACCGACGAATCGGTTTTTATTTTGTACAACGACAAAAAGTTTGGGCTTTTCAATTTACAGTAATTACTTGGTAACGCAGGATTTTTTTTTGTAGACAATTTTAAAAAACTACACGCAATATTGTGCAAAATGAAAATTGCATAATTTTTATATTAGAATGACACGAGATCCATATAAAATGTAATTTTCAATAAATGTTCACTCTACAGAAGACCCAAATAATCCGATCCATCAAGTTTTATCTCACATGTTGATGGAGAGCAGGAATGCAAATTTTATGTCGTTGGGTATACGATAATTATAAATCAAGGATCTTCGGCTACTAATATCGTTCTAATCGAAATAATTACGAAACCGCAAGAAAATTGACTAAACAGAGCATTTCCTGTGATTCATGGGAAGCGAGTTAATGATAACAAGTATAAGTAGAGGCACGTATACTGCAGGATCTCTCCGCTGACTACTTACCGGACTCGCCCACTGGCGTAACTACCAGCAGTGTGCACCACTCTCGTTGAACGCCTATTTCTCGCTCAACTCTCGAGTCTCTAAGCAGTGGCAGTACCGGCAGCAGCTTAGCCAGTGGCGTTAGCAATATCACGGACTAATATTCTCCTCGTAACCACTAACGTTAAGAACGAGGGGCGGACTTCCGGCCGGGTAGCCGGACGAGACCACCGCGCCGGGCGTAAATCGTGCAATTTCCGACGCGTTCTCGGTTACCCCGACCCGCTGCTCTAAACTACATAGCTACAAGCCGAGTAGAGTGGTTCTCCTGCTCACCGTTCCAGCGCACGATCACCCGGGTGCCTCGCACTGCTGGCGCTGCTGCTACTGCTGCTGGTAGTAATTAGCGCTCGCGTTTAATGCGCGCAATTATTACGGATTGATAACCGCGCGTGCTTGGTGCGATTCGCTTGCTCGCTTGCTCGCCACGTCGCCTAGCGTCAATTACACCAACGGAGATGAGGGCTAATCGGTTTTCCCGTCGCTATACTCCAGCCCCCTCTGCCCATTCCACTTCGAGTTTGACTTTACACCGTTGAACCCTCCCTGCTATATCCTCGTGTCATCAGCTTAATAATTTTACGACTTTGGAAATTGAATTTCGATGCGACGATAGAGTGAGAAAGCTTATTTCTGTCAATTATGCGATAATCGAATGCCATACAATACGTTTAACTCCCCCGATTTTCTGTCATTCTTTTCATTGCAGCAGATTCTCGCACGATTTTTCGGCCATTCATTCCACTGCGGATGATTGCAACGGCAGCGGTGGCAGCGTGTCCCTTTTCAGCATCAACGAGCCATCAGATCCTCCCCCTTCTCTCTCTCTCTCTCTCTCTCTCTCTCTCTCCATCCTTCCCTCATTCCCATTCCTCTCCCGCTCTTTTTTCATTATCTCTTTCAATCCCATCAGCGAGAGTCGTTGGACAAAGAGAAAGAGAGAGAGAGAGAGAGAGAGGATTCGGTGGCTAGGCGGTAGTTGGCGCTGGCGCAATACTCCCTCGTCAACCGGGGTCCACCTCTCGTTGGCTGCCTCGCTGGTCGGTAAATTAAATCTCGAATAAAGTGCAAATAAACGGGTGAAAAAAAGTGGAGCCAGCTACTCGGGATGGAAACGAGAGGGAGAGAGAGAGCGAGAGGGGTGGAGGCGGAGGGTTGTCCGTTTTGTGGAGGGGGATGATAGGCGGGTGGTCGTATGCGTGTGGAGTCCGGCGACCGTTGGTTGGAATTAAAAAAATTCAAGGGAGGGGACCAAACGAACTCGTGGGGGAAAGAAAATAAAATCGCGAGTGAGGGAGCGGAAAAAAGTGTGTGAAAGGAAGTGAGATAAAAAGAGTTGAGTGTACAGAGAGAACCGGGGAAAAAGCAAGGGGAGAATATAGTTGTGTGGCAGACAGAGGTGGATGGTGTGCGTACGTGCACCCGGGCGACGTTTCTACTCTAATGCCCCCCCGGTGATGGTGCTACGGTGGTGGTACTCGGTGGCGTTGATAAAAATGGCTGGCGAAGCGGAGCCGTAATTTATTTTAATTAGAGTGGCTGCATTATGTAAGCGTTGGCGGATGGCTGCTGGTGGTTGGTGGGTTCTCTGGTGACGCGTCTCGTTGAAAGGGTTAAAAGGACACCAACCATGCACCGGAATAACGTTGGTTAGGGGTTGGATCGGCCAACTGCGTAAAAGGATCGACGTGGCTCGCTCTCCTATCGTTATAGCGGCTGAAACTGCGAGGGAGATTCAATAGTGGTGCACCAGCTCTATCCTCGTTCCCTAGAGTTAGTTACGTGTCACGACGAGGTGGAGAAGACCCGGTTGTGGTCCCCGAAGCGCTCTTGTTGGCTGTCTCCATCGCACCCTCCACCAGCCTGTGCTTATCGAGTGAGAGGGAAACCCACAAGGCTTGAACGGACTAATTCACCACCCGTCATCCCCCGGCGTCTTCGCAAAGCCATCCCACCCCTGCTCGGTGACGCCCGACAGAATCCCTCGCGCAGCAATACCACCGGCAGACGCCACAGTTGCGACACGGGTGAAGGTATACGATGCGGTCGTACAAGGGCACTCTCCGGATCCTCTTCTGCCGCTATGCCACTACTGCCTTACCGACAACTCTGATCTCGTTAGGACCGCATTAATTAATTTACAAGATGGCGGGCAACGGACTGGAGACACCGAGGGTCGAGCCGCTGCCGTGCTGAGAGTGTCACATAAAAACGGAAAGGGAAAGGGACGGTGGAGCCAAGATAATTAGAACTAGATGGAAGAAGCAAAGAGTTGATGAGGAGAGGATCACTTCATAGCCCAGCGAGATATAGTACGCAGAACGGCGGAGGGTACGGAAAGTGAAAAGGGTCGAGAAATTATAAAAAGGGGATAATTCACGCAGTCGAACAGACCCTCTTTTCCTGTTCCCGACAGTTTTTTTTTTCATTCTTCTTCTCCGTTGTCCTTTAAGTCATGTTTTTCGTACTTTCCCAATCTTCGATATTGTTCAGCTTGTGAACTTATTCGTTAAATATCCGCTGCTCTCGTACTGCTGAATGCAGTTAATATTTAAAAATACTTAACCGCTTTTTCTCTATACTATTTTCTTAACATCCCTAGCTTCTCTCATTTGCTTCTTGTACTCGGCTCGCCGTTATTGCCATCCCCGTTCTTTTATTTTCCGTTTCCCTCTTCCGGGCTTACACTCCATTCCCGTCTCTCGTTTCTCACCTCAATGTGCGCCGCTATAGAGTCTCTCGCTTATCACAGCCACAAGGAGAGAATCGAGCCAGCTACCCCATCCCCTTCTCGTCGTCCTTTCCCTCGTTGCCGTGAAATTTATGAGGAAGCGCTTCGCGACGAAGTATCTCTTCCGTCGTCTACTCCACCTCTGGGATGGTCGTTGTCGCGGAGTCAAGGGGTGTCTCACCCTCGACCCTCTCGCCCTCGATTAATTAATTAAAAACATCCCGGCGCGCGCTAATGACACTCGGCTTTTCCTCGCTGCTCTGACTACGGACCGCGACCCCAACTTCAGTGCCAGGAAATCGTTATGGATATTTCACGCGCAACGTACTCTTTTTCATCCCCCTCATTCTCCATCCCTTTTCCACCGTTCTTCGTCTCACGGCCCGGGGTAAAAACGGTGAAAAGGAATGGGAAATTCTTCTCTCTTGTTTTATGCCCACGTCATGCAAATTAATTTGCACTCCTTTTGCCAAGAAAAAGAAAAGTAGAATTACGACATGCTTGCAATTCGGGAAATTAATCTCCCAGATTTCATTTAAATCTTCTGCACCGTTACAACAGACATTACAGCGAAATACATTATTTATCTAGACGACTAATGAATAGTTAGCATTATTTATATTATCAAGTATTTAGCAATAATCACCGTTAATTAACTTATGAAATAACTTAGCTTTTCAAGTAGAAGTAATATTTTGATAAATTCGTTAAAAAACAAAAGTTGAATTATGACATGCTTTGCAATTCGACAAATACATATTCCAGATGTGATTAAAATCTTTCTCATTTTTTAAATCCACATAATCTACCGAATATATTTTAATTGCCTGCTCCAAATAATTCAATATTTATTATGGTTATTAATCATTTTTCCAGAAAGTAGCTTCTCAACTAAAATAATATTTTTATATCTCGATTAAGCGGTAGGGTTGAAGCTTTACGAATATCTTGAATACATTAGCAATTTTATGAATCCATAGAAATAAAAAAAAAATTTAATTAAACGTACTACGCGAACGTACTACGTTAGCGGATGAGGAATAAGAGAGATCGCCTGGCTGCTGATAGGCAGGACGCCACGAGGGGTTTGAGCGTAAAAAGGAGAAATAAAAAAGGAACGAAAAAAAAAAAAAGGAAAAAAAATCGAATGAAGTCGCGGGGCTTCATCATCCCGTTTTGGGAAGAGTCCTCGAGGCTAAAGGAGTGGATACGACGAGGCAATATACAACTCGCTGACGATTCGTCACGCCTGGTGGCAGCGACAGCTCGCACACGCATTTCATAGAGGCTCGAGCGCTTTGCTCAACTTTCAAAAGGAGTATAAAGTCAGAATAGCGAACGTATACGTGTATATATGTACATACATACATACGTATACATATATATATACTTTTCACAGGCGCGAGGCAGGGCACTAGGTAATCGAGTACTTTTACGAGCCGCGCTTTACGGCCGACTAAACTTTTTAATAATTTGCCTGGGTCCCGCGCGCCCCGCGGTAATTAGTACGTAATTTAATGAGCCCCTCGTAAATGCCCGACGTTACCGACCGCTCGGTAATTACGCCTTCGTATTTCATAATAATCGCGTCTCTTTCTCTCTTTCTTCGTCTTTATCGCTTTCGTTCACTCTCGGCGAAGGGTATATATATCTATGCATATATTTATATGTACGTGTATATATATATATATTTACAGGGCCTGCGTGTGTTCAGGCTCGCGCAGAGAACCAGCATTCACGATCTTGGCATACTGGCGCGCGCGTATTTTCTTCGCCCAGCTAAACTCTCGTCTCGCTTACCGGCGAGTACCTGAAGAGTGGAGAATAAATTGCTTTTTTGTCGGATGCTTTGCCGTCTCCTTCCTCCTTTACCCATGCTCATTCGCTCGCACTCTCATCTCTCGGGTACAGCTTCCCGAGGATGTTGTAATTGGCTGAACGAGGCGGTAGAATCTACCATCTATCACAGGCATATATAGGGGTGTTACCGTTGCTCGGTATTTTTCGCCATTCCCTCTCGATCGCAGATATGGTTAACAGGGAATTATCAGTTCTCGTTAGTGTCATTCCGTTTTAATTCGACGATTCGTCTTTTTCGCCGGCTCCGGGGAATATTTAAAAGCAGATAAATGAAAGAAAGAAAGAAAGAAAAAATTGTTTATCCAGCGGAAATTTTAATCAGAGCAACAATAATAATAAAAGGAACAATGGCGATGTTTATATATAGAATATGACAAAAGGCTCAAAGTAGGGATGTAATTGGTCGTTATTTCTCGGCTTGCTTTCTGCTTCTGAAGCTCTGCCACGCTTGTAAAGAGAATTCACGGCAAACTCGAGCTCTCGGAGTACTTCTTTCTCACTAACGTACGTACTTGGTCCAGACGCGGTATGTCGGCTCTTGGCTTTCCGGTACAGCCACCATAAATCAGTGACTCGATTGTCGACGTTCGTTCCTCTCTTATACTCGTACGTCGTTATACAGTCTCCGTCTCGCTTGCTCCTCTTTCGCTGCGCACAGAGCCGTGGGCAGCGGCCGTGTTAACGCCACTTTTTGCGTTGTGTAATGACCTCAAAGCAGCGTAGCGGCGGGGCGCGGCTGGCTTTACGAAGCCATTCGTTAAACTGTGCGCTCGCGCTCAGCGCGGGCAAGCGAACGAGCGAGCGTCGGTATAACCGCGCGAGAATGCACCTCGTGGGTATTGTTGCCGCACTTTTTTCGCCCCGGGTGGTTCCAGAAAGGATATATAGGGAGCGAGCTCAGCGGAAGAGAGTACGACGTGTAACACGCCAATGGGAGAAACCGAGACCGCCACGTCGAGATAAAAGAGTGTCTGGTTTATACGTAGGACGAGTCTCTCTCTCCTCTGCTTCAGCTACAGTGCCCGCAGCACCAACGACCAAAGCAGCATCGAGATCTCCGTGGGCTTTTCAATTACCGTGTCTCTCTTTACCCTCCTCTCGCGTTTTTCCAATCTCTTTGGCGTCTCCCTAGCTCTCTACGTGACGTACGCCGTCGTCTGACGCATTAAAAAGAACGATGGGGCGATGGCTTTAGTCATGAAAAAATCGTTACTCAAAAAACCAACGGGAATTAGGTGCGAGAAAATATGTGCATTACTTTCGATAGTTCATTTATTCGGTTATTATCGGAAAACTTCTTTTTCTTACAATATTGAATATTAAATATTACTGGTGATCCAGAGAAAAAAGGTGTTTTTTGGGTTCTTAAAGAGATATTCTGTTTTTCAGCATGAAAATAATGTATACTTTTTTGGAATTGATTGAAAGAAATTTAAAGGCATCGCGGATCGGAATTGTGGAAAAACCGGATATTCCCGGATATTTTTTTTTTTTTTCCAATTTGTGCCTGTTAGTTTTAGTTTATTATATTTGTTTTTTTTTTTTTTTGAAGCTCCATTTCCAATTATTTTGAAAAATTAACTTTCAGAGTAAAAAATTCTATGAATATATTCGTTTGAAATCTGATTTTTTTTTTTTTTTTCATACATGCTTTTACGTCGAGGAAAGAGAAATGTATATATAACAAAAAAAATATATTTTCGAGGGGAATAAACAGTTTTTTAACACTTATAGCTCTACTTGTATTTATGTCAACAATAAACAATCAGCTTACTCGTGTAAAAACAATGACAAAAATTGCATGATTTCCGATTTGTTCGATAAATTGTTGAAAATACATTTTTTCGACGCTTCACATTTTAACTCCCTTCATATGAAAGGATTTCTTTTCTTTTTTTTTCTCATCGACATGAAACTATTTTGGAAAGTAATTAAGCCTAACAAAAACTAACCTTGTATTTGATCCTGATACCATAACTCACCACACAAATTCGCTTATCAGAAAATTTCGGTATTCAGGATTCAAACGCAATTATTAATTATTTTAATGAATTATTTAAGAGCTTATGTAAATGCTTGGAATATTTCGTGTTCACGGAACTGAACATTTATGTATTTTTTTCCATTTATTAATTTGGTCACGACAGTGCCTTGTGGGTCTGGTTTATACCGCGCTGTTTATGTAGTCGTCACGTATAATACATAGCGGAGATAGTTATACGACAATTCGCGTGGGACGAGCTCACGTACGAAATTGCGGTAGGGGGTTGAATCGTGACGCCAGCAGCATATCCACAGGATCGGTCCCGGTACAACTGCTAGTACCACTATTGTATATAGTATATAGTAGCGAATACGAGGATCAGCAGACACAGCAGCAGCAGCAGCAGCATCCGAGTATCGACGCGACGCGGTTTGCTATATCCCAACCGTGCGCGTGTTCAACGCGGGGTAATAACAATAATAATAATAATGATAATGTCGATAACCCGAGCAGGAACGTGGTGTGGTGCGCGAGGGTAACGAGGGAGGGATGAAAGGTGGTGGAGAGAGGTTGGGCTTATGGAGAGAGCGCATATAGAGGCGGGAGAGGAGGTGTGGGACATCGAGTGTACGAGTCGACTCACTCGCGGTAGGGGGCGCTGTTGCATAAAATTGTAAAACCCCCGGCGCCTCACTCGCCGAGATAGCTGCAAACAGAGGCGAGTTAATTTAAAAATGCAAATTTCACTGCTGAAGCCGGATAGGAGAGTGAGGGAGTGAGAGAGAGAGAGGGAGGGAGCAAGAGGGGATGGTCTGTGCGAAAAGGGAGACGGAAAATAAACGCGAGGGAGGATGAGGGAGAGAGTGGAAGGAGTGAGGATGAACAGGGGTTGAAAACCCGGGGCTTGGAGTGTCGCGCGAACGTCGGGGACGCGGAAAAAAACCCGAGGCGACAGAGAGTTTGCGAGAGATACACGCAGTATATCCGCACCAGTGGAGAGCCGTCGACGAGGGTAAAGGGGGATGGGAGGGAGAGGTGAACGCAGGAGAAAGAGGGTGGCTCGTATTTACGACGAGTCGTTAAATAATTCGGGAGACACCGCGAATTTTCCTCGCTTTTTCCTTTTCCCTCATCCCCTCGGCTCTTCCATAATCTTTTTTGTTTTTTTGCTGGCTTTTTTTTTTTTCGTCCGCACACCACTCCTCCCTTGAAATCCGGACACTCCCGTACCGGGTCTCCCTGAACGATGCGCAAAAGCTGTTGCTGCCACTGCTTCTCCGCTCGTCGACGTGCCAATATAAAAGGAGATCTCGGTAGTGGGTCTACCCAAGCACTACCGAGAAGATCCTTTGACACGGGCGCGTCGTTTCCATCCAAACGCGTCGGAGCAACCTCGGAAAAACAGCCTGAAATTCCTCGTACCCCACAGAGAGCACCGCGACCGCGCGCCTCTAGTGACAACACGTTGAAATCAAAGGGAAAAAATTCTGGATTTTCGCCCGTGTATAAAGAGGCTGTGCGACCTAGAAGAGGGTGCGTTGTTAGGGACCGATGGGATCGACGCCTCACCAGTGGAATATTAAAACGGTGGTGGTGAACGGGAAGCAAGGGCGTGTAATTTTCCTCACTCTGCTAGGCATATGAGAAAGTTCAGCATGCAAATGACGGTGGCAAAAAAATCACGTCACTGAAGAACGAGCCTGGATTACAAAATGCGGTACTTGCGCCAAGCTTTACGTATGCCATATTGATGCTGAAAACAATTTTAATAGCTTACCAACTCCGTGTCTGAATTTCTTAAGTACCACGATATAGGTACTCGATGTCGGAAAATCCCTGGAAAGACAAAACTTGCTGAGTTATCAGAGTTAACTATGCCGTAGTAAACATAAAGAGTGACGTGATGGTTTGAGAATCACTGGGTGCAATCTTGTACCAGCTGGGGTTTGCGGGTCTTGAGAGACGCGACTTCGCTCGTAACCTCCTCCTCCTCCTCCTTCTTCTTCGCCTTCGTCTTCGTCTTATTCCTCTTCTTCTCCGCCTCCTCATAACGCTCGGGGTTGCTTCCAGCTAGTGGCGAGGGTACGACTCGGCTGGAGTGAGGAATAGGAAAGCAGGCTGGCGACCGTGGTACCCGAGAAGGTTGAGGGAGAGAAAGAGGAGGCACGCTGGGCCAGGCCACGGAGAAGATGGATAGAAACGACGCGTGTAGAAGGGAGAAAGTTAGATGCGGAGGGATGATGACAGAATTAGAGGAGGAAGATAGAAGCACTGCTTCTGCTTCTGGTAGCAGGGTGACGCTCGGTGGCCCTCGTCGTCCGGACATATATATCCTGAAGAAGAGTGGCGTTCAGGGGGTTGAAGAGAGGGAGAGAGGGAGAGAGAGAGAGCGGACACGCGGGAAGCAAGAGAAAGATAAGGAGATAGCGAAGGAGCTTCGTAAGGCGACGGAGTACAAGTTGAAGAGAGGGATGAAAGACGAAGGGTGAGTGGGTAAAGTGGAAAGAGGGAAGACTGGTGGCACGGCGTTGAGTCTGCTGAGACGAGGGAGCAGCGGAATGGAAGAGGAGGGGGGGATTGAAGGGTAGGCCAGGCGCCATAGCGAAGGAGTCGCTCACTCACTTACCACCCTCGTAGCCTCGCGGCATGGCTCCAACCGCGCCAGCAACCCCAATACCATGGCCCCTCGCGAACCCACGAGTCCCGATCCCCTTTCGTCCTTATCCTTCCTTCTCTCTCGCTAACCTCCTCTTGCTGTCGCCCTTACAGTCCAGCTTTACCACGGTCTCTCACTTCTCCTTACCGGTGTACACGAAGACTTCTTCTTCTTCACTATAGTGCCGTACTTTAGTATAGTGTATATCGATGCCAACCGAGTCCAGAGAGGCAGCTACACCTTCCGCCTACCCAAGACTGCAACCCTCCGTCTTACAGCAGCCTCCCTTTCCTTCCTCCCTGCATTGCAACCCTCTTCCCTGCTTCACAAGGAACCTTCTCAACCCGCGTGGCCCACCTCCTGCCGCCGGTTCCTTCGCTGGTTCTCCACTACCACCAACCTACACTCATCGTCTTCAACATCCCGGCACACTACCACCCCCTCTTCCTTTCTCCCTTGGCAAGTTGCTTGCGGACCAATTCCTCCCTGCTAACACTACACACAGCAAGAGTCTATACGCCTCTCCTTGGTATACCTACCCACTATGTCCTTCTTGGTTCCTACGAGGGTTGCTCTCTATACCTCTGCCTCTTATTGATCGCGCCACGAACCCTCTTTGCTCGAATCCTCTTTGCTGCAACATCTGGCTAGGTGTAAGAATACAGGATATATACTCAAACACCCATTTACACGTACATAGGAAAGACTTCAACCTTGCTCAATCTAGTTAGATATATACTTGGTGACTCGAGTCACGATGCAGTTCTGCTATTTCCTCTTTATCCTTCATATCCTTGTCTACCCTGTTCCTTCCTCTTGGATACATGATCTCTTGTATACAGTTTCTAACGTCTGTAACCTGTCCCAGTATATACGGGACATTCATTGTGGCTAACTGTCTGCATGCATCTTCCAGAGACTCTGCTTGTACGACGCCTTCTATAACCACCACGAGACCTGCTTGTCTCCCCATCTCACGATCTACCGGAGGCGTTGTGCGCAGAGGTGTGACATGTGTTAGGGGCCTCAATGCAAAGTGATGCTTGAGGGACAAAGAGATTAAGCCGCAGGCCTTGCACTTCTCGCGCTCCTTTTTTACACTTTCACAGACTTCCACCCCGCTTTTCCAACACCCTTCCATTCTCATCTTTCATCACCCCACACGACATCGTCGTACTTGTGCACCAGTCTCGAGTGTCACTCCTCTACTGGCCTGGTTTTTTCTCTCGAAACAGCAACGAGTGCATCAACCCGAGGCTACGAGAAGGTCAAGTTACGCTTGACCTTGATAATTGCACAGCCATGCTATCTGATTTTCCATTATTTCAACATGTTTTTTCTAATAGGTACTATGCCAAAAAATTGTGAAGCGAGACAACTAAATTTCACTTTCTTTTAAAACAGCGACATTGTTTTTTTTTTTTCTTCTCATTTTCCGCTTAATTGGTCCACAGACCTGTATAATTACCTCAATTAGTTGCCTTGGATGAATTGAAATTAATGATTAACGTAAGCAACTTAAGTAGCAACTGATTGACAGACACAACCATTCCAAAATAGATCCAAAAAACTTGGTTTCCATACACGCTCACTTTTTCCTACATTTTTTCTTATCTTTTTCGATAATGTTGTTCATTGCCACAAGAAGAACATTCTGCCAGAAATAAAATACAAAATCGAATATATTCCTCGGTATTTTGTGTGCACGTCATTTAAATGCCAAACCTTTAAATCCTATATCCAACAAAAAAAAGGAGACATGAGGTGTCAATATTATTGTCAAATCTCATTTGTCTACGAAGCTGAATAATTACAGCAGCAACCAAAAAATCGATCGATTTAATCCAACACTCATTTGATAGCTAAAGTCAAATTTAGTGGTGGATCTTTTTTTTCTCGGTTATACAGGAATACGTCTCTTGGAATTTTATTCGCGTTTATCATGTTTTAAGAGTGAATACGACGTTCGTGAAATCTACTTCATGACCTTTCACAGCCATTCTGGAAAGTACAGGGAAGCGAGTATTGCAGCAGCGACGAAACATATGTATTGCTCGCGTTGTGGTGTACTTTTATGGTTGTATCGACTAGCTGACGGTTGCCAGGGCTTTTTATCTTCCTTTACGAAGCAACGGATGAAGAACCTGCTCACGCGATGTTACTCCTTCGGGAGCCGGGAAAACGAGGGAGACGTATATCTATATATATACCTATAGTCGATACACTAGACCTGAGAGCTGAGAAAAGTATGTACTACTACGGAGTTATATACCAGTTCGCCGTGTACGTACTCCCAATTCGGTCGTCTCTTGACTCTGCTCTCCTTCTTTTTTTTCTACTTTTTTTTTTCTCCGAGATTCTACCAGCGGCACAAACAACACGTCGACCACCAGCCGTCATCCTGGAAACGTGTGCTTTTGCTTGTAAAGCTCGACTCGTGCCGACCTTCCTCTCAGGTTTTCCTTTCCGGGAACTCGTCGACTCGAATCCACTCCAATGTCACGGATAAATACCGTATAACGCCATCACGGGAAATTACAAAAAGCGACCTCTGCGGGTTGTTCATTTTACAACATGAGCACGGTTCACGCAGCTTTTTTTATTTTCATTCCGCTTCTTACCTCGAGATAAATCGGATTGTAGTAAAAGAGGTTGAATTTTCTTATATATTCAATCTTTTCATTTTGTAACCATTTTTCAAATGCTTTAACCTTTACTTTCTCAGCGCTAGGAAATAATCAACGGTTGGTGTTGGCTGATCTAATTAATTTTACATTATCAAAATAACAACAATATATGTATACATATTTTTTTTTTTAATAGAAAAATAGGATTTTAATTTCTTTTGCTAATAGAATTTATGGGCGGGGGAGCAAAAATTGCTTGTGTGTACCGAATCGGCAATAATAAATATAGAATGTTCGATTGACCGAGAATTTATCCCAACCTACGGAATATTCGGTTGACCTGCCATAACCGCTAATTCAAGCAATTCAAGCATTTTATAATTATTGAAATGCTCCTACACTAGCACTAATTCATAAAATAGCCGGCATTCAATTTACCGAATCGAAAATCAATACATAAAACGGAGAAGCGGTTTATCCAATGAATTCCGGCAAGGTCTCCGTCCCGGCGGTACTTGCGGAGCGAGTAATCTCGGAAAGTTTAACGCGGGCGTTAGAACGAGGGTTAAAGAAAATGCGAGCAGCAGCTCACTCTCTCTCTCTCTCGATTTTTTTATTCCATCCCCTAACTCGGTATAGCAGTTTCGCGCGTATCCGCGAGGGACGGAATGACGCGCGAGAGCATCGAGCGGTAATGGGGTGAGCGAGGTGGCGCGGAGGAGAGAGGCAAGGCCTCAACGCCCGTAGGGATGAACGACGCGGCTGCCAAGGTAATTGAGAAGAGGAGATTTACTTGGGGAGTTGTGCTCGCGACGCGCTCTCAGACCGACGCGGGAGTGGGCGGCAACCAGGGAGGGGGATGGTTTACGGTGGCGCGAAGCTGCTGCTTCTACGCCTGTTACTCCAACTGCTGTTTCTCGCCCCTTGCCATCAGGCATTTTAGTGCCTCCAACGCTCCGTAAATACATTACCGGATGAAGAAGAAAAAAATAAAAATAAGAATCATCTTAAAATATATTATTCAGAATGCCTTTTCAACAGCTACGGTAAATTACGTTTAAGCAGACAAGATTTTTTTTTTGAGCTTTAAAAAAAATGTATGCAGAGCACTTTGCGTTTTGCTTATTCAGTACTTATCCTTTTTTGCAAAACCGGAAGATCATCGATTTTGCCTTTTTTTTTTAATTGGTGCGAAGTCAATTTTTTTACGTAGCTTTATAATTTATTACTTTTTATTACAAAATTAGTAAGTCATTGATTTTGCATAGAGAAAGGTTTGTACATAGTGAAATGTATTGGGAAAGCAAAGGGACAGGCTCTAATTTTTACCCGTGATTTCGGTAAATTAAAAAGCGGAAGCTTAGCGAAATTTCAGTAGTTGATAAGTGATAACGATTAATTGGAATTCTCATAAAGCCCGGGGCCGTTTACCGATCTTCACCTGAAGTGACTTATCTAGCATCAATGAATATTATCTCATTTACGTAGAAAATTTTGTTTCGCTATCTAAATTTTGGGAAAATTAGACGCTCCATAAAATCAGAAACGCTTTTCTAAATTCGGCTACTATAAATGCAACACAATACTAAATGCACCTGTACTCATGAAGAACTATTTACCAGAATATCCTGAATTGTAATAAATTTAGACCGATCACGCTCTCTTTCTTTCAAAAATACTCCGAAATCTACATTTCTTCATACAATTTATCAATAATCATAACAATTGCATCAGGGTGCTCTTTCGATTGTGCTGAATTTTAGCGTGATCGATGAGCCGATTTCTCAGTTATGATTGAACTTTCAACCCTGGGAATTCGCACAAATAAATAAATACATAAGTTGCAAAAAAATTGTATCCAAATATATTGTTGAGAATCTTTCTTCAACAGTTACGTCAGATGTCTATTGACAACCTAAGGTTTAAAAATTTTTTCTCCGAAAATAAAATAAATGTGAAAAAATTTAATCTCTGTACGAATGAATTCATCCGAAGTTATTTTTCCCTGGGGATTTTTGTCCTTAACCGAAACGACCGAAACCGGGGGATCGAAAAAAAAAAAAAAAAATTGAACTTGTCCAGAGATGCGAGGAAAAGAATAGAAGCGGACTCCGAATTTTTGTGGGTCCTTGGGCGAAAATTCGAAACTCCGTCTCCTCGCCTGTTCGCACGATCAGTCCCGAGAGAATAACGAAATAAGCGAGATAGTGGTACAGCGATGAGGGAGCCTATCGTGGAAATTTATTTCCTCGGTGATTCGAAGCGTATTTGGAAAGAAATGCGAACCGATCGGATCTCGTGGTACATGTCCCTCGGACCCTAAGGGAAATGACCCTTCCCTTTTTTTTTATCCTTCACCCCGAAGGGATGAAAAGTCGAGAAGTCTACGTGAATGACTTACTTACAAAAGGGGACGACACTGAGTGTCGCCAAAGTCTTTTTCCCATATTGCTATATCACATTTCAATGTCTCCCTTCGTCGCCGATATTTTTTGCCGAAGCCGACCTTTTTTTTATCGCTTTATTTATGTGCCGTTGTAGCGGCGAATATTTTTTTTTCACCTCTGAAAAGAAATTTCAAAGATATCTAACTTTTACACAAAAAAGCCCGCCGATTTTCTTAACCAAAGTAAAAAATTAAAAATTAAAAAACAATAAAGTCACCACGCCCATAATACTTTTACATTGACGTTTAAACATCTAAACGTAGAAATTTCGGTCATAATACAGAAACTCTTGCTGAAAACATGCCGATTTGCCTGACCGATTTTTTTTTTCATAACTTGGTATGAAAGTTATCTTCCCCCATAAGAATTTTAGTTGAAGGTAGATAAACATGAACCCCCGTTTACTATCTTTCGTACCACACGAATTTAACATCTATACAGTTCATAAGACCATGACGCGTACGGTCATCATCGAGGGAAGCCCAAGAATTCTCAAGGGTCATGTATAACGAGATGGAGAAAACTGGATGTTGCTCGAAGGGTGCCGAGACAAGTGCACACCCCAACGAGGTTATTACTGAACGACGTTGCGACAGAAATAGTCGCATAAGTAATTCCGACCCCCTTTCCCGTGGGGTAGCGAAACCATCATCTGCGAAGAGTCGTTTTATTGAATGTGCTAGGCGAACGAGCGTTGTGGATGTTGAGGAGGAATAAGGGTCCCTTGGCTCTGCCCGAAGATGGCTGGCATGTCGTTCGTTTCTGGGGTACTTTATATCCTTGTAAATCGTCGAGGCTCCTCTACCCCTTGTGGTTTTAATGCAGAGCAGTAAATACGAGATAGGAGTATATAGAGAGGAACGGAGCATCACTTTGCAAAATAATGCCGATTCCTCGAGGCAAGCGCAAGGCTGTTTGGTAGTTTGCAATTTAACTGGCATTAAAAACAAGATTGCTCTCATTTCTCACCGTATGCATTACCTCATCGTATACTGCTAGTCCTCGCCATTTAACGCTATTTTTTTTTTTTTTTACAGAGAAGCTCGATATCGCCTGCAGAACGTGAAAAATATAGCAGACCCAGAAGCACACCCGATCCTCAGCATCACGACCACATGCACCTCAAAAAAATGAAGAAGGAACAGGACAAAGACATGGGCCACGTAAGTATTTGTACTTATGTATCATAGCCGTATTTTTTTTTTTCTGTGAAATGGACTAGAAAAAAGTATTACATTCGATACTGCTACGTTTACCCATTGTATTCGATACACACCCTAAATGTAGGTCTTGTATATCGTGCAAAGAAATATAGTTCCAAAATACTGGTTTCGGTATTTCAACTGAAATGTTTGTTTAAATGAAGAAAAAATCAATAAAACAGTATCAATCAACACAGTGATACAATTTTTATACTTTTGGCTGCAGTTTTTTTATTTATAACAGTTGGCAAAAAATGTATGCGACTTCATACACAATTTACTAAAAGAATATGTTGATATTTCACATTCTCGTGTTACAAAACATTATCAATTATTTATACAGAAAAAACAGGTTGCTTTACCGGAACTATATTTTTTTATTATTTTCACAAAAATAAAAAAAGGTGTATATTTTGCAAACTTTTTAAATCACCTTTAATGTACAATTGTAGGTGATTAATGTACAAATACTTTCTTCCTCGCTTTCTCTAATCACGAATTCAGGGGACTAAATTTTTCTTTCGTCCATTGCGCAAATTTGATTCCAGCGTTAATTAATGTTTGTTTTTCTGTCAACAGCAAAGCGACGGTGAAAAAAGCGATCAAGATTTGGTGGTGGACGATGCGAGCGAAGGGCCGGGAAGCCCAGCGGCAAATGGAACATCCTCGCCCCGGGAAAACGGTCTCGATAAAATGGGACCATCGTCGGTGGGTCCAATGGGAGGACAAGTGAAAAAGGAGGTGCCACCGCCATCGCCTCGAAGTGGCACGAGCAGCAACGCGAGCACACCATCAGCGAAGAAGATGGAGGAACGGGAGAAACCGACGACACCGATCTCGAAACCAGTAACGCCAACTTCGGCGGGCGGTAGCAGTTCGGGTTCCGGCGGATTGAAGCCTTCGAGTTCGAGCAAACCGCTGGTCTCGGCCTCGGCGGTCGGTCCGTATCCTCCTCATTATCCTCCTCCTCATCATCCGCCGGCGGGTCCTCACGTCGACATGCTTGGATATCCACCGGGTGCACTGAATGGGTATCCAGCTAGGCCACCACTTCAACAACTCTATGACCCTCACGGTGGCATGAGAGCGCCCCTTGGGCCACTCGGCGTTCCCGGCGGAAAACCGTGAGTGTTTCTTTGACTCGGTGACTCTACCATACAACTTCCACGACCTCCTATTTCTCCGTGGTCAAGGATTATTTTCTTCAAGTTGACATTATTATTTTTCGAGGAAACAAAGTAGTCGATAAAAATCTATTTTCTACAAGGACAAATAACTGCAACCACTCACGAAGAAAAGTTATTTACCATTTTTTTTAAATATTTTTTCAAGTTGCAATGAGTAGGTTAGCTGTAATAATTATTGCTTTCATAGTCATTTCTTAATCCATTAGATTGGATATTGTATGGCAAATTGATTGATTGTAACATCTGAATTCTTCAATCTCTGTGTTTGTTACTACCAGTTCTTGTCCACGAGCGATCATAAAAAGTTTTTGTTGATTTTACGGAAAAAATGTTAGTGTCAACTTTTAATCTTGCAAAAAAGACCAAACATAATTTGCTTATCTCTGTCATTTTTCTGTAGGATTACTTGAATTTTTCTATAGACAACAATTTTTAATTTAATATCCAAAAATAACAATTTAGTTTTTACTGAACAAAGCAACATTTGCCAATTATTCAAACAACCTTCCTATTAAAATCTTATTCAAGAAGAATAAACACACAATTTCAACACTGCAATAAAAATAACGACCTATTTCTTAATTTATACAGAGCATATAGCTTCCACGTGTCCAGCGAAGGACAAATGCAGCCCGTGCCATTTCCTCCGGATGCGCTCATCGGTCCCGGAATTCCGCGACACGCGCGTCAGATAAACACACTGACACACGGGGAGGTTGTGTGCGCAGTTACGATCTCAAATCCAACAAAATACGTGTACACCGGTGGAAAGGGTTGCGTCAAAGTTTGGGACATCAGTCAAGGTGGCAGCGGAAGTGGGAAACCGGTGTCTCAGCTCGACTGTCTGCAGCGGGATAACTACATAAGATCGGTGAAGCTTTTGCCGGACGGTAGAACGCTCATCGTGGGTGGAGAGGCGAGCAATTTGAGTATATGGGATTTGGCGAGTCCGACGCCGCGGATCAAGGCGGAACTCACGTCTTCGGCACCGGCGTGTTACGCTCTCGCGATATCACCGGATTCGAAGGTCTGCTTCAGCTGCTGCAGCGATGGTAACATCGCCGTCTGGGACCTTCAGAATCAGACGCTCGTCAGACAATTCCAGGGACACACGGACGGCGCTTCGTGCATAGACATATCCGCCGATGGCTCGAAACTCTGGACCGGTGGTCTCGACAATACAGTGAGATCGTGGGATCTCAGAGAGGGAAGACAGTTGCAACAGCACGACTTCACCTCGCAAATATTCTCACTAGGCTACTGTCCGACCGGTGAATGGCTTGCCGTTGGAATGGAAAATTCTAACGTCGAGGTACTTCACGCATCGAAACCCGACAAGTATCAACTGCATCTCCACGAATCCTGCGTACTCTCGCTGAGATTCGCATCATGCGGCAAGTGGTTCGTCTCCACCGGCAAGGATAATCTACTCAACGCGTGGCGTACACCTTATGGAGCTTCAATATTCCAGGTGAGCTTTTTCGAAAAACTTTCATAGCATCTCAATCAAATAAAGCTTTTAATCTTGCTTTTAAAAAAATAGCTATTTGTTTAGGTTAAAAAATTCGAAAAACGTTAACATTCGGTTTATTTTCTTTTTTTTTTTTTTTTCAGTCGAAGGAATCCTCGTCGGTGTTGAGTTGCGACATTTCGACGGACGACAAATTCATCGTGACCGGGTCAGGCGACAAAAAAGCGACGGTCTACGAAGTGATATATTGAGGCTCCCGAACGTTTTGTTAATATATATACTTAAAGTGTACGCTTGTTAAGATATTTATGGATTTAATATATCGAGGAGTAAAAAGAAAATGCATCCGCGAGGTGAAACGCAGTGTTAGACCGAGTGAAGAACGAAAAGACAAACGATTCAACAAACGAGGAAATAAAAATACAGTGAGACACTCAATTCTCTCGAATAGTGATATAGACGATCGAAAAAAGGCGCGAGAGGGCTTCTATACGAGAATAAAATGCTCGGCATGTTCGTGTAGTTCCGTCTCTTTGTGCTTCGACGCAAGCTTTTTTACCTAGCTTATCAAGCTTTTTATTGCATTGTAAAAAAAACCTTTTTATTTGGAGTCAATTTGAATTCAGTTGATTTAAGATGAATTTAATTGAATAAATGAAATATAGTTGGCTTAACCTCACGTGAGTTTAGATATTAGAAAACTTACATAAATTTGAGCCAACCATATTATACGGTTGATCGAAACTTTATTTATTTGACTCCGAGTGAACAGTTTTTTTTTTTTCACTGTGTAAATTCCTTCTTACTGTGCGCTGCGATCAACGATATCGATAATGACTTTCGTAGGATGATCGTGCGGTCAATAAGTAAGGAAAAACGAATAAATGAGATTCGCAAGATTTTTAGGGACTGAAGTTATATTATAGTTATATATATAAATATATTATATGAATATATGAATTAAGAATTGTATAGAACTCACAGTTTATTATTAAGTAGCTACAGAGACGTTCAGTAATTACAAGTTACGAGTCGAATGAAAAAGAAAAATGGAGGTCGGAATCATGAAAATCTTCTTTTGAGATGAGCATCCGTAAACAACTTTTTATTCCCTGATGATGTGCAGGCTGGCGTACGGAAGTGTGTACACTCGAATCGAAGGAGGATGGCTTGTGTAATATAGAGCTCTATTATCTTTTAAGCGAAACTGCGGATGCAAATGAGCGAATGAGAAAAAGAGAGAGAGAGACAGAAAAAGTAGTGAGACCGGCATGAAACTAAATACGAGATAAATATTAAATAACGCTGTACAGTATAGTGTCAGTCTCTAGAAAGACGAAAACATCGTTTGAAAATAACGAGAAGAAGAAGAAGAAGAGGAAGAAGCTAACGGGTTTGTAAGATGTTATGCCTGAAGACGTATCGAACACTGGGGGCTTAAGCTCCGTCAACAAGTAGGGGAACACAAGACCTGCTGCTGCTAAATTGTACGTGTACTATACATATTATACATATATAAATACAGAAGAACCAGAGAAGGAACAGAAAAAAAATGTCACGCGACAGACGAAATAATGCGAAAAAAAAAAATTAACTACGTAATTTCATACTTAGTCGAGACTACTTCATGTTACGAAGAAAATGGACTGAAAGCGTGATCCACTAGACGAACACCGAAATGTGTCCGGAATAAATAATAGAGTGAAAGAGATGAAAAACTAAGTGACGTGTGGACGGACCGAAGTGTAACGGTGCGAGATTGTTACGCGGACGCCTGTTTTAATTGCGAATTCACAGTAAACACTTGACGAGATATTTTTGTGACAGATGATAACGACGACAGTGGTCGAAGTATTGTGCGAGCCCTTATTTCTATCGATGGAATTAGTCTGTGAAAAATAAAAAGAGAATTAAACGAGGATGCGAAACGATTAACGAATGTAATGTGAGTATTAGCGGCTCGTATCCACGAAGTACGATGTAAACCGGAGGCCTCTTATAGGGTATTAGCGCATTATTCAGAGCCAACGCGTGTGAAACAGATGCATACCGATATTTATATTTTGTTACAGGATGACACAATGACACCGCTGTGGTAATTCGGACGCGCTTTTCCTGTTATTAAACAAGATTATTATCATTATTGTTCAATATTAGCGTCGTTTCTCGTCATTCGTTTCAAGTGAAGCGCTATCTTCATCGCGCATTTTAATATGTCTTTATTGACTTGACGACCAGCGAAAGAAACATAAATAAATGCGGACGAGCCGTACGAACGACCACAGCTCCGATAATAGACCAATAGAAACAACGATACCTCAAGAAGACTCAATAGTTAATTATCGCTAACGAATCAACTGTACAAATCGATATTCTTTTACAGTAAATCACAGACACACCACGCAAAATGCGAAAAGTAAAGAAAACAATGAAATCTGAAATTCGATAGCTCATTTATGTATTATTGTATGTACTATTGCCTCCCCTACAACACTTGGTGAACACTTGTGTATTCACCAAGTCGCTGTTTTATTCGCAAATCGGTTCACGTGTCTTTAGTGGCAGTCGTCTATTATTAAACACACGCCCGGTGAGACACGGCGCTTCGTACCAGAAAACAAAAACGATTCATCATTTTTCGTGCACAGTTCATGTTGTTCCTATAGCTACGCGGAAATTGTTTCTTTCGGCAATTAAATCATCTATATATATATTAATATATATATATATATAAATACATAAGTACTGTTGTTTCATTTACCTAGTCCTCGTTTCATAGATTACGATAGCAAACATATGACTCAAGTCATTTGAAACGTCTCCTATTATATGAGTATAAGTCACATTTATGAATTGATTATTAAAGTTGAAAAATGTTTTTGTATTTTTTTTATAGACTGGCCACTCTTGCCCTCGAGTCCTAAAATTCATTAAAGTGATATGACAGAGCTCCAGAAATTGTTATGGATATTAAAGCTTGCGGGAAATACGACCATGTTTGAAAATGAAGCAAATTGGGCTACACTGGAGAGTAGATGCTCAGTAAAATCGAGATTAAACTTAAAAAATGTTAACCAGAAAGTAATGTTCATAGGAATTTGTTGATGACAGGCACGAAAATAGAGAGAAACGGATTTTTTTTTAAAGTCAAGATTAACAATAACTTTTGTGGGGAATTACATATTTTTTATTCACTTTTTATCATTATATGCCCTAAGCGTAATAGAATTGTCTGTTGTCTGTAAATAATAATTTTTCGGAGAAAATTAAATTACTGTTTCTTAAGTATATAGCATCCTCTTAATTGTACTGATGGCTATAAATAATGAATTGGGTGGGCATCAAAATTCTCTTCCCCATGAATCCATTTCATGTTAATTCCAGGAGTTTCAAATTATATTGCAAATAATACTATATGAAAATGAATCCCTTTTAGTAGCCATTTGACGGCCGGCGAGTCCTGAAAGTTTGGAGCAGCTAAAAAGTAGTCACAAATGGTACATTTACACATAAAAAATGCATAAACGATTAGTTATTTTAAAAATACGGAAAGAAAGAGTGATGCATATTAAAAATGTAGCAGTAGTCATTTTCCGCTTTGATATAAATTCTTGTGCATATCGAAACAACTTTCCTATCGTCGATGATTTTCAAAAGTCGCGCCTTATGAACCACCGTCGAGAGCGCGAAAAAGCGTAGAGCGTCATCTGCGCGAAAGGTCCGAACCACGAACCATGGAGACTAGCGTACAGAAGGCCGAACGCTTATGGGGAGAGATCCGAAAATATAGTCGATGAAACATCCGGGCGTTAAGGTTTTGAAAATTGCCACGAGCGTCGCTTCGATCGTTGAGAGTCGAAGTTAAGTCAAGAGGCAGTGATACTTCCCCCACCACTTTCAAAAATTTCAAAACCTATTTTCTCGCAAAATACTCGGCAGAAATAGCTGAAATTTTGATAGAATGTGCGGAAGTATTGCACAATTGGGCTAAGCTTCGGGCTCTTCGATATTCAAAGCCGTTTGTTTAAGAGAATCGATAAACCGAAAAGTGGAGTGAGGTGCGAGAGAGACAACCCTATAGGCGTTTAACATTGGATGAAGAAATTTTCGGTTGTAATACTTCAATTGATAATTAGAATTAATTGAAGAATTGAAGTCGAGTTAAAGATTTGAAGAATTGAGTTAATTGAAGTTGAATTAAAGAAATTGAAAATTATCGGATATTTCCCGATTGTTTCGTTGCGTAGCGCGAGGGATTTTTGAGCAAAATTAATGTCAATCGATGTTACGCAGGGAAACAATCAGGAAATATCCGATTCATTTTCAAGCTCAAGGGGTATAAGGTTGATTATTTTCTTAACCTCACTTACGACTAATAAGATTGCGATATTTAACATTTGTATTAGCTGTATTAGCCGGAACATTTTGTTGAAATTTTTAGAGATGTTCTCACCAGCTTCATCACCGAATCGCTTTCCTTGCTCACTCATATCGACGATCGTGAATAGCACTTTGACGTTTCAAACATTTGCATAGGTTACAAGTGACAGAAATATTGTTTATCGCCTAGCAACCTTGCGGGGGAATTCTCGAAAAATTATCGATATAATTTCGACCGAGTTGTACCCTTGTACCACGTGATGTTAAATGCGGCGCTCTTATTGGTCGAAATTGAGATTGAAAAATTAATCGTCGGTATATCACTGAGCGTTAACGCTTGGCTTTTCATTTACTACGGATTAAAGACACATTAATTTACTAAATCTTTCGGTTCAAGCAAATTATATACTAATTCCCTCCATACAAATGGAAATAATACAAAATAAGCAATTTAAATAATCTCTGTCTCGCTGTCTCCTTCCATTCTCAGTCTATCTCTCTTTCGGCTCTCAACGCCCGCCGCGCCTCTATCGGCAGTTGCTGGCACAAAATGCGGATGTTTCGTCGACCACTTGCACAACACTGCGTTCGGCCTCCTGTACTCTAGTCTCCATACTCCATGGTCCGACTGTGAAAAGCTTCGTTTCAATATGGCGGCCAGTACCTAAAACAATACGCGTCTAAGCGGTCATTGTCGCTGTTATCGTATTATTTATGCGGCGGGCTCTTATTATTTATCAAAATGAATATGTCAGTGGAGAAGAAAAAATATCCCTCGGCACTGCCAACCAATTGGCCGACGAGAGACGACGCGCCACGAAATAAACCCCAAAGTCAGTTGACATCGACCGGAAAGGTTGACGTTTACAGCTACTACAGGTATGTTTATGTAGTGATTAACGGTGAATTATAAACAATTACATATTTACACAATTTTCGCATACATTTCTTATCTGGCGATCCTATTTTTTATCAACATTCTCAATCGTTTTTCTGTTTAAAAACCAATAAAACATTTCAGTCGTGGAGTCAGAAACGATGCATCATTGGTACCACCGATAAGACAAACTGCTTCTATATTTAAACAGCCTGTGACGATTTATAAGACGCAAGAAGGCAAAGTAAAAGATATTAAACATGGAATTCAAGAGAAACCAAAACAGGTTAGTAAGCACAGATTCTCCTGATAACAAGATTTTAAAAAAATAAATAAACCGATAGAAGTTAACGGTGTTGATCGAAACATTAGGGGTGTACTAATGTATTGATTGTTTACCACTAACGCGGGCTCTGGTTTTTCAGTAAATCTTCATTTGTATCTTCTTGTCGTTAGAGCTTTTTTTAAAATGGAATACAATATTTTTATATCTGTTTTAATTAATCATCACTCATTAACATAGATGAAGCACATATGAACGCCGATCTTTTGTGCTATAATTACAGTTGAAATGAGTTTCAAAAAAATTTCACTATCCGTGCAAGCTCATCTTTCCTGTGAATAACATTGCACAAATTTCAATAATCAACAATATCTGTAAAACTATCGATTCATTTTTCCACTTACACAAATTTTGTAATCTTCTATCGGATAGCTGGAGATGATGTGGATTAAATCACTTTCAGGTCATTCCAAAAGTTTTATCATAAAAAAGCTATTTCTGTAAGAACAATTTTGGATACTATCAAAATTGTGTTTTCATCAGTAATTCAGAACTCGAATGAAATATAAGCATTCAAAGTTTGTGCTTATCAGGGATTGACTATAATCCAAGAAAATTGTATTTAAAAACATTTAGATTTGAATCACTATATTTTTCTTCAATAACAAGAAGTAAATTACCGGAAATAGGGATTGAAGATTATGTTAATCGAGTTACTTGAGAATTATCGGTAGTTATTTAAATGGAAAAATATTTTGAATACATTTTTTTTCAAGAATTTCTGCCCATCTCTGAGGCTTATCGGTTACTCTGAAATGGAATAAATTTCTAGGATTTCCACCCAGAGCATTTCCAGGTCTTGTTTTTAATGCAGAACTTTTTTCAATCACTCTGTGTATTTTAAAAAATGTTGAACATACCTTAGTATTGGAGAGATTAAAGAAAGCTTGACGCCTTTCCTATTCCATCGCACAGTGCACTCCCTGTTTTTCCCATGTGAAATATTTAATAGACAACTATAGTTTTATGAGTTGTCTTCCCGTGGTTTTTTCCATTCGCACACACTACTTGTATTATACTATGAAACCGTCTTCGTTACTCTAGGAGGGAGCGGATAAAACAGACGGCAAGTATGGCTCCCAAGATAAACCTAAACAGGTAATTTCCAATTGGCACGAACACCCTGCAAATCTCTATTAATCCGTACCCAGAAAAAAATAAAAACTCAAACAAACATTTGCATGACCATCTTTTGTCTGTATAAAACCTACAGGTATGAGTAATTTTCAAAACAAAGGCATTTAATAAGTTGTTACTTTGAATAACTATGAGTAATTAACAGAGAATACAAAGATTATCAAACTTTGAAAATAAAATGAGTAATTGGAGTTTTTTTTATGTTGATACTTTTCTGGCTAAAAATAAATGCAATTCCAAGATGTTTTACAAACATACACATTGAAATAAAAATACTGGATGTATTCCTTATTTCAAGTTGGTATTGGAATTATTTCGTGTTAATAGTCATAATCTCATTACAGCTTTTTGTAAATAATTATTCACTGTTATAGGAACTGAAAAATATTTTAAATACAGTTAATTTGAATATTACTCATGCTTGTTAACTACTTACCTTAACTATATCTGACTCTGTTAGTCAAAGTACCTATGCAGTTTAATTTTATTTTCGTATATTATTTTCAAATGTTGTCGTAGTGATTATCTGGGAAAACCCTATTTGGTGAATTTATAGATTTATTGTGTTGCCCAAGTATTTCCTTTAGAAATAGTAATATTTTCGTAGAACGGTAATTGAATTAAGCGCGTCATACGTATCGTTGTAAATCGGCCCTTATTAGTTAGATAAAAATCTATTTAGTTTGCACTTGTAGTAACATGAGTGAATGCGAAATCAATTTATCAAAGGGTCTTCAACGTCACAAGCAATATATATGATTTACAGTTATTCTGGGAAAAGCGTTTGGAAGGTCTGAGGGCGTGCGATCCCGATGGTTACGAATTCGACGCGATGGATTTACCGAAAACTCTAAGACCGGTCGGCCCTTACATTACCGAGGAAACGCTTTTGCAGAGCGTAGCAACGGCATTACACGTCTCGTCACAACCTGTGACCGGTCAAACGGGATCTAAAACAGCCCTGGAAAAGAATCCCGGGGTATTTCTCAACCCTGATCAGCCTTTGGTTCAGGTAGCGAAAACCGGCAGTGGTTCTCTGTTTAAAAATTCGAATGCTCGAGGAAAACAGCTCCTAAATTTGCGGAAAATAAATCTTTTTCTTCTTATTTTTGTCTCAGGCTGTTGCAATAGCGGACGACGACATCAAGAAGCAAGAAGACCGTGTAGCGATAGCGAGGAAAAAGCTGCAAGAAGCGTTACGATCTATATCCGCAACCCTATAAGCGTAAACGTGTAAAAATAGAATTAATATCCGACTACGAGACGCATAAATATTTTTTCGAAGCGTTTTCTTAATGGACGTTTGTCGACGAGACACTCGCTCGTGTTTTAATGGGTTGAATCTCGAAGAAATTTGGCGCCAATGAAAATACTGTCATGCTCACTCATCTGTACACAATTTAGACTTAAGAGCCGTTGTTATGTGTAATGTACTTGTAAGTTACTATAGCTCTACGTTAATATGCCTGACCATTTTTTTTTTCTAATTAAATGTTCGCGAACATACGAACGTGTGACTCGGAAATTCGTTGTTATTCAGTTTTACTTTTTTGATAAACTCACCTCCCTTTTTTTTTAAATTGTTTTATAGTTTCAAATTCGGGTTTAAGATCCTAATATCGTTTGCAAAGATATCGAACTTCGGAATTTTTGGAAACGTATTCTTAGTGTAAAATACCTTTTAGTTGTTGGTAAATCTAGATATGCTGATTAGGACATTAAGGCACTTATTAATTCGTAATAATGCGATTGAATAATTTATTATTCAAATAGAGCATATCCAACCAAAGTTAATACAAAAAGCAGTCGATTAAGCGTTTATTTTTTATTAAGTTTACGGTTGTTTTTGACGTTTTCTGCAAATGCTAGCATTTTACTTGTATATTTTCTTAAGCTACTGCACTTCTGACGAGTTAAGTCAATGAAAAAATTGTACAGTGCGTCATGAAAAGTTTTATACATCAATTGATCTATCGACGAATTTCAACAGAAACACATTTCCTTTCAGAGTTTTCAAGGAATAATCTGTAATTTTTCATTGATTTTACTGTTCCAAAATCTATTCCATTTCTTGAAAGTTGCTTCAGTGAAAACGGCTTTTTCAATTTTTAAAAAGTATATTTAATAAAGCATAATTTTTTAAAGTTTAATATTAGAGGGAAACTAATGTAGTACATTCTTTAAGCATTTTCCGAGGTAGAAACAAATAAATTAATGAATGAAAAGCAGACCACGTCGAAATTGGCGAAGAAACACTAATTTGCTTTGCTAATCGAAAACATACGTCTATGGATATTTGCATTTGTCAGATAATACTTGTACAGGCTATTGCTAACGATAATTTCCCAGGCTGAAATCAAATTAAGCACTTACATAACTAGTGTAAAATGAAGACTCCTCTGACCTTATTTTTTTGCATCCTCATACAGGAGGTTTTTTCGAGATTTTCATGTCTGATGTCTCAAAATGGTCAAAAAAGTCAAGAAGAGTGGTTTAGAAAAAATGTGTGTGTGGGTGCGTGCAGATTTTCTTGTAAGCGCGATAACTATCGTAATTTTAGCTGTACTTTGACGCGAAAGGATTGAAAATTTTTAAGTTGACAGCATTCTTTATATTTAAAAAAAATCGTTTTCACTTTATAACTTTCGGAAATTAAGAGTACGAATTTGACGAAAATCTCCAGAGCAGTTATAATTCTACTGCAATTTTAGTTATCTACAAATACTTGAACTCCTGTAATTTATGAAATATTCGGCTGCACTTTTCGACATGATTTCACGAATATTGATTATCAATGATGAATTCAGTCAAATCTCGGTGTGTCGGTAAATTTCGATTTTGGTGAATAAACAAGAAAAGCAGGAGCTACGGCAGAGGAAATGTTGCAATTTTTTACAGATTTATCTTACGTTTTTTACACCTATGGACTATCATCGAAAAAGATGCGGGTAAATATTTGACGTTAATCTGTCGAGCCTTGAAATTGGCAAGGTTCTACTTTGCATAAGTAATCGTTTTTTAATAATGAAAATACACGGTGGTAAATTAATTTCCATTTACATATTTCGCACCTGACTTACGAATCGGTGCTTGCACCTGGAGCCCAGGATTTTACAGTCCAAAACAAACGATTGTAAATAGTGAAAAAAGAGTGTGCAGCCAGAATTACCATGCCGACATAGTCGAATGCCTGTCTTCAGGTTCCTTCGACTAATGAAAATCCTGCTTACCTTTGAAATTTCCAAAGGTGAGTAGAGATATTTTTGCGATCATATTCCTACAGCCGAATTCTTTTCCGAATAGAAAGTTGAACCGGTGCAGAAATCCCTCGGGGCCTGGAGCTCGTAAATTCAATTGCCCTGCACCTTGAAGTGAGCCACGACAATAATGATTCTTCTGGTAGTACAACGTTCTTGTTAGCAGTCGCATTTTCTATTTGCACTGCCACCAGCAGCTGGTCTTTCGGAGGTACATAAAGATAAAATGCTGAAAAATCTGGGTGGAAGCACCGACTTTTCCAAGCAAGTAAAACCGATGACTCCTTTGAATATCATAATAGGCAACCAGCTATTCGACCGGAAACGACAGTGCAAGTAAATCTACTGTTGTCCCTTCTTCGACCAACACAAGAATTTTCTCAGCTCGCCAGCTGTCCAAAGGCACCCACCACTTCGAGATTGAAAAAAAAAAGGAGAAGAAGAAGAAGAAGAAGAGGAGGAATCTTTTCGTTGAGCCTCACCTTTTCTCGATCATCAATACCAAAAGCCTGGGGAAAGGAAGGGAAAGCGAGGAAGGGGGCGTTTCAAATTTCTGTACATTGAAATTGAGGATTCGTTAGTATAATAGATCTGGGTCGTGGTCGACCGGAAACCGAGTTGCGCCCAAGAGACGGATGACCCTGAGGCGTCACACAAGTGCCCCGATGACGAGCTCCAAGCCCTCGATCTTTTTCGATACGCGCATGAAGGAGATGTAGAGTAAATGCAGAGAAAAGGAAGCGAGGGAAGAGAGTAAGAAGAGGAAAAAAAAAGCAGACTTCCGTTCTGAGTATCGAAGCATCGTCATTATGTAGACGGCTAGGATCCACGACTAAGCACACGATGATATATCGAGTTAATTCATTATCATACGTTGCATTAATACTTCATTATACTATTGCACTATAGACAGACTATTGACAGTATCCTATTACGTAAAACTTGCTGACTCCTATGCTGCGAACCCCGTATGACAGCGACTCTCTCTGTCTCTATATCATTGACATTTCCAGTTAGGCAAATAAACGTACCAACAACTGGGAGTGTACATTTAAATCGATGATCAAATTCAGCGCACGTAATTTCTTCGAGCTGTCTGACAATGCCCGGAGACAAAGAGTTTGCTAACTTCCACGCAAATAAATCCAGACAGGAATTATTGGGATGCAAGGTTGAGCGAATTTGTAATGAAATATTAGTCACCACGAATTGCTCCACGTGAATGAACTGAATGTTTGAAAATTAAGTAATTATGCGGTGTGCTTGTGAATAACTTGGAAAAAATAATGCAATCATTCATAATTAAATAATTCCAAGAAATCATTTAAAAATGCAAATAAATCTAGGCAGGAATTATTGGGACGCAAGATTGAGCAAATTTGTAATTAAATATTAGTCACCACGAATTGCTCCGTGTAATTGAACTGAATATTTGAAGATTCAGTAATTTTGTGGCGGGCTTGTGAATAACTTGGGAAAAATAATGCAATCATTCATATTAGAATAATTCCAAGAAATCATTTAAAAATGTAAATAAATCCAGACAGAAATTATTGGGATGCAAGGTTGAGCAAATTTGTAATTAAATATTAGTCACCACGAATTGCTCTATGTGAATGAACTGAACGTTTGAAAACTAACTAATCATGCGGAGTACTTGCGAGTAACTTAGAAAAAATATTGCAATCATTCATATTGAAATAATTCCAAAAAATCATTTTTAAATGCAAATAAATTCAGACAGGAATAGACGCAAATAAATCCAGACAGGAATTATTGGGACCCAAGGCTCAGCAAATTTGTAATGAAATATTAGTCACAACGAATTGCTCTATGTGAATGAACTGAACGTTTGAAAATTAATCAATTATGTGGAGTACTTGTGAATAACTCAGAGAAAATATCTCAATCATTCATATTGAAATAATTCCAAAAAATCATTCAAAAGTAACTATATTTTAAGGTTTTAAAACATTGACATTTTTTAAAGTAATAGTCATGAAAAAATTATCGCAAAATGAAATTTTAGTTATTCCAAGTAGCAGCACAACCTATCAACTTGCAGCTTAGCTTTTAGCAGTTTAGTTTAGTATTAGTGAAATAAAATTGTGGAGAGATTCGTCGGGCATTGTGTGACACATGCTTGCATAGCTTTAAAATTAAGTGCGAGCATATAGAGAGGGAGTAGCCGACTTCCAAGTAAACCAAGATATGCGTGCTCGCACACGACAAGTGTCTTCGTGGTTGCGCAGCTGTTCTTTACGAGAGAAAGAATGGACGAAGCAAGAGAGTCGAATGGGCCGGACGGCGTGAGGAAGTGAGGCAGAGAGACACAAGGTGCACGCGCCACCGAAATCTTTGGGCCCTCGGGGCTGCGCTCGGTGGCCCCCAAGGTGGCTCGCCTTTCTTCTTAAAACGAAAAATCTCTTCCTTCGCGTTTTTCATCCCTCTAGCTTGAATAATAACTATAATAAAAATGACAACAACCCCGGACCCCATCGTGCGAGGACTCCACGACTATATATTATCCATTGTAGCATAACCCAATAGTATAAGACCCAAAACACTTTCTCGCACACGACACCTACTGTTGTATTCTATACTATTATCATATTTCTATTATATAGTCGATCCTTCGTGGAGTTTGGTTTTCCGGCATGCCCGACTCAAATCTATGACTGATTTTTATTCTTTTAAATATGCTTAACTAAATATGATCAAAAAACATTAAGTCAAAATCACTTGGAAGTTAAAATGTTGTTGTATCATTAGATATTATTAGGAATCTGAGTTAAAGAATCAGCTGAGATTTGAGTTATATTGTGATAATTTAAATATATAGTCCATTTTTTGTGGCACTTAGATTTCCGGTGGAACTGTCCGAAAAATTATGACCGATTTCCGTTTTTTTATAATACCTTGTTTTGCATTTTTATGAAAAAAAAAACATTTTGTTAACGTTTTCAGAACTAATTTTCAAGTTAAAAAATAAAAACAAATTTTTGGACCTGTTTGGAATTTTTAATGGGACGACGGTCTGAATTTTATAGCTTTCATTTTGTTTCTCACTTATTTTTTGCATGATTCTTTTTTTTTATGTCACTCCTTAAAAAATATTTTTTAATCTAAATCGGGCTACCAAAATTCGCGAAATTATCACATGTCATGGAATTTTGTATATTGTGACACTATTATTATATTTTTACCGTCTCCTTTAATGCCCAGGTAGTTAGAAAAATTTTCAGCCATCGCTATCTGAAATCTGTAAGCTTAATTTTTTTGTTAGTTTGCTTAGAATTATTCTTCAAAGTATTTCACCAGCTGCGTTTCTTTCACTATTTAATCACAGATCTCACGCTGATGCGAATTAGCGATTTCGAAAAAATATCGCCGGTGGCCGAGACTATTAAAAAAAAAAAACCATGCTGCACAAAGCAACTCGAAAAAATGTACTCATGTTCATCGCTTCAAAAATTGTTTTCCAAAAATCATCTGTGCTATCGGAATTTTCGGAAATGCCTTGTTTCATCCAATTTCATTTTATCCACGACAAAACAGCATTAAAAACGATTTATCCACTTCGCTGGCGATTACTCCTATCATATTCCGATAGACAGAAGCTGAGATTTGTTGGGTAGCCAAGTTGACGACGTTCCTCGAGTACAGTTCTCAAAGGACGTTCGCTTTAAAATCGACACGGTGAAAAATGATTGGATCAAGCTTTCTTATTTCATGAAAAGAACAGCTTCGCCTATTCTCCCTCTTGGGCCCCCTTAATACGATAGTTTGTGTTCAAAGCTTAGAGAAACAAAAAAAGAAAGAAAAAAAAAAAAAACACACAACAACCAGAAAACGGTGCGACTGAATATAATCGCAGAGTTTGCAGTGCATTTGGTGCTCTCTTCTGGAGAGACACGAAAACGAGTGCAGAGCGCGTCTCTCGATCTTCGACGTAAACCTCGCGCTCTGCACAAAAGAATGCCCAGGTAGTCGTCGGTTTCAGGTAAGCGTAAGCCAGGTACGCCAGGTGGTAACCTCTTTTTTCTTTCCTCTTCATCGTCTCCTTCTCTCTCTCTCTCTCTCTCTCTTTCTCACTCTATTGGTCTCGCTTGCTATGCGAGCTTCTCGCCCGATCGGGCCACAGCTGTTTCCTCGCTCATAAAGGGCGGCTCTCCCTCATTGTCAACCGTGAGCCGAGCAAACCGAGTGAACGAACGTACACTGGCGAGTGAGCAAACGTCGGAGCCCGCCGCCGATGTTCCTCATGCTACGAACCGAGCCTGTCCGGCACATGTGCCCCTTCCAAATCGTTATAATTTACCGAACACGCGAACCGGCTGATCCGGTGCGGGCAGCACGGACAGCGTCGAGCACTATGGTCTATATGCGCCAGTACAATGCTACTAGTTTTATCTCCACTCTAATATATAAGCATACATACGAACGTTTGGTGACGTTTGAATCGGTATGGAACGACTGCCGATCGGAAGAAATTTATTCGAGCGACTAAAAAATGTTGTCATATTACTTGGGCTATTATTGTATTTTTACTAGGAATTTAATTTGAGTGGTGGACAAATTAAGAAAATTGTTTTTACCGGTCGTGCGGAGATCTCGCAAATATTTGATTAATCGAAGACGCTTCATTCGTAATGTGATCGATGCGATACTGGATCACGTTCGCGTTCCACGAGGTTGATGATTTTCGCGATGTATATATGATGCAACACGTCGATCAAACGATCGATAAAATGAATTGCAAATACGTATTTTGGAAGACAAAATACACGTTGGTGTAAAGTATAGCAAATTAAGGGTTTAGTATGTAGGCTGTAGGTTTTGCTATGAATGCGGCGATTATTTTTTTTTTTTTTTGAAGAATAGATTCTGGACTTTGGTTTATGCTGATTTTATTTGCATCGAATCAAGCTGTGAAAAACGCTATGTAGCGAATTCGAATCTGTTGAGATTTTTATTTTTTGCCGATTTTTTAAGTTAGGGTAATGAATATTTTTGCATACCGTTTTGCTTTTTGGACATTTTTAAAAAACATTTCACAGTCACAAAAATTGAAGAATCCGAACAATATTCAACCAGAATTATTTTTTTTGCTTTGACAAGCTGTTTCAAATGGTTACAAATGGTTACGGCACATTTACGATTTTCGAAAAATCAATAGGAGCATATTTTTCATATTCTATTTTAAAGAGTTTCGGCTCTTTAAACAGAATATCGGCATCAACACCAGTTGAAAACCCAATGTTTAATAATTCTTCGTTTCAGGCGGAAAATGTCAATCCTAGGGTAAATAAATCAAGAAGTCCAATAACTCCGTTGTATCACCACTAAACATCTTCAAGTGTATCGAAATGTTTTTAGACTCAATATCGGCTACTCTAAAGTTACAAAAGGGGCGCACCATATGATGGTTACAGCAAATTTACGATTTTCGAAACATCAGTAGGATCATCCAATTTCCTTCCAGCAACTGTGTGCCGGCGACCCAAAAAAAGCCTCTCTTGTTCAGTGCCATATGCGCGGATGGAAATGAGGAGGGATACGGAACCGATTCGGTTGGTGAAAATCAATTTTCACTGAGTTTTTCCGGAGGAACGGAGGCTCCCATGTTTGATCCAGGATACGTGCGGTATGGTGTTGGTGGTAGAATATAATATCGATCTTGGCAACGATGACGAGGACGACGGCGTCGACACAGCTGGACTTGTGCCGCTTCTCTCTTTCTCTTTCTCGGCGAGACACCCATCTGCCACGTAATCGATGTCGATCGGCCTTCGTAATCGAGGCACGCCACACAGACTTTCTCTCCCTCGTAAGTTTCAAGCTCGCTTTCCACAGGAAGATGAGGAGGGAACTCCCCCTTTTTGTTTCTCACTATTCTTCGCTTAGCTCGCTTACATGCTGAAAAAGCCATTTTGTAAAACTATTGATCGTTGTAATTCACCAAACGAAATTTTATTAGACTCACGAAGTTTCGATTTAATTCATTTCTACAGAAATTAGGGCTTTGCTTAAAACGTTTTTTCAATATGCAGATTTATTGCCTCAGAGTCTGTCTTATAGATATGAATTATGATTATTGTAAATCTGAAATACACATACAGCATAAACCAAAGATTGAATCCATTATTTTGTTCTCTTTTGTGCTGAATATCTCACAGATTTTAACTGCACGGTGATAGTTAAAATTTATTTATAACTGTTATGTTATAATTTATATTATTCGAATACATGGCGAGTAAGTAAATACTGTAAAGAAGAGACTTTGTGATAGGTTGGAAAATACAATTGATTTTTGTTTCTGTATAATATTGTCTGTCGTTCCTTTTTATCAATTTAGAACAACTTCCACGTGCGATTAGTACATTTTTATATCCATATCGGTCGCATCGATATATCGAACGATGCCAATCCGACAGAAAAATCATGTTTTTTTTTAAAGCCTTAGCTTTCCATGTTAAACTTAATATACACACTGCCCACGATTTGTATTGATAAATTTCGTTATATTTAATATAGTACAAAATTGCAATGAATGCAATTTTCAATATTAACTCAAGATATGTGTTCCCTTAGATCGTATGTTGTCAATTGAAGAGTCGAATAACATTTTCCAATCTACACAGAAAATTTTACCACGAAATTGAATATCTGGGATGGTATTCAGAAAAAAATCCTCTAAAATTTTGCAGCATATCTTACAGGAAAGCTTATTAAAATTTGTGAAAATTTATTAAAGAAATTATTGGCGCAGGTAAAAACTTAAGATTTACTGTGAACTCGCGTCAAGAGGAATAGTTTAAATTATAAACGTCACGACAATCACGCATTCATTTAATCCAAAAAAGATTTTCCCCTCGTTACGTACAATTAAAAGTGCGCATTTCAATACCCTTAAAATAAATAATGCTGAGTGTCCTATTTTTTTTTGTTCTTGTCAAATGTATTCCAAACCCACTATTTGTAGGCAGTAATTAGAGACGTGTATCGTCTTGTGTATCAAATCGTCTTGGGTATCGTTCAACCCAATGTACCACAATACAATACAGTAGAGTCCCACATATGCAATTCTACCGTATCCATTGACTTTTCTTTTGATGACTATGTATATGTTTCGTCATCCGGGACATGACGTTTTTTTTTCTCGGCTGTTTGTCTTCGTAAAGACGAGAGGCACTTCTCGTGCTCTCATCTCCCTGACAGAAGTTTCCGTTTGTCCGTCGCGTTGTGGTACCTGGACCCGCGACTTCCGGTCTGCTGCATTGTTCGATTCACTCGTACGCCAGGAAGAACCGCCCAGCACACGAACTTTATGTATTCCCTATACCTACAGTCATCGCATACGCGCAAAATTCGTGTAGAGAAGTTTCGCTTCGCCCAGAGAATAAGCGGAAAAAAAAATAAAAGTGAATACAAAAAATAGGAATAAAAAAAAAGGCATCGCACAGAACAAAATCTATTGACGACTGGCGACTGAAAAGCTGCCATTCCACGCTCGTTCTCTCTGGTCGTCTGTGTTCTTTTCTCTGCAGAGAACGCAGCGCCATGGCTTTTTCGTTTCAGCCTTCATCGTTTGGCCCTCGTTCTCGTTCTTTTTCGTCCCGACTACCAACGATGCAACGACTGATGGGCGAATCGTTCTGCTGGAACTGGCCCGACCAAAAATTCACCCCGCAACGACAAACCCAACACAGACGAGCGTTCCAATCGATTGATTCACTCCGAATGCCTGCCATTCATATTTTAGCTATTATTCAGTTATGCAATTAATAGAAATATTGGAATAGCTGAAAAGCTGAATGGAAAATATATAAATATTGAACTATTTTCTTTCAGTATTGGTCTATCATTTTTTATAATCAAAACCGTCGTTTTTTATGAAATAGATAATTACGCGTGTACACAAAGAGCATTGCGAATTACGTCTATTGCAAGAAATTATATATAAGTGTAATAGTTTTTGTTTTTGTTTTTATTTTGGATAAACAATAATTTGCAATATTACGAACGATTGTGCTTTTGTGAAAATTAATAATTGGGAGATCATACACAAAGTGAATTGGAAGTTGTGAATTTTGGAATAACGAATTTGGTATTTATGGTAATTGGTAATTACGTACGTAATTGGAACGAATGCACGGGCGAATAGAATTTATAGCGAAATTAATTATATACGAGATAGAAATGTCAAATAAGAAAATTAATAAACTCAATGTTATTTTTTATTTGAATCTTGTTGTTATTTTAAATATGAGATACGCGTTGCAGAATTGTTTTTTTTTTTTTTTCTTTCATATTTTAGTGCACGAGCGACGAGGTATGTTATTAAACGCTCGTCCGTCTGCTGCGTCGGAGGGTGCGTTGACCGAAAATCCACCCTAGGGCTCCGATCATCCCGCAGACAGTTGTATTTGGATCGATAGAAGCAAACGGAAACGCCGTATTTTCACACGCCCATTTATCAACACGTTTTTTTTCTCAATTTTGTTCCAATTACATGTTATTAAAGTTTTCTTGAGAAAGTGCAACAGCGACACGACCATTTCGCGGTTGCATTACATACGTCTGCAATATCTGGTTGAAAGAGCAAAGGAAGCGTGGTCTCGAGGTCGATATATGTCTGCAGTGCGCTCTCGATTTTTATGGATATTCGCTCTCTCGATTGCGTCAGTAATACCCGCGAAAGCCCACGTGAAAATTTTGCACTGAGCCTCCGGTCGATCGAGAGAACGTCGAAGCGCTCAAGCACAGATTACGCAGTACCTGTATATCTGTATACTATATAAATTTTACGTACCTACATATATATATATATATATATATATACATATGTGTGTGTGTGTATATATGTATACTCTTTGTGCGTTATTATTCAGTGACGAAGTGGGAAAATATCGTTCTCGTACTCTCGATATGTTCCGCGAGCGAACGGGCGACGTTATACAATTGCTGTGTGATGGACAAGAGAGAGAGAACGTGTTTTGCACTCAGCGACAGAGGCGCTGCTGAGTTGTTACTCACTTCGCTGAGTTCTGTTCATTCTGGTCGACAAAAGTCAACCGTGGGCGCCAACGGAAGCCTCCGTAGGGGCAAACTATAATACTCGTACGTGCATAATTCTGCCTACGTACTGTACATACAGTCCAAACTCCCACAATTTGACCTATGCTTGCCGATACTTACAATTTGGGACTCTTTCCCGATTTTGCAATAACGTCCGCGTGCATGTCGATGGAGGCAAACTAAAATACTGTTACCTGCATCATTTTACCCACGTACTTTATGTACAGTACAAGCTTCCACAATTTGACCCATGTTTGACAATACTTACAATTTGGGCCTTTTTGCGATTTTGTAATCGCGTGCGCGTGCGTGTCAATGGAGGCAAACTATAATACTCTTTCCTGTATAATTTTGCCTACGTACTGTATACATATACAGTCCAACCTCCCACAATTTGACCTATGCTTGACAGTACTTACAATTTGGGCCTTTTTCGCGATTTTGCAATCGCGTGGACCTACGTGTCAATGAACACATACGATTAGCGGATTGATGCGCAGTTGTGCGTGAATACGTCCTTGAACAATGTTGCCAACTGCGCACAATTTAAAACTGTCGCTGGCGGAAGGGGACATGTACTAGTCAAACACTTTAGCTTTATTTTAAGTTATTCTTCTTTATTCTGGTTTTTTTCAGAATTCACGAATTCTGATAATCTGTTTGTCTTGGGCTCTTGCAACACGCGTGAATGCATTATATAAATGTTGAGTAATCGTCATTGCAGTTTCCCAAAAATATTATAGCGTATGACTTTTGATGTTCACAAATGAATTGCTGATTACCATTAAGGGGATGCTGGAGTCGATTAGGCGATTTCGTCGTAAACACTATTCATCGTAAATATGCTATAAATATACTTTAAATTCTGCAGAGATGTAATAAAAACCTCCATACTTCAGCGTCTGGTCGAAATACTGTTCGAGAGATACAAGAAATGTAAAAAAATGTATATTAATGAATCTCTCAAAAAGTTCGGGGTTCAGATGTGTCAAATGAGACCGGACACCGAAGCACGACAGTTTTTATTACATCCCTGCAAAATTTCAAGTATATTTGTAGCATATTTACGATGAATAGTGTATATCTATTCGCTTATGAGAAAGATCGCATCCATTCGCCATCTAGCGGTAATAAAAGATACTACATTCCAGTATTTAATAGCAATTGCTATATTTCAGGAACTTTTTACTAACAGTATGGCATTTTGTAATACGTACATATAATAGCGTCTTTTGATATACATTTATGGGCGACGTACGTATCATAGGCTGGCTCTGTTGCTGTTTCGCGTGCAGTATATAGTAATCAGAACTATGCGTGTAGACTTAGCTCGCCCGACGGTCTTTCCAATCATCGTGGCGGCCTCTTATACAATATAAGAGTTTCCACGATGCATATTGTGTGGGGACACATATATATAACGATCACAACAAACCGCGTGGCCGTAGGTACAGTGTCTGAGTGATTGGTATACATACAGCTAGCTATATATACATTAATGCCAATAAAGTCATGTTTTGTAACGATTTCTATTTCTGTTTACCCCATAAATATGCCATGTGTGCGTTTCTTATGGTGTATAGTGATTGCAGCCACACGTATAAAAATGTGATTGATGTGTAATCGCAATATTTCTTATACATCCGAGAATCTATTTTTCATCATCCTAGAAAATACTTTTGCTGCCGCTAGATGGCAACTTGGCGTACCGTTTCTCGTAAACGACAGAACCTACGGAAGAACATATAAGTCGGAAGCCTAGCTCATCGCTGATTTACCTCGTGGTATTACACTACAAGGCAAACATAGTTGCAGGACTTGTGTTTCCGATCAGATCTCTTAAAAAATAGTGACCTAACGATGGAGCAATAAAATTGTTAACCATTTCTTTCCGTGTATAAAAATCTACTCCAGCAGCCCCTTAACTCCAAAATTTTCTCTAAAACGCCAGGTTAACCGAACTTTTTCTCAGTATCACTGAAACCGGCGAAGCATATTAACCCTATTATCCTGTATACAGATAAACCGAAAATACACATAAGACACAACAAAATGACTGATCCGAAATCGATATTAAATTGTCCAACTTCGGGTTCATCGTAAATAGCCGGTAATCTCGGTTGACCTTTGACCATATAGATTCCCCCGAATCTAAGTAATTAATATAGTAATTAAGGTCCTGAACACAGTACCTTAAAAGGTGGAAAAAATGAATAGTCTTGACTGGTAACATTGCGAGGGCTTGGACTGTACTCGCATGTATACGTACTAATATATAGGCATAACCTCGCGTTGTATACTCGTATACAAACGTTGCACAGATTGCAACTGGTAATTGCTGAGTAGAGCTGAGCAGACGAATCGACTAGGCTCGCTCAGAGCCTCGGACTATACGCCGTACGACTATATCTCTCATTGTCAGCTTCAGTTGCAATTGGATCGGGATTGCAGGTTGCGCGCATCGTGCTGCTGACTCTCTGCTTATGCTCGATGATTCTCTCGACTCTAACCCCTGAAGCCGAGAGATACTGGCCCGTGAGGCCGTGCTCTCGTTTATTATCGCTTCTCCCTACTAATTTCAAAGACGAGTAGCTGCAGGAGATGTACGATATTCACGTCGAATAGGTGATGCCATGATGAGCGAGTTTCCCAAGCCTCGCGAGCTTTGATGAAAGAGGATACATCGGTTACTCTTGTCTGCATGTGTTCTTCATACGTTATTTGTTTAGAAATTAATTAATACGAAATTCGTGTATGAGACATTCAATTCAAATTGGCATTTCCCAAAATTGACCCGAATTTTTGTGTACTTTGTGAATAAGGCAATTTACTTTTTACTTTTCTCATTGTCTCATTGAAAGACAAAATTTCAATAAAACGTGGTACTTTTTATCGAGATTTCCTGGAGAAACTGTATATTGAATTTTCGTATGTGTGAGTACAAAAGGGGTATTAAACATTGAAATCGATATGATGTCGTTATGACATTTTTTCGAATTGTACGGAGGAACATTGTTTTCTCTTTGCAAACAATCGAACTACATTTTTCATTCTGAACAAGATGACCAAGAAGAAATGTTTTCTTCGTGCATTCGATTGCAGAAAGAACAAAAAAAAATCAAATTACGCAGAAAACAATTATTCTCCTAATTGCGATGCCGAATAATCATAGCTACTCGCTGAGCTTGTAAAACGTCTCTCAACAAAACGAACTCATTCCTAAACCCTTGTCAAAACCAAATGTTAATTGCAAATTTTACCGCGAATTAATTACTTCACATTTGTGTATAGACACTATCTAGGGTCGATTTAGTTCCGATTTATCTTGGTGTTTAATGGTCGCCCTGCGAAAATGTGTGCAATTAAAAAAATCTCGATCGACCGATGATTTACTGTGACAGCGGCTCCTTAAATGATCAAGTCCCGAGCTTACAACGACGTACATTATATACCGTTACGTGTAATATACAGAATATTATGTACAACCGAAAATACGCAATATCTCAGAGGCACACGCGTGCGCTTGGCTGCGGTTGCAGCGCGGAGAAACGCAGTTCCCGGCGTCGACTCACAGTCCAGCAATGCGGTTGTCCGCTCGGAGTGTAGCTCGCCGCTGCTCGCGCTGTAGCTGGCATGTAGCGGAGCTCCGACTGTGCAACCCCCTCGTCTCGGCGCCGCGTGGAGAGCTAGACTGCAGCAGTAGAAACGCTTCGTCGCGGGATAAATAGTACCTGCAGGTATAACTGCAGCTATGCTACCTTACGAAGCGGCGGCGATCGAAATCGAATGAAACAACACAAACGAACTGAGATTCTCTCGCTCTCTCTCTGTGAATCATTCTTGCTCTTCCTCTTGCGAAGCTTGCGGAGATTCCGCGCGTCCTCGTATCGCACAGAACAGCGTCTGTATGGGCTATTGGTTGGCGAACGCACTGCCGCGAATCGCATACGAGCAGCGAGCACTTCGACCACTAACCTGCGCGCGAGAGAGTTCCACGCCGTCGCCGGCGTCGTCGTCGTCGTCGTCGTCGCAAGTTTCGCAAAGCAACGACAATGATTGCGGGGGCAACCGGTTGCACGCGCTAAAAATAATCGTACAACGACTCGCGGGCACTCGCCTTCGATTCTGTATAGCACGTTTAATGTACTGCAGAGAATATACATATTTGCAACTTTACTGCTTAATTTATATGGCAAAAGTGATCTTCGCTGCCAAGGTTTTAGGTTTCGATTGCGAGGAGGGCTAGGGGTTTTTTTTTTTTTTTTTTAGTATGTAGGAATGATTGTCATGAATGTGCTTACGGGCATTAAATGTGAGCTCTTTTGCACACTCGGAGGAGAATTGGATCCACTTAATGTGGAATACCCAGGCAAACAAATTTTTTTGACCACAAAAATATTTTTGTTTGGCTGCTATTTGCATTGGTTGGATAAAGAGGTCAGAGAAGTTGGAATATATGTGCGATAAAATAAGTTTTATGAGTGACGATTCGTTTCCCTGGATTCAGTCTACTGGAACTACTGGAATCACACATTCGGTTGTGAAATTAACCCAAGGCTTCTTGGCTTCCCGTTTTTTAATAATTGGACGAAAAAATGTTCTGGTCAGAATGTTTTTGTTGCTTAGAGAAGAAAGAAGAAATTAATACACAATCTGCTCCACTTCAATCGATTTTACGTACAACTTTCGTTTATTTAATTCTAGATCTGACTCTCTGGAGTCAGTGACGATCCGTTTCCCTGGATTCAGTCTACTGGAACTGCTGGAATCACACATTCGATTGTGAAATTAACCCAAGGCTTTTTGGCTTCCTGTTTTTTAATAATTGGACGAAAAAATGTTCTGGTCAGAATGTTTTTGTTGCTTAGACAAGAAAGAAGAAATTAATACACAATCTGCTCCACTTCAATCGATTTCACGTACAAATTTCGTTTATTTAATTCTATTAAAGGCTATTAATTTTTTCAAAACATCTTTTTTTAACGCTAATCAGATAATTCCCAAAAAAATCGGTACACGGTTAAACTCCTCTAGAATTGCGTCCTACATTTTGATTCCATAAAACCAAAATGGATGCACTCGAAAAATTGAAAAAAATGAATTTTTCAAAAACGCAATTTTCCCTTAGTTCTAATTAATCTTAAAACTTTTCAACAATTACATATTAAACTAAAAAAGTTTTCAACAACGAAAAAAAATGCCGCTGACCGTTAAAGCGTTACCGTCATAAACTGCATGAGATAATATTTAAAAGCCGATTAACGATTAACTACATCAAATGTTTACAGTGTTTTGGGCGAAAAGATATTATTTTTAAATGCACATATTTATTAAGGTTAAATGTGACAAATAATAAGTGATTGAATTGGTTATTATCTGACGGGCGATCGGCAGGTGAGACCTCGAGGTTGATTTTGAACCTGGAGAATTTATTGGCAACCAGATCTGGCTACACTTCAATGTGTTTCCCGTACAACTTTCCTTCATTTAATTCAGTGAAGGAATATTCATTTTTTTAAACATCTTTTTTAATCCTGAAAAAAATCGGCAAACCGTTCAACTCCTCTAGAATTCATGTACGTTCTAAATGTTGATTCCATAAAACGAAAATGAATGTACTCGAAAAGTTGAAAAAGTAAAATTTTCAAAACGGCAATTTTCCATTTATCCTGAAAAAATTTTCAACAACGAAAAAAAAAATGCACCTGTTCGTTAAAAAAGCGTTACCGTTATAAACTGCATGAGATAATATTTAAAAGCCGATTACCGCTTAACGATTAACTACATCAAATATTTCAAGTGCTTTGGGTGAAAGGAGATTATTTAAAAATTAAGGTTAAATGTGACAAATAATGAGTAATTAAATTGTTGGTTATCCGAGGGGCGATCGGCAGGTGAGACCTCGAGGTTGATTTTGAACCTGGAGAATCTATTGGCAACCAGATCTGGCGGCACTTCAATGTATTTCCCGTATAACTTTCCTTCATTTAATTCAGTGAAGGAATACTAATTTTTTAAAACATCTTTTTTAATCCTGAAAAAAATCGGCAAACAGTTCAACTCCTCTAGAGTTCATGTATATCCTAAATTTTGGTTCCATAAAACGAAAATAAATGTACTCGAAAACTTGAAAAAGTAAAATTTTCAAAACGGCAATTTTCCCTTTGGCTAAAAAAATTTTCAACACCAAAAAAAAAAAAAATGCAGCTGATCGTTAAAAAAGCGTTACCGTTATAAACTGCATGAGATAATATTTAAAAGCCGATTACCGCTTAACGATTAACTACATCAAATATTTCAAGTGCTTTGGGTGAAAGGAGATTATTTAAAAATTAAGGTTAAATGTGACAAATAATGAGTAATTAAATTGTTGGTTATCCGAGGGGCGATCGGCAGGTGAGACCTCGAGGTTGATTTTGAACCTGGAGAATCTACTGGCAAGGAGACCTTGCTATCGAGGATGTGCTCGTGGTTGTGTACAGTCGTACAGTCCAAGGACCGCGCGCCGGCTGATGCGCGAATACCCGCGGCAGGTGAAGCAACTCCTCGCGCGCGCGTTCTCTGTGTAACCCACCGAAGGGCGGACTCTGATGCGAGCGCACGCTCTCTCGGCTTATGCTCGTGTAATACGCTGCGTGTACAATTTGCAATTCTAATTTAATTACCTATATCGTTGCTTTGTATGAGCCAGTGAGATGCGTGCGTACACACACACACGCATGTATATATAAATACATGTAGACCGATAAAAGAGAAACAGGAGGAGGGGACTGATAATGCTGGGCAATTAAACAACAAAGAGTTTTTGGCGCGACGAAATCTTTGGAGATCCCAAGTACGCGTTTGCCTGCAGTTTAGATTAATCAATATGTACTAAGTGTATGTCTTGCTTGGCTTATTGATGGACGATAACAGCTCTGTGAATTGTTACATTAATTGTTACGACCTTGTTTTATCCGTGTCCCGATATTTTTACCGCATGAGTGCCAAGTACTGGTATTTCATGTTTTTAATATCGTCTTTGACAACCCTGATGACTTCTCGATTTTTCGTCAATTAAATTGTACATTCGTTTTTATTTATTTGCATTTCGATTTATGAATTAAAGTGTTCATTCGTATTTCCTGTGTTCATCGACGATTAAACTTTCAATGTTACGAAAGCATATTTCGTATTTCATGACTCGACTCCACAGAAAATTCGTGAATACAAGCAGCGAAAAAATTGCTGCTTTTGAGAGTTTTCCGATCCGGTGAAAAGATTTTTTTGCTGTTCCTATTATTAATACAACGGGCAAACTATAATTAAGCTCAAAAAAAATTTTTCCCGCGTAAACTGCAATTTTATTTTGTGATTAGATTTTATTTGGCCATTACTTGATAAATGAATAATTATAAAATTTTATTTTAAACCTTTGTCAATATCGATATATTTTTTGCTGATCTTTATTAACGATTTATCAAAGTGAACATGATATAATCCTGGTGTATTTTCAGGATCTCTTTTCTCAACTATCTGTACGATTGTTAAAATAATGTTTAATCTGTAACTTCGAGAAATATAATGTACGGAAAGTGGAAGAGCACAACAGAAGGCACGAATAGAGGGTAAGAGAGCGAGATGGAAAATGCGAAGGCAGATGCTGGAGGCAAAAGGTGCTGGCCGTTCCGCTGGCTCAGCCTTGAACGCGTTCGGGTCGTTGCTACAGAGCGAGGAGAAGGCGGCACGGCACAGGGCCCGCCGTCGCTTCTGACGACGACGGGAGGAAAGAGGACTGAGCCAGGAGTGCGGGCATCCTCTTCTCCGCCGATCCAGAAAGGAAATTGGCCGTGGCGTCGTTCGCTCTCTCGCCGCTGAGCGAGAGAAAGATGAGATGGGAATGGTCCCGACTCTCGGACTGAGACCACTTGCTAAAAATCTGACCTGCTCCTCCGTCTATGTATGTATAACGAATATGAAGAGCCCGGCACAGAAATAGGGAGGTACACTCGCCCCTCCGGTGGTCAAAAGTGACCATCGCCCGAGCGCATAGCTCGAAACAACATCAAATCCAAATATTTTTAAGAAATGCTTTTTCTACAAAAAATTTCTAAACTAAGAAAAGAGTTTTCATTATCACTACTAGTGTAAGGGTTTTAGTGTTGTTTTGTAGTACATTTATTTTTAACATCTATTGAGTGAAACCCTTGGCTCTCGAATTTTAATAACAATTGATCTTATAATGCACTAAATATACATTTACATCCGTCGTTATGCCCTCAAAAATGATTAGGGAAGAAAAGCAGAGTGGAAGTGTACGACTATGTCACTGTGCTTCAAAGGGTTAAGGGGAAGCTGGACTGGGCTATTTCGTTGTATACATTGTTCATCGTAAATATGATACAAATATACTTGAAATTTTGCAGGGATGTAATAAAAAGCTTTGTGCTTCGGCGTCCGGTCTCATTTGACACATCTGAGCTCCAGAAACGTTTAAGAAATGCTATTTATACAAAAAATTTCTAAACTAAGAAAAGAGTTTACATCATCACTACTATTGTAAGGGTTTTAGTGTTGTTTTGTAGTACATTTATTTTCAACATCTATTAAGTGAAACCCTCGACTCTCGAATTTTAATAACAATTGATCTTATAATGCACTAAGTATACATTTACATCCGTCGTTGTGCCCTCAAAAATGATTAGGGAAGAAAAGCAGAGTGGAAGTATACGACTATGCCATTGTGCTTCAAAGGGTTAAGGGGAAGCTGGACTGGGCGATTTCGTTGTATACACTATTCATCGTAAATATGATACAAATATACTTGAAATTTTGCAGGGATGTAATAAAATGCTTTGTGCTTCGGCGTCCGGTCTCATTTGACACATCTGAGCTCCAGAAACGTTTATATCTTAGCTCAACGGATCTTTTGACATCTCGAGTGGTCATATTGGCTTCTGAGAGGGTCAGTAATATACGTTTTTTGAAACATTCGCTCTATGTCTTGAACGGTAATTCGACCGGTCGCCGAAGCATCAAGGTTTTTATTACCTCCGTGCAAAAGTTCAAGTATATTTGTAGACATATTTACGATGAATAGTGTTATATATAGAATATTGTTAGAATAGTGTTATATATAGAATATTGTTAGAATAGTGTTTTATAATAGAAATACTATACGGATTCGTAGGCGATTGCCTAATCGATTCCAGCATCCCCTTAAGGCAATGTTCCAAAACTCGGTCGGTAACAAAGATTCTAATTGGAATATCTCTTATTAAATTTTTTTTTACATTTCTTCTTCTGACTCTCTTTATTTTCCTCTTCATTTTAAATACTATTCATAAAACCTATATAAATATTGGCATCATAGGGGAAATATGTTTTTTCGCGTAAAAATACTTTTCAAAAAATTGATCATCTTCGTACTTACGAAAGATACCATAGCATATGCGAAAACTTAACATATTATGAATTATTTGTGCACACTTCAAAGAGTAATGGGGCTAAACAAGAGGGGCGGTATAATTATAAAGATCCTATTTAATATAGAAGCAAATGGATAGCGATAAATTTTCTTTTATTCAGTGAACACTAATAACAAACACTTTTTAGCACTTGCTGAAAATCCGACCTGCTCCTCCGTCTTTGTATGTATAACGAATATGAGGAGCTTATCACAGAACTAGGGAAGTATTTTCGTCCCTCCAGTGGTCAAAACTGACCATCGTCCAAATGCATGGTTCGGAATAAAATCAAATCCAATTTTTTTTAAATTAAAAAATTACTACCAGAAAATGGCAAACTAAGAAAAGCATGTACAGTATTTCTAATAGTCTAAAAATATAAGTAGAAGCGTATAAAAGTCCCATTCTATTTTACAGCACGGATTATATGAATTAACTGCATTTTTTTCCGCGACATGGATCAATCTTCAAACTTTAAATCAAAAAGATTTAATTTGTCTCTTACAAAAATAAGCGAATATTAATTCAATCTTCTTTGGATTCAGAATTCAACATTTTCAGAATGCGATTGAAAAGTAAGACTGTCAACTGAGCGACTTTCACGTGACAAAGTTAGTTCGGTAAAAGCGTCCTGAATATTTAAAAAATCGCGCAAAAATAGGTAATTCCGCATAAAATTTTTGAGTCCCGAATTTAACAAATTTAAAGCATGTTATAGAAAAATAACTTCATTAGCCAGAAACGTATTTAATATTTTACCTCGTGAGTGAAATAACACAAATTCTTGTTTTACTTCGTTAAAAACAACGAACTTAAATCTGGAAATACAATAATAAGTATATTGCTAAATAACGTTCGTGTGAAAAGGTTGACTCGGTAAAGTCGCGTTTTTTACCGAGTGTTAAATTGAAAATTTGTCATGCATGAACTCGGTGAGCTGCTTGAAATAATGTTATTTGAATTATTGGCTGAAAATTGTTGGTCTGAAAATCGAGTTGTCGATCGGTCAAGCATCGAAGGGCGGCAGAGAACAATGAAGCGTGCAAAAATGAGCCAAAGAGGAAGAAGGAAGGAGATAGAGAGAGAGAGAGAGAGAGAGAGAGGGAGAGAGAGAGAGAGAGAGAGATAGGGAGCGGTTGAGGCTCCGCTGTTCGGTTCAAGGTCCGCGCGAACGTCTTAGACGTGGCTGCTGGTTTAACGAACCCCTTTCTCGCAACTCCTGGCATGAGCGCCAATGACGACGACAACCACGATGACCATTGAGCCGACCACTAGCTCGACAGGTGTTCCTTTGGGTTTTAGCGAGCTTTGTCACGAACATGCCCACGTGTTTCATATTATCGACCTTAGAAAAAGATAATACATTGGAATGCAATTATCTAAACTCGTACATTTGCTACTTTCACTTAATTAAACGTAAGCTATCGATGGACATTATCGTTATATCTAATTATTAATTATTGAAGAAGTAAAGCAGACGTCAGGCAAATTACACATCAGACGAGGACATAATCGGATTAATTTCAATTAAAGAAAAAGATAATATATTCGAATGCAATTATGTAAACTCGTTTATTTAATACTTTCGGTTAATTGAATACAATCTACCTTATGGAAAACGGATCTTATCGATATATCGATAAAAAATATCGTCTTGCAAATTATACGTCAGCTGGAAATAAAGCTTGTTTAAACGTTTTCCTAAAAATGCGGACGTAAATGGATTAATTTCGATTAAAAATGTCTGATGATAACCCTTGAACTGGAAATTTTGCTTATTTTTTTATTTAAATTGGGAAATAATAATTTAACAAGATTTAGGGATTTCGTAAAAAAACGTCGAATAATATTTGGCTGAAATAGGAAGTTTCCTTGGGTTTCATTAGTAAATCCTGGCGGACCCGGCAGACGTTGTCTTGGAAATACCGATGGGTACCAATTTTTATGGCAATCGGTTGAACGGTGTTATAACAAAGTAAATAGTATGAAAATTCCCATGTAAAAATATGACAACAAATATACCAGCAACCATTTTTATATGTATAGATTCTTTTTATAGATGTTATTAAAAAAATATAATCTGCGAAAGTTCTAACTGAAAATATGTAACAAAGAAAAAATGTTGTAAAAAAAAACATGCCATGATTGGATTAATTTGATCCGAAAACAAATTAATAATTTCCCAACAACGCCAAACGTAGAATTATAGTTAGATTGAAAAAAAAAAAAAAAAAAAAAAACATAATTATTCATCAAAATTGAATTTATTTTTTTATTTCTTTTTAATTCTGGCGGCACTTACCTGAGATGTCATGTTCTTTTGAGTTAAATTTTTTTAGCAGGTGCCAGCAAGTTCGTGAAATAAAACTGAGCATCTGAAATATTCTCAATTAATTAATTAATTTTTTTTTAATGAGAGTACAAAAATTGGAGGTAAGCAAAAACATTGTTGTTTCGATAAAAAAAAATTCGAGAGCCCGGGTCGGCCGAATTAAGTTGAACCAAGCAACTTGCTTTCTTAGTGTAAGGCAGAAAGGGTGGAGAATATTCTTGTGTCTTATAAAGCGTTAATTAACGCTCTTGGAATATTCATATAATTAAATGAATCATAGCCTCGAGCGTGGCTGTGGAAATACTGTGGAGGTTCGTTAAATAAATGAAGTCGACCATCTCGCTCTTCAGCCCTTGCCCAGCTATGGTTCAACCCCCTCGAGTACTTTGTTGTATTAATATACCTCTGCTCTCTCCTCACTTCCACGACTTGTTCCTTAAGAGAGATTACCAAAAAAAAAGTTTTTAAATAAAAAAAAAAATTAAAAGTGCGAATGAACCAAAGAAACGTAACGAAGAATTTATAATATCCCGGCAAGTATCGTCGTCGTCGTTGTTGTGTGTGTGGAGTCTCAATAGCGAAGCAAGGTTGGCTGAAAAATCACGATGAGAAAAATGGGATGTGCTGTGGTGGTTGCTCGTCCGGGTGCATAGAATTGATATACCCAACGCTGCAGAATAAATATGAGTGCAGCTGCCGTTGCCTTCTCGCTCGACTGCTGCGCCTTGGGAGAATAAAAAAGATAATAAGGAGCTCCATCGAGAAACCTGTTATTTTTTGTGAGTTTTAGTAAACTTTTCAATCCCTTTTCTACGTTCCGCACTCGTTCTCTACCGCCTTTAACTTAGTTTTCAGTTGTACACCGAGGAGACAAGTACGTATTCATAGGCAACCTTAACGAGGGTAGCTTTTAAGGAGGCTCAGACGTCTTATAATTAAAAATATATTCGCAAATTGTGCACCGTACAAAGCGAGAATTATTTATTTCCACTTTGATAGTCGACTCACACCACTAAAAGTTATGCAGAATCTGAGTTTCGGAGTTTAAAGTCACAAATTGAATGTTAATATGACAAAATCTTATTGTATTTTAAGAGATTCCATGGCCACTTTGCAAAGTAGCATGAAGATTGTACGAAAAATCGACTTTTCGAAACGTTAACTTGGAAGTGACAAAAAAAAAGAAGTGTAAATTTATCGTGTTATCAAGACAAAAGTCAAATTCGTTCTGGAAATAATTCTATTAAATCCAGATTGATGAAAAATCATATGCAAAAAGGAAGATACGGTTTTCATGACCAAATTATATAATTAAAGAGTGTAAAATGAGAATACACAGTAATTATGCACTTTTTATGTAAAACTAAAAATTGTTTTACAGAACAATTGGTATGAAATGAGAATTTGACATTTTTAAAATACATTCTTTTTTTTAAATTTCAAAGAGCAGTCTAATGACCTGAAATAACAATATTTTTTCTATTTATCAAAAAAACCCTAGATTTCTCTTAACTATGAATTTCATTTTTCTTAATGAAATTTGTTGTTAAAATAAAAAAAATGTAGGACTTGAGATTAACACAATTTACGTTTACCCCATTACAATAATACAATAATACCACTGAAATATCATTGGGGGTAATAATAATTTACATGCTGAATACAGAAATAAAGAAATTTTCTAATACTCCGAATAATAAAGTTAATTGCCAAAGTCGAAATTAACGATAGCGCAGGTATATACCTGTGTATTTCAAGGTACAGAATTTCACGATAACTCGACCGCTTAATCCGGCTAACGTCCTAATTGTCCGGGGATACGTCTATTGATGTGCACATTCCAGTGGAGACAAGTGACCAATAACAATAAAACTTTGGCTAAAACCTTTTCCCATCCCATTGTATTGTATTTAACCGTGAGAGTCTATTGAAGAGCTTCAATAACCCCGCGGATGAGTACCGTTATACACTACCCTGCGTGCGCAAAAATCCTGGAAGCAAAAGGGATGCGGCGGTCGGTGGAGGGCCGACCGAGTGTTCGCACCGAACTCAGTAATTTTCCACCCCAAGAGCTCTCATGGCCTCTACTATTACCAACAGCGGATAGACGGAAATTGTCCTTATCATCATTTAGAAAGCAAGAAAATCCTCGGGAAATTTCTCAGCCTGGGCCGAGGTCTGAGAAATAATCTGTCGATATGTTTATTTTAATCAACAAGAACAAACGATATTTGTCGAAAAGGTAACAAGGCTGTGGGAAGGTTCTGGAAAGACGTGGCTTGTGCCGGGGGTTGCATTCGGGGTCGTTGGATGTACGTGCGAACCCGACGAGAGCGAGAATAGCGAAAGAGAAAGAGAGTGGAGCGTTTGCTCGGCTCGAATGCAGCGACGGAACACCAACGGAAGTTGAAGAGACCGTGGGAGAGAGAGAGAGAGAGGGAAATGCGTTGCTCTCGGTCTCCGGCATCGCCGGAATAACCGAGCAGCGGCGGAACCAACCGATGTGTTGGTGAGCGCGCGACTCGGCTGGCTGTTCCGGTGGTGGGGGAAGGGTAGCCCCTAACCACGTGACAAGCCCGGCGAATGAGAACGTCCCGGTGCCGGCGTCCGGCACATGTCGCGGTGTAGTACCGGCCTCGCGTACGCCGCAGTCGCAGTTTCTCGTCGCAGTCAGTCGCAGTGGCACTCGAGCGCAGAGAGGCTAGTCTCGCACGCGCTTGCCTCGTTATAAGACCGTAAGAAGAAGACGAACCGTATAAGAACATATTATTAAAGAGAAGTCGAGAAAAATAAGCGCATCGCTAACGATAAACCAGTTAAACCCGAGAAAGAAGACCACGACGATTTAAAATCACATTTAAAGCATTGTTTCGACGAAATAGTAAGACGCGGTGAAGAACGAAACGGAGATAAACCCAACAATCGCGACGACCAATCGGCAAACGGAAATCGAAAGTTTCCAATATTTCGTCGATATCACCGTTTATCGAACGAACACGAGCCGTTCTCCAATTTCTCTAAGGACGTGACAATATCCGCGATATTCTATACAATATATCACGTCGAGAGTGTAACGAGCCCGAATTTTCGAGTGTGTCTCTTGAAAGTTTTCACCGAGGAATAACGAGGAGGAATCGAGAGATTTTAACGACTCGATTCGAACGCAAACAATAACGAAACGACTGAGCATTTCGCCGGCAAGTCGAGAGTTACTTCCAAACGACATCGACCAAGTTGATAACAATTGATATTCTCTCTCGCTCTCTCTCTATCTCTACTTCTCTCACTCGCAGCTTTGACGATTTTAACCGCAAACGCAATACTAAATAACAACTCAAAGATATTTAAGCATTGAAGAGGAGAAGACGAAGCGGCGAATAAGGTGAAAACAGAAAAACAAAGGGTCGAGTGCTTCTCGAGTTTCCGCAACTCTCCCAAACCTCCCCTTCTCGTCGCGGAACGTATTTTCCTCTCCATCACCGTACGGAGCAACAATACACACGAGTTTCTCATTTATTTTTCTACCGTGTCCAAGATACGATCGCAAGTTCGCGTCTCGCCGCATTTTTCTACGCTCCAAGCTTCCGAGCTTCGACCGCCAAGTGTTTGGAAACGCTGAACCTACATCCTTTTCGGTGAAGCCCGAAAGGTGCATTGTTGTGCCGCATTACTCACTCACAACAACAACAAAATCAAAGTCGCGTGTTTTTCCTCGTGAAAGTAATTCACTACTTACTTATTCGAAACATCGAGAGTGATTGTTCGAGCCACAGGCTTTGACGAAATCCGCGCGTCTATCGGGACAGTGTGTTATTTTCGTTTTTGGACCATATACACATATATATACATATATATATATATACAATTTTAAAAGTCGCTTAATTAACGCGTTATCCGAACGACACAGAGTTGAGATTACATTTTCGACACATTAACGCGACGACGAGATTCGAAGTAGCGACCATGCCGACGAGTTTGTTCAGCGAAATGGATCGCGGGGTTAACGCCGGTGGTGCGGGATCCCTCGAGGAACAACGTGCTTTGCAACTCGCGTTCGAGCTCTCGATGCTCGGCCTCGAGGGAAGCAACGGATGTAACGGAAGCGGCACCGGTCCTGGTAACAACGTCAACAACGATAACGATCCTCTCCAATCCGCGCCCAACAACGTCTTCGAGGAAGCGCGCTCCAAGAAGAGCCAGAATATGACCGAGTGCGTTCCTGTCCCGAGCAGCGAACACGTGGCCGAGATCGTTGGCCGACAAGGTAAGAATAATTCCCAATATTTTCGCTACATACATATATATATATATATATATATGGGTGTATTTGTGTAGAATTTTAAGCTTCGCCGATTGTGAAATCATCGACCGGGAAATTTGCTGAATTTTCTCGATCGTTTTTTTTTTTTTTTTGTTGTGCCTCAAAGTGGCCCACACGTTTGTTAATTGTCATTTGCTAAACGGCGAAAGGTATTGATAAGAAAGTGCGCGTTGCGACAGACACGTGTAATCGCGTGCGTTATTCTTACACGACATGGACGAGATTGTTTTATGATAATGGCGAAAGCTTGATAAATAAATGGATGGAAATGGATTATCATTGCCATTTTCACGTAGAAGCAGGACGACGGGGAGGAGATAGGGTAAATTACGTTTATCACTTTACGCGGGGGGGCGCACAATTCTTTTTTTTCGCATATCTTGGCGGCTTATTTTATTTTTGTGACTTTTCTAACGGTTGTTTGGATTTATCATTGAATGTAATTTCACAGTGAGGAGTAATCGAAGAATGTGTGATATAGTGAACGTTATGGGGATGTTGGCAATTTCGCGTTAGAGAATTATGGGACAGTGCTATTTGTACTGCTTATTGAAATTATACTACTATATAATTGTAAATAATAATTGTACTACTATAGAAATAGCCAGAAAAAAAAACATGTGATCGTGCTGAGAATTCGCGACACATTTGACAATTACGATTAAATATACGCGATTAGGAATGCAATACATTATAACATTACTAAAATCTTTGTCGAATCCCATGAAACTTGCGATACCTAAAATTCACTGTACAGAGTCAATTCTTATCAATGATCGCGAAAAGTCCTGGAAAGCAAATTTCTTTTTTATCGCAGAGTAGCGAAGAGAAAGACAAATGTGAAATATCTCTGGGCTGAAGTGACATCACCGATTGTATGGATCGTGGACTGTCGAAGTTTTGCTCTAGGTCAATGACTGTGAAATAAACCTTGGTATTATCTACGTCGTTATCGTTATTATACTGCAGCTGACCAGCGAGAGATGACGGTAATACACACATGGAGAGTAGTGAATGTGGCCCATAAATCCGCATAACATGGCGACCGAGTGATTTGACTAATTGAAGCCTCGCATTTTCTCGCTGTCGGTTGATGTCGAGTGTGTCACGCGTGGCGCACAGTGACTCTCATAATTCTCGTTGATGGTCGTTCGTCTCACCCAGGGATTTTCATGGTCCTCGCGAACACCTCCGAATACGCTTTTCCTTTCCCTTCTGTCAAAGCCGTTAAACGGTTTATCGTCACTTTTAACCCCCGCTTTTCTCTCTCTCTCTCTCTCTCGTGATTCGTTCGACGCTCGGGCATATACGCCCCGTTTATGGGGCGTAGATTGTTACGAGTACTACTTGCGGCGGTGCTCGTAGCACTCGGCGAGCGCAACCAAGGGAAAACGAGGCGGAGAGGACTGAGGGAAGAGCAGAGAGCGCGCTCTGTAAGCCGCAACGCCGCGGGATCCACCGGAGATACTTTCGTTTTTTGGCGTAGGTCGTGGTCTCGTTGCGTAGGTCATGGCTTTTCATCCTGCGAACGCTCTCTTCGCTTCTTTTTCATCTACTTTGTAACAGCCTCATTTCCAATCACATCCTGAACCGGAAACCTCATTTCTAATTTTCTTCCAATATGACAGTAAAAAAAAAAAATAGAGATTTATGTATAAATTTGTGGAGATAGAAAGATTTACAGTATGCCATTGGTGGTTTACATTTGTTAACCCTCTACGGTCGCATGGGGTCAGAATGACCCCGCCGTGCTGCAGAGAGGGTGACCACGCAGGGCGATTATCGATTATTATCCACAAAAATGAAAAAAATATCTCGTCTCAACGTTTCTTCCTGTGTGACAATACGAAAAATATGAAATTTCGTGGACATTTTGGGAGTTAAGGTTTTTTCGTGAGTTTGTTGTTTCACGTTTTTGTCGATTTTTATCCACGGACATCTCATGGGATTTTGTATTGATGTATTTGAAAAAATACGTATATATTCATAGTGGAGAGTCCCAGGGACTGATGGTTGCGATTTTATGTGAGACCTTGAAACGAGGGTTCGGATTAACCGGAGAATTCTTTGAACCGAACTAAACGTGGGTTCGCTCGCTAGCAACGAGAAATTCGATGGTTGACCCCTGTCGAATGTGCGAACCGCGCGATCCCCTCGGTTTTGTGTCCTCTTTTGTGTCTACATTTCTTCGTTTTTTTATTTATCATCGCTCCTTTTTCGTCACCTTGGTCCTTTGTCTCTTTTCGGTCTTGGGAAACTTTCGTAAAATATTTTTGAAATCGTGTTTTCATGTGGTAGAGAATTTTTTTTTGGCGTGAAATAAATCGAGGTACATTGCAGAACCGAAATTTAAAATGTAAAGCCGTTAGGAAGCAACCGTGAGCGGACAACGTACTATATACAACGACCTTAGACGACTTTCGACCGCGACTATATATATATATATATATATTAGTACATGGTGTCCCCAGCAATATAAGAGCTCAGGGTCCGATATGGTAACAAATAGCTTCGACTGCCTACATTACACTTGCGTTCACATTTATCTTCGATAATAATAACAATGATACTGGTTTATTTGACAAATTTTCGCTTTTACATTATTAGTTTGCAGCGAGCGATTTTTTTATGGTACAATAAATGCAGAATTAAAAAAATACTCAAACAGGAGTATGGACAAGAACGGTTTTCACACAATTTAGATTATTTATTTTTTTATTTTTTTATAGCACTCATTAATTAATTTACTTCTCGTCCCGACAATTTTTATGTGTTGGCTTGAAGTTATTATTATTGGTAATCAAATTTTTCAAAATATTAACCAGAGGATATTATTTGTTATGTATAATAATAATGATCTGCAGTTAATCCATTAAAAATAATTACGAATTATTAATAGTGTAGGTACCAGTTTCTTTTATGATGCCGTAGAATAAAAAATCGATAGATCAGAAATTTGCTGGTACAGAGACGATATTAATCAGTGTTTTTAAAATTAATACTAAATACATAATTTCATAGCAAATATAATGATTTTAGTTTTCGTCCCGCTCTTTGACGATCATTATTATGGATAATCAAATATTCTTAAAAAAATCACTGAAACGTTATTATTATTTATCATTGACAAAAATACCAATGATCTGTTATTAATCCGTAAAAAATATTTGCCAATTATGAAAAGCGTGCTCTGTCAATTTAGAATTTAGAAACAATTAGAAATTTGCTGGTACAGTGACGGTATTAATGATGACTTTTCGGTTCGGAGAGAAAATTTCGTTCGGTAAGTTGAAACGTGATGCGATTTTGGATGGAATGCTACGTGACGAGTAGCGATAGGTCGGTTTTTCTGTCGGTCGCTTCCTATGGATTGTGAAGCGCTTACCGAATAACGAAAGTATATCCTATACTGTTTATCCTCCCCGGGATTGTGAAACATTAGATTCGGCGGTTGCGCGGCTCTCGGATGGAGTATTAGGCAAGGCTCTCCGGCCTCCTGAGTTTAGCTGTAGGTGAGCGTGTCATGTAGAACGCTTATAAGCTAGTCGGACATGTATACGTTGTACATAATACGAAAACGTGACCTCGGGTCGTTAGAGAGAGATCCCGATTGTGACGCACGCGCGCACGCGTCCTCCTCCTGCTATTATGCCTCCAACTATCCCCAAAACCATAGAATACCTATAACGAAGCTTATTCGCAACGCGATATACAAGGATATCGAGAGTTATCGACCTCGGAATAGCTCCACTCGATTTCTACAGAATTCTTAACCTTCCCGATCCTCGACGATCAAATCAATCGTTTCGTTTTTTTTTCTTATCTCCATATTTGCATTCCCTCAAAATCTGATGTCCCAAAAATTTGCATTCAATTTCACTTTTCATTATCATAGGAAATATTCATCGAGTATTGTAAATCTCAATTAGTTTGCTCAACAGTTTTTAAAATAATTTGATAATTTAAAAAAATCTACTCGAAAATATGGAAACTGTATATCGAGCATTGAAAAATAAATAGAGCACAAATCTCAGCATTTTTTATTCAATTCTACAGATAATTATTATGGGATAATATTAACGGCGTTAATAAAATCGTTAATTAGTGTTACATCGACTAATAAAAGTTATTGAATTCGGGAGTACATAATTAATTATTATATTAATAAAGGAGAAAAATAAAAAAGCTCTGTCGAATTGAATAAACAGTGACAAAGTGTGTGTGGCGTTTAGTGGAGGATGATTCGGGGATTAATCTTGGAGATTTATTGAGATCTTGAACGATTATCAGGGCCTCGTCACGCTCACGTCGTTTTTTTTTTTTTTTGTGATGTACGTTTTGAACCGCTGCTTCGAAAACTTTCCCAGATCCAATGGGAAGGGAGGGGGCAAAGGGTTCGTGACGAGATTCTTCGGTGGTCGGTACGAGCGAGAAATCCGGTGGTGCGAAGGGTTAAATATCGCAGACGCATGAGCTTCGGGAATTGAGGCAGAATGAGACGAGTTTCATGCGGCAGCAGCGACGAAGAGAGTTCTTTGGCTCTGAACGAGGCGAGCCCATTGTGTTTCCGGCGCGGGGCGCAGAGCCTTGTCCATCTTTCTCAATCGCTCTGTCCTCTCTTACTCTCTTTTACCATCGAGCGGCCCGAACTCGCCTTCGGAACCAGTTTTCATCGTACAGGCAAAGCGTATATATGTATATATATGTATTTATATATATATATATATGCTACACACTACGTAGTGTGGTATTATAGCTCGATCGCCCGGCAGCATGAATCATCGTCGCACCGCACGAGGTCCCCCTTTCGGTGTAAACTCTCCTGTAAAGCATCGGGACGCGTTCTTCTTCACCGGGTATTTACAAGCGCCGCGAGCGTGCGACTATCGTCAACGACTCGAGCGAGAATTTCTTCAACGTCGAATTGTTCCACCGCAATTGCCGGAATTCACCCCGCGAAGCGAAATTTACGAAAATTTATCAGCGGAAAAGCTCTCGAAAATCAATAACATAAACACCTTTTTTATTTGTCTCAAAACTTTTTTTGCTTATCGAATATTAAGCCCACTATATTAATCCGAATTTTAAAAAATCGCTATTGTTTCAATGAAATTAAAAAAACAAAATAAATTAATTAATTCCTTAAAAATCATTACATTCGTCGTTACTTTCGGCTTTGAATATGAAAGGGAAGCTTGTGTCAATGGATTATCTATTTCAGTTCTGGGCTTTATTTTGTTTTGCTAGCCCACGTGACCCTAGCGAATTATGAGCGGTGTTTGTAATATGTTCGATAAGTCTTTTGAGAAGCGTCGAGTACGTTGAAGCAGATGGCGGACAATGGTCATGAACGAGCACGTGGGCAGCTCGCAAAACCAAGCGCCTTTATCACCAGTCTCTCCTTGGAGATTATCGCCAAAATGGCGGCAGCCTACGGCTCGTCATCGCGGCCACGCTTACACTTGCGTCACGTGTCTTCCAGTCAGATATGTAGAGCACACAGCACGAGGCTCGTGAGCGGTGTGCGAGCTAACCTGCGAAGCGAAGCAACCAACTAAACTCCTCACCTCGACGGATCGATAACAACCCCTCGCGGCTGCTTTTCCACACGGCAATGACTCTTCCCGAGCTTTCTCACTCTCCTATCCTTCTCTCTTCATCGTCTTCTTCCTCTGTACACACTGCTGCGTTTGGAGATTCGCGACGGCTGCTTTTCCACACGGCAATGACTCTTCCCGAGCTTTCTCACTCTCCTATACGTCTCTCTTCATCGTCTTCTTCCTCTATACACACTGCTGCGTTTGGAGATTCGCCGTCGCGAATCTCCAAACGATAACTAGCTTCCCTCCTTGCATTCCGCTTCAGCGCGATCTTCTTCATTGAACAAGCGCAAATGCATATTTGTTTTACATTTTTATAAACGTCTCTGTCTTATTCACGGAGACTGGAGATAAGGCGTGCGAACTGCTATGGATATCGCGGCTCACATCCGTTCGCCAAACTGTGGAAAATTATTTTTGCGGAAACCGAAGTGAAGCGCGCGATAACGCGATCCGATCCAATTAATTAATATTTAATAACAATCGCAGTGCCGACTGCAATTCGGCTCACGTTGATAGTCCCTAAAATTTTGCAGTTTGCCGGAATTTTTTTTTGTGGTATTGAGAAATTATTCCCAACAATTATCATTTTGTCAGTTCAGTTACTTCGAAAGAAAAAAAGAATGTATTAACAATTACACATTTGTGTAAAAAATACATTAATATCTGGAGAAAAAAATATAGCACGCTCGAAGAAATGACATACTGGTAATTATTGGCAGTGCGATAATATTACCAACCATTTTTTTCGGTGATTAATAGAAAAAAAGTTTGTTTTTTTTTTCATGAGCTGATTGTAAGTTTACAAATTAATAATGATCGCCCAAAAGTTGCCAGAACGTCGAAATGAGCGATTTCTATATATATTTCCGTTGATAATAACAAACCCTGAGCTATGCAAATAGAGTTTAACTGTTTAGCATACCAGTGGTTCAATCCTTGTCATAGTCTCGATGAATAACACCATAAACATCCTAAGCAACAGCATCAGAGAGCCAGACACTGCAGCACAATCGTGTCGAGCCAATAACGACTTCTAATGAGTTTGATACGCTGTTCCATTATGAGGATGTGCCTATTTGTTGAGCATTCTCGGTGTAGCGTGTATATATTCTGCGGCTACTATAAGCTCACGCTTCTCGATGCTTCTTTCCCTCTCCTTCTCTCTCCCGTTCGCACGTTCTCGCGGCTCTTTCTCTCTCCCTTTCTATCCCTTCTTCTCTCGTCCGTGGCACGACCGGAAGCGGTAATGAGCGCCTCTACTGTCGCCAGACTCTGGTAGGTTCGCTCTCGCTGGTCGTGCCTTGCCGTACTCCCGAACGACGACATCGACGACGACAACGACGACGACGACGACGTTGACATTACTTTGGAAAGATCACGGCCAGTTATTCGCTCTGTTAACTCGATACTGCAAAATTCTAAGTCCTATTGCCGCGGACTTTCATTCCCTTTCACTCTTTCTTCCCCGTGGCGCTCGTCGCGATGAAAACACTGAGAAAAATGTCTCAGTAAGCCTTCGCGGTTTGGAGAAGAGAGTATCCGTTTCGTTTGTGAAATATCGACCCCCCCCCCCCCCCCACCCCTCCCCGGTGATGAAAATATTTGTAACAAAACGTTTTTAAGTTGTGGCTTCTTCGTTTCCGTTCAAGGAATCTTGTTTTTTTTTCGCCGTTTTTTATAGCCTCGATACTGAAGGGAGTTATTGAAAAAGTGTCGTGACTGCCGAAGACGTCTCTCACGTTTTGCCGATGCTTATAACTGCCACCGCAAAAAGCTAACCGCGAAATTAAGAATTTCCGGTTGAGGAGAGAAACGTATCACGCGTGGAATGATTGAGGGTGAGAGTGGAGGATCGCACACTCTGGGCTCTATGTACTTGAAACTACAGTTAATTTTCTCACAGCGTATAAAAAGCACCAAAATCCTTCAATCAGTTTCGATAAACAAATACAATCATTCCAGTCGTTTTTCATTCAGAATTATTCGCTTAATTTTCTTATCGGATATTAATGAAAAACGTTCATTTTATAATTTTTATTAATAATCTACAACAAAATTGTTGCGTATTGTTTATGCATGAAATACAAATGCAAGAAAAATAAATCATTGTCACGACTCATAATATATGCGAAATTAGATGCGAATTTAATTGAAAAAAAATCATTGAGCAGAATAAATGTTGCACGGTTAATTCGGTCTGTTTTGCCGGTGGGGGGGGTGCGTCTCTTTCAAATTCACGCAGGGGACAAAGCCGTATCGTCGGATTCGTGGCGGTTCACTCGTGGGTCATTTCCTGCGCGTCGCGCGATCCGATTCGACGAACTGGCCTGCCGCTCGTGGCATGAGTCGCGCAGAGCCATGCGCGGCGGCGAGCGACCGCAGAGAGAAGAGGAGCGTCCAGTGAACGCACCGGACCTCGCGAAACTCGAGGGACCTTCGTGGCTTCCCGCGTGTACGAGCAAAACCGAGCGACCGGGTCGCCAATCCTCTCTCCATTTATGCGCTGCTGGTACTCGGTGCGTCTCGGCCTAGTGTGCCTTCCCAAACGTCAGCGACCTTCTCTCCTTTCTCTCTTTTCGCTTAGCTTCTTTTTCCATTTTACTCGCTCTCTCTCTCTGAAATTCTCCTCCCATAAGGCTCGGTCATACACTCCATTCGCGATAACTAGCGCTCTTCTCTACTTGCCCACTCTTCGGCACACTCGATGTGTATATAGCCACTTGGACGTGGCTACTCACGCGGTGGCCCCGCTTTATCTAATTATCGTTCGTTCGCTCCATTCAAGCCGCTCGGCTTGTCACTGAAATTTCGCACCACGTTTCAACACAATGCCATCGTACACTGTATCAACACTAAACAGCGATCAAGATGAGAATAAAATTATAAGCCCCTTTTGGTTTTTGATGTGCGCTCGGACGACTCATCGACTCAACAATTCATTACCACTGCTTTGCAAATCATCCGATGCTAATTGAAATTAAATTATGCACCGCTTGAATTGCAATGTGAATTTTTACGGTCGACGACGAATATTTATTACTTCACTAGTGAAAGCTAAAATGGAAAACAGTTTTTCAACTAAAATTTCGCGCGCATACATCTTTTTGATTAATTGTAGATTTTTTGAAATCAACCTTCGTTTTCGAAAAAAAATTAAATAAACAAGAAACTTGTTGAATTTGAAATTGGTAATTCTTTTCCTGTAAAATAAACATCAAGTTGCAGCGCCCGTTTGCGGTTAGACTTTTAGATTAAGAGTACAATTTACATAATCGATGTACTTATACATGTTTCAATATACAACACCGTAAATTTGTATGTCAAGATACGAATTGGAGAATTTAAAACAAAATGTTAATCAATATTTAATAATTCTCTTCAAGGTCTACCGTCACCTGTTCATTTTTATGGCCCTCTTGCATTTTACGTCACGTTTTTAGTTATTTTTTTTATCAACTACAATTTTCAATACTTTCCACGCTATCATCGTTGTAGCGAAATGAAAGCCGATTATCGGTTATCGATCGTACCTGCAGTTCCTGCGGTCGCCAGGCCTGGAGAACACGAACTGGCGAACCAATAGTATGTGTCCCGATATCTGTGGCGAGTTTTACGTGTTTGCGTGTGTCCCGGCCTCGTCAAACTTGCACTACGTCGTGTTTAATACCAAGACCCGATAGGCATGTACGGATATATATATATAAAGTACATAAAAATATGTATATGTACGTGTATATAAAGGCGTTACGACGCGGGACCTCTGCTTTGTTGGCCTCTGGGAGCAACGCGGAGCACCGGCAGAGCTCTGGCGTATAGCGGCGCGGCAAAAGCGTATACGGCAAGGCTGAGCCGAGGCGCGCACAGTGCACTCGGCAGCTGCCAGGGTCTCGACGTTCTCCGCTGGTGCCAGCAGCAAGCGCGCGCGAGCGAGCGAGCAACCACCCGCCTCTTTCCGTTCTCATGCAATGCACCGAAACTCGATCGACCCTCTCGAAATTCTCTCAAGAGAGCACGGGCTTCCAGGCCTCTTTTAAGATCCTTTCCTCTTGCACCGCGCGACCGACCAACGAGAGAAAGATTTTTTTTTTGTTTAAATTCGCTAAACGTATTTTTAATATTTACCAATAAAAGAGCAACTAAACATCATTTTAATTCACGCTGAAACAATATATATATATATATATCTGTAATTAAAAAATTGCTAATTAACGCATACGTCGGAAATTATATCACAGAGCGATATAGTATGAATATCTATTTTTCTAAAAATTAAAAATATATTTGATGATGAACAATAGAAGCATTTTAGTTGCGATTTGTTGAATTTATTTTTTATAAGCAGAAAAAATTAATATGAAATATTAATTTGATAATTTTGTACTTTTTTATGTTTATTAAATGCATTTTTTTTCCAGATTAGAAATTGTTTATGTTTTTATGTTGAAGATTTTTTTGAATTGTTTTAAAACGAAGATAAAGAGCGGAGCGAAAAATAGAGCAGGCAAGACAAGGGGAGAAAAGGCGAAAAAAAAAAAATCAGAAGAGATAGGCGGGAAGGAGGAGCCAATGCTACGATTGAGAACCACCGTCTCTCTTCGTACGAACCGCTCGGCAGATGTTTACAGCGAGACCGAGACCGCCACAGTCTGAAATGAGACTTTTTTTTTTCTCTACGCTTTATTTTCCTCTTTTATTTATTCCGTCTGCCATGTGCAACGACGCGACTACCCTCTCGCCGATTAGGAATGATGCGACTGCTACTGCGCCGATGCCGTTGATGCACTCCAAAGAGCTTCCAAGTTTTTTCAGATACCATATACGAGAGAATTTGGGCCGTTGTTTATTTACCCTGGGACGTTGATAACGTTTTGTAACCATTTTTTTTTTTTTTGGGGCTAAGAGTAATACTTTCTCGAAAACAGTGATTTACTTTTCAACGTATATAGTAGCTGGTCGAAATGTATCTCTTTACAAGATGATTTATTTTACGACAAATTGAGACTATGAAACAGTATAATTTAATTATCATCATAATTATTTTCAGTGCATATAACGAAGAGTTTGAATTTTTTAATAACTGCAGACAGAGCAGAATTAATTTTCAGTAATATTCCACGAATGCTCAACATTTATTTCATTTATTTATTTTTTCTATTGTTATTTAATTTTATCGACGATTACTAAAACAAATCGATGTAATGAATTCTCGTTCATCAGTCGTCTAATAAACGTTTATCTAGGAGAAATATGGAAATTTGCGAGAGTGCCTTAAGCCTCTGAAAATGTTGGTTCCAACAGTGTCTCGTTAGACCTGTTCTCCAGCTCTGTTTCAGGCTCAGCTATTCATTACATTTGAGTACCATGTAAAAAAGGTCTACATGTGCCCCTGAAAATTTTCTGACCTGCCACGAGAGCACGAGACACATCGTGTTCTGGTCCTTTTCATATATGCCTTGGTCGCTACGACAAACGAGACGCACTACTGTACACACTGGAGCGTTCGGGGCAACAGAGGCAACGACCGGATGTCGTTGCGCACAGTTTCCAAGAAATTCGAGTATCCCGTTGGCCAAAAATAGTCCTCCGCTATTCGACATGACGTTTGGGTCATTTTCTCACGTGTGCGTTTCTCTCGTCGGGCTCTCGGGTTTGCTTGGCTATCGCACGAGATCTAGGGATCTATCGATCTCACCATCAGGACCCAAACCAGACGGGAAAGACGAGACTGCAGGTTTTCTGCTTGGCAAGTAACACCATACGATCCCCATGATCGTCGATGATGCTCGAATAAGTGGGCAGAGGGGCAGAGAGGGGAGGAACAAAAAAAAAAAAAAAAAGGAGAGCGAAGAAGGATTCATCGGAAGTGGAAAACGTCTTTGTTCGTTGCAAACTCGATGCAGTGCACGAGGGACTCTCGACATGGAGGTCGAATACGAGGATACGGGAGGATATCGAATATCTCGAGGGAGGTGAGCTTCTCTTTCGCTTCCTCGGTCCCGAACGGTCGCGGACCATCCGCGTCGCTTCACCCCACCCACCTCCTCATCCTCCTTTTACCTTCTCTCGGTTCTTTCTCGACGCTTTGTCCGGTGACCTCTTCCTTTTTCCTTCGCCGGCTATCGTCCTCATACAACCTGTTTCTTGAAAAAAAAAAAAAAAAAAAAAAAAAAAGAAGGCCATAATGAGGCAGCATTGTGCAGCCTATTCACGGGTCCTCAAAAGTTCTTTTTTCGTAACAGCGCTTTTCTTCAGTTTGCTACTTTGTGGAATTTGCTTACCGCAATAACAAGCGGATTAATTGCTGGAAAAAGTAAGAGTTTTTATTTTTATTTTTTTAATTAGTGCCGCGACTGTGATTACGGCCTGATTTTTTTTTTAACGTACTGTTTATACCTACAACTGATTAATAATGTTTGGGAGAAACAAATAGTGCGTTTATGACTCTGTTTTCACCGTTTGAACAGTTAAAAAACAAAACATTTGAATTGATATTTACTTTTTGTCACCCATGGTCACTAATTATAGTCCAAGCTTTTTTTTTTTTTTTTACTAATTATCAATACCAAAAATCAGATAAATTATGAATCGTGATTCAAAAAATGGAACCTTCAACTGCAATTACACGTTTTCTATTTGGTAGTTAGAAAATTTGAATGCAATAGACATTAGTCCCGGGAAAAATGACAATTTCTAACGTTTCACCATTTTTTGTTCTATCTCTCAAAGCAACGAGACCAAAAAGTGAAACAACGTCGGTTAAATACCTTTACCGTACCATTTCCTTCGGATGTGGTTAGGAGTAATTATTTAATTACCTAAGGTATTCGCGGCAAGACCCTCTTCCGAGTTGCAAAATTTTCATGCTCATAATTTGAACGAGGAATTCTCGAGTGTGGATAATTGATTCGAGGACACTTTTACAGAGTTCAGGATGTTCCTCGAGCCCCGCTCATTTTTTCGCGGTTTTCCCATTCTCCGAAAGTCCCTTTTTTATGTGTTCCCCGTGGAACGTGTGTGTGTGTGTGTGTGTGCAGCATACGCACGAGTATCCGATTATTCGAAGACCGCATCGTCCCCGGAGGAAGTGGTTCTCCAGTCTCTCCACCCACACCAACATATAATACCCGAGGTTACAGCACGTAAACGGCGCAATGCATCGGCCCGCACACAAACATACACATACACACGTGTATATGTGTGTAAACACAGACACGATTTCCCACGCACGTTGATCGTTGTGCGTGCATTCACGAATGGGGAGAGAGGATGCGCGGCAGTGAACCACCGCATGGCTCTATTTTGCCAATCCACGTTCCGTGCTGGTGCTGCTGTGCTCCCGAGCTCCTCGTGGGGAACAATAACCGACGTGGCACTTCCGTCCGGACACGACGAGTGCCACGTAGGAAAGCGTAGAACGTCTCGGCCGTCTCGTACGCTCGAAGCAGCTCTCCGCGCGCTGCAATCTCTGCGCCACGTCTCATTCGCTCTGCAACGCTCCCCGTCGTCTTTTCTCCTACTTGATTACAATTATAACTTTGATAATGTCCAAAAGTGCAAATAGCTATCTCAGAAGTAGTAAAGAAGCGCGCACTTGTAATTAAAATGAAGTTGGTAATGCATTTACGTGGAAAGCTGTTAAAAAACACTAAAGCTTCAACAATGCATCGGGTTAATTATAACAGACGGGAAGTATAAACACTTTTTTAAAATGCTTTTTATAACGCGGAAAAATCTTACTTGAAATTTAATTCATGTATTTTTTATATCGGCTGAGTAATTTTGTTAAATTGTATATATACGCGTTGTTACATAATATCAGTAAATTAAAACGTTCTACACTGCTTGATAAAATGAACTGGAAATATATTACAAACTACTATAATTAAATATTTATATTGAGTAAAATATCTTGTATAATTCAAGACTTTTGATAATAATTAAATTATAATTTTTTTGTCCATTATTTATCATTAACGATGAAAATGAACTATTGAACGCTTTTTAAATAATACACGAATGAGGGCATTTTGGGAGGATTTAAGGTCGTCAATTAATAAATAGTGGCAATAATGAACTATACGGGATTAAAAAAAGGGGTAATGACAAACGCGTGTAGGAGCCTCGAGGTAAATACCCGTAGCTGTGTATACAGAAGAACATTATACAGTGCAGCTAGTACAGCGTAGTATAGTAGTACGTCGAACTGTGACGTGATCGGCGATGCGTGTCCTAGGTCAAGATTCAAGACTGTCTGGCTGTGTTGCCCGAGTCCTCTCGCTCTTGCTGCTGGTGCCTTGTGCTCCTGCTGCTTCCATCCACTCTTTCTAGCTGACTGCTTGCCCCCCCCCCCCTGCCCCTCATCGTGTAACCTTCATACATAAAGATTGCAGCACAGGTTCATATTATCGACATATACACACGACCAACACATAAATATACAAACAAATTTCTGTATTACGCTACGATGCTTTCGCCTCTCGGTTGTCCTCGACGGGAACGCCTCTATTATAATATACGGGACATTCTGTGTTAATTCTCCTCATAAAAATATTCACGACATTATTTATTTACATTTTGCAATGTAAAAACGTAAATCATTCTCACCACCAAATTAAAGTTCACCAAAAACATTTGCAATTATTTCATTCTCATTTATACAATTTTTCTCTAAATTCAAATAATTATTGTAAATAACCATTTCATTGTTAAGGTTAAGGGCCCTTATTTTTTTATGCAATTTTGAAAAACGTCGCAATTATTTTTGTTAAAAATCTTTTTAGACTGCAGATTATTACGAAAATAATTATGGGACAGTTATGTAAAAGAGTAATGTGCTTTACAACTTCGCCAGGGAGACACCTGTGCGTGACATCTTGTCGTTAATTTCGTGAGTAATTAAATAAATTTTACGAGACGCAAAGGAAGACGAAAAAAAAAGGAAAAAAAAAATAATGATGATCGAAATAACAAGTGAGTTATTCGCGAATCTAGGTGAGTGACTGTCTCGACCCTGGCACCTGTCTCGACGACTACCTTTTTCCTTCTCTCGCTCGTATAACTTTCGCGCTTCCAAGTTTTTTCAGCTTCGCCACGATTTTATTCGCTGATCCTATCGTCGTCTCTGTTGGTTGCTCGCGCGCACTCTCGATCTCGATGGAGTAAAAGTAAATTGTGTGTTGTCCCACACCATATATATATATATAGATAGCTCCTTCGCGGTCTCTCGTAGCGTAGCAGTGACCGTCGTCTTGGTTGCGTCGTCGCCGTCTCGGTCTCTCGGCGTCCTTACAGTAGTACACGCGGTCCGGTAGAGTGCCGGCACAATGACGGCTTGTTGTGTGCCGCCTTCGCCTTGAAAATTCGCCCGCCGCCGACTCTCTTCTCGTGGCCTTCTCTCCGCTCTTTCTTTCTCCTCTCCTCCTCGTCCCTTCCACTCTTTACGCTCGGAGGTCCGTCTCAGCCTCTCTCGCCTTAGCCTGGCGATGATCGAGGAGAGAGAAAAACTCGGCCAGTCGAAGCGCGCTCATCATCCATCACTCTACTCTGAGTCCTCTCGAGACACTCGCCCTCTCTCTCTCTCTCTCTCTCTTTCTCTCGGTTCTACGTCGAGGTTTAACGCTCGCGGTACCTGACCACTATACCAATATCTGGAAGGTCAACAAACGGGCTTGATAAATACTAGACACGAAACTACTGGCGTTTGACAAATTATAGAGAAAAAAAAATAATCGAATTTGAGATATTCATGCTTGTTAATTCCCGTCGTTTGAACCTTTTTGTGATTACTATGTTGTTTTTTTAAAATTCGTTTATTAATTGGAGAAATATATTTTGTGGAAGCGAAAAATATTGTGACCATTTGACGAATTGTAAGAAGCTAAATGGGATCTAATCTTGTTCGGCTAACGTGCAAACCCATTTCGAATTCAAGCGAATTTCGTACTAAACAATCGATCAGAAAATAAATAAATTCGAGTTTCTTCGTAGTTTCGAGAAGAATATTTTCAATCACCCTGAAAAAACCTCAAAATTTTTTGAAAAAAAAAAAAAATCTGACAACAGAATAAAATATTTCTCATTGTAGCATTTGCAAAAAAAAAAAAAAATTAAGCATACGACCCCATTTTCGAATATTCGAAAATCTCGGAGTCTTTTAATTTTTTAATTTTTGCCTATATCTTCCCCGGGTGCGGAGGAATCCAAAACCAAAATTCCGCACATAAATGGGCTGAGAAAAAATGAGGAATAAATTAAAAAGTCTTAAGCTGCGGTCGTTGCTGATGCGCAAGGCTCGGCTTGCGCCACACAGAAAAGCCAAAGAAAGGGAAAGCGATGACGAAATCTCCTTTCTTTATCTTTCGGCCGGCGTGTCGTCGTATAGTAGTCACGCTCCGTTAAACGAGGCGTTGGTCGCTGGACGTCCGCAAAGAGAAAAGAATCGAAGATACAGTCTCGGCGTTGAATCTCGTCACTGGGAAAGAAAGAATCGACACCCGGCACTGACCCACTTCCGTCTCCGGTAATACGGCGCTCAAGTGGCGAGCGAAATTTGCTAACTAACAAACGTGCGCGCACACACATCGCAACTCTTGGGCGACCATCGACCACCACGAACGTTTCCAATGCCAAAAACCATTTTTATTATTCTCGGTAAATTTCCTCACGATTTCGTAGCTTGCAATTCTCGGAATTGCGTTAGCCGAGAAGAGAAGAGAGCGAGGACAATACAAATCGACGCGGCTTCGAGTTGATGATGCTCGCATCCGAATGCGTTTTCCTCCGTACGTACCGAGGCACTAATCAGCTGTGGTTTTTTGCTATAGCGTATTCCACGTGCCGTACCTCGTGAACTACTCGCGGCACCGGTGGCAAAGTTTGTGCCAGCGAGGCAACGATAAAACGCTCGTAAACCCGGAACCTCGTTCCAATTATCAAGGGAAGCATTCCGTGTTTCGCTTCGTTATTGAGACAGTTAAGTTGTACGCCGGTTTATGGGCGATCGGCCAAAGCCTCGTGACGTTTGTACACGTGGAGAAATTGTGATGGCCGAATAATCATCGACTATCGTTAATCGCAACCTTTTGCGCATGGTTACGATAACCATTCGACGAATGCTCGTCGGGCAACAAATTTCCTCATACGCTGAGCATTCTTCATAATCGATATAACGAGAAATCGAATTTTTCGAAATATTTATATTTATAGTAGCTTCATTTTTTACACCTCTATCCGATTTTTTTTTCATGAAATTAAAACGGAGGGTACATTCCTTATCGAGTTTTACTGTTTCGTAATTTTTTTTTTCAACATTAACCGATTTTTTTTTTTAAATGGCAAAAAAAACGATGTTCGAAAAAATCACTTCTATTTTTGATCCTAGTTCGTTATTGATTCATTCATTGATTTGGTAAATATTTTCGTAATTATGGAATCAAAGTTTAGTGACGGATGTCGAAATATTTTGTAGGACTATATAAATGATAGAATAATTAATTTCGTTTGAAAAAATAAATGGTTTATTTGAATTTTCCGTACGATCTTGATAATTAGACTGCACTAATCTACAGTAATTAAATAAATGACCGAGTGTCCACTCTAACGACTCTGCAGGCCACATGAGTGTTGCAAAAGGAATTTCTAACCCCGATTCGCCCGACTTACTAATTGTAAGCGAGACACTAACGAACGTTATGTGCATGTCAGTTGACATTGCGACACTGTATAGCAGTTTGATGAAGATACCAGGTGGTCTTACTCCCAACTTGTCTCCTCTGTCTCATGGTAGTTATGTCTTCGAGATTTTATAACGTGTCGAGTGGATTTTGTCACCATGTGCATTAGGTACTAACTTTAGTTTACTATAAACTGTAGCATACGTTAATATTTCATCCTCTCAAATAGACCAATCAATAGAAATGTAATAGAAACGTTCCCAGAAACAAATATGACTCATAATAATTCATTAAATAATTTTTCGAAATCCTTTTTAACCTCGAAAAATTTAAATATTCACCACTGTAATTGAAATAAATTTCTGGAAATTATTATTTATTCCTCCAAATATTTTTTCTCGACTTGGGCAATTTAAAAAAAAAATACATTCTGTATATTCCAATGTCCGTTTTATGAAAATAAGGTGTTGTGTTTTGAAAATATGTTAATTTGCAATAAACATTAAATGAAACAAAAGGGTCTGATGATGTTTGGTATTTTGAAGCAAGTATTGTCATTCACATGATATATTTATCGTATACAATTCACATCCGCTCGTTTCCGTTGCTGGCAAGTATCCCATACAGAGTTCATCAGCATCGCGTTTCGAGAAAACAATTTCACGATTCGCGGCACGCTTCAAGGTCTTCCTTGTCACGCCTGCTTCCATATCATTCAACTCGTTAATTCTTTTCTCTCTTTTCCTCGACATAATATTCGCCTTAACCCTGGCTGTTATTTTTTTTTGCCTCTCTCTAACACGTGGAAATATTGTGCTTCATATTTACCTCTCGGGCTGTGGTAGTAGTAGCGAGAAGATCGGCGGAGAGAAAGACGGAAAATTCAGGACGGCCGGAGAGCAATAAAAGCCGAAGGCGCGCGCCTCGTCGTTCGCGCGGCTCTTCGTAGTCGGGCGCCCATTACCAAATTACTACCAAGGCTCCTGGGTCGCCTCGAGTGCCGGAGCGATCTTCTTAAAAATTGCCGCGATTGGCGAAAGCCTCGAGCGTTTCAATCACTCCACAGTTGCGAGCAACGATATTTCGAAATTTCCAATATTTCAATTATTATCGAATAAATAAAATGTCTAAAAAACATTGAAATGTAGACGATAATATTGTAAATATTGCAATAGTTGTAAAAAAAAATTTTTTTAAAGAAAATTCGATTTAATTACAATTTATTGTATTTGCTGCATCAGAAGACTGTTTCTAAAATATATTCCACAATTTTGGCAAAATGGATTTTTGGATAAAATTGCCTTATCAGAATTACAAAGAAAAATGCGTTTGTAGTTTGACATTTTTTAAGCGCAAGCTTCTAATGCTTTTTAGAAAAAATGTGTGACGATTAAATATTTTTATTCGCTGAAGGATTTTGCAGATTTAAGCGTTAAAAATTCGAAAATTAAATTTGCCGAGGTACTTAAAAAACGAGAGATTGAAAATAAACAACAGTCCACCGCGTTCCGACAAGATTTTGCATTTCCTTTGCAATTCCGTTGCAACCTCTTTGTCGATGTTTCCGAGACAAAGTAGCAGATGGGAGTTTAAGGTCCTCGGCGTCTACAAACACACTTTTATTCGTTATCCGATGTATCTCGAGGGCATTGTAAATTTATAAGGAAAGAAGGAGGGATCTCGAGCGTGTAGTCTTCCTTTGTCTCCGGGAGATCCAGGTTCTCTCGTCTCCAGTGCGTTTCGTATCGTACGGTCGTCGGGGTCCTCTCGACATGGAGAAGAAGCTCGAGGTGGCTCGCCTTGAGACAAAGCGCGCACCGCTCTTGCTCCTGCCGTTGTTACCGCTGACGCTGATCCTCTTTTCTCTCTCTCTTCCTTATTTCTCTCCGGGACGCTTGCATCGTTGGGTTGCGCTTTCGCGTCGTCCTATCCCGCGAGAACCGACATCGAGTCTTCCTTCCTTCGCCACGTTTCGTATACCCGGTGCTCTCTATTATTAAGTTTTTGCTATTTATTTGTGTCTGCCGCTTGTGTTTTTCTCAGCAGCGGTCCTCCCACTCTTACCCTCTCTCTCTCTCTCTCTCAGACTCCGCTTGAATTCCTTCTATACACCATTCCTCGACGCGTTCTTCTCTCAGCCTCATGCAGCATTTTTTGTTGTTGTGTTTTTTTTTTTTACTTTATATTTCTTCTCTGTATCCTTCCCTCCACGTTCACGGCGAGTGCGGGAGTCGTCGCCCTCCGAAAATTCAGGATCCACCGGCTTTGCTTACACCGGCACAGCCACCCGGGCCCCAGGATCGCCCAGCAGGTGCACACGCGATTCTGAAACGAGTGCACGCGCACCCGCTGCCCCCCCAACTCATTCCCACAATGTACTCGGCGACTAACCGTGCACTCGATATTCCCTTTACTCGGAGGTGGGCTTGGCTATACAATAAAAGTGGAATAAAATTTGTTGCTATCGAAAAAAGTGTCCCTTTTTACCGATCGTTTTAGCAGATTTTCAATTTCGCAGGTATTTTCACAAATTCCCAATCTCCAAAAAATTCTTTCATCGTACAATTGTCACAGTTAATTTGTTTCCTCGACTCAACATTCCTTTGTTACAACGAAAAGTGCGTTATTTTATTACATTTGCCGATCGTTGATTAACGGTCGAGTCCGATTCGAGAGGCTGCTGAGTAACGATTTATATATAGCTCCAGCGCCCGGATTAATCACGCGATGTCACACACAAAACTCGATCGATTTCGGTTCTCACGAAATTGGCCAACAGGTAAAATTCCTCGGTCGATTTCTCGCCGATTCCTAATAATGTTCAAAGTTAAAGGTCGTCGTGAGGTAGAAAGGTTCCGAGGATCTTTTTTTACCTATATATAACACACACTCACACACACATATATTCATAAATATATTTTCAACATTGTACAGTTTTGTCTGTAGACCCCACAGCGATTCCGCGAAATGTGAGAATCCGCGAAAGACCGTCGCCTCACATTTTGGCCTTCTGTCAGTTAGCCCGCGGTTGGAACGAGTTATTAGCATCAGTGAAATTAGTAGAACGTTTTGCGAAGCCCGTGCGCCACACAAGCGCAGACTGAGTGCTATTTCGGAGTCGCGACTTTCGTGCTCGTTGTGTTACGTTATTTTTCTCTTTTTTTTTTTTTCTGGCGTCTCTAGTTTCGTTGGTCTACCGATGGTGGTTGTGGAGCACAGTTTCTCGATTCCTTTTTCGTCGGTCGGCGTCTCGAGGCCCGGCAAAGAGACCCAAGAAAGTGGGCCCACCGACCGTTCCCTGTAACCGCTCCGATACTCAGCAGCCGCTAACTTCGCTCGCTTTGCCGCGGCTCAGACCCCGGCTCTCCTCTCGTCTACCTGAATTTTGCGAGGGCGGCAGTATTTGCCGGCGCTTCTAAGAGCCGGGGAAACACGGCCGCGACGTCTATATAACACTGTTGTATTTCGAAAGTTCGAAACGATTTACAACTCATCTTCGCACACAATATTCCGTGTGCGGTCCTTTCCGTCCGACTCCTCGAGTTTACGGAATTACCGAAAGATTTACAGTCGCCCATCATTTTTTTTTTTCTCGCTCCCTGAAATTTTTCTGGATTTTCTTATACCCTCGATCAAAATCTACTGGCAAACACATTTACACACAATTGTTTATCGTGCAGCAAAATAAAGCTTATTTTCCGAAATGTCCGTTTAATCAGAGGAAAATGTAGTATTGAAACATTTTTATTATTAAATATTTTTCATTCCATCAAGAAAAAAAAACCACTAAAATCCATTTCAAGTCACCCTTGATTTTTCTACAAATAATCCCGCAAAATATTTATTCAACGGAACGAAAATGTGATTATTTTCCGGCAAAACTGTGTATTATTCACTCGAAAGAAATGTCTGTATTTTTTAGAGAATTGTTGATATTTTCAATGTAATTTCTTGGACATGTATGCAAGGAGTTAGGACGTGCGAGGATTGCCACGACGTGGGAGGGAGTGTCGGGCGAGTCGTCGTTCCCGACGTCGCGCCACAACCGAAGGAAGAACGGAAGAGGCTCGTGGCGCGTGCTTCGAATTCGAAAATCGAGATTCTCTGGTCCGATGAGCGCGCTAGAATCAGACTCGGTTCCTTGGGCCGTGCACCAGTAGCAGCGCCTTCTGCTTCTTCCATGGCTTCACGCTGGTTCGCTCTTTTCTCCGAGGAGATAGTATTTAAGAGGGAGAGAGAATGGGAAGAGCCTGAAACTCAAGAAGCTAGCGTCTTCTGTGTCCTCCAATTGCTCGCCGTTGTTTCTGTTCCTTCTGCATTTCGTTCTCCACTATATCTATATAGATATATACTCTGGCTGGCAGAAGAACATCGAGTCCCCGTTTCCTGGAAGAGAACCGTGCTCCTTTTTCTTTCCTTCATTTATTTCGTCTTCTTCATCTTCTCCTTCTCGTTTTTATTATCTCCCGGACCAGCATATCACGAGACCTCGGCAACGTGCCACCCTCATCTCCTAGACGCTCTTCGTCTCACGACCAGCATAATTTTCTACACAAACGGCGCCACTCGATTGAGTGAAAAATTTCGAAAATTCTAGCGACGAATTTTCGGGGCTTTTTCGCGATTATAGTTTCTTCCTGTTACTTTGGAATCAATTGTTCATCATATTTTCATACATTTCCCTTTTTACCATCAATTCTTTTTTTTTTTTTTTTTTCAACTATCTATATTAGTATTTCTATGAGTGTAAAATTCGTACGAGCTAATTTTTTGTGTTGTGTTACAGATGATACTTTCCTTGTCAAAAAGGGAATTTTCTCCCGTTTCATTTTTAAATAACTGAATGATTTTCTTAATTTTTTCTATGAACATAAAATTCGAATGGAATAATTTAATAGAATCATTGCAAGCGCGACTTCCATTCTGTCCAAGAGATTACATTTTTTTCCCTCAATTTACAGATTAAAAAAAAATATATATATATCTCCGTATATTTACATAACTACGTGATAATAAAACAATAACTTCAAGAGTATAAAATGTAGTGGATCGGTATCTCCAAGAAAAAAAAAAAAAATGCATTCCGACTGCTATCAGAACAAAAAGAAAAATCCAGTTCTCCTATGAAAGTCCGACACGTCGGTAATTTTCACTAGCGGGTTTTCTCACATCGATAGAACTAATGGTATGCATAACGATTGCTTCTTATCGCGTTACCCTCGTTCGGTCTACTCTTTTTTTTCCGATTATGTGCGCGGCGCAAGGCAAATACTCGTATCTAAACTCCCTCAAGCTATCACCTGCCTATTTTCCTGACTTGTCGCTGCCGCGAGGAAAATACGTCGTTTCTCCTCTTTCGTTCGCAACACGTGCAAGAGTCTCGATTTTGCCGATGCCATGGTTCGGCTCACGGCAAGATGAGACCGCGGCGCGGCGCTTATCGGTGCCGAATTAAAGTCGAATGCACGAAGAAAACTGGTTGGTTGAGAGAAGCGACTTTTAAATGCTTGGAGCGTTGGATGTCGTTTGGTTGGGATTACCAATCGATTGGTTTCCGATAAACAATAACTTGCTAACGCCATTATATTCTACTATGCCTATTGGTTGGCGCGTATCAATTCCGTAGTTCCTACAACCGCACCCTTTTCTCCGTGTGCGAAGAAGTGAATCTGTATATTAAATTGGGGGTAAGTTTTGTACACAGTAAAAGCCAAGTGGAATTTGTTGCACTTGAACAAAAATGTGTGCATCGTTTCCACAGTAAAAAATCGGTTTATTTTACTCCACGTGACATTTGGTTCGTTCGCGATTTTCCAGAAGTTTTTTTTGTCAATTAACAAACTAATTTGTCAAGTCAGTAAAATGACTGAAATGTTTTTGTGTACCTGAGTGAACAAAATATGTTTACACTAGAAAAGTTGTTTATCATTTTTTTTAAATTCACGTTTTCACAGTTATTTTTTCTACTTAACTTAACGTCAATGTATTACAAAATAATGTGCATTATTATCCCGCGTTTACCAAACTTCCCAAAATCATGAATTAACAATCGATCCTTGTTACAGGGGCTACTCAGCAGCAGTTTATCATAGCCCGAGACAAATAGTCGCGTATCCAAACTTCGCGAACTTTCCAAAATCATTAATTAACCATCGACCCTTATTACAGCAGCTACTCGGCAACAGTTTATCATAGCTCGAGGCAAATACTCGTATCTAAACTCCCGAAACTTTTCAAAATCATTAATTAATAATCGACCCTTATTGCAGGGTCTACTCAGTAACAGTTTATTACAGTTTGCGACAAATACTCGTATCTCAAATTCCCGTACTTACCAAAATCATTAATTAACAATCAATAAAAAATTATAACAGGGGCTACTCAGCAACAGTTTATTATAATTCGAGACAAATACTCGTATCTCAACTTCCCGTACTTACCAAAATCATTAATTAACAATCAATAAAAAATTATAACAGGAGCTACTCAGCAACAGTTTATTATAATTCGACACAAATACTCGTATCTGAACGCCCCATACCTACCAAAATCATTAATAAACAATCAATAAAAAATTATAACAGGAGCTACTCAGCAACAGTTTATTATAATTCAACGCAAATACTCGCATCTGAACGCCCCATACCTACCAAAATCATTAATAAACAATCAATAAAAAATTATAACAGGAGCTACTCAGCAACAGTTTATTATAATTTGAGACAAATACTCGTATCTGAATGCCCCATACCTACCAAAATCATTAATTAACAATTAATAAAAAATTATAACAGGAGCTACTCAGCAACAGTTTATTATAATTCGAGACAAAAACTCGTATCTGAACGCCCCATACCTACCAAAATCATTAATTAACAAACGATCCTGATTGCAGTGAATACTGAGCACCACCTTATCACAGTTCAATGCAAATACTCGTATCTAAACTTCCCGAGCTTTTCCAAAATCATTAATTAACAATCGACCCCTATTACAGCGGCTATTTGGCAACATTTTATCATAGCTCGAGACAAATCCTCGTATCCAAAATCTCCGAAGCTACGAAAAGCCTATTTTCCTGTCCTGTCGGTGCGTAGGGGAAAATACGTGGTTTTACTGCTCCTTCGTTGGCAATACGCGCGAGAGTCGCGATTTCGCCCACGCCAAGGTCTGGCTATACGGCGAGACGAGACTGCGGCGCGTATGTAAGAGAGGAGAGTCGGTGCCGGATTAAAGTCTGCGTGGATATATAGCAGAGTGCAGTGTCTTGCAGCGGTGAGCATCGTCGGACAAAGTGGAAGACGCGCAGTCGAACAGCGAAAGGAGCGAAGGTTGGGAGGGCCGTTGGGAACCACTGCGACATCGAATCGTTGAACCACGGAGTGGTTCAGTGGCTCCAAGGCCGGCGGAAACCACGGGTGGGATGCGCGACCGACAACACGCCCGACGGCCCCTCTTCTGTGCTCTTCTGTGCTATGCTGGGCTATGCTGCCCTGTTGTGTGCCTCGGCTGGTGCATCCACCAGTGCAACAAGCTTACATGTAGTAGCGCACGCTTAAGCCAACTTCATAATTGGCTTAGCTGAGAGACAGCGGCAACGTCTTGGGGCCTCTTCGCGTGGAATCCGCTTCTCCATACTCCCTCGCTAACTTTTATACGTAACTCGGCTTCGGAACAAGGTAAACCCACCCAAAATAACTACCTGCGTTCGTCTTCCACGCACTTAGGCTGCGCTAAGCCAATTGTGGATGCAGCTTCAAACTTTGTACCCCAAATTCAGGGCCGTATATTCATCGGGAAATATTTGTATTTTTTTTTTCGTATTTTAGAGGATTAGTAGAACGTTTTTTTTAACATCGGATTTATGAGGAATGATCATTAAAATTTATTTGTATCTTAGGAGATTAGTTAAATAATTAAAAATAGCTGGAGAAATATTGAACATCTTCGCATCTATGGATATTTGTTTATTTGCAATACATACAAGTATTTTGCAAGTTTCGTAATCACGAAAAAAGACGATGAAATTTGAGATTAATGGACGTTACCGATTATTGTACATTTGGAGTCATTTTTTTATTCCACGAAACAACAAAAACAAATGGTGAAGAAAAAACAACAAGTAACCTAAAAATAAATACCCAGTGCTCAGAATTCGGGACAACTTTTCCACAAATTACCGCGGGAAATTCATTTTCATTCTTCGGTATTGGAAATTCCGAGAGAAAGAAGGTGTGTACATTTTTCAGTAAATTGTGGAAGCTCGAAATTTCGATTTCCGTTGAATCGATTTTTAATTAACACTTTAATTTAAATATCTCAATTATCAGTTCATAAAGCGGAAGATACAGTGAAAAATGGGCGGCAGTAGCCGAATTCTCGGGTGTTTTGTGTGTTATTTTTCTGCCGGTCGATCGGCAGAGGGAGAGCGACAAAAATGCAGTCGCGGCGGCGCACGCCTCTCTCGGCTACACAACAAAACTCACATTTTGTTTCTTGGCTGCGTGACACTGCCGCAGAGCCGTCTGTCTCGCCGGGCAGACCGTCGAGAACGCGCGGAGTGATGCGTGGTTGCGTGTGCCGAGCTCGGAGCTCCGAGCGAAGCGAAGCAAACAAGAGATCGCGGTTTTACCGCGCGCGCTGCAACAATGCGTTGTCTCCTGTCTCGGCGAATGCCTTCGACATTGGATTCCTGCAGCCCGGCGAAAAAATAATCGACAATGGTACATATAGGCGCGTTTTACCGCGCGTCCAAAAGTCGGTTTACGATTTCCAATTATCGATATCGGTAATTGGTCGTATTGCGTCCCAACGATAATCGACATTTTTTTTTTCCCACTTTCTTTTCTCTCATTGCCATGACTCTGTCCTACATTGTTTTCCTCTCGATACATCGGGAGACCTTGTTTCGGTAAATGGCCTCGAACGATAAAGAACTTTTTTTTTTTTACAGCGGACGTAACGATATCGCGTGCTCAAAAAAATAAATTATGATTATATATTGTTAAAAAAGGTTAAAATACGACTAAAAATCGAAATAGAGGTGTACATTGTTTTTTGCAATTCGTTTAATACTCGAAATGCGGCGAGAATTTCTTTGTATTTTGCAGCAACGCATCGGAATATCAATTAACACAGTAATAAATAAAATTAAATTGCGTACTTGAGACAAAAATTTTACGTTCAAGAATGTGTATGAAAACATTGGGCTACTATCCGTTGCCGCGAAATAAAATATCAATTCTGTGATATTAACAAAGAATTGATTTTTTTCCAAAAAAAATTTGGCAATAATCCGGAAATGAATATTTCGTTTTTACTGATCCCGGTATTCCGAATCGGAATTACTGAGGTTAATTTTTACCAGAATTGAGAAAATACGTCGAATATTTCGAAATAAAAAATTCGTGCATTTAAAAATATTCATGAAAAAAATCGAGGTTACATGCAACGTCATTGCTATTTGTTCTTATTGTGTCTGGTCCAAATTCTGCAAAAAAAAAAAAGCGTAGGAGATTCTTGGTCGCCTTGCGAGGCCGTCGGTGGATTTCCGGTAATGGTGATTCTGAGAAAGCTGGTATCGCGACGTCACCGAGATTCGGGTAGACTCCTATAACACTCGCTTATCGAATAATATACATATACATTGGATCGAAGCGGTATGTATATGTATATTCGATACATATAGATAGTGAATTATACGGTAAGCGCGTGGGATCGAGGCGTTAATATTTGGAGTGTCCAGCACGTATATAGACGGTCCATGTCCCACGTGGGACCATTCGCGTTTCGCAAGGACTCGAGGGATAACCCACGCTTCGAGTCCCTCCGCTTCGGGTGTACGAGCGGGCGGCCACCCCGAGGAACGTCTCGACGCGCGCCTCGGCCTTTCGCTATCGATCTCCGTCGCCTTTTCCCAATATATATGCTTGCACAACGTAGGTCGGTATGTAAGCATTACCGCAGCGCACGGAAACCGAGCGAGACGAACGTGGCCAAGAACTCTGCCATTCATATTTTCCTCGTGGTCTTATTAACCAGACAAAAACAAAAATACGAGCCCAACAATCATCTTGTCGATTGTATTACTTAATTGTTCGATTAACGTAAAGTTTATTCGAATACGAAAAAAAAATTAAAAAATTGAAGAATTAAATAATTGCTTCGAATTCTGTACACTTCAAGTTCAAAATCATTTTTTGAACAATAAAACATTTCTCTGAATACAACTAATTATGTATTAGATAAATGAGGTCTCAGGTATTATGATAATCGATTTATGTATTATTATGATTTCATTAATTTATGCATAATTAATGTATTCAATGAAATATTCGGTTTTTTGCAAAAATCGGTTGACTTGAACCAATTGTCTAAGATTCAAAGTAATTATTTAGCTTTTTTGATTACTATTCTTTTTTTTCTCAGTGTACATACCAAATTTGTGGTATAACGAACATTTACAAATTCACTGTAAATATTGCACAATTTTATTGATATAACATTAGTTTTATAGATGTAATCAAGCATTTTTACGCAGTAACACTTTTGTTTCTCGTGTAGTGAAAGATTTATAAATATGTTTGGAAAAAAAATGGTGAAGACGTTGGAAAGTGGATTGTAAAATTGCCACTGGCATCTATCGAATGCACGTACGGGAACGCAGGTGTAACTAACGACTAATAACCCGTGTGACTAATGAGGGTACGCATTCACGAAGGTCTTTATCGCGAATACTCTTTAATTGCTTCTCGAACGCGTGCAAGTAGCAGCTGGTGATGATCCGCTTGGGCCGATACCTCTCGACGAGCGGTGATGGTGCAGCTGATCGCGCGCGTTAATCCGAGAATTATTTATACGCCTTGGGCGGGTTGCTTGCTCACACAACCGGGCACAACGTAAGACACGAGGGCGCTTAAACTTCGAGTAGCTCCGTGCATCATATTCGAGCAGTAAACGCTATTGCGTGCTCGTTTTGCACTTAGCTTCTATGGCAATGCAGCGGTGAACAACAAGGCCGTTATAAATACGTAAATTACTTTTGGCCCAATAATACTTCGCAATTACGTCTTGTTCTGTTGTTCGTCGTAAATAACTTTTTTTTTTCAAATTAAAAAAAAAATAAAAAATGAATCACATTAGACTCGATTAAATAAATTTGGGAGGAAGCCTAAATAGCGAATTTCGACAATAATGAACATTTTTGAAATTCGCTACTTTGGTCATTCGTTTTTCCAAGCCTAATTTGAATCCCACTTAATAAGTACCTTTTTTTTTAATTATAGTAATTCCAGATCAAGTTTTTTCGACGTTCGGTAGTATTTTATTTCGGAAAAATCGGTTGCACTTAATTTTCATGGAATTTTCATAAACAAATGATTTCTATTTTATTCAAAAAAACCTTTCACCCCAATTTTTCGGGCCGTAAAATCGATATCCTCGGAATACAGTGTCCGGCAGTCCGTAAGATAGTAATTAAAAAAATCGACATCTGTTGGCGAACGCGCGACACGTGCGAGTCGAAAATTAAGCACGATTATATCACACGTGATTTCTTAATCGCTCCATCGCGTATGTGTGCACGTATATGTATGGGGTTTGGTGTAATAAAAATGTACAACCGGTGGTAGGTTCACGACTCGCCTCGAGATCGCGTGTCTCACTTTTTTTTTTTTTCGCTTCCATCAAACTTTTTTTTACGTCTCGTGTGTTTTTTTTTTTCTGGCTAGTCTCCGCAACAGGATATAGACTAAGTATCTTAACGAATTATCGTGATGAAAGGAGTGGCAGGACACAATCAGATATACGCCATGTGACGAAACGCTATTTATAGTTAAACATTCCTTTAAAATATATTATTTGACGATTTATCCGCGAAAACGAAAAAGATTTATATACCAACTCCGTCGAAGACTCTGTTCGAGTAAATAGGATGAATTTATGTACTTCGAATAATAGAGTTGCCCAAGCGAGAGTCGATTCCTCGAGGCTCTTTCGCGTTCAGGAAAAATGACATTTTCTTTTCATTCTTCGGGATGTAGCGCGAAGAATTCATCTCTATAGACGCCAAGATTTAACGAGGCTCACTCGGTCTCCACTGTATGCACATAGTACTACCCTATTCAGTCTTTATTCTCGCTGCCGTGTCCCCAGGGGCACTTCTCAAACCGAATACAACTACTTCTTTTTTTTTTCCGCTCTTTTTCGTTTTTTTTTCCTTCTTGGTCCTGTTATGGCGAACCTAAGATCGAAAGTGACGTCTCAGGTACGAAGTACATGGGTATTCAATTGTTCCCATTATCAACGACGGATCGGTCAACAGAAATTTTCATTGTCCGTGTTGGCTTAAGAATTCCAAAAAATTTTGCACATTTTATACGAGGTATTCGGTGGGATTTATATATATATATATATATATTTTTTGTTATTTTAGTTTAACATCTCATCAAAACAACAACGAAATGTTATGGATTGAAAAAAATCTGATGGAGACAGTATTTTTTTAAATCCATAACTTTTCGTTGCTCGAATTAATTTGCAAATCTGTGAGAAAAATTCATAAAATTAGGCATCGTGAAAAAAAATTTTCAAAGCCCCGAATAGTGCACAATGATTTTTGGTTGCTTTTTAGAAGATCTCTAAGTTGCTTGATTTTCATAAAAAATTTTCAACTCAGCAATCCTTGAGCACCGGGGGTTAAATTTTGTAAACGAAGTAAGTTAATAACGAAGCTTTATTGATTTTTCCATTTTTCAAATCTGCAACGAGAAACATGTCGAGCATTTTATAAGATTAATCGTTACGATATACACCAAAAACATAAAATACAAAATTAAATTAAAGGAAATAGAAAAATTGATAAAATTCAACACTCACGATATTTTCCTCTTAGTGCATGAGGCCTAGAAATATGAGAACGTAGTGCTACCTCCGCTAGAATAGGTAACGAAATAAATATATTGTCCAATTTCGACTTCACTGTCTTCGAAAAAGCAATTTTAGTCAAAGACAGTTGAACCGAATTTACCGCTTTAGACCCTACATTTATATAAGCGATTGACACGCTAGATTTACTTCTTTTCTTCTTCTTTTTTCGTTGCCGTACAATGAAACTTTGCGAAGCAGGGACGACTACTTAGGTCATTGATACAATTTCCTCTCGGATATTTCGTGGGTTACATGTTTTGTCTCTTGGCCCTTGTCAAAGTTCCGTCCAGACGACGAAAACGACCAAGACCGAGAAAAAAAATGTGTGGGGCCAGGATTTTCGTTTCTCGCCACGTTCGAATAGGGGATTGGTTAATGGTTCGTGATGGTCCGTGGGGTTCTTCTTTCTTCCATCGGGCTGTGTCTTCCCTCTTCTTCTTCTGCTTCTTCCTCTTCTTCTTCGTCTTCCCATGAGGCGAGTTCCCATGGAAACCATTGGCGTACCACGTGCTAATCCGGCTTCCCCCTTCAGCCCTCTCCTCCTCCTCCTCCTCTTGGTCCATTCGCCGGGACGTGGAATTGAGAGGCGAGCAGCATATCGACCCTCTCCCAGAACAATACATAAAGCATCCCTTAAATTCCCCGAATTTCATGTTCGCCATTTCATGACATTAATTAACAATTGTTACAATTACCTTACCCCCCACCGACCAAGCGACTGGAATTGTTCCAAAAAAACACAATGCCAAAAAGTTGGCCTCGTTTTTTTCTCTCAAAATTATGGAAAAAAAAAAATCCACTTCAGAAAAAATGACTTGTTAATTTTGACGAGCAGAGGCCTTTTTCATTCGTGAAATAAAAAATGTAGAATTCATTTGCCGCGGAACTCTCGAGTGTCCTGAAAAAGCTCCTTTCTCGGCCTATTAATATTTCCCAATGCGCGATTTTCTTATTTAAAACAGTGAAAGAAAGGCATTTTAAAAATTACTCTTTAATTTTCACGTTCAAGTGCGCATTCATTCGCGAAATTAAAATATGCAGAGCGCATTCATAACGACAGTCCGCATCTCGTCGCTATGTTTACCAGAATTCTTGCTCGCGAATTAAAAAATAATTTTGCAAAAAATACATTTTTTTCCCTGAAACCAAATTATACAACAAATGGAAAATGACAGTTTTTCCTCGTGTATGTAAATGGTAGCAAAATTTAAAAAAAACGAACATTTTTTTTTCTCTACTGATAAATTGTTATTGCAAGTCTCTATAATATGTTTTCCTGGACAAGTTCAAAGCAGTCGGTTTAATCAATTCCCAAAGCCGGGTATGTTTGCACACTAGTAGTATATTTGTGGGACTGCGGGATCGCGCGAAAACACGTACTTTATGGAGTAGTTCTTCGTGCTCTCTCTCCCTCTCTCTCTCTCCTTCTCTCTCGTCCATTCCCTGCGGATTCTCTCATCGCGCGCGCCACCCGGTTCGTCGAACCTCGCTCAGCTCCTTTCCACGAAGCTAACCCGCCGCGGGAGAAGTATAGCCTCGCGAAACGAAGAGAGAGAGAGAGAGAGAGAGAGAGAGAGAGAGAGAGAGGGAGTAAGAATAAAAAGGAGAACGCGAACTTGCGCCCGCGCGGGAAGATCGACCGTCGAGCTGCCGCTTCTGCTGGTTTGCAAAAGGAGAAAAGTATTCATACACGTGGCAACCCGAAGGAGAAGTAGTGGTGCCGTCCTTTGGGCGCCATACGTCATGCCGCCGAAATTCTCCCAAAATTCAATATCAATTCTGGTGGCTCAAATTAATTGCACGGAAGTTGATCACATAACATATCGATATAATTAACCCAACCGATATGTACACCCGTCATAAACTAATTGCAATCCAGTGCACACAATCACTGATCAACATACAATTGCGGTTTTCCAACCTCCCGAGCGATCCCTGATTAATTAATAGTTGCAATTCGAGGTCGTCGTAGTGCCGCTAAATTTGGCGCTAGGCACGTTTATTGATTATCGTACGTATTCGCTGGACTGCAACGAGCCTCGCTTCGATATTTGGTGCAAAAATTATTAGTCGCAATAAAACAATTATTAGACTTTTTTTTTTCTATTTCGATAAAATTTTTGTAGGAAATTATGGCCTAAATTTATTCTTTGGTACCATATGTCGCCCTTTTCAAGAAAATATCCCCACAGTTTATTTTTATATCACTTAGTAATTATTAAAAAATTTGAATACCTCGGGGAATTAATTGATACTAAATATTAACTATGAAGTCACAGGATAAATATTTATCACAGCTAATTATAACCTTTATCGCTGCGCTCAATGCTTCGTTTATTGAATATAGTCATTGATCATTCTAAAAAAAAATTATTGCATTGGAAAATTGGTTAAATACGTAAAAATAATGACAGATCGTTAACTCCGTAAGTCGTCCATTGGATCGACAACTGATAACAGTGATATCGCGACGCACGCAGCATGGAATGATTCACTGTTGGGTCAATACGTCCACAAGCCTGCGGAGTCTGAAGAGTGATTGGACGTAGGGTCTCACCCTTGGCGTGCGTGTGATCGATAACGCAACCGTCCAGCTATATAGACGTATCAGTCATCGCATTCTATATATATATATATGTATATACGAATATGTATATGTATATGTATACACGGGTGGGTGCACGCCCGTGATTGTCTACCTATATAGTTTCGGTGCAGCACCGAGTCAGTTTCATCGAGTAGACGAGGAATGACGTTAGGGTGGGTGTGGATAACCGCGCGCGTCATGATTAATTAATTCACTTTCGTGACTACCGCTTCAGAGTCACCGCCGCATTTTTCTCTGCATCACTGCTAATTTATTCTGCAAAAATTGTGAGCTTCCATTACTACTGAAATAAGTGTCAGTATCGTTCCAATAACAATTATTTTATTATAATAATTTGCAGCACTTGTAAAAAAAAAATGCATCAACTTCTGCATAACTGCAAATAACATACATTTTTTTATACAATTATATAGTTTAATAAATAAATAAATGGAAATTTTATTTTATTCAAAGCGATATTTTCCAGCTACTAAATAACATTTTTTTTTGCCTATTGCACGTTGATTAAAATACCTTTGAAAATTAAGCTGGGGATTTATTAAAATTATTATTCATTTGGCGATATTGGATTTTTTTTTCTTTTCAGAATTTGAATACTTGATCTACTTCGATTTTGGTTTTTTATGGGCTGACACGATTAATTAAATCGCCAATTGATTCAGGTTCATGAAGTAATTTGAAAAATGTTTTGCGTGGAAAAAGGGCAGAAATGGAGAAATGCAATTGCAGTCGCTGATGCACACGATTCGTTAGTGTCAGTTGAGCGAAGAGGTCAGAGGACACAGAGGGCGCTCGTGGTTTCGTCGCCGACAGATCGAGGTACTCTCTCGGTATTTTCATCGGACCATTTCGTTTTCTATATACTTGTTATTATTAGATGGGTATAGTCAAGCGGGTAACAGCGATCGATACTCGTGTGTGCCCGCCTCTAGGATCCGACGACGACGTCGACGACAAGCTGGAATTCAAGTATTGCTTTCTCGTTCCGTCGCGAAGCAAAATAGCCTGCTTATCGATAACTCGATAACTTGTTACGGCGAAGCTGCGCGCGCGAGCCTTCAACGCCACTGTTCGGGTGGTCTCTTTTATTTATTTATTTATCGTTATCTCCTCTTTCCTTCTGTTTCGCACTTTCTCGTCTTCATTAAATGCCTGGACGATGAATGAACGAGATACGAGGAAATTATACAGGTGGTTTCAAACTGCACTTTTACGTATTTTCACTCATTTTTAACACATTTATTTTGTCCTTAATTTAATATGAGAATTTTTTATAAAAATGATTTTAGTAATTTATTTATGCCTTCAACGCCACTGTTTGGGTGGTCTCTTTTATTTATTTATTTATCGTTATCTTCTTTCCTTCTGTTTCGCACTTTCTCGTCTTCATTAAATGCCTGGACGATGAATGAACGAGATACGAGGAAATTATACAGGTTGTTTCAAACTGCATTTTTACTTATTTTCACTCATTCCAAACACATTTATTTTGTCTTTAATTTAATATGAGAATTTTTTTTGAACAATTTTTTTTTTCTCGTATAAATATTTTATGCCCACTCTGATAATTATTTCTATTAGTTCTTTACATAATATTATATGTTATATAATATTTAGAACGAGATTTGCAAGTTTTAAATTAGTTTTAAAAAAATTGCAAAAAATTTGTAAATTTATTAAAAGATCCTCGGTAGAGTGCGCAGCTAGTTGACGACGTTCAATCATCGGGAATGGTCTTCTCGGATCCGATATCTCGTCATTGATTTTACAAGCAACAGCTGGCGTTCCGATCGCTGATATCTCGAATTTCGTTTGGTTACTCAATGAAAAGCAGCAGGTGAGGCTCTCATGGACGTGTGTGAAAGAGATATAGAGTGTGTAAAATGGTAGATATATGGGTGTAAAATATTTAATTCCGAGCTCCCTCGAATTAATCTAGTATTCAAGAAAACGACCTCGCTCTCTTCTCCACGCTCTTTTCACAAATGAGCCTTGAAATGTTGATGTTCTAACGCCTTTCTAATTCCCAACGCTCTTCCAAAAAGTCCACGAAAAAATTACTTTTTCTTTTTTAACCCAAGAATATGCAAGCTTAATTAGCTAATCAGCATTTCATGAACATATTTATAATCAAACCAATTGGTTTTTCATTATCATTATTGATTTACAAACATTTGTCTTCGAAAAAGTAATTTTTTCTTTCTAAATCAAAGCTAATTAATCTGCGCTAATTAGGAAGACATGCTGCTTATAATCAATTTATTACTGCAATTATAATTTTCGTCAGATTCTTTATCGACCAAATATTATAAACATTCAATCGTAATGCTGATTTGCTGTTAATTGTTAAATTTGAAGTACAAAGTCGAAAATGGTTATTAACTAACATCTCGCATCATTATAACAAATTTTCGACGATCGCTTTCTTCTTATTAGATAAGATTCTTTATCAACCACATATTATAAACATTCAATCGTAATGTTGATTCGCTGTTAATTGTTAAATTTCAAGTACAAAGTCGAAAATAGTTATTAACTAACATCTCGCATCATCTTAACAAATTATCGACGATCGCTGAAGAGCTTTGTGGTGGCAAAAAAAAAAAAAGAAAAGAAAAAAACAACTGAATGGACTCGTAGAGCGTTATACGCGTTTGCAATGCTGCCACACCAGCAAAGCTTGTGTCGGCGCGGGCTTGCTCACCGCCTCACGCTGCTTTACGATCGTAAATTTACTCCGAGTCCCACCGTCTCTCTCTCGCTCACTCTCCGCATCTTTCTTTCGCGTTTACTTTTCTCGCTCCTCTTTCTGCGTCATGCTCTCCTCAAGGAGCGAGCGATAGTCGCTATCGCGTTGCGTTCCACGCTCTCCATCTCTGCACTCTCTTATAAAACTCGCTGCACACGCTCTTTCGCATTTTAATAATTGGCTTGGACGAGCGCGCGCAGTCAAGGCCTTCCCGAAATATTTACTCTCACTCTCTAAATTGGTGTCTCAACTTTCGTCAGCTCACCTTTTCTCATTTATTTTTTCGAAACGATTTAAAGCAGTTGTCTTCAAAAGGAAATCCATGAAAAGCCTTTTTTCGTCGTTATTAACTCTCATTATTTATTCCTCATGTTTCATTATTTTTTGACAAGATAAAAGAAAATGACATTTTTCTTCCGGATCTTACGAAATTCTTGAAAATTCATTTCTACGTTGAACAGTATTTTATTTCCTTGGCCAAATGCACGTTCGCGGGGAACGCGACTCACACGAATATATAAGAATGGGCCACGACGTCGACGAGAAGCCGCGCAGCTGTCGTTGACGCGGTGTCGAGAGCCCGAGTCACGTGGAGATGAATTAAAATTAAAATCGCGTGGGGTGCCCCGTGCTGGGCGAGAATAAGAAAGCACCGAACGAGAATGAGTGTCGCCACTCTGCGTACGCTCAAGAAAAACGCGTCGAAGAATGAATTGTGCGAGACTGCCTGTTACCAACTCATTGTCCAACAGTTTTTTCAACCCTCTGAGACGCTATTCAAAGAAAAAAGACCCAATGCCACACATTATTACAAAGAAAAAAAGAAAAAGAACTTATGAAGTAATCTCATTGACTGTTATATTATATTTGGCGCCCTGCAGTTATTACACGAGCGGTAAACGAGTATGTAAATAATTTTATGCACTACAACGTTGTAATGTCATATATGCACATATATATATATCGTGGGACTTGAAACGAGAGAATTTAAGTGGGGACAAAGTATAAGAGAGAGAGAGAGAGAGAGAAAGTACGCCGTTGCCAGACTGTCGCGTTCTCTCGTCCGGGAGAGTAAATAAAAGAGTAAGCGCCCGATTGAGAGCGAATAAAAGACTGGTTGGATATGAGAGGGCATCGAGAGTCTCGGCGAGTTCCGAACAAAGAGCGAACGGAGTGTACGAAAGAGAGACGAGGAGAAGCCGCGCGCGCGATCTCGATTCCCGCGTGGTCCTCGCCGGGACTACTATACCTACTACGCTCTTCCCGCAGTGTGTGCACGTCGGCCTCGAATTTCATCGCGTAACAGCGGCGAAACGGCGGCAGCCACCACTCTTTTCGGTTTCCGACACGAACGCCACGGGATAACGCTCGGCCTACGCCGCGAATTCATCGTCGCTCACGTATAAATAGGGGAGCATTGTCATTCTCCGTACAAAGCCTCGCTATGGAAAGAAAGGACGAGAGGCTGTATGAGCAACCCACCAAATAGTCCAAAATTTTGTTCGTAACCATGGTAAAAATATCATTTCTAAAAATTGAATATATTACTTTTTTCATTGTTGCTTTTTTCATATTTTTCTATCATTTTCTTTATAAACCGGATTTATATAAATGATTTGCCTATTGTCAAATTTCTAGATATTCCATTTTTTATTCAATGCGAAGTAATAAGGCGAAAAGACTCACTTTGGTAACTTGTCTACTAATTAGACAAAAGTTTGTTAGGCAGAAAATAATTTTATCAAAAGTAAAGGACGAACTTGTTCATTTATTCTCAGGGTATTCAATTTTCCTGCCCGACAATTGATATTTATTTACAAAAATTGTTCATCGCTGGAAAATATTCCCAGAACAAAATTCTTCTAAATAGTTTCGTTAGTGCGATGATAAATCGTAGATAACATAACATAATGGACACAAACAATACATTGTTTCTACCGAAATAATTTAAAATTGCTTCTATTATTTCAGTTCTACAAAGTATCAAAAGCCTCTTCAACATCCTCACAATTTTTTTGACCGCACCGAAAAAAAAAAAACCCGCAAACTTTCACCGCAATTTACGTAAACATTTAGTCGTAAACTTTGAGTTATCCAAAGCTCCTGTTACCAGTAATAACGAGTGGCAGTGTTGCGACTATGAAATTTCCGGTTAACCCGTCGAGCTTTCGCCATGAGTCAGACGAATGCTGTTTAGTTGCATGTCGTAGAGCGAAGCCTGGCAGCAGCAGTAGCAGCAGCAGCGCATAGAGAGAGATTGAGCTGTACGAGAGCGAAAGCACAGAGTGGGCGAAGAGAAAGACCACGAGATAGACGAGAGTCCATTGTATCCCCTTGCGTTGCACCGCGAACAGCCACTATGTGAATTGTCTCGAATTATATTCCTCTTAGTAATATCACATATACATACATACACACACATATATATATATATACAAAGTATACGCAGAGCGTAGCGCAGACTCGCATTGTCCAAGTTGCTCGGTAACTTTCATTTTGTATATTTTATATACATACATTGCATGCGGTACGTCTGTCGCATTATTGGTTCCTTGGGCGAGACGCATAACCTTGCGCAGTTTCTCCAACGTGTCCAGCACGAGAGCCCTGACCAGAATGTTAAAAAAAAAAATTAACAAATAAATGGAGCGAAAAATGTGAGGTGAACAATAATTTTTTTGTTTAATTTTCAAAAAATGCGAAATATGTTGAGGACAAATTCAACGATCTGCATTAATTTCAAGGAAAGTCTGCGCAATTATCGGGAATACGTGAAAACGAAGTTTCGATTGGTTGACCGATCAAATTCTCCACCGATTGTCAATGACAACTGTCGGTCCGCGCGGCGCGCAGCTTCCGCCTCAGACTCTAAAGATCATCTCGTTGATGACTCTGCTGTCTATCCAATGTACATATCATATGTCCGAGCTCGCGCGCCACCGTGTACCAACACATTCGCACGCTTTTTCAACGACGTGCGGCTGCACGATAGTGTAGATTGCAATATATACACTCGGCTACTTACTATAGATAGTAATGCAGTGTGTACCGCGTGCGCGAGACGCACTCGACACTGCGGCGCGGCACGGGAGAGCCTCACCAGAGCGCGTACACTCCTCTCGCCTATTCATAGACCACTCACTATTTATAGTGCGCTTCTTAAGGCAATCCAACTATCGCTGTGCTGACAGTAGCACCGCTCCTCTTCTCCCACCCCCCCCTCTCTCTCTCTCTCTCTTCGACTGCCGCACTCTCCGCGCACAATTACGACGATAATATGCGGAATTTCGCACCGGAGTTCATAAATCTCTTAACATCTAATGAATACATAAATATTATGAGATAATAATCATAACACATTTGCGCGGATGTCGTGCAACGAAAGTAAACGACAGTTACAAGCTATCGTTACTGTGGCCATAACGTTGTTCACAAATGTACTTTATTTATCCCATAACTAATTAGACATTGATTAATTAATCATTCTGCATTGACGCTCAATAAGTGCACCAAAACTTGCATTAAATAATGAGCATATCTTTCATTTCCATAGATATTACTTTGTTCTTTTTATTGATTGTACATTTTTGTTTAAATCTAACGTTGTTTTCGAAAAATACACAGTATCCCAATTGTTTGTGCTGAAGAAGAAATATGAGAAATATGACGAGGCTTCGAACTGCCGATACACGAGTGAAAGTTTGCCGGGATTTTGATGTTGTTTTTTATGGACAACACAGGATTATGCTAATAGATTGTGTGGACAATGTACTAAACTGTGGATACTCTCGCGTGTGCTGTGCGCCAGGTCAGTGGTCGGGTTTATTAATACGCACTAACCTAGCACACTGAACCTAGTGCACGCGGATGCGGCTGCTGGTGAGTCTTCCTCGTGACGTTCGGAAACCTAGAGTCACACACGAGAGAACGCGAGGAGGGAGGCTATAGCGTCGAGGTACCGCGTGCAGAATGTTCAGGAGGTATATATCAACGCGGGGCGTCGTTTGACGAGAAGGTGGAGGACGGACCGAGTGTAGCACACGTTACACGCAACAGTGCCGAGGCTGATGACACTTCACTAGTGTCATCAGTCGAGTTCAATCTTAATATAGTGTGTGAATCCTCGCTATCCCATTCTCGTCAAATTATTATTAGTCGTCTTTCGCTCGCGAGCTATAATAATCACTCCATTAGTGATGGTAATATTTCTTTGATCGTCAAGAAAACTGCGTGTAACGCTCGGCCATTCATAGAAACGATCCTCTCTCCATAATCAATTTGTCTAATTTATAAACGCTCCAACAGATTTTCTCATACTTGTATTTACATTCAATATTTGTATACAAGGAGAACAGTTCAGTTTTCGTCCACAAATGTCTACGGATTATTTTTTATTCCTGTGGAATGACATTTTATCATTGGTGCTTTTTATTTTGACACAAAATTTTCTTTTACAGAAGGTAATTTTTATACTCACGTAAACTCTTTTACGTATCACCTTTTTATGACTAAAAATATTCTTATAAATCACGATTTTTCTATGCACCTAAAACGACATCAATTATCCCAATCTCAAAACTGCGTGTAACGCTCGGCCATTCATAGAAACGATCCTCTCCCCATAATAAATTTGTCTAATTTATAAACGTTCGAACAGATTTTCTCATACTTGTATTTACATTCAATATTTGTATACAAGGAGAACAGTTCAGTTTTCGTCCACAAATGTCTACAGATTCTATTTTATTCCTGTAGAATGACATTTTATGAATGGTGTATTTTATTTTGACACAATATTTTCTTTTACAGAAGGTAATTTTTATACTCACATAAACTCTTTTACGTATAACCTTTTTATGACTAAAACTATTCTTATAAATCACGATTTTTCTGTGCACCTAAAACGACATCAATTATCCCAATCCCAAAAAGCATACGTATGAGAAAAACATTCGGCGAATGATTTTCCAAAAGGCCGCCTGAAAAAATGTTGATTCCCAAAGTGATGAAGAAGCTATAATGACGCGCTTAAAATGACAGGAAGCGGGGGAAGTAAAATAGCGCGTTAAATAGCCGATTGTCGTTTACATGTACACCATTACCTCCTGCCGTAACCACCACCTTGTAACTATAGTGCTCGAGAGTATGGCGTCTCCTCCGCGCGGAGTGTCAGTCGAGTTCAATCTTAATATAGTGTGACCCCCACTGCCATTCTCGTGGCCGGCCTCCGGACGGACCGGAGAGTGCGGGCAAGTCCGCTGTTATCCGAACGGCTAAGCACCAGCGGAGTAAGCGCTGCGCATCGGTGTCGTCGCACCGAACGACCAGCGAGAAGTGCGTGTGCGATGCCCGAGCGAGCCCAGTGAACGGACGTACCAACGGACAGACGGACGGATGGACGTGCATGCGTGCATGCGTGCATTGCACCTCATCCCGCTCGCGCGCTCGGTTATTTCAGAAGAGACGACACCCCTGTCTGTATATATTCTCACTCACTGGCTGCGCGACTCTCTTTCGCTGCTGGGAGTTGCGACTCGCTAGCTGGCGACTTAGCTCACGGGTGCATGTCTCGCACTATACAGTAACAACTACACAACGGAGGAACGGAGTATATAGTGGCAGTTCAGTCGAGTTCGTTCGGCAGCGTCTCTCGGTACCACTACAACGATACACGTCCCTCGGGATATCGGTGCGTGAGCTTGCTGTATGTTATATATATATATATATATATATGGATATGTATATATATACGCACGCATGCATATACACAAAGAAACTGGTGATGAGAGATAGAGACACAAAGTCGCCAGTGCGCGCTGCACTAACGCACTCACTCGAGTCCGCAAGCTCCCGAGATTTCTCGGGCGAGTGTCATCGATCTATTTGCGGAGCTGGAATTTCTTGCCTTCGAGAGAAATGCCTACGGGGAGAGAGAAAAATTGCAGCGCCGCGGGGAGCGGGACTTGCGATCGACGTGAAATTTCATTGCGCTGTTAAGTCGCTTAAGGTCACGGCAAACAACGAAATGTGATCAACGACAATGCTCCACGGAAAATAATTAGTAAAGTTGTTAGAAATAGACGCGAAGACCATTCGTTTTTTCTTGTTTTTCTTTTTACATAATATATTTCAGTCGGAAAACTAACCAAAGTAAAAAAAACCAGTGGCAATTATATTTTTGTGTGTTTGTTTGTCTAAGAAAATGCATTGCCCACCCAAGGTCGCTTAAGGTCACGTGAAACAATATTTTTTATATACATCGTGGCCCTGCGAAAAAGTATCCTTCCTTCAAAAAAGCGGTAATCGAAGAAAAAAATTGGTATTTTTATTGGTGTGATTGAGAGGAGAATAGCACGATAAGGTCGCCTAAGGTCACGTGAAACAACACGTATCAGGGTTTATGAGAAGCAAACATTGCTGGAAATAGCAGAAATAATGTTTCTTTTTCTTCCTGAGCAAAGTTTCTTTTCAGTCGTTTGAAGACGCGTAAATGTAGGAAATGGAGAAAATGAAAGAGTAGAATAGCGTACTGTGGGCGAATAGCTGAAGAGGGGGAAATGCCTCTCTTTTATCAGGCTTGCGTGCATACTGAAGTATTGCTGGCCGGGTGGAAGATATATATATATGTTGTAGTACGCAGAGAACGAGATTCCGAGGTCCCGCGGCGGCGACGGTGGCCGACGGTCGTCGCCTCCTTGGCGAGGTCATGGAAATCGATCGCTGCGAAGTGCTTCTGCTAGAGCTCGCCGGCCCAGCGTGTGTGCTTCTGCCTCTGCTGCTCGTTGCTCTGTGCGCAGCCCGCTCTGTGCCAGCATCTCGCTAAACTCCACGACCAAAGCCATCGGAGCTTGTGTCAGGGTCGGCACGAGCCACGCAACAAAAAAAAACCACCCCCCACGTTTATTCCTCTATAACAAGACCCACAAAAAATCCAATAAAACAACCAAAATTGCCGGGCAACACAACGCGACATCAATGCATCTCATCTGTTTAATCTACCTTACTAATATCCCGGGAATATTCGCTTCATCCAAATTAACCAAACCGAAGCTCGCGCTTAAAGTTAAATTCACATTCACTGAAATTCGGAGAAATCAATTTCTCAAACGGCTCGTGCTTTAATCTCAAAGTGGAAAAAAAAATGTAAATTTCGGATTTTTACTATTTACAATTACCAATGTAACATTTTCGCTCTATCGAAAGAGTAGATTTTGACATTTTTAAAAAATTCCCATTTCAATGATTCTAGAAAAATTTGGACAAACATTTCTAAAACGTTCTTTCAACCCTAATCATTATAAATCTCTTTCCGAAACCAAGAAAAAAATGAACACTATTCCGCCAGCACGATAAATTCTTCAATTGCCATAAAACGTGTTCAACGACAAAAGGCCCAAACTCTCGTGTACATCCAAAAATAATGCCGCAGTATTGAATCATTTTTGTCAATGACATCAGCGGCTTCGTCGCATGCGCATACATGCATCTCTGAACTTTTATCGTCACCGCGAAGTCGTAGAGTTTCCTCGTGGTGGCGAGGGTCGTGCAGGACGTATGGGACGAACGAACTGCCGCCACAGTCTGTCGCTCTTGGTGCATTCGCTCTGTCTTTGCCGGTGCGCTCGCCCGGTTCTCTTGGCTTGGTTTGCGGTAGTGTAGTGGGCGCTAGCACGTACAAAGCGAAAAGAGGGAGCGAGAAAGGAGATTCGGTTGGTGGCAGTGTCACGTGGTGGTAGTGGCGACGGCGGCGGCGGCGGCTGCGCTCAAGTGGCGGCGAAGGTGGGGAGGGGCGCGGCGGGGAGGAGGGGATACGCTCGGGCGGCGTGGAGCGCACCGTTCGCGCGGGTGCTCTCTCGGCCGATGCATTGTGGGGGTGTTGGCCTTCAACTTGACGGCGCAGTTTCACTGACCTGCCTGAGAAACTCGTATAGTCGGCGTGCGCGCGTTCGCTCGCGGGTGACTCGTGCGCGCCTCTCCTTCTCATCCCGCAAACAAGAAAACTACAAACTGGAGGAGCTTCCACAGGAACGAAGAAAAGACACCGGACTCTCGTCGATTTTATCCACGGGAAGGCCCTTGAAGTACCGCTATTTAGGGAGGGCCGAGAGGGGGGCCTAAACAAATTTAGCTCTAAGCTCCGCCGGCTTAGATCTTCGGCCGGTAGAGCCTCAGGAGTTGGGATAAAAGCGAACAGAAGTGTCTTTATTATTCCCGCGCCTCTGAAGCGCGCTGCCGCTTCTTTATCAGTGCTAAGCTTGTCCCTCGAGCTATTTGTCCTCCATCCGCTTTTCCACTCACCAACAATGTCTCCATTCTTCAGGTGGAGGAATAAAATCGTCGAGTTATGCGGGTTCTCAAGCTAAAACTTATTTTCTCCACGAGAGAAGGAAAATGTATCCGCAAACTCTTTGGCTATTCACGAAATTGTTTTCGCTGAGTGGAAATACTTTCCTTGGACTTTTGGCTCTTAACCCCGAGAGAGAGAGAGAGAGAGATTGTCGTATATATTCCGCAGTGGATAACACGGAAATATAGGAAAGAATAAAGTTGAGTTAAACTCGTAATTGGGTCGGAATAAAAATGACTCGCTCGCACTTGAAATTGTCTCCATTCATTATATTATTAATCTCTTACTCTTCATCTCTTACATACGTAATCCAGTGGTAATGTCAATTAACGAAATTGTCGTATCGGAATGAATTTATTACTGTATGCGTTTGGACTTTTTTATGAAATTTTCTCGACGTCCCTTCGCTGACCTCTGGGACCTCTTTATTCAACGTGCTTCGTGTTCTTTAGCTAGCAGACTTCTTTTTTTTTTCTTCCTTTCCGTCCTACTATATTATTGGCATTCAACGGCACAGAGTCTCTCCTGGGATATAGAGAGGCTCGCTCTTCTTCTTTTTTTTAGATAGGATGGAAGAGGATCGCTATGGTAGTATATATAGCTGCTCTCCTCGTATTCGGTGGGCGTTCTCTTCGACTCCAAAATCCGAAGAGAGCAATTACGTAGTTCCGAGTGGTCGCGGTGAAAGAAGAGGGAGAGAGAGAGAGAGAAATAGAGTCAACCAGAGCAGATGGCCCAGGCGGCTAGCTTTTGTCCGAGTTCGCAATTTTTTACCACTGCTGATTTTATCATCTCTTTATCACAAATTCTTCTAGGCGAATTCTCTCCATTTACAACATATTCACGTTAATTCGTTACAATTTTTTAATACATTACCAAATTCCGCCCATACTAATCTCCTGAAAAAACAAAAAAAAATACTTTATTGAACCACTCTATTCAATTAATGGCAAGCCTAATTAGTTACATATTCGAATAACCAAACAATTTCAATGAATATCAATTATTTTTTAAAACAAATTCGTATAACTTTTTTTTAAGTTATAAATAAATTTTGAAAATAGTAAAAAACGAGTAAATGCTTCACAATTATCCGAACAAATTCCTAGACAAATTTAATGTAAATGCGCGATATATTAATATAAACGTTTGTATATGAAGTATAGTAAATAACAATGCTTACAAACTTTTTTTGAATATTGTCCCATTGAAATTATATGCCATTATGGCGACTATGGATTATTGTGAAGCATGCGAGCCATATGCTTTTCGGGGGTTTAGATGACCGTTGCAGAGAGTAACCACAGATCGATCATGACCACCAGCGGCGGTATAACTGGCCATCTACATAGAATACACAGAATAAATGTATATGTATATACGTATGTATACGCGACGGCTATACGCTAACCACTCGAAGCTAGTTGGCTCTGGAAGCTTCCCGTCTGTCCCATGCGGCCGGCTGCGGCTTTTAGCAACGTCACAGATCGAGCCAGTAGCCAGCGTGTAAGCGTAGCATTGGGAAGCCCTCCTCGTGTGACGTACTGCCTATCGTGGGAATTGAGTCAAGCCCTGTTCGTAGCACTCACGTCGAGAGAGCCTTCTGTCTGCTTTTCCCTTATATATATATATATATATATATATATGTATATATGTATCTTCATCATTGTGTATATCGCCATGGCTACGTATAAGATCTCAATACGTACCAACAACTGTGAGACCCTAACCACGTGTTCCATAAATCCGACCGTTTTCATTCAAGAATCCCAATTCACAAATCATTCGAATTTGCTAAATTCGTCGATTCTCAATTTATTGTTTTTATTTAAGCAAATTTGGGACTATATTTTTGTTATCCCGTAAATTGATTAAACAACAGGTAACTATTTTTCCTGTTGATCAATTATGTTTGGTGGTTTTCAAGCGGGTGCATGTCGTTAACGAAATATAACAAGCAATTTCCAGCCCTTGAAGTATTTTCAAAATTGGTATAAAAATGTTAATAGAATAAAATCGAAATCCCTCGTCGGAGCGACGAAATGCGGGACGCGTGGCTCCGTTTTCACGTTAATCGAAGCGTGTCCTGATGGTCTTTGATCGCGTGAGGCTCGAAGGAGCAGGACGATGGAACTCAATCCTTCGGCAGTCTACGGTTTCGCAATGCGTAACAGAAGAAGAAGAGGAGGAGGAGGAGAGGTCGAGATCCGAGGCGAAAGGCGAAGGTGGATGTATGGAGAAGAGAACTGTACGGTGGTCCCACCTTCCTTGGTCTTCGCCCTTCGTTCTGGCTGCGCACTTTGATCCAACTCTCCGAGCGGACAAAGGCAAAAGTGCTTAGCGTCCTCTTCGTTGTATCTCTTCGCTCCTTCCCTCTCAGCAGCTACTCTCCTTCCTCGCGAATTCCTTCTCTCTCTTCGTTTGTCTCCCTCTCTCCTCCCGGTCTCACCTCACCTTGGCCGCGGCCCTTCAACTGTCTACGACCCACGCCCCCTTCCCTCTTGCCATTCACCCTCTTCACCTCTGTCTTTCTAGCAGGCCACCGGCTCTTTTTCTCTCTTCGTCGCCTTTCTTCAGCATCTTCTTCTCTCGCTTCTTGGCGAATCGTTCTCTATCTCTCATTCTCTCTCTCCTCTACGTTACATCCTCGGAGCTCTGCGCTACGTCATATCGGCGAGCCGAGGACCTGCCCCTGTGGAGGATCCTGAAGAAGGCTCGCGCTCTTTTCTCTTCGAGATGGTTCTTCCTCTGCCTACCTACCTACGTGCGATCTTCGTTCACCTGCGTGGCCGCCAGCCTCTTCCTCTCTCCTCTTCCTTCTTCTTCAGCTTCTTCTCTCATATTTTTCCTCTTGCGAGGAGTATACGTATATCTATATGTATATATAGTGTATATCCTCCGTTCACCTTCCAGCGTGTCTACCTGACCCTCGGCGTGCTTCCCGACACCCCCGACCCCGTCGCCAACTCGGCGACCAAGTTCTTCGCCCTCTTCTGGTTCGATGACGTCTTCGCCCACCTTACACGAGCGAGATTCACCTTTTTTTAATCTCATTTTGTCCGTATTCATTTTTCTTGTCCTTCCATTTGGTATTGCGCTCGCCGGCGAAGCTTCCATTGGCCCATCTTTATCGCCGGCTTCCTGCTGGCCTTGCACCTTGCCCGACAAACTGCATTTAAGCGTGTCGAAAATTCATCAGTCACACTTTGTATTATAATTTTTATTTTCCACGATAATCCACTTAGCATTTTGTATAATAGCGGAAAATATTGCGAGCTGTAATCATCGGCAATTGGCGTACTTTACAATGCTGTATCCCGGGTTCAACCTCCAAACTTTATTTTTCTCTCATTGGCCACTTTGTTCTTTTCATCGGCATTCGGTAGATTCACTGTTGCAGCGACCTCGTCCTGTTGGCCTTGCATTTTGCACACTCAGTTGCATTCTCATCCTCGCGGATAAACAATTTATGCTTTTTCAATCCCTCGAGCGGCACCAGGCCACTTAACGATACAAAATCGCACGATCTCGGTGCTCCTTAATTTTCTCTGATCGCCGGTAATCGCAGTTCTTCGGACAGCTCCACATTGCATCCTGTGCAATTAAGTGGGAGGTTATAGTTTTCCGGCCAGGGCTTCCAATATTTTCATACAAAGTAACCGCAACAAAACGAACGTGTGCTTCACTATGACCGCAACGACTAGCAATTTATTAAAAAAGCTCCATAGATATGATGATGCGTATAAACACTTTTTTATTTTCAACTGCAATCCGTGAAAAATTTCTAAAGTGCCCAAATCACATTTCCCTCTATTCAACCGATTGGGAAAATTCCATAACAAACGGTATAAACTTTCCTTAACTCAGACAAAAGCTCTGTTAACGATATAGTTAAAGGCCTGTTTGCGGTGCGCTTTACGCTCGAGAAGAGCTATGTACGGGCCTCGTTTCGTCTCTAATTTCGGGGTTTACGCCACGACAACGGCGACAAATTCGTGTACCGCACCCGGCGAGTAGATTGAATTCGTAACGAGTGTACCACGTTCGACGTGGCTACGCTGCTGTTAGGGATAATGGAGAACGTTGTGTCTCGGCATTACACACGTATACATGTATACACGTATAGTGCAGCTTCCACACGGTGTGTCTATATACTATATATCAGTGTATGGCATGCTTTGGCCGGTTCGCAATTTCCAGGCTAATTATATCGACGCCCAAGAGACTGCTGATGCGGCCTCGCGCTTTCGTGCCCGCGCCTCCGCTCGCCACGACGACGTTTCCCTTCCTCCTCGTGTGTCTCGGCTGCTACACAACACTGTTGCACTGTGAACACTCCGAAAGTCACGGCGAGACACCGTATAGTTTGGTCAAAATTGCTTTCTCGTCTGCCACGAAAGCGCGCATTGTGGTCCCGCGATTGCAACTTTCAGTTCGGTGACTTAACTGCCCCGGCCCATTGTCCGTGTGGCCATAATTTTCACTTATATAAATTTCGACGTTGCGCTCCGATTATGTGCCCGACATTTGCGAAGCTTCGGAAGCCTCGAATTATGTATTTTCGTGGTGTATACCGATCGGCAATATGCCGCTCCATCGAAATTATCGACACCTGCAGCTTCCAGTGGCGCATTTTCATTTTTTTAAAACACTTTCTCGTGGTCGCTTTCGGCGTAAACATTTTTTTTCTTTTTGCTGTATTATTAGGGCAGCTACTGAAATTATTTCGCTTCGATCTTGTGCATGAACGATTTTTCGTAGCCCAAATCACTTTTTTCCTGCATCGTTGTCATACTCTTCAAGGCCATGGAAAATTGGTTTAATCAATTGCATTAACTCCAAGGACACATCGCAACTGCAATATCTTGCAGTCTTATCGCGCGAGTTATCTTCAATATTGCGGCAATGTAGCTGTAATTCACTCAATATACCCAATATACACTCGATGCACTCGCGTCGACGAGTCACCTGTCAGTTACGACTGTCGGAGAGCATATTGTCAACGTGGTCCCGAGGCCGCGTCGATGTCAAGATTACAGTGTGACGAACACAGCTTCCGGAGTCCCTGAGGAGATATGGAGAAGGTTTGGGAGGTCGTACAGGGAGATACTTGCCGAGTAACGTCCCTGACATTGTCGCGTTATGCAAGACTCCCTTGCGAGCCTCTTCCCCCTATTACTTACCTCGCACTCGCGAATTATCGCACCAGTGCATTAGAGGAACCTTGCCACTGTAAACTAGACAGAATTCCGGTGATATCCTCCAGCAAATGCGACTCATGTACGAGAGGACATGTATTTGTACTGCAGACAAGATTGATAGGAACGCCGGTTGAATATAGTGGCTCATTGACATGAAATTTGATGATGATTATCCCGATTACGATCCGGTCAATCCCGTCTCCTATCGCATATAAATCAACTAGCATAAATGATGGACGATGTCGCTGATGGGTGTAGAGCAATAGATTGAAAGCCAACCAGTATCGGTGGATAAAAAAGTTTCCATGATGTTAGTGCGTATACATGCGGAGCGTGTGATGAGCGCGTGTACGACATCATCGGGAAGAAAAGAAAGAATGAAAGGAAGATGGGAAAAGGTCCGGGGAGAGAGTGGAATGCGCGCGAGCTCTTCGTCGTGCGCATTCTCTCTTTCTCTATCTCGTGTTCTTCTTCATGGGCGAAGGAGAGAGTGAAGCCAATGGAAAAGGATGCTGTTACGTTTGAGAAAGAAGGAGAAAGTCTCGAAGGAAGATGAGAAAGGCAACGACACAACGGGTTCGAGAGGGAAGATGTTATGTCCGAGGGACTGTGTAACTCGGGGTGAATGAGACGGATGCCAATGAGCGAGCACGATAATGTGCGTGTGTGCAGGGAAAACGGGGACGGAGAGAAAAAAAGGAGAGAGACGGAGCGGAGTGGTTCACCTGCATTGCTAGCATTGCGCTGACTCAAGGCCAGAGTCTCCGAGACCGAGGACCAGACCGAGTCGGGACCTCCTTCCTTCCAGTTTCCTGCACCCTCTTCGCCTCCTTCTTCTTCTTCTTCTTCTTCTTCGTCCTCTTCTTCTTGTACTTGTTCCTCTGCCCCTTCTCCATCTTCGCCTTCTTCTCGTTTTGCACTGACTTCCACACCGAGCCACACCACAGTCTCCTTCCAGAACTTGTTCCCCACTTCCTCCGCACTTCTATGCCCCTCATACTCCTCTCCTCTCACTCCTCAGCTCCTCTCCGCGCTGCGGCTGCTCATCTTGTGTGAACAAATGCGCCACGGCGCTTCTCCACTCTTACCTGCCTTCTCTCGCTCGACTTTACTACTGCGAATTCGCGGGATTGAGACAACCCGAAGTATCTTTAAATAGTGGCTTGCGGTGGCGATGCCTCTACCGCGAATTCAACATTTTTCGTCGGAGGAAATTAGCCGAAAGAATAACGAGAAGATTGGGCACTGTGTTCCGCTCCATTTCGAGCAATGGCCCTCGTTAGCCTTTAACAATTCGAGCAATATTGAACCGTTTGTAGGGGTTTGAAGGAAAGATGAAAGATTTTTGAGGAGTGGAATGTATAGCGTAATTATTAAGTGATTGGTATTGTGAAATTGGATGTAACTAACGATGTTTTTTTTTTCTTTTCGTATGATTCCAGGCTGCAAGATCAAAGCGCTGAGGGCAAAGACGAACACCTACATAAAGACACCAGTGCGTGGCGAGGAGCCGGTATTCGTTGTAACCGGAAGAAAGGAAGACGTGGCACGTGCGAAGCGCGAGATTCTCTCAGCGGCTGAGCACTTTTCGCAGATCCGTGCATCACGGAAGAGCTCGTTGGGTGCTCTTCTGGGTACTCCACCAGGACCACCGGCGTCCGTGCCGGGACACGTTACGATTCAGGTACGAGTGCCATACAGGGTGGTCGGCCTTGTAGTCGGACCTAAGGGCGCGACTATCAAGAGGATTCAGCACCAGACTCACACGTATATCGTGACACCGTCGAGGGACAAGGAGCCAGTGTTCGAGGTCACGGGGCTACCGGAGAGCGTGGAGGCTGCGAGACGCGAGATCGAGGCGCACATTGCCCTCAGAACCGGAGCCGGACCTGGTCTCGAGGAGGCCGATCTCCTCGGCGCTCTTTGTCGCGGTGGTCTTGGCAGTATTCTCGGCTGTCTCGATCCTCCGGGCTCGAACGGCTCGAACGGCTCGAGCGGTGCGTTCTCCAGCAGCGGAAGTTGCAGCAGCTCGTCGAGCAGCTCCGGAGCACCGGGACTCAACGATCTCGTGGCCATTTGGGGAGCTGGTCTTGAACGCGACGAGGGACTCGGTGAATCACCGTCTTTCGAGTCCAGAGTCGAGGCACCCTCGGCATCCTCGATCTGGTCGTTTCCCGGCGTAGCGTTACCCTCGAGACCATCACCACCGGCATCGGCGAGTCCCGCATCACCAACGGACTCACTTCTCGGCGGTGGAAGCGCCGGAGGACGCAGGGAGTGCGTCGTTTGCGGCGACAAGGAAGTCACCGCGGCACTCGTGCCGTGCGGACACAATCTCTTCTGTCTCGATTGTGGTAATCGCGTCTGCGAAAGCTCCGATCCCAGCTGCCCCGTGTGCTCGAGGCCTGTCCTTCAAGCGCTTCGCATACTCTCTTAAGAACCGAGGGCTCTTTTCGAGGCGAGGAGGTCAGGATGATCAAAGGAGAGGATGGAAGGACACTTGCTGAGACGATTATGAGAGGAGGAGGACGAGGAGGACGAGGATATCGACGGAGGAGATGTACCAGACGAACGAGGTCAACCAGGTGGACCGGGTTAACCAGAGGAACCGGACGAACGAGAGATTTTTGCGGAGTGACGATGGAACGACTGACACGAAGGAATTTTACCGAGTGGGGACGAGGACACCGAGGACTCCGAGAAACTACTACCGTGTGTCCTTCGTCTTTGGCTACTTTCCTGGAGCTGTGCACAACCGTTGCACCACAGGCGAGACCAATCGAGTGGTCACGGAGAGAGATATCGAAGACGCTCGATATTTAACGCCGAGATTATTGTATCGCAAGAGGAACGACTTCGAGGGACCCTAGAGTCTGGGAAGACGCGCACAAGTTTTCAATTCCACATGCTCGCTGCCAATAAACGTTTAAAAAAAAACAGAAACTAATACATGCAAAAAGGAGAACAAAAAAAAAACGCAAAAAACGAAAGGTGAACAAAGGAGAGATGAGAAGCTAGCTACCCGAGGATTATAACGATAATTATTATTATTATAAAAAAAAAAATAACAACAAAATAACGCGTTTAACTTCGCTCGCTCATTCCCGCGCCAACCGGATACAACGAATCGATTTAAAGAAACAAATATTTGCTGTAGGTGTTTTTTAGAGCCCCGAATCGCGTGGCGCAGTCCTATATAACTTTTTCGTTATTATTTTTTATTGTATCTCTTTGAAACAACAATGCCCGGCTCTCCACTGGGAAGAATCTAGTGAACGGAGATTTAAACAAAACAAAACAAAACAAAAAAAAAAACATTTTAAAAAACGATAAAATGATATTCAGAACTCCCGAGATTCAGACGTACACATTAGTTCGTAGGGAATTTGATAGTAAGAGAATGGAAATGGTGTCGCGAGAGCGATGCGGCTCTCGATAGGAATTCCCGATGATAAGGCAAATATTCGCCGACAAGCCAAGCGTTCATTCGCACGTTTGTTACGGATTGGCGAATATCTGCATTAATATTCGTGATGAGTATTCGTTCGCGATGTATATACCACATATATCGATGCCGCGCGTTTTCACGAGAATATCTTTTCGTAACCGGCTCGAGTTGCATTGCAAAATCGCGAAATCTACGATGCAAATAAAATCGAGAAATATGAATCGGAAATTCGAAGGAACCGGGCAACACTCGATATATCTCGTGGGGGCGCGCGAGCTGTGGCGTGCTTAATTGAAGTAAGGGAGGGAGTGGTCAGAGGCGAAGAGTTAATTAGTGAACCGCAATCCCGCGAGCCGTCGGTTTAAAACAAAAAAAAAAAACGTAAAAAAATAAAATAAAATGAATAACAAAAAACACAAACGACACTTACACAGCCATACACATCCACGAAAATACGTACACAAAGGAAGACAGGAAAGAAAGAGGAAGAAGAAGAAGAAGAAAAAAAATATAATGCGACGAGGAGGAACGGATTTAAAGCTCATCGCGGCGCACTCCTTCCACCCGCCATCCCTCGCTTAGAGTATTATCTTTACCTTTATATAAGCGACATAGCAATTGAAATAATAATATATATATTATATATATAAACGAGGGAGAAGGCGAAGATAAGAAAAAAAAAAAAAAAATAAGAAGTATAAACATAAAGTATATATATATATATATATAAATATGATATTTTATCGAGGAGAATTTAGATTTTGTATTTTTGCGCGTTCGCCGTGTGTGGGAGGGGGGGGGATGACTGGCGGAAGTACGGGTCGCCGGTTAATATTTATGTATATTTAAATGAAGGAAAAACTGAGAACGGGGAGGGTGGGACAGAGTGGACAGTGAAAGAGAATTAAAAAGAGATAAAATTATCCGTATGGATGAAAAAAAAATGAAGTAGCTTAATTTGCTGACGAAGAATCGGAATGTCGGATAAAATCGAGGACGGCAGAGAGGCTGGAGGAGGGTTGGAAAGATCCACTTGCGAATAATACAGTAACCGTGACACACACGCTGACCCATCGGGCTATGGGCTATGACGGTGAAGGTGCTGCTTTTCTTTTTCGGTTTTCGTTTTTATCGCGGGCTGACCCTCGCGCACCCTCCTCGTGCCCCGCCACCTCCCTTAAGTGTATTCTTCAACTAGTAATAATCGAGTAATAACTAATTTTTAATTAAAACAAACAAACAGAGAGGAAGGGCTTTTATTGAGAGAGGGAGAATGGCACGACGGGTGAGAGAAGTACGAACAAGATAACAAGAATGAATTGGTCAGAACGAGAGATGAATTTCGAACGAATAACGCCACCTCCTGGAGTAGAGTTCGAGGACGTATGTAGCTTTTGTTTAAAGAGACGTATTATATTATATTATTACGCATATTATATATGATATATAAGTATATATATTGCTACATATATATATCTATATATTACAATAATTATGAAGACTCTACCAGTTCCTCGACGCCCAAACAAAAAGCACGCGCGTAGAGGGAGACGGGTGTAGATTTCATGGGGAATAATAGTATAACGAAGCTTTTTTTCTTGCGATCCTCCGGAAGAATCTCGCGGCATCTCGCGAAACTCTCCTCCGGACAATCTTTCATTGAAACAAAGACCATTGGCTTGTCTCGTGAAAAATTCCGGGCGAAAGTTGTGCGGGACATTTGTCCGGAAGCTCTCGGAGGATCGAGGGAAAAATTGTTTGCAGTTTTGTTGCGTTATCGCTTCAAAGAAAGACCACACTCACTCAATACAGTTAATATAATGGAGGGTTCAGCGATATCGTAGTGTAAACGCTGCGCGGGTCCAGGACTTTCTCGTCCACGCGAGAGACAAGTCGTTCGCCGATTCCTTTAATCATCAATCTAGTTATGTTATGATAATATTATTATTTTTCTTTTAAATTAGTTTCCCTGTCTCTTGTCAATCGTTGCCATTTATAAGATGATATGCTCAAAAAACAGAAAGGGATGAGAGGAAAAAAGGAGATGGATGAGAGTTAGAGATAATATTTTTTAAAGCTCGTGCTAAACCGGAAGCCACCCCGTGAGCTAAATCGAACGCGCTTCGCCGTTCAAAGACGAGCTTTATGGTGGGGACTTACCGGAAGTGACGTTTTTTTCCTACTTCGTTTCCCTTTAACGTTCAAACGTCGCCGTCTTTCTATGTTAGTACTATTCTAATTTTTATTTTTTCGTTCACTCTTTTTTTCTTTCGATTATTTATTGCTTTAATTGATTTTTTATTTTTTTTTTGTTTCGTTGTTGACTCTTCCTCTGGGCGCGTTATCGCCGTAATTCATTCACCCCCCGCATACGCTTCGAACACAAGTGAAAATCGTAAGACTTGAATGAAAAAGACTAAACACGTAAACGTGATTTCACTGTACCATTTAATTTGTTTTCTTTAAAATTTTTTTATTTTCTCTCCCCTGCTCGGTGTCGCTGAATTTCAAGAGTGTCGTCATCACACTCCAGATCAAATGCACTCGCACCCAATATTGAATATTTATAATACACGAAGAAAAAAAATAGAAAAGAAAACATAACATTAAAGACGAAATACGACCTTCGGGAAAGAGAGAAACGTTTATTATATTTAAGTTTTGTGGCAAAGTAAATTCTATATTTTTTCTATGTTGAGTATTTGACGTAATAACAAAAGTGGAAAGAGAAGAGAGGGAAGTGAGAGGGAAATAAACGCGGAGGGAACGATTGGTGCGAAAACGATCGATGAAATTGAACCGACAACGGTGATTACGTACATCCATACACGTAAATGAATAAATAAAATAAATCTATATACAATATATCCATATATATTTGTAGGCATTCTCTTAAGCATCCCCACGTTCCAACTTTTAATAAAACAAAGCAAAAAAAAAAGTATAAGAACGGTATATTATATATATATTACATACATAAAATAAAATAAATATATATATATATATTAATAAACACCACGTAATCGGGATATATACCTACATATATATGTAGATCATTGCGAGTAATATCTCATTTTCACTTCAATAATAAAGTCTGACGAAAAGAAAACAAAAAAAAAAAACAAAAAAAAAAAGAACTTTGAGGGACAAACAATAGCGAAGGGAGGTGAAAAAAGGGCGGGATGGGTGGGACGTATGCTTCGACTATCCAGCGCGGAATAAAGTAAATCACGAGTGAGCAGGTTCTCTTTTGTTTCTAGCCCGAGACTTAGCGGAAAGCAAGCAACAGGAATAGGAAATAAAGAATTCTCAATATAATAGATTTATAAGATTATTAATATATATTTAAAAAGAACAGAGACACCGCGAGACCGGGTGTATGCTAACGATTTATTATTATTATTATCGACCAGAAAGTGAAGATTAGCGTTTTAACCCGAAAAGCAACAACAACAAAATCCAACAACTGACAGTAACGTAATAATAATAATGATAATAGTAGACATTAGGGTTGCGAGGAGGGGGCGGTTGCCAAAGCTCGGACTAAATTTCAGTGAGTCCCGCGTACGAGAGTTCCAAAAATAACCCATTTTAGGTCATTGTGCGTGAATTTTCCTTTTTTTCACTTTTCATTCAATTTTTCATATTCTCGAGCTGTATTACGTTTTGTCGTTTAAACAAAAGGGTTGAAAGCTGTCGAGAACCTCCGCTAGACCAGAGGAACACAGTGCCGTGTTACGGAAAACTTAAATAACCTGCGGCAACCTTCACTTTGGCCGAGGTTCCGACATCGCCGAGGGGCCACCATCCGCGTTCGCTTCCATTATCGTTGTCACTGCATCGTTCATCAATTCATCACTTAAACTCACTCATACCCACAGCTCATTGGGATTCACACTTGCAGCGATCATTGTCATCTCGATATTTCCGATCACCATTCATAATCAGCCATCACTCTCGCCACTCGTTAATCATTCGAACATCACCAACATTTTTCACTCTTCCTCTCTATCCTCCTGTCAGTCATTTTTTCACGTCGTCCCATCAAAACCCATTTTCGACTCGATTAACTCGCGCCCATTTTTAATATCATTTCAAGCTCGATAACGTGACGAGGCGTACAAGAGAATATTAAATATGCAATAAAATGACACGTAGATGCGACGACAGACTGTTTTTAAAACTCGAACGCACCCAAACTGTGTGACCCCCATCGACGCGATTCACAAGTATTTATATATATACTATTAATAATCGATTTAAACGCGAGAGACTAAGCTTAATAATCTAACTAACGTGTTAAGACGTTAAATGTAATGAATATATAGCCATTGGCTGTGACCGATAACTGCCATTTTCGTAACAAAAAATAAATAAAAAAGAGAGGAAGACAACACTAAAAAACAACAACAACAACAAGAACAACACCGAACGCGAGAGAGAATAGAATTTCAGTTTCGAGGGTTACAAGAACGATGAAATACAGTTACAGCCGGTGGATATTACGCAGATACGCACTTTCAATACTCGGATCACGAACTAAGCAGCATCGGAATGAGAGGTAGTCCATAAAAAGCTGAGGAAATAGCGACTAAAGTCAGGGGATGAGATTCGTTAGGCGAGCGGCTGGAATCACGTCGCGAATAGGAAAAGGCCTGTTTAATTGAGGTACAGAGACGGAAAAATAACGTCAGTGAAGCAGGGACAAGCCAGTAGATTGTTGCCGAAGCCCCTTACCCCGAACCGAGCTCACCGAAAACGTAATGCGACGTAACGGAAGGAATAAAACTATGATAAAAGTTGAAAAAAAAAAAGAAAAAAAAAATTTGAAGAAGCAAGGGTAGGACACGAACACGACGATACATATCTCAAAGAATAATAATTAAATATAAGATGAATATATATATACATACACACACACACACATATATATATACATATATATATATATAAATATAGGTAAGAGGTAGCGAGAGAAACGGAAAAAACAAAAATAATAATTAAATATAGTACTTTGTAGGTATAATATCGAAGCGTATAGATGAAGAAAGAGAAAAAAAATAAATAAAAGAAAACAGATGATCATTGTTGCTTAATTTGACTGTCATTACTATATTGTCATATTCTATTGAATAGGTATGTTATTATTATTCGTATTATTGCGATTATTAATTATCATTATTATTGTCATTGTAATTAATATTTAGCGACCCGCAGTTTGCTTCTATGGGGGGCTTCTTTTTTTTTTTTTCTCCCCTCAATCCGTGAAATCGCGTACGTTTTGGCTCGTGTGACTTCGCCTCTCCGTCGAAACCTCCGCGATAGCGTTCGTCGCTTCTTATTTTCTTCTCTTCCAGTCTCAAATATATGCCATCATCGAAAAAAAAAACGTTTTGTCGAGAAAAGCCACACGCGTTTAGCGACTGTCGCTTAAGAGCGAAAGAGACAGGGACGTGTACACGAGTGTTCTCCTTTTTCTTTTTCTTCTTATCAGTCTTTTGATATTCTTTTTTAATTCTCTTTAGACCATTCGTTTGTTTTCGGACAATCGAAAGTTTGGTACAGTGATTGGAATATGAGTGAGAAAGATTTTTTGTACAGTGCGAACTAATCAACTCTTTCGTACGTAACGATTATTCGACTCCATCTATAAATAAATACATATACATAAAGCATATAAATTATTATTATTATTATTATTATATATATACATGAATATATGAATATATAAAAGATATACAAGGATATAGAGATAGAGAGAGAGAGAGAGAGAGAGAGAGAGAGAGAGAGAGAGAGAAAGAGAAAGAGAGTGTCGAGGATAAATCGACCGCAAATCCCGCTTACTTATTTCTGACTACTTAATTACTCAAACGATCCGTAGATCTCTAACGTTTACGGTATTGTGTATTATTAGCGGAGTATACGTGACGACGGAATAGGAGCGCGCGTTTGACAGGCAGCGACGATGTTCAGCCGTTGGGCGGCTACGATACGTCGGTATTATCAATTAGTGCACTATTATCATCATTATCCTCATTAATTGATATTCAATAGGCGTGTGTATTTTCTTAACTAACCCACACGGATCATCGAACGTTCCAAGCACCCTACTAACAAACAATCAATCGTTAGGCCCGTTTTTTAAATATTATTTTTAGTTTTTTTTTTTTGTTTTTTTGCAAATTTATTAAACGCGGCTCTACGCGTAGCTCTCAGCCCACAAACTCGATCTCAAATGCGAATGTAATGCCTCTTTATAGCTTCTACTTAACGCTTTGGCGCCCAAAGTCTTTTCGCTGACCGCGCATTCCGCGCCCGAGTTCAAATCGACATGATAACGAGAATTTTTGGTGCTTCTCAATTTATTTCTTGCTATTTCCGGTAGCGTGTTTCTTTTTTTTTATTTCAATGTCAGCGAGAAAACTTGTGGGTAGCGTCGAGAACTCTCGTTCGTTCGGTTTCTCCCTCCGGTGCGTTTATTTTTTTAGTCTATCATCCCGCCCGTCCCCGACAATGGGATTTCTTCTCCGTTCTCGTATTTTTTTGAATTCGGTGCGTGGCGCGTAAAAAATGAAATAAATAAATAAGTAAATCATCGTTCTGACGAGGGTAGCACTCGTACGAGTTAACCGAGCTTAGGCAACCGCTTCGCAAATTACAAAAAGTTGAAGAAACAAAAGCAACAACAATGAAACTAGAGAATCAGTATTTCCAAGATATAATTAATTAGCGTAATATTATAGAGAGTGAGAGAGAGAGAGAGAGAAGAGTTAGAAAGAGTCTCAATGAAAAAAGGTGAGAGGAATCGGTGATTAATAATCAAGGTGCGAAAATAAAACTCGTGGAAAAGTGAGATAGTAAGTGAGAAAAAAAAAAGAAAAAAGAAAACAAATAATGACGAGGAGACGAAAATTATGTTCCATTGAATTCGTAGGAAAAGTAATAATAATCATTAAACACGTCAACTCAACTCGAAATCGATTTGGTGGATGAGGTATTAGGAAATCATTTAGTGCTATTCGATTATTTGATTCTCGGTAATCGGGGAAGGGGACGGGGCACGATAAATAATTATTGAAATGGAGTAAAGAAGCTGAAATTTCTTAAATTTCGTTTTATTTTTCAGTAATTTACCATACATTATATAATATATATATATATACATATATATATATATATATATATATAGACAACCAGACACAAACACAGCCACATACATAATTCGCGATTGTACGTACATGTGGACACGCTGAAAAAGTGAACATGTGTCGGTACACATCTAAGTACATTCGTGACGCGCATTATTATAGTTATATATTATATATCATTATTATTATCATTATCATCATTATTATTATATATTGAATGTTGTGCGTAGTGTTTTTTTCTTTTCTTCTCGAAACCCCAGGGCGTAAAGTGGTCGAATAAGAATTGTGTGCGTGATTGCAAGTGAGATATTACGAGTGTGATTCTGTGTGCGCAAAGAAAAAACAAATTTTTGCAGACGAGGAGAGTGAAAAAGAAAAAAGAAAGAAAATTGAGCATTAATATATGTAGCGAAGATATTTTATATTTCACATTTTATCATCACATTTATTATTATATATATTATGATTATGAATATTATTGTCATTAATTGTCATCGCCGATATTATTAGCGCCTAATTCATTATTGCCGTAGCATGACAAAACGGCGAGCAGTGCTGGATCATTATATAGTACGAATTAAACGTAAAGTGTCGCCTCTGAATTCTTTCGGCTGCTCAAAAAAAAAAAAAAAAAAAATTATAATAAACAAAAAAGTGAAATTACAAAGAAGAAAAGAGATTGCGGCTCAAAAAACGAAACCCTCGCTCGATGAGCAACGCTGCTCGCTCTATAAGTTGTGCCCCTGTGTTTTTTTTTTTTTGTGTTTGTATATAATTTATCGACGGCCAATCTATGCAAGGTCCTTTATGATTTCTAGTGTTCACGATTGTCATTGGCGTTTGCGATTCGGATTTAATATCGAAAGACACAAAAAGTGACGTTCGAGCATGAGAAAATAATGGGGGATATATAGAAAGAGATGACGAGTAAAAAAAAAAAAAAACTAGAGAAATTTTAAAAAGGGACATTAGCCCAGTGTTTATCCGATCGCCTTCGCACTTGTTCGTTACATTTTCATTTTCACTTGCATCGGTACATTATTTCAATTGAATTTTCAATTTTCTTTTTGTTCTATCTTCGTCATAATTTTATTGTCGCTTATTCCCACTGAGAACAACCTTCTTTATGCTTTCTTCAGTTCAGAAACACACGTGTTGTTTTTTTTTGTTTTTTTTACGTTTGTCTTTGAGTGTGTGCGCGTACGCGTGTTCCTCGTACACTTCGTCGACTCCTTTGGGAGTGGGCGCCCGAAAACCGACTGACACATTGCATTTACAATGATAACTATCTTCCATTATCGTTGCGTGGTCGCGCGCTCACGTTCACATGCACTCACCGGCTCTTAAATAGTGAAAATATATAGACTCGAGTCTGCACAGGTCGTTTTTGTTGGGCATTAAAGCACCTCCGAAAGAAATGAAGGTTTTCTCTGTGGGCGGGAGATCACACTGAGAAAAAAAAACTTGACGGTACATACGGAAAATCACAAATGAAAGAAAGAAAATATAATTGAGCCATCATCCCGTCAGATAATACAGATAAAATATTTTCAATACTATCATACCAACAAACAAACAAACAAACAAACAAAGAAAAGGAATAAAAAAAAGAGAGAATGAAATGACAGGCGCGATAACACACGATACATGTATACCGATAAACTACTACTACCTACTATTACTATTATTATTATTATTATTATTATTATTATTATTATTATTATTATTATTATATATGCATAACGATAGCTAAACTGAGCGTGAGAAAGAGATAGATTGCGATAGAGATATTTTCGAGCGTGTGAGACGAAAGAATTAATCGAAAAAGAAAGCTACGAGTTTATTATTTTCTATATTTTTTTATGTAATTTTACGAACAAGCGATAATATATTATGATTATTATTATTAGTATTATTATTATGAATATTTTAATATATAATATGATTTTAATATAACGTGCACTTATTATGTTTTGATCCTTGTGTTTCTCTTCTTATAATTTACTGTGTGTGTGTGTTTGTATTTTTTTTTTAATCATTATTTATTTCCCGTCGAGCTTTTCACTCCTGAGTTACAGTTCTGTTGTTGCTTTCGTCGTTGGCTGACTGCTGTTGCTCCTGGCTCTTATCGCTGCTGATCTCATCGTTGGTGACGACTTTTCTCGGTCACTTTTTTGTTTGGTTTTTTTTTTGTTTGGTTTTTTTCAATATTGCATGCAATATTGAATTTTCATCGTGACGAGGAAAAAAAAACGAGCGCCGAAGAACATTCGAAAAGTTTACAAGCAATATACGTCGAGTTATTCACAAATGCGTTCAGATATAGTGTTGCCATTTTTCTTTACAATGATAATAACGAATGGATAATACACACGAGTGCGATAGCGTTAAATTACCTCATTGAAAAGCATAAAAAAACGTATTTCCCGAGGATGACTGTCGGAAGTCGATGAGAAACCTAAAGAGAATCAAATGTCGCGCGGTACACGAAAAATACGGATTTTCCTAAATAACAGAGATATATTAAATCACCTATATACTATATTATAATATGCCATTTTTAATCTATATTCGTTTTCGATGTCAATGACGCTCATTTTTAGTTGACGCATACGATATTCTATATCCATATCTCGTTCCATAATATATTTTCGACTAATTATTTTTTATACAATTCTACTGTATCTCTCGAAGAACTTATGCTCAGTGACACACATGCGTACTCGTAAAACACTGTCGTTATTGTGATCTCCGTCGTTGTAATGTCGTCAGTAATAATCTTAATTCCATCGTTTATTTTTGTACCGTGCAAATTCTCATGTTTTATCGCAATAAAACGTAGACGAATCTTCATCATGAGTACACGATTAACGAAATTACTGTGCAGGTTACAAGAATTACTATATATAGTACGCTATATTCGATCGGTGAGAGTCAAAAAACAAAACGAAAAAAAGGAACACGCCAGATCAATGGAAAGATAGTAGTCTATAATATTAAGTATTTCTACAAAGTGATACCAAATATTTTAGTAACAAAACGTTTAAATTAAAACAAAGCGTATCGCGCGACTGAGGAAGACGAAGATAACGAAGAAGAATCGTGCGGAGATCCAACACACACATTACATAAACACAATTATCTGGAATGATGAGCAAACAAAAAAAAACTTAATAAAATGTTACATAATTTTCGTAAAAAAGAAACAAACCCGACTTTTGATTAATTTATCTCATACGTTGTTTCCGTTTTTCTTTTTCTCTCTCTTTCTCTCTTTACGTTACGTTGCTTTCTCGATACGATTGAATGATCCTGCATTGATTATCCTGGAGAAAATTACTGCGAGGCACGAAACGCTGTTTATCATTAAGATTCAAGAGCAACCAACTCTACTCAAATTATTCTACGCCTACCGTAACGAGCTCGTCTCTTTGATTTTTGAAAATTGATTATCGATTACCCCAAACTGATAAGTTATTGATAAATTTTTTTCTAAATGCTGCAAACACACTCGGTGAAATTGTGGTACCCTCGGCAACTGTTAATTGTAAGTCCATTCTTCTAATAGAAATAAAGTCATTTTTTATTGATTGCATTATTATACACAATTGAAAGTGATTATGATAATAATGCAAAAGTTAATATTCCTGTAAAAATAGTCGCTGGATCAAATAATTCCATTGAGTTTGGCAATTGCCAGGTGTACTACAATTTCTTGAAGTTCAATTACCTTATTGCAGAAAACATGAGTTAAGTAAACCTTTGCATTGTTCACTAAATTCTGAGAGTGGTCATCTAATGACAATTAATATTCATCAACACACAAAGAAATTGTGGTAGTTCTGGCAACTATTAATTGCACCCTCTTCGTTTTATAGCAAAATTTCATTCGTTAGATATAGTGATTGAAATAGTAATAATTCTTTGATTCAAGAATTAATAATTAACTATTAACACTTACCAGGTTTACCACAATTTTTGACCGCACGAATTCATAAAATTCTCTGTGCTAAGTTCAAGACATGGCCGAGTATTCACATAGTCAACGAAATTGTCGCAGTGTCAGATTTAATCATAATTAACAATCATTAATCTCCATCGAATGACCTCGTCAAACACAACAAATTTGCAACAACATAAATATAACCAGAATATTGAGGGAGTCCTTGTAACGAGCAAATGCAGAATCACGATTCTGTTCACCAAACATTTGCATCTTTAACAAAGTGTTCAGAGCGTTGAATCCAATGGCAATTAACAACGATTAATCACCATTGATTGATCCCAAGGAAAATATCTTGAGAAAAGGCAATCTTTGCTATCGGAAAATCATAAAGAGACTCGTGGTTACGTGCAAGGACGATAGTCCTGTGAAGAGTAGACTTGAGCAAATATCCACATCGTGAAGGAAGTTGTCACAGTATTAAATTCGAAGACAACCATTGATAACCATGGACTAACCCTGTCCAGGTACTCTCACAAATGGCCATTCTCGCTGTTTAACAAAAAAAAAACCAAACACATAAAAATGAAAAAGACGCTTGTAGTTACGGGAAAAGAAGCGGTGACGATCCTGAGAGGCAGAGCTGAAGAGAGAGAGAGAGAGAGAGGGAGAGAAAGCGAGAGAATCTGGTCAGTGAACTTGGCGAGGGTGGACCGAAGGGGGATGGGGTTAAAGGCCCGGCCGGGTTTTCCCGGGTTCGTTGCTGATACGGCCCTGGCGAGCGGGCGAGTCACGTGGACGCCGCATCGACTTTGATATCGAGGTGCGGCGTGTAACCAACGCGAGAGAGAGAGAGAGAGACGGAAAGAGTAAGCCTCTGGTGTGTTTCGCCGGCTCGTTCGTTCATCCAACGAGCGAGACACCGCATGCCGTGCTAAAATTCGAGCTTACGGCGAGAGAGTAAGAGGAACCGGCGTGCGAGCTGCCGCGTTGATGCCGTCGCTGTTGCCGCCGTTGCAAGGGCTGTTGCCCGTTGGGATGGCAACGTCGCATTGCAGCGTTGGGGCTGCGGTCGATGCCGTTGGGGCGGCAGCAGCAGCAGCAGCAGCAACGCACCACCCTGGCGAGGTTGCTGCTGCTACTGCTGCGGAACCTCTTTCTCTCTCACACGCGTCTCCCTCTCCCTCCTCTCTTTCTCTCACGGCGACGTCGCGCTCGCGACGGAGTGGCGATGGTCGCCACTCACGGCGGCAGCGGGCGAGGCTCCGAGGGGTGGATTGTGAGGATGATTTGGGGTGGTTTGCCGGCGCCATCGGGGGCCGCTTCGCTATATATATATGTATGTATGTATGTATGTATGTATGTATGTATGTATATATATATATATATGTGAGGAGCGAACTCGGAGGCAGCATGTGCTTCGTCGAACCTACCGAACACGGAGCGACCCTCGTTTGCCTCCTTCTGCTCTTCTATATTCTCGTACTCTTTTCTTCACTCTGTCTTCCCTACACCCTTCGCCCTCTTTCTCCCTTCGTACTTGAACCCTCTCTCTCTCTCTCTCTCTCTCTGTCTTTCTCGCTTTCTCTTTCTTTCTTTCTCTCTTTCTCTCTCCTCGTTTCACTCTCTCGAGTCTACTCTCTGTCTATTTCTCTTCTGCAGTAAATCGATAGCAAGCCGGTCGCACGAGTCGGCTCGGACAGATACACACATATGCTTCGGACAGCTCCTATTGCGTTCCTCCGAAAACAGTGATTTAGTCTCTGAACTATCGACTCTCGCGCTTCACACGAATGCGCATTTTGGTTGATAATTGACTCGCAGTTTCGTGGAAAAGAAAATCTTTGCAATGCCCTTCGATTCAAATTCCTGTGAGAATCGGATCCATTTTTTTGTTAACGATTATTTTTTGAGTTATTTAATATTTACAATTATGTTGAATTTTTTTTAGTCATGTCGGAGGTAGAGGATATTCGTGGAATGGCTGAAAAATTGATCCTGCTTTATGGCACGGTATTTAAAAAAAACATCCAATTTTCCGAAGTGGAAATTTGTGATTTAGTTTCTCAACTCTTTTCACTCTTGGGCCCTCAGAAAGATGCTAATTTTTCAAGATATTTAATGTGAAGTTTCTGTGGAAATATTCTCGGCATCGTCTTACGGATCCAATTGTTGAGAAACTCACTTTTATATTAGACTTTGAGTGGTTCACAATTATGTTGCAAGTCAAAGAGGAAAGACATTCGGTAAAAAGCTTTAAAAAAAATTCTTCTTTTAAAAAAAACAAAGCTTATGCGTTGACAATTACTAAAAACCTTTAATCCTATAAAAAAGAAACTGGCGAAAAAATGAAAAAAAAAAAAAACGATCCAATTAAACGCGAGAAAATGATTACACGTATCATTACCTTCGTGTGGACTACGAGGATGTGTTGTGCGATGCAACTGCAGTGAAAATTCTTCTGACGAATTGCACATGCGTGGAAGACCATCGGGGTCATCTTCCTCCGCAATTCTTAAGATCAAGGCCATCCCGTCTCACCTCAAGTCCGCGCCATAAATTAGATTACACTTCATTTTTCTGTCATTCCGTCGGATATTCCATGTGTTCTCTCTTTTTACTATTTCTTCACTCAAGGTCTCGGTGATTTGCTCTATTTTCATTTGCCTCCATTTACTCAAGCGGGGGTGGGTTTTCATAGACGTACGTGCACTCAGCTCAAGGTTGGAGCTCGAAAGAGCACGACGCACAGTCTAGGGCGATTGCTGGTGTGAGTAACCAAGTGGATCTCGCGATTTAGAGCGAAGCCTTAGGACCCTCAGTATTTCTGGCGAGTGTTTAGGCCGACGATAGAGGCGATTTCTTCCTGGGTCACCCTAAAAGCTGTCGCTCTGTGAAACATTGAGTCACTCAATACGTTTTACCCCTTTGACCGAGAAACGCGCCGGCCGAGAAGAAAACTGATTTTTATAAATATCTTTAACACGCAATCAACGTAATTATGATTTTACAATTTTTATCAAGAGTCAGTGACTTAAAAAAAAAAAATTGCGGTGAAAAATAAATAAGGGGAAAGGGGTAATTTATCGAATCAAATTAAAATACGGTTCCTTTGCAGTTGTTCAAAAGCGTGGAACTCTATTTAAAAGGGCCGCAGATTTATATTATGAAAATCATTTAATCATAATTTATTATTCAGCAAGGGAATGGGGGTTTAAAATTTCGCTGGCAACGTCGTACATTCACTGCATCGAAGTAAGCGCTTCTTTTTTCGGGATAAGGAATTTAATTGAAAATTTCTATAAAAGTGTGTCAAGTTTGAATCTCATTTACTGTCATCCTATTTCATCAAATGGACACGCAGAAATATGAAAAAAAAAAAAAATTAATTTTGCAAAAGTGTCATTTGGTATTTGTGATTTTTTTTTTTAATATAAAAATAATGTTGTTCTTCAGTACGCGGAAAGCGAAACAATATTGTGTATTGTGTACAGAAAACGCAACTGTTTCACGCGAGAGACCAAGTCCGTTACTTCTGTCCCTCGCCCTCTTTTCCTCGCGCTGCTACCATTTCCCCTAAAATCTGTCTCGCTCGCCTTCGCCTCGCTCTCGGCAACCTCTTGTCTACCCTCTCTATCGTCGTCTCGCTCGCCAGTCTCGGTCGATAGCTCGTGGGGGTCGCAGCGGAGACGCGGCGACGCCCTACCCCCAGCCACCCCCTCACGATTCCAGAGGTTCCCAATCTCTTAAAGCGCTCACCGCTCCAGCGATTATTCCACACTATTCAAACGTTGTCGCACGCATTTTTTTCAACACAATAGCTGAATAGTTTGCAAACAACAAAAGAACACGACACGATATTTCGATGCGAAGCTACAAAGGTATTTGATTTTATTAATATGTTTATTACGTTGTATACGATCGATATTTTATTTTTACAACGACAATTACAATAATCTCCTTCAGTTACGATGATTCGAAATATTTTTCGTTTGTTAAAACATGTCAGTTAAAATAACGAACACACATTTTTTCGTTGACCCAGTGGTTCTCACTTTCAAATCGATAAACTTCTCATTTGAAATTCATACCCGTGAACCTTGATTATTTTTTTAGACCAAGTGATGGTATAATTGTCACGGCAGTTATTATTGCAAAGCAATTGCAGTGAGTTTTATAAATAAAATTCGTTACATTCTTTTAGCATTTCCTCGAGGAAAAAAAAAAACAATAAGAATGCACATTACATGAATTAAAACGTAAAGGGGGATGGGCTTTCATAATTGTTTGTGAAATTTTTTCGGGGTACTTTTAACGGTACCACAATTTTTTATAATAACTGTAGCTCGTTATTATGCAATAATAATAATGATAACAAACACACCGTGCAATAAATGTTAATTTCATGGAGGACTAGGTTATTAAAATGATATTAATTTCTACGATTGTCTGAGGATGTCGTAGACTTTAAGTTTTTGGTTGGTAAAGGGGTTGTAGGTAAAGTTAGTCGACTGGGCGAGGTTTCGTCAGTTCTGAGTTGTAGGATCCGTAAGTAACGACGATAAACGGCTTCATTCGTCAAGTTAAGCGTGAGGAAGCGAGCAGGTTGGATACACTATATCAGAGAAGCATTATTATGACGCTCTCTCTTACTCTCTCCCCCTCTCTCTCTCTCTCTCTCTGTCTTTCTCTTTCTCACTCGGGAAGGTTCGATGCGACTCGAACACATATTGATTAAACAGGCGTAACATTGTAGAGCATCACGTAAGGCAAGTCAAGGTTTTCTTCATGGTTGGCACCGACGAGTGCGGCCGAGTCCGACCCTCTTAAGACCGAGACGAATTGAACGAATAATTTCCATTAGTCCGCGGTAAGAAAAATGAGAAAATCTCTTCACATTTCGTGGGTTCTACGTTCCCAGTAAAATTGTCTGTTAGAAAATTAGAAAAAGGCTCCTTTTTATTCATTTATTTTCTCCACAATATTTCTATCAATCTTCCGGTCGAGTCGGCCACGCAACTGCGTTGATTAAAACGGTGTATTACGCCACGGGGTCGGGAAATGTGGGATTACTGCCGAGTGTGAAGTTCGATGCAGAATTCACCCGTGAAGAAAATCACTTTACTTCCTGGGTCACATTTTTCTCCGATCTCGCCTAAAAACAACCACATTTCGTGCTGTTTTCAACAACCCGAGCACAAAAATCGTTCGCTCTTTACCGATTGCATGTACGCACGCGCGGTACAGTTTTCATTACTTCCGGTGATCGGAAATGAACCGTTTTCCTCTCTCTAAGGGAATAATGAAAGTGGATTGCGCACGTGTCAGAGGTTAGAAATAAGCGATTTTGCACCCGCGTTATTCGTAGAAAAATATGTTTCCGTTAACGACGTCGGAAAAGAAACGAATTTTGGGTGAAAATCGGTTGTGTGTGTCTCCCAAGTCGATTTCCAACGAGCGACGAAACCCGATGAGTGAATTAAACATTTTTTTAATCTTCCAATAATTAACGAAAAAGAAAAAAAGAAATGATCTCTTGCACTTTTATGGTGAAAGGGGTGTTTTGAGGGGAGATAGTTAACAGACTGACGAATGTAAAGCTCGAAGCTCGTTATCGAACGAGGTTAGATCATACGAGGGTGGGAATTAAATTAAATGGCGAAGCGTGCATGTATATCCGTACAAGGAATATATATATATTTAAAAAAATAATAATTAAATGAATAATAATAAAGTAACGTATTAGGGGGTTAAGGTAAGTGTAAGCGAGGGCGCGGGTGCGAGGGCAGCGAACCTAGCTTAGCGAGCCTCGGTGAGTTTTAGGACTTTTTTCTATTTTACTATGATATGATCCTAAAAAAAAATTAACATAAAAGTGGTACGACGGTATATACATATAGTATTTAAACTAGCGTAGTGGTTTACCATAGATTAAAGGAATAAAAAAAGAACAATTTTGACGAGGCAGAGAGAAAGGTTTGATTAAACAAAATATTAACTTAAACGCATATTATATATATATATATGTTCATATATATATATTATTGTGTTTGTCGAGCATATGTAAACATATATTTATATATCTATAGCCGACTTGACCGATGCGAGTGATCTGTAGTGTTTTTGCGAAATCACTCACGAGTACATGTGTGTCGTGCTGTGGTGATTCCCATGGTCGATCGAGTCCAGCACAACTACGAGAGCGACAACGGCTCGACGACTAAAAACGCAATCTTAAGAGTAATATTTACAAAAAACAAAAAAAAAATGTGGAAGGACGAAAAAAATAAAAAAACAAGAAACACAAAAACGAGCCTCCTGCGAAAGGCTAAGTAACGACAGAGATGAAGAAGCATAAAACATCTAAAAAAACAAAAAGAAAAAAAAAGTGAAAAACAAAAATATTAAGGATATGTAAAGAATTAATTTTGTACTTTTTCGTGTACTTTGCGAAATGCTCAACAAAAAAGAAAATCGTATCTATCGTATTAAAAAAAAAAAAAATACCTGGTGTGGTGATGAAAATGATGAAAAACGAATTTCGTGATCGGAGCTTGCAAATTGAAGAACAAAATATTGTTAACATCAAAGCAGAACTGTTTCCGTGATGCAGAAGAAAAAAAAAAACAAAAAAAAAAAACACCGGCTGAAGCACCAATTCATCGTGGGGTGTTGAGTGATGGGCCGAGCGTTCGGATAAAAAATCACCATTGGGTTCGTGGCAAAAACCATCAATCGAGCAGTAAATCGAGTTATTGAATGCCTCTCGCGTACACGCCAAAATCGACGAGACGTCCAGTCTTCCGCACTGAGGGCGATTCTTTTCATTAATTCGAATATATTAGTTGTGAAATCTGGTACCGAGAGCTAAGAGCTCGATTTCTCAATTTCGTCGGTGGCCTGAAAAATGATCAAAGATCGAACGTTAAATGAGGGGACAGGAAGGCAAGTGGCAAGCTTGAGGAACGGGAACGGATGGGAAAAGTGAAGAGGGAGATGAAAAAAAAAAAAAAATTATCGATACAAAATATTAATACCTAAATGCCCGGTTTATTTTTATATTTATTTTTCGATCTATGAAACGTTATAAAAGTTTAAAAGTAATATTAAATTAAAGAAGTATATGAATGACGATGATGAATATTATTACCTAAACGCTATGTACATTAAACAATATTTATTGATATACTTAATATTACACACACACACACACACACGAACACCCACACCCACGCTCACACATATACATGCGCAAACACATATACGCACATAAAAAATATTTGCAAATTCGCGCGATTTTAAACGATTGATATCCGAATGATTGAAAAATTGACATGCTATGTGCAAAGTGGCACACAAATCACCTGTCATCACCCACCCCCCCTAAACACAGACTACATATTTTCTCGTCAATGAGGGCACGAGGAATCTTCGATCACCCTCTCGGGCGCTCAAAGTTCCCTGACCCACCCCTCCAAAAGAAAACTAAAAAAATAAATAATAATAATAATAATAATAATAATAATAACCTATAACCGCAATTAAACGAATAAACAACGTAATATGGCGACCGTATAATTCGGTGTAGTGTCTAGAAATTAAGGGAAAAAAAAAGAAGTTTTTAAAATCACGAACATAATGGAACAAGAATATCCTTGGAGGTATAGAGTTATGATTAAAGATAAGGTACGTCCTGATTCTCCCTTTCTTTGACAAGTACTCGATGTGTGATTATTCATTTTTTTTAAATTAATTTTACCTTACGCATGTCGCAGCTGGAATTCCCTCGAAACTGATATTGGCCCAATGATAATAATATTATATTGTAACAATAATATTAACGAGTAATAAATAATAAATAATATTGCACTACTAATATACCATTGGTATTTGAATGTCATGTCACAGTTTAACGAAATATACTACTCTAGTGAACTTGTCAAAGTATCAAGGAGCTGGACGTGCCTGAAACGCACCAGTTAAAGATTAACAAAAAAAAAAGAAAGACAAAAAAAATGATATAAAAATAACAAAAAACATAACTGCCCAATGCTCCTTTAGCTTTAGTTCGTGTCAGCGACTCAGTGCGTAGAGATAGCCGAGAAGCTATTCGATACCCGAAAGCAAAGATGAATGTTTTAACAAAAGGTTTGCCGAACGATCGTTGTTGCTATAGCACGTGGATTAAAATAATTGTCGAATTGCGAATTTTTAACCTACGTGTGTAACGACACCTATAGTATTGTAGCCGAACAGTGTAAGAGTCACTCACTGTGTAAGCGTGTAGCTGGGATCGGTTGTAATACCGATCTTTAATCGTAATGTGGAAAGATCTCGTGAGAATAGATTTAAAATAAATTTAAACAGCAAAACGAATAATGAGCGACGAGAGAGAATGAGAGAAAAAGGAGAAAAATAATAAAATGATAGCACATGAAGCATATAGAACCAGGATCAATCAATGTAATCATCGATCTCGATCGACCCAACCCACTCACTCATTTTGCATAACTAATTAAAGTAATGGCTAACGTAATGATTTGTGATATACGTATATTATTATATATAGATGTATATGTTGTATATCATACATATATATCTATATATTCGAAGTTACTCTGTATATATATATTTATTTGTAACATAGATGTACGGAATGCTTCACGAAGCTCGGAAAATCGGCGGACCGACTGATTCAAATGTCTTTATAAACTCTGCGCCCACTGTCTGATCCTTCGCGAGCCTCTACTACTGTGACTCCGAGGATTTTACTACTAGCTGTTCGGCTGAACTCTCGTCACGTCTTTCTTCCTTCTCTCCGTGAAGCATACTGTTTATATGTAATACGCGCATAGCTTTTTGACTGATTATCGTAACGTGATCGGGAATGATAAAAACAAATAATGTGAATCATTGAATATGATGATGAAAAAAAAAAACGTAACACTAATCACAACACACCAAAAATCGCCGCCGATCAACTCGGCGGCCATCTTGTTGCGAATCTTCGCCATTTCGTGGCGCTATCAAAATGAGTAAATAAAAAGTAATAAAAATTCACACCCCCCCCCACGCGTACCGAGTGCCGCAAATAAAATCGTTTTTTAAGGGCGGTGCATCAGATTCTTTGTTTGAATTGAGGGAATCGAGAATCGGTTGTGTTCGCCCTGGAATAAAAAAAAAAAACAAAAAAACATTAAAATAAAGAAAATTCATGCCGGACGCACTTCGATCGTCCGTAAATTATTTTTGATAAATTCGCGCGGGAATGAGATTCCCAACGGCCCCCACCGATCTCGGTGACTAAAAGAAGAAAGAAAAAATCGAAAAAAAAATAAAATGGAAATTAATGAAAATGTGAATGTGGCTCGAGCTGAGAGTGAAAGCTTTTTTGGTCGTGAATCGATGTTACATAATTTATTGGCTGATTCGATTCACCGATTAAAATTCGTAATCTCTTCGATAAATTTGTATTGCCGAAAGATTATATACGTAGATTAGAGAATGTGTGTCTGGATGCGCTCACAGTTATATGCGTAAGGGGTTTTGGGTGCGATTAACGAGAATGACGAGAAGGTGGACGAGCATTTAATGCGGATATATACATAACATATTATATATCTATATTCTTATGATGCATGGTTAAGGCCTAAAAATGAAATGACACACGTATACATTATATGAAAATGGTAAAAAAAAAAATTAACAAAAAAAAAAAAAAGAACATACGGACACTGGTACACTGATAAATATTTGTACTTACGTGAATATTATTATATAGGTATATAAACGTATATATATATCTCTGTAATAATCATTACACTTAACTATCGTTTCTATAAGTAGACTCGTAATTGGATCCCCCCTTACCATATTTTCCCAATGTCCTCGCTCCTCCCACTCGATCCCAGCCCGACGTTTACTCGGTTTCACGTAAACGACACGTCTTCGATACGGAATTTCAAAGCAATAAGTATGAAAAAAAAAAAACAAAAAAAAAACAAAAAAACAAAAAAAAAATAAAGAATCTACTTAAGGTTTACCGTAGGATATTTAAAGAATTGGAGATAATGATGAGAATGAGGAAATGAAAGATATGAGACGAAATATACAATCCTTATGAGAAACATGACATAGAGGGTATTAATTGCCACATTGTAGAAAAATTAGCGAGACCCTTCAACGCCATCGTTATAATATCGAAGTCTGTTCCGATGAAATTCACGGAAGTCGGGTTTTACTTATTCGTTTTATTTTTTATTTTTCATTTTTTTGTAAATTTGAAAACAAATATTTTTACTAATCTCGAATCTCATTGTCCTTTTCCAGAAATCGCCTGGTTGTCTTGGGAATTTTTAATTCTTCTACCTCGCGTTCATGTCGTCACTAATGACTCACCTCTCGCTCTCTCCCCCTTCTCTCTTTCGCGCTTTTTTTCGTCGTTGCTCGAAAATCTAAAAAATTCTCTTTTTTATAAGAAAAAAAGAAAGAAAAAACGAAAAATATTCCAAAATTTTCCATGTTTTTCATTATTTGCACATGTCTCGGATATCTGAGTGATACTGGAGCTGGAACGGTGCTGATCTTGGTACATCCTAAAAAAAAAAAAAAAAATCTCTTCGTCGTGAATAACCGCGAGTGCTGCAAGATAAAAATACACCTTGACGATTTACATAATCTAATATTTTTTACTCAAGCAAATATAAATATAATGTATTATAATAAATAAATGAAGGGTAGAGGTGGATATTAAAAAAAAAAGCAAGGGCGTTGCCGACTCCGGAGTAATCGGCGACGCGAATCGATAAATATATTAAATATTATTGACTTAACCATGAAACCAAAGCAATATATACTCGCAATCACGTGACTGTGCTGATGGCGAAACTGAAAACTATCGAATTCGTCAGTAGACAAAATTGGCTGCATTTCTCAAGTCACCGGAGTCCAATTTTGGGAGATGCATTGACTCGATCGATCTCGTGGTGAAAAAAAAGGGGGGTTTCGGTTTTTGGGGGCGGGCTCGAGCAACGCGCGGATTAATCTCGTCAAAGGCCATATCAAAGCTTTCTGTGATTCACGAAGACTGATCATCCGTTTTAGTTGGAAAAATGAAGAGAGAGAGAGAGAGTGCGGAAAAAAAAGCTAACGAAAGAAATGAGAAAAGCGAGAATATGAGAAATGGAAGCCAAATTAAAAATTAAAAAAATTAGCAGGCCAATCGAGTCGTTTTTTTTTCAGTTTTCCATGCACAGTTACAATCGCGTTCTGCTCACTGTTGTACGTCTCGCGGAAAAAACGACGAAGAGGAAAACAAATGCGATTATTCGACGAGAAAGGGAGAAGCGAAAAGCAAAAGTGACATTTCCAAAATAATTCAGTCAGCGTGCAACTCCAAAGTACACTCACATTTCCAAAAAGTATATATATGACATATATATATATATTATCCGTGACTATTATACGCGTACACAGAAAAAAAAAGGAATACAGACTCTTCCTCTCTCTACCACAAATTAAAAAGAAAACTGAATTTAAAAGAAATAGGAAAACGGCAGCAACAAAAAAGAGACTAAGGAGGAGACGAGAAAGACAGATAAGATTGATATTATAACGAAACAATATATGATTATAAAATAAAACTATATGAAATTATACATATTATATATTTATGAAGAGAGGGTATATTATGAGGTGAAAAGATGTATTTAATTTTCATTAGTTTACATTGCGGTGATTTATAAACAAATATATATTATATAAATTATATATAATATATATAAATATATATATATTAATGAAAATAAAAATAGGAATATTATATATATGTATGACAGAAAAAAAAAATTACAATAATTATATATCTATTTTACGTGTCACGACTGTACGTGACGCTATTCGGTCTGTAGAAGATATCCAATGATCTTTTTGCATCGATTATCCAAAAAAAAAAACACGTTCACTTACAATTAGTGCATAAGTGTACGGAGAGGCTGGGCCGTATAATATATATGGATAATATTATTATTGTGAGACTGTCATCTCGCTGACTAGCGATGCACGCCATGCTCGATATTTTTTGTGCAATCGTCAGCACAAATCCATTTCCGGCCTTTTCGCGTAACCATTACCCTCGCTCATACAATCCATTAAACACGTATATTACACGACACACACATTTCCAAACTCTCTCATTAGATAAGGCTCACACACTTTGACCCGAGACACGCACAAATCGTCCGAAAAAAAAAAAAAATCCTTATACTGACAGAAGTCACGTTGAGCCATGGCATTATGGGGAAAGCGAAAAATCGAGGGAGTGAAAATAACCCAGATTCGATTTCTCAATTTTTATTGGAACTAACGGAAAATAAAAGTGAAAGCCCAAATTTACAGCGCTTATCGGGAGGAGATACGAGAATTCGATAAACAGTCGAACAAACGATCGAGATGCGCGAATGAAATATTTGGTGTGTGTTACATGCGTATATTTCTTTAAGGCTTAAAATTAAATAACTAAATTTAAAGAACAAAAAGTCGTGAAGTAAGTTATCGAGTGGAGGATAATTTAAAAAATTTAAATACAGAGAAAAAAAAATCTAGTTTTGGATAATATTTGGTCGCGGGCGAAGAGTGTCGATAGTTAAATTGTAAGCGAACCTTACACGTAACGCCCAATTTCACCATTTGAAGATAAATGGAAAAAAAACAAAACAAAACAATACGAAAAATTGCGAAAACAAAAAATTGACCACATGAGCATCGATGTAATCGTTCTTCATTGGCTCACTCGATTGGTGAAATGCGCATAGGAAAAAACAAAATAAATTCGCGAGCAGTGGGTCCTGCTTGCCTCGTGAAATTAGGATTATATCAGAAAAAAATAAATAAAACTTTTTAATTCGCGGAGATGAAATGATTCGTATATAATCGGCTTAAATAATGCGTAAGTTAAGCGAGAGCAATTGGTATATTTTGTGAAACAAAAAAAAAAAAAACTATCGCGAATAATAAATCTCGCTTAGGGAATAAAAAATAATGAAAAAGGGAAGACGTTTCAAAATTTGCGGGATAAAAACCGCGCGGAAATTCAAACGCACTCGGTCCGTGGATAAAATCAGTAAATTTTTTTAGAAAGCCTCCTAAAATTTTTCAGCTCTCTTGATCCAGTCTTAAGGCCGTTTCCCATAACCCGGGTTATCTCTGAGTCACGCTCATCATGGTCAGATGATATTCCTGGCAGCGGTCGAGATTTCAATTCCCAACACATTTTTTAATATCAGCTTTTTTAATAATACGAGAAAAGAGGGAATAAGGCGCGAAGAAGGTGGAATGAGGGGGTTGAAGAGATGAAGTAAAGATTGGGAGAGATTATCGGGATTATCTAGTAGAGTTCTCGTGGAAGACTCGTGTCGAGTCCCATTGGGAAATATTACAAGTATATATACGCCGAGCAAGCGAATTCGAAGAGAAAAAAAAAAAAAAATTATGTGTATGCTGCGTCAAGGGCGGAAGTCTCAGTCGCGAAAGTTCTGCGTGTTCCGGTTCGATGCAATGCTGAGAGGGGCGCAAATGGCAAACGCGACACAGGCAGTCACTCTCGGCTTCCGGCGAACGTCTGTATCGATCGTGTCGTTTGGGCCTCGAGAACAGAGAAAGAGAGAGAGAGAGAGCAGAGCGAAAAAGTAGCAGCATCAGCACACTCGAAAAAAATTGTGGAAGTCCTGGCAACTATAAGCTGACAACTCTTTCACGGTAGCTATGTTTTAGTTGCGGCAATAATTTTTTAGTCAGGGAAGCTATTTTGTCGTTACGGATACTATATCGTAATTGAGGCAACTATTACGCCGTTACGGCAATACTTTCCCTGTAACGGAAGCCCTTTTTCGTTACGGTAGCTATTTCGTGGTTGCACGGCTTAAAAAAATGTGTTAGTCACCCACAAAAAGTGTCTGCACCGACTCAATTTTCTGTCTCAACTCACGACATGCGTTAAGTGAATAGGAACTCATTTATAGCCATCTAATAAAATATTAGTTGCCCCAACTAACCCGTTTTCTCCGTGTACGGCAACTATTCTATAGTTGCAGTAATAATTTTCTCGTTACCATTGCAATTGCAATGACAGTCTCATGGGTTGAAAATAAATAGCTGTCACTCTATAGTTACCGGCTTCTAATTTTTCTCTGAGTCCTGTTGAATTGTGATCGCCTTGTGGCGAGAATATTCGAATTCGCTTGTCCCTCCCAAGGCATCGCTGCAACTTCAACCATGCGGTGACTCTCAATCTTAGAGAGCAAATTTCAAGTCACGAATAGAAGCGCTATGAAAGCATTGAAGGGAATCGAGAAATGAAGGAAACGTGCGAGATGGTTATAGTTTTAGATATTTATACTAGGTACTTAGAACCCAAAATTAAAAAAAAAATTGGGCGAAGGGACGGACTGGAAGACACCCCAACACACACACACACACGCACATACATTCACAAAAAATACTCACCCTCACAGCTATATGAAAAAAAAAAAAAAAAAATCGGTGCCAAAACTTTTTTCACTTAACGAAACAAATAAGACAAAAGAGAGAAAGAGAGACAGAGCGAGAGAGAGAGAGAGAGAGGGAAAGCAACTATCCTAAACTATAGAACATGTTTGCACTGAAACTTCTGTAAGTTTGACGGGGGTTCGTTGTAATTGTAATTGGATCAGAGAAGAACGGGGTGAAAGGAAAAAGTAGCGCGATTGTAGCATTTGTGTGCGGCACGTATGAGCCCTGAGACGACAGATCAAAGATTAAGTGAGCGGCTATGTAAGATTTTGAGATAAGAGACCGAGATAGAAGATAATTTGTAATCCACGATCCAAAAAACACTATATTACACCCTCGTTACTGTGGCTGCACTGTCACAGCCTGTCGTGTTGTCCGTGCGTGTTGCCGGCTCAATAATCATCGATTAACATCACAGACAGATATGGCTACGCGATAGCGATTACAACGACGTAACGCGATCGAGATTACAAATCCCCGAAGGGGTTCGTGACTCTTAGCCGAAGAGATCGGCTCCAGAGACTAATTCTCTGGCCCGAATCGATTAACAGTGGGTATTTGACCTCCGTGACGAGGACGAGAAAACATTTTCACCCAACGCCTCTTCATCGCTAGATCATTCAGTCACGTGCGCAAGCTTTCACGATCGTATCGGTACGAATGATGTTTAAAAAAGAGTGAGTAGAAAAAAAAAAAAAACAAAATGAGAATAATAAAAATCGTAATGAAAGAAAATTAACAAAAAAAAAAAACAAAACATAAAAAAAACACATACACACACAAAAAAACGAAGGAAAATATACATATATATTTTTACAACGGTCCCTCACGTCGCACGCGTTGAGCACGGCTTTGGGATATAATCGATTTCGGTAATCTAATTATAATTGTAATTGTAATGATAATAATAGTCGCTGTGCAAAGAGAGCGCACTCTACTCAGTGGTCACTGACCGGCGCGCTCGTTGTTGGCCGCGATGCATGCAACTCGCAGTAGTACAAGTCAACGATACGTCAGACAGTGACGCCTGCGGTTACTGCGCGCGTTGTACGCCACCATTCGCTCGTTCTCGCGTTCACGCTGAGGTCACAATATTCCGAGAATATAAATGCAGAGTCCGACAACTCGACTTTTCTTTCCGGGGCTCACTTGGTCGATGACGGTCTTATCGATCGTCACGACCGCCCGCGCTTTGCAACATTCTCGTACGTAATATCACGCCATACAATCGTGCATTTCCAAAGTGTCGAACCACAGGCCACGAAATTGACAGTGCTTCGTTCCTCAAATGCCAAACAAATGATGTAACCGATCGTTGGTCTCTGTGTCCGCCCGACAAAAAATTCCAAAACACACAAAACTTGAGAAAAAAAAAAAAATCCACAAAAATGTCGAGACACGCAGCTAAGATCGATCGATCGGAAAAGTACATTGAACCCCCGCCGCTCCCTGAACGAAAAGAAAGAAAGAAAAAAAAAAACGGAAAAAATAAATGAAAAATGTAATCGAAGTAATCGACAGCTGTAATCCCAATCTATCAGGGTTTTATGTATGTTTAACGGTAATGTAATACGAAAAAAATATATGATTAAATAAAAAATAAAAATAAATGAATGAATAAATGAATAAATAGATATATAAATATATATTATTATATATATACATACATACACACCCACTTATATATGTATATATATTACGAAATACATTATATTAATAAATAATATCATATCTAAGCGTGTTGTCTTCTTCTTTTTCTTCTGGGCATCTGATCCTTCCGATACTTCATACCCTTAAGACGTGGACATTAGAATTTCTTTACTATTCTACCAAAAATAATAATAATTTTGTTCACTTTCTTCATAAAACTTACTTTTGTCAGTAATCACTTCGCCAATGTGCACCTTCTTTATTCGGATTGGCCAATAACTATCACAGGTATTATAACTTGATGGTAAAAAACAAAGCTTCCTCTATGAGCAAGTAAAATCATTGCTAATTTTTCTGTTTAAAAAAAATATATAATTTGAAATGGTCCTTGGCAGTAATTAAATATTTCAGGGATTAATTTCTGAGTAAATAATGAACGGTGAATTATAATTATATTTATAACGTAACTCATATGAATACTTTTAACCCTTTAACGACTGACTCTCCTTAGAGTAAAATAAAGAGTTGTTAAATTTTGGACTTTAAGAATAAACATCTTGAAAGAACGTCCCTTTTTACGAAGAAATATGTTATAATTTTAGTGTATTAATGTTTTTTTGCCGGAAACTTAAAATGCAGGATGTCTTCTTAATTAGATTCAGGTGTTTCTTCATTTTTTTAGATTTCGATTATGGAAATAATAAAAAATGCTACATTATTAGTCGGGTTCAACTTTTTCTTCGCTTCACAAACAGCCATTGGATTACGCTGTAAGTAATTGGTGTCCTTTTCCACCCTTATTTCCGCCTATACTTGTATCGTTAGTTTCTTACTTATACTGTCATTAATTAGGCAGCTCATCTTAACGATACCATTCATTTTCGAAAGAAAAAAACGTAAGCACGACTCTGTTCAGAGGGATAATATAAATAAAGTAGATAGGCCTCTTGGACTAAAGCCAACGATTTGAGAATATTTTGTGATTACATCAATTATTTTATGGTTACAGTAAGAATTCTATAATGATGACAACTAGTTCGCAGGTACGGTAACTATTTTTATTTTTATGAATTTATTTCAACATTTTTTGATACCTTCATTTTCATTTAATTTCTGTGTATTTAAAAAAATAGGTCAATAACAGACTTCAAAAAACCTTATCGGACTTTCCTTTTTACGACCACGCAGTTCCGAGGTATTGCTGATTGAAAAAAATAATAATGATACTTGCATAATACCAAGAATTGCGTATCGAATATTTTTATTAAATGCGATAAGATTATCACTATTATTTTTATCAAAAAACTGTAAAAAATCTCGTTTCTCACTGCAAATATTTGCAAAGTATAAACAAAATCAAAAACCGTGGCGTCGAATGTTCTACAAATTGAGCTGGGTGTCCTCATAAACTTTTGCTTGTTCGCTGGAAGATCTACAATATTAACCGGAAGTAAATACCGCCTTAATATCGCCTTTATCATTTCCGGAGTCCAACAAGTTTTGAAATCGTTGGATCCGCCTGAAATTGCAATCAACAAAATTCCACTGAAAGTTCCGAGTGCAAACGTTGTGCAATAAGGGCCATATCGAAAATCTCGACAATCGCAATTTCGACGCCTGGAGTTAGTACAGCGAGTCTTCAGGGGTCTCCTCTCTCGTCTGGCTGTTGAGAGGCCCTGAAGGGTCTGTGCAACGAGACTGTCGATCGAGGCAGGGCAAGCATCGAGGGTTGCACGGAGTGCGACAGCCAGAGTGACTGAGTGAGTGAGAGAGAGAGCTGCAGAGAGAATGATGGAGGCAGAGCGATGGCGGGTGGAGACGTAGTGGATCGATTTCGAAGGGCTCGGAAGGCCGGTGCATCTCGCTTCGGGCATAGAACCTGCTCTTCGTCTCTCATTCCGCGTCAGCTCCGTTGCAGACCCTCGCTCCTGCTCCTCTTCGTCCTTATCCTCCTCCTCCACCATTTCCTCCGCACAGTCGTCAGCGTGCGGGTTGCAAAAGCGGATTCGACCGTTGCTGAGTCGCAAACAGTCTAGTCGTTGGTGTTGGAATTCGTTGGGGTCCTTGCTTTGGGGGTGGTTGTGATCATCGTCGTCGTCGTCGTGATGCAGAAGAAGAAGAAGAAGAAGAGAGAGAGAGAGAGCAAAAAAAAGAGAGCTTCGTTTGTGTGGCCGTTGCGTCGTTCAGTCTGGCGAAGTCGGGGACCGCGCGAATCTCTGTCTGGTCTGGAAAGTGGCGCGGTGTCGCCATAGCAACGTACCCAGGAAACCCAGCCACTATATAACTCGCTAACTCTCTCATTCTCTGACAACATACACACACACACACACACAGACACGTCCTCTCTCCACCCTCTGTCTCGGCCTCTCTATCTTGTTCACCCTCGTTGGATAGCTTCGTCTCGCTTTCACCCTCGCGATTTTCCCTCTCTGTGTACATGTAGGTACACCTCCGCCTCTCCGCTGACTGCTGCCCGGTTCATCCACCTCCCAGTAGCAGCAGCGGTAGCAGTAGCTAGTACTACTACTACAACACACACATACACACATATATACCTATAAATATATCGTTTGCCGGCGCTGCATCGGCTGGCTGCTGCTGCTGCTGCTGCTACTGCTGCTGGCAGCGACGACGCCGGTGCACCTACACAACCGTACATATCCAGCCAGCCAGCCAGCAAGCATCGCATCGGCAGGGTGCACGAACCGGCCGAGCCAAGCCGGCACCACCCTTCCGTCGCGGGGATTTACCCCGGCCACGAGTACCGCGACGTTGGCGACGAAGCGGTGACTGTGGCTCGCAAAATTTTCCCGGCGTTTCCGTAGCAAGACCATCGACGGGACGACGAAGACAAGTAACACGGCGGATAGACTTTACACGCGTGGTTTTATAATTCGCATGGACGGGAAAATATGTGGAGGGAGTTGAAGTAGACATTGAAGTGCTCTCTTCACGGCGGAAATCCGCGACCTACCCTCCAAGCTCGTTTCGTACTTCGTGGCGAAGATATCCTGGAGCTTCACGTTTCGAACGTTCTGCTCTGGCGTCGGCTAGAACATTTTATTCGAGGGCACTAAAGCAGTAAGGCTCCGGTTCTCGAGATCCCCAGCTCTACTAAAGGCGTGTACATCTTTTCTTTTTTCTAAAGACTTCACGGCGGCCATTGTACGCGACATGAACTTGACACTGCAACAGTTGTTGCGGTCGATGCAGCTGCTTGATTAATTGATTGAATTAGTTAAGCAGCTACAGTCGATATTTGTAAAGACTTGTAATAGTGAAATTTGAATTGGCTTCGGTTTTGCGCGCTTAGGATCTAGCGATCACTGTCATAGATTGGGGATGTGGTTCGCTGATTTGGGGATTAAAATTGATCGGGAATAATCGCATACGATGAAATATTAATTTTAACGATACACAGTAGCTGCCGATGTTATTCTGTCGCAATCGATGTCGATGGCGACAAGACATAAATCTGCCGATGATCAATTTCGACACAGAAAAACTGTACGTCGCAGTAAATGTCACGATCAAATTTTGCCAGGTCACGACGAATTTCCATACAGCTTCAGTTTAACACTACAAGGTTCTACATTACGTAACGTATAATCTGCATAGTTGCGCATAGCAAAGTTCTACACAGCATAATTATACACATTTAACTTGCATTGCAAAGTTCTACAATACATAATTATGCACGTATAACCTGCATAGTTGTGCATAACAAATTTCTATAGTGCATAATAATGCATGTATAACCCGCATAGTTGTGCATAACAAAGTTCTACACTGCATAATTATACTCATCTAAACTGCATAGTTGTACATCGCAAAGTTCTGCACTGCATAGCTGCAATGCAGAACTTTGGCATGTACAACTATGCAGTGTAGAGCCGTTGTGTAGAACTTAAACGTGTTGGTCTAGGGCTGTGTAGAGAATTGTCTTTCAATGTCGTGTTAACATTGGCTATGACAATTTTTACAGTACTGAGTTTATGTCGTTTAGAAATTGATCGTCATAAACTAGGCGTGGGTAAAAATTTGTCAATGCATTAAACCCGTACTCAGCTACCTTCTGGGTAGAGATGAAATGTGTAGAGTCAGGATGTTGCCGTTATGATTTGGAATATGGATATGTTTCAGTGCACTTGAATTTTACATTGAGACGGTGGAGGTAAGTTATGGGCCAAGTTGGCTGAGCGCTAAATGAAAATTCAATTGGCATGATTAATGGCTTGGCGAACGGCTGTTGAACTCCCGGTGGTTGGACGTACGATTTACATTTAATAACTTTGTTTGCGTTGGTTGCTATGCACTAAACGGATTCGCTGGTTGAGTTACGGGAGGAAAAAAAAAATTCGTCGACCCTCGATATAATTTGAGTGGAGAAGAAGCCAGTGAATGTCTTGACATTTTCATGATATTATTTATGTTTCTGCTACATAAACATTATTCGTTATTGGGAGTCAAAATGCCGAGAGTTAATTCGGAATAAAAAAAAAAAAAACAAAATGTATATTCGATCTATTTTTTCTTCAATAGTTTATAGCGATGGTTTTCTTTACTTTCTGCAATCCATAAGGTGTCCATGCATGTATTTTATTATCAAAAGGCGAAGCACGTGGTTTTCTTATCATATACTTCCGAAGAAGTATGTTAACTCGTTTTGACTTCTTCGTAGAAAAAGCTTTGGAAAAGCTTCGGCAGAAAAATGAGAAAGTAATATGCAAAGCTCGACTTCACAGGCTTATTTTTGATAACAAATTTCGTAACTTAACAATGTTGTTGTCAAATATGAAGATTTCATTTATGTAGCAATCAAAACAAACACATTTTCGCTAAATTATTTTTTGACACCCTTAACCCCATCTTGAAAGGAAAGTTTAAAAATCAAGTTTTCATGAAAATAAAATTTTCCCTTAATTACCATCAGTGCATAAATAAAATAAGTTATCGCCAAAATCATTGGTTACCATGCTACCGATACTGGCGACACTTTTGTCCACCTCCTCGAGTTTGGTCACTAAAATAATAAGTAACATGTTTTCATGAAAACAATCTTTTCGCATAATGACAATAATCATTACATAAAATAGCTGATTGGAAAAATTATTGGTTGCCTAAAATCAAACGAAAATCTTTTTGTAGACACAAAATTTTCTCATAATAGCAACAATGATTTTATAAAACAACTGATTGCCAAGACAATTCCTGATTTGCGCAGAGTACTTATGTACCGTAATGCGTACGTGTAAGCCCGTATCTACTGTAGTAGTGGACGTTAGCGTGGTACCGGCATTGGCGAGGTTCTCGCCCGGTTCATCCACCTCCGCGAGGCGCGCCGGGCGGGCGTCTTGCCGGGATGCCGCATCGCCAAACGTGGGGCGAGAGCCGCACACAGGGAAGAAGACAGGACGACGCGGCGGGGATCGAGAACGAGGGGTAGAATTGCGCAGCGCCATGAGGGACTGGCGGCCGTAACAGCCAGCCTCCCTTCCGTTTCGCGGATTCGCCCCAACGCGATAGACGGCGAGAGAGAGAGGAAGAGAGCGAAGCTTGGCGGAGTTGCCGCCGTCGCCGCCGCCGCAAACTCTGCACTAACTCACTCGCCCCCACCGGAAACTGTGGGAGAACTCGCGCCCGCGCCCTCGTGCATCGAAAGTACCGAGAGAATCCAACCACCACCGATGCACATTTATACCACTACCAGTAAAATCAGTAACGTCCTTCCTCTTCACCTCACGCCCATCTGAGTCTTGACCTTCGCCAACGATCTACCCTCTTGCGCTGGCTCACGGTTCGAGGCCTCTTCCTCTTCCTCGCAGCCCTCCCTCGCTATCTTTCGACGTCGTAAAACCTCCCTGGGTATTTCACGCATCCACGAGCTTTTCTACAACACCCTGCAACTTTAATCTATGTCTCTCTTTATATCGCGTACAACGTAGCTGCTCGGCCGCGCAATTTAATCAAGGATGTTTGTGATGCATTTTTGCTCCTCTTGTGTATTTTTCATCCGACGATTTTCCTTCGTGATATATGTCCCACAATTTTTATTCATTTTTCGAGGTCGGAGCTTGCAAGTATGTTGATCAGTATCGTGTATGTACGGAACAACGGCTTTATTCACAGTGGACAGAGGGAGGAAGCTTTTTTCAACTTTTGCTCTTTTGTAACCTCATTGGTTGACCAAATTTTGCGGAATTTTGTTTTTTTTTTGTTTTGTTTTCTTTTCTTCTTTTTTAATCCTTCAATTAAGCTTTCTGGAGGTTTTTCTTCATTTTGTTTGATGAATTTTTTTCATAATTCTGTTTAGTGTTTAGTCATTAATATAATATGATCAACATCTCAATCTTAGCTGCTTCAATTGTAAATATCTCGATTTAAAGACTGACAACTTTATCCAGATTTCGTAAAGATGCAGATGAAATAATCAAGGATGAATTGTTGAAATTTTCATTTATATCCGAAATCGTTAATTTAAAGGGGACCCTGTAGGACAAAAATATAATTTGCCAAAAAACTGAACGGACAACACTTTGTTTTCAATATGATTGGCGAAGAGTTTCCCGCACTCTTCCGGTAGTTCGTTGGCTTTGCCTCCACTCGGAGGTCCTTTCTCTTTGCATGCGAAAATCTCGTCTCAACGGCTGTCAACCTTGTCCAAACTCACAGAAATTTAGGTGCAATACTAAAAAATCGGTAGGCCAATTTTTAATTATACCTCAAAACGATAATTTCATAGAGACATTAAAGGGCAAAAAATATTCTTCGAACTGAACGTACAATACATTCTTTTCAAGATTATTGGCGAAGGGTCTCCCGGACTCTTCCGGTAGTTCGTTGGCTTTGCCTCCACTCGGAGGTCCTTTCCCTTTGCATGCGAAAATCTCGTCTCAACGTCTGTCAACCTTGTCCAAACTCACAGAAATTTAGGTGAAATACTAAAAAATCGGTAGGCCAATTTTTAATTATACCTCAAAACGATAATTTCATAGAGACATTAAAGGGCAAAAAATATTCTTCGAACTGAACGTACAATACATTCTTTTCAAGATTATTGGCGAAGGGTCTCCCGGACTCTTCCGGTAGTTCGTTGGCTTTGCCTCCACTCGGAGGTCCTTTCCCTTTGCATGCGAAAATCTCGTCTCAACGTCTGTCAACCTTGTCCAAACTCACAGAAATTTAGGTGAAATACTAAAAAATCGGTAGGCCAATTTTTAATTATACCTCAAAACGATAATTTCATAGAGACATTAAAGGGCAAAAAATATTCTTCGAACTGAACGTACAATACATTCTTTTCAAGATTATTGGCGAAGGGTCTCCCGGACTCTTCCGGTAGTTCGTTGGCTTTGCCTCCACTCGGAGGTCCTTTCCCTTTGCATGCGAAAATCTCGTCTCAACGTCTGTCAACCTTGTCCAAACTCACAGAAATTTAGGTGAAATACTAAAAAATCGGTAGGCCAATTTTTAATTATACCTCAAAACGATAATTTCATAGAGTCATTAAAGGACAAAAAAATATTCTTCGAACTGAACATACAATACATTTCTTTCAAGATTATTGGCGAAGGGTCTCCCGGACTTTTCCGGTAGTTCGTTGGCTTTGCCTCCACTCGGAGGTCCTTTCCCCTTGCATGCGAAAATCTCGTCTCAACGACTGTCAACCTTGTCCAAACTCACAGAAATTTAGGTGCAATACTAAAAAATCGGTAGGCCAATTTTTAATTATACCTCAAAACGATAATTTCATAGAGACATTAAAGGGCAAAAAATATTCTTCGAACTGAACGTACAATACATTCTTTTCAAGATTATTGGCGAAGGGTCTCCCGGACTCTTCCGGTAGTTCGTTGGCTTTGCCTCCACTCGGAGGTCCTTTCCCCTTGCATGCGAAAATCTCATCTCAACGTCTGTCAACCTTGTCCAAACTCACAGAAATTTAGGTGCAATACTAAAAAATCGGTAGGCCAATTTTTAATTATACCTCAAAACGATAATTTCATAGAGACATTAAAGGGCAAAAAATATTCTTCGAACTGAACGTACAATACATTCCTTTCAAGATTATTGGCGAAGGGTCTCCCGGACTTTTCCGGTAGTTCGTTGGCTTTGCCTCCACTCGGAGGTCCTTTCTCGTTGCCAGGGCTTTCTCTCCCGCCGTTCACCAGCTTCCACCTAGCTATATCTGTTATTCCGCGTCTCCCTTTCTCCATCCCAACCAGAGAGAGAGTTCTGCACGCTGGCAACGGTGCATCCACCCCGTTGGACGGACCCGGCAGAGCCGGCGAGGTGCATGGCTGCCGGTTCCCGCCGGTACCTCGACGGATTCAACCCTCTCTCAACCCCCGGTAGAAGCACTAACTCCAGAGCATGCCCGCTTCCTCTTTCTCGACCTGCTTGCCTCCCCCACGTCCTCTGTAGCTGTCTGCCCCTCTGGGCAACGTTTCCCTCTGCGAGCCACCGTAGCCTCCACACCCACCTCGTAACTTCGGGACTCTCCGGCGTTACATAAGATTACTGTCGTCCATAAGTCCTCGAGGACTTTTCTCTCGTTTTTTCTTCTTCTTCTTCTTCTTATTTCTTACGTCCTGATACGCCTTGCCTTTATCTTACGGCCCTCCTTATCATTTATTTTATTCTTCTCCACTGGCTATTCGCTTCACTTTTCTTATCTCGCCCCGTAAAACTATCGCGACTAACTTCAGTCCCCTGCGGATCCGGTTTCTCATCGAGTTGAGCTTTAAGCGTTGCAAAGTTAAATGGCAAATGCGAAAAGTGCATTTTTCTCATATTGATTCTTTACGACGATTTTGGCGTCAGACCTTGTGGTTCCCGACTTTCGGTGTTGGACATTTTACGTCCGCCGGTCGTGGTGAAGGGGACAGGGTGGTAGTGCAGATTTCTATGCTCAGGGAGAAACGTAGACAATTATTTTTACAGATTTCATTTATGTTATCTACCGCTTGGTTCCACTTTTCTTAGTTCCGGTCGCTAGATTTGTGCAGATTTCGATGCTCAGGGAGAGACGTAGACAATTATTTTTACAGATTTCATTTATGTTATCTACCTCTTGGTACCACTTTTCTTAGTTCCGGTCGCTAAATTATCGTGGTTAATTTCAAGCCTCTGTGGGATCATTTCTTCGAGTTGAGGCCTACGTTAGTATCGTCAGAGTAGCTGAGCAAACAGTAGTTGAATTTTTCAAAATGTTAAAATATCACTGGAATCCATTCTTCACCAACTGTACATTTTTTAACCAACTCCTATTATTAGAAACTCCAACTCACATTGGTAAAAAATTTGTTCGTGTAAATTGACACAAAAGATACCAAAAAAAAAAACTAGTAAAATGGCGATCGCAACGTCCTCTCCGTAAGAAAGCATGTTAAATCTCCGTCTTTGGATTTATTTATTCACCCTAAGCTGTCGGCAACCATATCCAAATTTTTATACACAGCTCCCGCTACGCCATTTGTATATCATAAAAAATTCAGTATCTAATCGGAAAATTACTTCATGAACATACTGCCTGAAAGCTTTTCCACTCGAGGCCGAATGGAAAGTGCAAAAAGTCTTTTCGTGTTTCGGTTCTTCATGGCGATCCTTGCATCACATTGTGAATTTTCTGATTCTCAGTTTGGATCACTATATATATATACATATACATATATACATATCGATACTGGCTAAGGGGGCCGAGGGGGTGGCATCGATTAACGAAAAGCGCCGTTGCCGGTAATTTCCATGCGAAGGGAGAGATGCAGACGTGGAACGATGAGAGACGAAGAGATTTGCTGCTGTAGTCGCTGCTCGTAAATAGCGGATCCGGGGACGTAGCCCACGGGCGGACTAACGGAAGGGCGTTCACCACGTTTCCAACCCCTCTCGGATAGCCCGAGAGCTTGAGCTTCACCCTCACACGGGAGACCCACACTAACATAAAGGGCGTGTACGTATACGATAAATTTACATTTACGAAAGAAGATATACTGTGTAGACACGCATCCTTATGAAACAGCAACAACAGCAGCAGTAGCAACCCCCTCGCCAGATCCGCATTTTGAATTATTCGTCTCGTCCTGCTGAAAAGCCTCGACGCTTTTCGTTGTGCCTTTTTTTCTCTATCTTCCATCCTATCCTCTCATCCTCGTTCGTCTCGCTTCCTTTTTTTCCTCTCTTGCTGTATCACGGACGTTTATCACGATTCATAAATAAACCGTAGCTCGACTCGTCTAATCGACTCGCTTTTTCAAGAGCTTTTTCTCCGACGATTATATCGATGCTAAAGTATAATACCCGACGATAAACAGTCAAACAAATTATTATTCAATGCAAGTTTGAGAGGAGGCTTCCACAATTATGAAATTGATAATCAATATTTAAGGGTATAATTTTGTATAATTACTCTCGTTGTTATAAATTATTTGTTCCGAATTAAAAATGTTAGGTAAGTTTAATTCACACTAATCAACGCAGTCTCAAATTCGCTGATAAAAATGGAGAAACATGTTTGAAAAACTAGTTTCAGGTACACAAACACTGCGATATTGTTGATAATCAACTGGAATGTTGATAATTGAAGATAGAATGCCATTGCGGTTTTTACAGAATTTGTACAGGTATGGTTCCGCTAAAGTGGTGCAACGACATTCGCAATGCAGTTTTTTTTTTTTTTTTTAATTTGATTTAAACACGCGAATTCCGCGAACAATTTTGATGATATATATTTTGTTAATTATTTTTCGGAGCGGCCATTCACTTCGGACAAAAACGGTTCGACGTTGTTCCGAAAAATTCTTGGGCGAAGCGCTGTGTACGTGGTAACTGCCGAGAATGTTGCAATCGTTGGGCACCAGGATGCAATTTGTGAGTGACCACAAATAATATTTTTCTCGCAACCACAGATGGTGGCTGCTGTTGCTGCTACCTTCACCGCTGCCTTTATTTTATTAAACTCTCGACGTACTGATATTTTATGGTTTGCACTGCTGCTGCTAGCTACGTGTGCGATGTGCTCTCTTCGTGTGTATCACTGCGGTGCACACATCGATTCTAAGAGTTTATTGAAACACGTATCAGGCACGTACTATTTTCTATACGGCTTTGAATGGCGCACGAAACTATATTTTTTATAGTAACTGCGCAACTGTACCTGCAATTGATATAATTCGATATATAATAAATCAGGACAAAGGACCAAATCAACCGTAAATATTTATTTATCTTTCCTTTAACCAAAAGATAAATGAGCATTTACAACTCCTTTGCGATTTTTCTACTCTCATTTCTCTACAGCTTATCAAACGAAAAATTGATATTTTCGGTGAATTATATCAATGATGATAAGAGTGAATTATCTATAATTGAAAACAATATTTCGCGGTTTTTTGCATGTTTCTACCGGAAGTTACATTTGTGAATTCTAAATCAGAAAGGGTGAAAATATGACCTTTTGATGAATCATTGTTAAAAGACTTGGAATGTATATCTTATATCCTCAAGTTCACGACTTGAAAAGGACAGTGGGGACTAAAAACCTGTATCGCGAAAAAAAAAGTCTCGGTGAGCGGGTTTTGAACATTTTCTACCGGAAGTTGGATCTGCAAACTTCTGACGCGAGAAATCCCCAAAATCCCTGTTTGAAATAACCCTCAAGCTGAACTATAACCGACGATAAATCGATTTAGATCGAATTTAATAGTACATTAAGTTATGCCGATTGCAAATCGTGTCAATTTCTACTTTACCGACCGGGGAATCTGAAAACTTAAAAGCAGAGTCTAACCTAAAGATTTCATCCGCCGACAGTTGTCAGTCGTAATTCATTTTTCCTCGATTTTTTCAACCCTTAGTTCTTTTTAAACTTACCATTGGATCGTACCGATTTTTCAAAGGCATACACAATTTCGTGCTAGCCATTTTCAAGAAGCCTGTTATACTGGTTCACCTTTCGAGTTACGGCACATAAGGTTATTTCAATCAAGACCCAGCTGAAAATAGCTGCAGACCACATCGAACGTTACAGAAACAGAGCGGAGAAAGCGAGGAGATAATATTGTTAGCTGCAACTCGTGCGTCATACGTTACTATATGTGCCGATACGTTTGGTATATGTGTCTTTCACCGGTAGTAGAATGCATTTGCGGTGACATACCAGTACGCGCCTTGGTAATTAATAATCCGTGCACGGATCGCGATGAAACGCGTGTTGTTCCTTCGGACTCTCGTGAATATATCGTCAATTAGAGCTCCCTGCCATATCCAGTCTAGCTGCCCAGTCATCGATATTACAAGAGCAGAGGTACATATCGGAACTGCTCGGCGGACTGCCGAGGGCGACACAGCGCGATAGTGAACTATACCGAGAGCTATCAAACCATGGCAGGGATGCTTGATGCGCGTATCACCGTCTATCCATTCAGCGTATTGCATCTCTCCACCCTTGGGGGCGGTTGTCCTTGTAATTCTACACACTGTGCAACCTCTGATATTGCAGATCGTGCGCTTAAGGGGTCTTGCATCGACCCTGCCAAGCACGCGGCCGTAGTCCGCTTTTTATAAGTATAAAAAGCCTGCGAAGTGGAACCTTGTAAGGCTGTTTATTTTTGGAAGACATGTTGCTGAAAACTTAAAGCCTTGTTAACTTTTTACCGCTGGACCGATTTATATGAAGTTTTTACTCAAATATTGTTTAGCGATTGTATATATATGTATAAACCTGGATGTCTATATATATATATATGTTCTAGGATGTTATTAAGGTTCGCGCGCTCCTATTGGTGGCTAATGTAGAGAGAGATAGCCATCATAGCAATCGTTGCTATGGTAAGCGTCGTCATGCCAACCGTTGTCATGGCAGCCGTTGCTATGGCGTCCGTTGTCATGGCGACGGTTGCTATGCTCGATTCTTGTGCACGGCGGCGGCGACAGCGAAATCTTTTTATAATACAGAGAGATATACAAACATCAAAATTAGTTAGGTTAGGAGCCTGGAACCGATCATTTTAAAAAAGGGATTTTTAACGTTTTCGAGCTTTGTAAATAAGATATTACATAATGACGGATGATCTTGAAAGCTGCGAGTTCTCTTTTGGACAAGTATCAGAAGATTTCACCTTAGATATAAGCGCTGAAGAAAAAACTGAAAGTGCATGCACTTCAACAATACTGTAATTAAGTGCGCGTACACGTGGTCGACGATTAGAGTGAACTATCGTTAGAAATTCAATTAAACCCTTTGAAGTTAATAGTGATTAGCGCCCGAATGGCGTATGCTGTTGCTTTGGAGAGCACTCGACATCTACATCGATACTTCAATACATTTCGCCACGTTTGACTCTAGTACTTCAACTTTATTAGCCTGCACCTGGTATCTGATGTAATTGGATTTTTCACTTCCGTGTAGCCTTCATGGTATCAGCCGCAAATTGGTTGGAATTTGAAACACGTGACTTCGTGGTTGTAAATTGTCGCAATGCTGTTAATTTGGCGCTGAAATGGCCGTTCAAGAGTCCTTTGGCTATTTTTCAACGTGCTGAAAAATAGTTTATTCTAAGGGTTCGTAGAAAAATGTTACAATTTACAGATCAGCTGATTGGCTTTGCCCGTGACCTTAATACACGGCCATATTGGACAGATAGCATCCCAAGCGGCAAAATTTCGCAGATTGGTACTATCGTTCGGCACAGTAATACATGTTAGTATCCGTTAGTGAACGTTGTAACTTATATTTTTTCGATAAATCGTAACTATGAATGAAAAATGACACTATGCGCGAAAACGGAAGGTGTCCATCGTATTCAGGATCGCAAATCTCAATAATGCCTTGTTAAGTTCACCGGGTGTACATTTCTGTAATTTTCCTATGGCAACGGTGAAGATGTTCAAGCAGAAAAGTCGCGAGGACTGAAATGGTTTCACTAAACGACGAAATTAAGTAAATAATAACAATTGGCAGATGGCAATTGTCATTAATCAGTAAAAAAGGAATTTGATCGTTATATGACCGTATGACTTGGATACCAGTTAGATTCACTTGTAAAAGTGATAGTTGCGATGATGGCGGTTCCATTAATGCTATCAGATGTCAAACACTGTGGTTATCCATCCCGGTGCAAAGGCAGACGATAATACCGGGCATACGAAGATTTTTTAATATTTTTTATGAACTAAAAAAAAATTAATTGAGCATCCTTTAAAACATATTCTACCATAAGAATCAATGCTGTTTGTCTATACACTGTTGCCAAGATGCACCACAAGCGGCGCTAGCATCTCAATGCGCAAAGCCAATACCAACATTGTTCGCCAGAAATGGAAACAATGATAAGACGCGTGTATAGAGCGAAATTATTATTACGAATAAAAAAAAAAAAAAAAAACAGACGGTCGAGCAAGCGTGTTCGGTAATGTTTCCATTTTTTTTTTTTTTTTTCATTCACCAGATAAAGTATCAGAAGGAAGGAAGATATTGGATTGGGTTTCAGTAGTGAAACTACATTTTTACGTAAAAGCCCCACGACAACTTTCGTTGCGGTGCACAAATTCTTTCAACATTTATCGAATTTTCGGATGGCACAGCCAGACAAACAGGCAGCAATGAGTAACTGTCTTTTTTCAAACCTACAACCCTAACCCTAACCTACAAACCTAAAACCTATATTTCTATCAAAACTCGGAAACGGGTTTTAAAAAATAATTTCAATACTTTCCTTCATTACACACTTCCAATATGATCGGCAAATGTTGAAAATCGTGTGGATATCATGTCAGTGTCCACGGTAAAAAAAAAAAAAATCACGTTACGCGTGTACTTTGTTCAATTTTTATCGTATTGAACATCACTTCAGGAGCCAACAGTCAATTATCCAAGAAACGCTGTAAAGGGGATAAAAAAGATTAGTTTTGCAGATAAGAATCTCCTCGAAGTTTATGACACAGTATGTAGCACCCTTGGGTTCAACGGTGAAGCACGAACAGTGTTGAACCCCCTCTCTCTCTCTCTCTCTCTCTCTCTCTCTACTTTCCAACACCCCGTCCGGGTAAAGAGAGGCCCGAGGTCTCGCGCTCCCGAGCGTCGTTGGCGTTACACTTTACGGCCGAACGGCCTATGGGCTCTCGCGGACTAGCACGCGCCCTGCTGCTGCATCAGAGGTTGACTCGCCTTCTCACTCTACTCCACTTGGTCTCGCTGTATACTCGGCGCTCGTGCTTTTCTAGCTGTTGTGCACAACCAGCGTACCGAGGAATATCGATCAAGCCGAGCATCACGTCGAAGCTGCACGACGAGTATCGTGCTCCTGCTGCTGCTGCTGCTGCTGCTGTTCAGCGCACTGTGTGTGGTGAACATGCAGCGAACATAAGCGGCATACTCTGCTCCTCTCTTTCGTTCACACACTATAACGATGCTGTAGCAAAGCAAGCCGAGGGTCTGCGCAAATCCCTTCTGGCCTACATTCTCCCATATTTGCTATGTTTTATTTAACACTATTATTTCTGTGTTTAAAAATAGCAATTGGCCGTGGCTTAATATAATGTTGTTAGCAGATGTGATGAATTTGCTTCAACATTTTTTCATTTTTAATGCATGTATATATATGAATTTTTGTGAAAACACCAACTCGAACCTGGGCCCGACCTTCGGCCTCTTGGATTTGATCTGCGAATTTTTATTAGACTTTTTCTTTAACGATCTGTATACTTATGATTATTTATAACGAAAATACTGAAGGCATTTTTTTTTTAACCTAGCAAATTTCTCATAGAATTCTGTATCAGGTATCAATATTTTGAAACTTAGACCGAAATTGATGGACTCTTTAGGTACTATACAAAATTGGCATTTCAGAATGTACGGGTTATTCGCAGTTGTGCAGATTTTTTTAGGATACGGAAATAGGGACAAGGCCCATTTGACAACGGAGCTGTAAAGGACTTACAGGCTCTTACAGCTTTTACAGCTCGAGTGAGTTTTCTTTGCTTTGATTTATAAAAATGTGTGGTGACATTATTATAATAATTATTGTTGAGTTATGGTGACCCAGGATGCATGTTAAATGTTATTTCGGGTGTTAACTGAAGAAAATAAATAAATTAAACAAGGTTTAATTTGATTCGACGAAAAATGAACAGGACTGCTTAAAAGCTCACTTATTAATGTTTCGATCTATAAAAAATATGTTTCTGTTTTTTTTTTTTTTTTGTTTAAAGATATTTATTTTTAAATGGATGTTCTCTTTTCCTTGACTATAACTTGATAATTTAAGTGAAAATTCTATAAAAGCTGCCAGTAATTATTAAAAGATATATAGTTCAGTTAATCATACGAAAAGTGTTCAGGGAAGAACGCTTACAACGCTGTTCGAATAATAGAATCTAATGGTAGAGTTTCGGAAAGTTCTTAACGGTAACACCAATACGACTTCACCTATTGTTCTGTTCACTTCTGCTTGTCTAAGCAAATTGTCTACATAATTTCAGGCATTTAAACTATCATTACCTTCTACCCTGCAACTGTTCAGGGCTTGCATTGGCTTCCATTTTCTCAGCCCAAACTGATTTTCAATTTTTCCCTGAAAAGCCTATTTTTGTCAATTATGTGTACTTGATGAATTTTTGGTGTCTCATGAATACACCCTATTTTAAGGATTTAAAAAATGAGTTAAAAAAAGTATTTAAAAAAAATTCCTTTCAGTACAAATACTGATATAAAAATGTCGAGATCAATCAAGACAAATAAAAAAAAAAACACGTTCACTTTTACCGATTACCACACAATTTACTTTTATCTTGTTCTACTTTTATTCACAAAATTAAAGAAAAGTGGTATAAAAACAAAATAAAAAAATCCGAGATGAGTAAATTTCCATAGAATCTATACATTTTTTCCAATATAATTTCCGATTTCCCGCTATAAGCCTGAATAAAGCAAATGGATATGAATGTACTATGAATAAATGTATTATGCGTAGCGCGGCTTTGAGTCGTCTCCAATTGAAACACAAGTAATCACTGTTTTTGCAATTAGTTTGCATTTAGCGTATCCGTGACTCCTCTTAGTCCGATTGGTACATTAAATGAATTGGGAACGACAAGAGAGCCAGGGTCTAATAAATCCTTGCTCCAATTTTTATGCAAATCGTAGAAGCATTTTTCAAGTACGTATAGTGAGGGAATGCTGATAGTGGTAGTGGCATAGATAGGGGTAGGTCGGGGCCTGGGGGGTGGACGTTATTCGTTTTGCAAGGGTTGCCGACATCGTTTTCCCGTCTGCCTCCAACGGCGCAGTGGTCGTCGCCCTTTCCTCTCTCTCTCTCTCTCTCTCTCTGCCCTTCTCTCCCAACCCGTCGCGGATTCGGCTTCGAACACAGATCGGCACTAACCCCAAAACCCAACCCCTGCTAGTTGGGGTGCCTGCTGCGCCCTCACTGAATATTTTAAGCCGCAATTTCCCGGCTCTCGAAGCGAGCAGAGCGAGATCGAGTGTGAGGCTGGTTTTAAGGAGGCTCGCTCGCCTTTGCCAACAAAGAGAATGAAATTAATAGGCTCGGGAGGTCCAGGACCTAATGTACGAGGACACGGGGAACGCGTCGAGCGAAAACCCTTTCCAATGCCATCGTCAACGTTCCGTGTCTAATCGCAGCTCCGTCGACATTCGGTCTCTGACGTTGCGTATGTTTGGTATCTTCGTCAGCATCCCCAAAAAATGAAGGGTGCAGCCGAGAGACTGTCACAAATAGGGTTGATCGGTAGCCATATTTTATCGATGACTTGTTTTCATACATACAACGTATGAAATCCGCAGGGCGAGATGCAATTAATTTCTAATTAATGTTCGCCGGGTTGCAAGGGGGTCGGTTTTAATTGTGAAAAAAAAGGGATGAGCGGGAGGGGCGTAAGTTGGGGGAAATGAATGTATGAATTATTAACGGTAATTAAGTCGTATGGTAGAAATCTCGCGTAATTATATTCTATGGTCTTTATTTATTTTTTACTATTATTTTATTTTATTTTATTTTATATATATTTTTTTATTCGGATTCGTCAGTACTCACGTAATATAAAGCTGAGGCGAAAAGTCAGTCATACATACGTTTTATCGCGTCGAGCAACGAGACAACATCCGGTGTAGGGTAAGTATGGACAAGAACAAAAGAGGATGCAAGAGTTTCCCCGTTGATGTAAGACAAAGACGTCACCAGGCAGGAAAAAGCTCGCAAGCTGAAGTGCCGCGAAGAATAAACGTGTGAGGGGCGAAGGATCCGAGATTATGGGAGAAAAGAGGGAAACTCTGAGTGGGAAGTAGGCGAGACGAAAGAGGTGGTGGTGAGTACGAGACTAATGAGTTTAACGAGAGGCATCTCGACACGGGGAATGGGACGGAGCGCCTCGTCATTGCTGAAGAAACGAAGCGTGTGGTGGTGGTGGTTTTCAGATGGGGTTAATTCGGGTCAGCGTTATTACGAAGAGTTTATTTAACTTCAACAGGATACCAAAACTTGCCCGGTTAAAAGTGTTTTTATTTCAATGAAATGTGATTCATAGATGTATAGTTTATTAAACACGTTGGAAAAATCGTGTTTATCATATAATTCCGTAATTACAGCATCTCGACTTTTTTTAAACTTCGTTTTTCTTCCGCTTGCATTTTGTCTACATTGTACATTTTTGCTTTGTATATCCAACGGTAGGTTATGTAAAGTCGAGGGTATAATTACAATTCAATTAAGAAAGAGAAGAAAACAGAATGTTTTTCAAATAGATAATTACTCATTAATACTTTTTACCATACAATTGTTTTTATTCAGTCATCTTAGCACACGTTATCCGCAGAAAATTGGCTTATATGGTAATTAATGACGATTTTTAAAATAGAGAATGCCTCACAAATACTTTTTACCATAAAATTTGTATTTTTCAATGATTTTATCCGTAGAAAATTGGCTTATGCGGCAATTAATGGTAATTTCCAACATTAAGTTTGGGCGTATTTTAATTTTATACTTGTTTTTCTGTTTTATTTTACTCATACAGAAATTTTATGCTCTTGATTGCTCGTAATGGCATTCGAGATTTACTTTCTACAACAAGATTCTTTCAATTCTAATGTTTAAAAAAATAAATAAAGATCTTACAATGTTTTATATTCGGCAGAAACATGTTTTATATTCTCACACGTTCAGAGAAGCATTCGAAACACTAAAGGCCATAAAGTATTTCATCGGATTTTTTCACGTTTTTAAAAAATAATTTTTTTTTTTTCAAATAACTCATTGATTGGAGGTCCTAATTTTTTGGTAGATATAACTATTTATTAAATTGTCATCAGCTGGTACACCAACTGACCACTCGAGTCAACCAAATCCATTTGTGAAAGTGAACCTTTAAATTACTGACATTATCAAAATATTTACTCAATAGAATATTGTTTCTTTCGAGCAGTACGAATTTCTCGTTGGGCGAACCACGTTACCATCAATTCTGCATAAGGTTGGCTAAGGGCGTGTGAGAGGTAAAAATGTGAGATGTTCTCGACATCTGCGGAGTTGCGGGGTAGTGGTAAGAACGTGGAAGGTGGTTACTCCCCATCCTTTGCTCATCGTGTTCTCTTTCCTCGTCACTTTTTCCCACTCTGTGGGGATAATAAGGAGCAGGTGGTGGCGCGTGCTTCGAACCTTTGGCTTTGCCAGCCTCCTCGCCAGAGATACGAAGAAAAAACGATGCAGCGGAGCGAAGCCTAAATGGAAGGACAAAACACGAACCAACGAAAATGGGAATGAGATGAGGACAGTAAAGAATGTAAGAGTAAAGTATGTATTTTCGTAATATACACCTCATTCCCTGGCTCTCGTTTCGCCCAAGATTAAGACATTTAAGCCGCGTCTGAATATACGAAGCGAAGGACAATTTTTCTTACGACCTTCCTGCCTTAATTTTGTAATCATTTTATATTTAACAAAAAAATCTTGTCTGAAAATTGAAAAAAAAAGGTTAAGTCAAATGTGCATGTACTTTCTTATTCGTAGTCTGAGAGGAAAACTGTTTGTGAACTAAATACTTAGTTGATCAAACAGGTGTAATTATTTTATTCTTGCTTTTCTCTCATTTACGTCTGGCTGCCCATCTATAAACAGCATATGGCGAAAACAAGTGCCTTGTGTACGCATGCTTACACACTGTTTACACAGATGGCGCTGTCAAGCGGCGGATTTTAACTGAACTAACACATGACAACCTGGAACCCTTCACGTGATCGATTCATTTTAGATACTCACTCGCCTATTCTTACTGATACAATGTGTCATTTTCGCAGAGTTTGCAACTTGTTTGTTTTACTTTTGAAGGAAAGTTTGTTGTGCCTCTCAACAAAAATATAGGTTATGTAAATCGTACGCTATTATACAGAACAATTTATACAGACCCACTTGAAATGCAAAAAAGTACGAGAATAACGTGTTAAAATTATGTATTTTTATTTCAAAAAATGAAAAAATCTCTTAACTTCTTACAACAAATCTTTTTCAAAAATGTCCTCTGCTTTTTCACTTTGTAGTTGGGAATCATCTAAAATTTTGTCCCAAAGTAAATCATGTCATCCACTCTCGGTGCTCGATTTTCATTCGTTGCAACACGAGAACACACGAACAATTTATTTAAAAAAAATAAAAAAATGAACCGATGTTCTGCTGTATGCGGTTTGCGATGGTGCAGCATCGTGGAATAATGCATCGTTGAGCGTCTGTCCATCCGTCTCGTGCCAAAGAGTCTACGACTGAAGCAGTCATAATAATGGTTCCGAAAGTCCTCCAGACGGAGGGAAGGAGCGAGAAGACGAAGACGGAAAAATAATAAAAATACGGGAGATAAAAAAGAAGGTATAAAAAAAGAAGAAAGAGGAGGTAGGTCCGCCGCTGGGAGGACGAAGGAATGAGAGTGGTGAGCACCTGCCACGCGAACTCGGGGCACCCGCATCCACATGCAAGAGGAAGGCATTTCGAGAGTGGCATGCATACACCACCAGCAGCAACAGCAACGGCAGCTCGTGTCTCTCGCCTCGTCTTTCTCACTCGCGATTCTGAAAACGGGTCCCGAAGGTCCCGGGCCAGGAAGACAGGGCGTCAGCAGGAGCGGCAACAGCAGAAGTACGGGGCGCACGTTCGTAAACCGTAGACAGATATACAGGTAGGTACCAAAGGTGCATACCCCTGGGGAAAGAGAAATAAGAAGGGCAGGTGTTGCGGGGCGGACGCTGACTCGTGGCCCTCCGTCCGTTCGGTCGTTTTCGTACGCTTCGCAGCTGCCTCCCACCTGGAACTTGTAGTCTGGTGGTTTTCGTTCTCCGTTCATGATGATGATGATGATGATAATGATGATGGTGATGTGAAACATTGCGTTGTTGTTGTTGTTTTTTTTTTTTTTTTTTGCTGGTCCTGCCACTTCACCGGACATTTACGTATACGTGTATTGCTTCTGGTGCATCGCACAGGAGATCTCTAAAAATCTAAGTAGGGCCTCTAAACACTCTCTAAGGCCTCTAAACATTTTGGGGAAGGTCGGAATGGTTTTTCGACCTCTTCTAGCATGTTGTTTAACGCTAAGTATTTTGTATGTTCTTCTGGTTTCAAGGTCACTGGTTGCGGGACGATTTGAGTTGTCTTTTGTTAAGAGACTTCATGGTAACATTGCAGATATGTGCTTTTGGAACATTCTTGTAACGCTGTCATGATATAAGAATGGTTTATGTTCTCCATTTAAGATGATGATGATGATAATGAAGATAGAGGTGCTAAACGTTTCGTTCTTGGTCTTTAAGCACCTCATATTTGTATTGCTACTGGTACATTGCAAAGGCGATTTCCAAAAGCCGAAACACGGCCTGTGAACGCACACTTTGGGTAGTTGATGAGTCCATACAAGGGTTCTTGACCCTCTTAAGTACGTCATTTAACATCATGCCTATTGCACGATTCTTCGATTTCAATGCAAGTTTAAACGTAAGAAAATATTTAGTTCTCTGACCTCGTGCAATGTCGGAAACATAGTAACACGTGTGTGTAACAGTGTCATTCATTCGTCGATTTAAAAACAATTCTCACGTTTTTATTCTGGGAAATATCACCATGAAAACTTGACTCAGAGCTCAACCCATTTAATAAAACGGGCAAGTTGCTCTTTAGCTTTTCGAAACTGCAAATATTGTTTCTTCGAAGTTTCCATGAAATTACATTTTGACGTACATTCATTTTTTTTTCAACAGTGTTTATTCCCAATGAAATTTAATCGTTAGGTTAAAAAAGGGTTTCCCATGTTGTACCTAACAATTTTGTAGGAGTACTGGAGGGAAAATGTTTGTCATGGTCACAATGCTATTCCTACTAACCAGGTCACAATTACGACACGGTGCTGTATATAGGAGTGAAAAGAGAAGTTTACAGGAAAAAATGTCGGAATGACCACCTGGCCACCCTTAAGTCCCCTGGTTCCTTCATTGCACTGTAAGGTTCGTGTTCCATGTCAGTGGGATGGCAGGAAGGAGAAGCTACGACAATGGCAACCCCGGCTGTAATGGCACACTTTTCAGGTACCGTTTCTATGATCGGGAGTCCGTAAACGCACACGTACGTACGGAGGACAACTTTCATTGTATTACGGTGTCCATACGCTCTTTTGGTAGTCGACACGTAATTCCGAAGACGCACTTACAGCGGAAGGCGCCTTGGCCTCGCCTCGCCTGCTGCTGACACGAGCCACGCGACTCACGCTATGCTCCGCGTGCGCGCTCACGATTCTTCCGGTGTACAAGCGTATTTTTTCGGTCCCTTTGCATTTTCTGTCTAACGATCCGTGCAATACTACGTGCGACGTTTAAGGGTCCGAAAGTCTTATGTCCACAACGGAAATATAGACTTTACATACCTTCTTTCATATAAAATGGACGAAAATTTGAAATTTTTGAATTTATAAATCGTATGAGCTTTTATTTTGAAAGTGTAATTTAAGATTTTTCAAAAATGGGATAACTTTTTTTGTCGATAGAGTTGATCTTCACTTGGCGAATGGAAAAAGGAAAATGCATATCAAACAGCGGATATCTTCTTTAATGATGTTTGATAAATTGGAAAAAAGGAATAATCATTTTTTTTGAAATTCAATAGAAGTTTGTACTTGAGCACCTTCTTTCAAATTTAAGATTTATCTCCTGAGTGATTCCCAAAAAAAATAGGTCCCTAAATTCTGAGCGATGGTGGGAAAGTTCCGTTGCCTCTTTAATGAAATCAATGAAAAGAACACCGACCATTTCTTTGACTGACTGTCACTACTTTTTACTGAGTTTGAGATCGTTGAATGAAAATATAGTATTGATAGTATTTCTTTTCATTGGCGAAATCCAATCAATGAAATTCTTTCTCTCAGTGAATACGGAACGCTGAATGGTAGTGAAATGCTTTTTTTATTTTGTATTATTACTATTTTACAACAAAATCATGATATATATATCTCGGGAAATAAATTACAATTTTATTATTAACATATTCGTTTATTCTTGTTTCATTTGATACGATTGCAGCTCATAATTTCATTTGGTATGTGAAATATGAAAAAATGTATAAGGCAGAATAACGCCATCCAAAGGGCCCCGAAGTAGGAGGCCCCAAAATTCCTGTGTACTAGTTAGGGATTCAGAATATATTGTAAATGGCCGGTTTGTGGTCGGTTCCACCTCCCTACGCCAAGACCTTTACGAGTCGCTTGACTGCCTCCTTCAAGCTCCAAGGATCCGACGACCAGGTATACCTTGAAGACGTGCCACGTGCCCCGTGCAGACGCGTGCTGCTCCGAATGCTTGGAACTCGACAACATAGTCCAACGATCGACGGTCTGTAGCGAGTCACCATTGGGGTGTCCTGAAGCGTGTCACCTGCGCGATTAAGGGTCTAATCTTGAGTAAGACTTATCGCCTTAAGGAGACTGGGCAACGGAAAAAAGTCATGAGAAAAAAAACATCTTCTATGACGTTTCATTCCAGATTTTTTTAACAAAGCTATTATTTTCAATGTGTAAATAAATTTATCTTGATTAAAAACTCACTAAATAATTAATTACAGTAAATCCAATTTTCATTGCATCCAGGATTGCTACACTCATTTTATCTGTCGAGCGTAGAACGTCTACGATTTTTTTACCGTTTTGGTCTGAAAGGTATGGCAAATAAATTTTTTAAATCTTGTCTAATATTGAATATGACGTATCGCCTTAAGGGTGACTGGGTGACGGAAAAAAGTCATAAGAAAGAAAACATCTTCTACGACATTTAATTCCAGATCTTTTTAACAAAGCTATTATTTTCAATTTATAGGAAATTTATCTTTATTAAAAATTCACTAAATCATTAATTACAGTAAATCCAATTTCCATTGCATCCAGGATTGCTACACTCATTTTATCTGTCGAGCGTAGAACGTCTACGATTCCTTTACCGTTTTGGTTTGAAAGGCATGGGAAGTAACATTTTTTATTTTTTACCTTGTACTATATTGGTGGGCCGTATGTCATTATAAAATTGAAGAATTATCGTTATATGTACTTGGAGAGGTTTAAATGCCACATTTTTAAAAGAAGGGTAACATCTACAGAATTTGTTTGCTTGTGATTTTTTTTAGGTGACTGAGTTGATATATTCTATGAGATTCCCAACACAACTTAGGTAGTTCAAGAAGCATTTTCAATGCACTAGAACCTATGATAATTCTTTACTCCTTTATTCATATACCTAGTTTTTAATGGATTTTGTAATAACTATAAACGGGGGAATATAAGAGTTTTAAAAACAGCTTCAAAAATGTGATAAAAAATGTTATTCTAAGAAAAAATTAGTTGACCACTTTTGAGTGTAATGAAAAAGACTTTATCGCTGCTTCTCAGCTGAATAGAGTTTGGAGATAAAATTGCAAGGATGCCTCAGTGAAACAAAGAGGATTTTGTGTTTCAAAGCGTTCCTGAAATTTTATCTTCCGAGTTATCTTTTTGCGATGAAGAGTTGCAAATTATTTTTCATTATTACTGTAGGTGGAAAATAAAACTATATCTTCGATTTGTTTGTAAGGTTTTTAATATTACTACTTCAAAAATAAGATAGAACCTCTCATGGATGAAAGGACAAAGTAGAAAATTGATAAAATTTCCTTCATCCCAATTCCGAATCATTGCAAACAGTGCAAAACAAAGTGCAAAGGAAAAATATGATGTGTCCTCTTTTATCCTCTCCTATAAAAATTATGAGTAACGATATTTTATCGATCTTCTCCTATAAAGTTCATGAGTAAGTAACGACATTTTATCAAAATCACTATCATCGTTTTATTCGTATGGTGATTGGTCGGCGGCTTCGTTGGATGTGACAATCAAACTCAGCTGTCGAGTTTGACAGTTCCGTCACAATTGTCACTCGGTTGCGCTACTTTTTTAGTTTTATCTTAGTGTTTTTAGTTTAGTGATATTATTTGGGGGGCTTTCTCATTTGCTGTGATACTATTTCATTACATTTTTGCAACTGAACATTTTTCTCTAAAAAGAATTATTGTTGATTTAAACAGCTTTTTATAATAAATTTAATTCCTGTATTTCCCGTGTCTCCAGAATACAATTTGTTCATCCAGGCATGAGTGTCGATCGCGAATTCGTGTTTACTTGGCAAAGTCCGGAAACGTACGAATTCGTAGATAAATGCTCACGTCGTGAACGAAAATAAGGACTTGCTTTTCGACCGGCGCACGGGACAAACGTGTTTATTTAATATACACATATATCTATATATCTATAAATTTGCGACAATCGGCTGCCGACCAAGGGAATGGACAGGGCGCGTGCCTGCATTAGGTTTCTAAGATAAGTACACACAATTTTAATTTTACGTACTGGTGCTCAAATGTTAACAATTAAAATATCTTCTATTATTTGCATTGCGTTTTTGTGCTCAATTTTAATATACGTTCGGCAATTTTGGACGTTGGGAGATAAAATTATCTTTCGTTTGGCTAGATTTTTCAACTAACTGGCAAATATTTAGAGAAATAAAATATTATTATTTAAATATAAAGCATTTCTAGCTTGAGTTTCAAAATAAATATTACACCAATTACTAACTTGTGCTCCACAAAAAATGTCTGACTGCCCATCGTGGATTTTCTTTTTGTTTGAATTCAGTTCAAACAATTTTGATCAGTAAAAATGTTTAAAAAATGTTTAAAAAATTTGTTCGGATTTATTGTCAACCACATAAAAAATTACGGATCCAATCGGAAGGGTCAAGGGCTAGATTCAGTTCAAAAAAAGACGGAGAACGCCTCGTATATATAAATCCATATATCCTGTACTATCGTTTACCTAACTCCTAGGACGAGGTGCAAGGACGACGTCCGTTTAACGCCAAAGAGTCTCCTGGATACTATACGTGCCATCGTAAGAGAGCGGGAGAGAGAGAAAGACGTATGGAGTAATCGATGCGCACATGCGCTACTCGCGCGTGCAGATTCCTCGCAATATCTGCATCGCTGTTGAGAGAGAAGCCAAAAGCATCCATCTTTCTCTCACGAACGTGAGCGCTAATACAGTTTTAGTACTATAAAGTGAGCCCTCGCGTGTGGTGCGGGTAACTACTGTACCACACTCGCCGCAAAGCACAAGCGCGTAGGTAACTACTCGCGGCCGCGAGATTCACTCACCATTTAATTTACTGGCGGCCATGCGCTGGCACATTTTGACGATACTACAGCTATTTTGCGACCACTCTGCGAACCCCAAATGAATAAATAGTGAAAACTATTTTGGATCCCATATAACGACGATTTATCAATAAACAATAAAATTTTTAACAGCTGTCGCACTTTTCAAAATGAACATTTTCGGCTTATTCAGAGCTTACGTCAAATTTAAACAAATTTTAATATCACTGTCAATTGAAAAATTGATAACGATTTGATTTTTTATTTTTCATGCAATTTATATTCGTAATAGAGTATTTGGTTTATTAATTAATGATTTGTGATATATTTATTTAAAATATCATTTAGTTTTTAAATATAACCAAAATAATAATTTCGTAATTTTCTGGTTTTTAATAGGTATCATTTGGTTTTACGTAATGCGTTCGATCAGCTCATATTTGGTCACTGTTTGTATTCTTTTTTTCTGTACATTCACGTTATTAACTCTGACTTACAATGTCTTAAACAGTTTTCAGTCTCGGATACACTCGTTACAGGGTACACCTGTAACACGTGTCCATACGAAACATACATGTAACGTGTGCACGACGAAATTTATTGTGTACATGATACAGATTTTTCCCTCCCGTAAACCTCTAATTCGTTACTGTGTTTTACTGCTCTAATGATCACACTGCATCAGAATATCTCTATTCTGATGATATCAGAATATCATCAGAATATCTCCCATTTTTGCCTCCTTACTCACTACTTTGAGTGAATAAAATTTCCATTATGTAAGATTATTGAAAATTTCCGTAAAAATAAAACTAAATGTCTTTGATGAGATTTTTTCGAGTTTACAGGATACCAATGCCCGGTTTCGAAAATGAAAATTTCTGTAAAAAAGATTAAGTACATGTCGTTGATGAGATTTTTTCGAATTTACCGGATACCAATGTCAGCCTTCGAAAATGAAAATTTCTGTAAAAAAGATTAAGCAAATGTCGTTGATGAGATTTTTTCGAGTTTACAGGATAGCAATGCCAGCCCTCGAACCTCTCTCGTGTCTGGTCCATTCGCTCCTCGTTTCGCCCCTCGTGTAGGAACGATGGAATCCTCGAGGCGAAGATCGGTCTCTCCTTTGTTCGTCGCGGACAGAAAGCGAGGCGAAAGCAGGTATAGTTTCGCCTCGTTTTCTGCCAACCCAAGCCAAGACTGTACGGGAAGATGAGGACGAGAATGGAGTGCCAGGTATCGACGAATCTGGGATAGCATTGTACACAGTCACTATATCTATATGCATGCAGCATCACTGTTGCTGCTTTGAGTACCTGCAGTCTCTTGCACGAGACCATTTCCCTTGGGATACGCTTAGATTCTTGGTTCCCAGTGGACTCACTTTCTCAAAGCTTAAGCCCTACACTCTATACAACTACTACTTTTCTCTAATAGCCCTTTATTTCGGCATAACCTTCTCCTGCTTATTCTCCGGCATTCCGTGAACTCAATTTGTTCACTGAAAGAAAAATATCGTAGAATAGTAGGTCCAAAAATACCAACACAATTCCCAAGAGGAACAACCATATCGATTGTACTATTATTTTTTTAAATTATTTGAGCTATAAATATGTTTGCAGTTATTATTTTTCTCTTTGTATCTGTAAAATACAAACGTTCCACCTGGGAACTCTACTGCATGGGAAAAGTATCGTATTGGTTCTTCAACCAAGTATTTTTCTATCAGTATTACTTGATATTTAACAATTTAACAAAATTTTACAAGGTACCGAAAAAATGGTCCCTTAATCCTAGTATATCTATGAAATTTTAACCCTACCACGAGAATACTTGAACGTTTTGGAGCTGATGGCAAAAAAGAGAAGGTTTGTCTGGTACCGGAGTTTTAATTTCGTAACGTCGTAATGAAATGGACGTGGTAGTATAGTAGAACCGCTCGTAATTTATAGTCTCGTAATTTATGGACCTCTCTTAATTTATAGAACAGACTACGCCTTATATGCACATTGAAGAACGCTCCCATCATCAGAATCCGACTGCAATGTGGTATGTCATACAGAGTCCTTCAGCGGTTGTGGAGGTAAAATTAATAACTTTTGTTCAACTTTCATGGGATAGTAAGATGGCACCTCGTCAGAATTTTTCCACTGATTACAAGTGCCGAATAATTTTAATAAAAAAATTAATAAATTGTTACAGAAATAAAAAATTGGCACTGGTGATTGTGCAGTCGGTGAACGGCTTTGGCGATTTCCCGAGTTAAGCAGCATTGTTTGCGGTCAATCCTTGGATGGGTGACCGCTTAGCCTGGCTCATCAATCAGTGAGCGAGAGGTCAGTTTTTGTGAGGCCTCAGTGTATATACTTAAGTAAACTACTGTACGTCCGTCTGAACCGGCACGGGTTTTCCTTAATTTTCCCGTGCCCATGGCGAATGCGGTACAGTGTAGCTAAGCCGGCTTGCGGATGCATTGAAAGTTAGGTTAGCTTAGCGAAGGCACGGTGCGATCGAAGGGTCGGCTAGGGGGCTTGGCCGGGGGGGGGAGGTAAAACCCCTTAGGGTGTACCTCGGAATTCGAACTGAAGAAATCTATTACAGACATATTTTTTTAATTGTAAAATTTAATATTTTTTGGGTACTGTAATTTTTTAAATTTGGGTTCTAAGTTGAATAAGTACAGAATTCGGTTTAACTGGCTCAAATTTGAGCAATGTAGCTGCTAATAACATTCCTTTCACATTCAAATTTCGATTACTTTTTAGGATATCGATTTTTACGGGATATCGATAGTCTAGCTGATTGGAAATTTTCTACTCTTCACGAATGGTCCGCGATGGACTGAGCGCTCGGTTGAACAAACAATACAATACAATACAAATACTCTTCACGAAACTCAACATTTTTCCGTTGATAACTCAAAAATTTAAAACGAAGACCAAGAAAAACCTATTTTCCAGGTTTTTCATGCTTCACCAAGAAATTTTTTAGCTATCAATGAGAAGATTATAAACTTTGCATCGAACGTAAAATTTTTGATTACCACAATATTTAATATTTAGTGAAAGCAATTTTTTTTTCAATTCTCAAACCTCTTGTATCCCCTAGAATGGACGTAACTTTATTTTGGGTGGATCGATTTCCAATTTTTCGTTTTCATTCCGAAGAGCTCATTGAAACGAAACTCGCTCAAATACAGATTTATATTTTAACCCAAACACTCATCCATCAAACGGTTTTTCCAAAAAAAAATTTTTTTAAACACCGTGGACTATTTTTAATACATACATCGACATGAAAATTTTCCTCTCAAGCTTATGATACATTAAGCTCTGATGTACCGAGTGCATTTTCGCGAGTAGTGCGAATTTTCATCTTTTTTTTTTTTTTTTAAACAATGTCATAAGTAGACCACGTAGCGTAAACTTTTTCGTGACAATGGCCTTGTCGTAATTTCTATCAAAAACCCACAACGGTACATTGCTTATATGCGGAAGAAACGTGAACTCCATAAAGTACATACTTGGTTATAAGGGAAAGCACTTACGCAGCGCCACTATCTTCTCCTCCTCTCAGCACGCCCTCGGTAAGCTTTTACGTATAAAAGAAAAAGCGATGAAGCTTTACGACCTCTGAAAAAAACCTTCACCCACTACCCCTTTTTCGATTCATGGAAAAAACGAGATAGAAAACGTGAAGCGCACATACCACGACCATGCATATCCTTGCAACATCTTTCCACTTGGCAATCTATCCTGAAATTCCCACAAAGTGTTGGACCGCCTTTTAGCTAGTGCTTATAAATCCATGAAGCTTTCTCAGGCCCTTCATTTTTTCGCCAGCCCTTCGCTTACATTGTCCTTGAAAAGTCTCGTCTCATAATTTTTTTTTTTTTTTTTTCCCTACTGTGCACGAATGCAGTCACACATACGACAGATACACACAAGGCATTGAGCGATGCGGAGGGCATAAAAAAAAAACAACAAAAGTAAAACAGAAGGAATGAGAAAGAGAAAAAAAAAGTATTCACTGCTCGTATACGATACCGCGCGGGTGGATTTCCCTCTTTTTAGCCTCGCGACTCGTCGATGCTCACCCACTACTTGCGTATACGCAGTATTGTGAGGTTCCATATCGTATGTACGTACACACGGTATTTGTGCATCTCTCGGTACACGCAAACTGCACTCAATGTGTACATAGCGCATTTTGCGTCAAGTCGTGGCTTAGCCGTGTCCCCGATATTCTCGAATTTTTACATTTACCGAGTATATTCTGGGCACTGCTACGAAATAATGCCAAGGGCCAAGGGTGAAAAAGCCGGATGGGGTTTGGAAAAATAGTTTGCAATTGCAGCAGATACTTTGTACAGAGTTTTTTCAGAAATTTTCTGAATTTTCTCACGGTGTTGTTCTCCCATATTGTTTCACTATCGGTCGTACGTTATTGACCGTAAAACGTGCCTGATTATTATAGTTATTAAATATAATAACAATTCATAAGATTCCCGTGAAAATCAATTCCACTATTGAAAAGCCAAAACTTAATTGTGACGTTTTTTCGTTTTCAATTCACCAAAACGTTTTCGGTATCGAAAATATTTCACGAAACTCAACATTTTTTCGTCGATTGAACAGCCGAAACTTAATCGAAATGTCTTTCGTTTTCAGCACAAAGATGTTGTCTGCACTTGTCCACAGAAAATTATTTGTCAATTCACCACAAACATTTTTGGTCGATCTCTCAATTGCCAAAAAAAAAGCATTACCGAAATTCTTAAATAAAAAACCCCAAACTGGTAAATTGGTTACAATTTGCTTTGGTAAAATTGACAACAACGACAAAAAATCCTCCGCATTTGCATCCGGGCGCTTTCTAAATCTCAATTGCCAAAAAAAAAAGCATTACGGAAATTCTTAAATAAAAAACCCCAAACTGGTAAATTAGTTACAATTCGCTTTGGTAAAACTGACAACAACAACAAAAAATCCTCCGCATTTGCATCCGGGCGCTTTCTAAATCGAAAGCATATTTCGGTTTTTCGCAATAAATAAATAAATAAATAAATAGTCGAACGAATATTCAATTATCCCAACAGGTGATTATGACTCGGAACGACCTATATGTACACACATATAGATATACATTTGCATGTTCACGGCAACATGGGGCATTCGAGCGGAATGAATGCTCTCGCTATCGTCGCGGTGTAGCTGACTATGGGGAGTCGCTCGTTGTATGCGTATAGGCGCATACACCCAGAATAGAAAGACAGGGCAAAAGCCTGAGAGATAGCCGCACAATACACAAATATACATAAGTGCACACCAGGCACGAACACGCGAGCGCGTACAACGTCGGAGATGGAAAAAGACGGAGCTGCATGCCCAGCAGCACGTAGAGATGCAAGTAGAGAGAAAAAAAGCACACGTGAATATGCGAAGCGGCCCGGAGGCTTTGCGGAGAGAGGGATGCTCGGCTGGGAGGGTGGCACGTCGGAGGGTTGGAAAATACGAGGCGAGAGAGTGAGCCAAAGCGAAAGGGGACGATGGAAGGATGGATAGAGGGTGAACCATTGCTGCGGCGAAGGAGAGAGCGATGGCTGAGGGGTTGTGTCGGATCCTCGTGTATACAGGGTGGAGCGATAACTATTGCCACGTAGAAAATTTCATTTGTAGTAGCCCCATAAAAAAAAAAAGAACCAAAAAATAACATAAACATTGCTTATAAGACAATGACGACACTTTCCGCGAATACTTTATTGGTTTTCCTGGCAAGGGGTGTCGATAAATTAAGACTATTGTGTGTAGACTGCATATTGAGTACACAAGTGGATTATTACAACCCCCTTAACGGCCATGCAACTTTTCAGTAGCGGGAACGTCTCAAATTTTGTAGGTATGATCAATGAAACTACTTTAAGAAACGTGACGAGTAATTCCCATTTTTCTGGTAGAAATAACATTTTTTTCGCATACAACGAAAATGGAAAATGTATTTATAACGGGATTTTGGACGTTGGACAATGGTTTGATGAATTTTTGGATTTTAATTGATGATGATAGTTTCACAAATAGATATTCCTACAATCGCGCGTGATCCTTAATTTTGGAAATGGTTAGTTTTGATACAATTGTTTTTTAGCCTCTTCTAATATTTTCCACCCGGCCAATTTTCCTATAGGTTGTTTCAATATTACCGGAGGCTATTTAAAATGTAAAGCGAAGTAAAAAATGTTTGAATGGGTGTAAAAAAATAGAAATAAGCATAAAAGTGACTGATAAAGAGTTAAATATTTTACGTTGGTGATCAAATTTCGTAGCACTTTGAACATTTCTTCAAGAATTAAATAATATAGAAATTGTGAATTGTATTTGCACTCGTGTTTACACTCATCTTAATTGATATTAACACATTCTCATGTGGACACGATCGTATTCTTAATATTAAAGTGATATAACTTCTATTTACTGTCAGGAGTGTTTGTAAAAAACATTTTCTCGTTTGAAACAATAAAAAAGTAATTTAATTTTCCATGAGGTAATAGGAACCCACCCTGTATATAGGGTGTTTCTTCCTATATGTGTACCAGGCGGCAACGGAATACATAATCGACGAGGTGGAAAGAGAGGGAGAGAGAAGGAGAGTGTGAAGATACACGTAGTGAGCTTGCGGAACGTTGGATCGTTCGCAACACAGCCACATATCGGCATTATCGGTTCTCGAAAAAACATAACAGAAAATGTTATTTAATCACTAAAATAACAGTATATTCTCATTCAATGGTATGAAATGCACGGAATAGACTCCAAGGGAATATTGATCCTAGAACGAAAAAGACGTTATTTCAGGATCACTATTTATGGAATCACTTTGCTCGGCTTCCGGTGGTCCTATCGTTAATGGTCCTTACGTTTTTATAACCAGTAAACAAAAATACATCGAATGAACGCCGACACTTTTTGGAATCACCATTTTTCGCCGAGATATTGAAGAAAATGTGATGTAATGCGGAATATCATTTTTCAAGGATAGATTTTAGCGTCATGCTACAGTGTTTCTATTGCACGTTACCAAATTTATGAATGAATTTTATTTTACATACATCAAATATCTTTACGTGCCCAAAATTAATTAAAATCTGCAGTAATAGCTAATCGCCGGAACTCTACCGGTCTCTTCAAACGAAAGGCCTCCGGAAGTCGTACAAACATGGAATTTTTCCTTCTTATGAAATATATGAAACCTTGATCGTTGTTAAATCAATCCTCTTGAGCCAAGGGTTTATTTATCTGTAAAATAAATACATAAATATCTCCTGTAGGATGCAATGTCGTTGTACGCGCGAGTCATTTGATTTCTGGAACCCAGAGCAGGGAAAACCGTTTTAACTTTGCAACGTTTCAAACTTCACCGCTATTCGCTGCTGCCGGTAGCAACGACCCTGGATGCATCGACTCCTGGGGTTGCTCGGTGGCAAGGGTGGTGCGGAACGGGACGGCTATAGCGTATATATACAGATAGCGAAGAGGAAGAGACGAAGAAGGTAAATAGATCCAGTGTGATGGGAGTGAGACAGATTGTCGGGAGCGCGAGAGAGCAAGACGACTTAAGAGGAGGATGGAAAGCTGCCGAGGGTATATATTTAGTGTGAACTATACAGAGACAATCTTGTGCTATGAGGCTGTGAATATGAACCCAGTCACCCAGTCACTCCTACTTAGAACCCTCGGATCTTCTTCGACGGAATTATATTATGGGTCTCAAGTGTCCCAAATAGTCCCAGATCTATACGCGCCCCACGCAAGATGTCAACATACCACGTGTTTTCCATATATGGATGCTCAGGAATCAGTACTTAATGGACTGGAATTAAATCATTACGTTACATTGGAGGCTTCACTTCTTTTTTTTTTTAAATAAGTAATTATGAATAATTTTTTCTTTAATTCCTGTCATAAAAATGTTGACGTATTCTATCGATAAAAAAATGTCTCGTGCAGCCGCTTAAGCCGTTTTCTATTACCTACCTTCGATATCAACTATCCTTGTAATACACTCGGAAAAGAAAATTATTGAACGAACTAAAAACATTTTTTCAAAGACGAATTCGAAAGAATATTCGTCGGATTTTATATTCGCCTTCAAGTAAAACATATTCTTAACTCATTTTTATTATGTGTCAGTAGAACTTTTAAGGTGAATGGAAGTTATAATTGAACTTAAATAATTGTCAAAAGTTTTCATTGTCAAATTTTGAGGACTTTTATCTTGGCAACGATTGATCCCGTTCCAGAACTACTTCGATGGGGTTTGGGGTAAATACTGTGCAGGAGAGTTGGACGACAAAAATCCGTTTGTCTACTGCTGGGAATGGAACGGAACGATGAGTTAGACACAAATGATTCAATTATGCCTTTTTTTCGAAGCCTACGGTTGGCTCGTCCTGGAAGAGACCTCTGCCACTCTCTTCAATTGTGACTTATATTCACGATAGGAAGGGCCGTTTGCGAGATACTCGAGCGCTCGAAGCCACCTGTCGGCGCGCCGCGAACTAATCGGGCTGCCACGAGACATCACGAGTGTGGCTTGCGCTTGCGCGAAAGTCGAGCGCATGGATGCCATCTGTTGGCGCAGCGTACTTTAACTCGTGTACTTTGATTTATTAAAATTTTCATGAGAGTTAAGTATGTATATTGTAGTGAGTATTTTTGACTATGTGTATTGTTTGGACACGTGTATTGTTTTAATAGATTTGTTCTTTTCTCAGCATCGATCCACGGATGCTTCGCGTTCAACGTGAGATAAACTTCGTTGCTGGGCGTAGGATACCCTGGGGGGTAAGTTCTTCAGGTAAGTTTCTTTGTTTTAAGGTTTGTTCGGCAATCCACTTGTTTTTATTTTCAGGACTCGTCCGAATTGCTTGTTTGAGAAAAACATCACATATATCACTGATTTCAACGCGTGGCATTTGAGTTAAGTGTTTCAATTATGAATAATGATAACTTGAACATATTCACCGGTTTTAAATATCATTGTATTTTTATTTGTTTCAGAGGTAAAAATCGCAGGTGGGAAAAACAATGCACATTATGCGTCGAGTTGTTTTAAAGCATGTCCCACGTTGCTGGAAAGATTTTCCAAAGTTCTTTGAAAATATGTTCTAACTTCCAAAAAAATGTCCCAAAATTCGATTGGCTCGACCATGTGGAGACCTTGCAGGCCTACTTTTCCACGAACCCACCGTGTTTCAGAACTGCGTTTAGAAAAGATCAAAAGTGAAGTGGTACACGAAGCTCATTATTGCTCTTTAAGGCCCAAAATGAATCAAGTCGCCATGTCTGTCTTATCCTTTTTCACAACTTGACTGCACATCTTCCTTATCCATCTTCCACAGTCTTCGCTCGCCATCCAAAGTCTCGCCGACTGATGTCCATCTCACTCTTCCGTCTCTGCTCTGAACCTCACGCACGTTTTTCGAGATCTCGCTCTTTCTGCTCTTCTGTATGTCTACCCGCTTTCGCCCCTGAGCGGGAACTCCATCTCCGTTTCTCCCATCACGAATTCTGCTGCTTCTGCCGGCGAACCTGCTCTCACGCTGCTCTCCCGCTCTCCGACACTTCGGCCCTCCGCGCGCGCTATTGATCCCGCAGCATCCACCGCGAAATAACGACGTACGTTCGCCAATGCTGGCGGTAGTGATGTGATGGTAGCAGCAGTCGTAGTAGTAGTGCTTTGCGCTGCTATTCGCGTCGGAGTTGCGGCATGGGACAACGTGCAGCGTTGCGATGCAGCGCAGCTATGAGCTTCAGGCGTTTTGCCTTGCACCTTTCCAGACCTCACCGTGTAGGTAACTACGTGTCCCTTAATGTCCCACATCTCATATAATGTTCCCCAACATTCCGCCACCCAAGGAGATAACGACACCGTTTGAATTTAGTGAACGATTACGTTTTGTTATCTATTTTTTGCTCAAATTTACTAAATGGACAGTTCAACCAATGACATTTAATGAGCTATGAAGTTCTTGGTGGCGAGGTTACGACAAATCCACGCCATAGATTAAAGGCAAATAATTTGTACCTTGAAAAAAAAAAAAAAAAAAAATACACAAGAACTGCAGAACGGTTCAGAGAACATTAACCTCTCGAAAATTCGTAGCTGCGACAGATTGTCAGCGAGTTTCCAACAAATTCATGACAAATCAATCTGCATCACGATATGCTTGCTATCGGAGCATCGCGAGTCGGGGATCGACTTCATTGCTTGATCAGACATGGATTAACCGTAGACATTTTTATTTCTGGAGGAGAGGACGAGGACAGTGAGATGGTCCATGGAGCGCCGTATATATTTTGTACAGGGCCAGAGCCAGTGAGCTTTTATCTCCTCTTTCGCTCGGCCCTAGCTTCGATATCTTGCGCGGAATCCTTGGCTCTCTTTTCTCGCCATTCAACATCCCTCGAAACGTGTTCATCCACCTCTCTCGCTCCGAACCTCGTGCAGTTTCTCCGAGTTCTCGCAGTCTCTCTATTCTCCCTAACCTCGAGACTATACTTTGTTCTCCCTCTGGTTTTCAACTCGACTGTATGTGTACTCTCTTTTGCCCCTGAGTCGAGGGACTCTGTCTTTCTTTGGCCCGTTGCTACTGCGAATCAACTCTCGCACTGCCGCTCCCGCTCTACGACTCTTCGGCCCTCCGCGCGCTATTGATCCCGCAGCATCCACCGCGAAATAACGACGTACGCCCGCCAAGAGCAGCGGTGTGGTAGTAGTGCGGTGGTGGTAGTAGTGCTCCGCTGCTGCTGCTGCTGCTGCTGCTACCCTCGATGGAGCCACATCGCACAAGGGACAACTTGCAGCGTTGCGATGCAGAGCCGCTGTAGCCCTCGACCGACGAATGTCTTTCATCGTTCCAGCCCTTCAGTTCGCGCTCCTCCGCTCCTCCAGGACCGCATTTTTCAACGCAATTTTCGTCTTTCAATTGAACGGTGTAATTTAACATTAAGCATAAAGATCAACTTTAACACGAATTTAACACGTTTACTTGAAAATTCAATTGACGAATAAATTATAAATTTAATTAAGGATTCAACCGAAAATCTAATGCAATGTTCGAAGAAAAATTTAACTTAAGATTTAATTCAAAATTTAATAAAAAATGCAAGTAAACAAGAACTTGAAATAAAATTGAAAATCAAAACGAAACTTGAAATAAAATTTTTTATGAATTTTCAAATTAAACTCAACTAAAATCAATTGTACTCTGAAATTAAAATCAAAATGAAACGGAAAATTAAGTTCGAAAGAAAGGGGAAACAAAAGTTAAGATCGAACTTAGTTTGGGATGTTTTCCGTTAGAAACGCAATAACTTGGTTCTGGGAAAGGAGGAATTATTTAAAAAATCTTAAGTTCAATTTTATGGGTAAAGTTACCATGAGAAATTCGGCCCTGAAAAATATATATAGCACACAGCATAGCTTACTGGATAACTATACACTATAACGACGGAGTTTCACGATCTACGCGCTGCGTCATCCTCGTGCGTGCGTTTACCGAGCCCTTCTGCACGTTCAACGTGTGTTCGACCCATGGGGGTTGAAACTATTGTCGCATGTCGCCGAGGCATCGCTTAGTATAACGCCGTTCTCGTTCATTTTCTTGAAATGCGTAAAACTTACAACGTTTTGAAACTGCATACACCGTGAAAAAAAATCTACCTTGGATTTAATCTACATGTAGTGGAAGTTTTTATTCATAAACTGGTATACTAAATTTAATGGTGTTTTAATATGATGGTTTTGTCGGATTTATTTTTGGCACGGTAACTCTTATAATTTCGTTTAATTGTACTGGATAAGTACTTAAAATTTTTGAATCAGCTTTAATTTCATTGCAAAATTACCTTTATTATGGTAATCACGATTGTACATTAAATTTAATTGAGCAGTTTATGAATAAAAATTTATTTTTCTTTTCTTTTTTTTATAGTGTAGGATATTTGATTCAGACAATGGGTTTACAAAATATTTAATGATAACGATGTTACCATTGAGCATAAATAAATATTAAAGAATCAATTAGTTGGTTTTTGTGGATAATGCGAGAAAAATTGGTGATGTATGCTGGAAATGTATGTATCAGTTAATGCACTTGATTGACACTAATTATTTGTGCATCAAAGTTTAATATTATGTATGAGGGGGTCCATTGATTTTGAATATCAATAGAAATGATTATTGAATTTTTCCAATAAATAAATTGTCCATTAAAATTACGCCAACACATTCTAAAATACAATTAATGTCAACTGTCCTTCCGCGCTAAAATATGTCCTTATTCTCGAAAAATAATAGTTAATAATAAAAAAAATAGTGAATTAAATTCTTACAAAATCGTCTAAATAAATCGTATAAATAAATTCTGCTCCGAAATAACAACAATTTAAATTTTGTTCGATAATAGTATCTACAGTCAAATCTCCTAATGACAGCCGACCCCATGACAACATAAATATTTCAATGCCGCAACAAAAATAATATTGACCAGTTCAAGTTTCATTCCACGTCCCCCAAAGCGTTGCGCATGCCAAAAATAACCTTGTCATTTTTGTAACATAACATTATCGTTATTCTCAAAAAATAATAATTGATAATAAAAAATAGTGAATTAAATTTATACAAAATCTTCGTATAAATAAATTCTGCTACGGAATAACAACAATTTAATTTTTTTTTCGATAATAGTATCTACAGTCGAATCTCCTAACGCCAGCCGAACCCATGACAACATAAATATTTCAATGCCGCAACAAAAATAATATTGACCGCTTCACGTCCCCCAAAACGTTTCGCATGCCAAAAATAACATTGTCATTGTTCATAACTGGTGGGAGAAAAATTATTGGCTCTCGGAGATGTGCGATGTGATGCTGTATGTTGGTGCAGCAACCCTTGGAATATTTTCTCGTCGCCCTTCTGTATAATATATTCCGCTCGATGCTAATGGCGAGAACGCAATTTCTCGCATGCTCTCTCTTCGCTTTTTTACTCTACCGTCTACTGTACGTACACGGAGTGTGGGACACTATAGACGCGCCGGTACTCGCGATATGAACAGATCCGCCGATCTCGTTCGGGCAGAAAGCTTAGCGCTTTCTTCTTCCATCTTTCTCCGTTATTACACCCGATACGTCGCTTTCTCTCCTTCCCCGAGTCTCCCGTTTCCAATGGGCTCGGCTTTTTCCTCAGCTACACGGGCATTTCGTTCTACATACACTGTGCTTTTACCGAGCACAGTCAACGATTTACCGAGCGAGCCGTCGGCCTCAGCTCAATCCGCGCACAGCACATCAGAGCAGCACCCGGAGCATAGAAAGTTTTATCCAATAGCAAGCGTGACTCTGTCTGTATCCTCTCACCCCAACAGGACTGTTGGCTGCTCTGGCGCTCGAGCGATCGATCCGTTGCCAGGACACAAAATGAGCCATACCTTCAAATGCTTTTCACAATATATAATCATCGGAATATACAAGAAATTTTCCACTTTTGTAAACCCTGGCAATTTCGTCTATCGAGGTGCAACGACTCTTTTAAATTACTGGCACTTTGCACGATCGGTTTTTCAATATCGATTTTTTTTTTTCTCAAATTTATGACACTTTTAATCATGAAAGTCTTACTGCAACACAATATGAGAATTATTTTTTCTGGCACTTTGCACGATCGGTTTTTCAATACAGATTTTTTTTTTTTTTTCTACAATTTATGACATTTTTAATCATGAAAGTCTTACTGCAACACAATATGAGAATTATTTTTTCTGGCACTTTGCACGATCGGTTTTTCAATACAGATTTTTTTTTCTCAATTTTATGACACTTTTATTAATGAAAGTCTTACTGCAACACAATATGAGAATTATTTTTTCTGGAACTTTGCACTATTGGTTTTTACATACAGATTTTTTTTTTCTCAATTTTATGACACTTTTATTAATGAAAGTCTTACTGCAACACAATATGAGAATTACTTTTTCGAACATTACATTGAACTTATCTTTTATTTTGTTGTGTCGTATAGTTTGTAATTTTAGAACGTTTTTTTTTGGACTCATCGATACAATCTCAATTATTGGGCATACATAAATTTAAATAATTACGATTATATTATTCTTATCGTAGAAAATTTAATTATTGAATAATTACTCAAAAACATTTTCTTTTCCTCGACTTTGATGTGCTATCAACATCTTTTCTTATCGGTTTTCCACTGATACAATAAAACATTTCTTGCTGATTACAAATACGTTTTTAATGAATATATTCCTGCATCAAAGAAGAGGTTCAATAAAGTAACACAACTTAAAATAAAGGCAGTGCAAATTATCGTCATGAAATACTAACAAAAAACTATTAAAAAAAACTGTTTTTTTTTATAAAGACTATATTTCGAAATTCAATTTATCGTGTCGCTGAAACTCGATTCGATTCCGAAGTCGTTCGAGTGCTGCCGTATTATTTACGAGCGAATACCGTGAGTTAAATTTTCGAGCACTCGGGCAATTTGGCAATTTGAGGAGCGGGACCCGCGGAGTTCTCCCAAAGGACAAACCAGTGGCAGATGCTCGTTTCACGGTTCCGCAGTTGACACGGAATTCCGTAGCGGTACACACGCCTGCGCGCGGAAATGGCATTTTCTTTCGCCCATGGAATACACACTCTCCGGTACATTCTTGTACTCGTGTATTCGGCGCGAGGGTGGGTGGCTCGCGAGCGGTGTTAATTTCAAGGCTGTGAACGTCGCTATGCAAGACAGAGAAATTTAACGCTCAAAGCAAGGAGAAGTGGCGGAACACCGTCGAAGGGTGTGCAGGGTGAACGTATACACACCGAGTATAGAATTCACCAACGGTTAAGTAACTCTCGACTTTACGGCGTGGCAGTGAAATATATTTATCTCACGCTCTCATTCCTCTCCTCTTCCCACTTTTACCTCTCCGTTTGCTCACTCCGGTAATTGGCAATAATTTTCGTTGACTGCTCTCACAGTCGGTGCCTGACTTCCATGAGAGAGAGAGAGAGAGAGATGCTCCTTTAAAAAAAAAACCCCTCGATAAAGTGAATGAAGCAAAAAGGGAGAGAGAGAGAGAGAGAGAGAGAACAAAAAAAAGTATACGATAGCTAATGTCATTAGTAAAACGAACCAAAGTGATTAACGCCATAAAAAAATTTAACATAAGTTAGAAATTAAATTAATTTTTTTTTACAGTAATAATAATAATAATAGTTATTGTTATGTATGATCAAAATTGTACATGTGTACAAAGCGAGCCAAGAATAATTCAATTGTACTCGGTTGGCCACCCTCTTGTACCCCCCCCCCCTTTTTCGCCTCTTCTATACCACTTTTCGTATACACAGCGCGCGACGGTTGACAAATTAGCATAACAGGGAATCGACCCAACCGCCGAGTCAAGCCTGACGACAACGACGACGTCGAGTCGAAACCCCCTGCCACGTTACTCGACGTCTCGAGTGCCAGTTAGGCATCAATGCGACCTAAGATCTGATATAACGTTCGCCCCGAGCACGTATACACACAACATTCTACCACCAAGCAAGCAAGCAACCTGGCAACCACCCTTTACCTCCCCTCGCCCACCCCTTCTTCTTATTCTCGTTTTACCCTCTGGAACGATTTTTTTTTTTTTTTTCTGTCTCGCCTTTTACTATTTTCCATAAATAAATAACCACGGTAATTTGCCTTTCTGCAATTTAATTGCCGGGGGGACTGTTGTTGGGGAAATATGCATTCAAAAGCAATCTTCGGGCTTCTTGATGGCAGTGTAATAACAGGAATGTTATGAAACTTCGTCTGGTTCATTTTGTTTATCAAACTGCAGCATTTCGAATATTTAATAATTTTTTTTAAAGCGAAAATTTAAATTTTTGGATAATTCCGAAATTCAACCATATTCTGTTTGATAGTTTTTTGAGACTATTTTGGAAATTTTGATGTGCATCTGTTGAGACTCGAAATTTAGAATGTCATCAATCATTAACAGACAATTTTCGATGTACCAAAATTAATATTACTTGAAAATTGCATTCATTAGAACTATAATTTTATATTGTCAGGGATATTGTTGTAAAAATATGCATTAAACAGTAATATTCAGTTTTGTTTTCTTTTTGACATCAGAAAGTTATTCAATTTTATCGGGATTATATTATATTCCTCTCAACCAGGAGAATTTTCAGCAATTATTTGGAGTGAACCATTCAAAAAAATTTCCATTCGCGTAACTTTTCAATTGAATAATTTTCGTTTATTTGGAGCATTTAGATCTGTATGAATTGAGGCTGAAAATGTAGGAAAGTTACAGAAGTTGCAAGCAAATATTGGAAGGCAACCGAGCCACAGCGTATATTAAATTAAAAAAATTCACTGCACAAAAATGGAAAAAAAAAAGAAAAAGAAAAATGAACAAAGTTACACAACTCGTTAACGATTATTTAATTTCGTAGTACCGAAGCAACGCAATTTTACTAACCAGTGCTCGCATACCTTTTTAAAAAAATTATTTTTCAATCACAACTTTTCCATTCAATAATTTAAATAAAAACATTTTTGAACACATAAAGATCATGAAAATCATTAGAATCATCGTACCAATTATTGGTCCGGCAATTTATAATTATAAAATTAACTCAATCAATATAGTTTATTGGATAAATTTCATTAAATGAAAGTGCACTATCGCTGTATTTTTCAATCGTCAGACATCGAAGGACATTTTTCGATGTTTTTATTTTGAACCTTGGGATCTATACATATGTTAAGACTCAATATATATATATATATATATATATACATATAGTGCATGGCGGGAACGGGAGTCTTTATAGGTTCAAGGGACGTGAACGGTGTACATTTGTGGGGTTGGTAGACCCCGAGGGGTCGAAAACCCCAAGCCGACTGGGCGCGGGCGCACGCCCGCTCGTCGGCCCAGCAGGACTCGGTGAGCTAGTACGGCGGCGACGTCGGCTGCGGCGAGAGATCCTAATCTCTCTATAACGAGAGACGAAATCCGGTAAATGCACGGAATCAAATGGCGCCGAGAGGAAATTGAATCTGTTGAACCGGCTTAAAAAACCGCAGAGCACACGACATTTCGTTATTCGCTATATACAGATATACCACCCCAAGCACATGCAACTGTTGACTATAGGAGCAATAATTAAAAAACCAAAATAATTTGTTAGGGTGTGCAGCATATTTGATAGATTAGTATAATATTTAATTGAGATTTAAATCTTGATTTTTGAATGTTTCAAGAGAGAAGCTGAAAAAAATGACCTGAAAAATTGAACAAACATTGGATTTGATATTGTTTAGTTGGTGATTCAGACACACGCGAAAATTTGGATATTATTTTTTATTTTTATTTCATGTTTCAACCGTATCTCTAAGCTGTAATGGATTTCGAAGTGAACTGGGAAAGCTATTTGAGGTACTGCAGTAGATCGAGTATAATTAGTTAATTAAGTATCCATTTATTGGGATATACATATTAACGAGTGTAGTTCACATGATCGCGACATTTAGACTGGCTGAAGACTAAAAGCCAATCGGTTATCAAATAAACGAAATAACAATCGCTCCATAGCAACGATTTAGGTCGGGTTTCATTAGGTCGTCGGTGACGAATATTGTTCTAACAAAAGCTGAGGTGTAAAATACACGGGAAATATAGAGCGAAATAATTATAAACTGTTGTGTCTGGCCAATACGTTAATTTATTGGGGATCATTAGTCGGAATTAATTATTCCTGGAATTATTTTGCATAACAATTAATTAGCATGGGCATAACTTAGCATAACAGCTAATTGACTTATTATAGTATTTTGTAATATTAGCTGTCTGTTGTACGAACTGAATGTGAGTGTTGCCTAATTCCAGTATCTTTATTTTATGCCTGGGGTGTGGCAAAAGTGTGGAAAAAGTTGATTTTACGCACTAGTGCGTAAAAAGCGTGTAAAAAAATAGAGAGTGAGACATTGCGCATGCGCAGCTTGTTTTTCTTATACCTCACGAGAGAAAACGCCATGCCACACGTTTCACGTACGAAAAGGGGCACTTTTTGTGCATGTGTTGCAGAATATATTATGCTACAAGGGAGAGAAGTGCGTGGTTTTTGCCGAGCGTGAAGTTTCTTACCCGAGCGAAGGAAGGATTGCTAAATTGGAAAGTGCGCATGTGCAGTACGGCTTTGATTACTCCCCCCGGGAAGAAATACACCATTTACTCTCTATACGTTAATGGAACTATATTTCCCATGAATACGAAACGGAAGCTAAATGAGGTTATTTCAACGGAGCTGGAAAAAACATATTTCAAATACATTTGCATTTTTTAATTACCAGACTGCATAATTATTTCAAAAATAATATAATTAACTAATCTATAATTGGACAAATAAATATTTTAATAGCAATTTTAATATCTTCGGCAATATTAACCCTGAAGAATAATATCAGAGAGGAACTAAATAAAACTAATTGAAGCTTTGGATCCCTAAAAAATCGTCAGCCAACTATCCAAAAGTTCATTATTGTTATAATGTAAAAAAAATTCTCTATCACGACGCGAAAATAGCAAAAAAAATAACTTGACAGAGTACTGATACTTATTTCTAACTGCAACAGTATTTTTCAGTACAATTACCCTCTCGTATATTAATTTATTATAACCCCTATTTCTAAAAATACGGGAGTGTCAGATTAATGATTAATTACAACGGTTTGACGAATATATAAATTTAGTCGAAGTATATATTTAGAGTGAAATACCGTGGATTGAGTTTTACGAAGTTCAACGACCGGATTCAAACTCCATCCCATTTCACTCGGGTTTTCCCGGTCCTCCGTCGCAACTCCTGCTGCGATCTCCGGCTGCACAGCTTTTATAAATCAGTCAGCTAGATAGAGCAGTTCAGCTTCACTGCCCTCCTCCCCCGCTCTCTCTCTCTCTCTCTCGCTCTTCGTTATTCTTTTTCGCAGCGAAATATCAATATCCATTTAGCGAAATGGGAGCTGGTCCAATTATTTGAACGAAGTGTCTTAACGAGAGCCGATAACTCTTTCTCGTTATACACTTTTCTATATTATACACAAAACACTCTCCGGTCACAGCCGATAAAAGTGAAAATTCGTTCCAACAAATCCTATTGAAACGAGAGAGAAAAATGAAATAAATTGTATCGCGACAAAGCGAGGAACGAAAATAACAATCCCATGAAAGAAAATCAATGAACAAAAAGAGAATGTGATAAAAATGAAGTTAGCATATAAATCGGCGAAAAGATTCATATTTAAAAAAATTTATTCCGGTTTTAAATGAACATAAAGTACGTCAACAACTTTGTCAAAATACACATACGTACACTATACGTGATAATATATTTTCGCTTTTCCACCGAATTTTAACTATCACAAAAAGTGACTATAGTTAAACATTTTTTTTTTTCATTGTTATTTTGTACATAAATATTTCGATAACGTCGATAATATCGATATTTCCAAAAATATACGCTTACTAAAAAAAAAAACATTTTACTTACTCGTACAAATGTTATTTGTTGTAAAAAATAAAATAAAGTCTACCATTTTGTGGATTGAATGAAGTACGGCATAAAAGTTGGAAATTCTGCAACGAAATCATTTTCCGCATCGAACCGTTTTACAATTTCCAGATGGTACAGCAACGAAAAACTAAAAAAATCAATTAACAGACATGCCTGGAGGGTTGATTAATTTTTTGAACCTGCTCCGTGCGAGTGACAGTAATAATTTCATTGCAGCATCGTTGCCAACTTTCATGCCCTGCCCGGGGAATTCCTTCATACATCCACATGCCATTAATTATCATCAATCACCATTAGCAGTAGTCAAGAGTCGCAAGCATCACCAATTATTAGTACAAAACAATACTGAACACACATTATTCAATACATTTGCAATATATTTCACTCATCGGTTCCTTTCATGTATCCACAATCTTAGGACCCTAAAAAAAAAAAAAAAAAAAAAAATCACGGTAAAGATACAGAAATCAGAAAGTTTAAAGGTTCAAGCCATTTACTCCCGAAGGGCGCGGTACTTTCCATCACCAGTTTATTTCGCAATCTGAAAATAATGAAACATTCGAATAGACGTTCTGTACATGCAAACATACACATACGTATATATACATATATAAATATAAATATATAGTGTACACAGTAGGAATTGAACATCAACCGCGATGCTAGGTCGTATATATAGTATATACATAGTACAGTAGCTATCGAAAGGGCGTCAGAAGCAGAAGCAGCATCAGCGGTAGCTGCAAAGTCCCACCACCGCGAAGCGCTCCAGGTAATTTATAAGAGCCGGGGAATAGATGCGCTGGTTCCCGGGCGTTCGCCGATGCTGCGCTGATATTGCGGTGCGATGGCTGCACCGCTCACGGGGGTTGCTGCTCCGGCTGGCTCTCTCCCTTGCAGCAGTGTACATGCGGGAGGCGAAGAAGAGGGGCGCGGGGGGTGGGAGCGGGGGAGGCGAAGGAGGGTAGGTATGAGGTTGCAGCAGCCGGGTTCTATGTACCAACGTCGGCAGAAGCAGCGCGGGCATCACCGGCAGGGGTGTAGCCACCTCGGTGCATCGAGGGGTAGCTGCTTCATCCCGCTATCCCGGGTCAGTGGCCTCCGGTAACATTGAACCACCCCGTGGTGCAGTCACGGGCGACGGTGGCGCGCATGCGTCGATTCTGTCCCGAGCGATAGCACACATGTATATATGTATATGTGTATATGTATCGCTCGGCGTAGAATATATATATATATATATATGTGTATGGGTGTGTGTGTGTGTGTGTGGGTATGCCTATATGTAAGGTAACGTAGGGCAAAGTGGAAGGCATAAGCAAAAAATAGCTTTATCACAAACCTAAAAGTGCTATTTTCGCTACTTTCAGCCAACATGTCGATTCCGATTATTGATTTTGAGCGTCGTTACCAAAAATTGCTACGAAGTCGGGCACTCGGATGTCCTCGATCCTCGATCATTCGATTTTCCGGATTCCGAAATGTATTTTTCAAATTTATTTGTGATTTTGTGAGTTTACTTTGATTTACTCGTTGAATTGAGTTGCGGAAAGGCAACGTTGAAAAATGTCGGTGTTCCGTGCCCGCCTGCGATTTATTTTGTATTCAAAGATTTTATTGGTTTTATAAGGGTGAAAATTGTTTTAAGTACAGTGTATTTAGTGCAATTCGATTGAATTGTGTTGGGAAAACGGAATTTTGAAAAAGTAACGTGCCAACTTGGCCCGGAAGTTTTTCCAGAAGCGACTGCTCCACTTTGCCCCACCTTGACGTGTATATATGTGTGTATGCGGGGGTGCGAGAACCACGCCGCCATGAGGAGGCGACCGGAAACCCACTCCCTCCTCTTCATCCCCCGCTCGGTGTGTCTTGCAGCCGCGCGAGGTCTCTGCACGCCTCGCCGGTACCGCACGCGGCCGGATGCCCGCGCCCTTTTAATTTAGGTTCTTTCTCCACGTTCCTTCCGCAGGTAGCTTTATTTTCAGTGGTACGAGCCATTCCGTGTACAGGGGGTGTATTTGTGTACCACTCGAAAAGCAGTGCGATTGTGTACGAGGCACGACAGGTGGTGCGAGCCATCGTGGTCGAGCCTGAGTTACGATACACGAGTTAAGGTTGCGGGGTGTAGTAGGGCTTACCGAGGAGGTATTCAGAGGCACAAAGGGTGAAAGGAGCCGGTAATTTGAGGGTATCACGCTATTTTAGATACTACTTTTCACTTGCTACTTGGTATTCCGCATGGAATGGGAAGTACATGGGGTTATTTATTCGGGAATTTCTGACGGGCTTTTTTTCTCATCGATTAAGTTTAGGGCTGCTTTTTTAACAGGGATATAGTTAGGGGTTAATGTGGCCTAAACTTAGATTGGAGTTTTTTTATGGTTTTTTAATTTTTTTTATTTTTGTTCTGGAGAATATGCATTTTCCATTTAGTTCACGGGGTGGCAAAAATATTTCTTGCTCTGGCAAAAATTATTACCTGTCGTTACATCATCAAAGGGTTTGTTTTCGTGTTAAATTGAATATAAAAGATAAATGGTATATTTATACTTGACTATGACTGAAATTGGATTGTCCAGCGGGTGGATCATCCGAATATCCTCATATTGTGATTTTAGAAATTTCCGATTAATTTTGCCATTACTAATTATAATTTATTACATGTTAATTAATGAATAGGGAAAGATTAAAACAAATTCGTGCAAGCTGTTCATTAGCTTTAGGTTTTTCTTAGACAATTTTTTTTTTTTCATCTCCAAAACTTTCTTTATGCTACAAACCTCAAAGAAAAACATTTTATTAATCACACATTCCTCACCGAATGACAACGGAATTTCCAAAATAATAATCTGTACATTTTTATTTTTCTTTGCTCAACAATTTTTCCTCAAAACCAAAATATCCATAGTCAAAGTAAAAAAAAAAGACTAAACAAAATTCAAGTACCATAATTACAAAAATATCAAACGCGAATTTACCGATTACAAAATACTTCAACATTGTTAATAATTTCTATAGTTCCAAATAAAATAATAAAATCCAAAAGCCTACTCTAAAGGCTCAACTTGAAAATCATTCTCCCCCATATCGAGAAAATTCGTAATCCCGAAAAAGCCCAGAGAAACGATAACCGAAGCATTGACCTGGTGGTAAAAAATATCGGCAAACCGGCATCTCCGAGTCTTGTGATAACGACTTCGAAAATTGGCGGGAGAGGAGGAGGAGGGGGGGTGGTTGAGGCTGGAAAGTTTGCACCAGTTCTCCATCGCAGCTAGCGATCGGCGCTCGGGTAAATGGCTTATCGATCGCGTTATTATGTGGAAAATTGCTGGTGGCGGCGTGGCAGGGACTACATATGTATAGGCGAGAGAGCGAGGCGCCCTCTCCTTGCCTCTGTGCGCGCTGTCCTCTTCGTGTGGAAAACGAGAGGCAAGCAGCGCTAGCTATTCGAGGCTTCTCTTCGTCTACTCCGCTCGCGCGCTCTTCGTCCACCGAACTCTACTCTACTCTACTGCTTCGACTACTCGATTGTTCTAGAAGCGCGACGACGTATCTCGACGACGCGAGGCGTCACGAGGGTTGCAGGGAAAAAGGGGCAATGTCCTCGTTTCCGAGGAGGCTCTCCGTGCCCACCACGTATTATACCTACTGGAGTACCGCACATAAGGGGTAGTTTTCCCTCCAACGTGTCGGCTATACTCTCTCGCTTCTCTGCCCGGCTATGTCCAAGTTTATTCTCTCCGAAGTAATATTATCTTCATGGTTGTTCTCGCTAACACAGTATACAATAACCGGCTTATCGAAGCGCCGATGCATGAGTCAAAAAAGAGAGGGAGGGAGAGAGGGAAAAATAAAAGTTGTTTTCCAAGAACTCCTCGCACGTTTCATCCTTTTTGTGCACTTGAAAAACAATAGGCGCACACCCTTCGAGACGACAAATGAGACTTTTAGTATGGCGCTCTCTCGGCAATTTCATTTTTTTTCTCTTCGATAGAGCTCCGAGAACTCACTGATTATTATGCCTCGTTTTGCGATGCGGTTATGCGAGAAAATGGAATGAGTAGAAGCATCGGCGAAGGGAAGGGTAATAATTGGTAAAGTATTTTGCGAGTATTGCAATTTTCTGTCATGGATTAAGGTATATGCAACACGTGTGGAAAGTATTTTTTTGTTTTCTTTTGTTTAATGGTTTCGGTCAGAATAATGTGAGGATGTGTTTGGTGTGGAAGCAAAATAAATTAAAAATCGGAGTTTTATGGATTTATTACTTTGTGATGAGAAAATCTATATTGCATATTTCATGGCGATTTTTTGAAACAGTATTTTATATTTATGGTAATTAATTTCAGTGCTTAGAAAAATGTATTTCAATAACTGCGGGAAAATATATAAATAAAAATGTCAAGGGAAATGATGGGAAAAATGGGGGAGTACGTTATTTTTATATTTATCAGTACGAATGACGCATTTTACTTGAAAGAATTATTTTTTAATGAAATAATATTTATTTGAATTGATTGAATCCTTTTCACCGAAATTAGATTCTATTACGTCGACATTTGGAATGATTCATTTAATGAACTTCCTAATTTAACTTACTTGCTGAGTGAATTTATTTAACCCAAATAAACTGAATTCGATTTGAATAAATTATAATTTTTACCGAATAAACTCATTAGACTGGGTTTTTTGAGGTATTTCGTGGTGTTTTTTGCCTGAATTTTTTGTCTCTATAACAGGTAACTCATTACCACAGGCCAAACGTGAAACGATTTATTTTTGTCACTGAATTGTCACAGGAAATTTTAGTCAACCACGCAGCTTGATAAATTGGCGTGAATCTGAATAATCCTATTTAATGGCCAATCTAACAGAATTTACTTAACTCAAATAAACTTTCCTCGATTCAAATAAATGTTTCAAATCCAATAAACTCATTAGACTGACTTTACCCGGCATCATATTTTTTCAATACATTTTCCTTACAACGGGTAAAACATTTTCACGATGTAAAAATAGAGAGAATCCGATTTGTCACTGAAAAGTCGGAGAACAAAATGGAAAGTATATATATTCCAACGTGAAGCTCGGAATTTCGTGCGGAATTTAAATAATCCTATTTAATGGCCATTCTAATAGGATTCATTTAATTCAAATAAATGTAACCCTACCCCTAAAAATGTCATTTAAATCCAATAAACTAATTATACCGACTTTTCTGAGAGTTTTATTATTTTAAATCTTCAGTTTTTCAGAAAAACGTTTTACGCACGAATATCGTACGAAATTTTATATACACACAAATGAATTTAAATCAATTAAGTTTTAATGAAATCACATAAATCTTTTTTCTCGGTGCTCGGAAATATCGGAGAGCGCAGGGGAAAAATCCAGTGGTCGAGCAGCTGACACGAGTCCAGGAGATAAAGCGAGGTTAGTGAGTGAGGAGTCTTTAGCGAGGCGTCGAATAACGGAGAGTCGCCTGCATCACCCTTCTTATGTTACGATATTACCGGGCCGTTAATAATTTCCACCCTAGCATGCGCTTTGTAGGCGCGAAAGTGCTGCGAACCCCGATACACCATCCAGCATATATGGGGAGGAATATCTCCTGCGGGAAAACCAAGCGATATGCTTGTGGCACCGAAAGAAAAATAAATGTACGTGAAACGTGCAGTGAAACGAGTCGCACCCTCACGCATATCTCTCGCTCTGCTCTCCCTGAAGAGACTTCGGCTCCTGCTGCTTCATCCTCGGCTCTCGGGTCAGCTGATTGATGCCAGGGGATGATATATCGTTCGAGTAGAGGAGCGCCGATACCTTCAGTACATACATACATATATATATATATATATATATATATATACGTATATACATGGTACTGCTTGTAATAACGAGCTCCGAGGCTTATTCACCCTTCGTTCGGGGCGTTACATTCCCGTTTCTGCCACAGCGACGAGAGAAAAAAAAAAAAGACGTCCAATAGATCCACTTAAATGCCTGTCCCAGCCTCGCAGTAGTTACAACTCGTGTCCCCCAAAGCGAGAGCCTCGCACTCGTGGCTTTCTGCTTCTTCGTGTTGGTCCAGTCGTTGCTGTCTTACCAGCCACGATTTGGCATCTGGATCGCTGTTGTATTGTCTCCCCTGCTGCTTGGATGAGAGATCAAATCTGGCAAAGATGTCAGCGCAAAAGCCACGCAATTATATGACTTCGATTTCATAGGCTGGGGAAGTAATGTACCGTATATATGTATAAGTATAAAAGTTGTAAGAAATAAAAATTTGCAGATCACTTCTTCTGAAAAATCTTACATTAAAACGTTGAGTACACATCGAGTGTCGTAATTATCGGATTTTGTAAAGATACACTCGTGGCTTTCTGCTTCTGCGTGTTGGTCCAGTCGTTGCTATCTTACCATCCACGATTTGGCATCTGGATCGCTGTTGTATTGTCTCCCCTGCTGCTTGGATGAGAGATCAAATCTGGCAAAGATGTCAGCGCAAAAGCCACGCAATTATATGACTTCGATTTCATAGGCTGGGGAAGTAATGTACCGTATATATGTATAAGTATAAAAGTTGTAAGAAATAAAAATTTGCAGATCACTTCTTCTGAAAAATCTTACATTAAAACGTTAAGTACACATCGAGTATCGTAATTATCGGATTTTGTAAACAAAAAGAAAATTTCCGATTATTTCGTGTGGAAACGAAATTGTAAATTTTTCAAAATCATAAATCCTGCGGTTCTGTTTCTTTGTAAAGGACCATTTATATATGGGCTACTTTTCGGAGACGAGATCTGACAAAGATAGCAGCGCAAAAGCCACACAATTGTAAGGTTTTGGTTCCATTGGCTCGCGAAAAGTCATATTTTATATAAAACTGAAGCTTTTTGTGTTGCAGTTTCTGTATTGAGGTGATATTTCACCCCCCACGAAAACTGACACATAATTTACTATCTACTATCAGAGTCTATTAATATCGTGGAGTGAAGTTGTTGGTGAAATGAAAATAAATCGTCTAGGTGAATAATTTAAGGAGGTGTCGATGTGCCTTAAGGCACATGGCTGAGTAATGGGATGGTTACTCGACCACTCTATTGCTTAATATTGGTCGAAGATATATTACAAATATAGTTTAAATGCGGATGCAAGTGAAATCGATAAAATCAGCCAGTCTCTACCGAATCAAAAACTCATTGGGCTGCGTTTTTGTACCATAAGATAAAAAAAAAAAAACCTGACCATTTTTTAAAATAACTGAAAGAAAATGAAATTATTTTCAAATCGACCCAATTTTACAAAGCTGCGAAACAACATTGATATAAATTAATATAAATATTTTTCATACAAATAAATAAACATAAAAATCGAAATTATTAATAACAACACAATTGTTGGCAAAGATCTCGCGATTTCAATTGCATACTCACTCCAATTATTTCCTGCACTCGAATCAATATCAATAAAATTCCATTTCCAACATATTTTCCGTGGTCTTAAACCTTTTTTCTTTAATAAACACTGCATAAACTCAATAATACACAGCATACATACGAAACAGTAATTTGCAGCAACTATCATGGGACTCCATTTACTATCATTCAAACCTTTTCCACCTTTTTACCTGTTTCCAATTATTCTCCTTGATTACCTCACAAGAACAATTATTGGACCAGAAATTCTTTTCTCCGGGATCGTCTTCCAATTCTCCCCAAATATCGAAAAGCGCGGACACGTGTGTAATTTTTTTTTTTTTCGTAATAAGCCCACTTCCATAGGGGTAGTTTTTCGGACATGCTGCAACTGTTCAGATAAGGCGACTCTTGGAAAAGATGACGGGGCAAAAGTCGAAGCCTGCATCGAGGGTGATTTTCATGGAAAGCAAGAGAGACACAGAGGACGAGAGAGAGAGAGAGGGAGAGGGAGAGCTAAGTCAGTGACGACGAGGAACCGTGCAACGAATGAAGATCGATTCCGAGTCTGGGTCAGCCGAGGGCGTTCACCCCCGTTGCAGCCCGGGAGAGACACCGCGGCACACCAGGGTTGTAGCCGGGGATTCGGCGGGGTAGGTAGCAGTACGTATAGACTAGTTTCTATGCTATGCACCGAGAGTGCCACGCCGCTATAGGCGAGGGTAAACGCGCGGGACACTCCCTCGCCGCATGCGGACTCTCCACGCTCTCGCGCATTAATTCTATCTCGAAAGTAGCGTTGCTCTCGAAGAGTGTAGAGCAACTCGGTTGCGTTGCTTCGCCGAGAGAAGTGGAAAGAGAAACAGCCAGTCCTTGATACAGAAATAATACGGAATATAATTCCGCAGGGTGCAAAGTTCACGGTGCACACTATCAGGCGAATCCTCTAGATCAACGTGGGCATATGTATGCGCTCAGGTTTAAGCTCTGAGTAGAAGAGCAATTCTGCGGGTGGTCGGCGGAATATATTCGGCCGAACGGGGGTAATATTATTTCTGGATCGCAGGGTTGATGACACCGGCGAAGCCACGAGGTCAACCCACTTTTTAATACCGGGAGAAAAGTTCCACGGCGGAACGGATATTCCAGAACTCGTCGCTACTGTTATGTCATTAATGGGTAAACTCTTTTTTCCGAAACATTTTTTGAATTACGGACATTTTTCCGTATCGAAATAATGCAAAATTGGCGCTTTGGAAATATTAGTTTTTACATTTTTACCCGTTAATGTGTGTGTTTCAGTCAGAACATTTTTCAACTATAATTTCAAGAGTTATAAAAATTTTTAATAAATTTAATTAATCGTAATTATTACTGAAACTCAATAATTTCAATATCAATGTTTTCTGAGTGCACTGGATAATTAATATCCTTTACAATATTCCCGCCAAAATTCATTGTCGCAGCCACCCTTAAATTTTCAGTCTCCATTCTACTACCATGATTAATTTACGAAGGTGTTAAAAAAAATCATCCACTGATTTGAATAAAACGCTGTGGACAATTTTTTCCAGCGGAATATTTTTCCATAAGTCGGTTCAAAATGCAGTGTTATGGGGCTGCTGGGATCTTCCGCTTTAACCTGGCTTCGAACGGTAGCAGGAGCGAGTCCTGAAGGACGAGAGGTGAATGATCGACGGGGCAGGACGTGACCTTTTGCACGAAGGGTAACGCGCCGGCAGGGGTGGAATCGCACGCGCGGTGACTATGGCCTCTGGAAGCTGGGAGATATATATATATTGCGTGGGGGCACCAGAGGGAGATGCTCTTGCGAATGCTGCTGCTGCTACTGCTACTGCGCCGACGAGGTTAATGCACGTACAACCTACTCCCTTTCCCAGTGCAGCGACCATTTCTCGCTACTAATTGGTACTCGATAAGATTATACGTGCCCCTCCCTCTTATCTATCAGGCGCTCACTTTCGGCGATAATCCTTAATCCGGACATCGCCAGAGATGAATCTGACAGGCGAATCATCTTCATCTTTCTCGGTCGTTGCACTGCGAAACAGCTTGATAAACAAAATGAAATGAATGACTAAGTGCAACATTTATAGAGACGGGGAATGGAAAATGAGGCTTTTTAATTATTTATTCGCAAGAGATATCTTTGTGCAGTCTATGACCAATAGCAGAGCCAAGAGGGGTGATCGATACAGCTCGTGAATATAAAGCTCCTCTCCTGCATCGTTGAGCACCGTGAGCTTTGATATGCGGCCCCGTTTGATTTCCGACAGTCAGAGAATCGGCACCCACTCTGCTATGATTCCACTGCCTCTCTTGTCGTTGCTACTTTGAGCTCGAGGCTAAGGGTGCCTCTGGAAATATCAATCGATTGTGCTGAGCTGGATAACCAGGAGACTGTGGAACTCCTCCGTAAACCGCGACTCTTGTTACTCTAATTCCTATTTGTTGACTGGAGAATTATTATATAAATGGTTAAAACGTTACTCGTTTTTTTGTGAATCGTTATATGATGATTCGCACGCACTTCTTATCCAATGAGCTTTCAGACTAGTTCCGAAAATCCAGGCAGAGGCAGCACTGACTAGACGACTTTGCGTTACCATTAGCTTAATTTGATCAGAGTAACGCGATTTTTTATTTTATTTTGGAACTAATAAATTTTGAATAAAGTGTTGGTAATTCATTTGCGTTATTTATAGTTTGAGAAAAGTATTTGTAACGTTTTCTGCGCCAGTTATCACAAAAGTAATGTGGTCAGATTGATACATTTGTACATAGATGGCGCACCTGGTAGCGCACCTGCCGGATAACGCCTTTATTGACAACTCCACGTAGAGGAACTCACAGTAGCAACAAGATAGCAACAGGATCCCTGAAGATCGGATGATTACGCAAATATCCATAAGTAATATTTACTGTACGACATTGTTAAAAAGCCATTTGTCATTGTTTTGTGTATAGTTTCAGGTAAATTTGTGTGGTATCATGGGTGGTTAGATCTTTCATTCTGTTGAAAAGCTTCATGAATGCACTACTTTTTTCCGGCTTTCGGTGAGTGAAATATCTTCCGTAATCACGAACATATCACAAATTGAAATTCACCGAAAACAAACTACACCCTCGCGTTCATCATGAGTGCAAGCTTTTTTCGAAACCCGAGCAGCTTTTAAATTACTCGTAATATCAATTCGGGATCGTTCCCTGGCTTATACACACGCACAATCGCTACCGGAATGACGTTTTATCCTCACACGTGCTGCGAATATCAAAGTGTTATCTGGAATCATAGATCAGTGGTCACCATGGCAGAGTTCACATTTGAGATTTTTTATAAATCTGTATTTAGTTTGGATTTCGCGAACCTAGTTGTTGCCTGAAGCCGAACTTGTGGCTTGTGTGTCAGCATTTACAGATTTCTACGTAATCCACGGACCGGAAGTAGAGTTACTTTACCTACAGAAGATCAATTAGAGTTCTTGTAACTCACGCTATGAAAAACTGTAATCGGTAACAAGATCTTTAGTCTAATTAATTGAGTGCCGTGTTAATATCAGAGATTTAAAAAAATGTGGGTTTACTTCGTATGCTCACTTAGCAATTCATATGTGTTTTTTTTTTAACACGTTGACGCCACGTCACCCAGATCTGAGTTTGCACAGGGGCCGCCGCTATTCTTCGTCCAATTAAAACAGGATTTTTGAGGTACTTTATAATAATTTTGTGTCAAAAATATGCAAAAAATACTGTCTGACTGACTGATTTGAAGAAACTGAAAGTTCTGAGACAACTACGATTTACACTGGGCATTCAACGTGTTAATGTATCGCTTCTGAGTACATTGGGTCACAGATCGTGATACCGACTGAGCCTGGAAACGGTAGCAGGAAGAAATGTAACCCTTTCTGCCCTTAAGAATTCTCAGTGATTGACAGATTTGTATGGATTTTGAATTCAGCAGATAAACGTATGGAAATTGGCATTTGAAAAATTCGCATGCCAGTAATGAAGATATTTTGAAGGCTTATACAATAAGAAATAAGAAGATCCAATGTACAGCTTTATTTTTTAAAATTGCAGCCCTATTTATGCCTCAACAAATCTAAATACATTTTTTATTCAGAATCGGTCCACTGCAAAAATGGGAGTCTGGTTAGGAGTTTGTCTGATAGGATTCGTCCTATTAGTATGTGGTCTCATGGCAAGAAGTATATTTTTTCCGGGCAAACCAAAGAGAAGCGTTAAGAATAAACACGTCGTGGTAAATTATAATTCAGATTTTTCCCTCTAAGTCCAACTCTCTCCTTCACAATCGTAACATGTTAAAATATTACAGGTAACTGGAGGTTCCAGCGGAATAGGAAAATCCGTCGCAATCAAAGCAGCAGAAATGGGTGCTCACGTGACAATCGTAGCGCGGGATGTTAAAAAGCTCAAAGCTGCGAGAAACGAAATATTCGAATGTTGCTCAGACAAGGAAACGCAAAGAGTGGAATTCCTGTCGTTGGACATAACCGAAAGCTATGAAAATGTCGAGAAGGCCTTTGCTGAACTGGAGAAGACTATGGGCCCCGTTTACATGTTAGTGAATTGCGCTGGAACGGCCATATGTGGAAAAATCGAAGACACCAGTCCAGCAGATCTGAATCTTATGATCAACCTTAATTTAATTGGAACTTACAACTGTATCAGAGCTGTTGTTCCAAAAATGAAGAGTTCCAGGGATGGAATAATCGTCGTGACGTCTTCTCAAGCTGCGTTTTTAGGTTCATCTTCGCAATCCATTTTTATGTGAGAAAATTCTCTTCTTTTTCCGTAGCTCACGGAAATTCATTTTTCTTGCAGGGGTTTTTGGGTTTTCCGGTTACTGTAGCACTAAATTCGCTCTTCGGGGTCTGGCCGAAAGTATCTGGATGGAATTACGTCCTTACAATGTCCCGGTGACTTTGTGTCTCCCACCAGATACAGACACTCCTGGATTTGCTACAGAAGAATTGACCAAGCCTCTAGAAACGAAGCTCATATCGGCAACAAGTGGTTTGATAAAACCCGAAATTGTGGCTTCAGCATTGCTCAATGATGCTTTGGTAAAAAATTTTGAAAAATGAATACCCTCGCGGACTCATCCAACCCTAATTAGTGGTTGATTTTTAGTTGGTTTATGGTTGAAAGTCAATAAATGTTGATTGATTGAAGGTTGAATTGTAACGGTATATGTTGGGGAGCTTCGGCGAATGACGGCTTTTCAAGTTTTTAAGTTATAAACTTTACGTTTCGCCCTGATCAGGGCCTCTTCAAAAGTTTATTGGTACATTAATTATAGTAATATCGTAGTTGATGGGACTCTCCGGTCAAATAGGTTATGTTTGTAACGGTTTATCTGTTTTCGTTGTGGTTTGTTGTTTTTTGTTACTAATCATAATTTTACTACTTGTTTTTGACCGGAGAGTTTAGTCTATGTGTTGTTACATTTTGGTATTTGTCAGGATATTCAATGACTATAAGCGGTTGGTTTCCGAAATACCAACCATAAATCAACCTTTCATATCAATTTTATGATTGTCCGGGAAGAAACCATTAATATTCATTCGATGACAGTTGAAAAATGGTTGGTTTACGAAAATCCAACTATAATTTAACCATCATATCGTCATGCATAACAGTTGAATCACAGTTGAAAGTCGAAATTGCAACTGTAAAACGACCTCAAATGGTCGGGTGAAGGTTGACAAAACGCACGAACCAACCGTTGGTTTTCGGTCGGTTGCGGTTTGTTAAGTCCGTGAGGGTACTTAAGAAGTAACGTTTTATGGTACAAATAATGTTCCATAATATTCCTTTAACACAGAACGGAAAATTCTTCTCGACCGTTGGCTTCGATGGCTTCATTCTGACTATACTCTGCACGGGAATGTCGCCGCTCGTTTCCATTTGCGACCTAATTTTACAGGTCCTTCTCATGGGCCCAGTGCGACTCATCTCGGTCTGCTACATTATATCGTTCCAAAAGATCATCGACAGATGCATGAAGTCACGTGACATGAACAAGAAGTCAAAATAAATCTCTATAGCTGCTGTCCTAATTGCACTAATAATTCCAAAGAAATTCTATCGTATTGTACACTCGTTGATTATACTAAACCGTATTACCTCGGTGTTTTTGATCATTTATATCAATAAATGTGCCTATTTGTCGGGTAAACGTCTTTCGTGCCGTTTTGAAACTAAAGCCTATTTCGATCGAAAGAATACAGTTTATCGAGAGACAGTATCAATAACAGCCAAAAGAAATTGTCTTGACGTCGAGTGCTTATATTTTTTCAACGAGACTCGGTCATGCAAGGCCTAAACTACGCTTAAATCAGTGTATTTTATAAATTGTCTATCTCTTTCTCTTCCAAAAAATGAGATTTAAAATAAAAATGATTTTGAAAAATTCGAACGCAATGAAATTTTCATGAAAATATGTACCATACAATAATTAGGCAATAACAGTAGTACCAGATTTTTATTCTAACACATAAAACGGTTTCATCCTGCCGATGGTAAAAAGTTTTGATGGTAAAAAAGTGAAGGGTTATCCCATGCTAGTATAACACAGGATAAAGGTTTATCTCTACTTTATAGTGACATGATAATTTGTGGAGTTGAGAAATTAAAGTACAAATCTGTAAACATTTTTTTAAAGGAATTCCGACAGGAGTTTAAGGAGTGTATAAGTTTGTTTCCGTCCACAAACGTTCGAGAAAAATAGAAAAGTTCATTACAGTTTTCGTTACCAACTGTGCTGCGTCACATTAACATAAATCGTGTCTGTGCGATATATATAAATGTTAAAAACTAAATTGAAATTTCTGTACTTTCACGAATAAAAAATAAATATGACTGTAGACTTTCACAAAAAAATTTCTATTAATTTTACACTGCAAGTCCATCAATTTGGTATTTTTATTTTACGTCACAATTTATAGCATTGGTACAAAAAAAAGTGTAATTACTTCATATTCTTAATAACTGAAAAAAACATGACCAAATTGACATAATCGACTTGGTACTGACAAAACCGTGTACACAATTATTTCTGTACTCTGTACGACGCATATTAATAGGAAAATAGTTTTTTGAAAAAGTAAAGAATGCTCATGCAACTAAAATTGAGATAATGAACGAAATATCCAATTCTTATTTTGGCCATTAAAAAATCGGAAGACACATCAAATAAAAACAAATAACAGCAGATTCAATAAATGTCCCTCATTGGTTCGTGTGTCTATACTCAGAGGAAGGGATAGAGTCGATAATTATTAAATCCCTCAACGGTTTGGCTTACTTTTATTTAGTATCCCGTAAGTTCATAGTATAATGTTCTTCATTAAGCTTTATGGTTCTTACACACATAGAACGGGGTTGTTCTCCGCCCCACTTGCCACAATAGTTTACAACGAAACGCTTTGACTTTGTGTATGTAAAGAGTACGTGAAACGAGTGTGTCGTGTTCTCGGTCATATCCGGCTGGACTTCCGCAAGCTCGTGAAGCCTTTGTGCCTGCTCCGCGTTCGGGTTGACATCGAAATGTGGTAAAAAAGCCCATTTGTGTCTTTGAGAAGTCGGAACCGTCGCAACAAGAGTTCCAGAAGTCGAGCCAAACGAAAAGCACGTCTCGTCGGTTTTTTCGTTTTTTAAATTTTTTTGTATGGATTTTTTTGCTTGTTTTTTTTTGGTTTTTTTTTTAAACCGAGGGTTGAACTTATGCATACGAATGCTGGTAACGAAGTGTCTTAAAATTGCGAATGCATGATCGGTAACATGTTCTTATTTTTTTTTTTTTTTTTCTTTAAGTCGTCTCTCAAGTACTCACACATTCATTAGCATTACACATCGTCACACCCTTCGTTTACAATCTCTCATTATTTTTTAAAATTCGCACGAAACACTCACTCGTTTTCTCTCACACGATTATCATTTTCTCCCTCATCTGTCTAGGCATCATCTCGCGGATTCGATGATTAATATTCACTCGGGCGTCTTCGATCGCGTTTATGGTTTTATTTATTTTGTTTGTTTAATTGTTGGTTCGAGAATCCGCGAGACGAGGCAAGCTTCGAGGTTTAAGTCTCTCGCGCTGTCCCCTTATTCGCTCGCTCGACAATTCTCTTTCTATACTATAATCTCGTATAGTATATAATAATATAATATATTTATGACGCGACTCGAAAAATTCGTCTGCGTGTGATTTTGTGTAATTTAATTTCTGTTTTTTCTTTTATTTTCATTAATATCATAACGCATGTCATATAATCCGGTAAATATAATTGTCAATTGATGATTCACTCACAATGTTCATAATAATAATAATGATGATCATTATCGTCGAACGTTCGAATCAGTGGACGAGTCTCAGTTTAACGATTAATTAGCCCAATCGCTATGTAAACGTAACGATTATTATCCGTGGACGACGCGAATGCGATTAATCGCTCGTGATTTTTTAATTTATTTTCATTTCTGTTTTCTTTCCTTCGATTCCTCGACGAACCGTCAGCCTATATGTCATCGATCGAAGCTCGGACGTGCGTGCTTTTTAATGGGGTGAGATAAACTCGTTGAAGGAGTCACTGATGCTATTGGGGGTTTATCGTGACTCGATTCGATTATTGGTTTCCACGTGCGGAGCTTCGATTTCATACCGATTTTTTTATTTTATTTTTTCACTCAGTCTGCAACTCGATTTACTCGCTCGACGCGTGCTCTCGTATTTAAAGCGAGTACGCCTCGAAGTCGACACACAATATTTTTTCACATGTAGACGTAGACGGAGAGTCGTTTTCGTTTTTTTTTTTTCTTTCGTATTACAATTAATATCGCGATTGCATTGGACGCGACAAGCCTCAGGCGTCCCGAGAGTCGCGCACGACGATATGACGATTTATTTGTTGTTTTATATAATTTTTTCGAAAAATTCTCTCCTCTCGTGCCACTCGCTAACGCATCACGTAATAATCGTTCTCTCGATTTCCACTTATACACATTCCTGTACTCTTTTTCGGTCGCGCGACGACCCTTGGGCGCAAGCACATGATTTCCTTCTTTTTTTTTCTTTTCTTATTAAAAAGATAATCGCAATATAAATTAAAAAATTGATAAAAAAAAGAAACAAAAAGAGTTGAAAGTAAAATCGAAGAGCAATGACCGTTATGGTTAAAAACTATACCGGAAACAGTAGAGCGTCGTCACCCACGCGTTTTGGGTGGATCGGAATGAAAAAAACTCAAGGCGTCGTACTTAAGTACTACAATAGACATTGGTACAAAAATTCAATGCTCACTACGAATTATTTCTAGACGAATGTTTTTCTTTATTTTTTTTTTATTATTATAATTATTATAATTATTATTTTTATTTTTATTTTATTTTTTTCTGTCAAAGGAGCGACGAGGACGTCGTGACTTGCGTATCTCGCGCGACTCAGCCGACTCTTCAGGTTCGCACGAAAAATAACGTTCCGCGCGAAGATCGGAGAAAGCACTAGCACTAATTAGTGCGGAGCCTCGCGCGAGACAAGAAAGTTGCAAAAAAATATATAGAGCAAAGTCCCTGTCGCCCCTTTTTACGTTAAAGTTGCGTCATTCGACCAACGCATCGATGGCGTCAGTCCAACGAACCTCTTTATTCTCTGTATCGTTTCCCGCCCCCGCTTTATCCTTCCACTTTCCCGCACCGCCAATGCTGCGCTTTATTTCCCTCGCGGATCTGTGTCGTCTCGTTGGTTAATAGTTATCTGACAATATTCACTTTTATCGTCGTGGCTTTTTTCCCCCTTTTCTCTTTTATTTTAAATCCTTAGTGTTTTTTGTTCACTTACGCTATGGTGTTAATTAGTGTTACATCTATCGCGTGTGGCCTGCCCGTGCTACCCTCGATCGCGAGACGGCGTAACGTCGTTTACCGCGATTTTCCAAGTGTCACCATTTCAGCAAAAATTCATCATCCCTGATCGCCGTTCCACTTGAGCAATAGTTAGTTTTAGTGATAACAAGGAAATCCAAGGGAACAGTATGAGATACTCACGACCAACAATTTCATACAATTAATATAATAAATTTATACCGTTTTTGTTAAATATTTTCATCCCTTCCTTATTTTTTTTTTTTTTGGTAAATATATCATGAATTTAAGCAAAAACGCTCCGATAAATAATTCTTTGTTCACGTTTTCATTTTCTTCTTCTCTCCTTAATTCTTATATAACAAATTCTTAGGCGTTTGTATAACTTCGTGTCTAGTTTTAATAGTTACGTCTCACACGTGGGACACGCAAGCGTATTTTTACGAACCGGTTAGCACAGGCGGCCAGACAATCATACCCAATGCGGTGCTTTTTTTGTTCGCTCCCTTGCATTTGACTTTTTTTTTTAAATTTTCGTCGCGTCTTGTTTTATTCTCCTCACTCACATTCTTCACATCGTCGCTGTTCTCTTTACGGATTCAGAAATTACACAGTAACTGTTAGGTTTTTGGTTTTTTTTTCTTTTTTTTTTTTGTTTCATTAAATGTAACACGTACGGCATATCATAATTAACGTTATGTCATTTATATACTAATTTATTTACAGACAATCACATGAATCGTAGGTAATTCTAATATCGTTTCGTATAGTTTGCCCGCTGCTGCTGCTGCTGCGGCTGCTGCAACTGTGCGCCCTGCAGCTGTGCGCGACCGATCCCCTCACGTGCATTTTTATTCCCAGGCGAGAAAGCGCAAAAAACTTGAGATTTCCTCGATCTCCATTGCAGCGCGAAGCGCGCAGTCAGTGTGACTTGACGAAATAAATGTATAAAATGAAAAGAAATATTAAAAATAAAATATATATCCCCGAACCCTTTGATCGCCCTCGACACGAGTCCCCCCCCCCCCCCTCATTTATTATCCAGAGCTGAAACTTGTTCAATACCCCGAAAAAAAGCTTCTTTCACGTCGCGTGCGAACGCAAATCACGCACTCATTATATTCTTTCGTATACTTGTCGCGTAAGTCGCCGAGCATTATCGGCCCACGTGTACAACATATATTTCGGATTATAAAGTTGCAATTGTGCGGCAACGTGTCGGACTCCCGCAAAAGAAGCAACGAATAACAGCTATTTTATTTACTTTTTGTTTTCTCATTATCAATATTTTTTTTTTTTTTTTTTTTTTTTTTTTTCGTGGAGCAGGCTGACGTGGCCCTTCGTCGCTAAAACGTTCCAACGATAATTAGTCGCTGTGTCACTCAAACACAAACACGCCTGTGTTGCCTGGATATAAATATTCAATAACATATCTCGTCGACGTTTATCGATGGTCAGTTTCAACGAGTCACGAAATCATTCGAGTGTACGCAATCAATGTTTAATAATAATTATATGTCGACCACTCGTGTTGCACCTCGTCTCGAAATAATGTCGAATATTTTCTTCGTCATTCCCACGGTTATTCTCAATTCCATTATCGTTTTGCACGTTTTGTCATATTTTATTTCGACTGGAAACGTAATCGAGAGCTTTATGTGCCATTGGATGATTCGAGCTTTTAAAAATTCTATAGCAACGGCTTTCAATATTGTCGGTCCGTTTGCAATAAACTTTTTTTTTTTTCTCATCATCATCTTCGTATTGTCGAGGCTCTTCAGTTTTCCAATCGCCATTCGCTGTTTACTTTAGGGCAGCCGAAGCATCTCATTCGTATTTTCCAATCGAGACGAGAAGCACCTGCTGTGGACGTCGACTACGTACACTCACCATCATTTGTTTTTCATTAATTGGTTATCACGATCGTTTCGATTGATCAGTGCTTCTACATAATCTCTCACAATGATCGAACAAGTTTCAATTCTATCGGGGAACTCGGTCGATTTTATAATTATTATCATTATTATTCTATGCGATCCATCGTCGAATTCACATTCACCTCTGCCTTTCTCGTTATTCTCTCTCTCTCTTTCTCTTATCACTTTCGCGAATATCTCTTATCTTCATTGGACTGAGTGTACATTGCAAAATGACTCGATAACATTCTCAAAATTGAATCAGCTGCGATAACCCACATCTGTATTGATGAACCTCCAGACCTTGCAAAGTTTACAAAGTTCTTCGCTCCTCATCTTATTCCCTGTGTAGAACCTTTAAACTTTTCCCTACTTAAGCACGATTTAGGGCGAAGCCTCCCCTTATTCCCCCTCGACTTTATATTAGTTTGCTTCTCCAATGTTTCGCACACCTGCCTAATCAATCTTCATCAAAGTGAAAAATATAAATGTGTTGTTTGAAATTTCAATGTCAAACCATGTTCACCTTAATAGATTACCGATTTTCTTAATGACAGTTTACTTTAGAAAATTACAAAATCGAAAGCTCTCATGTTAGTCAGCTTACGATCTTCTGGACTAAATTCATCTTTGGTATTAAATTATTGTGAATTTATACAAAACTTGTAACTCGATATTTCAGGATTCATGAGAATTAAGGTGTCAACTGACATTTGGCAAAAAATATCACGAAATTTTCGTAACTTTGTAACTTTTCCCTACCTACAGATGATTCGAGGCGAGGCTGCCCTTTTTCCCCTCAACTTTATATCACTATGCTTTTTCGTTAATTAAAGCTGAAGTGGTTCAATCTCTGATCTTCGATTCAGTGATTCAATTTATATTTAACATTAATTTTTTTTACCAGAACGTAATCAAATTAACGCCAAGACAATGTTAACTGTGGTAGTTTAATGATTTTATAAACCATGTCGAACCTAATTAACCTCTGATGATAGATTAGTTCAAATTTATGTAGAAAATTGCAATCAGGTAGAGTACAATTCGTACGATTTAGTGTGGTTATTGCTTTGAGCTTTGAAAAAATTATCATAAAATTGGAACCACTGGATCGATTGAACTTGCCGACCTTGCAATGGTCTTAGCCGAGTTTGCAGACTTCTCGCCTCCTCATCTCCTCCCCTCGGCCAATTCGGGTGGAGAGAACGAGACAAAGAATGGAGAACTCTGGAAACTTTGAAACTTTTCCCTACTTACTGACGATTTAAGGTCCCCCCGCCCCCTTTTCTCCCTCGACTCCATACAGCGTTTATTATTTCAGCGTGTTGCACACTGGTCTAATCAATCATGATCAATGTGAAAAATATAAATGTATCGTATACCCAAGAGTCTAACGCTGAGAAAAATGAAATTGACATCGATCGATCGGCCGGGCGTATGTGAATAGTGAATATCGACGATGAAGTGAAAGCATATGTGAGAGTGAAACTTTGAAGAGCGCTTGTGAGTCGATATTCAAAGCCCACGTCGAGGTTTACACGTATTCTTCCCTTACGAGCCATTTCCACCAGGACCTGTCACACCATTTTACCGGTCGAATGAAAAATAGGCTTTGCGTAGTAATCCACGGGTTGAAAGTCGCCTGATAGCAGTCGACCTGAGGCCTCTAATCAAAATTCTAGCTGTTCCTCTTATCGTCATAATACGATGGTGCTTTGGCCCTGTCCGGACGTTGGCTCGTGGTTGGATGGGGTTGATTGGCCCGCGTGCGATCGGGAGCAACAGAGTGGAGGGCCCCTTCGAATATCGCCTTCCATCGGGGGGTGGGAGGGAAGTGTAGTCGAATTGAAATACCCCGGCGTGGAACCGGAAGCCCGGCGCGCCTAATAGTAAAATCAATGCCTCGGCGGCTCGTTCGTTCTTCTTGAAACACGCGGCACACGAAACCGCCGCCTTATTCGCCGGACCATTTCAAACAGATTTTGCGCGAGCCGCTTCTGTGCGAACTTGGCGAGGAGTTTCCCCGAGTTTCCGCTCGAGAGCTTCTCAGCTTTCCCCGCTATTTCGGAACCGTGTGTTTGATCCTTGAAGGAGCTTCGCCCGTCGTCCATAATTCCACCCGAAGCGATCTCCATACTCCAATCGTCAAATATCTTATATCCTAACAACTAACGGCCGGATCATGTCTTCATATTGAAGATAGCTGGAGTTGCGCTCGGCCAAAACCGAGATTGACACGCCAATTTGGCGATTCAACGCTCGTCAGGATCTTCTTCAGGTTTGTCGGTTGCAAATACGTATTGGCAATTCAAGAGAAAGAGGTTCATACAATGAGGACATGATGACTCGCGAGTATTTTCAATCTAGAGACTCTATGGTCTGACACATTATGTTATCAATGTTATATTGACTGCTTCGATGTTCAAGAAATCTAATTGATATCCCCACTTTTCGGACGGTACATCTTTATCCCAAATAAATCGTGAGATTCGCATACTCCTCTGCCAAATGGTACCAAATAAATAGCTCTCATTGAATCAAGGTTTTGGCTCCGCGCTCTCCAACAACCTTAAAAGCACACTTTTTCATCTTCCTCTCTAGTCCATTTCTCTACAATCATAAAATCTCGCCTTCCTTCTAATCGTTATCCCTAATCTGTTGTCCTCGCGGTTGGGTTGACGTTGTTGTGTCCGGGTCGAATTTGGTGAAGTAAATTCCGTGGGGATGGGCTAGCGAAACAAAATCTTGAAAAATCACGCTGATTCGGAAGACAAATTAATCGTTGGAATTCAAGACATACCCAAGGATTATTCGGATGGAAAATGAACATTTGGAATGCACGTTACATTCGCAGAACTAAAACGCAAGTTACTGATTGGATTTTTCACTTGAAGCGGGAAACCGAGGCGCGATGGAATTTTTTTTTTTTCTCACACTTTTATCAATCATGCATCCTTCCTTCGTTTTTTTTTTTTTCATATTTCTCTCTCTCTCTCTCTCTCTCTCTTTATCACTCGTTCTTCGCTATCTGTTTCACTCAACGACACGTGGACGTCTTCTTGCTCATCGTAATTTAACGAAGCCATCGAAGCTCGTGGCTCTCTATACGAGGCTCCAGTATTCCAGAGCACGTTATAGTATATCTCTGGAATCTGGAGCCGCCAAAGCTACGCTTTGGGTTCTCGCCAAAAGCCTGATTCATCGTGGGACGACGAGTCCAGTGACTCGAGGAAGAGTTTCTTTCGTTGCCATTGCACACTCGCGCGATTTGACCCTTTCCACTTGGTAGACGCGCTCGTCCAGCACCAAACCAAGACTCGCAACGTCTTCACAATCCTCAGCATGATTATCGGACAATCGGCGAGCTTCCGATGAACAACTGCCGAAGAGACCTTTGATACGTGAAGAGCGCCATTGAGATTAGGACTACGATGACAAAAACGCGTCTTCCATGGTTCGAGGAGAGGCTGACCGAACCAGCGAGCCACCACAATGCTCGACAGCCTCCCGGCGCTGCGCTTATCCCTCTTTGAATGGCCGCTGGATGCTCGCCTGTGAAAATTAATTTCATTCATTTCTGTCAATTAATCTCTTAAGCTTCTCGATAATGGAAATTCCATATTCTACAAGGGATTATTCATTGAATATTTATGGTTATTATTGCTAGAGCTTACAATCCTGTTACACGTGACAAATCTGCACGATTTTATTTATAAAGAATAGGAGAGAGAGGGACTCGATGTGTCACTATTTTATCAGTCAATTTATGATTTTAGTGTAGTAGTGCAATAAAATAATACCATTCACAACAGATTATTGAGAACTCTATATAATACAGCTGAAAACATTACTGTGAAAATGTCGTAAATATTTTAATAATCAGTAATGACACATTATTTTGTAGCAAATAAATGTTATATCAGTATAACAAATATCAATTTAATTTTAATTGAGCATTTAAATATCTGTTTTGATTTTTGTTCAATATAATTAGCTAATTAAGTCCAAATTTTATTATACGATAGTAATGGAATAATAATTTTAGTTACCATTGAGAACGTGAAGGGTGACACTCGCGCTGTCGAGATTACTCGGGGTACAGGTGTAATTCCCCGAGTCCTCGGGCCTCGCGTAGTTTATAATGAGGCTGCTTTCGAAGCTATTGTCCAAACGGGTCGGCGGAATAATATCCAGCTTCCCTAACTGATCACTCAGCACCCGATCACCCTTGTGGTACCAGAAGACGTAGGATGGCGCTTCCAGTGACTGGTTTATCACGCAGCGCAATTTTACCGTGCTTCCTGTTCTCACGTACCTGTCTCGGTCTCCCAGTATTTGGATCTTTGGCACTGTTGATCACACAGATTAATAAATCGATTGTAAGATTCTTTAATTGATTGCGCCATAAATAATTACATATTTCTTTCCACTGCAACTATATTTTTTTAGGACACGTAATCACCAATCACAAGTTATCAGGACATCGGTCAAATTTATGTTTAATTTTTAATTATCGTTATGTAGCAAATTGTAGTCGGACAGCTATTAATTCACAATTGTTGGAGTGTTTACTGACATTATTGAAATATTCACATTTTTTATAAAATTCGAACCATCCAAAAGATTTTCACAAAAGTTAACAGCAATTATAGTTTAGTGATAGTGAAGCTGTACATAGAATTGCAAAAAATATTTCTACAAAATCTGAATTTTTTGATATACTCTTGCTAAAGTTCACATTAATAGTGTCTCAATATTAGGGAATAAAAACGAATTTTTTCAGATTAAAGAAAATGTCACAAAATTTCAGGAGCGGCCTTCATCTACTCTCCCCAAAGTCCACGTCAATTGCGCTTTAGCATTAGTCCGTTTTTACACAAATTCACAACTCGACATCTCGCAACGTGTGTTAAGTAGAACGTAGAGATAAACTTTACAAAAATAACAAAACACCATACATTGTTAACCATGGTTGTGTTGTATGCTACAACCGAATGAAGCCAAATGTAATTCACTTATATCAGTAATCTTATCTACGAAATTCAAGTCTCATTGTTAAAAACATTGTCCGAGCTAGGAAACCGAGAAAAAAATCCCCACCCACGCATTTAGTGCCAAATCAATTTTCCCAACATTTTACACCGTGCGTATCCCGACACGAGAATCGCGAAATTGGGTGAGTAGGCAAAATATCAAAGTTCTTTATGGCCACTGTCTGACAGCTGGGACGATAAAAAGGTGATAAAAGAAAATTTTCGAGATCGGTAATGGCGCTCCACTTACCAACGACATTAAGGTGAACCAAGTGGCTCATTTTGGGCTCGGTGGAGATCTGGCACTCGTAATCACCCTCGTCCCTCGCCTGAACGTATTTCACCTGCAGTGTCCACGTTTCCGTGCTATCGACGAACATCGCTTGAAATCTCTCGTCAGCGATGAACATGACTCTATCAACTGACAGGATGTGGGCGTCCTTCTTTCTGACCCATGACACCTGCTCAACAAACAAGCGCATATATGTTAGCGAATGGCAAATTGAATATCAGCGTGGAGTGTGTGATTTATGATACCCTCGGGAAACGTGCTCCACATCGCTGAAGGGTTTTATAATAAATTAAAAAGGAGGGTCCTAATCATACCACAAGGAGGCTCGTACAGCGGGCCATTAACGTGCTTGTAGAATCTACCGTTCACATTTAATTATAGTCCGAGATAGCGCGAGCTCCTAACTTCGTACGCCACCGATGTATATACATATACATACAATCTTCGCTATAACCACCCACACTTGTACAATGTACGATTCGCCCCATACAACACCGTGATTATTATAATTTGCGTGCTACCGGATACTTTGCCGAAGCCGAGCACTAAATTTTCTCGTTACTGCGTAAAGGTCACTCGCATATACCGTCAGAACCACCTCTCGAAAATAATACAAAGAAGAAAGGAGCAGAAAAAAAACGTGTTCCCAAAAGACTATTAGATCCATTTCCTACACGAAATAATAAAAATCTACAACAATATAACCCCCATCACCGATGGAGTTATGGACGTCGTAAATTAAAACATTCCAAGATTCTTAATTAGTCGCAGTTTGTGCGTCACGCTTCCTCAGCCCCGAAGGGGCATAAAAACCCCAGGGGTTGATTTTTTTTTTCTTTTTTTTTTTAATAGCAATAAAAATTTCTCTTTCGAACTATTAAAACACGCGATACACGAATACTCCTGCATCCGAACAAAATTCATCGCGATTTTCCAAGACATTTACAACGTGTATAAGCTGTTTCATGTCACTATTGCGAAAGACTCGTGGGGCGGACGGAGTGGGACACATAAAATGACATAGAGATACACGGGGAAAAAGGGAGAAATAAAAACGTTGATGGCAGCCGGACGAGCGGCTTTCACACGCGATCTTCCGGCTGTAATAAAAGTTGCCCAGCCGCAGAAAGTTTCGTGTTCTAATTGCGCGTGTATTCACAATGGGCCAAGGGGGTCGTGATGCGAGGTGCTCCGCAGTCTCCTTGCTATATAACAACGCCGCTGCTTTGACTTAGACGTGCGCATGTATATACATACATAGCTATGGGTATATGTATATATGGATGCATAAGCTGTAGGGACAACTATTCCGTTCAGAGTCCGCCCGGACAGTGGCGACGTTAGACCGCGAGACTTTCGGGAAGTGCTTGCACCAGCTTCGAAAACTAACGACTACACGAACAGACGTGGGAGTGAGAGACGCTGGCCAAAGTCCCAATTTCGGTGAGGGATCCTTTGTACCTCGCGGTGCGAGGTGAAAGGACCACGAAGGGCGGAGAGGATCTCTCGGCGCCGCTGCTTCCAGTACCGCTGACCCCTTCCCCCGTTTCGTTTCCATGAAAATTAATTTCGCGGAAAAAGCCTTCAGCTTTCACTCTTTTTCTCTCTTCCGACTGGTATCTTTCTCTCTGTGTCGCTCGCTTTCAAAGCGAAGTATACATGCGAAATAAAAATTTGCGTTTCACAGAAAGTCCTCGACCGATGGAAAAGGACTCGACGTCCGGAATAAGGCCCTGGAGAAACGGATGGAAAAATAGTTGCACGGAAAACCGGTCGTCGAGATCGCCCGTCGGTTTCAGAGACTGAGAGTGCATCTATTTGCGGACCAGGCCAGTCCGTGAAAAGATAGCCTTCATCGAATACGCGGAATCTCGAGTTTCCTCTGCGATACCCGAGAGTTGATATCGAAAATTCTCATATTTCCTGTGTCCACGCTTCCCCGAAAGACCCAGATTATTGGATTGTGTTTTTTTAACAGAAAATATAGGACGAGAGTTTGGAAATAAAGAACAGAAAATTAAGGAATTCGAATGCGATGGTCACACAGTAATTATGTAAATGTCCACAAATGACTATCTTATATTATGCATTTTATATAAAATATCCACGTACGGCCGAGATTCAAAATAGCGAATGACTAAAATGGCGAATTTTATAATGATGGCCATTTTAAATGCAGACGTTCATTATATTGAAATTCGCTATTTTAGCTACTTTGGTAATTTACTATTCTAACCCCTCACCCGTGAGGATAATTTAATTTAGTTAAACATATGTCAGTTCTGACGTTGTCCAATTGGAATTGGTATGATAATTATTTAGCAAGTTAATAAATTAATTGACGTGTGTACAACTATTGAAACTTCAATCTTCAAACTATGAATCCTATTTTCGTAATTACTGGAAAACTTCGCATATTTTTTTCGATTTATATAATTATCCGTGGCTCATAATTCAATGAAAGCTTATTAATCATGACTGCAATGACCTACAATTTACCGGTCGTATCCAGACTGTACGAGTACTTTGTTGCTGCGATTTCATCTCGTTCACAAAGTCCGGTGTCCGGTGGATTTGCGATATTCATGAGAATTGAATTTCGGTAAAATTATTCGTTCCATTGGCTGATGACCCAGTTCGATAAGAAATGAAGGAGTGGTCGAGCAGCGCAGGCGAATCCTAGATTACCGAAGTCCGCCAGGATTAGTCTAGGAATATCGATGATATCGTGCGGCGAATGGCGAGTGTTATGTGCCACGTTTTCCCTAATATATATATCTATATATATACTACCCTCGAGTCTCTCCAGTCAAGTGAAGGATCGTGATCAGACGTGGCTCTTTTTACTTAGCGTGTAGTCAGACATAACTCCAAGAGAGCCCCGACAATGGCTTGGTTGTCGTCATCCTCATCGACTATTCATTTTCAGTCACGTGAAAGCTTTTCCCAAATTTCAGAATTATTGGTATTTTTTTTCTTTTTTTCTAGAAAAAGTGGAAGAAAAGTTCAGAAATAAAAGTACCTATGAATTATGGAAAACGACAAAATTGAAATTTCCGATTCATATTTCAAAATTGAACGCATGATAATTATATTAAGGTATTCCGAGCGCGAAGGTGCGGGTTTTGAGGGTCCCTGGGTGGGGCCCCTTATATTATCATGAATCTAACGCTGTACTGCCATGAAATGATTTGAGAATCTTTTCAAAGGTCGTATTATAAACACCGTAATGTACAAAACAGACCGTAGTTTTGTTATTCAAAATAATTATACAATTTTTCAAATCTTACGGGCCTGAGTCCTCACGAGCGATCTGGCAACGTTTTCCTTGAACGAATGCCTATCTCTGCTGAACATAGTACGTCAAGGGAGTTGCACTAATTGCATTATTAATGTGAATTATTAACAGAAGAATGAGACTGGTTTTGGCGTTAAAAAACATTTTTTTTATTTCGCGCGTATCGCCGACGTAGGTTATAAGCACAGCTGACAGCGTACAGCGTTGCACCTAATCTTCCGCAGTTTCTCGACTCAAGCGAAGCGTGAGGATCAAACCCTTCTACCCTCTTTCTATTCAGGGTGAAGTTGGGTAAAACTTGTTTGCCATCGTTATCATCTACTGCTTGTAATCAACCATTGGGTTGGTTTTCCGAAATTTCGGAATCGGTGCTTTTTTTGTAGAGAAAATGCAGGCGAAGATTTCAATATTAGAAACGATGTCAATTATTCAAAATCATGGGACTGAAATATGCTGTGCCAAGTCAATGGACATATATAAATAATCCAACAATTGAAACAGTATCTTATGTTGCATTCTGCATTTTTTATAAATACCGCGCATTAAACAGATTGACTTTGATAAGACCGAAAAACTCGACGCATACTTACTCAATACTTAAGCCCGTAATAACTGAATCCAGTTGTTAAAACGTTTTCCTCCAAATTCTCCTATTTTAATCGCGGTCCATTTTTTGGAGTTTATTATCGATCATTATCCGTCGGTACTGATAAGTCAATAATTATAATAATTTTAGTCGTTTATAAGAATTATGAAAATTTCGTAGCCGTCGAGTCATGATTTTTTTTTTGGCTATGATCGCTACACTTTACAGTGTTTCCAAATTTTGCATATTTCACTGCTATATTTTCTTGAGTCTCTTGCAGTCAAGCGGAGGGTCGTGATCAGACGTGGCCCTATCTACTTAGCGTATAGTCGGACAATACTCCAAGAGTCTCGACGACGGAGTCGACCCGCGTCGTCGACTTGCTTGCCTACACTCTTTGCCAACTGCTGCCAAGGGATAAGAGCAAAGAGGTGTGGCGCTTATCTCAAGTTTCTCTCGAACCCCTTGACCGTTACTACCACCAATCCTTGGCAACTCAACTTCCGCACCGACACGACTACATCAAGCACGGATTTTCAGTATGAAGCCAAGGAGTTGAGTTTTTGTTCGAGTAAACAGGAACGTAGTTCCTGGTACGATAACGAAAATATTCCTCCAAATATTGTCGGAGATTCGATAGTGAAAGTTTTGGGTACCTCGGGACGCGACGTACCGGAAGTTGATGACGGAATCGTGTGGCACGAAGGACAATGGGTGGACCTTACTCCTTTTGAAAAATTGAAAATATTTGTTGGGCCAGAACTGTTGTTAAGGCCAAAAAGGAAAAGCCAAAACAATTCATAAGAAAAAAAAAAGCTGTAATTCGTACCCTTTTTTGAAAAATTGGTAAAGTAACATTTTTCACACTTGTAGTTTTAAGAACAACTCGGTGAACAAATTTAAGTGATCGATGTCTTACTTTAGCTGCCAAAAGTGGATTCGGATTTGAATGTAGGGATTTTTATCTCAGGCCTTTATGACCAAATTATGATTTTAAATATGTGGATAAATCTTTATATATTAATAAACGTACTGAATAATTGGTTTTAGTGAATCCAGTTTCCACTGCGTTCAGAATTCCTATACTCAAGCCGGAATACACTTTTCCTCAGATAAAATAAGACGATGAATACTAAAATTTGTTCGCCGGTTTGTTGTGAAAGTTACGACAAATTAATAACATTACTTTTTATTTGTTAAGATTTTTAAAAAGAAGGCCATCATTAATACATTGCTTTAATTAAGACGATGAATACTAAAGTTTGTTCACCGGTTTGTTGTGAAAGCTACGACAAATTAGTAACACTACTTTTTATTTATAAGATTTTTTAAAAGAAGACCATCATTAACACATTGCTGTGAATGATTTTTTGTAGATGACTGAATCCTCTGAAAACCAGAATTAGGTTATTTCATGGTTTATATTGCACCAGTGAATTGGAGAAATTTTTTTTTTAGGTACTGAAGACAAAATTAACGAATGACCAAAAAAGTTTCTAATCTCCAGACGTATTATCAGTTATCAATATTGGTTTACCTGCAAAATTGGGTGAAAATATCACAAGCGCCCCGTGCCAAAATGTGTAAAAATAAGATCGACCGTTTTTTCGATAATCAGTGACAAAAACTAGAGGTGAGATATTTTTATCGACTCGAAACGAGAAAATTTCATGTGCTTGCCTCTCTCTCTTTGTCGATGGTCCCAAAAAAATATTCAAATCGTCGAGTTGATGAGAATACGTTTTTCACAAATGAACAATTAAAATTGTGCATTTATGTTGAACTGTGTGATTTTGAAAAAAATTAATTCTCCACTTTTTTATCGGCCAAGGACCTGATTAATTGGAGTTTTAAAAGCGTATATTAAGGACACAGAGGTAGCGTAAAAAAAATTCGAATAATAGAGACTGAGAATGAAACGAAAAAGAATATAAAAATGAGGGAAAAAAATTGCAAACATGCATACGAGGAGCACATTGTTCTGGATGCACTGTATACTCACCGATTTATTTCCAAGCTGGCGCACTCTGCACGGCAGGAAGGCGTGGGTGCCGAGCTGAGCGGTAAAGTTTTTTGGGTTGTTCGTATCGAAATAGGGTCCCGTGTAGAGGCCCGTGTATCTCTTTACCAGCGAATGCGATCTCGTGCTCACCCCTGTAAAAGTCAAAAGGAAAAACATAAAAGTGTTAAGCCTCGTTAACCGAAGAGAATTAGCATATGAATAGGTCACGAAGGCACCGAGCCAAGAAAGGATTATTTTCACCCACCACAGACATCCACACGTAACAACTTTTACTTTAATACCGATTACAATTTTCATGAAATAACATCCGAGAATGGCAATGCCACTGACGGAAAAACATTTTTCAACAAAAGTGAGCATTTTTCCATGAATTTCAATTCGGAAAAGTTGAAATTATAAAGTGGTTTTAACATTAAAAAATGTTTACATTTTTTAATACGAAAATTGTACAGTAACACATTGTTTAAAGCTGTTTTACCTAGCGAATTTGTATTTTTCATAAACATTGTGTCTTCATGTGTATAAGACGCTCAACAATCAGCGAGCAGATTTGCATCTTACTTCATTAAAGAGAGTTTGCATTAGTAAAGGAAAGTCAAGTAACAATTGATAATATTCATTAATGCAAATTAAATTTTTTACTTGCTGCTGTTAAATGACAATGCAAAGCCTATTAAAACAAAAAACAGTGAAAGTGAAAAGTTCAGCTATAAAAAAAAATCAAAATACGCGATACGTGGAAATCAAACCCTTAATGAATTAATTTTTTTTGCAAATCCATCCCTATTGCTATTGATCTCAGTTACGGTCACATGTAAAAATATAAACAGTCTTCTTTCCGGCGAACTGACGTGTTCAACATTAAGCAAACAATCGCAAAACCTTGAAACTAATTTCTATGGTGTAAAGCACAGTAACCACTGAATACCATTGAGTAACACAGACCGCAGTGTTTTTTTTTTTTTTTCTTCTACATTCCTGACGATAAACCCGACAACGAGACTCGAATAACAAAGACTCTCTGAATAGCGGGCATGAAAAAGGCTTAATCGACACTCAGCCAGTAGCACAATAAAAATTTGAATGCAAAAGGAAGTTCCGGGGGACGCACTGGCCATTTTATTCCGTTCTTCCTTATGAATATTACACCGAGAAGAGTGCGCGCGGATCAGCGATGTATTTCAACGCTTTCGGGAAATCTCTCCGGTGCGTTTATAAGCGTAGAAAGGCGTTAATATCCCCCCCTTGATTATAAATATTTAAGGAGCACTCCGGCATCACGGGGTAGCTCTTTCTGTTTATCTTTCTCGCTGCTTTCGCGTCTCTATCCGTCCTATCTCTCGCAGCTACTACTACTGGCTGCTGGTATACCGGAAGTGCTCGCTCTCTGGAAAGCGAAGCCCAGGCTAGAAGCGGCATCCACCCAATAAGAATAATCCGGTCGGGGAATAATCCAATAATACTCGGTGGAATTCTCCGTGCGGGCATACGGGAAGAATGGAGGATATAGCGAGGACAGAAAGAGACTGGCGATATCTCTATATACGTTTCTCTCAGCTCTTCGCTCGCCTGTCCTCTTATTCCATGTCCTCTCTCTTTCTCTGTAGAGAGGCTCAATACATTCTGCTACATTCTGTCCTCTACTTTTCAAGGTAAATCCCATCGCTGCATGGCCCCGGATCCTTTCTTCGCCTATGAAACGCTATAGCCACCGGTGCTGGTACAGTGGGTAGCTACTGTCGTGCGGAAATGGATACTAATCCCGGGTCTCAGGCCGAGGGTTCTTCAGACGCGGATCAAGCGCGGCCGCCTTTCGTTTCTAGCAGTGCACACCGGTGCCCTGGACGACAATCTCTCTATCTGGGCTCCATGCTTCACTCGCTCGATTCCCTCGAAGCCCTCGTAACACTCGGAAAGACTTATAATTTGCAAACTCGAATCGTCGTTGGATTAAACTTGCCAGGAGTTTTTATCGCGTAACAAGCATCGATTTGTTTTTTCTCTTTCTCGCGCTTTCTCTCTATTGAAATCGTCAAGGAATAGGAATTTCACTTTCTTCCCAAGATTTTGTCGAGGGATTAGGTTTTTTGCTTATCTGCAAGCTCGTCGATAAGAATATACCTTTGTATCGATGCTTAAAGAAAAAAATAAATAAACAAGCTGTTCGAAAGATTATTGATAACAAATTGTGTTTATTTTTTATAGCGAGAATATATGTGAAAAATTAATAGTAATAGTTTGGCTTAAGCTTTTATTGGTAAACCAAAAGCTTTCACTGTTAGGGGAGGACGGATTGAAGTCAATTTGTACTTTGGACGTTTAGTGAGCTATTGTAAGAACTTAATACCAATATTTATCGCTTGGAGAGTAGTAATTAGCACGATTCATTCGAATATGAAACGTAAAAAGGGCGACGTGGAAATGTGTGTTTTTTAAAAAATAAAACTGCCAATTGCTGCTCGAGGTAACAATTTATTTGTGAGAGCCTCGTAGTTTACTCGCTCGATTCCCTTGATGCCCTCTTAACACTCGGAATAACTTCCAATTTTCAAATCACTGTTGGGTTAAGCTTTTCTCGACTCTTTATCCCGGCATTTTTTTTTAATTCCACTAAACCCCTTCAGCTATATTCGAATGTAAATGCCCGTGAAGGGTGACCGAGTGTCGCGTACGAGAAACAATTGAGCATATCGGATAAAAATTTTGAAAAACAATTTTATTTTTGATCCTACGTAAGCTCAATCCAGCCCAATTACAAGTTTGTCCTGCATGAGAATACGTCAAAGACTCAGAAAACGGCCTTCCGCTCAACACTCAAGCGGTCACCGATCCACGTACTGACCGCGGATCGAGCTGCTCAACACCGAACGCCCGTTGCCATCGATGATAATAATAAACAATGGATTATTTCTCTTATCCGGCGCACATTTTATCAATTTCACACGTAAATTGTCAATATTTGACCGAGCATTGGCTCAGGGTGCCAATATCAACCCGAGTATTGGCCGTTTCAGGTTTATCGGCAAAACCTACATGGGTGAATAGAAATTTAACTTTTTCATGAAGAATTCACCTTTTTTTTTTAGAATTTACATGTTGAATTTGGGCAGTAAAGTTTGATAACCAAAATCAATTGTGGCCAATCAAAAAACGATTTTTTCGTTAAATGAGATTATTTTTTAAATAATGAATCGCACTCTGAAAAGCAAAATTTTTCGCGATGGTATTTTGAATCGAACTCGCAACTTTCTTTCGCAAATCAATGACTATTGCCATTTTCCGGGTTAAGAACGGATCCACATAATAGTCCTCCATCACTGTCAATTAGTGCATTTAACTTTTAATAAGCCATTGTAAGAAGTTAGTACTAATATCGATGACGTTGAGTACGGCGACTCCCCTGATATCATTGAATCGCAGAGTTATTTATTCATCACCCATTCTTTAAATATCAAACATGGATAATAGAGCGTTTTATCACTAGCACTCAATTCCCTCGAATCCCTCGTAACGCTTAGAAACAGTAAAATGTGCGAGCTCCGATCGCTGAACCATTAAACTCTCCAGGAGTTTTTATCGCCTAACGATCGATATTTTTTGCCTTCGGATTCCATTAAATTCACCCAGGTGATTCTTCAGACGAAGAATAAAAATGTCATGCCAAGAATATGTGCTGCCCCTTGAATAAAGCGTTTTTTTTTTGCTAAATTCGTACGGTACATTCGCATGGTGACTTTCGACAAGAAAATGAACTTTGTCGCTTGGAAAATGGTAAAGAAGTACGTGATCCTTTTTGGAAAAAAGCTCAGCAAAAAAAGTACCACGATGGTAATTCTTATGGGGACCTTTATTTTTTGCGTATCTGTCGCTGATATTATTCTTGGGGCTTAATGATTGATCGACTAATATAAATAGTCCTCCATCACCGTCACTTACAACATTGAACTTTGCATTAGCTTTTGTAAGAACTCGATACCGATATTTATGGCGTACAGTGCAGTAACTGCGGTAATGTCAACGGATAAATGTAAATCTCGGTAAAGTTTTATCTCTTCGAAGAGCTACCATTAAAAAAAAGGTACGTTTTATCTCTAGAACGTGGTTCTCTTGAAATCCTCATAAAACTAGAAAAGACTTACAATTTGCGAACGTAAATCGCTGTTTCATTGAGCTTTTCATGAGCTTTCGTCGCGTATTGATAATTGTCGATTTTTTGTTGTCTTCCGATTCCATTAAATTTACTGAACTGACGCTCTTTCGATGCAGGTGAATGCAAATGACCTTTCAACTGTGTACGACGATACATTTTATTTGATTAGCAGTTATTTTCCTCCCACAATAATAGCCGACATTGTGATTAATTTTCTCGGTGGTTTCAGTGGAAACTCATAAACGCACGATTTATTATTCATAAAATGAAATGCAACTGCAACAGGTGTCGGAATATTGTTGCCCTGCGGAAGTAAATTGATATCGTACCGCTAACCAATATCAATGTACGCGTATTCCTATTTCCATTTTAATAAATCGCACGAATTTTAACGTCTCTTTTTACAAGTCTATACCAACACCTCCAGATATTTCAGGTATGCAATAAATAACTCCAAAACAAAACGAATTATCGCATTTTGTTATAAGCAATGTGATGTCCTAGACTCGGTATGAAAATATATATATATATATATATATTTAAAACAGTCACAAGCATTTTCAGGGTCAATTCGGTTCATCCATGTAACCTGAATCTTTCGACAAGTTGAAATGGGCGAAGGAAAATTGTGTGAGGCAAGTACAAAAATTTGAGTTGTGCATTTTTTTACTTCTCCAGGGTATGCGAAGTAATTTTGTTATGTGAGTTGTCGTCTGTGCAATTGCAACACAATTTTTGGTGACTTAGATCCTTGATATTGTGTTACAGAAGGATTTGTCAATCGCCAGTTGTATTCGATAAACTTTGGAGGACTTCGTGGCAAAATATTCAAGGAAGTTTTTTTAAAAGTGTAACTAATCCAAACGAACTTCTATTTTTGGGATCGGTTAAATTCGTGACCGTTTTTTAACCAAAGTTGTATGTTTAGAAGTAATTTAGTAATTTAGTTAGTAATTTTGTTATGTAAGTTGTCGTCTGTGCAATTGCAACACAATTTTTGATGACTTAGATCTTTGATATTGTGTTACAGAAGGATTTGTCAATCGCCAGTTGTATTCGATCAACTTTGGAGGACTTCGTGGCAAAATATTCAAGGAAGTTTTTTTTTTTAAGTGTAAGTAATCCAAACGAACTTCTATTTTTGTACGTACATTGATTCTCTTTGAATCTGCAATTGTGAATGATTTTGTTACCGATCACGGTGATTCTAGGCAATTTTACCAAACGTTATCTCTCAGAACCCGTTGACAGTAGTCTCTACGTATACTTGTGGAAGTAAGTCAACAATTTATTTGCATTGGTCAATAATTCCGTGGTTGCTTTTAACCAACTTCGCGATTGCTCCGATTGCGCCATTTTTCCCTGCGGTCTTGTATACGTGTTGGATTCTTCGAGGCATTTAAAGTAATAGACACGTTCTATACGTTCAAAGTGCAGAATGGACACATCGATAGCATCGCGCCACGCTATCAAGAAAATAGATCGTGTGCATTGCGCAAAAATACATGCTACCGGTAACACGTACAACCGCTTACGTATCAACGGTAAAGGGTTTGCACAACAGGGGGTAGGTCGTCAGTGCAGGCAACGCAGCAGTAAAATCCCAGTAAACGGAAGGCATAGTCGTCCTCGGAAACGTATATTTCCCTTGAGGGAGGATTACGGGTAAAAATGGAGGTAGCGAGGCAGAGCGAAAAAGGCAAAGTCCAGTCACATCGAAAGACAGAAGAAAAATAAAACAGATGGGAAAACGTGAAAAATGTTAAAATAGAAAGTAATAACAAAAAATAAATTTAAAAAAAGCACAAAAAGGGAGAAGCGGAAAACTGCGATAGGAAAAGTGGCGGTGTCAAGGTGGCGCAAACGAGTCTATGGTTATCTCTCTCCCATGCTTTTTTTCCGCCTTATTTGAACTGCTCGTAAATAAATTTACGGGGCGTAGAGGCGTTCACCAGCGCACACGGTTGACGCACCCTCCGCACACTTGGTGCTGCTCCTGTTACCGCTGCTACTCGATCTCGTGCGCACGAATTTATGGAATTTTCGAAGCGGTTTGACCCAGCGTTTCCATACGCTGAGCGACCCTTGTCGAGGATTTTGCTTTATCACCAATTATCGCTTTCACGAGGGCACAATTTTCCGCCCTCTCTGCTTGAACCCTCCGCGATCGGGCGCTTTTGTCATCGTTCAATCAACCCCTATCAACAACATCCAGATAAATATTTTTACTCGTGTGATAAATCGTCGCTATTCGATATCACACTCGTTGGAATATACTTTTTGTTTTTTTTTTTTTTTTTTACAATCATATTCACATTGACGTCAACGATCCACATAGTGCGCAATGGAAAATCGTATTATTCTAATCGGATTTTCAACGGCTTTCGATAACAACTATTTTTTCATACCCGCTTTTTTGTACCAACAGTTTTATTAAATGGAAATTTATTTAGAAGCCTCGGCGCGAAAGCTATCGGAAAGTTTTAATGAATTTTATTTTTCCGGCCGAGCGTTCGATGTAAACATTCAATTTAATTCACTTTTGGCAACGTGTTGCGGCTTGCGCCGGATTACGGAAAAGCTCTCGGCAAGTATAATCGATAACTCGTTAACTTTCACTCAGAGGTCGATCTACGGTGTTTGGCTACTTCAATTTGTACTCAGGGCGAAGAAGATTCGAAAAATTATTATTTCCCTTTTTTTTTTTTGGAAACCGAGAAATCTTCGATATCGGTGCATGCAGCTTTTGTGGATATTTGTGGAAACAAATATTTTGCTAAAAATACGGAAATTCCAATTTAGTTGTTACCGTGTACAGAATTTTTACAGTTTAAGTGTATATAAATATTGTGTCATTATATTGATGGTAATATGAGAAATACATTTTCCCGGTGGAGCATTTACTCCGTAAAACATGGAAATTTGAACAAATGCATTTTTTAAACTCGTATACCATGTGATTAAGCACAATTACGCGATTAATCGCAGGACCTCTTTATTGATTATAGAAAAAATGTCATAGAAAACCGAAACCTTTTATTCTTTCACATTTTTTGTGAAAAATTCTTTTTAAAAAATTTATTGAATTTATCGTATGCGTTGTAGGTAAAGATTTCGTTGTATGACCGTAAATATATTAATAGCAAAATACAAAATACAATATTCCGAATTGTTACTCTACAAAACATGTAAATTTGAACAAATCGCATTTCCGAAATGCTATTTTACGTGATTCGATTAACTGCGGTGTGATGCATGAAAAACTAATTAATTTGCTCATACTTGTTTAGTACAATTGCGTGCATAATCAGAAGGAATAATTGCGAAAAAAATAGCGGAGAGGGCAGAATGGATACCGCGGACTTTAAATCAAGTTGTATAAGTGGTAGTTATCGGTTTTCGTTTAATGTCGGACCTCATTTAATCATCCACATGAACCGCCCTCCCCTATCGTGTAATAGGGTGGTGTGCGTGAATATGCGTGTGTCATTACGCCCTGTGTTTTGATTGGTACAATGCAGATGTAGCACGGACTCGATGCTCTCCCAAACCAACACGAACCCACCAGATCTGGAATAAATGGACGGAAAGGTTCGCTGTGCGTGATCTGGTTTGCGCGATACGATATTAGTGATGCTGGGAATTACCCCCGCACTCTTTACGCCATGCACACTACTCGAATACCGTCAGGTACTACACTATGACATGCAGAGTGCAGTACGTCCCGAATGACCGCTCTCAATTAAGCCCTCGACAACTTTTTCATTTTCCTGATCCTTCGAAATCGAACGATTTCTCTCACCGCAACTCAATCGTAACAAGTTATCGATACCTTGAAAGGTCGTTATTTAGGTGCGGTTTTTTAAACAATTTGCTCACTCGTAGAGAAACCTTTTTTATTTTTATATTTTTTTAATATACTACAGTTTAATTTTAGAGTTCAGAAAATCGTTCGCTGCTTCTGAAATTTTGCGCGTTGATAAAGTCAAATATTTTTTTGATTCATAATTATTTTTAGTGAAAATGGAACGGTGCGATTTTAAATTTTTTATTTTTAATTTTTTTGGGGATGTAAAAAGTTTGAAACACGCTAATTAATGCAAATTTCATGTTAGCGAACTGAGACTTTTTAGACGAGTACATTTATGAGGAAGGTTGGCTAGAATCGAGGGGAGGTTCGAAAGTTGTGACACTTTTTTGAAAATAACTGAAATCAACTGAACCCTCATAGCAACCTCTAGAGAGCTGCTAGCCATTTCGCACTGAAATTTGGCACGCGCGCAAAGCAATCACTGTGCAATCGTACTGGAGAGTTTAATTGGAATTAATGAGGTGACTGACGTTTTATTGGACGTTTGATTTTTATACGGAATGTGAAACGCTGTGAATGCAGTAAATTATTCGACGAGCTTTAGAATTGACAATAATCGATTACGATTCTTTGAGAATTGATGTTGTCTGGATAGCAATAATACTCAAAATTTATACAACTTATTGTCATTTAGATTGAAAGTAAAACAAACACGAGATTTGCATATTGCTTCCTGATTTGTTATCTTTAACAAAATTTTCTGAAATGAAAAAGCCGAAATTCTCCAGTTTATATTCTCATAAAATAATTTGTCAATACCGAAAAAATAAGGGCGGCTCCCTTTTGTACCTTTCTGTCCTTCCCACACGGACATCTATTGTTATCAGTTGACAGTTTAATGTTATCACAGCAGTTTTCACCGATTGAGGACCAAAATTGTTTAACTGAATCTGCTGGGCACAGACTGTCAAAAAAATGTTTAGTTACGATACGTAATTACACACATAAATTATAAACAAAAAACATAGTTGAGCTGAAAAAAGATTTATTTCACATTCCATGTCGATGGAATTTTAATAAAGAAACGAAAATATTTTCTGGGTGTAAGTACCAATTTCGTAAATAATCTCGGAGCTGAATAATAATACTTCATCTTAATTACTGCAGCTTGGTTATTATTTACTTAATTAAAAAAAAAGAACAGGATATTATCCCTTCACTGGAACAATTTATGAGTGACAAGTTTCTGTTCATTCTGATACACGAGACAAATAGAAAAATAAGTGATTTCTGAATAAATCAATGTTCACTCTCGATAACATATTTAATTACGAATATTTGACGCTTTATTTCCCGCCGCCCACATTTCTTCGAGCTACAAGATAAGTCTCCAACCTCTTATCAACAAATAGGAGGTCAACGACACTGTGGCATAAACGAGTGATAAAATATATCACCAAACTTGGAGACCATCGAGACTGCCGTGTCACCCGATAAAAGCATTCCATCAAATCCACCCATACCCACATTCCCAACAAGTTATCGTGTACCTTCATCGAGAATTATGGAACCGAGCGGCCTTGCTATTAAAAATGGATGAAACGATCAGAGGTTGATCGTTATAATCGACGCCCCACTCAAGACTCTGAAGGTATAAAAATGCCGTCAGGGTCAGTAGGGTTAGAATCGTGTCCATGCTAATTTATTGATGGTGGATGTTATGACGAAGGCGCGAGGACGGCCCTCGAGCAATCTCAACGTACAGAAGGGTTGCCCTCTATCCTCGATCGTTTATCTGGGTTATCGAACTCGAATCAACGAGCGATGTGCTCTCTTCGTTGAAACCAGGCCAAGAATACTCAAACCTGAGCATCGGCAGTGGCGCATCACGTATAGGAAAAGTGATGTTGGTATCGAAGCCGGTGGGTTGTCACTGTAAATGACCTTTCACACGAGATGAAATCGCGTCTGGATTCACGAGTACGCTCCGGCAGCTCGTCGGCCGTAAAGGCCCGTCAGAATCCATTCAATCACGAAACCCGTCGGTATGCGGGGTAGAGGGCGCGTGGAAGCAGAAGAGGCTAGGAAAGGCGAGAACGAGGGGAAAAAAAAAGAAGCAAAGAGGAAGGAAAATATAGAAAGCCAAGAAGGGGTCGTGCGAAGAAAAAAAGGAGGCGGAGGAGGAGAGAGATAGATATAAAAAAGAAAGTGGCGTTGGGTGGAAGCGAGGAAGCGAGAAAATCGACGCCAGAGGGTGCCGGTCGTGGGGTTGCTGACGTTGGTGCTTGGTCCAGATCCGACACCTCGCGGCGCGAGAGAACCAACCCACGATACACGGTACACCCAGCCTCCATTTTCAAGTGCTGGTTTTTGCTGGTGGCAAGTGTTGTCGCTGAAGAAATAAGCGAAGAATGAAGTATATACGTATGAGCCCCTGACAAGACGTACACGAAAGTGAATATGTCACGAGCCGTGGGCTCGGGCGAAGCGAATGGAATACAGTGAGAGGGATAAGAGCACTTTTAAAATCTTTTCTGGTGTACCCCGAGCATTATGATCTATTGTCGAAAAATTGTAAGAATCGCTTCCCTCGGTTCTTTCGTTTCTCATTCGGTTACGCAGCCTTCGCTTTCTCCGATTCGCCCCTCCTGATGTACTCAGCGGAGCGTGTGGTTTGTGAGGGGCCAAGGGGAGGAGGGCGTATCGAATCTTTGCCCGCGATCAATCCGACCCGATTCTCAACATCCGAGTGTCTCTCTCTCTCTCTCTCTTCCTTCTCCGCTTTGCGCTTCCTGCATTCCTCTCTCGCTCTGGACTACAGCCACGTACGTCTGACCCAAATCCGTCGACCAACAATCTCTTTCCATCCCCTCCACCCACCCCCGGATCCGATACGAGAATACCGACTGTGTTGTCCGGTGACCCGACTTCCCCGAAACTTCCCCTCTCGATACACACCAGATATGTACGTATATCTGTGCACAAAACGCCATACTCCTAGCATCAGTGGTATTCGTTATATGGTCGTTGGTAACCGTGTGAAAAAGGCAATGTCCAACCGCGTATAAAATCCAATGAAATTTCAACCGCCTCCTCTTCGTCTTCTTCGAGTAACTATATCGATCTGTCTTTCATTCGACTGTCCCTTGAGCAACGCTGAGCACGTCCCATTTTTCTTCCTTTATTTTTATTTTTTTTTCAGTTCAATCTCTCGCCGAAGAAAAGAATACACACACAATGCAACCTGAACGATGGTACATTGACAGGAGAAGTCAGAACAAACTGATTCACACAATGGAGACGTGTGCAATAATTCAGAGTTGTATGTGACACCCCGTGTGTTGCACACTATTGGCGAATGGGAAACGGAATTCATTGACCCGATGACCTCGGTTTCTCACACTACTGTTATCGAATTCCAATGCGAAATGGAAGGCGGTGTAATGGCACTTCGCACAGTGCACTGATCTTACGAGTAGGTGGGGTGACTGCGCTAATGGCCAGTGGTTATGAAGATGCTCCTGTGTGTTATCTCTGTCTCGTCACACTACGTATACCCTTCCCGCATCCTCCTACCCTCTTGTGGCCCTATTCACTGTATGTATACATGTATCGCACTACATGGTACATATAACATACCTAACCACCTAGTCCATCGCGCTGAAGTATATACATATATATATCCTGTTGCACTATGTATATACTGTACAATACATACTCAAGTGTGTATAGGTACAATAGAGCATAGTACGTCATAGTAAGGATATCCTTCACGCATCCTTACTTCATCACCGACACAAAACCGTTCACAATTCACCCCTATAAAGGCTTATCTCTGCCCATGATCATGATTCAACGACCCAATCCCTTTAAATTCCCGGAACGGTGGCTCTTTTGCTTCGGTAACTCTTCGTGACCGGTGAAATTTTCTCGCACTAAACTGTAATCTTACCAGTGATTCCGAGTAGGATCCAACATACGAGGCAGAGTACGTAGTAGTTTACGTATGAGGGAGTCCTCATGGTGACGACGAGGACCATGGCTCGACTACCATTTCAGTGTTTCGTCCACCAATGATTATTTTTACTTATATTACGATCGTTGTTGTCACGACTGCACCCCCTAGTTGCCGTTCGCCGGTCCATCCGTAATCCCGTACAGGAAGCCTCCTTAACTACGACAACACTTGGGCAATATTCTTTCGAGACAATGAGGACGTTACTCGGAACAAGAGCGACGATCTTACGAGCCCTGACTTCACCACGCTCGCAGCAACTTCCTCTAGAACCACTTCCACTTCGTCTCCTACGTCGTCGTCGCTGGCCAACACTTCCGCCAGCCTCGTGCATCACACACACATAGTTCACATATTCGCCGGTTTCCTTTGGGCTTCCGGTCCTCACCCTAATTCCCGGGTTTACTGCGTATCCACCACTTTTTCACCCCGTGCTCTTCTTACCTCTTCCGGGTTTCAACAAACTAACGCAACCAAAACGTATCACTCGATCACTCGTCGTTACACGTTTTCATAATAGTCGTTAGTATCTTCTTTTGCATATGTCGTTAAGAATTCCTCACGAGCGTCAGAGTGCGTTGCAGACTGGCTGATAAACCGGATCCGACTGAACTCCGGATTGCTGTTTCTGTACCCGACGATGATACACGGTTATCGTCGACTATCACGCAGTGAGTGTCCGAGTGTGTGCCACGCGAAAGTATCTTCACTGATTTGTTTCGTGAATAATTCCGTAAGAACGCGCGGTGCGGTGCGCGCGATTGTGTTGAGGGTTACACGAAACTTCGGGTGGGCCGCTCTCGTCGTCCCGACGCCCGGGCGAAGCTCTGAACCGCCGGGCTCCAGTGGCACTGCCCGCGCCCGCCCGGGATCCGCGCAAGCGTGCTCTTCGTCTACGATCAGTCAGAACCTTCTCCACCTCCGTTCCTCCGTCCCTCTGGTACACCCGCGTTGCCAACGCGATCCATCCTCCTCTGGCACGGCTCGATTCTGGGCTGTCTACTTCGCTCGATCTCACGCACTCGGCGAACAGTCTGCACCCTCCGCAACCCCTGTCGCGGTTTGCGCGAGGGAGCGAGAAGGAAGGAAAGGAGAGAGAGGGAGGTTGAATAAAGTGGGGGTGAAACTCGTCTCGCTCTCGCTCTTCTGCGCACTGTCAACCCTTGCTTGTGCACTTTTCCCCCCTCGTGCCCATCGTCTTTCGTTTCCATCCCTCACTCCCATGGTGAACCCTATCGCTTCGTGGTTCGATCTTCGTCTCTCGCATCTTTGGCTTCGCTCTTCTTCCCTGGCTGAAGAAGGTAACCCCTGTCCCTGTTCTCCCCCTTCGACGACGCTACGATATCCTCGAGCGCGCTCGTGATGGGCAAAATTTTCCGGTCATTTCGGGTTTCTTGCCTCCCCTTTCCACTTTTTCCTATACTATGGTAACATTATCTGTCGTACAGCAGGTCAGAAAGTTTCTGTTTGGGCGATAAGGCTGAAACGGGGGAGGAAGAGGGGGATGAATGGTAATGTTGGGATGATTTCGAGCATATGCGTACGATATGGATTTAACCGATGTCGATTCAAGGAGATTTTGCATGCATTGCTCATGGTGGGCCAAAGACCGAAACTCTTGCCTAGCTCATACTAACCCCGTACACCCTCTCCACCCCCGCTTTGCTCCTGGGATATCCTTGAGCGCCGTCGTGATGGGGAAATCTGGACGAGTGCGGATTGAAGGAGAAGATCTTGCGTGCATGGCATTTACAACTTTTTTTTGTCTTTTTTCTCATATCATAATAATATTGCCTATCGCACAGACGATCGGAAAATTTTTGTTCGACGATAAGGGTAGACGAGGGGGAGAGAAATCGATAAATGGTAATGTTATGATGATTTTGGGCATATTCATGCATTGATTTGATGAATGGTGATTGAAGGAAGAGATTCTGCAATCATGATGCTTGCCTCTATTTTCCTATAATATAGTAATATTATATGTCGTGCGGCACGTTAGTAAATTTTTGTTTCATGACAAAGTTGGGAGGGGAAGCACTAGGTCGCAAAATTATAATGTTATGATGATTTCGAACACGCGCAGGCATTGATAAAAAGATGAGATATAGCATGTGATAAGGCTAAAAGAGAATGATGATAATATGATGATTTGGGTCATATGCATGCATTGATTTGATAAATGGTGATTGAAGAAAGAGATTCTGGAATCATGATCCTTGGCTCTATTTTTCTATAATACAGTAATATCATATGTCGTACGGCACGTCAGTAAATTTTTGTTTCATGATAAAGTTGGGAGGGGATGCACTAGGTCGCAAAATTATAGTGTTATGATGATTTTGAACATACGCAGGCATAGATTTAACAAGTGGTGATAAAAAGATGAGATATAGCATGTGATAAGGCTAAAAGAGAATTATGATAATATGATGATTTGGGTCATACGCATGCATTCAATTAACAAATATTGACTTTGGAATGAAATCTTGCATGCTCGATCCTTGCCTCCTTCTGCTCACTTTTCATGTATTATGATAATATTTTCAGTAGTACGGTAGGCTGAGAAAATTTTGGTAAGATTCAAAAGGGAAGGGATGAATGGTTATGACATGATGATTTTGGGCATATGCATGTTATGATTGAATTAGAGAGGCGATTTTGTATGCATGACTCATATCTTATCAAAGACCTATATATTCCTGAAGCACTCGAAGGTAGAGAACTATTTGCTGTTTCCTGGAAACTCTAGAAAGGGAGCGAAGGGTAGGAAACTTGAGAAACGGAGAGTGCAGAATGTGGGTAAAGGGTGCGAAGAACCCGAGGGTGAGAAATACAGACCAAGAATCACTGTCTAGCTGCGATGCCTTCCTACACAGACAAACGCGACCACAATTGATTTCGATCGATATTACCAATTCAATTCAATCAATACTCCATTGAATAGAAATTGGAAAGTAACCGCTGTGCCGTTCGTATGATGGACGAGAAAACGGAACTGATTCCAATTTATTTCACTTACCATAATCAAATAATAATGTTTTTCCATTCTCCCGTTACAATACTACCACTGATAAGTTCGATTCTGTTCATGTGTGCGAAATTCGATAGATAGAAACCAATAAAAAACAGATGTGAATTTTATTTTATATTTTTTTTATGTCTTTAACTTATGTTTTTTAAGTAAACAATATTCAAAATGCTAAGTGACGAATTACGATGCTTTGCGTTGCAAATTCTTAACAGATTTGTTAAATTATAACTGCGGAAATTGAACATTATCGCGGGTTTCTCGTGTTCTATTCATTTTTCAAATGCTTGCCAGGCGCGAAAATTGAAATATCGTTACGGTCTTGGCACGATTCTCTGCGTTCCGGCGAGTTCACGACGACGAGAAACGAAAATTCAGAGTCAGCCACCCCAAAAAATAGTTATCGCCAGTTGAAAACCCTATATTATCGGTATTATGACTTTCGAATGATTCGAAGACGAATAAAAAAAAAACAAAATTCAAGCGGGGTTCTTTTGTTTTAAAAACCTCTTTTTACCTTTTTGAAATTCTCCTCGCACGGAAAAAGGAATGAGTTGCGAGAACTTTCAAGTAGTTGGGAGAGCTCATAGTGAGTTCGGAAAAAGTAATTGTCCCAACTCACTGAAGTTCTCCCGACTCATACTTTTTCCATAAGATTGCATAAGATTTTCGAGTCATCATTGTGCCTTCCGCACATTTATTGCTCTATTCCTTTTTTTTTATTTGCATACAATGACGATTCAAAAAAATCTTGCTTCATACATTCAACTATTCAACTTTCTAGCAACAAAAAAAAAAGACATTATGATTATTTTACATTTTTTTCGACAATTCCATTTTACAATGCGATGTAATTGTCCCAACTCACTGAAGTTCTCCCAACTCATACTTTTTCCGTAAGATTGCATAAGATTTTCGAGTCATCATTGTGCCTTCCGCACAATTATTGCTCTATTCTTTTTTTTTAATTTGCATACAATGACGATTCAAAAAAATCTTGCTCCATACATTCAACTATACAACTTTCTAGCAACAAAAAAAAAGACATTATGATTATTTTACATTTTTTTCGACAATTCCATTTTACAATGCGATGTAATTGTCCCAACTCACTGAAGTTCTCCCAACTCATACTTTTTCCATAAGATTGCATAAGATTTTCGAGTCATCATTGTGCCTTCCGCACATTTATTGCTCTATTCCTTTTTTTTTATTTGCATACAATGACGATTCAAAAAAATCTTGCTTCATACATTCAACTATTCAACTTTCTAGCAACAAAAAAAAAAGACATTATGATTATTTTACATTTTTTTCGACAATTCCATTTTACAATGCGATGTAATTGTCCCAACTCACTGAAGTTCTCCCAACTCATACTTTTTCCATAAGATTGCATAAGATTTTCGAGTCATCATTGTGCCTTCCGCACAATTATTGCACTATTCTTTTTTTTTAATTTGCATACAATGACGATTCAAAAAAATCTTGCTTCATACATTCAACTATTCAACTTTCTAGCAACAAAAAAAAAGACATTATGATTATTTTACATTTTCTTCGACAATTCCATTTTACAATGCGAATAAGTATGTCGCGAAGGAAAAATGCATCGAAAAATTCTTACCATTACCATTGTGCTCCGAATTTGTTGAACGTCGTAAATAAAAATTGTACATTCACGAAGCTTTCCTCAGGAGGATCCAAGTGATAATGCAAGGTGGTTTCATTGGTCTCGTGAGGGCATATTCACTTCGTTAAGCAAACCGAGTAACTGGAACTACCAATAAAAGCTGATGTTTAGGGGTTGGGAGAGCTAACCTTCGAAGTCAGGTAATGAAGCCCGTCAGCAGGTAAATCCAAGAGTAGGGGCAGCTTGGCTGAATACAACGACGGCATATAAACCTGGCCCGCACCTTCCGCCCGCCCTGGGCGCTGTCGGAGTTATTCGGCACGCTCGAGCACTCGTTCTCCTTCAATTAGTGATAGCCCCTTCCCCTCCTCGCTCGCCCACCTCGTCCGGAAGAGTAGTCCGTTTTAACAGGTAATTTGAATTTTCCATTACAGTGTGCGCGGGAACGAGCCTCGTTTAATTCGATAACGCGTTATACGGTGAAAAGTTTTGATGCCCATTCCCACTCGGTTTCTCAGTTACCCCCATTGGTTTTGTATTACCGCTGCCAGTGAGATCTTTTCGAGCAACTTCTTTCCCTTCCACTCGTTAACTAATTTCCAAACCCTGTACACACTTGGTTATAAATGGAAAATTCAACGGTTCTTAGATTGCCAAAAAAGCCCACGAAACGTTTATCTTTATTTTCACAACTCCAATGATCCTAATTTTTTGAAAACATAAAGATAAAACCACATTTTAATAAATTTGTGGAAGTTGAAAAAATGGTAAACGGAAATTCTTATATTTGATGGAAAAGAATATTTTCACCGACGACGTCTGCTAGAATAAAAACATTATTGCACTTTCATACTTTTACTTAGCAGAGTAAGTGATTTCATAGGATATGGAAGTACCTTTTTTTTTACTATTTTCGTACTGGTTATGACCATTTGCATTAAATCTCGGTGATGGCCAAGAAAGAGTGTCCAAAGGCTTTGAACATCATTTATTGATTTATTTCCTTTGCTTTGATTTGTAAAAAATAATCTTTTTTTTTTATAGTGGAATCTGTACTACTTGCAATTCACAAAGCGTGCCAAAAAAAATCTTTGGCCCTGACCGTGGATCGAACTTGGATCTACTGTGTGTGAGTCGGGCTCCGATCTTACTCGGCGACGGTCACTAAAATAATAATCTTGTTTAGTCATTCAAATAGATCGAAACAATGATGAATTAAAAAATACATTTTTTTGCATGGCCACTGATGATATATAGTAACCACAGATGATGGATCCACCGTATGTGCAATTTCAGTACATTTTATTATCCATAAATCCTATGTGCCCTTAAAATAAAACATGTTTATATATATATATATATTTACAGAAATATCGTAAAATCGTTGTGTTCCATTTCTTCATGGTTGAGTCATTCGACTATACATACCGTGGAAACGTAGCCACTGGTTATTCTATTCTTTGGATCCCTTTGTTCTCGCACTTTCCAATGGGCTACAGGAAGCTTTTCACCTTTCACACTTTCCCGTCTCGCTCCTTCGTTGTTTCTGACTCTGCCAACACCTTCTCGAGGGCCCTTCCTCGTTTCGATGCTTTCCAGAGATCTGAAAACTCTTCCGCCAAACCCGAAGAACCCTCTACCGAGCGTTCGGTATACGCTCGCGTCCTACGCCGATCCATTTTCGCGGAAAGCTAATTTGCTGTGGAAACTTGGTAGCACGAAACACGTAGGATAAATACGTTCTTCCGGGGGAGGTACGTGTTTGCGCACTCCCTCGGATCGCGAGGATGCCGAGAGCCTAGCGCATATCGGTGTCGTAAGTCATCCCGCCCCCGGCGTAGTTGTGGAACCCCGGTAACGATATTATCGCGCGGGGTACATAGCACCTATTCGGCCCCCTCGCTTCATACACCCCCACCAACACGCCTCCGCAAAAAGAGATTAATTTCAAGCGACAAATCGAGCGGGGCAATCGCAGATGATTTTTGTCCCGGTGAAAATTAAACATCGTAACACAAACTTCCCTTGCATTTTGTGTTCATTTTTTTTTTCTTTCATGTCCTTGTTTTTGATAAATTTAATCGACTGATTTATGTTGCCGATCTCAGGATAAGCTAGAATTGCAGGACTTTTTAGTTAGCGGATGTGGTTGAAGAGCATACGTTTTAAGGGTAGGGAATCTTCCCGATCTTCTTCCTCTTCGGCAAGAGGAAGAAATCGTTACTTCTCACGATATTATCGCGCGGGGTACGTAGCACCTATCCGGCCCCCTCACTTCATACGCCCCCAATAACACTCCTCCGCAAAAAGTGATTAATTGCAAACGATAAATCGAGAGGGGTAATCGCAGATGATTATTGTTAAGGTGACAATTATACATCGTAACACAAACTTCCCTTGCATTTTGTGTTCATTTTTTTTTCATGTCTTGTTTTTGATAAATTTAAACGACTGATTTATGTTGCCGATCTCAGGATAAGCTAGAATTACAGGACATTTTAGTTAGCCGATGTGGTTGAAGAGCATACGTTTTGAAGGTTTGGAATCTTTCCGACTGAGCAAGAGGAAGAAGTCGTTATTTCTCACGATATTATCGCGCGGGGTACATAGCACCTATCCGGCCCCCTCACTTCATACGCCCTCAATAACACTCCTCCGCAAAAAGTGATTAATTGCAAACGATAAATCGAGAGGGGCAATCGCAGATGATTATTGTCAAGGTGAAAATTATACATCCTAACACAAACTTCCCTTGAATTTTGTGTTAATTTCTTTTCATGTCTTTGTTTTTGATAAATTTAAACGGCTGATTTATATAGCCGATCTTAGGATAACCTTAAATTACACAGAAGGAATCAACGTAGTCGTATTTTCAAAGGACAAAGAAAAGGTTTGTTTTCAAGGAAAATATCAAGATATTTTAGTTAACCGCAGCGAAAGGAAGAAATCGTTTATCCAATGATAAACTGATGTACTTTAAATTAATTGTTGTAATTAAATTAATTATATTTATTTATTACTGATTCAACTTAAATGGATTAAAGCAATAAAAAAAAAACAAATATTCCTTTTCTTCTCTGGAATGGCTTTTTACCGCCCCTTTCCGTCCTTCCTCCTGCCATTCCTTACTCGCACTTCACTAATGTCACTTAAATTTCGATACACTGTATCGCAATCGACATAATTACGGGAAAACTGCGTAAGACCTGTACTTACACAAATGGCTGTACATTCCTCTGATTTCTTGGTGTATGTATGAAAGTAACTTACTTGAGTGTAAAGACCCAGGTCTCGTAAAAACTGACCTTCCACTCATTGATTCACGTGCCAGCCGATACATGGCTAAGCGGTCACCCATCCAAGTTGTGACCACAAACAATGCCGATTAACTCGTGGGATCGCCAGAGCCGGACATCGACTGCAAAACACCAGTGTCCCTTTGAATTCAAGTAATGAAGTTTCACTGGAACACCGATATTTTTTTGTCCGTGCGGTAATGAGATTATTGCGCGGGGTACATAGCGCCTATCCACTTTATACGCCCGCCACCCCCGCTCCTCCGCAGAAAGGGATTAATTTCAAGCGACAAATAAAGCGGAGTAATTGCAAATAATTTTTCTCCCTCTTAAAATTCTGCACCGCAACACAAACTTTTCTCAGTTATTTGTTTTCATAATTCTTAATTTATTTTCGTTTTCCTCACAAGCAAATCGATAAATAACAGAGTAACAGTATGCAGACGATGGCATAGTGACATGCCTCCAAAATATCGCGGGAAAACCAAGGATTTAATTCGGTTAAAAATTTCGGGTTGCCAATTTGCGATAATTACGAAATTAAGACATCCTGTTTAATATTTGAAGCGTCGTTCATGTACCCAATCAATGAATTTCCGATAATTCAATTAACGATTTGACGAGCGTACTGAGTAAAGTTGAAAATAACTTATATATTTCTTTTGGAAGTTAAAACACCGTTGATAAAATGAAAGCAATATCTTGATAAATAGGAATGTTCGTATTTTGTTTATAGGTTCCCCCTCTCAATTTGAGCGAAATATTATTTTTCACTCTTGGCAATTGAAAAAAAAAAAAAAAAAAAAAAAAAAATCCAGAGGAATATAAAAAGCGTTGCGACTCCTAAATACATTTCCACTCATTAATATTTTCCATGTAACCCCTCGATAAGTTAAGATCGGTGGCGCTATTTTTTAATCTCAAGTCTGAAGATTGCATTTTTCGTATATAACGTCGATATCTCGCTTGTGATATAAATTCAAGTGACTCGAGATATCACGAGGAATAATAAAATAGAGTTGGAAAAGGTTATTTCAAAGAAATTGGGTGAAAGCCGATGTGAGATAATAAACGTTAAGGTTGAATATCAAGAGGGACGTGCTATGGAAAGACGTGGCGCGCTGGCTCACCCATACCATGGACCGTCACGGATACACCTACCCACCTTTCGATTTGGCCAAATGTTAATTAAGGCTGTGGCGCTTAGACGCGACCGAGCGAGGACTACGACGTAGAGACGACCGACGACGACTTTGTTCCTGGAAATAATGATCTTCCCATTATCCGCCGCTAGCACTTCTCGCTTTTGCGCTCGCTCAATGTCTCTGTCTCTCCATCTTCTCGCACGAGCATTATCCACTTCATCGTCGGTATTATCGTCCCGGTGGTCCCCACACTCTGCTGTTCTCTCGACTCACAGTTCCTCTACTGTTGTACGCCACTATATCTATAGTATGATTATAGCGAGACACTAGAAGAGAACCGAGAGAGAGAGAGAGAGAGAGAAAGAAAGAGAGTCTTCCACGTTGAATCTGCTAGCTGTCCACCAACCTTGCCGAGTCCTTGGAGACTACCTCTCTGAAAGGACCAATTGTTTCGAACGTCTCCAGAATCCTGGCGTGACTCTTCATATGTTCCCCTCCCTTTCCCCTTTCACTCTTCAGCCCCTTAGCTTCACTTCTTTATCTTCTCATCTTCTTCTGCTTTTTCTTCTTCGGCTTTCAAGGTATCAATCGATTACAAAGAGCTAATTAGACCCTAGCGACGACATCAGGCATCTATAGCAAAAGTAAGCTCTTAAGTTTTACCGTTCCCTCATTCACCCCCTCTCTCCCTCTCTCTCTCTCTCTCTCTCTCTCTCTCTCGTTTAATCTCTCCTTTCTCTCGTTGAGATTCAAAGCTAGATCCACCCGGACGAACATTGACAAAGACAACGAAAAAAATAGAATAAAAAAATGGTAAAAAATAAGGTCGGAAAAGCGTGACGTAAAAACTTTAGTCACGTTTCAATTTGAATTTTAATTTCGTCAGCCACGCTCGCATATTTAACGTTTCTCTGTGGCAGAAACGCTTTTTTCGACAGAGCTTTATATTTTTCGAGCGGATTAGAGGGTCGAAATAAATTCCCGTAATTGTAGGATGGGAGGCGGGAGAATAGGCGAAGGGCACACACTCTTTTACTCGAAGCCACGATCGTTTCGACGTCGTCACTCAAAGCAAATTCCCATATTGAGGATAGGAGGTTATATGCTATACGTACATGCAGGTATTTCGTTTCCTCGTTTGAATGGATGGCACGGAGAGTTCCGAGAGTCGAACTGAAAAGGCGACCCGTAAACGATGACGAGGAGTTCAGAGAAACGAATGACGAGTGGAAAAGCACGAAAAGCGGAAAGTTAAAGAAACGGAAAGCGGAGTAAGGACAATAGAACGAGGAACTGTACGAGGGTAAGTTTTGAAAAAATAAAACAAAGCCGAAAAGGAGAAACTTGTGCTTAGCCCGTAGTTTCCATATTATTTTCGCTATTTCATAAAGTTTACACCATGAAGAATTCAAAATTGAACAACATATTTCGTCATAATGCTACACCGTAGAAAAATTATGAAACTCTTTGTATTTTCAGTGAAAAAATATTCACAAACATCCATAAGATCTTATCATTAATTTTACAAAAAAATTTTTGAAACGTCTCACAATTTAAGAAAATTATTTGCCAAAAGTACGAAAATTTCATATTTTATTTCCGCTTGGTAATGTTCACTTTTGCAGCCTCTTCAGATTTACTTTTTTACGCGAACTCTTAAGTCTTTATTTCACAGATCAGTTAATATTGAGCCTCAAAGTTCACTTGATTGGAATTTGTCGAACGAAAGTAATGGAGAAAGTAAAGAAGTATTACTTGCCTTTTCATGGTACTTTCAAATGAACGTTCTTTTTAGGTATACTAAAATATTTGTAGTATAAGTACATATGTATTTACATGGCAACGGTGTTAATTCTGTCGTTTCAATGGATACAAGCGAGGGTTGGGAGAACCGGACTGAAAAGGTAACGCAAAAACGATGCCGAGTACTGGAGAGAGAGACGAATGGCAAGCGGAAAAGAAGGAAAAACGTAAAGTTTAAGGAACGAAAAGTCGAGTAAGGGCAATAGAACGCGAAACGGTACGAGGGTGAGATGTGAAAAATTAAAACAAGGTCGGAAAGCAGAAACTAGTTCATCCATATAGTTCCCTTATTATTTCCTGCCTTTCCGAAACTTCCATCCACGAGAAATTCAACATTAATAAACATACTTCCTAAGAGAGGAGCACTGTAGAAAATGAACCAAAATCTTTGTACTCCTAAGCACGAAAAATAGTCCAGGAACATCCGTACAAGCTTCTTCTTCTTAATTTCGGAACAAAATGTTCTGCAATTACCAATTTTATGAGAATAACACGAAATTGATTTGCTACAAGTACAAAAACTCCACATTTTATGGTTGATCACAAAAAGCACATATTTCAAAAGATGGAAATAATTTAATATTAATCTTTAAAAATCGTATTATGCCTCCAGCGATTTCGTGAACGCGTAGATATTATCTAATTAAATTATGGAGAATGACATGAACCATTATTAGCCCTTTCACGACACTTTCAAACGAATGGGTGAGAACACTGTTTTTTAACATTCCCGGTAAAATATTGATACATACATGTGTATTAATATGCCGACACTGATGTTACTGTCGTTTCTGCGTTTGAATGGAAAGAGCGTAGGGTTCATAGGTTCGGCCTGAAAGGGCAACGCATGAACGATGACGAGTGCCGGAGAGAGAGATGAATGGGGCAAGCAGGAAAAGCGGAAAAAACGGGAAGTTAAAGGAACGAAGTGTAGGGTAAGGGCAGTATAACGAGAAACGTTATACGAGGGTGAGATGGGGCGAAGGAAAATTGATGAGCAAAAGTATAGAAGGCGAAGAGCGAAGAGAGACGACAAAATCGAAAAAACCAAAAAACAAAAAAAAACACAAACAACGAAAAAAAAAAAAAAAAAAAATGAACGAAAGAAGGAAAAAAGAACCGGTTGCTCTCCCGCGCGGAGGGAATACCGTCGGGCAATCAAACTTTTCCCGCTACGACATTGCGCTTGCGATAAATCTGGTTCTGTGTGTCTCACCGGGTTCGCGTCTCGCGTTTTTCTCTCTGGCCTCGGAACTTTCCGTCATAATTACACCGGTTTGATATCACGGAATGAGAAACTCGCCGAGTGTCGGCCAAACGGTATATACATATAGTTAAGCATAAACGCGGTCGACAATTCTTCAGGGATGACAGAGAAGGCGGAGCTAAATAGTCCACAGCCCCGGTGACATTGACACTTTCGAAAATCCTCAGCGCAGAGTCGCGTTAACCCCCGGTGACAGTGATTCGAGGGTCACGGGGCGGGGGATGGGGAGAGAAGCACACGGGGACCAAGAACCAACGGACTAAACCGAGGGAGCGAGGATTAATGGGGCACGAACACGCGATGCTCTCGTTACGCCACTTTTTCATACCCCCCATCACCCGCACTTCCTCGTCGCCTCCTTTCGGACACGTCGCATGCTCTGGACGACCCTCCCGTGGGCTTTACCGTACGCTCCGCTTTTACTCCACTGCCTCCTGATGGTGTTGGCGCTGTTGTCGTGGTTCGATTACAAGAACGATTAGTTGATCATGAACTGATGGTGTGTAAGAACTGCGCCCAGGGAAATGGGCGACTATTTGGGCTGTAATCTACCGAGCTGATAGGTTCCTCTCTAATCACCCAAAAACATCGTTAGTCCACTAATTAATCTTTGGGTAAATTTGATTCATGCACGGAGAGAACGAAAAAAAAAAAAAAATCGTGGTGAGCATGAGCCTCGAAATGACTGTAAGGGTTTTGTTGGATTAATTGAATTGTAGTACGATAAATCTAATTTTTTGTGACGAAACAACTATCACCTGTCGTTTTTCACGTCAACGTTACTCTTTCTGTAGTGAAGTTATTTTATGCTGTCTTCGGTATTTGATCATAAATTATAGTCTAAGTGATGTGCCATAGACAAAAAATAAATATTTAAGCTGATTATTGCACGCCCAAAACCACCCTCAGTATGAAAATACCGAAAGGGTCTCGAAAAAAGTCTCGAACAGCGCGTAGTCAAGAATTTCGAATAGAGCGTTGAAATAAGTTTCGAAAGAGTTTCGAATAGAGCCTCGAAATGAAGGAGTTTTGGAAATGAAAGAGTTTTGGAAAGAGTCTCGAGAAGAGTCTTGAAACGAATCTCGAAACCAGCTTCGAAAATAATCTCCGGAATAGTCCGGGAAAATGTGCACACATACGAGCGCAAATCTTCTCACAACTTTTCTGAAAAAAAAAAGCGCAGCTTATCGATAAATATGACAAATCTCAGCGCGCCCATTGCCAACTATTGCATTTTAATATTTGACGTTGTACTTTTAATAAGCGTCGACGTTGCTTTCGAATTTATTATTATTTTTATACAATTAATAAAGGGAAATAATACACTTGACAAATATCTTGATTCATAAAGTATTATCCACGCAATTCTAGATTTTAATCACTACCATACTAAAGCCACTGAACCATTTCGGAAAATTTTCGCAAATACTGTTACGGTTTCGCTTAGCCAATTTGATATACGCGAATTAATGGGGGCGTTAATAGAGGCGTGAGAGATCGACAACATACACGATCGATTAATGACGACCCGACGAAACATTGGACTAGAGCGGGCGTTAGACATTGATTGGAACGAAGAGTATCGAGTGATACGTGAACAGAGTCGATTACGGGAGGGCGTGTGGGCTTGTATCCCATGTCGATTAGGTTAATTCCCGTTACGCGAGCGAAATACGAAATAATTAGTATTACGTAGCGTATAATTATTTGATTACGCGGGATAAATAATATCAAGCTTTAACCTAATACCTAATTCCAATTACACGCAAAAAGCATTTTCTTCTTTTCTACTGATGAATAAGCATTTCAGTCTCAAGTGATTGATCATTCGTATTGTAATTACATTGAAAACCCCCGCGCGTACATAAAAATTCTTCAATATTTTTCTCTATAGAAATAAAAATTAAAACCCTTCTACTATCCCTACAATTTTCCTATTACCAAATCGCTGACAATCAACCCTCTACTTTTGTACAACGTTAAGAGAATGAAAAAAATAATTGTCGAACAATTAGGTAATTAGGTAAGTATCAAGGTTTAACCTAATACCTAATTCCAATTACACGCAAAAAGCATTTTCTTCTTTTCTACTGATGAATAAGCATTTCAGTCTCAAGTGATTGATCATTCGTATTGTAATTACATTGAAAACCCCCGCGCGTACGTAAAAATTCTTCAATATTTTTCTCTATAAAAATAAAAATGAAAACCCTTCTACTATCCCTACAATTTTCCTATTACCAAAACGCTGACAATCAACCCCCTACTTTTGTACAACGTTACGAGAATAAAGAAAAATAATTGTCGAACAATTAGGTAATTAGCCTGCGTTTAAAATCCTTGCAAAATGGTCTTTCATTTCAGTTACTGCCGGTCACGATTTGCATACTTAACACAAACAATTTCGAATTGCATTACTGTGATAAGAATCGAGACTTTTAAATGGCGAATAAATAATCGGATGTGCATAGTACTTCTCGGGTGTTCTAATAAATGGTAATTCGGCCATATCCGCAGTGACTTAATACCCGAGTATGTACACAAGACTGTACACTCACATAATACAGCTGTATTGTCGGATAAGAGACTTGGGGTTGTCGGGAATTACCTGGAAACATTAACGGAGCCTTACTTACGTAGACCTCTCTGCTATTATTATATTACATCGGTGTACCATAACGGCAACTATAAACAGTTGTCTGAATGAGCACGTTGCACAACATGTACTATAAACACGCTCGCAACCGTCTTCTTCATCGACGGTAATCAGAATCAATTGTACAACGTAATTCCAAGCCGTTGGGAGAAGCGTTTGCACGCTCGGAACATTATTGCCTCCGCGGACGATCGTCCTCTTTCTCTTCCTCGGAAACTTTCAGAGTCTCGTGTCTTACGAGACTGCGGTGAAGTTTGAGAAATTCTCGCAGTTACTCTCCGGGCATTTTATCGTTCGGTTGCACTGTGCACTGTGTGATAAAGCTGCGCGGCCTCGCTGCCTCCAAAGTACCCATAGTTATACCGCACATGTACCACATAATATGAACACAGGTCTGGCATAGTGATTTTCCTTCGGTATAGGGAAAAGGACGCATTACGAGGAGGAAAGTAGCGGTGCTCGTGTAATTTCACGCGTGAGCTCGTTCAAGATTGTAACTGTACATTATAATATAATAATGGTACGTATACAGGAGACTGCATACCGTTAGGTTGACGTTCGGTATATACAGAGATGCTCTTGTTACGCGCTCTGCTTTCGTCGTGTAAATTTATGCGAAAGCACGTGTAAAACCGAGCGCAGGCGCTTCCGAGTAAGCGAAAATGCGGAATAAGCTCGCTTTCGCTCCATGGCACACCGAAGTACTTAGGGATGCAAACTAGAAACAAAATACAAGTCCAAACGGCGTGGAAAGTCGTATGTGCGTTCGTACCTACTACCACGACTAGACGTACGTGCCTCGTCGGGAAGAAGGACCCGCGTATACCACCGAGTGAAATTGAAATCCCAAAGGCTGGCCCAATTATCCTCCCGGGAGCTCTCGCTATACAAAGAGCTTCCGCTCCCGGACGCTATCCTGCATACATGTACGAATTCTACACGTATCATGCAGATTACTGGCTGTACGAATGCAGATATGAACACTCCTCGCTACGTTCATTCTCATTGTTTATTCTTAAATTGTTAACAATTCATTTTTTATCCCATAACCTGTTAAATTTTCCAGAAAATAATTGTTAACCTGCTAAACTTGACACCTTTGATTGTACGCAACGAAGTTATCGGGAAATATCCGATAATTTTGAAGCTCTTGGACTAGTGAATATCTTTGTTGGACGAGAAATCAAATATTGTTTTTCTGCAAATCTTTCATCGCAATTGAAATTTTTAAGTCCCGTCGAATTTAGAAAAAAAAAAAAACACAAGAATTCCATTTTTGATGACCGCCGATTTAAATGAACATTACACTAAGAAACTCAATACCTCGCGTGATTCAAAAGTATCGTAACCCAAGAAATCTTCACTGTTCTTCCAAAAACAAAGTTTCCTCTGCCACGAAAGCTGGACAATCGCTCCACCTCTCAACCGTCTCCACCACCGGCAGCTCAAAAAGATTGCATTGCTGGATGCATTACGCAGAAAGCGTTACGTGACAAGCGATAAAGGTCGTCTACAAAAAAAGGTTGTCCGCATATTAGACACGTCGAGGTCGCTAAGCAGCAGAGCGAATGGAAGGGTATTTTCGACAGCGTATGGATTTTTCTTCCGAATTACTGTCACATATTTACCCTGCCCTGTAATTACACATTCGTATACTCGACTGTGCGGCACATATATATATACATAAGTTATGATTGGTCGCCGGTGAAACTACAAGATGTAGTGTACACGTTCGTCTGACAAATGTAGTGTGTCCATAAACCCGTGGGCACGGCTCGTGGATTAGTATCGTGTGTGTACATAGCGCAGCTACGTGTGAAGTGGAATAGGATATCTTCTATCTGGCATCTTCACTGGCACACACTATATGCATCAGCCACTAGCACGGGGTGTTATAGTATGCGCAATTACGGGGACCGTTGGGGAGGGTCCTCAGTCTGTACGCACAGCAACCCCTCATCGTCCTCATCGTACGCCTGTCGCACATAGAAACGAAGGGAGAGCCCACATCACCATAATTCGTAGGGCAAACAAAACATCTATTTTTCAGTGGCACGGTTAGGCCTGGATTTTACCAGGCAGACAGGCAGCGAAGCTGACAAACAAACGGGCGTTTTGGTGGTGCCGTTGGTGATGCGGCTGGTGATGTCGTGACGAGAGGGGTTCTCTCCTCAAAGTCTGTCATTTAATCTTAGCAACCGTCCGCACCCTTCCGTACTTCGCAGCGACTTTATCATTCGTTTCGCTTCAGTGTTCTCTCTCTCTCTGTCTATTTCTCTCTTCGTCGCTTGAATATACAACTGGTATAGATGGTAGGCACGCGAATTTAAGCCGCGGGCGGCTGATCACTCTTACTCATTGCTTTTACGAGGATCAACGAGGCGAAGGGTCGCCCGAGCCAACAACATCATAATCCGAAATAATCAGGACGCAATTCTGTGATTTCATTGTATATAGCTCGAGCCATTTCCGTCTCGTCCTCTTTTGCTTCGTGTGACGGCTATTTCTGCTGCCAGGGAACCCGAAAAACCGCATAACATGGAACGCTTGCGGTGGTAAATCCTCTTGCTCGTTGCTTTTATTTTTGTATTATATAGTGCGCTGCAGTTTGTCTCGGTTCGTTAATATGAATATAGGACGTCCACTGTTATGTAGGTTTCGTGATATATGTGTCGATTATGTACACACGGACGGCAAGTTCCCATTTACAACACTACCGAAGATCTCCCTCCACTGCCAAGCTCGCTCACTCTGAACACTGCAATTTTCTGAACTATTAGCAGCGACTCGCAATTATTCAAATATTTCACTGGTTCGTCGAAGAGTCGACGTAACCCAGATTGAATTTGAAAGTCGATAAAACAAGGCTGGCAACTTGCGGGATGGAGAAACGAGCTGGTTTACATAGCTGTCAACTGATTGGGTGTTATAACGATGTCATGGCTGAATAAGCGTTTGGCTGACACATATAACAAGCATTTCTATTCGTAAAACTAGCAATTTAGATAATCAGTTGAAATGTTGCGCAGTCTCGACGTCCTTTCCTTAGCTTTCGTGAAAAATTTTGTTTACGTCTCAAACACTGATCAGCATATGAAATTGTAGACCAGGTGCCTTATGCTCTGCAAGTGTGAACTTACGTTTTAGAAATGAGTACGTAATAGCAAGTTAATAGGTTTTCCTATATCCGTCTGAATCACTAGCTGGTGATAGTGAGCAATAACATATATTCCTGCGTGTGTATGTTGAATCAGAACACTTTTAGCTTAGCTTTCGTGAAAATTTTTGTTTACGTCTCAAACACTGATCAGCATATGAAATTGTAGACCAGGTGCCTTATGCTCTGCAAGTGTGAACTTACGTTTTAGAAATGAGTACGTAGCAGCAAGTTAATAGGTTTTCCTATATCCGTCTGAATCACTAGCTGGTAATAGTGAGTAATAACAGATATTCCTGCGTGTGTATGTTGGATCAGAACACTTTTAGACACGCCCAATGAGACTATCCGGATTTTAGCCAGTTCCTGGCCAGATCGGAGATCGTTATCTCCGATTTACCATATTTTTCGGTCTGTTGGAGCATCATTATCTTTTGTCTGATCTGCCCTGATGGATTTCATTGTCATTCGAACTTGAATTGAACCAGAATTGGTATCTGTATTGTATCTGGAAATGTCATTGGGTCATTTGTTTTTCGGAAACAGAAAACAATACGTAAAAGGGCATTACTGACAATTAAGCGTACAAGGTGCAAGCATACGTACGAATGACTTCAGCATACATGTACGGTAACATTTTTCTGCTACGCGATTCTTGATCAGGACTCTTTAACGTGTCTATTGCGCACACTTAATTAGCCTCACTAGATCTTAGTTGGATTTGGCCTTATACACATCAGTTCAAGTCAGGGCTAACTACAAAAACATTAGTTGGATCCATGCAAGATCCAATATGGTACATTCTTACTTGACCAGGTTCGCTATATATTTCAGTTGTGTTTTAGTCGGGTAAGACATCGTTACTTCTTGCTTAATCAGGCCTTCCAGATCTGGAACAGATTTGATTCATATAGCGCCTGTTTGATGAGGCTTGCCAAGTTAAAGTTGCATATGGTTGGACTTTGACAAGACAAATGGAGATTCGAAATGATTGTTTTGACAGATTGATATCTTGCATGAGCTGCAATAATATCCAGGCATACGAACACAACTCTGCAGTTTATTTTAGAGATCAACTGATAGTAAAAGCCCAAAATTCAACGTTTCAAAGAACAAAAAATTGCTCTATATTTTCCGATTCAAAGTTGTGTCTGTACATTCTGAAATCAGAATCGACCGAAATTCGCTGCTTTTCAAGTCACAGTAGAAACCATCGGACTGGTTGTTTTCTGGATTGAAATATACGACTTGCGTTCGATAGGGAACGTCAAAAAACAACATTTTTTACCACTATTCTTCGAGCTTGACCATAAATATTGTTGATCACTTCCCAAACATAAAAATAAGCGTAAAAGAGATGTCGATACTTTGTGCAACAACAAAAAAAGTGATGAATGGTGAGGATAAAATTAGGAAGATACATGGCGCCAAGTTGGCCTTCGATCACGAGCATAGCCAAAGCCTAGCACGTGCTCGGGTTGAAGGGGAGAGAGAGGCCGAAATCGACGAAGGGTGCTCGACTGTCCAAAAACATTGGAATCTTTTGCCGAAACGAATTCCGTGACTGCGAGAATCGACAACTCGTCGCTTTTCACCCTTATTTCTCTTTCGCCAGAGAAAAGCGATCTTCGGGGTTGTGTCGAGAGAGGTCGAAGAAAAATAGTGCTTTGCTCCGGCTCATCGTCTCTTTTCCATTTTTTTCTTCTTACCTCCCTTTGCCATGACCAGCTTTGCCAAGGGTCCTCGCAAAAATACCAACGATAATTCTTCCCCTCTGAATACCGTTTCCCTCCTCCTCCTCCTCCTCTTCTTCTTCCTCTTGCTCTTCGGCACTCAACATTTTTATACTTAAGATTTCGCTTATTGCAGAATCTCAGTGCGAAGTGATCAAAATCTTCCTGCTGGTGTAAACGCTCGGGAGTGACGGTTTCTTCCTCTCAAAAGCTCAAAATTGTATAGTATGTGCGTATAAAAGTGGGAAATGAGATGAAGGGAGAGTTTCACGGGTACGAGACGAGTCTTCCTATATTCTTCAGGGTTGGGTATCTCCGGCGGCGCTCTGTACTTGCGAAGTAACGTTATCGCCCTCGCGAAATCCGGCACGAATATCTAGCAAGCGTTCGACGACTGGGGCACAAAAGAGAGGTATTACAAAGTGGTCGAAGGAGCGAGAGTGAGAGAGAGAGAGAGAGGGAAAACGAGGCTTGCGTTATCCACCACCGTCGAGTGGTTAGAGAGAATTTCCGGCCAATTGGCGAGAGAACGAAACGATCCCTAGGATCTGCCCGTAGTAATCCACTTTCCCTGTGGCTCGTGGCTTCGTCGTGGCCATGGATCGGTGAAACGCGCGCGGCTCTCTCGCGTCCTGGCTCCGGAGCTCCAAGCAAGACGAACGTGGTGCGCCGGCTTCGTCGAAACGGAAAGCCCCGGAGCAGAATAGCGAGGTAATCGATCGAAGCTCTATGTATAGGTACTATTTTACTAGAGCCATTTTAGCGTGCATAGTACCTCATATATAGAGACTTTCCTCACCAATTCAGCTACCCAGTTCTTCAATATTCTCAAAGAACTCTGTGATTCTCAGATTTTGTAACACTATATGTACCCCCAAAAGAGTTTTAAATTTCGAGAGCGTGCGGAGCTCCGTTTTCGAGATAAACTGTTTTCTTTGATTTTGTTTGATTTGGTGATATCTCGATAACCCCAAAGCCTATGATAACGTAAAACAACCGAGAATTCTCGTTCTTTTACGTACATTAAAAAAATGATCATCAATTGTTCATCTCTATTAAACTGATTTGAATAAAATGTTCACTGCCGATACACGCGTATAAAGTACGGTTAAAAATCTTTGGATTCAGAAAGTATATAATTTTTCTGTAAACCGTTTGCTTTGATTTTGTTTGGTTTGGTGATATCTCGATAACGCCAAAGCCTATGATAACGTAAAACAACCGAGAATTCTCGTTCTTTTACGTACATTAACACGTTCCCTGCCAGACCGTTTTTTAAAGACTTCCCTTTCAGGCCGCGTGGGGCGTATGCGCCTCTGCATTCTACAATGATAATAGCATATATATACAAGCCAAATGGCTACAATAATAACAAAAGTCTATTACATTATTTTTAACCTCCTATTTTTGTTGCCAATATCACTTTATATTTCATCACTTTATAATCAGTTTAGTTGATGTAACTATTGACGTTAAAATGGTCGTGCGAACGAAAATCTGATAGATAACACTTCGTCGTTCTAGCGATAGCACTATTTAAGTGTTGTATACAATTCTCTGCGATCACTATCGCATAGAATGTAGGTGCTCCTTTATAGGCAGATAGATTCACGCTAAGTGATGCGGAACCTCAGTTTCTGGGTCGCTACACGTGGAATACATATGGGGGGATACATAGTGTGTAAATGGGTGCTTCAATCTCTTCCACGTGTAAAGCATCTAACTATACAGTTTAAGTATAGAGAAAGTGCAAGCGCGATATCCAGTTGCGTTCACCGCTAGACGAGGCTTTATACCTTCTTGAGCAAGTGCCAGTAGCGATTTTCAATTACGTTATTTTTTACGACGCGGACGTCCTCGGTGCAGTCCAAACGCGTTCAAGGCAAGCCCAAGTTGTCCGGAGTTGTCAGGAGATGCTTCACGTCGTCCCGGCAGTTAAAGTCACCGCACGCGCGTGTTTTTCCTTTTAACTCCGTATTCCTGCTTATCCTTTTTTATGTCCAGGGCCTGCACTCAGTTATAGATGCTCTATTACTTCGAAAATTTTATGACGTCACTAAAAGCTATGGTCCTATTTGGGGATAAATAAATATGTTCGAAAAAGTACAGCGTATGAGAATAGCGCATAGGAATAAATAAAGTTTAGGATAAAAATTCGTAATTAATTGCACTTCGTTCCTTTTAACGTTCATTTTAACAGCTTAGAGAGAAATATAGATTTAGTAGATTTGAGGTTTATATATTACAGATTGAAATCATAACTTTGTAATTTATAGCGCAAACTTTTTATTTTTACTCCATTTTTTCGCTAATATATATATATTTTTATCTCCGAGGGCTGAACACTCGTTGATATACAGTCTATTGCTTCGGAAATTCAGTGACGTGTTTCCAGGTCTGTGAAGCTATTTTAAAGTACATAAGCTTAAGGAAATATATTCGAAGGTATAGCGAATTAAAAATGGACTAAAATCACTAATTTATTACCCTTAATTTTTCCTAAGTTGAATCTTAACAGATTCGAGAAGGAATATATACATTCGGTATGTTTGATGTTAATATGGTATAAATTAAAATTTAAGCTACGGAATGTATACAGTGCACGTTATATTTTTTACTCCTTCTTTCTGGTAATATATTTTTTATCTCCAGAGCCTGTACACTGATTTATATAAATACATATATCCATATAGGGAGAAGTAGAGCGAAGTGGGACGGCTATTTGAGAGAAAAAATGTGGGACAAAGTGGGACACTCTAATATTTTTTTCAAACGCGAGTTTACAATACAATTCAACGGAATTGTTCAAAAGATAATGTTTTTTAAAGGTGCTTTGAGTGTTTATGGCAATAAATTGGACATTTCCGAATTTGGGAAAGTGTCCCACATTGGCCCACAATTCCTTTTTGTCGACACTTGAAATCGATTACTGGAATCATGTTTCTCGGTAAAAAGCAGTAACAATCTTCTTCGGGTTTCGTGATAAAACCATTTTTTCCTTATACGTACCACTTTGCCCCACCTTCCCGTATATTTTGTTACTTCAAAAATGTAGTGACGTGACCAAGAGCTGTGAAGCTATTTTCGGATAGTCTTGGCGAAATATATTCGAAAACACAGCGTATTCGAACTAGCATTTAAGAATAAATAATGGACGACAAAAATGAAAAATTTATCCCGTCTCTTCGTATAAATAAAAATTCACGCTACGATATTTATAGCGTAATATTCCAGGCTTTATTTTCCATCGACTGTTAGTCTTATTATTCTTGACGATTTATTCAACCTCATTTTATAAATTTAAATATCGAATTCCACCAAAGACTTAAAACGAACATTCCCATACACTTAAACATACCCGATATTGAGATCCCCCGAAAAAGCCTCCCAGTTTACTGCCTGTATTTGCTAAAAATTTTGAAATAAACTGAAAACATCTGTGACATGACTTGTCAAAACACATGATTATTGTTTGTCTGTTATAGTTGTAATCCTCAGATTTAATTTCATCGAGAGGTACAAAGAGATATTTCACTGGATGCCATTGGAACCCTTACAGAAAAAGCTCGGGGAGTAGCCAATATATTATTCACACCAAATATAATAACGTTTAGTTTTTAATAGTTCTCGCTATTAAATATTAATCGCATCGATATATTTTTCAAATGATTTTCCCAGACGAATGGATCTCCTCACTGCTTAAATATAATAACGTTTAGTTTTTAATAGTTCTCGCTATTAAATATTAATCGCATCGATATATTTTTCAAATGATTTTCCCAGACGAATGGATCTCCTCACTGCTTAAATATAATAACGTTTAGTTTTTAATAGTTCTCGCTATTAAATATTAATCGCATCGATATATTTTTCAAATGATTTTCCCAGACGAATGGATCTCCTCACTGCTTAAATATAATAACGTTTAGTTTTTAATAGTTCTCGCTATTAAATATTAATCGCATCGATATATTTTTCAAATGATTTTCCCAGACGAATGGATCTCCTCACTGCTTAAATATAATAACGTTTAGTTTTTAATAGTTCTCGCTATTAAATATTAATCGCATCGATATATTTTTCAAATGATTTTCCCAGACGAATGGATCTCGTCACTGCTTAAATATAATAACGTTTAGTTTTTAATAGTTCTCGCTATTAAATATTAATCGCATCGATATATTTTTCAAATGATTTTCCCAGACGAATGGATCTCCTCACTGCTTAAATATAATAACGTTTAGTTTTTAATAGTTCTCGCTATTAAATATTAATCGCATCGATATATTTTTCAAATGATTTTCCCAGACGAATGGATCTCCTCACTGCTTACAAATAAGACGAGTACACAATACCATGCATTTACCACCTAGTAACTACCTCTATACACACTGACTCTGTGCATATACCAGAAACCCCAAACATATTTGGTGAACGTAAGCGACGTCGCACTCGCTCCGTCTCCTTCTTACCTAACTCTACCCTCGTAGACGCAAATTGGCATATCCTCCATACGAACTGGCTGGTGGTGGTGGTGCTAGAAGTGCTGAACATAAGGGGGAAGGCGTTGGACCGCCTACGATTTCGGGGAAAATACACCAGACTCTCATACATATATAAGTATACAGACCATGTGTACCTCCTACGTATGAGAGACGCACTTGTGGTTAACGTACAAGCAAATGTGCGCTCTGCCTCCAGGCGTACTCAGAGTGCCACGCATGTGTGCACACGTGGTTCTGGAATCCGTTAGGGATTTGCGCACCCTTGTTGCCCTTCCACGCCGGTTCCAACCTGGTTAGGACACATTTATATGGGACTTTCCAAGCAAATACGACCAGGGACTGATCCTCCTCCCTCAATTTGGGTCTGAGGACCTTCTACTCCCAATAACATCCCCAATATTTTTTCTACATTTTTTTTTCTGTCGACAAACATTGGCCTTGACTTTTTGCTTTCGGATATTGGACTTTTTAAGAGTATAGAATTAATTTGATAGATGTTACAAGTGATCCTGATGATATCACAAGAAGAATCGTGACAGTACTGTTTATGGATTAACATTTTTTTTTTGTTCTTATTTTTTAATCGATTTTGTGTATCGTGTATTTTTTGAAATGCATGTAATTAAAATTAAATCTGAACACATTTACTGTTAATTTAGACACAATCATGTATGTGGATTGGTTCACAATTCGACTGAATTATGCGTATATTGTAAGCTGTCACCGAATACTTTGTTATTGATATTTTTATCGACCATTGGCGGCCCGTTTTTATTTTAGCAAAGTACGTGTCAAATATGAGTGATGCCGCGCGTAACCAAAGCCTGATTCGAATCCTTGCAGATATCGACTTAATTAATTAAAGTAATTAATCAAGCAATCATAATCGACGCATTTTTGCTCAAAAAAATTGTAAAGAAATCCTGCCACCGGGAAGACCCAGAATTCCAGTCTGGTGCATTACCAATTACGCTTAATTACGTTAGTGAATAGCCTTCACGAGCCTTTCTCCGGTTATGATTTCATAAAAATTCTATCCAATCCACGAAAACTATTCCCCCCATTTTTCGTTCAACCCAATTTCCATAAAAATTCAATCGAACTACTCTGATTCTCGTTGAGATATTGTTATCTTTAGCTATGAAATTCACGTATTATTTTCCATAAACTAAAAAAAGAAAGGAAACCACGTATTTTTTATTTCATTCGAGCATTGCTTACGTTACTTTTCGCACATTTTTACGCACAGAAATGATTTATGTATATCAAATTCAAAAGGCAAATATGCTGAAAAATAAACGGAAATGTTCTCGAAGTCGCGTGCAATAGAAGGTATTTCGTATGAAAATTGTATGTGCCAGTCTATGCATAAAACCATCCGATAACGGGATATCCGTTTCCCGAGCATTTTTGACAATGCGGAGATCGTGAGAGTAAGTCCCTGATCAAAGTGACTGGGAATACCCCATATATCTATATCACACAGACATATACACGGCAAATACACCCCGGCAGATTGTGTGCCAGCATCACGAGCCTCTGCGCTGCGCTGTTTACGTTCAGGCCGGATCTGTGTCTATACATACGGCGGCCTATCGTTATGTACTACTGCATATGTAGTATGCGTATCGTATAGTCTCGATACAAATCGAATCGGCTTGTTCGCCCTAGCTTTGGGAAAGAGATATAGGCGAAAGAGTTTTTCCGAGGGAGAAAGGGAAAGCAGGGCATGAGGGAGTTTCGTAGGTATTTCCAGAAACGTAACGAGATTCCAGGAGGAGGAGGAGGAGTTTGGGGTGAGGGGCGAAAAGGGCGAAGGGGTGAAGAAAGCCTGCAGCAACAGAGCATCAGCGCCTACATAGAGCATCATTTCGTTTCTGTCGTACACACTGAATCGCAGTGAGCCAATCCGAGCCTCCAGCGACAACACAATCAGCACCGGCAAGAGCAGCAGCAGCAGCACCGCCAGTAGTAGTAGCAGCAAAAGCAGTAGTAGCAGCAACAGCGGCACCACTGGTGCCAACGGATACCTAGTCGAATCGATTCATATTCATCCCTCGAGTATCGCCCGAACGGTGCTCTCCCATTGATTTTATTTTTTCATCATTCGCCCTCCCTGCTTCCCATTCATTTGATTTTTAACCACCGCAAAGCTGTTGAAAGTACGGTTTCGATAACAGAATAACAGGGAAAAAAAAAGGAAAAATAAAATAAAACCAGGAGATCGGAGATACATGCGAGCGAATATGGGAACACATATACGTGACATACGTGCTTCCGGAATATGGATCGAGTACCATATCAGACTGAATATTGCGGTGACTCTCTCGCTGCTGACAAATAACGGCACGCATGAAAAGAAATGCCTATATAGCTATTTATCACTGGCCGCCTATAAATCAGGGGAGGATTTGTTTTCATGTTAGCAAACGCTGAGATGTGATAGACACTTTTATTTAATATTAATCCAGCACTGGGCTTGACGGCAACCCGGCGCCAAACAGGCGACCATTCACCGAATGTTTTGTCGCACTTTTTTTGAATATGTGATGCAGATTAATATATGTGTATGTGTGTCTTATTTTTTTTCAACATTCTTACAATGCTTCCCATCGATTTTGTATTTAAGTACCGCGAAGTTGTTGAGTACTGTTTCAATAGCAGATAAAACATTCGGAGGTACATGCGAACGAATATGGGAACACGTACACGTGACATACGTGTTTCCGGAATATGGATCGAGTACCATACCCGACTGAATTTTCCGTGTATCTCTCTCTCTCTCTTGCTGACAAATAACAAAACGCACGAGAAAAAAGGATATACCGCTGTTTATATAACTCGATTTAAATGAATCCGGTGTGGATTCTATGCTGTGTTTCGTGTTTTACGTCAGCCGGCGCTGAGTTGTGGTAGATATTTTTGTACAATACAAATCTGGGACTCAACTTGACTGCAACAGGACGCGAACGAGCCGAAGATTCGCTGAATATATTTCGTAACTCTCGAGAGAATACGTGATATAGATGTATCCATATAGGAGGGGTGTATGGGTCATTCTTCCGAAATTCAGAACACGGTCAAGCAGAGAACACTCATTTTTTTCCCCAGATTTATAAATTGACGATTGTGTCTCTCGTCTGCTTATTGATTTTTGTCAATCTTTCACGTTTGATAGATAAATGGTTTCTTTTGAGCTCACAAACGTTGAATAAAAAATTCCACATAGAAGACGTTGTTTGTGAAAACTAATTTCTTTATTACGTTAAAATATTTTTCACGCGAGAAAAAAAAAATAGACCGAACCTACGTAAAACGTAATCTATGCATATCACAGGCAAAGGAAGAAAGGGAAAAAAATTCATAAAGTATTATGATTATTTTTTTATGAAACCCATTGTTAGCCGCGCTCTAAAAGGTTCACCTAGTAGATTAAAAAACTCCGCGGAAACCGACAAACAATATTCTTTGAATTCTTCACTTTTAAATCCGCTGTTGCGTTTTTCGATGCTTTCCTCAAGGCAAATTGAATCGGCAAGATTTTCATTGAGAAACTAAGATTCGATAAAAAAAAAAGTCTTCTGTGCGGAACATTCTATTCAACGTTTACGTACTTACAAAAATCATTTATTAATCAAACTGAAAAATCGACAGAAATCAATAATAAGGACCAGAGACACAACTGTCAATAAAAAAATCGGAAAAAAATTGAGTGTCCTCCCCTTGACGTATCTGAACTGTCGGAGTCACAAGACGACCGAAAAACACGAGATCCAAAAGTGTGTTGGATTTTGAAAGAATGACCCGTGTGTATATAAATTTTTTCTATCTCACACGTGACATTCGTGTTTCCAAAATTTGAATCGATTACCGTATTAGTCCGAATATTGCGTGTGTCGCTTTTGCCGATGACTAATTAAGCGCACGGAAAAAAAAAAAAAAATAGATTTGGAGTTATTTATGGCTCGATTTATACGAATCCGGTGTGGATTTCATGTTAGGTTTCATGTTAAGCGTCGTGGGGTCGTGATAGACATTTTCATAGAATATAAATCAAGTACAGTACCTTGACAGCAACGCGACGTGAACCAGGCGAACATTCGCTAAATATTTATCTGAAAATATAATAATATACGGAAAATATAAAGTACATATGTTATGTGTTTGTGCATGTCCACATAATAACATGTTATATGTGTACAGCATGAACGCATATTTTTAACCCGGGCATAGACGATACGAGAGATGCTTCACTATACTATATGTGCGCGGAAGCGAAGGCGAACTATCCTTGAGTTCCCATGAAGCGGGTGTTTCCAACGAGTTTTCACGGTTGCGGAATATACAGCATGGCGAGAAGGAAGAGCGCGCGCGTTTCCCTCTTCTCGACGTGGAGCGTGCTACACCACACAGCATCAGCAACGCGCTTCTCTACTGCGACTCGTGCTTGTTCTCGGTGCCTGCTGCCGCTGTGGTGCCTCGTAAATTCCATTGGCGTCGAGAGAATGTAAGCTCTCTCTGTCTCCCCGAGGCCGCTTCCCGAGAGCTTCCCAACCGAGTCGCTCGCTCCTGTCGGCCCAACTCAGCTCACTCAACCCCTTACTGCACTTCATTTTTTTATTACTTCTTTTTTATTGTCCTTCTTTCTTTAGCCCGTGCCTTAGAAACGAGCCGGAAATGGGGACTCCGAGGAAGGATGGAAAATAGAGTAAATAGGTAGAGGTGGCAGACCCTTGATGCCTGGTACCAGTGCCCGTTGCTGAGGAATTCCGAAAATGGCTGAGGGTTGATTTTTTGAAATCGGTTTTTCGGACGGATCGGTAATAAAATTGGCGAATTTGTCCGTACGCTTGAGGGCGAATTGTTCTGCGTTTATTCAATGGAATTGTATATAATTTAATAATAAAAAAAAAAAGAATTTGCAATTTGACCAAAAATTCATTGTGACCATAGTTTTCAATAATAATTTACTATCAATCTTTGGGATTTGAAAATTTTTTTTTTCGTAACGAATTGAGCTTCAAAACGCCATGTTGCAAATGAGGATCTGCGGAGCTTTGATTTTTTTTTTTAGATTTTTCAATTTAGAACAGCAAAGAGTAAAAACGAATACAAGAAAATAGTCTATCAGTGAAGATATTCGAAAATAACGAGACACTCAACTCGGCTACGTGCGATCCAAAGTACAGGATAAATTTTCAAGAGCCCTTTATAGTATGAATTTCCCAGACGCTCTTGCAGACTTTTTTCCCTTAACGGAATGGCATGGGTATAAAAGAAAGCGGGCTGCGTCGGTGGAGCCGAAATTCAGGCGAACCCAGTGGAGTATGGGGTTTCGACGTAGTAAGCTGCTGGTCCGGATCGCCTGGAGGATTCTTGGAAAAAGTGTCCTGGAATGAGAAAACACTCCCTCTGGACTACACCGGAAGGAGGATGGCGCAGTATACCAGAGCAGTATCGCCACCACCGTCACCATATAACCCTGCTATCACTATATACTTTTTCCACCAGCAGATCGAAGGATCCCTCTTTGCCTCTTTCGACGAGGAGATCCTTTCGTTTTCGAGTCCTTATTCTTATCGTGTTTCTAGCCGCTACCTTATACCCGCCAAGGATATCCCCGGAATCGAATCAATCGACCGAAAGAATTCGCGCTCATTTCTCTCCCTTTTACTACATCGTTTTTTCCGGCTTCCACCGCCATGATCGCTCTACAACGGTCCTCCTGATCTCCAAGGCCAAAGCTAGACCTACTGCCTTTGGAGAGATAATCTAGCCACGATTGTTGAGAAGATCGTAAATGATGTTTCCGGATTCTTGGAGCATACGACCTCCTTCTCTTTTGATACTTTAGATGTTCAGATATTCTTACTGAAGGAGGGAATCGAGATCCGTTCCTAAAGACGTGGATCAATGGGTCGTAAAGACATTTAAGATTTTTGCAGATAGGACGAAACCGTTGGATACGAGAGTACAGCACGTCCTAAAATTTTAGTCTATAAATCCTACCTCCGGTATTAAAATCACACGTCGAAGAGATCAACTCGATTCGTGAGAGTTGAGTTTGGGAGGCTGGACAGATTTTATGGCGAAGAAACAGCGTTTACAATTACTTTGATTATAGGAATCTATGAATGTGGAATTAAAACTGTAAAGTACAAAAATGAAAAGTGACTCTCTTATTGATCCATAAAAATAGACCCAATTCTGTGAGGAAGTGGGATCAATTTTGAAGAAAGTACGCTGGTGAAAATTCCCATAGAGAAACGTATTTCCGGAGCATGTAATAAATCTCATAAAATTTTAACCAATAGACCGATCGGTTTTATGAGCTTGGTTACCAGAATAATTTCTGAAGACCAGCAACAATGCTCGAAAAATAATTACTCCTCTGAAAGCATTGATTAATTGAAGAAATGGATGTAATAAGATTTCGACTAAACGTTATTTTTCCTCAGTTCCTTCAGCATTGCCCTTCATCAACAGACATGGTAGCGTCTCGAAACGATTACAATTACCTACTATACCGACGTCAATTTTCAATGAATTCATCTTGCGATACTATTGACTTGCACTGTCCGCAACTTTGCTACTTAGTTGGAACGCTGAAGAACCGCTTTCCGGCCGTTTTTTTCTAGCCGACTTACAATTACTCACGAGCATTTGGTAGTCCATTTCAACGGTCTTCAATCATTCACTCGAGATACTAAAGAATTCCCCTTCCTCCACCATCAACTTCCATTGGTCTGTCTGCGTCCACTAATAGCCCTGGATAAAAATGATACGTCCAAGTCCAGTACGGACAATGAGTTTTGACCGGATCCCATTGTTTCTATTCAACCCATTCGACCAATTATTTTTTTTTTCAGTGCATTCTGGTCTCTTCCCTGAATTCCATCCGGGACTCCTCGCAATTTCCCCGCTGACGCTTACGTCATTGGCATACAAAATCATGTTTCGGCTTTCCAATATCTCAGCATCTACGCAGTCCATTATACAAAAGTGTTCCTCCGAGACAGATTTCCAATATTATCGGCTAGTCTGCAACCAGCAAACGCTATAACCGGATCCCGATTATGTGTGTGTGTGTGTGTGTGTTTTTTTTTTCCCTAAACCAAACAAAACGTACTCATTCGGGTCACGCGCTGGTCGTTCAATTTCGGTAAACGAGGCATTTTACAAGGGTGCATCTCGAGGCGCGCAAAAACTCAGCGAGGGGTAAGATTCGAGTCCCCGTGCGAAATTTCACTGGTGCAGAGTATGGTTGAGCGAACAGCTCGGTCCGCACTCCGATCATCCCCCGGTGAGGCTTCGACCGGGGCTCTTTGCCGAGGGTATATCCCCTCACGTCGTGTTTCAGAGGTAGACGGAGTTACCCCATAAAAACTTCCTAATAGACTCGAGGAAAGAGCGGTTAGCCGGAGGGAAAAAAGGCAGCCCCTTTTCTGGGTTGACGCGACGTCCCTTCTCTACAATTCTCTCTGTACCGAGAAACCTCTTCTTCTCTCGTTCGATCGTAAATCGTTATACGACTTATACCATAGTCCCCGCGTCGTCGCGTACGGTAATTACGTCGAGGCAATTTCCTCTTCATTTCAGTGTTACGGCTGAGGGGATGGTACGTGAAATTTATGAAGCTCGTGCTTTTCGATGAGACCCGAGAGTACATCATACGCAGCGGAGCACAGAGAAACGACTGGGGCAATATGCACAGAGATACGAGCGATGAGAACACGATGATTAACGCAAGAGTAGCATAAAGGACAATAATAAAAAGATTCATCGACGAAAATAAAGTATTACAATGAGTATTACAAAGGCAAGACCCCGGCTTCAACGTCAACAGCACAGGAGCTCTCTTTAACAGCGTTCATTTTTTAAGGATCTTTCATTGCCTCTCTATACTCTTCATTGGTCTGCCTTTACGCTTGTTGCCCTCTGTCCATTCCATTCGACAGCCACTCGACTATCCTGAGCGTCATTATTTGCCTCGTTTGCCTCAAAGGTTCAATGCGAGTTCATTGACTCGAGCTCTCGATGCCCAATAGAAATAAAATGAATAGGAATTCTCTAAGATTCAAGCGCATAGATCTGGTACCGTTTGTGTATTTGTGTGTGTGTGGGTGTATGCATATGTTTATGTGTGTGTGAAAAGCTATGTCTTCGGGAGGGCAATCCCTTTGGCCCCTCTGATTCGCTGTCTTGAATCACAGCAAAGTGGTGGATGACTGTGAGTAGCTCTGTCTCCTCGACTTGGATATAACTCGGACTGCTTCACTCGCACATTCGCTTCTCCCTGCAGCTGCGGAATGTAGGCCAACCGGCCTCCCCGTTCGACTGTCCGAATGTACTATATTTCAGTCTACCGTCTACAGATATACTATGTTTGAAATATATCGCATTCCGAGTATACATAGGCGATATCCACAGGTACATGGGTTGGGTAACTATGTAGTGGATGTCCAGCTGGGACCTGATGTAGATACGTGTGCGCGCTTCGAGTGCAGGTGCAGTACGGCAAGAGTCCTTGTAAATCGATAACCCAAGCAATAGCCACGCTATTTTCATTGAATGATCCATTCTCATCCGTTAGTTAATTATCTTTCGCATTATTTACATTAAATCGGCAGGTTATTACCGTTCGAGGACTTTGCACACTCGCACAATTGTCAAATTAACATTCGGGTTTGTAAAATTTGTATACGTATGTTCATCTGTCTCCACTTAAGACATTCAATGTATCGATCCATTGTCATCGACTTATTCGAGCTGTGATTGGTCGTCGGTGTTGTGAGACACATTGGGATCGCGATCAATTTCATCCATTGAATTATTTTGTTTATATTGAATGTCAACATTGAGGTCAAGGTCCCGGTCGGTGATTTTATCTAAAATACAGATGAGCTGGGTGGATTTTATCGGTGAAACTGAGATTTCGGTTCTGGACTTACATTAATAGATTTAAAGTAATGATGTTGGCATTGCTCACAGGAAGAGTCGGAATGATCTTGACCCTGAGGCTAGAAAAATTAGGTAAATAAAAGAATGTCAGTATAATTTTACCCTGGGGTTGGAAATAACCTTGAATAATAACCAAAGGTAAGGCCCAGTTCTGGACTTAATCAAAGCATAATCAGGGCATAGATTAGGCTCGGGTCAGGGTAGGCTTATAACGCTAAGGACCTCATTGTGTTTCGTAAAAGGACTTGGGTATTAGGATTATACACTATTATTATAATTAGGCCCTCCATGGTTTATTGCACGGTTTTTACGGAGTTTACTGTAATTAAACCTCCGGCCGGTGCTGTCACTCTATACTATAATTTGGTTCCTCTCACCCTGCAAATGATCAATTTAATTTTCAATGTAATAATGTCGGTTAATCAACCCATCCCACATATTCTGCGAAGAGCCCACATATGCAATCAATGGTGGAAACTCGTAACCATGGCAACAGGTTAAAGTGTGAGCTGTTCAAAGGTCATTTCTTGTCTGTAATTAAAGTACGTTGGCTTCGATGGCACATACAATGCGAACAATCATCAATTATAATAACAATGTCAAAAATTATCGTAATTAAAAAAATTATCAGGTGAACTACCTTTTGATACTTGTTACTTTTTACCAGTGAATCTTTATACTAATCAACTTTATCGGGGAGATTCGATTTTATAAATTCTTCTTGACGCAAACTGAACTGTATTATCTAATTGCAGTAACGTAATTTCTATGAGTGTGCGAAAGTCCATCAAAATGAGACCGAAATTAAAAGCTGATTTGAAGAACACGGGTGTACATATTCAAAGACATAGTAATAGTCAACTATAAAGTGACAACTATTAAATTTGAGTCCACGCAACTATTTTCATGGTTACGGTAGCTATGAAAATAGCTATGGTGACTGTTTGGTACATATAGTGAATATTTGATAATTGCTCTCAGTGCATTGTACATAAACATTGTGTGTTTGTTTTTTTAATCTTCCAATAACAAATTTGTTAACGACGAATGCATCTGAAAATTAATATCCGATATACACCTCCGAGCTTTATATACCGGTATATAAAGTTTCAAAAAATTTTTATTTCACACTCTATTTTCTATTATGAAGAATTCAACTGCACAAAAATGTACCACAGCTGAGCGCCGCAGTGTCGAGGCGCAGGAAGCACGTAGAAGTAGTATTACCGATCACGAATTGGTCAGACGCGCGTGTAGTAGGCGGCATACAAATACCCTTGTTAGAGTGCAAGCACTAACGGAGCACAGTGAATGTGCATAAACAGACGTAGCAGTTGCAGTTGTCCTTGGCGTTGCAGCTCCAGTAGCCGAGGGAGAGGTTGAGTTAACTTGGCTAATATCGTGACTGTGACCGGAATAAGCATAAAAATAGTTGAACTAATTTTAAAAACATGAAAATGAGTAATCTCTTACCGCAAATTTCACTATGTATATATATATATATACACCGTAGCTGAGCGCCGTGGCGAAGTGAAGTAGGTACGTAGTAGTAGCACCTGAAATTGATCAGACGTGCGTGTAGGCGGCATATAAATACCCTCGTTACAGTGTGATCTCTAACAGAAGACGGTAAATGTGTAGAGAGAGAGAGAGAGGGAGAATGAGTAGTTGCAGTTGTCCTCCTCGTTGCATTAGCTCCATGAACCGAGCGAAAGGATGAGTTGGGTTGGATAATACGTTAACTGTAACAAATAAAATCCATGAAAATAGCTGAACTGACTGTGCCGTTTGAAAAGCCGGGTGTATTAAATTCACAATCGCAAAGAAAAAATAGCAAAAAAAAAGTATATCTAAATGATACTTCGATGATTGACTCTGGGAGAAATGTATATACAGTGAAAAAATCTCAACTAGTCAATAAAAATATATAATTAACAATCGAGAGATGCAAATCCGTTTAAAACCCTCCTTTTAAGTTATCAATCGGTTCAAGCAAGATCAAAACAATGGTATTATATATAGTTTGAAGAACGAAATCGAAAAATCGCAATAATTTGATTCCCTTGGGAACCACCGACGACAACCCCGAATAAACGTTAAAAATTTCAAGCGACTATCTTTCATGGGATATTCAACATTAGCAAAGTTACAGCCCCATCGACGTGGTCAGAAGGATTTGTCAATAATTGGCGGAATCACCAATGTATATCACAGCTGAGTATCGAACCGGACACCTAGTAGTAGCACCATGAATTGGTCAGACGCGGGTGCAGTAGATGGCATACCCTCGTTAGTGTGCAAGCGTTAACGAAACACGATGAATGGATAGAGAGAGGAGTAACAATTGCAATTGTCCTCGGTATTGTAGCAGCTGTACAAACCGAACAAAGGGGTGAGTTGGGTTAGCTAATATACTGATTGTAACGGAAAAAAAAAAAAAAAAAAATGAAAATTGTTGAATTATTTTGGAGAACACAGAAGTGTGTGATCTCATGTCGAGAATTTCACTATCGATGTATATATCACAGCTTAGTGTACTATCGAAGCGGACAGATAGTAGTAGCACCAGGAAGTGGTCAGACGCGCATGCAGCAGACGGCATACAAATACCGTCGTTAGTGTGCGAGCGTTGACAGAGCATGGTGAATGGATAGAGAAAGGAGTATAGCAATTGCAATTGTTCCCGGAATTGTAGCAGCTGTACGAACCGAACGAAGGGGTGAGTTGGGCTAATATACTGACTGTAACTAAAAAGTAAAAACAACTATGAGTATAGTTGAACTAATTTGAAGACCATAGAAGTGTGCGATCTTTTGTCGACATTTTCACTGTTCGTATACCGACCACAACCGAGCGTAGTATCGAAGGGGACACGTAGTAGTAGCACCAGGAATTGGTCAGACGCGCGTGCGGTAGGCGGCATACAAATACCCTCGTTAGTGTGCGAGCGCTAACCGAGGCGCACAGTGAATGGATAGAGAGAGGAGTAGCAGTTGCAGTTGTCCTCGACGTTGCAGCAGCGCCACGAACCGAGCTAGAGGGGTGAGTTAAAGCGAGTTTAGATGGTGCGAGTGAGACGTCATGGATATAGAGCCTCGGTGCTGCTGCTGCTGATGCTGCTGCTAGTGCTTCTGGTAGCGTTGGATTGTGTCCCAGGTGTACGCGGCGTGCCGAAGAGCTCGTACATTCGATTCGAGAAAATCTCTCGAACGAAAATGCCGTCGAACGAGCTGCACGAGACCAGGAAACTGGCCTTCACACTCACGCCAACCTCACACCATCTATGCACCTCTACATCCCTCAGTAATCGATTATATTGGTCATAAAAACTTTTTCGGTCTCTTTCTCTTTTATCCCCGTTTCAGCCCGTAAAACCTCCCCCCCCCCCCCTTCCGTACTATACTGGCCCTTTGGTAGTGGTTGTCAGTGTCCTACGAGCTACCCCCGATTAATCTCTAATCCGATGGACGTGATGGGTGCGCCGCTGTTAGTGCGGCTCCGCTTGCTCTGTGTCGCATGTACGCAGAAACGTATATACTGAAACAGAATGATTGAGGGCGGAGGAAAAGGTACACAGAGACACGGTGGACTGAGAAGCGAGTGAGTCGTGTAGTAAAGTTACCAAAACTTTTTCACCTGCAGTGAAAAAGAACGAGGAAGTCGGGATTTTATCGGGTGTTATTAGCGGAATTGCTGGTACTTCCTCCTGGCTGACTAAACGATGTCACGACTACTGTCCTTCCCTGGTCTTAGATGTCCCGTCCAGAAATGAAGGCAAACGCGTTTTAGTTGACTCTGAAGTCTGGCTCTATTAGCGTGACGATTATTCTTGTAGTGTACTTTGTGCCTAGAAATAAAAACTTTGAAACGTACCCTCCGATTGTGCCCCGTTTTTTCATAGAGAAACTTTGTTTACATTTCTTGTATTTTCAAATTAGAATACTCAGAACAGTCCAAAACGTCAAGAAAATTGGTCTGGAAAAAAATTATTTGTGTCTGATTTAAGTACAATTTAGTAAAATCACCCACAACTCGAGAATCAAGTTGTCTGTCAGTCGACACACAAAAGCAGCGCCAACTTCTGATGTATTTTTGTATTTTTAAACAACATATGGCTACACGTATTCAGATTTTGTCAGTCGCTTGAATTATTTTCTTATGGTATTGAATTCCGGCGTAATTAGTAGAGCAGTTGCAATTTAATGCAGTTTTAAATGTCTCGTGAATAATTAACATATTGTATCAACTGCTGTCGTATTGTATTATTGACGAAAACGAAATAATATTCCGAAATAATTTATACTTTGTAGATGGGTGGTCCAAAGCGGCAATTAGTATTATGATAATTATGTTTCAATATATAATATGAGAGGATTAGTCGTGTTCCTTCCCTTTAACGATTTTTGCTTCCTACTTTAAGTGACATTTGTTGCTATTCCTGAAAGCAATAAAACGTTGCGTTTAAAGCCCCAGTGACCACGTAAGTGGTGTACGAAGTATTTTGTTTCACATTATGCTTCACTTTTCCAGGAACTATAACCTGAGCTCTTTGTGACGGGTGTATATTACATAGCGGAGGTAGATTTTTACGTGAGTGAGTAAAAGAAGTGGAATTCATGCGCTGACAGGTGCAAAAATGCATACCGAGCATTTTTTTTACAGTACTGTTTTTCTCATTGACATGTTAGAAGAAAGGACCTTCAAACTGTAGAAAAAAAAAAATGAAATTCAATAGATTCTCCGCCGGAAATATTGGCAATCCTATAAATAATTATATTAGAAAACATTCTGTAAGACAACTATGTGTTTCCATATTATAAGCTATACATAGAGCGCAGAAAAATTCACCTCGCAATGTATAATATTTTTGTTTGAACAATAAAATAAATTGGAGTCACCAAATGAAAGATTCTGAAAATCAGGAAAAGTAGAAATTCGAGTCAATCATTTTCTTATCCCGTACGTAACAAGAAAAATCAAAGCCTTTGCCCGATCAGACGGTTCGATTTTCCAAAATCTTCACTTTGGCCGATTATGTTCACTGGTCATGTTCAATTCGTGCGAAAATGATATCACTTTGCAATAGATTATTGTATCATTTACATCGACTTTCCTATAATAGAATACGGCACGGGATCACCGACCCCTGACACAAGACACCGAGTGAGTAATACCACGATGAGGTTTCAATTTATCGAATTATTATAATCCTCACTAGAACTGACGGGATCGATGAAAATAAGTGCACATGATCACCATAACTCGTATCTTAGGTGACAGGCATGGAATTCAGAAGAGGTATAATTAACCCCGCAGCTAACATGACATATGATTTTCTTTTTCTCTTAACTCCAAATTTCTCTATGGGACTTAATCCGCCTCCTTGTCCCTGATTATTTTAAGTCCCTTTATGATCGCCTCGTCTGATCATTTTAGGTTTCTTCAACAACCCCTTTCCTTTTCCCTGAATATTCTGAGTACCCCTATTCACCTTTACTTATACTAATTATTTTTTTCCCACTGATCCACCTCAAATCTCATTATTCTCTCTCTAATCCTAAATGTCTTTATATGAAAGCTCTTCCAGATCCTGATTATTCGATGAATCTGAGAATTCTCACCAAACCCCTAATTACTCTAAATATTTAGAGTATCCCTATTCGTCTTTCCTCATACCAATTATTCCGAGTCCCTTTGTGATTCCTCCCGGAAGCAGATTGTTTTCTTCCGCATTGATCCACCTAAAATCGAATTATTCCCTCCCCAACCCTAAATGTCCTTATATGATGAGCCATTCGAGAGCCTGATTATTCGATGGATCTCAGAATTCCCACCAAACCCCTAATTACTCGAAGATTCCGCATGACTCGTTCTCTCAAGTTCAGAACTATTGCGGGTGCGGAAAGCGACCGGAACCTCCATAATCTGCTAGTAGAATATGCAGTACAAAAGTAGGTGTATATATAAATCTTAAAGCTGGGGCATCAAGGGATGTCATTTGGTTATGTATACTTGAGAGAAACTTGTACAAACTTATATACCTGGATGCAGAAACATACCAACAAAAATGAATCCGTAAAATAGGCTAAATATTTTACATAATATTTTACATAATATTTTACACAAACTGCTAGAAATTTTCTCGGCTCCTAATTTTGTGGACCACTTAACGAAAAAATCAATTTCTTTGTTGAAAAAATGTACTTTAGAAATTACTGCAGTGTAGGAAGCTCGTTTACGATACAGAAACGGATATAAAAAATTTACTACGCGAGTATAACGTAAAATGAATGTACATTTCTGTTAAATTCGTTGCTGAAGACGTACTAGTTGATGCACAGTCTCCTAAATTCGTTAATAAAGTCGTGTCTTTAATATAAATTAGCTTTAATTTTACCACGCGTACATTGAATTTTAATTTTCTTTCGTATATTGAATTGGATATCCTACACCGGGTTAATAAAAATTTATTGTACGGATTTAGCATAAATTACTATGTAGTATACGAATTTTGCTGCAGTTGGTCATCGTTCCTCGACATTAACATCGTGATGACTACCTGTTAAATCTTATGTTGTGAAAGCAAACTAATATAGCAATTAATCAAGCAAGGACCAATTAGAGTATGAATAAAACGGCTTTCGATGAGTGTAACTGATGGTCATTAACCTTTTTGAAGAGTGATAATATCTCAGCTAAAAATTCATTACTTTTAAATTAAGACATCGTAAGAGTGATCGCTGTGATTTGAGAAATATTCCTTAACTTCAAAAAATATAGCATTAATGTTCCCTAATATTTCATCGCTCTAAAAAAAAGGTCACAAACGCGGTGATCGAGCGAAGATGCATCTAATCTCGGACCTTCAAATCGCGTTTCCAAACAGTCAAATGTTATGTTTTCAAAGCAAACAAAGTTGATCTCAGTCGTTCAGTATTCACGCGAAGCAAGGGTCAATCAGAGTGAGAATAAAACGGGTTCACACGAAAATAGCGAATTGAAGTTTCGAGAAGGGGGAACAGAATACCTGCTGTATTATTCACCAAAATACGTCAGTGAACGAGAAAATGACATTACCATTAGGTGATGTCAATTCAATATTCCGAAGCAGTTATATTATTAACAACCTGTCCTTCAGCTCGATGGTTCGATATTATCGAATATTAAAATTTCACGTCACGCATGCCATTATTAGCTTACTTTCTGGACATTTTCTGTGACAGAACATCAATGTATAAATAACCCTCCGGTATCTTGCACATCAGATACATTATATTTCCGAGTAGTGACTACCTTTGGACTTCCCTCTATCGATGCGTTGGTCGTAATCGAGCCCGTCATTATCTTTTTCCATTCACATCCGTCAATATTCACATTTCACCATAAGTAACTACTGTGCACAAATTGGGTTTAGGCTGCCTGATAACTTATCAGATCCTGTTTGGCTATGTCGTGGGGATGCCTGATCCAGAGAACCTGGTAAGGGTCTGATAAGGTTGCAAGTAGTCAAGCCTGACACAATTCAATCAAGGCAAGCCTGATGGCAACGTGATCAGTGCCTCATCAATTGGAAATATTGAATGCCAGAAGAAGGTTCGCCTAATTTTATCGCTTCATGGCCTAACATCGTTGGCCTGAAGAAAACCTCCACTACTATTATATTAAGTGATATAATGAGTGTTCTGGCTTTCCATATCGCATTGAATTCGATTATTCTACAAATCTATGATTCCATAAGATAAAAAACGTTATTCAAGCGACAGACTGCCTAAAATAACCACGCAGACCTGCGAATCTCTTGAAAATACGATTATTAGTTCACCTTCGAATGCAGCTTCGATTCCCATCAACGCCTAAAAAATGTATTCTGCCGTTTCCAGAAAATAGTATGAAATGGACCAGTAAAATGCCGTTTGAAGTGATTAAAAATCATTCGACGGTTGCGGAAATCACTCATTTTTTATTTATTTTTTGATATTCCCGTCAGCGTCTCGCGCCAACTTCACTTGCACGGTGAGCGACTCTGTCTCGACGTTCGCCCAACCCTCAAATCGCACCTGGATAGGTTTTTTTAAAATTATGTTCACGGTACTTTCGTCGTCCAATTACAGAGCACCATTGGGATTCTCTCGGACGATTTCGATCACCAAGTCATTTCGTCGAGGCGATAGCGAACATGTGACGCTCCCGTGACTGATTGTTTGGTCGGGACGACACGACTCGAGCGAGCCGTCGCTTATCTAATATACCGCGTACTGGTTACGCCGGGTTACCAGTCACGAACGATTGATGGTGAGGAACACGCTCGACAGTGGAGGATTGAAAAAGGGAAAAAAATTAAACGTATACACGCACGCACAACGAGGGTGGCTACCCTTCTACACTTGTTGTTAAATGAAAAGGGTTAACTGAAGGGTAATCGCCTAGAGCTCAGGGCTATTTAGCACATCATGTTTCAAAAAAAAAAAAAAAAAAATACACACGAAGCTTCAACTCTTTCTAATTATATTCTGGCTTTTAATCGTTATTCGCTTCGATTATTTCCTCGTTATTGTCGATTTCTGTATTGACGATCGTGAGAGAGTTTGATGCAAGACATTGATTATTGAATTTCAACAATAAAATTTCTTGGTGTTTCAGTACCTTCAAATAGCAGTTTTCCCAGCGACGGAATATTCCCTAGTTTATAAAAAGGTGCTTTTTACCCGTTGCTTAATTGAAACGAAATTATTGCGTTCATTAATAGAATCGTCAGTAGCCGAAGGGAATTGAAGAACTGAGGAGAATTGTAACTGTTGATAATGGGCAAATATAAAAACGGGCAGATATGAAAATAATTATTGCTGCCCTGCCCAAAAATTAATTTAATCGGAAGTCGATTGATTCTAAGTTAGAGGAGAATCTATAAGAAATAAATTCAATTATAACCCGTTTATTTTGTTATTTTGATGATAACGTAAAATTGTTAATAAAAAATAATGTTAAAGACGTTTTCAGGAGCTTTCACAAACTTGCTATTATTTCAATGCTACGGTGTCAATCGCCTTTTACTATCTTTCCCAACCTTTTCCTTATTATTCCCTCCTTGCACCTCACTAGCCTAACTCACCTTCCGATGCGTTCGCAACTGACTTAGCTACGCTGTCCCGCATTAACCATGGTGACCGGAAACTGCGGAAAACCCGTACCGGTCCCGACGGCCATATATTCTTCTGACCTCCTGGTTTATACCCCAAAGTTATTTACTCAAGTATGCACACCGAGGCCTCAGAAAAACTGACCTTCCGCACACTAGTTGTCGAGGCAGTCTCTGCACGGCTAAGCGGTCACCCGTCCAAGTTACAGCCGCAAACAATGCTGCTATTAACTCGTGAGATTACCAAAACCACACACCGACCGCAAAGTCACCGGTGTCGGTTATAACCTTAATACACTTATTGTCAAATAAAGAATTTTCTGAAATTTTATAATCGAGAAAAAAAAAAACTGCATTTCGCGAAATGGTTGAAAAGTCATAAAATTTTTATCCCTTTCCACAAAGATTTCATATTGCACATAAAAACTTTCAGCTTCGTCAGGCGGCGCAGATGCGTAAAAGCAGTAATAACATAATCTCGAAAATGGGAACTTTTTGATTTCAATTTTGCCGTAAGTATTTTTCATTACGCGGATTATGTAATTTTTTTTTTTGTTCTCCCGTTTCCGATTACTCAAATTCTAAGGGAACTTATGTATGAGAATAAGTTGGCGAAGGATACTTGTAAATAATTCAATCCTGGGCAACAAAATCTGAGTATAATGCGAACTGTTTCCAAAAGTACCGGAGCATCAATTAAAAATCGGTGGAAATACGATTGCCTTCGGGTTGGCTGTATTCGTAATGTACATAAATATCCCGACTCACATAAACTCACGGCTATCTAGTTAAAGTTTTACTACCATTTCCATCTTAGCGATGCCTTCTCATCTGACTCGCTACCAGTGAAGCATATTCTCACCAAACAGCGAAGCGATCCAGCCAAGTTTCTCGTGATTCGCTCGATCCCTCAGCTTTACACGCTTCTGGAGTTTCGCCTCATCGATGAATCCAGAGCAACCTCTGAGCTGAGTTGGTGCTGGCCTTACTGATGCTCCGCCGCTTTTCATGCTTTACTCTCGGCGTGTGCCTTGCCGGAATCTCCGGCGCTCGGTAATTTTCCCGAAGCGTCCTTCCTGCTACGTGCCTCATACCCTGTGCTCGACCCCCGCGCCCCCGACCCCTCGTACCCTTACTTCTTCTTCTGGTTCGCCACTTCCTCCAGTCTACCTCTCATCCTGTGCTCGCTTATCCAGTGCAACGGTACCTTGTACGTGTACCACTCACACTCATCGATCCCTTACAAGGAATTGGGCCACCGACATTGACTCAACCCCCTCACTCTCACCCCGTGTATCCCGTCATATCTATGTGTTTCCCCGGTGGCCAATTATTTATAACACTCGCGATCTATATCTCATTCGTTGATATTGTTTATATCATTTTTGTGTTTCGTATGAATGGTCATTCGAAGTAGGCAAGTAGCCTAAAAAGGTTTTGGTTGGGATAAGCACTTGGTTAAATATGTGCTAAAAGTGTGATAAGTTGCTAGATTTAATTTTCTAGTAACAGAAACCAACCGTTCGGTTGGTCAAACCGGACAATTTATGGTCTGAAAGATGTTGTCGAGCAATAATTCAGATGAAGGGTACAATTATGTGGACGGATCTGCTTTTATTCGGATGATTAATCCTAAATAAACGCATCCTTCTCACTCTCATGCCGTGTATTCCGTCATATCTATATTTCCCGGTGGCCCAATATTTATAACGCTCGCGATGGCTATTTCGTTAGTTGACATTTTCATTTTTCATTTTCACTTATTTATCATTTATATTCCTTGGTAATATTGATAGTTGGTATTGATACTTGTAAATTATAAATAACCAAGTCCAATATGATAATACGACATCAGTAAGTAACACTAATCATTACGGGTTGGAGGCAGGAGGAAAAATGTTTAGTTGGAGACTAACAACTTGGTCGTGCCAACCAATGAATTATTGACCTGAAGGGTCTTGTGAAATAACTCAGATAAAACAAAACATAGAAAGCCCGATTTTTCCTCAGTTCAACGATTAATTGTAAATGAACGCACTCACACTCATTCCGCGTAACCCGAAATTTCTATGTTCGTGCTGTGGCCAATAATCAGTAACAATCGCTCACCGTCTTTCTCTGGCATTAGTTCCTTTTTACGTTTTATTTGTGCCTGTTTTATCTATCTAAATGTCAACTATGTAAAACCCCTTTGATTTCAACTCTGTTTTTGTACATTTACGTGTAAAATTAATATCGTTCAAGCAAATCTCATATAATCAACACAGAGAATACAAAGTTTCGTATAATTCAACCCTGTAATTCCGATTCTACCCATTCGGATTGTTCCGGATAAAATTATGATTTTATGTTTTCATTTGCATAGATTACCGCTGGAAGCAAAGAACCAGTCCGATATCCGCGAACGCGAACCCCACTTTAGTCGATACTTTCCATTTGAAAAAAAAAAAAAAAAAAATGAATATATCTTCAGGAGATATCCAGAAATTGGTCTCTAAGGAAAAATTCATTTTTAAAATTATTATTATTATTAGCGATTGTTAGATCAATTGTCAAAATGGAAGAATAAATCATTGCGAATAAATTGGAGCAACAGAATTATTCAGCTTGGCAACCGTAGCGAAGGACAACTTTTCCAATTCCTCTTCCGTCATTCCCTTCCTATATTTTCGCAACCATTGACATTTGGTGGCCCCAAAATTACGGGTGTCCCGGAACGATTCGGCGAGACACATGAACTCTAATTTGCACAAAGTACTGGTGTGCCCCAGCGAGATATCCTCGTCAACTGGATTGCAAGCACATACATGCAACTATGAAACTGTATATGGTCTCACGTGATCAAGTGCGCCAGTGCTCCAAACGACTTGTTCAGTGTCGGGGCTCGTTTGTCACAGCAAAGTAACTAAACTACGTACGCACACGTACAGGAGGGAAGGACGACGTCCAAGCCGAGAAAATCGACCTTGCATAGCAGCAGAATTGCAGGAAGTATGTATATGTGTATATATATATATATATATATATACCTCGGATTCTAACTTTGTACATATCTACGTGGGACACGTGCGTAACTCGTTACTATACGTGAGTCTCGGACGCTGTACAAGGTAGCGAACCCTAGAAAAGTGAACTGTGGCTTGATTGCTATATTATTTAGCAATTTGCGGCCACTGGGGTACGAGCCCTTCAATTCCTCTTTTCCTGGTAGCGGACCAAATGGTCCTGCCACCCAAGGACCCTTTGACATCCCGGAATGAAACGGGGCTGGGGTATAACGAGTCTTAACGATTACTGGAAAAAATTAGGATCCCATAACTATTCGAAACTACCACTCGATTTTCCCGTAGCCCAGCAGCCTTATCTATGTCTCCATTTCCTGTCCGAATACCTTTCCACGGAATGGTCCTCCACTGGAGGCATGATTACGCGTAATTTATTTTTTGGCCCAACGCCATTATGTTATTTTCGTCACTGCTGGTTTGTTGATCTCACCACGAAATTTTATTTAACTCAATATGTTGTAATGCTTGTAGCGGTGACATTATTTTTTCTACCTAGGAAAAAAAAAACAAATTAACTGTAATTTTGTCGTTGATAGAATCGATATTGTGATACTTTATGATTCTACCAGGCTAATGGTCGCGTTTGGGGATATTCCATTTTCTACCCTCAGTAGCGGCAGGTAATCTATGTGTAGTTGAGTTAAAATGAAAACAAATTAATTTTGACTATGAAGTTAGTGTGGGGAAGAACTTCAAAGCGCACAGTCGGCACATCGCGATTCGGATAATAAGGACTATTATAATGAATAATAACCGCCCCACAATAAAATATCCATTCTATGAACTCACGTGAACGTGACAATATTAAACAAGATATTAAAAAAGATATCCAAGTCGATATTAAAGAAGATATCCAAATCGATATCCAGGAAGATATCCCATTCGATATCCATGACTATATACAGAAAGATATCCAAGACCATAAAAACCTATTTCTATTCAGACGGCAGGACATGGAAATTGCTTTAATTTCGAAAAACATCAATAATACCAAATCCCTCTAGGACATCACTTACATTTTATTATTGCATGTGGCATATTCCAGGGTAGGTAACGAGCGCACCGATAATTGATCGATAACATAACGACTGGCGGTCTCCGAGTTCGTCGCAGCTATTAATCACATCGAAGGTATTAATATTTGATGGTGCAATATGCGCATGTCACCGTTGTTTTTTTTTTTTTTTTTTCACCTCTTCGTAATACACATTTCATTTTTCAATGCGCCCGAAACAATAATGTAATGATCTGTTATAAGCCTTACACGTATAAGTATTTAATCGACACGGTGGGAGTCTCTCTGGTCTCGGATAATAACGCTTATTACAAAGTGTACCCTCGGATCCCTGGAGAACGTTGGAACCTCGACGTTTCACCTCTGTTCTCTCGACACTATAGCATAGCACAGGAAAGTAGTGTAACACACAGTAGGAGAAGTCCTGACACTCGAAAGCCCATTTTTCTTCTGGCGTTGTACGCGACTCCTTGTGTTCTCCTTTGCTATATAACGTCTGTTCTGTACTGCCGTCACTCCTGCTCCTCAGGCCTCGCCATTCCTCGTCGCCCTTCTTTCTTTCTCTTTGTTCGTTACGCTCACGTATCTTTTAGTTTTCACAAGTATATATAGCACGACACGCACACGGGAAACCTCATTTTTTTCACACCCTTCTTCCTTTCTCCGTCGGCTCCGTCGTAGTTGGAAAATAAATTAAGCGTCATGGCGAATCCTGGACGAAAAGGTCTGTGCGAATTTTTTCTCCTCTCCGTGACTTTTTCTCTTTCTCTCGAGAGAAAGACTAACCCTTTTTTATGTCCACGTTCGGGGTTTCAATTTCGTTCTCGGTCGACTTCCAATGCTACGACAAAAAGATGGCACATGTCGAAGATTATACCACCATGAGTTTACCATGGTAAACATAGTGGGAAAAAAAACATATTGGTAGCAATAGTCATTTTTATTTAGCTGAGTGGTGAAGAAAATGTCACGTACGTAGCTTGAGATAAATAAATGTCTGTAAGGTCTGACGTCCAAACTGAGACAGGAAAAGAACGTCTTCAAAAATGGACAGAACTTGGCGTCGAGTCGCTACCACGTCTCCTAATAATTGATTTACGGAAAGTCGCTACTGAAATCGATGTGTCCAGCATTTCTCTCGTAAATCCGAATGGGAATTCGACTAGGTATTTTCGTAACTCCAAAAAAAAAAGCGATTCCCCCAAAAAAGATCTCCAACTCGTCCGACCCCAAATCGCACTCAGATTCCAAGATTTATTTATTTTTGGCAAGAGGGCGGGCGATGTGACAATTCTTTGTGGGGAATTCTAGTTTTCGTAAAAATAACTCAGTTCATGATCGTTACTTAAACCTTGTTTCAAAAGATTTTAAGTGAGCCCTCTTCCAAGAATGACGATCGAAAATAGACATGGCCTTATCGGTTCAACTAACAGCAATCTCTAAGTGATGATTATTTTATGAAAATCTTAATGAGTCAAAAAAGATCGTAAAAAATGAAAAAACGTATCCTTAATTTCATTTTTGATACTCGGTAAAATTGTAGGAAAGAACAAAAAATGTGACTGCCATTTATTTTGAGCTGATGATTATATTTCTACAGTTATCAAGAAACCTAGAATTTCCAAAGACGTTAATTGATTTTACACGAGCGGCAATATCGAAATAAAATCCAAAAACTACCAATTATTATTAAAAATTGACAATAATTGACGTGATAGGATTTTCGACAGGATTTAAACTATATTTACCTCTTTAATAACTTTTCAATATGATTTTTGAAAATCTAGAATTGCCAACAATGTAAACCGAACTTGCAGGTTCGACAACATCGAGATAGAGTCGAAAAATATACCTGAAAAGGTGACGTTGGTCGAGCATTTTTCACAATTGCCAATAATTGACGCAACGTCTATTTTTCTGCGTGAACGGTGCTTGATTGGAGCACGTTAATCATCCGATACTTCGACAGGTTTATAAATAGCACTGGATGATCGTCCAGCGAGCTTGCAGTTTAATTAAGGGTACTGTGCAACAGCAGACTGAACGACTGCGTGTTCTAGGACAACCTCATCAAATTAGGTTCTCAACGAATGTAATTGCATAGCCAGACGGCGTTGGCTGATTTAGTTTCGATTCTCCCGCTGCTGGGGAAGATCTCCCGCAGTTATATCGTTGCTGGTGCTTCGTTTGTGTACTGCTGGATGATGGGACGATGAGATGTCGTCGGTGAGTTGCCCGTCAGCCTTCATTGTCTCTTGTACTGCAAGCGAAGGTGTCGCAAGTTTCTCACCAGTCGAGAACAGTCAATAGTGAGATGGCCGGGAGATTGCGAGTAAACACCAAGAGAGAATATTATAGTGAGGAGAATATAGAAGCTCTGCAATGCAACGCTGAGTTTGTGCAATCTACCTCCACAGTCTATAGTGCGGACGTACAAGACGTAAACAAATATATTTGAATATGCCAAATAACTTCCCGGAGAAATCGCAATGAAACCTGCAACAATAATTTCTTGATCAGAGTAATTATTTTTTACGGATACACCAACTTGTTCCAATTGGCTAATTAATTTCTCAGAACTACTCAATAGCTATGCAATGATTGCAATGATTTTGAGGATGCAATTGACGTTTATAATATAAACATTTGATTCCACAGTGATAAAAAACTTTCGTTTGTTTAACTCGAAGGACACGATCCATCAAATATGTGATTAGTCAGCACAACCTTTTCTCTCATCCAATACAAATGTTGGTCACCACAACTGAGTTAACCTGCTTGCTGCCTGTGGGAGCAAAAAAATTATTTCTACTTAAATATTTATTTGACATTCTATATTTGCTGATTAATCTAGAGAAACGAACGATTTTCTTTTTTCTACCCAAATCCTTAAAAATAATCTTCCGTCAACATCACGATAATAATAGGACACTTTACGTCGTAATAATAAATCCTGCTGATTTGGCATATAATCGAGGTCTATTATACAGGGTGAGTGAGTGCCTCCCCTTTTTTTTCAATTTAAAAGGAGGTGGAGTCGATCTTGACGTAGCTACAGCACTTCAGCCGAAAAAAAAAGTAGAATGGTCCAATGTGAAGGCCTTGTCGAACACTGAAACTTATGTCCCAATCATTTTTGGATATGATCAATAGTTTGAGTGTCATTGCTCTGTAACCCTTTATGTTACCTTGTATAGATGTATATAACTGTTTATTCTGTTATTTCTCAAGTACGCCTATTGGCTTTTACCATCCCCTCCCCTTTATCCCCATTCCATTCCTCGAGATCGCCTTAGTGTGTTGTCCTCAGCTACTCTTCCTAATGCACTACTGCATTCCATTTGCACGACGCCTTTGGGAAACTGCGGAAAACCTCGCCAATACAGGCGGATCTATTTCCGCTACGTTTCTATTGTACGAGAATACATTAGAAACCAGTACGCAGCTCTGCGGTCACCCATCCGAGTTAAGACCGCAAAAAATACTGCTCAACTTTGCGGCTTGACCGCCAAAGCCTCAATCCGAAAGCGCATCCACTGCCGGCGGTAAGTTTTATTATAATTCTTCCGCAAATCGTTCACCCGTCACCCTCTTGACTTTCTAGGCAGGAGAGGGAAAACTCGACAGATATATGTATATTTTCGGACGCCGCCCAAGTAAAAAAAAAGACTTCATATATATATAATGCGTACATCGCTGTGCGCGATGCAAGCATCACAATGATAATATAACTTGGCTAACGACTAGATGGTTTCTTCACCAACTTGTTCACCGACTATATTCTTAATTTCCCAGACACGGAAAAAACCTCGGAATATATGTCTGTTTATTCGTATACCGCAAAAGCAAAGAGTTAGATTTTATGCCCGCACAGAATGCGTGGGCATAAAACCGTCATTCGCCGAAGCATTTCGTACAAACATTTATAATAAACGGTTAAAACAACACCAACAATCATATAGATTTTATGCCCATATAGAATGCATATATATACCGTCCGCAGTAAACCGGCAGCAGTGGCCGAGTGGTCGGTGCATGTTGAGCAGCTCGATTCGTAGTCGCTACTTGGATGGGTGACTGTGTAGCCACGCATTGATTTGTTCGTCAACTGTTGAGCGGGAAGCAGTTTTTCTGCGTTTCCGGCGTATTCTCATACAGCAGAAACTCTGTAAGAAAGTAACCGTTTGTATTGGTACAGGTTTTCCGCAGTTTCCCTGTGCCCTGGTGCAAATGCGATACGATAGCGCATTAGGAAAGAGTGGCTGCGGTAACACTTTGGGGGAAATGCAGAAAGGATTTAAGGAGAATGAAGAGGGGAGGGAAAACAAAATCCGGAAGACTAGAATCTAGAGCATACACTAGAATACGATTTAAAAAAAAAGAAAAAAAAAATACCGTCCGCAGTGCGAGTATTGATTGTGGATAAAAAGTCCCCGGTTCTCGTCTACCGTTACGATTTACTTTGTAATATAATTACCCAATAATTATACACGTACTTTACGCAATCACAATAATACTTGGCTAACACCATAGTAATTCCTTTCCAAGTCGTTTACCCGCCATACTCTTCATGTCAAAGACTCGACATAACTCGAAAATATATATCTGTATTTTCGTATACCGCAAAAGCAAACAGATAGATTTTATACCCATATAAAATGCGCATACATATACTGTCTGGAGTGCGAGTATTCACTGTGGAAAAAAGAGGCGCCCGTTTCTCGACGATTCAGAAATCAGCCAGCCAGCGCATGTTCACTGCTTCTTCTCCTTCTTCTCACTCTCGTTCGTTCCTCGATCTTCCACAACCCCCCCATCCACCCCCTTCTTCTTCTTCTTCTTCTTCTTCTTGTTCGAACCACTTATCCATTTCTCTTCATTCATCTCCCTTGGTTCTCCGCTTCGTTCTCGCTTCCACGCTCGTTTCCGAGCAATCTGTGGCTTCCACCATCTCGGTCTCGCGCTTCTCTTCGTCTCCCTCGATCTCTGGTGCCCGCTAGTTCTTCGCCGTGTACTCTCGACTGCGCCCGGGGTCGTAATTAGTTTGTGGCTGGCTTCACCGGGTCCGTCACCCTCCGAGCGAGCCGGTGGGTGAACGAAGAGTGGATGGGGCGCTGCTGGCTTGTACTGGCTGGTTGCCTAGTCACCCCCGACTCCTACCCTCTGCCTCAGCGAAGAGATAACTACATGTATATTCCTCGAGATGGCAACGCTCGGCTATATGCATAGTACAAGAGACTGTACAACTACGTCTAGGAGAATAAGAGTCGAGAGCATGGGGAACGCGAGTGGGAAGAGGAAAATGTATATGTATATGTATACGTATATACATATAGTTTCACCCCCGTGAACATAGGAAAAGTTGCGGTCGCGTCGAGAGGGTGAAGAGGAAATTATAAATGAAATTTCGTGTTGCGGTACGAACGAAGAGGAATGGTCCGGTGTCGTTTTCGATCTTTCGTTTTCTCTCCGTTCCCGGTTCTTCATAGTCTCTCCACCTAGACGTATATTTCTTTCTGGATGTATTGTTGAATAAGTTCACTTTGTACGGGTTGCTCAAGCAAATTTACTCGGCGGAATGAGAAATCCCAGCTGAGATCGTTTTATTTTCCTACATTTCAACGTTGAATTGGAAAAAATGAGATTGAAGTGAGAATAAAAGAGGCGCTGTGAAATGAGGCAATTGACTTCAAGCTCGAGTACACGAGCGAAATTTTACTCTCCTTTCTGTATTTATCTTTTTAATCTAATTCCTTCAGCGGGTTTGCACGCGGAATTGAGGGGTTTACCCATTGAATTTCATAACAAAGCTATTTGTCTTATTGCATGAACTTAGCACCGTTTTAAACCAAATATTAAACACGGAAATGGAAGAAATTTTATATCCATTCGACGTAAGGGTTTCTCTTGTCACTACTCGAATTCATATGGAATAATTAAATATCGTTTTACACGATCGGCACACCTCTACAAATAATTAATCGGGCGATTTCAAATGTGACATTGCGTTAGCTATGGGAATAATGAAACCCATGTTTTACTAAAATCTCGGGCCCTCATCACCGCAGCCCTAGGCTGTTCTAGCTCCGCGGCCAACTTCACCACACTCAACATTCCATTCTAAACTTACTTCGCACCTCTTGTTCCTCGGTTCTAGAGCCAAATTCAGAGATACGATTGCAGAGTCAGTATCTCGATTCTTCGGCCAACTTCACTCGATTCTGTTACACTTCAGCGTTGCCAAAGTAGAACTTCGAACTTAGATAAGTGGTCGGCCACGTGACACGCTTTACCGACAGTTAGACGAGTGACCGTCTGGCCAACTTTGATGGTTAGTACCCAAATTGGTTCCCTCGATAATTTTGTCCACCGAAGAAAGGAGAGAGAAGAAAAAACATATTTCAGTAATATTTCAAATCAGCCCTAGATACCACGTGTTACGATCACGTTTAAAGTGACTTTTGCACGATTTATAAGTCATATGTAAATCTATTTTGAGCGTCGTCCCGAAAAAATGGACGAATATTATTGTTATCGTTATCAAAAGTTACAGATCCCTCAAACTGACTGAATAGCAAGCATTTTTATTTCCATAATTGCCCGATGTTATTGTTAAATGATGAAATGATGCATACGTTACAATCGGAGTATGGCCTTCACTCGATTTTGTTACACTTCAGCGGTGCTAAATGAGTACTTCGAACTTAGATAAATGGCAGCTCACGTGACACGCTTTACCAACAGTTAGACGAGTGACCGTCTGGCCAACTTCGATGGTTAGTACCCAAATTGGTTCCCTCGATAAATTCGTCCACCGAAGAAAGGAGAGAGAAGAAAAAACATATTTCAGTAATATTTCAAATCAGCCCTAGATACCACGTGTTACGATCACGTTTAAAGTGACTTTTGCACGATTTATAAGTCATATGTAAATCTATTTTGAGGGTCGTCACGAAAAAATGGACGAATATTATTTTTATCGTTATCAAAAGTTACAGATCCCTCAAACTGCCTGAATGGCAAGCATTTTTACTTCCATAATTACCCGATGTTATTGTTAAACGATGAAATGATGCATACGTTACAATCGGATTTTGTTACACTTCAGCGGTGCTAAATGAGTACTTCGAACTTAGATAAATGGTAGCTCACGTGACACGCTTTACAGATAGTTGGATGAGTGACCGTCTGACCAACATTGATGGTTAGTCCTCAAATTTGTTCTCTCAATCAATTTGTCCACCGGAAGTATCTATGTCCATGAAAAACTGACCAGCATGAACCAAAGATCGTGAAAAAGAGACTAGAAGAAGAAGAAGAAGAAACATATTTCAGGAATATTTCAATTCACCCCGAGATACCACATATGTTCCACGAACGTGGCAGTACTTGTCCTCGTATAACGTTTTCCACGTTCGTAATGTCCGTCAATAACCGTGCGGCATATCCAGTGTATAGTGGTAAACACGAACAGTAAACCGAAGTTATAGGCGGTCATTCCTTGGCCGTGAGAGGAACTCCTAAACGCAGCGAGAAAAGGCAATGGGCATTCTGGTCACGTGGCGACGATGCGAATCTATGACACTGTGCGTGGTCATCCTGCAGCCGAAATGCTCAGCGCCGAAACGCCGTCTGCTCGCGTTGATGCTCACAAGGATCGGAGCCGGGCAGACTGGGAGGAAATCGAGGTGTGGGTCGCCCGATGAGCGTATACCAGAAATTTATCGAGGGGTCCATAAAATAATGATCCATTCACGAACCCTCGTGCACCACGTGCGCTCGAATCTCATCGCGCTAATAAATTAATCACGAAATTTACGAACCCAATAAATAACTCTTAACCTGATTTTTATGTTGTTGGATGACGGGGAAAAGAGGGGGAAATGCATTTATCGCGAATTTATTGGAAAACCGCCGGGAATACGTATAGCAATGTCCAACGTGTACCAGATTAACATAATAACGAAATATTTCCAATAAAAATGAAATTTCGCGAAAACATTATTATTTTATCGACCCAGAAAGTGCATTCGTTATTTAATCCTTCATACAGTGACGACCGCATGTATTGAAGAATTCTGGATAACATTGCGCGTGATGCAGTTTCTAGTTGGTGGTAAATTTCATCATGCAAATAGATGTGTGTATCATAACTTTTACATTCATGTTTTTGGCATGGAAAATTAGTTCCAATAAGTTCATGGGTTAGGGCATTCCAATTAGTCGAAGCAAGTTATAATTGCTGGACTCGAAGTTATGACGTGCATAGTTACTTCAACCTGCGGTGGCGGGGCACGGAGAATCTCACTCTGCGGTAAATATTTGGCATTGTTCTATTGTGCGGATGTTCAATAACAATAATAATAAATAATAATAGCGCATATAACTATTTTCTAAACAATTGTAGAGCTTCACGTTGTCAAGATGCAATACTTGGGCATAATTCTACTCCAATCAATCGATTATTTCCTATATTATTAAAAAAAAAAAAGTTACACCCAGCCAGTACTTTTTTTTGGATACAGCATTTTTTGAAACCATTTCAACCGGGACAGAAAGAATGATATCGTAAATGTTTGTCCCACTGATTCACTTTGGCGAGCTCTTTCGAATGATTTCAATTCCGCCGAGGCAAAAACGATTTACATCCCATTGAAAATTCTGGATCCTCGTAATCGTCACTTTGCAAAGCGAAGTTGACAAAACAATTTTAACTTTCACTGTGCTTTAAGTGCCTCTTCAATCGGAAAGTAGCATTAAGTTGTCCAAAAGACATCAAAACGATGGTCGTCGAAAGTTTTGGACAGCCTTTTTTTTCAGTAATTGGATAACTTTTTGAGATGCAAATAGTGCTACTTATGTTGGCCAGAAGGACAACTATGGCGTAACAGAATCATACGTTTTTGATGAAGTCAAACTGTAGACAATGCGGCGTCATATTGGCAACTGTTATCAGTTATTAAAATGACAACCTATTGTCGTCTAATGGACAGTCAAAAGTCACCATTTACATGGACACCAAACGGATATAAAGTTCATAGAACCTAGTAGTCATCGAAATGACAACTTTTTGGTAACTTGCAACTATTATCCGAATGAAGACAGTTTTGGACATCATAATCCAAGCCAATGGACACCTTAAAAGATGGCCTACGGATAACCGTTACAGTGCCACTTGGACATTCATTACAAAGCAGGCATTTTTTTTTTTTTTTCAATAACTCCAAAATTTTATGAGAAGCCGTAAAAAACTTGAAGGACTTATTTTGGACTGGTTTTTATTTTTTATTTTTAAGTTGTCAACGGTAACGGTAAGTAAACTGATTGAATGGCAAGCAATTTTTCCCATAATTGCCCATTGTTATTGTTAAATGATGAAATTATCAGAATGTAGTCGCGCGCTTGAAATTCTATCACGGTTATTCATTTTTGTTAGTTACGTTTGGATTATGGCCTCCGATGCTATCTTATCGCAATACTGAAAGTCGAATCCGTACAGGATTTTTTTTTTCGGCGCGTTCTTAAATGTTCATTGTCTCAAACACATATATTCATTTGTCTAATTTGGAAGTTACAACATTTCCGCATGTAAAATGTTGCAAGAGCCGCATTCCCTGTAACTCTCATATTAAATGGACAATGTGTATGGCATTATATTTCCCGAACTGTACGATTGAACTATTTCGAATTTCGGAGACATAAGTCCAACAATATTAATCTTTGCATCTTCCGACATATTTTTACCGAAGAGAGCTCACATTTTTGTTTGCTCGTGCCAACTAAAGTGAGCTCTATGTACATTCAGCGGCGATTTATCATTCAAAGTAACATACAGTACGATATTACAATTATGCATATTGCATCGTTATAAACTCCGAGTATGCGGGTAGAACTATCAATGAATGTGATTTAGAGATCGTTGGCGTGCACGATGTGAGGTAGTCAGAATTTGTTGGCTGGTTTGTTATAGTTAAGCCACACGTTGGGTTTTCGTGATGCAGCATCGGCCACGGTTAGACGAGAGGAACGCGAGGACTCCCTCAACCTCCTGGTTCGCCGTGCGAATATCGGTACACAAGTGAGCGTGGAGGAAACCCTTGTCTGAGGCTAGCGACTGGAAAGACCATGCGACACGACAGCAGCCTCCGTCGCTTCTCTACTGTCGCTGGAGCCTCCGCGTTACTACTGAACTACCCTCAGTGCAAAATGGGATGAAAGTTTCTGGGATGCCGCGTATAGCTCGTTGAGAGAGAGAGACGGAGAGAAGAGAAGCAGGAGTGAAACGGAATAGAGCTGGAAAGCGGCGAGGAGAGTGGAGAGTACGAAAGCAAAGGGTGAGGGAGGGGAAGGTGGGCTGGAAAGGGTTAGGGCGGGTTATATTCATGGCGACAGCGCCAGATGTGCAGCAACGGCTTCTGGACGTTGAACGTCCTGCTTCCAGGACGATATTTATGTTCCTCGGACGTTAACTCAGGGGGTGGGTCCTCTCTCGCTCTCGCTGGTCCTCTACGTGCAGGCACGTAACCTCCTCCCTCCGTACACTCAACTGGCTCACTACCTCACCTCGTACCTCGGACTTCCCTTTCCGATCCTTCTCACTACCTCTAATGTTCTTTCTCAGATTTATCTGGATTTCAAGATTACTCGGATTCTCTACTCAATCGCGTTCAACCTCGGGTTGTTTCGAACTTTTCGTATTTACGCGTTGAACAAAAATATTTCTTCAGCGAGTGACATTTAAACACACAAAATGAACAAAAATGAGAATTTTGAAAAATGCACTTTTTACCAATTTTTATACCCGTATGTATTACTTTTTGAAATTAAAATTTGGAATGCGTTTTTTAAATAAAAGTCCAGTGTTTGACAAATTTTTGTCAAATTATTGGATAATCACGGAATAAAATGGGCGTGCGAAAAATTATTTCGCCAACATAGCACATAAATGACGTTAACAATTGTAGAATTAGTAGAGGTTACGATTATATATTTTTTCGATTGATTTCAACTTCACCCGGCTTGGATTTCACAGGTAACTTCACGCTACTTACATCACTTGATGCCACAACCAACTTCAGATCGACTCCCACTTTATTCCACGGTTGACTTCACACTACTTTTGCCACTCGATTGCATGACGTACTTCACACTATTTGCCGATTGGTTACATGATTACCTTCACACCACTTGCCACTCGATTCCATAACGTACTTCACACTATTTACCGATCGAGTAAATGATCAACTTCACACCACTTGCCATTCGATTTCATAACGTACTTCACACTATTTGCCGATCGATTTCAAGATTAACTTCACAACACTTGCTCTTCGAACATATGACCAATTTCCGAAGGATCGACACTCAAATCCACGGCCCAATTCACACCACTTGCCACTCGATTCCATGGTCGATTTCACACCGTTCGCCTCTCGATTCCAATGTCGATCGTTTACAGAAGGAACTTCATGCGGTTTCCCATTTGATGATCAACTTCCCATTGCTTCACACTACATTCCACGGCTGACTTCACAACACTCACCCCTGAATTCCATGGAAATGTCCATACACTCGACACTTCCCGGCCGACTTCACACCGCTCGCCAGTCGTTTCCATGCCGATCGTTAGGTGACTTCATACCATTTGGCACTCGATTCCATGTCGGACTTTAGCCCACTTGCCCATCCCATGGCGCCTTCAGACCATCTGTCCTTCGATCCCATGACCAATTTCCGATCGCTCAAAAATCGATTCCACGGCTGACTTCGCATCACTCGTCCGGAGATTTCATAGCCAACTTCGCTTCGACCGCGTTAATTCTATTCGAAACGTCCAAAAAATATATAAACCTGTTTTATACCCAAATTTTTTAGAATACTAGGACCTTGTTTAAAACACCGCATAAACAAAAGTTTAAAAAATCTCACTGTTTTTAAAAATTTCAGATTACAATTCAAAAAAATGTCTTAAAAAATAACCATTTTTCCTGACCATAAAATACATCACGATTATTCAACGGTGCTGTAAAAATTCTTTTCTCTGAGCTGAGCGCGAACTTACACGAAACTATAGTGTACCGAAATTGTCATGGACTTGGCGATGCAGCTTCGAAAATACTTTATTAAAAGGTACTTCAGATTCGGGTTTTATCGCCTGTTATATCATGCAATCCAATAGCGAGAAATGTCACCGGATGAAGTATCGTACGTGTTTTTGGTAGCTTTCTTTCAGGCAAAACGATTGTACGGCTGGTGATAGGAGAGGAGGAATAGGGTGCCGAGATCTCCGATCTTCAAGATTTAGAGCCAGAGGGTCGAAGGGGGTTGGCGAGCTCTGCGAAGGATGGAAGTTAGTTCCGATGAACCGCAAGAGCCGGAGCGTCTTTGGCTCACTTGGATGAGGAGCAGAGACTTCCGGGTTAGTACAGTCGCCGCTGGGACCACCCCTGCTGCGTCACAACCTCGTGGGCCTCGGCGATATATAAGCGATATAGAAGCTTAACCCCTCTCGATGAAATCCACTTCGATGCTCGCCTCGTAAACAAACCGCGCGCACACTACGCGGCTATAAGGCCATCACGTACGCTTGAAGGCTGTGAAGAATACGACAAGTTGAAGTGCCGACGAAGAGAAGCAAGAACTTTACTGACCGGAAGTGATGAGCCTTGTTCGCTCACTCGTGTGTAACTAGAGCTTTTTTATATACACTCTTCACACGTGATCGGCTTTTTAAATAAATACTAAAGTATCGATTTTTAACGAGCACATGTGTTTCGCGATAATAAACAGCGTGTTGCGGTAACCAAGCTTCTCCCTGCAACAGTATATGTATTTTGCAAAATGGCACTTGATTTAACAGCGTATTGCGGTCGGCAAATCGGGTCAGTGCTCTTATCGTAAGTGCACAGTAGAAAACCGGTCTGCAGAATCGGAGTGGCTGCTTTTGTAAAAAACCAACTGTTTGACAAACCCTTTTTTGGTCTTTCACGAATTTTGTCATTTGCATTTCAAAGGTGCCAAAATCATATTGCGAAGGAAGCGAATTTTCACCGACAGGAAAATAGTATTTTTCAAAAATCAATTATTTTGTGCGATGATATTGTTATTAGTGCAATTTGAAAATCTTTCTGGTGTACGAAATGTCACTCAGGCAAAGAGCGTAAATAAAAATTTACGTTTGCACCATTTGAGAATCAACTGAAAAAAAATGGACACCTTTAATGAGATGCAGATTCAGAATATACATATGTACATTTTTTATGAAACTTCATTTTTTTCTCAAAGTATAAATACTTGATTTCTCCAAACACGTGTAATAATTAATTTTTTGAAAGTTTTCGGTATTTTTGCATTCTCTTCAACCCTTGAAAAAAATGTATTTTACCTTTAATGAATTAATGTAAAAAAAAAGATGATTACTATTATCCATTGTTCTCACTCGGTCGAATGACGTAATTTTGGGTCTACGCCCCCGACCCTTTCTTTTTCGTCGTATTTTACCGGCCGCACAACCGTCGCGTTCCAGCATGCATTTTTTATCGAGGTCTGAACAAGCATAATAAAGCTTTAGCGAAACGCTATTCCATTTTTCCCGTAATAATTTGTATTCATAATCATTTGTGATTTTTTTTCCTAGTCCTTTAATTGTTAGCAAAGTCTTTTTGAATTGGAAATAAAAAGCAATTATAAAAATATAACTTTTCTTACTTTGTTTCCATATTGATTAAACTTTCATGTTATTTGGTCGAATTTCTTTATTTGGTTCGGCACATATTGTGCACAGTATGTCAAAGAGTAATAACGAAAAAAATTCTGATGTCTGAGGAAAGAGAAACGTTTTATTTTTCATTTTTTCTTTTTTTTTTTCGTCAGCTGGTAAGAATTTTCTCGGTCGTCCATTAACAATCCCTTGGAACGAAAAGTGCCAATTTCGTAGGTGGTGAATATATGTGACGGTGGAGATCTCACGAGAGACGACGGCGAGAATTCATAAAAATTATACGACTGTCGTCTGCAGGTGGACGTAATCGTCAGTTCAGAAATTGGCTAGCATTACACGTAAAATGAAATTGCAGGTCCTTTGACCTTTCTTAGCTATTTCTACGCATCGATACCAGATCGTATTATAGATATACTTTGATCAAGGATTTTTCATGTTTGCTATTTATTATTGACAATATCTTCCGTCGTGTACGATCAGCGCGCGAATATTTAGAGCAAATCACTTTCGATCGACGAGATGTTTTATTCAAACAATTGACTGACTTTGATTAGGGTTAATTCGAGATGTAGTCAATGCAAAAGCAATTAAGGTGCGATCCATCAATTATACGAGCGAATATTGAGCACTAAAACGTTCCAATATTTAACGTTATGATACTGAACAATTGATAGAATTTTGTCACACATTTTTGTTATTATTTAATCAGTTTAAACCATTTTTGTTTAATTTTTTTTAAATAAAGTTAGATGTAAAAAAAATCGGCAGCTAGTATCACCTTTTTTGTTCCATTTCTACTTATAAGCTTTCCGAGCAGTGTCTTTAACGAGCGGAAATGACGTTTGCAGCCTGTAGGACTGGAATAATATTCTTGGAGCATCAAATTTTATATCAGTCCCAAAAGGTATTACTCCGCACTGCTTGACTTTCGATTTTCTCCCCTGCGACTTACGGTTTGAGCTACAATGCAATTTAGCTCAGTTTAATAAAAAAGCGCTTTCGGGAAAACAATGTTCGCCACTTTTCACTGGCTGATTTTATTTTATCAGAGGGTAAAGAAGAAAAAACGTAGTTAAATGGAGAACCGTCGGCCAGTTCAAACGAAGCGTCGATGAAGCGAGCGCTGGGCTATATCGTGTTAGTAAAATTGAGTTTACCTTGCTCTCTCGGGCTCGGGGACTTCATCGGTCCGTGTCGCTCGTCGAGGTCCCTCATGAAAACCCGGAGTAATCAGACCGGTCATTAAAAATCGAATGAGTTGAGCGCGGCGTTTGATCAATTTTTTTTTTCGCTTTCGATTCGAATACAACCATTCGACCTACCGATCGATAAGATAATCGCTCTAACAAATTCTCTCTTTAGATCGTTGTACAAACCCATAACGTTAATACCCCAATTGAACCCGTAAATCTCATAGGAACCATCAAACCATGTACGTATTTTCTAGAAATAATAAATCGCACTGTTAAGCCAAAAAAAAAAAACAGTTAAAAAAAAAAGTCAATTTATTTCGTTTTATACACTCGAAAGATTATACGAAATGCCGGTGTAATGATTACACAATTTTATTGCACCGACATATCAAAAGTACTGGAAAATAATTTTTTAAGCGGTAAACAATTTTTGGTGGATAACAGAATTTCTGCTGCAGCCATTTTTTTTGTTCATTCCCAGATAATAAAATTTATACTGTAGCAAATTTCTCTCTCCGGATATACAAATGTTATCTCAAACAAATTTTTACGTAAATATAAAAAAACTTTTGGCCGAGCGAATTTTTCAGGGAAATTAACATTTTTACCGTAGAGAATTTTTCGTGACAAGTGTCCAAATTTTTGCTCGAGATTTTGATTTTTCATCAAGCTAACAACATATTTATCGTAACGAAATCTTGTCTGTTCCCTTAAAGATCCGTTCATCGAATGAATTCCTCATTCCTGACCAAGACCCATTTGGTTAATCAGCGAGATGTATTTTTAACCGATTATTAAAAATGGCCTAACAATAATAATTAAACTCACATTACTCAACAATTATTATTCCACAGAAAGCGACATATCTTCTGCCCACGGGATCATAAACGTCGATCCCACTTCATCCAGGCAATATAATATAATATCGTATATTCCCATAACCGGAAGTCCAATTCCTTCTATTGTATCGGGCCGTGTCTAAGAGGAAGTTATCCCTCCCTAAGGCTGTAGAGGTGCCGTACAGATTATCGAGATTCGAGGGATTCTCATAGCCTACAAATCGTTGTCGTCGACCTCGTATTTTTTTTTTTTTTTTTTCATACCGGAAGTGCCATTAAACGCGCGAGGCCTACGGATCGCCCGTAATTAATTCGTCTTCCCAACGGTGGGTGTCCTTCGGACGTTTAAAAGCGGGGAGAGAACGCAACGATCCCACCACCATCTTACTCTTCTTGTGCTCTGTTTGCTTCATCCCCTTATTCAACGTCGTCTCAGCCTCTTCCACGCTTGCATACAGATATACATACATATTATATATATGTATAATATATAAAGTGTATATATATATATATACTTCAGTATGTACATATAAATGTACTGTCCTATAATATACCATATATAATATACTGCATTTCTATTTCTGTATAGGTGTTATCGCGTCTCTCTTACACACGTTCGAGGTACCAGAACAGGGGTGCAGAGCACTACGAGCACCAGCAGCAGCAGTAGCAGCAGCAGCATAGCAGCACATCGGCAAAGTTCGCTCGGGGAGTTTAACCAGGGCTTGACTATCGACCTGGCGTCCAGCCCCGGCGTCTGCGTCGACGTCTACGTGCCGCGCAGACGCTCGTACTCTCTTCCTCTCTTGCAAACTCACCTCACCTCACCGCGCGAGGACGCGCGCCCCGATCGATTCCAGATTTTCAGCATAAACGAAGCCGATAGAGTAAAGAGGGTGGGGGCATTGTAAATCCTAGTGGGTTACGAAGTGTGTAGTCTGTGTCCTTTCCATTGTACTTTTTACACGCTCGCACGCTCCAAGTTATGGTAGACCTGGTAACTGTGAGGGAAAATGAATCGTTTTTTTTTCTTTTTTTTTTCGGGTCATGCTTTTTTTTTTTTTTTTTTTTTTTTTTTCATTGACGAGCTTTCACGATTATTCAATAATTACTGCGTGGTAAAGTTGAGATTTCCTTGAAATATTCCGACGCTCAATTTTTCCTCCTGGAACTGTAATCTCTTGTCAAACCAAACTGAATTAATGAATTGTTAAAAAAAATATCTTCTTTCACCGTGATGATGGTTGGGAATTTTTAATGAATTTTGAATCCATGCTCTGGATTTCTAAAGTTATTATTTGTAGCTAAGTAGACAAAGGAGGTTTGAAATTTTTTTTTTTTTTTTTTGGTTTCAACTTTTTCCAATTATTACATAATTACTTTGGGAGAAAAGTAGAGCGTACTGTGAAGGTGATATTTCTGGCCGGGTTACGAAGTGTGATATTTTGTAAATAAAATACCGACGCTTAGTTTTATATCATCAGAATGTCACCTTTCATGAAATCACACTGAACATCGCAATTAAAATTTTTTTTTTTAGTTTGTTACGGCGTCTATTGTTATGGTTATTAGCCGATCGTAATTTTTTCTGTTTTATTGGTCATCTTGTATACTGTAGTTTTTGAAACCTATTTATTAGAATTGAGGGCACTAACTAGGTTTGAAAATTGAAGAATCAGCTCGCGTCTTATCGATTACGATATTGTAAATTTTATTGGGTTACGAAGTGTGAAGTTTTTTTGTATTATCGTAAATTAATTAATTATTGTATAATTACAGAGGGGAAAGTGAAACATTCTGTAAAGCTGAGATTTGTGACAAAGCTGACAGTTTTGTTTGATAAAAAAGTATCTTTTCAAATTTATTGTTTATTTCGAAATCTCAACTGAATGTTGGAGCTTATTGTATGCATCCATTTTTTCAATCTATCATCTCTGAGATTTTTATTGTAACTTAATGAAAAGATAAAAATCCGCGTGAATAACTTTGGCGTTCTGATTTATTAAGGCAAATTGCGTGAAATTCAATTATAATACCATTAAGGTCGAAATCTGGAAATTCTGTTAATAGTTTGTCACCTCAGGCTTCCCATTATTGATTTATCTGAGAAATTCAAAATGAAAATAAAGCTAACTAAATGCTGGCCAAAAAATAAAAAACCAAGAAGACTAGTTATTTATTATAAAACTGTGACCAATTGTTTCTATCCACGTAATTTTTTATATAATAAATACTTCGCTATTTTGCACAACTCTTATATACATTTCATGATTATATTACATTCTATTTGTAATAACAATTATAAATGACGTTGCAAGTGTTTGTTTTAATATAACATTTACATTAAATTATTTAATATTATTATCGTGTTTATTTTTTTCTTTTTAAAAATTTGTGTTAAAAAATGTCTTATACCATTGTAAAAAACCAAAATAAATTTTTTTCTAAATTCCAACCCATATTTGTTCGGCATTCATTGTATAATTTTCACGTACCATTGTTACGTAAAAGTAGCCCACGTTCAATGTAACAAAGTGACTTCAATAAATAGAATGCAAGCCTATTTTTGTATTTCCTCGGGATCCCAGTTAAAGAACAGCGGTAAAAAATGACTTGAAACATTTTAACTCGCCTTGAAACAAAGTGTTTCTCCATTATCGCGAAGAATTGCATTCGCTAAAATATGTTCACCTTCACTGGCAACGCCAAAGCATAAAAAAAAAAAAATGAGGAAAGAATTTTTCGAAAAAGGCAAACCGCTTCTTTCAAAATCAGGCTTTTACTCTCTGCATTGTGTTATTTCTAAGTACAGCTCCTGCATGAAAGGATCCCTCATTAAAAGTGCACAAAAAACTCAAATTGTTAGTATAAACGACTACAACCTTGGAATTGTAATGCCTTCCACAGGAGAAGGTGGTTAACAAAAGAAAGTTACATGAAATATTATATCTGGACTTTAAACTAAATGTTTCTTCAACGTCGTTACGTCGCATAACACAAAGCACCAAAAATCAATTTGAAAAAAAAAAAAAAAAAAAAACATTCAAACGTCCTTTTAATCCCGATTTTTTCCAGGACTTAATCTTGGGTCAAAGAGCCGCAATTAAAAAGTGAAAAAAAAAAAAAAAAAAAAAACAGTTTAATGAGCAGTAAAGGAGATTGGCTTTCTGCAGCACTTTAAGGTCTACACTAAAGGGAAGCTCAGCGATAAAAAAGCTTCAGAATATTGTGATTCAACTTTAAACAAAATGTTTCTTTAAATGTCGTGATGTCGTGGAGTTGCAAAACGGAAGAAAAATCGTTATTTTTGTTAATGGGTTTATAAAACTACCTTCAATCCCGGTTTCTTTCGTTCCTTATTCTTGAATAAATGTAGCGGACGTTGAATGTGAAAAAAAAATCACTTCAATTGGTAAGTAGGGAGATTACGTCCCCTGTAACACCTCGAGATCTAGAGTACAGACGAGGTCAGCAATAAAAAGTGCCGCAGAATACCTTTTAACTCGACTTCGAATTGGATGTTTCCTCAACGTCGTTACGTCGCAGAATATAAAACAGGAAAAATCAATTTTTAAACAATTTAGATCATCCCTTAAATCCCGATTTTTTAAAAAACCATATTCTTGGTTGAAACTGGCACATTTGACACTTGGAAAAATCACTTCAGTGGGTATGAATATAACTATACCTTTTGCAACACCTCGAGACCTACAGTCCAGAGATCAGCAATAGTGAATGACTCAGAATATTTTTATTCAGCTTCAAGGAAAACGTTTCTTCAATATCGTGATGAAATGATGAATTTCAAACCACCCTTAAATCCCGATATTATTCAAACCTTATTTTGTATTAAAATTGGCCCACCTTTTATTTGAACTAGAAGTTTTTTCAATATTGTTACGTCGCAGAATATCCAAGACAAAATATAAATTTTTGAAGAATTTAAATCATCTCTCTTAATTAAAATGGGACCATTTAAAATTTGGAAAAATCACTTAAGTGGATTGGAAAAGGACTACACCTTTCACAACACCTTGAGACCTGTACAGAGTGCAGAGAAGTGCACGAATAAAAAATGGCTGAGAATATTTACACTCGGCTTGAAGGAAAATGTTTCTCCACCGTTGTGCGGTAACTGCGCTCTCTATGAGCCTCGGATAAATAAGAGCAAGGTCGCGATGCTCGAGGGGTTACTGAGGTCGGGATGGGGGCAGTCGACCGGACTCTCCGACAACCCTAGAATAAAGATCCTCCGGATGTAGTATATGTTTATCATTACGTATATAGATCCTTTATTCCACTTTTTTTTTTTTTTCTCTTCATATCATGCCTCATGAAGAATCTTGTGAAGGATGTAAGTAAGCTGGGGTGAACCTGACCCGTTCCCTCGGCCGCGTCTCGGAGGAAGGTCGTCTCGACGTAAGCTTTCCGAAGCTTTTATCCTTACAAGCAGAGTCTGGTGGTTTTGGCTCGCCAAAAGCTTCCCAAGGGGTCAGCAAAACTTTTATCGCAATGAATAATGTCTATTAATAGCTCGGTCGTTTCGCTGGAGAAAACAAAAATGAAAAAATATGATAACAGAGTGGATAAGGGGCAGGATTTGTAGGAATTTTTTCCTTCGGTCGATAGATCCGGCTGATTTGATTTCAAAAAAAGTGAACCTCGTACGAATTGTTCGGAATTCTTGTGTTAGGTTTTGAGGAAGGCAACGGAAAATAGGGAAAGGAGTGCAAGGGGCTCGAGGTGAAAAGGAAAAGGGCGGCAAGGAGGGCGAGGCGAAAAGGGCGGGACGAGCAACGGGCAACCTGGCGCGCATCGGTTATTGAATTCTTGGGTGTAGCGAGAGTGTAGATGATAAGATCAGACAGAGAGAGGGAGAGGGAGGGAGAGGGAGTATTTCTGAACGCGATTTCCACACTCCACATTCGAAATCCCACACGTCCTGTGTGAGGGTTGCCCCGCGAAATCGAAGGAGAGAACAAGATTACCTCGGTGAATGACGAGATCGAATCGGCGGTGAATTTTCGATTATATACGGTCCGATTGTTAGATGAACTATATAACGAGGAGATCGAATCGAAGGTACGGTTATAGTCGTTTTGCTGAGCAAGGTATAATGATCGTCGTGAAGAGGGCTAATTCTTGAAAGTTTTATGTATATCCAACGTGGGTCACCCGATGGACGACCGAGGAATTTATCCTGCCGAGGATAATGAAACTCGAAGGAGGAAAAGGTTTGAGTAGACAACCAAAGGTTTGATTTCGACGTGCTATTTAGAAACATTGTCTTTAGTATTCCGTAAAAAGATAGTGGCAAATCAAATTGTTACAGGCGTTTCGCTGTGGGCGATATGATGATTTGTGTACAGCCAAAACAGGTCATTCAAATGACGCTTCGCCATTTTTTTATGGCGATTAGTTTGAAAAAAATTAATTTGGTTGATTGGGGATTTTCATCGACTTGGTTAAAACAATTTTTAAAAAAAGTGTTAACGAAAAAGTGGTCCAAAAGGTTGCGGGAAAAACTGAATGGAAACCACGTTATCGATTACCTTGAGTAAATATTTGATGAGGGTCGTTTTTCCTGTAGCCTTTCTCTCAAATCATGTGAAGAGGGTTCACTATTGACGCCAACAAGTGTCTGTCATAACATCAGAATATTGATTACTGCACAACTTCGACCCTGTCGAAATAAAATTTGTTTCGTAAGTAGGAAAGTCACTAACGACATTTCTGTAAAGGTTTATTATCAAATACGAAATCGATTTTAAACTTTGTCAAATGTATAAAAAATTGTCTTTTTTAAATGATAATCAATTTGTTTATCTTATTTTTATATTAATAGTTGACACATTTGTTAATAAATATTCATGGGTTTATGTATTTTATTCGGAATAATGATATTTCAAATGTTCATTGCATAAAGCTTCTTCTGAGTGCATAATGTAACATTTTTGAAAATTGAATAGCGATTTTTCGAGATATTAATTGATCACATCAAAATACATAATATTAGTCAAAAAACAATAAAATTAGTGCACACTGGCAGACGCATTGACGCGAATAGCTTCCCGAAGAGGAATTAACGGTTTAATTACGATCGCTCTTCATGTTAATCAACAACATTAATCAAGACCTTGACACGTTCACTAATTTACCTGCGGAAATTTAAACGTTTTGCCGCAATATAATTAGTATTTCACGCGACACTGTCAAATAATATTAATAATTATTCAACATATTTGATGCAAATTAATGTTAACAACACGAGAAAATTATCAGCTACAATTCCAGTGATTATTACACAAAATTATTCAATTTTTCAATTTCCAGTCAAATGGCCTAAGCCAACATTTCATTCAAACAAATTTTCTGAGTGACATATCAGACACGTGAAATATTAATATTAGAGAAGTGGTTCCTTTTTTCATGGTAATTATTCGTTTGTAATCGTAACAACATATCCAGGCCAACCGAGAATAGCAATTAACCCCTTGACGAATGTTCGCGTGTAAATGAGTCTCCCCCACGAGAGAGAGAGAATTAAAAGGAATTAAAAAATGTCCCAAAACAGGAGATTCTTAAATGTGCTGTAAGCATGTTCCTCGAATTTAAGGAAGAAAAATTAAGTTCGCAGTTATGAAAACGTTGGAGGACGTTATTTAAAATTTCTTCATGGGGTTCGCACATAAAATTCTCCATTTTGCTTCAATAAAATATAATCTGTGTTCATTTGCATCTTTATATTGTATTTGACCGTAATAGTGACTTGTACAAGAAATTGCCATTTACCAAGATTGTTATAACTATTTAAGGCAATTAGTTCCCATAAACTTTTCATGGCACGGTCTTGTTATTAACGGGGGATTATTTGCAATACTGATCTAAGATATCTTAATAATGATCTGTACAAGAAATTGCCTGTTACCACAATTGTTATAATTACTTAGCGCAATGAGATCCCATACACTTCCCATTGCATGGTTTTGTTAATAACGGGGAATTATTTGTAATAATTTCACCTGTGCAGTAAGCAAAAATTGCTTGCGAATCTCTTTGATCGTAAGGGAATTTTCTTTTCAATATTAAATGTAATAAAAGTAATGAAATTCTTTTAGCAACAATTTTCTTTCACGAGAAAACCTCGTTTCCTTCCATTTTGTAATGAAAAACAAAAAAAAAGCAAGAGATGTTTTTCGTTCGCGAGATTTTTGGGAACGGAATCTCATCGTGGTCTGATAAAAAATGCATGCCTTACACAGAAACCACGAGCCAAAAAAGGATGACATGTGAAATTCAGTGTAACACGAATCCCAAAAAAAGGAGAGCCTTAAATATTTTATTGCACCACAAATAGATTCATTTTCCGCAGCTATCGCAACCGTATATAGCTTTCTTCAAGACGTCACTTAATTGGAAGAAAAAGAAAAGAAAATCTTATAAGGAAACTGATGAAATCACAAGCGCACTGAAAATAGTTCGAGGGAAACTGTCGTCGGTCTGCTCGTTTATCTCTGCTCTCACTCAACAAGAAATCCACAAACAGCTTCAAATTGGCGAAAATCATTGCAGGCAACTATTCGATTTCAATTAGATCATCTCGAAAAAAGCTTATAACTCAATTTAATTACGATTAAATACAATACAATAACGTAAAAAAAAAAAAAAACAAAATCTTTGCCACTCAAATAATTCTTTGGAATCAGAAAAACAAAATGCAAAAATAAGTGAATTAATCAACAAATTGTACGCACTCAGGAAAGTATAATTATTGATCACTTTTCAGCATTATCATTGTCTAAAATCGATTTGTTCTTATCAATTGTAACACTTGTCAATTGCTTCGGATTCTTACAAGAATGTAGACAAATTCTCATTAAAAAAAAAACCCTGTGAATATATATGTGAAATCTCGTTGTAACACCGTGCAATAATAAATGTGCTCCACTTTAATTTTATCTCGTGTATTATGCAATACTTACAAGCAGTTTCATGTAATGGTAGCAACTGACTGGACTTTGGAATCAGAAAAACAAAATGCAAAAATAAGTGAATTAATCAACAAATTGTACGCACTCAGGAAAGTATAATTATTGATCACTTTTCAGCATTATCATTATCTAAAATCGATTTGTTCTTATCAATTGTAACACTTGTCAATTGCTTCGGATTCTTACAAGAATGTAGACAAATTCTCATTAAAAAAAAAACCCTGTGAATATATATGTGAAATCTCGTTGTAACACCGTGCAATAATAAATGTGCTCCACTTTAATTTTATCTCGTGTATTATGCAATACTTACAAGCAGTTTCATGTAATGGTAGCAACTGACTGAGATATGGGCGATATAAGGCTCGAATGTTTCCATCTAAATGCTTTGAGCACCTAATCAACAAATTGTACGCACTCAGGAAAGTATAATTATTGATCACTTTTCAGCATTACCATTATCTAAAATCAATTTGTTCTTATCAATTGTAACACTTGTCAATTGCTTCGGATTCTTACAGGAATGTAGACAAATTCTCATAAAAAAAAAAATCCCTGTGAATATATACGTGAAATCTCATTGTAACACCTTGCAATAATAAATGTGCTCCATTTTAATTTTATCTCGTGTATTATGCAATACTTACAAGCAGTTTCATGTAACGGTAGCAACTGACGGAGACATGGGCGATATAAGGCTCGAATGTTTCCATCTAAATGCTTTGAGCACCTAGAAATTAGGTTTAAGGGTCAGTAAGTAGTCGACTTAGCATAAAAATTTCGAGATAACAGTTAATTGCCACTTTCCATCTTGATAGGACCATAGTGGATCGTAGGAGGGTCGGCTATGTCGACTCGCGTAACCTACGGACTCGCACTACCCGCATCCACCCCTATTCCGGTTCATGATGAAGAGGAATAGTTGTGCGAGGCGAGAAAGAACGATAGTCTGTGGTCGGATTCTGTCGAGAACTTATATCGCACACCCCGCGTGCTTCGAGGACATATTGAAAGGGACGTCGCCAACTTATGCCACGCGCAACTGCTATTCAACTTCTTTCTCGCGGAAACAATTCTCGTTCGGAAGGAAACTGTATTACTACCTACATACGTATATGTATACCAGGCATTCTCTGTCAATACAGCCAACCCCGTTTTTTTTCAAACATATTTTCGATAATTCCACAGATTTTAACACCACTTCTCGTAATATTTCTTTCCGATTTTCCAATACACCAATTTCCAAAAATGACACGTTTATTAAAATCCCCGTATCTCGAGTGTCATAGAAAAAAATGGGTCCAAAGAATTCTGGAGTTTAAAAGTATGTTCATAATTCCTTTGAATTATGAGAAAAAAAAAATGGATGATATTGATAACTTTTCATTTTCGTACAGAAAAGGAAAAAAAGTAGATTTTTGTTCACCAAGAACATTATTATTCGCGGTTCGAAATCTGCAGATCTTACACAGTGCCATTACATTTCCATTTTAAACAGTGTACATATTTAATGCCGAATTTTTTCTGTAATTTATTGTGTTTGAAATGACTGTAAAAAATGTATTATTCTTTGAAGGGCTGGACCTAAAAGTGTGAAAAAAAAATTAAAGAATAATTAACAAGCAGATGCAAAAGCTGACGAATAATGAAAAATATTTGAGAGATTTGTGAGGGAAAAAGGTTGAGTTGAGAGAGAATGCCTCATATGTATATGGCTGTATATATGGCGTGTATATATAAGGCATATAGTAGTACATTCTCTCCCGATGGTAGCGATAGCAGAGGCAAAGTTGTTCCCAACCACCTTACGTAAAGTGTTATGACTCGAGTATAACGCCAGCTCCTCGTGATTGGCCTTAATTATCACTGACGGCTCTGCCGCGGTGAAATAATAGTGAGAGGGGTGGAAAGCAGCCCGTGGATCCTTCGGGAGATTCCCTGATATAGGAGAGGCCCGAAAATTCAATTCTGTTCGATTAGACGGGAGAATGCCACGCTCGTGCCCGGAATTCTCGAACGAAGTCTTCGAATTGTTCTTATGCTACTGCTGGGAATCCCCTTCGTGTTCTCTCCTCGAGCGGCATCAAGCATCGTCCAACATCTCGCTCTCCTTACCCCATTCGTCCCGATTAGCGTTAGCTCCACTCGATCACCATCGAGGATTGCCCGGTTTGTTTAGCAACTATAGTAATAACACCTTATTTGGAATTTCAAGAATTTTCCAATATCTCCCAAAGTATAAAAGAAAAGAAAAAAAAAAAAAGCAAGGAGGCTTTATCGAAATCCGCTTTTGTACGAACCAGGAACTCTTCTATCCTAATGACAGAGGATTTAAAAATCATATTAGCTATCTTTTGTCAAATGACGTTTCTTATTGAATTGATAAATTGACGGAAGCTTCGGAAGTTAGTATACTAATTATATTTGAAAAATCACAGCGGGTTGCCGATTAATATTACGGTGTAAGAATATTACATTTTCGTTTTAAAGGTTGAGAAATCTCGGGAATATAGAAATCTTTGCAATTTTTTTTTGTTGGAGTTTAATAATGCTGCAATCGATTGGGGGTCTGGGATTTTTGTTTGGTAAGGTTTTTGGTCAACCAGAAGACGTTGAAAAACTATGCTGTAAAAAAGCTTAACTTAACCGTTTTACTTATTGGTGTAATATCTCACTTGGTGACAATAATAAAAACGAAAGTCGATAGTATGGAAAAAATGTTTGAGGATAATTTACTACATTTTGCAATCGGAAGACGAGTCTATTAATTCTGAAATCAGAAACTTTAGGTGATAACTTTTTTTGTTAATCACTGTAAAGACGATTGAAAGTATCGCTTTCTGTACTGAAATGTACGACTGCAGAAAAATAGGCAAAAATTCAATAAACAATCTATTTCTGCGCTGATGATCCCATCACCAACAATTTTATATAATAAAAACCTCCATTGTCAGGTAATGATGTGCTGCAATGTTTCCGGTTCGCCTATTTCTAATAAAGTAAATGAAACAAAACGACAGATGGGAATTAATCCGGAAGAAGTCATTCCATGGGAAGTATGAAAGGAAATAACTTTTTTTCCAGTACCTGGACAAATAAAACTTGAATAAAATATACAAAATTAAATGAACTTCTCTGGAAAGTTGTGTGTGCACGGACCAAGTCCAATACTTCTTGTATACCCTGATGGCACGGGATTTCAATCCACTATTATTTAAATTTTCTTCCTTCAAAAGACCTTCCGTGTTTACAGGAGTACGACGGAACACGATGTGTTTATCGAAGCCAAGCTTGAAGACTATTTATTCGCTGTTTCGGTCTCTGCATCGCTCGTCGAGCCGACGGGCCTTCTTAATACTATACCACCCCTTATATATATATATACACATATATATATAGATATATATATAAGCGTATCTGAGCAGTATATCACTGTATATCTTGCTCTCGGGCCGCAGGGAGCAACGAAGCTCTACAGCTCGGCCTCCTAGAGGCAAACTGGGGTAAAAAGGGTTGGCTAGGGATGAAAAGAGGCGAAGCCGTGTTCGAGCGTTACGCGAGGCTCCCGGTGGCTGGGAAGCCCCATTTTTCGGCCAAGATTTACAGACGTCCGTTCGCTCTCTTTTTCTTCTCTTCCTCGATTGTACGCGCTCAAGATTCGAACTGTTAAATCACCCGAATTTCATTTCTGTCTTGGCTCTCGGGACATTATCGTTCTTCGTAACCGTCTCACTCTCTCTCTCTCTCTCTCTCTCCCTCTTTGCAATGTCACATAGGTACCACCGGCGATTCTCGTTCCTCTCGATGCCGTATCATCGCTCTTTTCCTGCGCCGAAGAAGATACTACCATGGTCGAGTGGCCCAGGCCCATATAACCGTAACGAGTCCCGAGCAAGACATTGGACATAGTGCGTGATCGATGCTGCGGAAATATAAAGACCGCCGGACCCCCGGAGAGATATAAGAGTCTCTGACGATCATAAAAGTGGACCAAGTCGTTTTCATATGCTCCGGTTGCGGCTGATTGCCGACTGAACGGCCGCATATCCGGCGACGATCGAACGTTTCTTCCAGAAACTCGAAATTTCCAGCTGGCTTTCACCGGTGATTTTTCGGGAATTATCTTGATAAATGGTGACCTGCAAAAACATTTTTTTTGTAAGTTAATTATTATCATTTTGACCGAACGAAAATTTTGTTTTTTTTCTTCTGTAATCTTGAAAATTCCGCACGTGTACTGCAGTTTCGAACACTTTGTCTCAATTAATTAGAAATTCCTAACACGTGAATTTCGTAATATATTCTGAATCTCGGTGGAAAATTTTGTTTTGCTTTGTTTCTTTTCGTACAGCTTTATCTGGTAATATAAAGAATACTTTGAACATATGATTTGTGACTTTTGAATTCTGTGACTTTACCCAGATTTTTCTGACAAGTTTTCAATGGTTTTTTTTTTTTCAAACACAGAACCGTTTTACAGAAACGGAGTACCCTGACAAAGCAGTGACAGACGTTTTTGATGTCGTCTTTTGTTCCAACAATTTTATTTCCTACGACTCTTTTTTACGGGATAATTTTTTTTTTATTTGCATAAAATTGCTTCTCCCTTCGGGGATATTATTTCATATATTCACTTTTAATTACCTGACATTATCGTGATTTTCCGTTCATTTTTGACGATCCAACATCAGAATTTCGAGAAGAATTACTCTCTTGTTTCCGTAATTTCGAAAATGTTCTGGTCATCCAATGCTTAAGTATCGTAGAATAATTTTTCTCCAAATCTGATGGAATTTGGTAAAGAATTAAAAAATAAAAGCCTCTGCATCAAACTATCACTGTTCACACACGATCGTTAAATTGATGTACTTACATTAATTTTTCTCTCGATATCGTTATCACACCCCACCAACTCGCGTGGGCGTTTAAGGAGGAAGGAGTAGATTGAAGTGGCTCAAAAACGGCAAGCATCGCACTTGAAAATGACCATACGTACTGAAGATTTTTAAGATAGTTACTTATTATTTAATATCAGGTATGCTGTACATAATAATTCATTTGCCTTACAAATATAATATAAAATTACAGTCAAACGCGGAGAGTCAACTTTTTCGCAATCCACTCGTTCGCTCACACATATAACTCTCATTTTCTTGCACATCTCCTTCTCTCTCTCTCTCTCTCTCTCGCTCTCTTTCTCTCACTCTCATTCACAATTGTACAGGCTCGCTGTTCGAGTTTAATATCGAAAGTCTCTTTAAACATTGAAACTGAGGATCGTAGTACATAAGCTAAAGGGAGTAGTAGTGGTGGTGGTTCAAGTAGTCCGTGTATGTAGAATGTATGTCTGCCGACACCAGTCGTACATCATGACTCTAGCGTTTGTCATCCTTTTCCTCGTTTTTTTTTTTTTTTTTCCAGCCACTCTCGTACTATATCAAACGAAAATCGAGGGAGAACTGCGACGAAATTTCCAGCAGTCTGCGACCTCGATATCGATAGATAACGACAGTAGGGAAAGGGGGTTGGGGGTGAGGTGGGGTTGTAAGGAGGTTTCGGTTATATCCCTGAATTTCAGGAAGTTCGTTTCTTCCTTCGCTCTCGTTTCTCTTGGTTTTGGCTCGCCAAAGTCCCGTACATCAGTCACGCGTTTGCGGTTTCGAGATTAGATTAATCCCATGAGACTGGCGACGCCGTCGTAGCCCTGAAGAAGAAACGAAGAGCGACAGCGGTCACCGAGAGATATAGGAAAAGGGAGCCTGTCTCTTTGGTCACTCCAAAGAATTGTATATATTTATATATGTATTTATGTTTATGTATATATGTATATTATTTTGTCGAAAGAGTCGCAGTTATTTTTCGCTTGTCGTTACATATCTTCAAGTCCATCGATTTACAAGATCGAACTTAGAACCATATTAGAGCTCGGATCCATGAGGATCCGCTTGATAAAAAGAATCTTTGATCGTTGGCAGACACGCACACACGCACACACTCCCACAAAATCGACGACGCGCACTAGACTCGTTTTTCTTCTTATTTTTTTTTCTCATCATTCTCACTCGCACTTGTCCTCGGCGAAACTCGTCGCAAGTAAAAAAAAAAAAAAATGAGGATAAATCGTAACGCAGTAATAAATGCCATTCATAAATCGAGGTGGGGCGTTTGGGTGTGTATTTAAAAAAATCTCTCGCCTAGCATTAATTCTCCGTTTCCGGTAAAGGAGAAGAGATATTTATCGGTTAATTAAAGATACTTCTAAGTTAACTGGGCATTAGGGAACTATAAACTTTAAATTATTACATTAAATAGGGTTGCCGCCGTTTTCTCTCTCTCTCTCTCTCTCTCTTTTTTTTACTTTTTTGTTTTTTTAATTAAAGAATAAAAGTCGCTCGTTTCACGCGACACGCGCGTCCTCGCTCGTCTAAGTAAGAGAAGGACGTCGCGATAGCGCAGTTCGCTCTATGTAGCGAATGAGATTGCTCGGCTCGAAAGTCGTGCCGCCGGCGTCTACCGGAAGTCACTGAAAATTTCCGGCCACGCCTCGTCACTCGTTTCACTACCATATATTTATTATTTATATATATATACATGTATATGTATATAGGTATATAAATCCATACATACATACATACATATATATATATGTAAAACACATAGTCCCTGGTAACACGCACTCATCGTACTCGCTCGCACACGCTCGCAGAAAAATAATAGGTATATGTATATATTTATTTATATATGTATGTCGTGCTTAGTTTAACGCCAAGACACAAACGGGAAGAGCATAATATCGCGACGTTTCGGTGATTACTGTGGGCTAGCCCAAACTTTTTTCTCCCGCCCACTTTTCTTTTTCTTTTTTTTTACTTCACACATTCGTGCATACACTCGCGCTCTTTCTCTCACCCTCGTTTTGTTACTTATTTTCGTATTTCCTTTTCTTTTTTTTTCTTCTTCTTTTACTTGATTTACGAGAAGGCGCGTTTTGCCCGGACGTGAAACACGCGAATTCGTTCTCATGCACCACGGCTCACGTTTTTTAATTTTTATTTTTGTCGTACCGGAAGAGCTGCTAAGACGGAATTTATGGTTGCCAATTTTAATTCCGCCTCGAGTAAAACGCCACGGGAATGCACGTACAACACTGATTCACGTTGCACTGGGATATTTCAATAGAATTCGTTACGCATTGTTCGCTCTACGACGCGGCTTAAAATTAATCCGAGGAGATGATAGTGTATTGTTGGATCGATGACAGTAATTGGTAATCAGTCAATTTCGCTCAATTTTATACGCGGTAATGTTTAATCAGCACAACGATTATGAGAATCAGTAATTCACGTACATTTTCGTAGCCAAGCCAGTCGTTTAATGAAGATGTATCCAAAATGCATTTTGAGGCAAGTAACTATGATTAATTATTATGCAAAATCATTTATTTACATTTCTCTCGGATAGTTATGAATGTGAGTAAGTTATTCTTTTGCAATCGATTTCAATATTTAATAGGCGTCATTATTTACAGTCAATTGCTCATCAAAGCATTTTAAATACATTCTCCTCGAATAAATGTACGCCTCTATTCGTAGCAAGAGATACGTGATCTTCGTAACTTGTAAATGCAATATCCATTCGATGCATTGATAAGCAAAACTACTCAATTTCCGGCAAGTGGTTGTCTCGAAATTTTGGACGTCAAATGGAAATTTTTATCTGCCCATAGTATCGTTAAAAATATGCAAAATTAATTTATGCAATATCAACTGATATTTTATTCTTTTACAGTGATAAAAATAAAATAATGAGGAATTAAAAAGCAAACTTAAAAAATGTCATTACACGTTTTTGACACTTGGAGCAGAATTGAGTCTGAGGTTTAAACTCAAGTTCGCACTTAAGCTGGAACTTCAATTAAACCTTGGGATTGTTAATTCAACCCTTAAAAGCGACAAAAAGCTCGGAAATGATATAATAAAATGAATTTAATTCAAACAAAATGAATGATTGAATACTCGATCAATTTGTGACAGAGTGTCTCCTGTTTCGAGGCTCACGTAGCCAATTAAGGTTCGGTAAATTAATGACACAAGTGTCGGAAAGTGAATACCGAAGGGCATATGGAATTAACTCACAGACTTCCGGTAAGAAGGGCATGTTCACGTCATCGGACGAAACGCGGTTTATGGTCCAGACACTCCAGACGCGTGGTTCAACGAAACCATTCCGGTATCGAGTTACTCGTGTGGGCCAGCCCTCAACGGTATAGTGATTGACCGAGCTGGTAATCTCGAGTGTCTCGCACGGGGTTTGACGAGGGACATAGCTACTCTACGTATCGGCGGGCAAGCACGAGATCAAACCGCGCGTCTGGGCGCGACACGAGTGCCCTAAACGAGCAGCAGCTACTTTACCCGCTTCCGGCAAAGGTCCTCGAGGCTTCGTAGCACAGAGCAACTTCGTACCTCGTACGTACCTCGTTATCGAGATTGCACATACGCTTGAAGCGGCCAAGGTACTTCAGAGATGCTGAGAAGTCACGAAGACTTTTTTCGAGCTGTCGATCGACGGCAAGTATCTCAAGTAGAATTCCCGTTAGTAAAATCTAATGGAAATCAAATTCGCCCGTTCGTTATTAAGCAAAAATGCATCGTTGGTAAACTTAGGCAAATGAGTTGAAATTTATTTAATTTAGTGATGAGAAATAATGTGGTAGGATCTGTCGAATTTAATTAAACAATCAAAGGTTTAAGAAAGACGATAATCAGTATCAAAAAACGAAATCTCGAAGACGGGTAATATCTCAAGTAGAATTCCCGTTAGTAAAATCTAATGGAAATCAAACTCGCCCGTTCGCAATTAAGCAAAAATGCATCGTTGGTAAACATAGGTAAATGAGTTGAAATTTATTTAATTTCGTGATGAGAAATAATGTGGATCTGTCGAATTTAATGAAATAATCAAAGGTTTAAGAAAGACGATAATCAGTATAAAAAAACGAAATCTATGGAGCCAATGGTGACTCTGTTAATTTGTTCACGTTTATTAATTGGTAGATTCGATCCACAGCGATGGAAAATTTTCGGAGAAAAATTGATTCGGAATATACTTTTAAATCCGACTGCCGATAAAACTTAACTTAACAGACTAAAATCATAACTTTTGAATATTCAGTTTTGTTTTGTTACATTTTTTTGTCCAAAAAAATTGGCCACTGGGAAAAAAATGTGATATTCAGTTTTCAATCATGTGGACATTCTTTTATATTCGTGGTAATTATTAAAATATTCACATGGATTAACAGTTAATGTTCCTTTGTCAAAAGACTGTGTGCACAAATGCACAAAATGTCTAGAATTTCCATATAATTTCCATTGCTGGTAATTATTCTAATCAAGAATAAATATGAATACAATTTTTATTCGAATATTGTAAATCCCCGAGACACTGACGCCAATTGAGTCGTTAAAAATTTGATTTATCTAAGGATTAGGGCTTAATAGGATTGCTGCTCGAAGCATGGGCACTCTGGCAAGCACCTTGCACAATTGAAGCGTATGCGTTCGTGTAACGATACATTATAGAGAGTCCACATTATTTATATTATTTATACATTGATATATGCTCACAGATATGCATGTATATCAATGTACAGATAAACTTGTGTATGTATAGTACTGTTAATTCTTAATTATTGTTTTATCATTACTGTTACGATTATACCTTGACAATGAATATATCTAGACGCGAATAATCTACGGAGCGCAATACCTCTCTTATCGCGATACTCGCGAAGCTATGCAACGCAGAAAATGGAGAAAATAAAAACCGACGGTTTTTCCTGGCATTACGGTTGGAAAGAGGGAGCCGGAGGTCGGCGTACCTAAGGATATTATTTCGTCGTTCGGTAATCGTTTAAACGCGGTTAACGGGGGGGGGGGGGGGGGGGGGGAGTTATTTTGTAATATTACGAATGACTCTGCAATGACTGAAATGGACTCAGTTGACTATCATTCAAGTTTGGTCTGCGAAATAAAATGGAATACCATCGACTTGCTAGGTCCCCCGCTCAGTGGAAAAATAGAGCGCGTGCAAACTTATTAAAAAGTTAAAGTAAACATGTTGAGAACAGCGGAAAAATCCTACGAAACGAAATATACAAGCACTGGTAGAGAAAAAAAAAAAAAAATACTGATGAAGAAAATGCAAGCGGAGCTGGAATACTGTAACGACCGGATTTCTGCGGAACTAGCCAGTACAGAGTCACCGTAATTGGTTCACCACTCGCCCTCGATGTCATGGTTATACTGCTGAAAGAATGGAAAAATAAAATAAAAGGGACGAAAAAAAGATACGCTCGTGCTACTGTTTTTCTAACAATCGAAAAAAAAAAAAAAAAAACGGGGGGGGGGGGAACAACGTGAATAATCTTTTGTTCTACACGGGAATAGGCACCTGCCCTTTTTTTGTTCCCAGTCTCATCCATTGCACATGTAAAAAACGAGAGAAAAAGAAAAAAAGAAACCATCGTGGGTTAAAAAAAAAAGAATGTTATCGATTCGTTATTCATCTTTATTAATCGCTAAAATCATAGAGACTTAAAAGACAGCGGCCGTTTAAAATATCTTAAAAAGTGGAGACATTCGGTCCTTAACGATTCACGCTAAACGAGGGGAAGAGGTATTATATTATATATGTATTAAAAAAATAGGGGTACAATAGTCGCAAAAAAAAGAACATCGTGAATTGCGGATCCTGCCTGTACATGGATTGTTGGCTATAAAAAAGGGATGAGGAACGTACGAATAGAGTCAATAAAAGTGCGGGAGTAGTTCCTCGCGGCTCGGAAAGGTATTGTGTGTGTGTGTGTGTGTGTTGTGTGCGTCTCGCTTAAATAAACAAATTAATAAACGATAAATGAGCGGACGAATATTGTGCTTCGCCGTTGGGAATTGTACGTAATTGGCTCTGTGGGGAATCGTACAGATTGATTGGCAGTAACAACAACGAAAAAATCCGAGGGTTTTCGAGGATGCAGTAGAATCGGTCATAAACAAACTAACGAACTAGATTCCTCTGTCTTCTGTCGTCGGAAGTCCGTTGTCTTTTGATCGATGAATCATTAACACACTGGGCTTTATATTTAATTATTGAAAATTGCATCATAACTTAGTTTGATCGAACGTCGAGCGTCCTCGTCGAGAGTCACTCTACCTAGAATTTTCTTTCTCCGCGGTAATCCGAACAACGTATGAATTTCTGAGCTTTGTGTTAAGAGATAATGAACATTAAAGCGTGGCAATAAAAAGAAACGTCTGAAATTGAGAACGAGGGAGAACTACGAATTAAATGAGCGGGCTCTGGGAGAGACTGAACAAACTAAAACTTCGTTTTCCCGGGTAAAAAACATTGCCGGACCCCCGCCGAGGGCCAGACGGTAAAAAGTGCAATTTTTTAATAATAATAATAATAATAATAATATATATGTATATGAAAAAACGGTTTTTCGTTTAAAAAACGTATTATTCGAAAGAAACTTCGATAACTGAAAACTACGTAAGTAGCAGTTGTAATAGAGTAGTACACACGTCGCGTACCTGTCCAGCAATATCGCAATGTCAACCCTACCAACGATATTACCAGAAGAAATATAATCTTGGTAACGTCTCTCTCTTTCTCTCTCTCTTTCTCTCTCATAAACGTAACAATAATAACAAATTAATTACGAGATATATAGTTGATTTGTTTTGTTAACGCTAATAATATGTACACGCTAGATTTTGGTTTATCTCGTTTTATCCATCATTTTTCTCTCGCCGCGCGCGCCCACGCTAAACAACTAGTACTTTCGATAATCAGCCATTTTCGCTGCTCGATTATCGTAACGGGAAGTTAAAGAGGCGTTTATTTGGAGAAGCAAAGAGTTTGCTGGCGTTTTTTTTTTAATTTCTTATTAACGAGCTCCGCTCTCTGCTTGGAAACTCTTCGCGGCGATGATAAATCTAATTTTCCAATCGAAACTACCAAAAAAGATTGCAAACACGATTTTCTACACGAGTTGTCATCTAATTACACAATTTTACAATTATAATTTAAACGCGCGTCCGCGCGGCAATGCAACTTCGAATTCTAGCTATCAATCAATTTACTTAAGAATTAGATAATCAAGAGGCTAAAAAATACAATTGTAAATTATTTTTGGATAGTAATTAGAAAACTAGATTTGTTTCTCGTCGCTGCTGCAAAGCGCTCCCCTAATCGCGCGCGCGCGTGTTTCTCTTCTACTTTAAAATCGGCGACGTGCGATCGGACGAGCTGCTCTCCCAACAACGTCGTTAATATTCACAGTTATATATCGATATTCCTAACGAAGAGTAAGGATCAGTCGATCTGGCGCGTAAAAAAAATAATACTCTCATACCGAATATATATGGACGAAGGAGCCGGTACCTACATGATTTAAAATATAGTTATAGTATTCATCGTTAATCGTTTCGTCTGCCTAAGAAAAAAAAAAAAAGAAAAAAAAATTAAATCAACGATGGTGACAACGTGTACCGAAAATATTTTGTGTATACTAGATTCGAGTATCCGAGATCAGTAGATCGTACCGATAACTGAGAAGAAGAAGAGCAAATAGTAGAAGAGTAAAAAGAATGAGAAGAGGAAGAATGTACGAACGAAGAGTCAATATATGTCCCAAGTTGAGTACAATTCCTAGGAGGGGAGGGACATAAACGCACGAACGAACAGTCTTCGACAAGGAATGCATCTTCAAGATATTCGTGAGTGGAAGTTTGGTTTTTCTTTCTTTTTCTAATATCTTTCTATCGCAATGCGCCCAGTTCCGAATAAACCGCAAATAATATATATATATTTCCAATGCGGTAACGGACGAATTCAGGAATCGCGTAAGGCGATCGCCGATACTTATTTATAAGTCGATCGATCGCTACTGAGTGACGAAGAATCGCCGACCGGCAATTTTTTGTCGACCGGTCCTAATGCGGCACGGAAGTCGACACGTATTTCTCTCTCTCTCTCTCTCTAAGCTCAACTAATCTCGTGTTCCCTAAACAGTTAACTTATTAACGACTCGCCGATGCCGGGCAATACCGCAAGTGCTGCACCCTGAATTCGTCGGTAATTCGGGAACCTTACCACCTGCTCATCGACTGCTCACTTCAACGATATGGCTGCTCGGAATCACGATCCACCGGTCATACCATTACCATATCCTCGTCCACGTTAATAATAGTAGGATACGAGTTGTCCGTCGAGCTCTGCCGATGGATAGGCTTCTTTCGAACGAGTCCGTCTGTAACATCAATATGGGCGTTTAATTAACAATCTAAAGAGTTTGGGTAGTTTCGAAATAATTAGCAGGAATTAATAGTATCACAACATTTTTCGGGTTTTCCATGCAATCCAGAACATAAAATTACCAATAATTGCGTAATAAATGAGGCGTTGATGAATTTACCTATTGCTTTTGGAATACAAAAAATTCATCAGACTAATATCAATCTCTCCTGAAGAATGTTAAACAAAACATTTTTTTTATGGAAAAAAAAACCTTGTATCAAAGCATATTTAATTATAACTGAATGTGATAAATGCGCTATTTATTCATTACCTATGATATGAATTCATTACTTGTCCAATGCATATGCATTAACAACTTAATATATCCGAATAATGAAGTGTACATAAATATTCATAATGTGTGGCGTTAAGGAGTGAAAAAAATTATGATTAAATAGTCGGGGGTGTCGCTCTCTTTTTATCCACTGTGAGAGATAAAATGCAAGCTACATTATTCATATAATGGGGTATTTTAAACCAGGAAATTGATGAATTGACACGATTGACGATCGATTATACGATTCACTACGATCTTAGGCTCATTTTGAAACGCGCATAGATGGTTACGATAACGTTCATTAAAAAAATGATAAGAGTAGCAATACAAAATATTTAAATATAGGGTAAATCAAGCAGTCAATGAACGTTTTTTACCCACGTGAAAATTGAAAATAATTGCTGAAAACCTATAAAAACACAGACTACGGAATTATCGATTACCCAAGTTAAATTTACGTGTAATTTTAATCTGTGTGGGCGTAGTTGTGTGGTTTAGCCAAAGACTTTGAGCATTTTCTGGGTAACCGCAGTGTATACTATTTTTAAGTACATCACGTAAATGTGATGTGTTACACGCTTTTGTCGTTCTCTCTCGCTCCAATGTGCGCTTCAATAGCGCTGTCTCTCTCGCACTCACGGCGTCTCAGTCGGTATTCCAAATCACCATAAAGAAATGAAGTGCTACAGCACAGTTGATAAGGGAACCCGTAAAACTGTTGTTCGTTAATCTAACTGACCTTTCGGCAAAAAACAAGAAATACTATCTGCGGTTGAAAAGTTTACACTTAATGTTTCTCAAATTACTCCCGAAGTGAAGGTCGAGAAGTACTCAGTGCCGAGTACACAGACGTACTTCTCGTCTGTCGGCTGAAACTTCATTTGTAGCCAAAAGCAACGCTTTACAGTTTTTCTTACCGACCGAGCAGTTGTACATCACCTTAACTTCGATCGTCGCAACGCCTTTCGTGAGAATTGAGACTGCGACGTTGTAAAATCTAAAACATGTCTCGATGGAAACGTTTGCCTTTCGGAAACTTACCGGCAGAAGGTGGCAGAAGGTCGTCGAGAGATCCATCGTCGAGATCCGTCGCGGAGAGCAAGAGATCGTCGTCAGACGATGCCCTGGTGAGGCTGGGCAGCGTAGAAGTGAGCAGAGCCTTTTCCTTCTGTATCTCTTCGATGTGTCCGAGAAGAGCCTCTTCTTCTTCATCGCCGCGGTCGCGGTCGCGATCGCCGTTGCCTCCTCTGCTCGCTGCGGTCGACGTCGCGACGCTCAACTCTTCCGGGCTGAATATCTTCGAGGATCGAAGGCTCGACAGTCTGTGTGTGGCCGTGTGACACGCCGATTCCAATGTGTTAATGTCCGCCAGTGTGGCTCTCACTACACGAAGCTTCTCTTGAACTATCGTTTCCACGCACTTGGTTTGTCTGCTAACATCCTGCAGCGAATCCTGAGCCGGAAGTGTCCTATTGGTTCGGAGTATGCACGGCGCAAAAACTATCGCTAGCGCGGAGGACGACATTCTGTTGTCGACTTCGTGAAGTGCAACTCGCGCCAAATGAACGATCAATCGTTCCATCAGATCGTAATTCGGTTTCGGAAGTTTTTTCAAAATTCCGAAAAGCGTGCTTATCCTGTCATGAGGATCGGTGAGATTCGCTGCGTGAAGAAAGTCGTCGTAATACTCAAAAGTTAATAGCGGCTCGGGCATGTCTCTGAGGAAACTCTTGAGTACCGCTGCCAATACGTGAACCTGATAATTCTCGAAATCCACTCTCTCAAAGTCTCCCTCGTCCATTTTCATTTTGAGCTCTCGTACTTTTGAGCTCACCGCACTTTTCCTGTAGAGACCCTCCGTGTAGAGACCGTGCATCTCGATCGTCGTTATCAAACGGTCTACTACCAACGGAACTTTTCCGTCGCCGCAGTCCAACTTGTGCAGAGGAACGCCGAATACGTTGCGCGAATTCATCTCGTGCAACGATCCGTCCTTTCCACAGTTTGCTGCGGCTTGCATATAACACTTCTTGTGACAGGTAAGTTTGCAATCTGAAATAATGAGAAAGTTATTGTAGCGACTGATTATGGTTCTTTGTAATAAGAGATGAAAATCAAATTTTGGTCATTATGGAAAGTGGATTTTAATAATATAAGTGCTCGTTGTATTGTAACTTTCAAATACTATTTTTTTTTTTTGTATTTCTGTAAAAATTCTCTCGATAAATTGTATTTTTTATTCATCATTGAATGAATGTAACATTTTGCCTGTTACGGTATCCTTTTGAAAACTGTTTTTCCAATCATTTTTCGCCCATTTTGCTAGATTCTCTATCAATTTTTTACATGCTACCGAAAGTTTTATAAAATCAAAGGCAAAAAGAGTGTCTAAATAAGCGAAACAAAATAAATTTTAAGTTTAATAAAATAGCGCATAAATGATGTACTTACTTTGACAAACGAGTGCTCGCTCGATGGGCCACATTAAGAAAGACGAGCAGACCTCGCAAGCCGTGGGGATATTGATAATCGTCAGCTGGAAAGTGTGATTCCCGTGTCGAATGGGTTCTTCCTGCTTCCGTTTTTTCTCCTTTTTCCGTTTGCTCTTGCTTTGCTTTTCCGGCGCTTCAGTTTTGACTAGCGTCATGAATTCGTTCATGAATCCCCTAAACGCATTGACCCCCATAGTGACAGGAAAGTCTTCCCTCGTGTTCTCCTGTTTGCAGACGGTTTCCATAACGTGCAAAAAATTCGCAATAAGATCGGTATACTTGATATTTCCCTCAACGCCCTGCTGAATGGCAACGCTATAAGTAATCACCAAATCGTCTTTGAACTTCCTCAAAGCTTGTTTGAAAACTCGATCGACTTCACTGGGTTTTCCAACTTCCTGACCCTCCATTATGTAGATCTTCTTGGTAATGAAATCTTGCATCAGCGCGAGTTCTTTAGCGTCCGAAATGATTTTATCAGTGCTATCGGAAAAGGCCGAAGTTCCCGTGAGACTGAATTTCGATACAACGGCTTGTTTCGCGGTGTCATAGGGAGTTCTCGGTTGTTTTCGATTTTTTCTTCTGTTAGGTGTATTAGCCGATATGCAGGGCATCCTTAAAACGCCCCCGTTTTGTATGCACTTAACGTGATACAATTGTTTGCAATCGACGCACTTGTATCCCTGCGTGACAAAAGCGTCCATTTTTTCCTGACAACAAACGCACACATCGTCTTTAGCGAATCTCGCGACTTTGCGAAACCGATGACCGGCAAGTGTGAACAAATTATTTCCCTTCCATTCGAGTAAATTCATACCAGGAGCAAGTTTGAGATCATTCGGACTCGTATCGACGCCCGATTTATCGTCACCCAATCCCGAAACTTTAGTAGCTGGATCAGAATTCCTTCGTCGCAATTCCAGGGTCGTTATTGCGTTCGATCTCACGCGTTTGCCTACTTGTTGAACCTTATAAGTCGCCTCGTTTTTGTTGACGGGCCAATCGGTGACGGATCTCGAGACCAGCTCGTTCGCGCTGTCTTTTTTCGACCATATGCTCGGCGATTTATTGAGATCGCTCTCCTTGATCGTGCCGAGGAATATGCTACGCGCTTCCGTCGGCACGGATTCGGAAACGCTTTCGCCCATAGATCTGCACTGCACTTCTCGCGAGGGTCTGTTTCTCCTGGCGCTTCTGACTGGTACATCGGGTTCTGTTTTTTCCTTAGCCCTGAGATCAGCTTCCTTGCTCGGAGTTATGATCCTCGACACCCTTCCGGCGTTTTCGTCATTGCCAATATCCATTTTCATGGAAGTATCGCCCTCGGAATTCTGTCGTCTCAAAAAGCTGTACTCGCTTCTCAAGTCTTTCCCCGAACTGTAAGGCTGATCTCTCCTCGCGGTGGAATTAGGTGCATATTCCAAACGATCGCTGGCCACAGGATTGTCGCTCAATCGCCGCTGATCCCTTCCCGAAGGACTCTCTTTTTTGCCGAGTCGATCGTTGGCGTCGCTCTTGACATTGTAATTCGATGCTTCGTTGAGTCTCTCAAGCCTCGCTTGTTCCAAAAGGCTTTCAGTGAGATTTTTGTACTGCGCGACGTTCGGCGATCGCGTGACAGTCGATTTTTGCGGCGGTGTCATGACGAATTCCGTGTAACTCGCGGATGAAGTGTAATCTGTTCTTCGTCGCCAAATATCGGCGTTAGGACTGTGAGAAAGATTGACATTTGGATGGTATTTGATTTCGCGAGGACTTGGGAACGAGGGAACCGTACTGAAGATCGGCGGTGCGCTTTGAACGGCGTTTGGCGTTTCGCCGTCGGTGTCACCGTCGCTATAGCCTGTAGAAGAGCTGTCGGTTCTTCTGCTTACAGAGGACAATCGACTGTGCGTGCTGATGACGCTCGTGTTGATCGATGTTGCCGGTGACTGATCGGTGCGCTTCGTTCGCGTGCTCGGCACGGGTTTTGAATTAAGATTCTCTTGTGAATAATGGGACTCGGAGCTGTCGACGCTCACTTGAGACTCGTAGCTTCTGAGGCTCGCGAGACTCTCCAAGCTGCCTTTTCTCTCGCTGTTATCAGCGGGTTCGAAAACTTCCGGTGTTTTAACGCCGCTCGGATGAGAACTCAATGAACGCTTATTCGGGGTCAATTTTCGCTTCGAATACGAGATTCCGGAATCTATCGTAGAATCGTGACGTACAGTCTCGACTCTCGAAGTAACGGTATGAGATTCGGGCCTCCTTGGCGAGACACAAGGCTCCGTTGAGGTCAAAACGCTAGCCGAAACTTTAGCCTCTTGCGGAGCCTCGTCTCGAGAAATCGGCAAGACTTTTCGTTCTTCGAAGACAAAATCGTCAGAGCCTCGCGTTTTGCAAATTTCCTTCTTCTTCTGCTTCATCTCGAGGAAAGATTTTCGCGCTCTGTTGCCTCGCACGTAAGATTGGAAGGTAATTACACACGATCGGAATTTTTTGAACCACGCGTGTTGTTTATAAGCCCGCCACATCGACTGTATGTGAACGCTTGCTTCGACTCGGGCGCGCAACGTTTGCGCGAGTTTTTGCGCCACAACCATACGCCAAAAAGATTGTATCTGCACCACAGCGTTTTTAATCCGCAGGAATTTTCGCCTCTCCAAACACGCGCGAAACCACTTTTGTATCGTCGTTATGCTCGTTATTATTTGCTGATGAAGCTCAATGTCCAGTTTTATCTTCTCCGACTCGCGGAGGAAAACTTTCGTCGTGCCGAGCTGATAATTGTCGCGGTTTAGATTCAACGTTAGGAGGAAGTCTCTGATGTCTGATTGGGAACTCAAAAGTCCTTTGGGCAACAGCATTCTGTATAATTGAATGAATTCCTCGTACGTCAGACGAACGTTGAACCCTGCTTGTCGTATTCTCACGGTTTCTAACATTCCCGTGTATCGCAACTGACGCTGCACCGTCTCCTCGTCGAACTTGTTCGATATCTTGTTCGAATTGCTCTTTATGCATCTTATGAAAAATGGATTTGCCTGATTAAGCGTGTCCATAAGACTGTGCAGACTCTGCTGAAATTGCGCCGATACCGTCATTGGCTGCTTTCGCGCTTTTCCCGGACCACCGGTGCCGTAACTTTGCGTCCTTCCCGCCAAAGTCTTGACCGTTTGAAGATTCTTCAAACCCTTCTTGCCACGCTCGCGCGGACGAAACGACTTGTTTTTCCTGTAAGAGTACAGCTATTAAACAACTTGCACGACATTCTTAATGCTATGCAAATCGATTACCTTTCTCTGACAATTTGTTTGAATTGGTACATGGTGTTTGTCCGATTTCAAGTTTGTGTACTCGTATCAGAGAAAAGAACGTTTGAATTGCAATTTGGTGGAATGTTCAAAAATTTGCAATGAATTCTCATTATAAGCGCATGAGTGAGGCAATGATTTCAGGAAGCGAGTCATGAATTTGCGGGCTCAAATGATCCATCTATACGAAGTCGAGTCGTATAGAAATAGATCATTATCCCCCGATTCTACTTAATGAAGTAGCCTAGAGATTGTTGGTAATTACAATGATTGGCGAATGAAAGTCAGCCCTGCGAGTATCAAGACATCTTCCGTACTACAGAATTATCAGTTAACAACAGGATGCAACTTATAAAAAGCGGAGAAAAACTTGTCTTGATGATCCCAGAGCCGGACGCGTTACTCATACATGCCCAGTGATTTTTTTTCCATTTCAAACGAGATTTTAATTTGATTAGAATTTAAAGTTTGCATAGGGTAATAATGATAATAATGATAGCGAAGAGTCATTGGTAATCTAGTTTTTAAAAAAAGTTCAAAATACTTTTTGAATACTTATGCAATGCATAAGGGCTCCATTGACATTTTTAGAATAATTGATCAACTAGTTTCATGTAAACAGTCGTAACAAATTTTCATCAATTAGAATCAAAGAACGGTAAATAAAAGATAACAAGAATGATATTTTCAGAGAAAAAAAAACCTATTTATATACAAAAACAGAATCAAGTCATCGGAATATTGGATAAATCGTTTTTTTTCGTACCAATTCACAATTTTCAGCTTTCATCATTAAAAATTAATGTTATGAGAATTCCATAATTGAAGTTGATCTTTCAGTTGGGAATGTATATGTGACGCATCGTTGAATATATTTATATATTTATTCGAAACTTCACGCAAGGCATTGAACTTTCGAAGCATCGAAGCGCTAGTTTACCTCCACCAGAGAAAACCCAAACGTAAAACGTGTACGAGAGCAATGAGAATTAACAAACAGAACAATAGTGTGAGTTATTAGAGAAGTGCCCTTGTGGTGCAGCCTAGGCCACGAACGAGAGGTTTTCAAGTCCGAGGTGTGACGTGTTTAATAAATATTTTCTATCCACCTACGGCAACAAGACAATTGAGCATGCACAAATCACGACGGCAGTGTGGGCTGTTGTTGCGAAGTGTGAGACAATGGAGTATACAGCAGCGTTGATGTATGGTGGGCAACCGAGGGGTGAGGAAAAGGCGAAAGAGCGAGTTGCGGCGTTTATGAATTGCGTGGAAGGTTGTTGGGACGGTTTTTCAAATCGATCAGTGCGAGAGGTTCGGATGTGGGGAGAGAAAGAACGTAGGCCGAGGCATCTTTAGAACGTGGAAAAATAATAATCGATTTCCATAGGGGAATACCGCATTGGAAAAAAGAAAAAGAAAAAATTATAATAATTAAATGAAAATGATAAAGTTTTCTAGAGAAAACTAAAATGCAACAAAGCTACCAAACAAGATGAAGAACCTTTACCCAGGAAAAAACCACTATGTGAGCAAACCACTATAGTATTATTATTCGTATCGTATTCAGCTGTATCTGTGACAGTAGTAAAAAAGCTCTCTTTCTGACGTTGCTTAAACGATAAAAAAAAAATATATAATTTAAGTTATTGAATTATATCAGATAGGTGGTACTTTGTTGTGTTTTACATACATGACAATTTGATTAGCACGCTCCATGACGTTCGCTTCGTCTTTTGGAAGTACCCTCTCTAGCGGCGTGTGAGCGGTATCCCGTCTGAATTTATAATAACTATTAGGCTGATCTTCCCTTCCCCTTAACACGTAACCCTTCGTCGGTGTTACATTCGTTGAGTGTTGCGTCTGATTAACGTTTCTAAATTGCGGCCACGACAGCCGGTTGTTGTTGTTTACATTGTCGTTGTTTTCGATTTGTGTTGCTGTTAATGTGGCGGTTGGGGTTGTCGGTGGCAAACAGACACTGCGCTGCTTCTGATAGCTTGACGGGCGAGTATGTTTGTGCGAACTGAAAAATGCTTTCATGCTTAGCCGTTTTCTTCCGACTTTGTGTTTCTCGTATCATAAGAAAAATAAAATAGGTCCAATTTTAATTGTTTAAAAAGGACTTGGTCTGTGGTCAGGCGGTTATTAAGGGGTCTGCATAAACTTCGGTTCGAAAATCAGATCGATGTGCAATCTTTTTTTTTAATTTTTATTTTAATGGGTGCATTTTGATGACAAGTTTGGAATTTTAGCCAGAATTAATCAAGAAACATCAATCATTTGTTATTGAAAGGTGGATAAATATAGCGGAAAATCATTTGAAGTGAATCAGATGAATCGATTATTTTGCGGAATTTTATAAAAATAATATTAACGCTATTGATTCCAAATATTATTTAATTTTGGAAAACTCGAACTTAACAAAGTTATGTATCAATCGTGTGTGAAATTCTACCGCCGTTATCCCAATACATTTATCAAAAAAAAACATTGAACACGAACTTGTTTTTCGAGCCTTGAGATTATGCAAACTTCTTGAATAACCAAATCGATGGAACGAACACGGCACACAATTGTCTATTTTTCGTAACAACGACGCCGCCGATAAACGAAACAACAAAGATTATGAGTGGGAGTGAAAGATTTGGCGATGATGACCGTGACTCGATTGATTTGCTGTATGCATCGTAACGCTCATGCCCGAAAGGGGTAGGTGATTGGATAAATACGATGCACATCTTCGAGTGACGAAATGAAGTGATATGAACGAATTATGACAGGTTGCATATTTCTAATCACATCTAGTAGAACGAAAATGTGCCAACATTTATGAACAGTATACTTTGTAAAATTGTAGATAATGAGAACAAACAAAAAATTTATAAAAACAAAAAAGAACATACATTTCTCTAATGACATGATATGGATTTACAACAACGAAAAAACAAAAAACAACGACAGGAGAGAAAAAGGACTTCACTTGCACGAGCAAATGGAACAGCATACAAGATTTGTTTGTTATTTATAACAACTCCCATTGTAAATCCATAATGCATTGGAAACAACGAATATAAAAGTAACGAAAAAAAAAAACAAAAACAAAAACGTTAAATTCGTTAGAGAGATAGATATATATATAGATAGAGAAAACATACATAGTGGATCGCAAATACCACTTACGCAATTCGGTTAATAGTTAGATTGACAGCCGATAACGTCACAAGATGGCTACAAGGGACATAAGACAATGCAGCCAATGTAAATCGGATCTAAACTTTTGGCGTGTTACGTTGAGAGAGTGTTGAGCGTAAAAACGACAAAACTCTTCGACAGGCGTATTCTGTGTGCATTCGTTATTGATTTCGTCGTTCCGGTTAGTCGCTCAATTGTATACACAGCACGTCGACAATGTTGCACGCATTTATAGAGTATACACGTTGTGTGCGACAGCGGATCGAGACAGCACAGTCACTCGCGCCGCGCTGACAATACTATACATCGTAAACTCCATTCGCCCGAGAAAACAGAAGGAAAAAAAAGAAAAAAACGCTGCCAACTGTAGTAGAATCTCGCGCGTAACGAGGTACTGTGCTCTTTCGAATAAAAATTACTTCTCGCTGGTACAAATGTGTAAATGTCAACGGAACTATCGGGGAGGGGAGAAAAAGAAAAGCATCGTCAGACATACCTGATCAGATTCTCGTTCGGTGTCCTATATCTGTTCTGTACAGATGTTTTGTTGCCGTCCGCTGCAAAGAAATAGCAAAAGCGAAATAAGAGTTTGCAGGATTGTCTTCATTCACCTGAGCCACAAATACCATTCGAGAAATAGACATTTTTCGCTTTCGATATTTCACCTTCTTTTTATATTACTTATTGTAGTTTTTTGGACATTTGCGTCCTTAATTTGACTCTTAATTTCACATCACACAAAATAGTGCAGAACTTATGGAATAATAGTAAAGAAAGGCAAAGAGATGAGGGCAAAAATTCAAAAGTGAGATAAAATTTAATATGCGCGATATGTTCAACAGAAAAACTATGGAATATATGAATTATTGAATTTAAAAAAAAAAACAAGCTCAGCTAAAAATCAGCGACTCACCTCTTCCGTGTCTGTGCGCCCGGCCGGCTTCCTGAAAGGCGAAGTGTGCTCTGAAGAAGGCTCTCAAAATCGCCCATCGGAAAACAGCGACGGGATCAGCGCCTACAAGTTCGCGAACGAAAGCGAGCGACGAGTTCTTCAAAACCCCGACGACGCCGTCGGGCCGCATGAGGTCCAAATTTTTCTCTCTCATGTTAGCCGCTTGGTACTTTACCGCACCGGCGTAATGATGGACAACAAACGCTGCCTCGCGTCTCTGCGGTGCCTCGTAAAACTGATTCTCTTTGTGTACCGAGTTAAATTTTTGTAACAGCGTCTCGTTCGTCGCACCGGGGAAGCTACGAAGCGATAAACAAACATCAACATTTGCGGACTCGTTGGGTAATCCGCGATTTTCTGGCTCGCGTCGACGGTGTCGCTACGTTAAGGATTTCAGAGGAAATAATTTACTCACTTGCACTGATCGTCGAGAAGACACAGAAGACCATTTGGCTTGCCTTCAATCAGATTAAGGCAGCCGGAATTGTCGCTATATCCTATATCCGTCCATCTGATACCCTGCTTCCTGTATTCCCGCTGTTCGTACTGAAATACGTGCTGATTGAAGTAGTGCTGCAGCTGTTCGTTCGCGTAATTTATACAGAGCTGTTCGAAGCTGTTGCAGGTCTTGAAATCCTCGAAGCCAAAGATATCCAAGACTCCGATGCTGTTGCCCTGATGATCCCGTAGCGTGTCCTTCTTCGATAGCAACGCGTGGTTCACTTGCAGTACTATCCAGTCGAAGAGGGCGCCGTAGAGGCATTTTGCCATCGCGTCTCTCGCCGCTATCGCCTCTGGTAGCCTGTAGTTTATAACTAACGTTTCGCCGGACGCTCGCGCTCGTTTTGCAGTCAACGCCGCTAGAAGCGTCTCCTGCTTCACTCGCAGAAGCTCCGATATTATTGCTACCACCTCGGGATTCTTTACACCGACCGCCTCGTCGTGATGGTGATACGATTTTCTCGGCTGGAATTCGACGTTACCTGAAATATGGCAGATATTCGATTAGAATAGATTAGAGCTTTTGGATTTTCCATAATCACTGAAACGTTGATTTTAGGGAATTCGGATTTTACGGCTTGTCAAACTATTTTTTGTCATCACAGAGACATTTTGTTAGTGCCACAAACTTATTTGGACTTGTTATTACTTATTACGGATGAACATTTTTATTTTTCTGACAGGAAATTAATTTGACAACGTGTGATCGCTCAGATCGATAAAAAGATTGTTTTTTCTCTTTTCAATGAAGAAAAATTATTAGGCGAAGAATGTTACTGGATTTTCGGCTACGGGTTTTCTTTCTCAATTGTTAATTTAAGGGCATAATCACCGAGAAGGAGAACTGCTGAGAGGACTGCGAAGAGTCGTCGCTGCTTCTCCGGTGTGAACCCAACCATTTCCATGGACTGCTTGAGCCTCGAGAATTCGTGAATCTCGTCGATATTCTCCAACCCATAGCAGCCACTCTTGTTCAAATAGTTGTAACGATCGCAACTCTCAAGATGCAATACCTGCCTTTCCTGCTCGTTCGCACCGGCCAACAGGTAATAAAACACATGGTAGTTGCGTTCATTTATTCCCTGCGAGACGATCCTCGATTTTTCCAACAGGTACTTTTGCACCACGGCCCTGTGGAAAATATTATTTGTTTTTCGACATCTTCATTTTCGCCGCTGCGCCGATTCCTCATTTTTCATCCACGATTAATGAAACATTCCCCATTTCTTTCGTTACAAAGACTTTTTTTTCTTCCAAAACTGCGATTCTTTTTCAGTGATAAACCTGTTTTCTTAATACGCTAACATGTTTTTGATATTTTTATGACATATTTCCATTAAATTTGAAAAGCAATAGAACAATTTTGTTTTTGTGCAATTACAAATAATCGTTTTGTCGAATTAAAGAAGAAAAGGACAGCATAGAATACACAAACTGGTAAATTACAAAGGATCAAATGTTTCCGAATTTACATTAAAAGTGGAATATTTACACAGGTTTCGTTGTGAAAATTACGGAATCGAATTTATGAATTAAAATTTAGACATTTAGACTGTAAGGAAGGTAAAAATTAGAAAGCAATTACTTTTTTCTTAGCAGAATTAGCAATAAGAATCTTTACTGTCGCATCCTGCGAAGCACAACAACTACTTTCAATATAATTTAATCGTGACGATGAGATTAAAGATCTTTCCATCAAAATTATCGACTTACCCATGCACCATTCCATTTTCCTTGTAATTAACTTGGATAAATTTGCCGAAACGACTGCTGTTGTTGTTGTGCGCTGTTTTGGCATTGCCGAAGGCTTCGAGAACGGGACCGGCGCTGAGAATCGTTTGTTCGACTCCGCTGCCATGTGATCCTTTTTGACTGAGTGCGGTGAGATGATGAAGAAGAAAATTCGTCGATTCCGTTTTTCCGGAGCCACTCTCGCCGCTTATGACGATGCATTGATTCTTCTTTTCCTTCAGCATGCAGTGATACGCGGCATCGGCGATCGCGAATATGTGAGGAGGTATATCCGGGCCTAGTCTTCGATTCTGATAAAGCTTAACGTACTTTGGATTGTATATTGGATAAAATTTGAAAGGATTCAGGGCGATTAATATGCTCCCAACGTAAGTGTATATGTTTCCGGCCAAAAACCTAGCGCGAAGATTGTCCAAAAGTGTCTGCTCGTTGAGATCCGGAAGCTGACACAGATCCGGATATTCTTTGTCTCTTGGCTGATACAGAAATCTATTGAAGTAGTCTTTGAGAAGTTGGGGATCCATTGGAAATCTACTGTCGGACCACAGATAGTCCGGCTGTTTTTTTCTCAGATAAAACCTGCGCACATTGTACAAATAAATTCATTGAAAATTTGGAAAATAATCACGGTTTACGAGATTTAATATTGGCAACATTTTTACCTGTAGTATTCTTGCTGCGCTGCGTTTTTTGGCCACAGCAACATTAGGGCTACTGGACACTCGGTCGGACCGAGTCTTCTCTCTTTGCACTCCTGACCAACGGAATTGCCGACAACTTCGGCCAACTCGTAACCGTTGGATAGAGTCGCGTCCACCAGGCCCAGTCTTTCGATAATGCATTGCACTATTTCCGCAGACGACGTCTGCTTCGTAGCTTTGATCGACAGTGCCTCGTATTCGGGACTCCATTCGCCCACAAATACCTGCACCACACCCGATACGCTACTATCCATGACTCGAAACCCTGAAAAGTAATTTATCTAATTGCCCGGTCTACATTTTTTTCGCTTACTTTAAAGCACCGGCAATCGTTTATCATTTTACATGTAATTATATACAGACTAGTGAGCCCCTCTATCTTTCTATTGCAGGGTTGCAATTCTTTAAAAATTATCCTTAACATCTGCTTGATTGTTTCACAATTGTGACCATTTTTTGATTATTTACAATTCAATAGTGAAGATTCTATACAACTATACAAGAGTTGTGGGTCTATATTACTTTATAAAATGGAAATTCCTGGAAACATTAATTCAGTAAAATGCTATTTATTGCCATAAGCCAATGGAAATATATTTAAACTTTTGGTTAACTGCAAAAGTGATTATAAAGAGTCATTTTTTAAATTCATCATCAAGCTATCATAAGGATCCAATCAAAGTTACAGATAATTGTTGCAATACACTATTTCGTTAATTTATGTTATATATTTATGTAATTCAATGATAAAGATTTACAACCCTGAATTTTATCATTTATTTAAAACACTCTTCATACTCATTGTGGGAATGAAATAAACAATGCGATTTTTTACTTTTTTCGTCTTCTAAAAGTGCTTATATTGGCGTGTTTATATTTGCTTTCGTACCGGAGATACGATGTTTAAAATAACAACTTCATTTCCCTCCTACTATTCGCGCGACGATGAATAATGTTTTTGCGAGTTTTTCGCGGAATAATCACGATGATGTACTTTCCCTCGGGCTCTGAATCCTACTGAATTTCGTATATGTGTTATTTTGTTTTTCTCCGCATCATAGCGAGTCCCGGACAGCTGCGAGCGTGCCGATGTAAAAATAAACTGGACTCTCGCCGGGTTGAGCCGTTTTTGAACAGTAAATAAAAGCGTATGATCGAGGGAAACTATTCTATCTCCCGAATATTGTTTTCTCTTTTTTTCTTTTTTTTTTTTTTTTTTCGTGTTAGGTCGTTGTTTGTTAATAGATAATGAGATTTCTGACTGACCTTTCACTTCCCAGGGTTAACAAGTTTGTCCTCTGTCGTCCATCTGATTTTTGAACACAACCCCTTCTCCCTCTCCTGCTTTTCTCTTTGACGTTGCATGCACCAAGTGATGAAAGTATTTAAAATATCTTTTACACATCTTGTTTTAAAACGTTCGAGTCTCCGCTCCACCGATAACTTTTCATCAGTATTTTTGGTCTCCTTACTATAACTAATGTGTTTTATTAACTTGTTTAAGAGTCAATTTTGTTTATAGAGCTTTGATTATTAAGCAATTGTTTAAGTCGCTAGTTTGCCACCGCTAGCATCGCAAATGTTTTGCAGCCATTAACGAAACTCTTGCGGCATAATCTTTCCAAAGCGACACACGTTTATTTGTTTAAAGACTCTTTTGAATACCGCGTACCATAGAAAAATAAACTTTAGTGTACTTGGCCAGAGTGCGAGTCAATATTTAGAACAGTCGACGATAGGCAATGAGAGCATTTAGGCAGTCCATGAAATAGATTTTTCGTGCGAGACAAACCTACGTACAGTATAAGTTTCAAGTGTTTGAAAATATAGATTTGCGCCTTTTATAGCATTTAAACTATTGTCATGGTAAATTTTTGTCTCGAAGCTCGCGAAATCATGATTTATTGTGAGAGCGGGCAGTAATTTAGTTCCATATTTAAAGGAAAAACGAGTAAATCTCCGGTAGCCAGATCTTCGAACCCTCCTTGAGTATTCTATCGTATTAATTTCATTGGTTTGCGCGTTTTAGTCTTAACCGTTGTCCCACGTACAAGAGTTATCTCGAGTCTGACGTCGCTGCGACCTGAAATACAAAATGACGATAATTAGATCGGAGCTTGCCTAGAAATAATTGTGGGGGCTCGCGTAGGAATAAACGGCGGGGAATTGGGAGTGAGTACGTGCGCCCAAAGTTATTTCTAAATTTTGATAATTAATCCATTGGGAAAGAGGGGTTATCGAGATTCGTGCTCCTCCTCCTCCTCCTCCTGGCTGAGTCTCAGGCAACCCCGGAGTTTATTTTAATCCCCTTCCCCGGATTGAGAGTCTAAAAGACCAAAATGTGCTTCGATACACCGATATTATTATCCCGCAAGCCAAAGCCTGACGTCTCCGTTCCACACACACGCAGTCTCGTAACGTGACACTAAACAATCGCAGCGCTTATCAATGAAAGAAATACCAAACGACTGACACTTCGGACTCTCGGTATCTCCGACACGGCAGGTTTTTCAAGGTGTCAAGTGTAATTCATTGATAACAAATACGCTTTTCACAATGGCAACCTGCGAACCCCATAAAAGAATCTCCCTCTATTCCCAACGATATTTTCCACGTGAAAAAGACGTTTTTTCGCGAGTTTCGGCGATAGGCACACGGTAGAAAAAGAGCGGCGATGACTAACCCCGGTGATTAATCCGAGTAACGAGATCGGAAATAAAGTGAAACGACAATCATCGTACGTGCCCTTATCACCGGAGATATCCAGCGACAAATAGAAAGTTGCGAGGTGACCGGAAGGCCAAAAGAGGAGAAAAACGCGAGTGGAGGAGCGATCGCTTTTCCCTCTCGAGTTTGACACATTAGCGACAGATCGCGAGTTGGCTGATAATCCACTGTTGCTGGTGAGTAGTCGCCTTACCGAAAGGATCGCCAGGTGAATGAGTGTGGATTGTGAGATCCGCCAATCACAAATTCCACCGGAGTCTCTCTCTCTCGACTCGTCGCCGTGATAACCGTGCACTCGTTGTACATATACGAGAGAGGAACGTCAACAGTAATGTGGAGCGACGAGAAGGCCCCGTGGAATTAGCGACGGGTGGAGGGGTGGAGAGCCGTAGAAAGAGAGAGAGAGAGCGCGTGTGAGAGAGAGAAAGAGAGCAAAAGATGCGAGTTCCGTGGTTGCACTGAGCCTAGCCACGGAATACATCGCGACTTGAGTTTTTTTCGCCGGAAGACACGGAAAAATCTATCCCGTTCGATCGTACCACCCTATATATATATATATATATCGATATCATTGACAATAGCCTGAAGAAAAAGGTTATTTATCGCTCACGAGAAAATCCTCTTACCTCGCAACTGAAAATCTCGAAATTGACGATGAAACGTGAACATCGTTGCGGTGCAGCGGAAGAGGAATCCCTCGGGGACTCGTGCATGCTTCCACGGTCCACGAACGGACACAGAGCACACGGAGAGAGAGAGGAGAGACACACGATCGTAGCAGTCAGTAACACAGGCACACGGTGGCCAACCCCCGACCCGGACCCTCGCTCCTCCTTGTCTTCTCCTTATCACCGACTCCTCGCTTCCTCCTCTTTCTCACTCCGGGCGAACTCGTGTTTTACTCTCGAGTTCTCTTCTATCACACGTTTTTATAACATAGTCCTATTATACACACCACACGGATAAAACTTATTGGCGCGCGGTCAATTGCATGCGTTCGCGCGCCACTCGCTCCTCCTCCTCCTCCTCCACCTCCTCCTTCTCCTCTACGCGACAACACCACACACGACACCACTTACGAGAAAATCACAATAACCGCGGCACACAGAGAGAGAGACAGAGAGAGCACACGGAGCACCCGAGTCGTGCAACACCCCGTGGCCCTTGTCGCGTACCTGTTTTTCCTGTTTTCTCTCGTTCACGCGCGAGAGAGAGAGAGGAAGAAATGGGTGGGAGAAGAGAGAAAGATGCTGACTCCCGAAGAGCGAGGGTGGGAGTGAGAGAGAGAGAGAGAGAGAGCAACACTCTGGGTTGACACTTGCTTCAACGACACACTCACCGGCTGTCACCTCGGCTATCGGTCAACCTTATCACGATTTTCACCAAATCCTTTATTTACACCACTCTTCAATGCTCCTTTCGATCAACGCAAGTGCTACGATTCAACGGAGGATATTAACGGGCCGCTTTTCACAAACCACGGCCAGTTATCGTCCTTCGACTCCTCTCGGGATCCTGCGTCCCGATACGTCCGCCATTTCGATTTTTCACCTATCACGTGGTTCATACGGACTCGCTCGTTGGTCGAAACTCCGGGACCATGTGATCCTCTACTACCACTGGCCTCCCGTTATCGCTCTGTCGACTACCACCACGGCCAATTTCGTACGCGCACTTGGCCACGCGCTTCCATTTCTGAAACGCGCGTGGCCATCTGGCGGCACTCGACGGAACTTCGTAGCTGAGGGGACTTTGATGAGAAATTATCATTGTTTTCGATTGACTTTAATTTAAAAATAATCATGCTTCGCGCAATTGTTTATTGCAATTGTTTACGAATAAACTTGGGTGATTGTTGAGGAGGATTATAAGTCTTGTCAATCTTATTGATGAACCGTTTTTCTGTATTTTATACGTCGTTGGTATATATTTAAGAGGAAATCCTCGGGCCGGCAAAATTTATGTAACTAAATAATGAATTATGCGAGAATAGTTAGTAGTTATGTTAGTTATAATGAAAATAAGTAAAGAATGGGTTACTTGGGTTAAAAATTATTTGATGAAATCTATTTCGATGGAATTCTAATTATGAGGAAAATAATAATCTCACATTTTTATGTCAATTTATGCAATCATTTTTTGTAATGTATTTTTGTTATTTACTATTCGAAATTTATCCAATTTTTATCTAACATAATGTTTGTTTCTTGCATAGCAACACGATTTTCAGTAATTCTTCAATTACGCTGGTATGTTAGAATTTTCGATCGAAGCCTCAAACCGTAAATTCAAATTTCGTAAAAAACCGTTGGCGTTTCATAAAAATCTAACATGAAAACTATTGATATTTATTGATAAATCGTTACGATTTACTGAGTAAATAAAAAAAGAAAACTCGCGTGATATGTTTTTGGCATTATTCATTGTTTTAATTTAGGCTGGAAAAATGTAAGCATAAGATGATTGGGGCTCGCGTGGTACCGCCCCCATTTTTGTTTTTCTCGGGGTGACCGTTGGCAGTTACGTTCGGGATCGCGCGCGGTGATGTGAATATTGGAGACGCAATTATCGTTTGGCTGTATCTTCAAGATCAACGATCAGGTATGTGCAACTAATTTGTGTTTGTGATAATGCAAGTGAGATATTGAGCTGATGCTCCGATTATCCGATGGAATTCTTTCTAATAATCGATAGAGATTAAGTATTTTCCTAGTGAGTGACTAAGGGGTTGCTGGAGTAGATTTTTGGAAGCTATTCCATAGTATACACTATTCGTCGGAAATATGCTAGAAATATACTTAAAATTGTGCAGGGCTGTGATAAATACGTTCACGCTTCGACGTCCGATCTGACTTGGCACATTATGAGTGGCATAAGCGTTTATATCTCACCCCAAAGGATCGTTCGACATCTCGAGCGGCCATATTGGTTTTTGAAAGTTTCTCAGTAATATACATTTGTTGCATACTTTAAGCGATAATTAGAGCGGACGTCGGAGTACGAATGTTTTCGTAACGTCCCTGCATAATTTACAGTATATTTGTGGTATATTTGAATACTACAAATATACTTGAATGCAGAATTTAAAGTATATTTGTGAGATATTTGAATACTACAAATATACTTGAATGCAGAATTTAAAGTATATTTGTGGTATATTTGAATACTACAAATATACTTGAATGCAGAATTTAAAGTATATTTGTGGTATTTTTGAATACTACAAATATACTTGAATGCAGAATTTAAAGTATATTTGTGGTATTTTTGAATACTACAAATATACTTGAATGCAGAATTTAAAGTATATTTGTGGTATTTTTGAATACTACAAATATACTTGAATGCAGAATTTAAAGTATATTTATGGTATATTTGAATACTACAAATATACTTGAATGCAGAATTTTAAGTATATTTGTGGTATATTTGAATACTACAAATATACTTGAATGCAGAATTTAAAGTATAATTGTGGTATATTTGAATACTACAAATATACTTGAATGCAGAATTTAAAGTATACTTGTAGTATATTTGAATACTAAAAATATACTTGAATGCAGAATTTTAAGTATAATTGTGGTACATTTGTGTATGACAAATATGCTTGAAATTTTGCAGGGATGTAACAAAAAACTTCACGCTTCGGCGTCCGGGCTAATTTAACACATCTGAGTGCCAGAAATTTTTGTATCTCACCTCAAAGGATATTTCGACATCTCGAGCGGCCATATTGGTTTTTGAGAGGTTCGCTTATATAAATTTTTTGTACATTTGTCGTATGCCTTGAACAGTAATTAGTGCGGACGTCGAAGCATGAGTGTTTTTATTACGTTCCTGCAGAAGTTAAAGTATGTTTGTAGTATATTTACCATAAATAGTCTAGTCGCCTAATCGATTCGAGTATCCACTTAATAAGTCGACGTTTAAGATAATCTGTACGATGCCTCACGTCTAATCAAGCAAAGATTATATTTTCGAGTGGGACGGAGCCGAGATTTTCATTTTTATTGTAAGTTTTTAAAATCATTTTGAAATTAATGGTATACGCTTCGTATGTGATGATAAGGAAGTAATAATTCACAGAATTTTTTAAAACAACATTTGTGTGCGTTATTGCATATCCGACGACTGCATTACATAGTTTGTTATCATATATGAACGTTCCAGGATAATGAGTCTGTGTTGCGTGAGATCGAAATCTTGCAATTACCTCTTAATTACCGCGACCGAGTACAAACTTGATTAACGATATTATTCCGTAATTAATGGAATTTATCACTGCAGTTCAAACGCATCAGCTTAATTGCCTACGTGGATAATATTGTATGTTCATATATGCGCATACTGCAAATGTGAACTCGTTGTTATTCGTGATTGATCATATTCGACTATCTTGCAATAACTTTTGTCGAAAATGGAATTATTTTTTATTCGCGACTTTTCATGTCTGCGATCCTTGCGAAAACTTCAATTGACCTTATCTCGATTCACAGAAAATCCATTTTGCAATGTACCTGAATGCTTTATTATTTATGTTATTTTCCTTGAGACGTTCTTTTTAATTTTACTTTTCTCGATTTTTGTCAATTTTGTCAATTTTTGTGGACACATCAAAATGGTCCTTATATGAAAGTTACATTTTTTCTATAAAAAAGTATATAACTTCCTAAAATTGTGAAATAAAAAAGATATTATTCCTGTTTGGTTTTTTGATTTTTCGGCATTTCACGTACGACCATTCTTTTCTATTCTGCCGGTACTGAAAGTAGAGTAACCATATGCAAAAATAACCGGAATTAATAACATATATAGGGTGAGGTACATAAAGTGTTACGGAGCAATAGCTGTCAAAGTGTTGGTCATATCTAAAAATGTTTCAGTGTTGGTGAAGGCCCTTGTACTGGACCACTCGACTTGAAAAAAAACAATCATACTAGTCAACATCATTTAAAAAAAAATCATACTGGTCACTCTACTTTAAAAAAAAATCATACTGGTCAATTCCACTTTAAAAAACAATCGTACTGGTCACTCTACTTTAAAAAAAATCATACTGGTCAATTCCACTTTAAAAAACAATCGTACTGGTCACTTTACTTTAAATAAAAATCATACTGGTCAATTCCACTTTAAAAAACAATCGTACTGGTTACTCTACTTTAAAAAAAAATCATACTAGTCAACTTCATTTTTAAAAAAATCATACTAGTCAATTCCACTTTAAAAAACAATCGTACTGGTCACTCTACTTTAAACAAAAATCATACTGGTCAATTTCACTTCAAAAAACAATCGTACTGGTCACTCTACTTTAAACAAAAGTCATACTGATCAACTCCACTTTTAAAACAAATATTTTTAAACCGGTAATAATGTCCTCGAAAAAAATAGAAATACCTCCTAGTCCCATGTTAAAAGTTGGAGTTGACCTTGACGCAGCTTCAGCGTCTCCGCCGATAAAAAAAATAGAATGGTCCGGTATGCCGGTTTTCGCGGGCACCGACACTTATGTCCGGAACATTTTTGGGTATGATCAATAGTTTCAGTGCTATTGCTCTGTAACCCTTTATGTGCCTAATAACCCTGTACATTCCGCAAATGTTAGTTGAGATCTTGAGTTTCTTTTGATGATTCTCGCTGCAATTTTCCTCAGACAAATCCCTGCCTATGCCTACATGTATGTCGTCGCTATTCGTGACGTCTATTTTATTGACGAATGAAGATAGGCGGAAATAGAGATTCCGAGCGTTAAAACGATCGTTATCGGTGAAGTTTCATTCCCTTTGCGATTTATTTTATGCTCGAGACGAAAGTTTCGTATAGGACGCCCACCCGTTCGCCGTTACGGAAATCTAATAATGGCTTATAGTATTGGTGCACGATGTGGAGAAAACGATTCGCGAAAGGGATATACCGATATCACGAGCGGTTATGATCGATGCGGTCGGTCTTGTTGCCGTGTTTACCGGCGTACTATGTGTCATGCGATATTCCAGATTTGCCGTTCCTATTTTAGTGGTCACCTTGCTATCATCTCTACATAAACTATTCTTTGTCAACCGAGCCCTTTCTTCAGGTTGACCTCTGATATTTTTTAACATTTGCCGACTGGTTATTCCGCTTAAGAACGGTTCCGATGATTTTCTTACTTCCTCGCATAAATACAGCTTTGATTCCACGCGAATTTTCCATGTTACAATAATGAAAATAGTCTAAAAGAAGATAAAACAATATTTGGGATGATTTTTGATATTGCGATGAATATGTGGGTGTGTTCAGATTTGGAAGAATTTGAACTTTGGCAGTAAAAAAAATAAAAAATACTAGTTGAGGAAGCGAATCGCCATTTTACTAAGTGATGAAGCTCAGAAATTCCTTCTTTTTGTATAATTTTTGCCTGGATTTATTCACCGATCGAAATTTCATTCTGATTTGAATTTTTTGGTAAATTTCTGGGGACAGTACAGCAGTCTAAAAGTTATTACTGAGGCGTACAGTCTTTTTATAAGTAGACTGATGTTCAAGTATAATAACTTGAATGTCTTTTTACCCTTAAATATTAAATTTTGTTGGTAACGGTAGAAGTGTTCGATTACAATGGTTTTCGGTGTTTTTCCGAAAGTTAAATTCGTGACTACGATATTACTGTGACATATAATCTTTTTTATAAGTAGATTCATGTTCAATTGTAATAATTTAAACAAAAAAACCTTTGAACATAAAATTTTTTAAGTATCGATAGATGTGGTCGATTACATTGATTTTTAATGTTTTTTCGAATGTTAAATTTGTAACTGCGATATTACTGAGACGTATAATCTTTTTAATAAGTTGATTGATGTTCAATTGTAATAACTTAAATGTTTTTTTTATCTTTAAATAAGAAATTTAGTGGATATCGGTAGAAGTGTTCGATTATATTGATTTTTGGTATTCTTCCGAACGTCAAATTCGTAACTACGATATTTAAAATCCTTTTGAATACTCACGTACCGCATCACTCATGTATTTCCATGTTAATTTCGTTTGCCACGTTGAACTTTTCTCCTATCAAATACAAGCGTGTCTATCGCGAACGTGTCGTTCGATATTGCGTTGCATTTTTTAAGAAGCAATCCCAGCTCCCATTCATCAGGGGGCCATAATCGATTTCCATTGATTCTGGAACACGTCCAAAGGGCGCATTATTCTTGTAGCGCCAAATATTCTTCTGTTGAAATTTTTCTCCACGATAACACTTTGTAAAAAATCGAAATGGTGATATAGAGACTTGGCTGTATTGTGTACGTGTTTCCAAGGTTCTCATAGATTGAGACCATCAGGTGGGCACATGGTAGACAATTAGAGCTCGTTGAAAAAGGGTAGTTCGAGCGGATGTTTCTGCCCATTCGCTCGTACCTTCCCAGCTCAGCTGTTCCAGCCATTTGTTTTAAAACTCAAAAGGCTGTTGAAACAAAAAGAAAGAAAAAAAAAAAATTATTCGAGTTAGAAAAAAATGGTGTCGAATAAAACGTACCCGTTATATAAAGACGACCACTAGCTTTTGTTTTTACGAATATACGCCCAAAGAAACCGACTCGATGGGTTGAATTGAATACGAAAACTAAAATCAAATTTTCTCGATTAAAATAAAATTCGCTTCGTTATTTAAAGAAATAGTATTTAACTTAAACAAATCACAGGAGCCAATAAGTTTGATTTTCTGGATTTGGATTATTGGATTTGATTCCAATAAAATTGAATAAACAAAATTCACCTAAAAACTTCGAGCGAGCTTATTCAAATCAAATATGTGATTTAAAAAATTTTAATACGATAAAAAAAAATGTTGAAAAACGCTTTTCCTTAGATCAAATGAGACTCATTCAATTATAATGAATAACATTTGATTCGTATACATTTTTTTCGGTCATAATAATTTAAAAAATTTTTTTGGATGATCAGAATTTTGGTGAAAAAATACACAAAATTGTGCATGGCAGAGAGCCGAATTAACGTGGGTTACAAGAATTAATAATTCACATATATATATGACAAAAATACACGCTCGAGGGGAGAGGGTTGATCGGAAGCAGACGACAAGTAGAGATGGTCGATGTACAGCGCGACGCGTCATCGGTATAGCGGAATCGACGCGAAAGGAACAAACTCGAATATTTCCAGTAATCTTAGAGCTTATTCCGAAAATAGATGAACCTATGGAGGCTCCTATAAGGTACTATTAATGGAAAATGTGGAGCCTGGTTTATACATTCGGAATATTGGAGAATCGGTCACAGGCCCGGGTAGCTGCAGCCGCACATATGCGAATACACGCGCTCCGAAGAGGGTGGTGTGCTGCCGGTCTGCCGACGCTAGCGTCTGATCAATACCGACCTGTAACTACTGGTACACTTACGCCCGTCACCCCGACGAGTGAACTGATTATAATTTATAAGTAACCGACTGCGCTCGGTTTCCATCGTCCCGTACACAGTGATGTCGATAATTGTACGAAATTTGTGCGGGATTATGGGCTATTATTTCAGCGTACACTAAAAAACACTTTTGTATAGTTCTAACATTTTTTTTTTTTTTTTTTTTTTTTTTTTTCTTCAAATTTGGGAGGGCAATGTAATTGTTGTGGTAATAATTGAGCAATCAAATAATTTGATTGTATGAAAATGTTAACGGTTCAATCAGAGCCTCAGATAAAAATCGGCGCTCCAGGTACAAATCGTGATATCGATAACTGTATGAAATTTGCGCTTCGTTATTGGTTATTTTTTTCAGCTCTCGTTCATCGCGCAGTAAAAAATACTTTTATATCGTTCTGACAACTTCTTCTTTTTTTATTTTTTTTGGCAAATTCGAGAAGGCAATATAATTGTTGTAGTAATAATTGGGCAATTAAATAATTTGAATTTATCAAATTATTTCCGGTTCAATGGGCGCCCCAGGTAAAAATTGTGGTATCGATAATTGTACGAAATTCGTGCTCAATTATTGACTATTTATTTCAGTTCTCGTTCGGCCCACAGTAGAAAATACCTTTATACACTTCGAACAATTTCTTATTTTTTTTCGAATTCGGGAAGACCATATAATTGTGGTACTGATTGGGCAATTAAATAATTTGATTGTATCAAATTATTGCCGGTTCAATCGGCGCCCTAGGTAGAAATCTGTCAGGGTTTGCCTTATCAGGATCAAGTCTCGATCGGAGAGTCGCATGTTAGCGCACGATACCGACCTGTAACTACTGGTACACTTACACCTGTCGACGCGACGAGTGAACTCGTTATAATTTATGAGTAACGATCCGCTTCCGGTTCCTATATTCCTCAACGCAGTGACATCGAAAATTGTACGAAATTTGTCGTCAATTATTGGTTATTTCTTCCTGCTCTTTTTCAGCACCCAGTAAAAACTCTTTTTCTCTATACTTTTGACAAATAATTTTTGTCCCCAAACGTACGCAAAATATTTTTATAAATTAAGAAAATTTCATGTTAGATTCACAAATTATTTTTTTTAAAATTATCATTTTAAAAATTCAGCGAACATTTGTGGATTATTATTATTTTTTATATCACAGATTTTCAATTCTCTTTCATTTTCTCGTCTCGATATTTTTCGTTGTACTCGATTTTACAAACTTTTTAATATCGTAAGCTTATTTGTGTGATTCCCCGACGAAATCGAGTTTATAACAAGCCTGCAAGGTAAATTCTTGTGCATCGCTCCTCATTATTCTCCACCATTCAAAAAGTTAATACCAGGAGGTATATGTATGTTGATCGTCTTTGACTTTCGCGTTGGGGAAGCTTTGTGGGAGATAAGTAGGGAGCAATGTATAAGGGTAACTTTGTAAACCCGGTTGTATAAGCTTTGCATAAGCTTATTTGCTGAGGAATCGCAATTGAATTTTATATTTTTTCAATTTCACAAAATTCGAATACTCAAATTGTAAATTATTAAAACTGCAACGAGTACAGGCGTATTTTTCGAAAATTCAAACTACCGTAAAAATGTAACCACGCCGACCCATTTGTGTCAAATGCAATCCCAAACTCCGTTTGATGATAATTAATTTGTGCAACAAATTTGACCTCAACATCTTAAAAAATGTTTGAATTAATTGTAAGATCTTCAAAACGTATATTCTTACTTACATTTTTAACCACAAATATTCATAAATTTATTTCCAAATAACTTCAAACAATTTTAAATGTAAAAAAAAATCTTTTACCCATGATAAAAAAAGAGTTATCTATTTTTTAAATGAGTATCCTCTTCATAGCTTTAATTCCGAGTTCGAATACTAAAAAATGTTGATACTGTGCTTTATTACCAGAAGCATCTCTAAAACCATTTGTCTGCATCTGATTGACCCTATTTTGCCAAGTGGCTAATCATTACAATTACCCCATGCAATAATTCTATTATTTTTTTGCACTGCGAATGCTGCAATTTTGCAAGTGATTTTAATAAGCTTACAAAAACCTCCTCTTATGACATTATGTTTATAGAATGGCCTCCCTTATTCCCAGCGAACGTTAATAAAGGGTTAATACAACAAACCCGAGAACAATACATCCAACAGACAAAGATACATACCCACGTAAGCGTCTTATATAGCACTCAGGGAACGTTTTCATTGTAATGCTGGTCTCTCTGCGTGGTTTGTCGGAGTGTCGGAAACTGTTGTATCGTGACGTGTAAGCGGCATTGTGGATTAAACGTCAGTCATCCCGCGTGGCGAGCGAACGAATGAATTGATAAACAGACGGTGCTCGTAGAATTGTCATTTGTGTGTGTGTGTGTGTTTACGTGTATAGGGTTACGTATAGAGTATTGCGTATATACATTCACGCACATATCGCACGTGCGCAGTATATATTTCATTTTTCTGTCTATTGTGAAAAGCGTCGTATATCGACTTTACAGGTATATATTATACGTATATGTATATTTATATATATATATATATATATGCATGTATATTAAGTACACTCTGATGGTACAAGTATATGTGGATACATAATCATTGAAATCGATGCCAGAAGATATTTTGGCCCATTCAAAAATAGGTTCAAGAAAACCTATACGCTTCCTTTCATTTTATAGAATGTTTTCTAAGCAATCTATAATTCTTTCCCTACTGTAATAGGTAAACTTTGATTAATGGTACTATTCACAGGACCCACTGAGGCTGAATATTGGTGCCCACTGTATGGTCACCACAAGAATGCCCGTAATTACAAAAAAAAAATTAATTTTTCGCAAATTGATTTTGGATTTTGTACACATGCACTCGCATCGGGGACTTACAGCCATTCGCACTTTTCGGGCCCATTCAGGAACTTAGAAAAATTCGGGTTTGGGGGCCCAATTGAGGGATTTAGAATAATGCGGGTGAAATGTTAAGCGGGCTCTGAAGTCCCTCGAATCTTAATACAGCGATGGTCGAATTTTTTTATAATGTCGAGAGATATATAAGAGAATATATATATATAGTCTCCTGGGTTTTCCGTTTTTCTCTTGTTCACGCCTTTTCACACTCTCTGACTTTCTCACTTTCCTAGCTTCTCGTATTTTCGCTCATTTCCTCTCCCGTTCCACTTTCCACCCTCTTTCTCACCCGCGAGGTGCTTTATGACCACCAGTACACGCTGAATGCGCGTTTGCACGTACAACCGAGGGCACAACGTGTTCACGTGTGCGCCATCGCTCCCTCAGTTTGTCAGCTTTTCCATACGCATTCGCGGGGAATTCACAGTGTTTTATTACGCCTGATATAGCGGCGAACGAGACTGGCGTAGTTTCTCCCTGCCGCACTTCAGCCGTTGCAACTGGTAGGCACTCGCGGTCGTCTCTCCTGCATTATCCGATGCACGGCTCTCGAGTTTGCAGGGTGTAAAAATGATTTTCCGAAATCGGATTATCACTTTTTGTGGATAGCAAAGCTCTTTGGTTAATTGGACAATTTCCTTCTATATTTTAGGGTTCTTCTTGTTAAATTTGATGAACAAAAATAATTTGTCAATTCAACCAATATTCCTTTTTTTACGTTGACAAGCAAAAATGAAAAAAGGAAATTTAGCAAATTAAACGAATTTAAATTTGATTTAAAAAAATAATTTTTAATTGTTAACCTCACTAATTTTTTGTTGCAGTCGAAATATGTCCCAAAATATTTCGTAAAACAAAAATAGAACATTTGTAAAAAGTTATTGCAGTATTTTTTTGTTGTTGTGAAATTATAATTCGATAGACAAAAATTTGGCGAGATAAAAAAGTTTCGTCAATTGTAAATTAAAGATTATGTCAAAAGTTTGTCATTTAAAATGAAAACTGAATCTTGGGTGTGCATCTGGGGAATCCACAATTTATTTATATATAACGTGCTCCGTGCAGGGACATGCTTAATTAAAGTGTTACATTTCAAGACGCATTGCGCATTCATTTTATACTGCATTTATTCATTCGTGCACGTGTTATCTTCTTCGTGTTCCCATATACAATTGCTGCAGAAAATTCGATTGCTATATGCACAAATTAATTGTCTGAACGTGCTGCATGAATGCAGGTCATTTTATGCATCTGGCCACACCTGCATTAAATTATTGTTCCCTTTTAAATATATTTTGAAGCCCAAGCTTCAAATTTACAAGTATGCATTATGTTTCTCAATTCAAAATAATGGTTATCATTTTTCACAGACTCGTTTGCTCATTTCAACTTTTAGTTTTTTAGTTAGCTTTTGGTATTATTACTTTACTAAAAGTTTTGTTAAGGCTCACCTTAATTAAATAACGCTTTCGAGTAATTCGAAAATTCGAAATTTTTGTAAATCGATTTGATGATTTATATCGAAGTCCGAAAACGTGTCGGGTACACGGTAAATCATCGTGAATGTCAGAACAACTTTTTTGAAAACTTTCACGACCCACTATTACTTTTGCAACTGCCACATCATCGTCTTTGTCAACCATCGCAACGTTATACCTCTATCATTAAATATTAACCTGACACTACCGGCTATTTTTTTTATATAGAGTCTCTGCGATATCTTATTTTCTTGGCAACATCAATCTTCACCAGTTACACGAAAGTATTTTTTTATTTTCTCATCCCATATGGTCGATCATATAGAATCGGGTTCTGTAGAAATGACGTATTGCCCTTTCATATTGTGAGAAATATACTTCGTCCCACTGCTCAAAAAAATATGTTCAATTCTATCCATCGATCGACTGAAAAAAAAAAACAAACAGCTGATTAAAAGTAATTTTTTATCCCACATGGTATTTTAGAAATGTGATGACTAAAATATATAATTTTTGTTAGTCCTGTGTTCATCATTAAAATGGGCTCCAAAATTTTGCCCGTCGAAAACCTGTCCCATTAACCGTAAAATAATCCAGAAATTGGGTTTTTAAGTATTACAACGGTGGAAACCGACGAGCAAGTGATGGAACCCACTTAGGTAACCGTTCAACGTGGCTCGTGTCTCCAACCAAATTTTCCTCTCGCTCCTGCTTCGGTTTACGATGTAAATCCGGGAGAAATTTTTTATTCTACAACATTTCGAGAATTTCGAAAAAATCGTTATCACGCTATAACTTTCGCAAGTTAAAAAATATTTTTTTAACCCACATGGTATCCTGGAAATATGATAACTAAAATATGGTTTGTGGAACCAACCAATCGAATAGTAATACATTTATATCTTTAATTTTGTTCTGGTCCTACGTTTATCATTAAAATAGGTTCCAAAATTTTCTCCGACGAAAACCGAATAAAATACTCCAGAAATAGGGCTTAAAGGCAATGTTAGAGCCGACCAGCAAGTGATGGAACCCACTCATATTACCGTTCAACGTGGCCCGTGTCTCCAACCTCTCGCTCCTGCTTTGGTTTACGATGTAAATCCGGGAGAAATTTTTTATTCTACAGCATTTCGAGAATTTCGAAAAAAATCGTTTTTACGCTATAACATTCGCAAGTTAAAAAAGATTTTTTTAACCCACATGGTATCCTAGAAATATGATAACTAAAATATGGTTTGTGGAACCAACCAATAGAATAGTAATACATTTATATTTTTAATTTTTTTCTTGTCCTACGTTTATCATTAAAGTAGGTTCCAAAATTTTCTCCGACGAAAACCCGTAAAATACTCGAGAAATAGGGCTTAAAAGCAATGTTAGAGCCGACGAGCAAGTGATGGAACCCACTCATATTACCGTTCAACGTGGCCCGTGTCTCCAACCTAGATTTCCTCTTGCTCCTGCTTTGGCGAACATTAGTTTACGATGTGCATGGAAGTACTATGTGGGAGTTGTCTAATGTCTATAGTGCCGATGGGAAATCGAACGTGAAAGGGTACGTCAGACAGACAGTGCGTCATTTCTACAGAGAGCGTTCCACGTAGGCGAGCGAGATTCGCAGCATTCTGTTATGTTCTTGATGAGCCTTTCCGATTGAGTTTTGAGTTCCGAACCGCGTGGGTTCAAGTCTCATACATTCAGATGTCGAATTCCAGATGCAAATACATATTTTCGTTACCGTTTTGCATATCGACTTAGTACTCCAAAGTTATTTCTAATTGCTCTGAAAATAACTGGCACCCACAAATATTCTTCTCAATAATTCAACGAAAATATTATTTTTCAAGTTAGTCATTGTTCGAAAAGTTTCGTTTTAAAATGTATTATTTTAATAATGCTTAATTTCGCATAAATTCTTCTGCGTTCTGCAAGGAAACGGAAATCCAATCCATAAAGAATTCGTAACATGACGCGAATGGAAATGTTTCAATTTTCATTTTCATATTTTTGAAAAATATGCAAAAATAACTATCCGTAATTGAAAGACAATTTTGTATTCCCCCAGTATTTCATAATCATAAATCCACTTAATTACAATATAGTCATTGAGCAAGGTGCAGAAATAATTGACGTGCAAATTGATCCAAATGGCCCTTTTTTATCCCATGTTACGAAAGCGTTACATCGGTGTTATAAATTGTCGTGAGATTTTCTCGTGATCCAAAGAAAATATTACTTTGCTGGCGTCTTTCAGAAATATTTTCTCATAGAATAAATCGCGCGCAGTCATTGACACGCCAGGGAAAATTGAGACCATGTAGAGTCAATGGCATATGCAGAATGCACCATGAAAAGAGAGGCGAGTATGTGCTAACTGGCAGTGAAGTGGAGAGTCTAAAACTGCCGATGACTGGGTAGAGTTTGTCATATCCGCCTTTCCAGGATCCCTCAACACGAAATGGGAATGGAAGCGCAGCATGAAACGCGTGGTTGAAACTCGTCAGGTACACTCGCCTACGCGGCCAAACCCCGAGGCTCGTGCAGCGGTGCATTGTGGGTACGTGAGCAAAATATGTATCGCGAAGCGTTACGGTTTTCAAGGGATATAGCGCGTTATGCATTTCAATGAGGTATCTTTGGTGTACGTAGGACACATTGAGGATCGTGGCAAGTCCCATTTTTCCAACACTACATTTTACTAGTCACTATGTTATCTCCCATCTGCATCTCCATTCCTGTCCATCTTTTGGCACGCCCAAAAGCTTTTCATTTAATTCTCCCCGAGAAATTAAAATTCCCCATGAAAATTATTCGGTCTTTCGTAACAGCCGAACGGACAGTTCCATATTGGAAGGTGTAGATATTGATATCGCGAATGGACGGACGAAGTATTGAAGACAGAAAATTTAGGATGATCACTTGGGTTCGAAACCGGGTTATTCTGGTATTGACTAAAAGGACTAACAACTGCGCTAATGTTATCGTATATTTTCTTTCATCGACAGTTTGTCAGTCCATCCGCAATATCAATATCTACATACACTTCCGTCAACTCTTAGCCTGGTCGTTGCACATTGTAAAAACACTTGTTAAAAAAGAAATGTTTTTTTTTTCGGAATTCCTCAAAGGATAGAATTTTGTACTTGATTTTAATATTGAATTACAAGTTTTAGTTATTTTGTGTTCTCGTTTCTTTGAAAAAGCATTGATTTTAAATTCCTCAAAGGACAGAATGCCGTGTTTGGCCTCAATATTTAATTATAAATTGTAGTTGTTTTATGTTGTCGCCATGACTGTTAACAATGCCATCGACATGTAATAAATTGAGCCAATGACAGCTTAAACTTGTTTGCTGCTGTCGCCAAATTAATCCTAATTTAGTCATAGATCCTATACGCCAGAAATGCAGTATTTCCAAAGTTTTCAGGTTTAAAAAAAATGTTTTTTTGATATCCCTCAAAGGATACAATTCCGTATTTGATTTCAATATTGAATTACAAGTTATAGTTATTTTGTGTTCTCGTTTCTTTGAAAAAGCATTGATTTTAAATCCCTCAAAGGACAGAATGCCGTGTTTCGCCTCAATATTGAATTACAAATTGTAGTAGTTTTATGTTGTCGTCATGGCTGTTAATAATGCCATCGACATGTAATAAGTTGAGCCAATTACAACTAAAACTTGTTTGCTACTGTCGCCAAATTATTGCCAATTTAGTCATAGATTCGTTACGCCAGAAATGCAGTATTTCCGGAGTTTACGGATTTAAAAAAAAGTTTTTTTGATATTCCTCAAAGGATACAATTCCGTATTTGATTTCAATATTGAATTACAAGTTATAGTTATTTTGTGTTCTCGTTTCTTTGAAAAAGCAATGATTTTAAATTCCTCAAAGAACAGAATGCCGTGTTTCGCCTCAATATTGAATTACAAATTGTAGTAGTTTTATGTTGTCGTCATGGCTGTTAATAATGCCATCGACATGTAATAAGTTGAGCCAATTACAGCTCAAACTTGTTTGCTACTGTCGCCAAATTATTGCCAATTTAGTCATAGATTCGTTACGCCAGAAATGCAGTATTTCCGGAGTTTACGGATTTAAAAAAAAAGTTTTTTTGATATTCCTCAAAGGATACAATTCCGTATTTGATTTCAATATTGAATTACAAGTTATAGTTGTTTTGTGTTCTCGTTTCTTTGAAAAAGTATTGATTTTAAATTCCTCAAAGAACAGAATGCCGTGTTTGGCCTCAATATTGAATTACAAATTGTAGTAGTTTTATGTTGTCGTTATAGCTGTTAATAATGCCATCGACATGTAATAAGTTGAGCCAATTACAGCTCAAACTTGTTTGCTGCTGTCGCCAAATTAATCCCGAATTTAGTAATAGATTCGATACGGACCAGAAACGTAGTGCTTCCGCGAATTCCATACAGGAGGACTAGTTACAAGGAACTCGGTAGCAGTTTATCAATGATTTCCATAGTGTATAGCCTTCGTCGACGATTTGTCTCTGCATTTGTGATCCATTTCAGTGCTGTATACATCAAAAGTCTCGACCGAAGCACACGACGAAGCAGAAACTGGAGGTTGACGATATTACACGAAGGTACCGGAATACTACATGCTATATAGAGCAGCACTGAGGAGCTCTCATTATTACGGGTATCGTCGTGGTTATATGAGACTATGTTTCAATCCATAATGCTACCTTCATCATTGAGATCCAACGAGAGCCAAGCCCTTCGTTATACCATATACGAATTGGTGGCTGCCTCAGCGCTGGAGAAGCGTTTCGAATTCCAGACGTTGCGTGTGTAATACCACGAGCGCCCGGCTCGTTTACCCTCGGCGTTACGGCAACTTCTCACGCGAAACTATAGACAAGCATAAATGAACACAGCTTACATCGTACTATAACTGCATAGTACGGAAAAGCTTTCGCTCTCTTTCTCTCTCTCTCTCTCGCCCTCTCTACTATATGAATCTTAAGCTCTGAAAGCCAGAGCAAAGAGAAGCTTGTTTCTCGAACGTAGACGTATAGTTAGAGGAGGGCCAGTAGAGGGCGCGTTGTGCGGTTGGCTATTCGACGTTCCAAGTATTTTGAATTCCTCGAGTACCCCAGTCTACTACAAAGGCATTATACAGTAATATGGACGACGGGTGAGCAGAAGGTCGTGTTTCCCTTATGGACCTATCTTAGATCAATAATCAATCGATATGTAGGGAGTAATCTAAAGGGCGTATTAATTTACTGGATACCTGTGGTTCGTTAATGCGAATATTGGCTCAAGGGCAGAGAGTCAGCGATTATCGAATTTATCTCTTTGTGAATGAATGCTAGGAACTCTAGGTTGGCAATAATAAGCTCGAGCTTTTTATGGTTGAAATAGGGGCGTACAATCAAGAATTAGTAATCAGTTATTTTACTGTATAAATGAACACAGCTTACATCGTACTATAACTGCATAGTACGGAAAAGCTTTCGCTCTCTCTCTCCCTCTCTACTATATGAATCTTAAGCTCTGAAAGCCAGAGCAAAGAGAAGCTTGTTTCTCGAACGTAGACGTATAGTTAGAGGAGGGCCAGTAGAGGGCGCCTTGCGCGGTTGGCTATTCGACGTTCCAAGTATTTTGAATTCCTCGAGTACCCCAGTCCACTACAAAGGCATTATACAGTAATATGGACGACGGGTGAGCAGAAGGTCGTGTTTCCCTTATGGACCTATCTTAGATCAATAATCAATCGATATGTAGGGAGTAATCTAAGGGCCGTATTAATTTACTGGATACCTGTGGTTTGTTAATGCGAATATTGGCTCAAAGGCAGAAGGTCAGCGATTGTCGAATTTATCTCTTCATGAATGAATGCTAGAAACTCTAGGTTGGCAATAATAAGCTCGAGCTTTTTATGGTTGAATAGGGGCGTACAATCAAGAATTAGTGATCAGATATTTTACTGTATAAATGAATGCAGCGTACATCGTACTATAACTGCATAGTACAGCAAAAGCTTTCACTCCCTTCATCTTTCTCCCCCCTCTCTCTCTCTCTCTCTACTATAGGAATCTTAAGCTTTGAAAGCCAGAGCAAAGAGAAACTTGTTTCTCGAACGTAGGTGTATAGTTAGAGGAGGGCCGGTAGAGGGCGCGTTGCGCGGTTGGCTATTTGACGTTCCAAGTATTTTGAATTCCTGGAGTACCCCAGTCCACTACAGAGGCATTATACAGTAATATGGATGACGTGGTGAAGAGGAGGTAGTGTTACCCTTATGACCTATCTTAGATCAATAATTAATCGACGTGTAGGGAGTAATCTAAAGGGCGCATTAATTTACCAGATTGGATATTGACTAAAGGGCAGAGGGTCAGTAATTGTCGAATTTGTCTCTTCATTAATGAATGCTAGAAATTTAAGTACAAGCATTTTGTATGCAAATGGACCATCATCGAATTATTATGTGTACCAAACTTCACGAGAATCGGCAGGGTCGCTAATTGCATTGTTATTTTCATTTTGCAATTAATGTATGCAAATACTCGAACTCCCGTAAATTCTGGGATATCTGGCTGCAATTTTCGATATGATTTTCCGATTATTAATTATCAATGATGAATTTACTCAAATGAACTGTCGATACGTCGATAAATTTCGAGTGTGGTGAAATTTTTTCAAAATGCCGTCTAGAAAAAAAAAATTGTAATTATGCACAAATTTTGAACAGATTTGTGTACAAGTTTCATACAAATTTACCGAACGGTTCAAATTTCACCGCATTTCGAATTTTTTCAAATTCCGAGATACCAAGTCCAAATGAGGTTTGTCTATGGGCTATTATTAAACAAGGTTTGAGTAATAATAACAATCGGTCGAGCGGTAAGAATTTTGAGATTAAAAAATTTCACATAAATGACATCCAGGAGCAAACCAACCAACAATGTAGAACCTTGTAAAATGCATCCTCATTATTTTATGCTTTTTACAAAGCTTCCTCTACGAAGAGGCCAAAATTGATCAACATACCTCCTCATGTAGTAAACTTTGTGGAAAGCAAAAAATAATGAGATAGCAATTTGCACGGCTCTACTTTTCTTTCCTATTAAAAGTAAAAAAAAATCATCATTATTTTAATGTTACCAAAATTTCACAAGGCAGCTAAAAAACTAGTCCCAACCCGCGGCAAAATCGAGTGCAAGCTGTATCCCATACAATTTACCCTCGGAAAATTCGAGATGCAGAATCCGCGTCATAAACGTGAAGGCAAGAAAATGTATAGTCACGTGGTATTCGCAGTCGCACATCGGCACACACGTGAAGATGCGCTTCCAAAAAGCCCATGATGCATGCATGATGCAATCGAACCCATAGACTAGGCCATTTAGTAGAAAAAGAGGGAGAGAGAGCCGGAACTACGCGCTCGTAGGGGTCGTAAACGTGAGGGTGGCGGGGCGGAAGGGGCAGGGGGTGGGGTGGGGGGTTTGTTCGGTTGGTATAAAGCTCTCGGTATATTCCGGTGTTCGAGCTCGTGCTTTCTCGCCGGCGCCGGCGTCCTGGCGTCCCGTTGACGTAGCAAGATGGCGGCGGCGTGTCGGAGGCGTCTCCGTCCGCACAGTGCTCGACGTCGGGCAGTACGCGTAAGCTCGCAACGTTTCCACGTTCAAGTGATTAAACGAGTAAGCGGGTTACCATCGTCTCTCTCTCTCGTGACCAATCGAGCCGAGTAAAAAACGTATTGGTCTCGCGTGTATTAATCCCTCGTTACGTTTATTCATGCACTCGCGGAAACCCTTCACCCCTAAATGCGCGCGTGCGATATTCTTTCCGTTGCACGGAATTTCACCTGCTGATCCGGCAGTGAACGTCCCACTGTTTAACAAGTAAAAAAAAAAAAAAAAGAACACGCGAATATCGTGCAACCGGAAGTAGAGAAAGTGCAAAATAGAGTGGCAGCAGCGAGAGCAAAAAAAAATAATAATATAGTACCGGAAGTCTCGACCTCGTTATCATACGAATACATATATATCCATACACACTCACAGTATTGAGTAAGGCGACGAAACAGTGACAAAAAAGGATGTCATTGCTGGAAAGCTTGAGAATCATGAGCGCAATGAGTGCGCGATCGTAAGAGGAGAAACGTTAGAAAAGTCCGGTGGAAAAGCCCTGGATATTTCACTCTCTCCCTTAGCTTCCGGGTTGTTTGGTGGTGGTCACGAGCCCCGTGTGTGTGTGTCGGTGGTGGTGAGAGCCCGGGATGCACTCCGATGCACTCACTCCTACGTATTTTCCTTCGTAGTATATTACCGGAGGTAAGGGGGTTGTTCATCCCCTATCGAAGTACACGAGAACTATGTGTATAGTGATATCACGTCACTAGGAGAGGGAATAAGGTACAGCCAAGAAGAAACGAAGGGAGAGAGAGGCAGGTGAGAGTGCAGCAGCAGTAGCAGCAGCAGCAGCAGCAGCACCAGCAGCAGCACCAGCAGCAGTAGCGGGAGAGCGGAAGCGTCAGTAGTAGTATACAGTGTACTACGGACCGGGAAGTGGAGTGTATCCGTATTAGATCCGGCGTGCGTGAAAAGTGCCTCCTGTGATTTTGCGTTACTCCTGTACAAAATACTATTCATATATATATATATATATATATATATATATATTCATTTGTCCATTCGTTTATTAATTTATATGTAAATGCATATATATTAATGGTTATTAATCGTCGGTTTGTGGGTTTCTCCTTCGAATAAGGAAATCAATTGGTTGCAGCGACGTGCCCCGCCGGTATCGTCGTTGTCGGTGGTGAATGGGCCTCGTTGCTGTTACGGTAAATGAGGAGAAAGCGCAGAAGGAGAAAAGTTCGCGTGGCGTAGGATAGTATCGCAATAAAGTAGCCACGACAGACGTCACCGAATCGAGACACAATGTGGAGAAGCTGAGGAGGGCCGAGGACGCTAAGAACCGAAGAGCATATCGGGTATCGTTGCTATGATATTATCGGGCCAAGAGTCAAGGGACTGGCGGTGCCGGTGGCGGAGAGCAATGCCTCATCGTCCCTGACGACTAGTCGCAACAAGCAATCGTAAGAAAAAACAAAGCGTGCCCTCGCCGATTTCAGTGGAAGAGGTAAGCGAGGGTCAGACATTAATAATAATAAACAGCCGGATAAAACGTGGCAGCTATGATTTTACGCTACCCGGCGACTTTTTACTATGATAATAACAATAATTGGCCCACGGGTAGAAGCGACACCCACTGGAATACCTCACCAATCCTCTACACCGGAAGTCGCCGGCTACCGGCGTGAAAATAAGCGCGAGGAGTGGCAACCCCATAGAATGATACTCACGAGCGTTTTTCACCATTCCGACAGTCATCGTCACGGTAAAAAGGAAATATCGGCTATCGGCCACCGGAATATTCGTCATCGCGATATTGGCACTTGTGTGGGGAAAATGTTTGACGATAAATTTGCTTATAATTACGAGAGGCCATGCTACGCTTTCGAGAAGCTGATACCCATTGTGCCGTTTTATCATTGCCAACGGGACGGACGTGTCGGGATTCGCCGGACGAGGAACAACGTGACATGCCACTACTACTGCTCTCTCGTGTGCTCCAAGCGTTGCGCGTGACCAAGAGCGAGTCTCGTCGTAGATGCCGATGTGAATGCTGCTGCTATTACTGTTGGGGAGCTTTTGTTCGACAGAGAGAGAATACGAGGCAGCGGCTGCGAAGGAATAACGAGAGAAGGCTACGCTGTAGTATAGCCGACACTGTTTATCGCGATATACTATACAGTGCTGATGAAACGCCACGGTGACGTTCCCATTCTCGCACGTTTTCAATAATAATTCATATAATAAACAATAATAAATATACACATAGTCGGGGAAAAAAAAAAACGCGAATAATATAACCGAGCGAGTAATGTTACAAGACGAATGATTGGTGATTGTATTATTATTCTCATAATTATTGCTATCGAGTAAAGGAAAAAAGAAGTACTAAATATCGTTAAATAATATCGCAGACCGGAGTAAAAAAACAAACAAACAAAACAATAATAAGAAATTCGAGAGACACATTCACCAGTGCAGGTGCACCGAATTGTGGGACCCGAATTTTAAGGAGCTCACCATCACAGCCAAGGGGATTCCTCTGTTACGGGACTCTGCACGAGGGAACACAGTATTATTGTGCCGTCGAGGGACCGCGACATAGACGTCCCTGAGGGGAGGAGAGTGAAAGAGAGGATCTCTTGCAAGCGCGAGATAAACTTCCCTTGCGTTGTTTTACTCCACGTTTTCGCGTTCAGGAGACTGATAAAAAAAAAAAAAAAAGAAGTGGACAAAAACCAGGGGTGCCAGAGAATTGCTTATTTTCTGTGCTCTAACCTTGCGAGAAAATAAAGCGGGAGGGAAAGAAGAACGGACACATTGCACATTGTACTACTGCACGAGTAAAAGCTCGCTGAAAAGTAAAGGCAGTGCAGTCTCGGTCGCCTTAAGCTCGTGTGACTGTCTGGGTGCGTGTGCGTGTGTGCGTGTGCGAGTGTGCGTGTGTGTGCGTCTGTGTATTTGTATGCCCGCTTCGCATCGATTCGGCCGACGATCGCGGGGAACAAGACATACACGATTCATCGTCTCGCTTTATTGTCCTCTACGTCCTGTGTGTGTTCACTACCACCGCCCGGGAGAGGATCTTTGGGAGAAAATATATACACGCACGCACGACAGGTGCACTAGCCGAGGAAATTTCACGAGCATCACCAGAGGCTGAAGCGATACATATAGACATATATATATATATATATATATCGACACGCGCCATCCCCTTTCTGAGAAATCGATTTACGGGTATACGACTGCCGGATGCAACGAGGAAGAGAGAGAGAGAGAGAGATAGAGAGAGGACGAGGGAGAATATATCCCTTTGATACGAATTCTCTCGATGTGCATTATGCACTATCATGTGCTATAGCACCGCGGATGTACTATGTTATATACGCTGTTATATAAAATATATAATATCTATCGGCTACTCCTACCGATAATACGATTAACCTACGGACTAAGCAGAGTTGTGTATCACTGAAAGATTGTATACGAAGAGAGAACCTCGACCGGAAGTGCCGCATCTACTACACTGATATATACTTCGACCATGTCACTTCTCAGCGTCACCGGTGAGCATTGTTTGTTTGTTTATGTACTTGTTTTTGTTGTTGTTGTTTTTTTTTTACATTGTTGCTGTCCGATTTATGGAAGGGTTTGCCGTTTTTTGGTGGGTTTGATAAAGGATTATTTAAAAAAATTAGTCTACATTAATGCCCATGATATTTTTTCAAAGTTATTTTTACAGGAAAATTTTTCTCACTTTTATAGTTTACAGTTTATTTGAAAATCTGGAAATTGGCCACAATTTCAGTAAAAACAACGAAGAGTTTCGTTGGAGAATCGTAGGAAATTTGTTTAAATTATTATATTTTGGATATATTCGAACTCCATGGACAAGAAATGAATTTTGGAAAAATGTTTAAATTGCATTGAATTTTTTCACATTTTATATATTGGAAATATATATTTTATATATTTCTGATCGTTTTTTTCATATATTTATAATTCGTTTATGTCCCTAGAATATGCGATATACATTCTGCATTTCTGAGCAGGAAAATTGAGTATTCCACTTTACATAGCACGTGAAAAAAATATTTTCCCGTGGTAGGTAAAATATTTGACATTTTTCTCTCGGCAATATTACGTATTAAAAACCGAATCGTGAATCTGCATTGTTATTTAAAACGAAAAGTAGTGTTGGAACAATTTTCGTAATAACAATAATGACCTTAAAAAAATGATGAATAAAACTTCACATAAAAGTGTGAGAAAAATTTGGTTGCACGCTTTTACATTTTCTCTTTAATGTGGTAAACTATATGTCGCCGAATCTTTAAAAAAATTATAGTTAAATTTTGTGAAAATAGTTTTTTTTACCGATTATCTAAATATCTTTTTACAAAAATGCCATTTTTTCGTTAAATAATAACCACTAAATTGATGATACACTAAATATTTATAAAATAAAATAGTGAGAGTATGAGCTGTTTATATTTGTTAAGTAAAAAAAGAGTTTCAATTTATTTTCTGGATATTTGACGACTATCAGATTCGAGGAATCTCCAGTATGACTTTAAATTGATTCCTGGTACGGGCAAAGGGTTAACTATCTTGTTAATAGGTGTACTTTTGAGTCTCGCATCGAAACTTAATTATTCAGAAGCATCATCGGTGTTCAAAGCCCATTAACCACAAGGATCCTTACCGCCAGTTGGCATCGTTGCCAAATTTCATCGATTATTGTGTTATTGCGCTGTTCAACTTTGCTCTTGACACGCTTTGCCCTTTTTCTTTTTTACGATTCTCCAGTAACTGAAGAAAACATGTTTTCGTGAGTTTTGAGTTTGTGTTGAATTTTATTTTATTGTGGTAGTGGAAAAGCGACGCAAGGGAGATACCAAGGCATACGCGAAGGGGAACATTTAGTTAGCGTGATACGGCGAGTTAAATGAGTGCGTCGTCACTGCTCGTGTATTAATTAGCGCTAATGAAGGCGCTGATTACGTTAATAATGCAGATAGGTCCGTTGCTGCAGTTTAGTACGTGGTTTGTGCGAGTGCAGCTTTTCTCTTCTTACGAATATTTGGCTCTCTCGATTTTTTTGTTCCCCCTTTTTTTTTTTTTTATTCGCCACTGCTTTTTCCTCGCACAATATTCGAGGCAAACAACGAGAGCTAAAAACGAGGCGAAAAAGTGGCTGAGTAAAAGCGAGTGTACTACCAGAATCGAGGGCTGGGAGGGAGAGGGCCTATTCCCACTAGAGGCTTCGAGTACGAACTACTTTTATTGGAAAACCATCGACCTGAGCCATATTAAGACCCGTCGCGATAATTTCACCGATATCGAATCCTGGGCCCGGATTGGATCGACCTGCTTCACGCTGTTCAGCTGCCGGCTGAAAATACCTTTTTACTTGACACCTACTCCTCGTTGCCATTGTTGTACCGATCGTTATTTGAGGTAAAACAATTGCAACAGTTGTAATGGAATTTTACGAAAAATTTTAACAAAAATCAAATATTTTACAATAAAAAATAGGCGATTTTTTGTTATTAACGTCTCTCATTTCGTATTCAACTTCCGTTTAATTTATAGCATTTGTAAAACGATCCAAAGAAGCTCCAGGAAATCTAGAATGTCCTTTTCATGTATCTTACTTTATCTGCGTATAAACGTAAAATGAGTAAGCTTACTCGCTTTACCGTGGAAATTACCTTCCGTTCAACCATTCGAATCAATGCATTGCAAAACGTTGCTTCGTCCCGAGGGACAGACTCACGAAAATCAAAGGTTAGTTGGGACAACTAAGTTATTGGTTAAACCAACCAATGGCTTGGTTGACGTAACCGATAATTTGGTTAGCCTAGCTAATCGATCATCCGGCGCATATTCAAACAGTAATTTAGTTGTCGCAGCAAACTTATTTCTTTAATCAACGACACAGGACAAATTGAACATTTCTTTCAGTTTCCACGCGACATTTTTAATGCTTCATAAATTTGTGTTGAATGTGAAAATTAATGAAAAATTTATGTGAATTATTTTTTGTAAAATTAGAAGCTTACCGAAATTTTACATTTATTTTTACAAAATGAAAATTACATTCTTTTGAAAATTTTGTTCTTGTAATACCAGAATTCTGAGGTTTTGTCAAAATTTAAGAAAATGTTCGGTTGACGTTTGTGATATACTCTTTTTTTTATTGGTAAAATCACTTAGATTTCCATTTTGATTTCACTGTGGAGGGTTTAAGAAAATCGTTTAAATAATTTGACAATTATTGGTCACGCGATATTCTCAAAATGAGGGTGACATGAATATGATGTAGATTTTGAGGACATATTTTAATTCTAAAGTATAGAATAGGATTTATTGAATAAGAATGATTGTCTCACTTGTGACTGTACGTGGGACGGTAGAAGCGGGGGTGTCTGTGGTATTACTTTCTACGTATATAGAAGGGCTTTTGTGAGAACGTTATTAAACCTTGATGAACGTTGACTGAGCTTACTCAACGAATATCAATATAGTGTTCGTGGAACGCGGAGAATCGGAGCTTTTCTCTTGTGAACTAAACGCAAACGGCCGCGTGAACGGTAGGGAACGAGTAAAAACCGCCGGTACTGAGGGAATTCAGGAAGCTCGGAAGAGGGAGAGAGAGAGAGGGAAGGTTAACTACTCGACCCCGATCCGACCTCGTTCCATTCATAGCTCAGACATACGACCGGAACATCCGATGATGACTTTGATTCCCCTTTGTCGATGATTTACACGTTTTTCTACCACAATGTAATCTTTAATCCCCGTATTCGTAACCGTGCCATCAAAAGAAGTAACTTTTAAACTAGTTCTTCATGCCATTAAGCAGAATTTCCGAGATCACTGTAATTAAAAGCAGCGTTGGGCAAAACATGTTTTTTTAGAAACCTCATTTCACAATAATAAAGGTAAAAATGATTAAATAAATTTCACTACGGTAATTAAAACTCGGAAAACGGGAATATTTTGAATTTCCATTTGCAGATGATTTTTAATGTAATTAAAAATGAAGGAAAGTAATTACAACTGACATAGAGAAAAATTGATATTGATAAAACATCGAAATCTTGTTATTACAAAAATTGATGAATCATTCTGGCGCATCCAATAAAAATTCCGACGTCACTGTAATTAAAAGCAGCGTTGGGCAAAACGTGTTTTTCCCCTCATTTCCCAATAATAAAAGTAAAAATGATTAAATAAATTTCACTAAGGTAATTAAAACTCGGAAAACGGGAATATTTTGAATTTTCATTTGCAAATGATTTTTTAATGTGTTTGAAAATAAATGAAAGCAATTATAACTAACATAGAGAAAAATCGTGCTATTACAAAAATTGATGAATAATTGTGCCGCATCCAATAAAAATATTATAGGGCTAGTGAATGTAAAATGGTCTTGAGATTTAACAAAACAGTCAACAGATCTCGATATTTACTACTCCTGATATACCATGACATTTCTTTACGTTTTCTTCTCTATTGGCTTAAGAAATGATTCGGCCAAGTTTCCCCGATTTGCACAATACTCACGAAACTGCGGATTCTTACTCCTTCTCACACCCGTTCCATTTTTTCGTTTTTTTTTTTTTTTTTTCGCGCACATAAACCACACTCGAAGAGATTGGTAGTAGAGCTTTCTATTCGCGGAGAGTGTATCCACCGCCGGTGGCCCAGTTTATTCCCAAAAGTATTTTGCGATAAGGTAGAAAAGCGAGGCCAGGAATAGTACTCGGATGAATAGTGTTCTGTGCTACAGGAATGGAGAAGAATTCTACGGAGTCCACCGAATGATATCGTTTCTCTTGACATTCGTATTTCAGAAATGCATACATACAGAATTACATGAATCTACGTTAAAAGTGTCCATGTTCTCCATTGTATGCATTCCCGATACTTTCACATAAATACCAGCAAAAGTTATGAGCGCGCGCCACTTTTTTTTTTTCACAGCTTCAAAATAGTGTCGACTGTGCAACAAGAAATAATACACTGTATTGTGTTGCCTACTGTTACGACTAAGAAAAACGAACCCAAGTAACCTAATTACTTAGCAAACCTGCCACGCATATAAAAATAAAAAAATATATAATGTCCAGCTGGAGCACAAAAACACTCGAGTGGGCGAAGTGAACGATGAAAAAAAAAAAAAAGAAATGCAAAAACGGAGTGTACGGAGTGGTAATGAGAACTGGTGCACTATTGGCCCGAGAATTCATAAATATCGTGGGAGCGAGTCTCGTTGCCTGTTCACCGAATTTGCTACCTACACACACACACTTACTCACACAGAGACACACACTCTCTCATGTACCGACACATGCACACGCCTGAGAACGAAAGTTTAACCTGTGTACTATTATTTGTCCGATTGGTTGACTAGTATCTGTATGTTTCTGTACGTGTGCATTCCAATCGTGTGCGTCGAGTTGAAGTGTACAGTGAGGGGAAATATGTATATGCAGTGGAGTATGAATAGTGCGCTGGCATAGTGCACCGGTTGACCCCAGCGAGCGGGGTCATTCCCTCTCTCAGACACCAACCACCCTCACAGCGCACAGCACTTCGCAGCCCCCACTTTGTAGCTCGAGCAGCCAGGGGAGCGAGTGAGAGAGATCGAGAGAGAGAGAGTTGAAAGCGATGAGGAGCTGTTGACCGAGAGATAGAGAAAGAGGTGAAATTCCCCTGTGCCCCTCCCAGGATCCCAGAGCTTGTACAGAGAGTTGCTCCTAGCACACTCCCGTTTTCCATCGCCGGCCGCACGGTATACAGTTTACCTGGCCAGTAATAAAAGCCACGTTTACGAGTATGCAAACTCTCTCGTACTAGCTTCCCGGTATATGCGATGAAAATGCAGGGGTTGGGACTCGTGGGCGAGCAGAGTCGATAACCGTACTGCCCTCCATCCCTCCTGATGTACTTACGACCCTCTACTTAATTCACCAGTTTCCACTCGTTTTAACTTTCACCCCCTTTTTCAATCCGCTAAAACAACGGTTTGATTGAGCAAAACGATTCGCCTTATTGTATCACACGAGTCACCTTCATTGTACGCTTCCAACTGCTTAAAAGTTCGGTTTTTACTATTGAGACGATTTACGGAACTACTCTTTTCTCTTTGATTTCCGTGTTCATGAATTCTAATTTTCTGTCAGGTGAAGCAAGTGTGAAATAAGTAATAACAGATATACGAATATAGGAACAGTATATTACACCACAAGGGCATCATAACGCGCAGTTTCAGAGCTTTTCAAATTGTGCCCGTGTGGTGTATACAATTTTTCTTTATAGCCGGTCGAAAATAGAGGAAAATAAAAAATAAAAAATAAATTGAATATATAGACGCCTCTCCCGACATTCGTGGCACGAGTGAAGCGAGTGCGACTGGTCGGAGGCATCAATTAAAGGAGAAAGCAAAGATAGTTATACTAAAAAAAAAAAACAATTTATTCAAGCTTAACTCAACGTTTAAAAAATTGTAGGTCATCAATGTATTATATAAAGTAGCTTTACTAACATTTTCAACATTTGTAGAGTTAGTTTTGTAATATTGAGGATCTTCTCCTGCTCTCCTTTTGATTTCCAGGTTCGCGGTTGTAATGATCGTAGAAATGAATTTATTCGCTTGGAATAATTGGTTCAGGTATTAATTCTACGCCAGCAAACTTAATAACCATGTAGCTCTTCACCCTCGTGATGTACTTACGACCTTTGACTTAACACCCCACTTGTCATTCGTTTTAGCATTCACCCCTTGATTTGATCTGCTAATTCAACCGTTCGATTATCCCAAACGCATTTGAACGGTTGAATGCGAACGCGTTACTGTCTGATAAAAACACCCCTAAGCTGGTTGCTAAACCGGGCTTCACGTTGTTTGGCGGTGAGCTTTGCGGTATTGAATCGTTTTGAAATACTACAGCTGTATATATGCTTTCCATTATTCATGATTGTAATGTTTGTTCAGGTGGTAAGGCGGCTTGGGTTGAGGTCGTCAGACCATGGGAGTTGATAACCGTACTTGCCATACTCCATTCCACGTGATGCGCTCACGACCGTTTACTTAACTCATCACTTTCCATTCACTTTAACCTTCACCTTGTTTTTTTTTTGTTCAATCTGCGTAATCGACAGTTTGATTGTGCAGAACGATTCGCATTACGGCCTCACAAGAACACACCTCGTCTGGCTGCTCAACTTTGCTTTCATTTGTTTGGGAGTTAGGTTTTGTGTTATCTAAGTATGCTAGCTCTGGGGAATTGGAAAAAACAGCTGTATTATGTTCCAATACTATAGCTGTATTATTCCTTTCCATTATTCATGGTTCTAATGTTCTCCAGGTGATTACCGACGTTGTAGACAGACTAAGCGGAAGTTGGCTATTACCTAGCCGACCCGGAAGGACCGCCGGCAATGTCTTCTTCTTTTTGTTTAATATACCTGGACAAATGTACCATAAGTAAGCAATTGAAATCAAGGCACGTCTATACCTAACGTAACAGAAGTTCATAACTTATTCTCCGTTGTATAATAGATGAGGAATATCAGACGCTAGCCGTTCGATATTGTTGTATGTTACCACGCAGAGATTCAACGTAACACGCGCCAGGATCGTAGGTAGAAATCATGGAACAGGTCACCGAGGTCAGAGCAAGCTGATGGGATCCCTGCGAGTAGGTTTATCTTTTCGCTTTTTCCAATCTCATTGCTCTGTCTCTTCCTCACTCTTGAACCGGAATAATTTCCACAAATTCCAACGCGTTGCATGCACCGAACGCAAGGCGTGCGCTTTCGTCTCTCAGTGAAGGTCCCGAGTGGAAATATGTTTCCCGTTGATGCAGACAAATGGTGACAATAATAGTTGCCATTTGTTTCGCTTGGAAAGCTCTTTCTGCTGCTTGTTCCTCTTCGTCGTGCCGCAGCATCCGTTGTTTCCGGCTGCGTGTCGAGAGCGAGAGAGCTGAAAAGTCCATAGAACAAAAATGGTAAATTCATTCATGACCATGCAGACCGAAGTCGTTGGATCGTTAGCTTTGCTTTTACTACATAGTGTCGCAACACTGTTACGGGAATGAGGTTGGTTCCGTATCTTGGTGCTTTCTCGGTGACGAGAGCTTTACAGGCTTACTGTTACCAGGTCCTACGTGTTCTGCATACTTGAGTCTTTCGAAATACCCTATCCCGCAAGAGCCTTGCCTTTGGGCGCGGAGTCAACGCTCACGGGAATCCCAGGGGAGAAAGCTGGCCCGGAGCTGGCCAGAGCTAAGCACTCGCCCTCCTGATGTTCCTCACTTAGGCTGATTGGATGAATGTGAGTCCGTGCGCACGGAGATGTGGCTAGGCCCTCGCACCCAGTTGGAACAACAATTTCGCCGCTGGTGATATTGGATCTGACGCCAAGGAAACACACCATGTCCGACAATGTGGGACGCGTCATGTCCTCAGTCCCTGTTATTGTTCTAGCTGATACTACTGTCGTTATTGCTTCCCAACAGTCTCCCGGGCGGGTCTAAGTCATTTTGTACCACGAAACTAGTGCTACTACCGCTGCTGAAGCTGCTTCTTGCGACCTACTGTGCAAGGTACAATCGGTCTCCGGCTGTGTGCTTCGCAGTCGTGTTGCGTTGAATCTTCTGCGAGAAAGGCAACACGTACAAACCTACGTCGTTTCTCATTTATGTGTTTTGTTGTTGATTATCAATATCGGTCAATTATTAATTGGTATTTGGCTGCAATCAATATTTAGAACAGCGACCTAACTTTTCCTCTTTTTCAAATTCGCACAATAGAAAACTCGTAAACGAGTGAACAGTAATACCAATATTGTAGAATTATATCATACTGAGTTAATCTTCTTTTCGCAGTCGGGAATTTTTGAAGCGTTGGAAGGACTGCATTGAGGAAAACGTGTAAGCAACCCGGCAAAGGAACAGAGAAGAGCTGACATTCAAAGGCTGGCTTGGGAATAATTTGTCATTTTGGTCCCAGGATTCGGAGGGTACCCTTTTTGTTATGCAGAAACTGATTGTTATTCTAACCATTTGCAAATAGATTTCGCCGAGCTTAGGGTAGCTTGGGGAATCGTGCGGAGATCACGTGGCATGAGACCTTCACGACTTCTCGTACTAGCAATGAGAAACGATTGCCTCGGATTTCATTGATGCTATTCCCAAATCCCGAATGGCTAAACCAAACAACATTTGGCAAGATAAAACAAGCTATTTTCTTGGTTAGTGATGTGGAACAGAGCTCCTCCGCGTAACGTAAACTCGCCGTGAACTGTCATTTGGGATTTAGACAGCTTTGCAGTCCTGTCAGTTCAGATCCTACATATAGATACCCGGTGCCAGCTCTTTTCAAAGTACGACGATATTGTTTCTCCAGTATTTTCTCTCTCAGCTCATCGGCTCTTATCGCGGTGCTGTGGTTCGCTTGGAATGAACTTTGCGAAATCGCTTTGATCGGTCCCAGTGTCTCGCACCGACGTACATCGTTCACCGGCACGATTTGCTCTATCTCTGTGTGCGAATATACTCACGGACTCCCATCACAGTAGCTTTATCACTCCAGTGTACCTGCTATTCCACAGATCCGTTGAGTGCCTTCGATCGCCCGGGTTTTTCCTCTCCTCCACGCTATTCTCATTCCATTCTATCATTTTCTCGTCTTCGTCATGGAATGCAAGATCCTTTATTTATGGTCCGATGAAAAAGTCATACTTCGGAATTCTGATCTTTCTTTTCATAAGATTCATTAGGGTATACCTTGCGAAGACGATAGTGTTTAGTTGCTGATCTCATTAATTTTTAGTTGTGCCTTGATCTTTATCACTGACATGAATTTTCCTCGTTTTTGCCGTTCTTACCCGGCCAGCGCTTTTTGACGTTCCTGTCATATTTTCATAAAATGGCACTCAATCATATGATACGACTTCAACTGCATCGCCAGTTCGCTCGTGAAGGTTCAGGGACGTTAGATTTAGAAATTTGCGAAACTATTTAAGAAAACTGATACACAGTATATCTTACTCATCACGGAGCTTAATTGGATCGTTGGAAAGCTCCTGAAGTGATGTCAGTCACTCACAAAACCCGCACCTTCACGCTCGAAATACCATAAGGGGCATTAACTTTTTAACTGCGTTTGGATTTTTCATAGAGTAAGGAACAGAGGGTTTTTCAATTCGGTTATCGATTTTCAACTGCTTTCATTCGAGTTCCTTTTTTTTAAATGACTTTCGCTATGTACAATTGTAAAATTAGTGCGTAATTAAGATAAAACTGTAGAGTGGTTAAAAAAGTTACTTGTTTAGGAAAATAATTCTACACCTGAAAACGAAAACACAGTAACGGTTTTGGAGAATATGAAGAAGGCATTTTCTCTTATTGATCTACCCTTGTTAGTTCCTACGTACTTTAATTTACATACTTCAGAAAAAAACCTGACAAACTTGGCAGTCCGAAATAATGATTTCATCCATCCTTCAACTATATGTGAGTAATTTAGAAATATTACTCCCACTTGTGTCTAAAAAAACACGTTTTATAGTTGAACTGAATCTGACTGGTTATTCGAAATCTTGATGAAAAGGCGCGGTAACGAGAGAAGAGCTTTGCAGTTTCAAGTATACTGCAGTAGTACATCAGCCGGAGGGTTTTCCGACGGAAAAAGCGCGACTTATCGTCGTACTTGGAAAATTGTCCGGACTTTCTTTCCACGCGATTCATTCATTTGCACTAACCCCTTAACTGCTCTTGAGATTTTGCCAAAGGACAAGATTTTTTAACTTTGCTAACGATTTTCAGCTGCTTCTTTGAGATCTTCTTCTTCTATAATTTTTGCTATGTGGTATTTTTCGATTGCCATGCAGTGAAAATAAAAATTGCAATTACATTTTGTTAAATTACACACGTGCTTAAGAGAATTATTCTGTTAAATATGTTTTCATTTACTATTTTGCCATTGATATCAAACAGTCTGTGTACCAAATTGCTTACGTAAAGCGAATACCACTTCTTCCAGTAAATCGAAGTTCAGAAAATCGTTCGGAAAAAAAAGAAAAACCTGCGAGCTTTCCATGTTTTTGAATTCCGAAATAACAATTTTTGGTATCATCCAAACATATGCATCTAGTAAAAAAAAAAAAAAATATTACTTCCACTTTCACCTAAACAAAAAAAACATGTTCCATGTTTAACTGTACCTCGTCGGTTATTTGAAATCCTCGTAAAAAGGTGCGGTAACGAGAGAAGAGCTTTGGAGCTTCAGGTACAGTGGAGTAGTACATCAGCCCGAGGGTTTTCTGACAGTGCTTTATCATTGCAAAGCTTCCCGCCAGACGCAACGATGCGCTTCAGCATATAAGCCGTCACCTCACGGTGAAGTAAACCAGTTTGCTGCAACTCTCCTGGCTACGAAAACCCGGAAAGCATTGCGGTACAGGGGTCAATTTCACCGTGCACTTTTCTTTTACAATATCACGTTATATCCCAGGAATATTATTCTCGGAAAGGGGGAAAACGGAGGGGGCGGGCGGGGGTGGAGACCGAGTGGAAGGACCGAAGCCGAGAGCGACGAGCTTTCACCCGGTTGAGTTGAGCCCAGCATCGAAGCTACCACTGAGCGAAACTCTCCGGGGGTCACCGGCATTTCGATATACAGCTTATGGTACTAAAACGTAGGAAGCCACTGATGCGGGCAGAGCAAAGGCCTCACTTCGTCTCACTTCCTCGGATTTTCCGTAGCCATCTCGGTCTCCTCGTTCATCTTCGAGTAACCCTCCAGAGTTCCATGAACAGGCGATACTCGAGCCCGCTTCTCTCGTCGTTATAAATAGAGTTCTTTGAACCCCCGCCGGTGTACCGACGGCTACGTCGCGTCACGACCACACGACAACGACCATCACGACCACCACGACGACCACCACATGGCAGAAACCCCGGGATATAGTAGTTTCTACCGACGACCTTTGCCAGACGTCGTTGTAGTCCGTTGCTGAAGGGTGCCCTTATCGTATTTCCGATAAGCTGCGCGTAAGCCCTCGCGCGTATATGCCCATGCACGTGTACACGATGCAGCCACACCTAAACTAATGGCCGAACAGCCACTCGCTCTCTTCATTTTCGAGTCAAAGCCAACAACAGTGACTTTTCCTCGCCATCAAGATCCATGATGCATTACGGAACTCGAGGGAATGTTCACAACGGCGCATGTTACATTAATGTTCCAACCCATTTTATCAACTACTTTGGCTCATTCTCGGTGGCAAGTGAAGATAGAATTTCCGGGGTCTACATTTACCAAGCGTTTCTGGGTTACAAAGCGAATTACACTGTTGGTAATACGATCGGAGAGGAGCAGATACGTGAAAGGGTCGGGATAGGGAGAAGCAGGAGATGCTGAAGAAGAGAGAAGGTGAAAAGGTAAAGGACGTATGTAGGGTTGGTGATGTAGCCGGAAGTTGGGGTGCGAAAATGAATGCGAAAAAAAAAAAGGGTGTGGAAGGGCTGAAGGCCACATGCGCTGCGGGCTACGTCTACATAAAATATTGTGCGAAGAACACTATGTGTGTGTGTACCAACACGCGTGGACGGATAGACAGAGTAAGTTAATTACCTGTGGAAACAATATCAATCGAATTACACGAACGCCTGCTCGTAAATCTTGTTAAACGTGCAATAACGCTCTTGACACACAGCGGGGCATGGAATTGCGGGATGGGGCGCAACGCGGCCTCGTGTGTCCATCCGTGCATCCGTCTGCGCTCTCTCTTGCAGCACCGTGAGCCGTCAGGAGGACAAGGAAACGCTTCGCTTAATATTGGCATAGGCCGAAGCGAATTTCTCACTGAAATTGCACTAAATTTCATACACGGTCGGTGGTAACATTTGCTTACAAGCTTCTGATTCCGCAGGGATTAACTTTGTTAGGTATATGGATTTGCTTTTCACAAAGTATTACGTTACCAAAGCAGAATATCTGGTACATTGACGTGTGATTGGGTGTCAAGAATCGAGTAGAAATGGCCAGTATTAATTTTCGCTATCATATTACATTTTTGTAAGTTTTCTAGTGACTGAAGAGAAACAACATGTATTTTGTGAAAAAAAAAACGTGTTGTTTATTTCAATCTGTAAACGCTTTTGTATTCGCTAGTGACGTTCACGTGTCGTTCCGTCTGACGTCCCAAACGGCACTGACTTGTTGATTCTACGATTGACACGAAGTTCATTCGTTTTCAAGGCCCTTGTCGAGTGTTGCGTTTGGTCAAGACTCCAACAACACAGCAAAACAGTGGCTTTTAACTGACTAGTTGGACCATCTGTTAAACCCTTTAACCCCTTCCCTTTTTTTACCCATTACGGTACGTACGGTAGTAAATTATACAGACTCTCTGCCGCATTGCCTGCAAACTTAAACAAAAATACATTTTTTTTATCGCAATTAAGTCACTGGCTCCGTTATATTAATAATATTTCTAGATTAATATGCCAGTGGTCTTCTATTTGCTAAATCTTCCATTACGAGTGAGAGTTCCGTGCATTAAGCTCGGCTGGAATGGTAACCGCGTCGACTTGAGCTGCAAGTAGAAACGGAGCTTAATGGTCAGACTCGTCTGGATGGTCTTCGGGGGTACCTCCGATCCTCTACCATCGGTATGGATTTCTTCCACGCTGATTGCATCAGCAAGAATCTCCGACGAAGTTGCTACGCAATTTTTTTTCTTCTTCAGCCCAGGGCTGGGGGTTCGTTGGGAAAAGTCTAGTAATTACAATGCCAGGGAGGCAGTGGAAAGTTCTAGTTAGAATCAGACTTGCCACTTCTACTGTTACGTATTACTATATACGTATTTTCAGGTCTCCTGTGCTTCCTGTACGGTTCCCAGTGCTTATAATGTTGATGCGTCCGCCTCCCGCGCGTTCACCGGAAATGAGAAAATTGGAAGTTCCATTAACTTGATATATTTCTTGATAGGGCTGGCTGCAAATGCTTCTAATACAATTACGCAAACGGATATTAGGGCACTGCACGTTTGGTCGCCAGTTAATGTTCTACATATATACACATATGCGTACGTCTATATATAGAGCTGTGTTCACGGATCAGTTTAGTGCGCTTACGCTATGTATTGTGCCGATAGCGGATGGCTGTCTGATAGAGCCACTCATCTTATCTACTAGTATCTTCTCGTGCTCCGCTCTGTGACGTACGAGCGAGCGGAATGGTTCGAGCGTTTCCTAGCAACGAGATGAGCGTTCGAAGTGAACGTGTCGAGCACACTGGGCTGGTCCGGCATCATCCCCTTTACTGATGTATGCCACGGGACAGCTGCTGTTAGTTGTATGCAGTAGTGTAGGCGTTCTATCGCTCAGACACCATCGGACGCTCTCAGAACCACGTGACTATCGTCTTGGTAAATAAAGATTATATTTTAATCTTCACACCTACGGTTATCTCAAGATATCGCGACGTTGATAAACGATAATTTATTGTTATTTATATGCATGTGCCTCATACAATGACCCGATTTGAATATCACTCTATTTCGATTTTTTAAAGTGAGGATATTTCACATGATTCCAAATGTCCGGCAGTAATCATCTTTTTTTAAATTATTAGTTATTAGTATTGCCGCCTCATACAATCAGCTGATCTCAAGAATTTTGTTTTCGATTTTTTTAGGTCGAAACGTTTAACATGATTTTAAATGTCCGATGACATGTGGTTCAGGAAAAATAATATGCTCGTGTGCATATGAAGTAACGCCCAAATTACGGAATTGCAGAGATTATTTTATTTTTTCTTGCTGTGCGGAAATGACACTTTTCGTTGATATTACAGATTTTTTTGTTTACCTTCACGTAGAGTTAGAAAAAAAAGTTTCAAAATATGTGGGAAATGGGTAATCAGTGTCACGGGATGATTGAGCATTTTCAATTAATCACAAGGTGGTTTTATGCCGATTGAAGTTATTATACTTTTGAAAAAATATTTATTCACTTCGAAATCATCCAGTACACAAATCCCCATAAATTCAAAGTGACAACGGCTGGTCGATTTTTCGTTAATAAATTTTCCGCTCCATGGCCATCGTCGATGTTGGGAGAGGATACAGTGGAAAATGTATATTGACGGATTGGATACATCGAGTTCGAAGGGTTGTTACACAAAGCTACGAGCACAATGTGTCACAGGGATCACTGAACCCATTTGTGAACCCGGACGAAATTCATTCCGAAACTCCTGTTTTTTTTAAATTCCTGTACGTCGGGTTCCAGCGCTGCAGGGAAACCGGAGAGTATAGCGGTAATTGGAAACATTCATGCTATCGCCAACTACGAGGTGTACTATGGTTCGGGTAATATAATCGTCCGGAAATTTCGCATATCGCACGGTAAGAGGAAATAAAACGCGTTAAGGTAATCGTGGCCACGGCAAAACTCGAGCCTGCGCAAAATTTTCGACCGGCTTCTTTAGACATTTATTACGCGAGTTATTCCACGTGCTGTATATACACATGTGTATACGAGCCATTCCATTTCAGCTCCAGCGGCCAATTATTTTTTTCTTTTTTTTTCCAAATAGCTTATGGGAACTAGTCTATATAATTTGGAATAAAAACCATTTGTGACATTTTTTATAACGCTTGAAATTTTTTTTTTATTTGTCAAATATTTTTCCTTTTAGCAGTGGCATTTTTTTGTCCAGACTTACACAAATCGCATTTCAACGTGTCTTTAAATTCCATATACCATAAATTTCTCCGAGATATCATGGTTTCATTTTCAACCGAAAAACTAAAGGAAATGGTCTATGAAAACATTTTCTACAAATTTAAAAGTTGTTGTATTTGTCGGAGTCTAATTTTTATTTGCTGTCCAGCTGATGCGATACTTTGTTCCCGTGACAAATTAAACTAATAGAAATTGGAAGCCAAAACAATTTTGGAAAATTCGCAATTTATAGTATCCATTGGAATTATGTAACGTAATTAACAGAAGTTATTTGGATTTTTTTTTTTTTTTTTTTTTTTTTTTTTTTCGTGGTTGAGCTGATATGGAATATCTTATATCTGGGATATCGTGTCGTGACTTCCGACCGGCAAGCCCGACGGTACTGCGTATTATCGCCAAGATTCCATCGCCAACTTCTAGTGGGCTTCGTACTTGCAATTACAGGATGAACCCACTCTCTACTTTCAACGTTGAGGATTATAAGATCCCGATGTTCTTGCCACTTCTAACTGCTACAACTATGGCGGTTCTGTAACTACACAGCTATTCCGTCCTAAACTTCTTGCTGTTGGTGCTTCTTCCGCATGGTCGCGCCGTTCGTCCCCATCAGATCGGCTCACCACTTGCTTTACCAAGTGGCTTAAATCCTCTCCGCCTCATTCCGCTCCGCCTCTATAATTGCTAAAGTTTTTTGCTTCTCTTGTACATAAACACTCTCCGCCCTGCGCTTTCGATACATAGCTTTATAATTGCCGGAGGCTCGGACGACAGTGATTGCAGGCTTTTCGTGATAACATCGTTTTTGGCCCAACAAGCGAATTGTTTTATTTATGCCTTCATTATACATGCTTTAATTTATTCACCGTTAAATAGGTCCAACTTAATAAGAAGTAAAAGCATCAAAATCTGCATTGTAAGATTGTCTTATAAAAATGCCAAGGCAATTTCGAATATCTTGGCGGGGAAAATTGGTAAATATTTTTTTCTTTTTCAATATTTTAGGAGACATTTTTTCGAGAATAATTAATAATGTAATATCGAATTTAATAATAATTGTACGCCTGGAGAACAATGCCATTGTTCAGTTTTGAGTCCCGTTTACTATACGAATCTGAGAATGGTTGCTACACTTTTCTCCCGGTGCAAGACTATGCAAAGTTTTTCACAAAAAATTTTCTGATCGATTTAACTGGTGAAAAGCGAGTTCCTTAATGGGAATATAAATTGAATTGGGATACAGCGAAGAAAGGCGAGTGTCAGGTAGAAGCTGATTTACAAGTTTGAGTGAAAAGAATGAATTCTCGGTCGTTACCACCGGTAACCATCGAGTATCGAGCGTCTCGAATCGATCGCTGTAAAAGGGAGAAGATAGCGAGGGGCGAGGGGAAGCGGGGGCGGGCGAGGGAGGGGGTCTATAACGCGAGTTTAACGACGTTGGGTAAGAGTCGGACTACTATACGCGTTGTACCACTAACGGCGTTTATATGCCTAGAAAGAAAAGTCGCGAGTAACAGGATCGTTTGTTTCGCCGTTCTTTCGTCCTGACTTTACGATGGCGATAAAGGGTGCAAAAAGAAATTTGCCTCATTATGCCCGGGCAAAGTCAACCCCCGTGCCCGGTGCTGTCCGATGGTGGAACGGGGTGAGGGGGTGAGGGTGTTATTGTCAGGCTCGCCATTTCGATCCTGAGTCGCTACGTCGACGCCACAAACACGAGGATATTCACCTGAGGTTCTCACGCGATGCGATGGAAACCACAACGACGACGCCCAACCGTAACGACTTTGAATCGGTCCCGTTATATACACACACACACACACCATAGTAACATACTTGGCACTACTAAATCGGTTGATGTATAACTTCGGTACTAAGCCAGCCGGTCTTTGAGCTTGTGATTGATTCGGACCTCGCGTGCTTCCACTTACCGAGCGAATTATGGGAAAAGCTCTCGCTGATCGTTACCCTCCCCGTCCTCTTCTGTTCCGCCGGTGCGTTCGTTTTATATCACTCCCTCGCGAAGACTCGGCAATACCCTCGCGAAAATGGATCAGTCATGAATCTTTCGATGGGTTACGGTGAATTAACCGGCGGGTGATAAACCATCAAATCTAGGACATAAATAAGAGATCGTGTGGTGGAAAATTTTTGTGATGCCAATAAATACTCGGTTGACGAGCATAGGATTATTTTGTTATTAATTATTTCTATCATGGGGAGGGGCATGCATATTTTTAGATAGCTACTGGATTTGATATTACAAACCTATGAGCTTGGATTTAATATTTGTTCAATATTTTTTTTATCACGAGAGAAAAATTTTGCCTTTGAGGTAATAAGAAATAAAACCAAAAGGCCATAGAATTTCAATATCAACCCCAGCAAATGTCTTAAAATCTACAAAAAAAGCTCTCCCCTTCCCCAATAGAATAAACCAATTACGAAATAATCCTATGAACATTAACGAAGTGTTTATCACCATCTCAACAATTTCTTCCAACATTCTATCTTATTACTGTTAAATATAATTGTAGCGACTGTCTGGAGTCGCAATATTGATAATGCGATATCAATAAATTTCTGCTTATTTAACTGGAAAAAAAAAAGTTTTCACTAATATAGAAAGAACGTATGTCCGAAAATAATTTTCTTGAAAATGTCCACATTTATAAATCCGCTTCAAAGTAAAATAAAATTGAATAGAATAAAATAAAAATAAGTAAAATATGATACGATGAAATAAAATAGAACGATACAAAATAAAATATGAAACAACGAAACGAAATAAAATAAAATAAAATAAAATAAAATAAAATGAAAAAAAGATTCTACCATTCCAAGGGTTCATAATGCTTTACAATAAAAGGTAAGCACTCTGCCATTTATTTGAGAATAACTTGCGCAAGATTTTTCTAGAAATAGCAGGGCTCCTCGGTGCGCGGCTCGATTCACGTTTTTGTGAAAAGCTTGGATGGAGAATTGCTGCTGGCGATAACATATATAGGTACAGAGTTAGCGTGATGCCAGGCACTAAGATATCCCTGTAGGGCTTTATACGGTTATCCCGTCGAGCGACGAGTCTCCGTGCGCTCACCCCCAGTGCCAGTCCGGATCTCCACAGTCCGGACGCCGACGATCGTTCCTGAAAATAAATTAACATTTCCTGGGTTGGGATTTATGGTTCCGTTTGCCGTTCGCTGCTATTCCATTTTAACATCCGTGCGTTGGTCTAGCAAGGTATCAGCAGGAGATGGTTTCGTCGTCTTTGCACCGAGCGACAAGACACCGAAGAAAATGGCGCCGTGAGTTCGAATAAGAATAAAACGAAGATAAAGGAGAGAGAGAGAAGAAAAAAAAATGAAAGAGCAATCGACGAAGATAGAAAGAAACTGGAGAGCAAAACTCGCCAGCGACATTGTAGATATTGGACTATGTCTATATGTACTTTTCCAGTTGGCGAGACTCGCCGTCTGTGGGAATAACTGCCTGTTGGAAATATACAGTCCAATGTGTTTTGTGGTGCCAAGCAGAATTTTATTTACGCTTTATATCATTTTTTATTTATTTTATATTCTGGGAGCGATGGTCAGAAAACATGTTAATACAACATTTTACGATTCCATGCGACCGGTTTCTCAGGATAACACGCTGTTGATGGACAATCGAATGTTTGGACCTGTAATAATTCAAAAATGGGAATATACAGTCCAATGTGTTTTGTGGTGCCAAGCAGAATTTTATTTACGCTTCATACAGTTTTTTATTTATTTTATATTTTGTGAGCGATGGTCAGAAAATATATTAATAGAACATTTTATGATTCTATGAGACCGTTTTCTCAGGATAACACATTGTTGATGGACAATCGAATGTTTGGACCTGTAATAATGCAAAAATGGAATAGGTTAGTAATAGTTGATCTTATGGGGAATTTTTTAAAAGGTTGGAAATTGTTTTAACCGTATGGGAAAAATGTACCTCTTCGTTATTTCTGGTTATAACACATTTTGATTGTGTTCCATTGTCGGCGCATGTGCACATGCACATGAAAGTGCCATCAGCTGAAGATATGTCCATTTTGAATGATTCCCCAGGTGGACATGTCTGGGCTACAAATAATCAAGGAAATTTTTTTTTTTTTCAACTTGAATCCATTTTTCATAATCTGAACTAATAAGACTGAACAAAAGATTTAATTGTATCACTAATCGGTCTATAATTTACAGCTCGGAAAAATAGTTCACACACAATTTACTAAAAATTGTAATTTAATTACTATCATAATGATCACTTACCGGAAATTGTGGTCACAGCCAAGAATAAAAAAGCAAAAATAATGAAACTCGTTCTCATTTTGATGAAAATTGATTAAGAATCTTCTACACTTGGGAATAATACCAGTCTTAATAATTAGACTATTCTGAGAGATCAGTACGTGCTTTACTCTTTGAACAGCGAAGCAGTAATGTCGAATATAACGTTTGCTGTTATTCTTCGAGGTCATTATTGACATACGATATTTCCACTTCACACAAATGATAGCACACATTTTTAAATAATTTATGCAAGGCTTTAAGATACATACAAAATTTTGGGGTATTATTTTTCTCAAAGCCTTACGTCATCTTTGTAATAGGAATATTGATTTTGTGTCTCATATTACATTTGCTAATTTTATAAGTTCACGCGAATGACTTGATACAGGTGCACAGACAGAATCGCTTATCTATCTCATTACTTATGCTCCAAATATTTATTTTCTGCTGTAGTCAAGATTTCACTTCTCTTTCGTTTTTCCTCTCGATAAATCATTTTTTTTGCGTTATAGAATTCTTGAATTTTCAGATAATTCTATTGCTAATTCAAAATATGACGTATTTAAACATTCATAAAAATTCATATTGACATGAAAAAAAAAAAAAAAAAAAAAATCCACAGAGACGTAATTTTGAAAAATGTCGGAGAATTCATTTATTCAATTATTTTATCCCCCATCGACTTTATAATTCCTATAGTCCAATAAATATGTAAATGAAAAAAAAGCTTACTTTAAAAGTGTCTCGCTGTCTGTGCACTTTTTTTTTTATCAATGAGATCGATAAAAAGAGAGGAAGAGCAGAAAGATAATGTGAGAGTGAATTAAATTCCCATGGTAAATCCTATAAGTGAAAAAAACACCTTCTATAAAAATCAAACCACCAGCAAATGTCGTTACATTTCGTGTTTGACATAACATATCGAAAAATTGGTTAACATCATAGTATCCATTTTTTCGAAAATACTTTCCTTACCCATTTTGTAATTCCCATAGCCCAACAAAGATGTAAGAGAAACGATAAGCATTTTTTGAAAATCGTCTCGCTGTATGTACACATTGATTCGCCTTGGAAATCGATAAAAAGAGAGAAAGAGTAGAGAGTGTGCAGTACGTGAGTGAGTGTTAGCATTGGTAGACGACGGGGTAGGTCGGGGCTTAAGAGTTGGGCGAGGGTGGAAGAAGAGAGCTTATGAAGCCAAAAGGTTTTTCTTATACCTTCGGCGAGACGTCGAGACGCCGCCCGAGTCTCAACTTACATCCGCAACATTACCGAGCGCGGTATTGCGCGCCCTCCGCGATACGACGGATTAACGCAAATCAAATTTCCATCTTGAAACGAGAGGGAGAGGATGAAACGTCGTCGGAGGGGAATGAAGAGCGGAAAAACGAAAAGACGCCTTGTCAGCATAGTACCAACTGAATCTCGATGTCGAGACTTTGCCTTTTGCTTTATTTTTCATGTCGAGGCACTTCTCTTTAATAAGGGAGTTATCAGGTATCATGGTCGACGGTACAGCGAGAGAAAAAGTTTGTTGAATCCCGGAAATCTTCGCCAATGAAATGAAATACTCGAGTTGCAATGCTGCCTTTGGTTTGAATGTCTCACACTCCATAAAAACGTCGTGACATTGAATCGGCAAAATATTTCGTTAAACCGATTAACCGTTTTTCATTAATTTCAGAGAAATGTGAATAAAGTGTAAAAGGTGTAGAAAGGTTATTTAAGTCAATTTGCATCGGTTATTACAATCAATATCGTTATCTGGCTGTGCGTGATTGAAGGTTTTTTACTTTCTGACGAGACTTGCTAACCCTCGGCAAAGTGGGTTCCACCACATATAACGTTCCTTTGAATCAAGAAAAGCGTTTTGTTGAATCAAGGAAAGCGTTTCGTTGAATCAAGGAAAGCGTTTTTTTGAATCAAGGAAACTGTTTTGTTGAATCAAGGAAACGATTTCTTCATTACATGCTCATTAAGTAAGTCTTTCATTACGCTTTGAAATTCAAATGGAACATCAAACATTGAAAATACAAAATTTTTTCATTGTAATCGATGAAAAAAAAAACCAAAAAATCAATCCACCTATTTCGTGAGAGTCTATGAAATCTTTTCTTCTGTTGTATCCTAGAGCAATTGTTTTCATGCAAAGCGCTAAGGGAGGCGAGCGTATACAGATCTCTGATATGTTACCGGCACAAGTTGCGTCCCCGCTATCGCTACGAAATAATTCGAGGGAGGGGGCAGTAGTTCTCGGGTGAGGGATTTTGATAGATCAAAATAACAACAATGAATCGTTCTCGGTGATCACTTGAAATAGTCAGTCTTCCTGCGGACACCGACGAGGTGCCTCGAGTTCGGTGAGCGCTCCCGTGTTTACAGTTTTTCTGCCGCTCGCGCGCGCGGCTTCGCGTAGTTCCCGTGCTCCGGCAAAACGCCGTGTAGTGAATATGTTGTGTTACCGTAGTGCGAGTTTTATTCCACGTTTTATTCAATAAAACTTGAGGTTTCGGTGGTTTTCCGGTGCAGTGGAGGTACTGGACGTGGTGCCATAGTTCTCGTGATCCCTCGATCTCCCTCCATGGGATGGATTGACTGCAGGCAACTCCGGTGAGTCATTCCCGTGACATTAATTATTTATTTCCGTATTTTGCCATGTTTTCGCGGAGTGACTGAAGCACAGCGGGCTTCGTTAGTTCTCGCGCATTTTCGAATGCGAATTTGTTATCGTTGCTCGCGTTCGCTTTTTGTCCGTGAGACATTAGTTTTTGGTTAACTATTTGATCACGAATTTTTGGCTATTTATTGCGCCCTACCGCGACCCTCTCTACTAAACCTAGCAGACCGAGCGGCCGTGCATTTCCGTAGCCTTTCGCTCCTGCGAGGGCATCCAGTTGCGTTCGTTAATTTCACGCGACCCCAAAAATTAACTTAAAAAATCAATTCAATGTCACGGATTGAGCCGCCCACTCGATCCCTCGGACATACCGGTTCGTTAATACCGGTGGAACAAAAATTAACTGGCGCCCACCGGGTTTGCGGATGCGCGAGCGAGGGCGGATAATCGGTCAATCGGTCAAAATAATCGGTCTGTCACCGGAAAAATACGTCACAAATTTTAAAGATCCGTCGAAAATAAACCTAATTACCATAATTATTATCTAAAAATTATGGAAATAATATAATTATTATCTAAAAATTATGGAAAATATAAACAAAGAGTAGAATTTCATTAGTACCCCATATTTTATCAATAAAAACGCATTTTCATTCAGAATGAAATAATGGAATTTTTGAAAGTATAAAAAATGTAGTTTTTCACTCAATTGTCAGCGCAAATTGATCGTGAATAGTTCGTTACTATTGGACGTAGTAGCGGCAATAAATTACTATATCGCAATTAATATTGTAATAAATTGAAATCTCAGTTGTCACAATCAATCCTTCGTTTCCATGTAACAATGGAAAATTTCACGTGAATCTGTGAAAAGTGTCATGAACTAAAAAAATCGATAACCAGCTTATCAAATATTTTTATACATCTCGCGGGAAAGGGTGTCGACGAGCTTTAGCGTTATCCGTAAAGACAATACGATTGTTCAAGAATGGGAGAAAATCGTGGACTTTTTGACTCGTCTCTAGTGGACTTTTCTGTTATTGTAAGACAAAGCGAGTCTATAATCAATAAAAGTCCGAAGGAAAAGACGCTCTCGCGACGAGATATTTCGAAAAGCTTTTGTCGTAAGCTCTGGTAGAAAGGAAATCGAGATCCGTAAGAAAAGCAGCGGCGCTGAGAGAAGATCGCGCGCGAATATCGTCAGACAAGCAAAGGAAGAGCTCGAATATACACACGCGAAGGAACGTCGAGTTTCCTCTCAGGCGCTTTCCGGTCCACTTTGTTGTCGAGTCTGGAACTTGCACATCGCCGAGGAATTCACTCGTCCCGAGAACAACCGAAAGATAGCGCAGAGAGTCTTGCCTCTCTCAAGCTTTCGGACTTCTCTCGGTAATAATATCCCAGTTTCCTATCTTCGGAAGCGAAGGAGGCACGATATTCTATACGTACTGCAATATGCTTTTGTTTCATCGGCGCGACGACGATAAAGACTTGCCTGCGACCAGCCGTTACCACAGATAACCGGAAATAAACGTAGATATGAATTGGATCCGGCGCGCAGTGCCACTTTAAAGCGATGGGATATGGTATACAATATTTGCAATATAAACTGAGAGAGAAACATATCGTAAATCCCAGTCATTTCGGGTGTTAAACAAAGTATAAAAAAGCTTACGATATTCTACGTTAAAAGCGACCACAATACACTTAAATACACGATAATCTCGAATCTGCATATAACAAAATAGAATATATAAACCTTCTATAACATTAATGTTGAGGGTTTGACAAAAAATGTATTGTCACTGTAATGGTATGTTGCAATGAATAATCCGCGGGTCTCCGTGCAAATGCAATACAGCATTGCATTAGAAAGAGTTTACTCTTTCTCTGCCACTTTAAAGCGATGGGATATGGTATACAATATTTGCAATATAAACTGAGAGAGAAACATATCGTAAATCCCAGTCATTTCGGGTGTTAAACAAAGTATAGAAAAGCTTACGATATTCTTCGTTAAAAGCGACCACAATATACTTAAATACACGATAATCTCGAATCTGCATATAACAAAATAGAATATATAAACCTTCTATAACATTAATGTTGAGGGTTTGACAAAAAATGTATTGTCACTGTAATGGTATGTTGCAATGAATAATCCGTGGGTCTCCGTGCAAATGCAATACAGCATTGCATCAGAAAGAGTTTACTCTTTCTCTACCACTCTCTACCACTTTAAAGCGCGATGGGATATGGTATACAATATTTGCAATATAAACTGAGAGAGAAACATATCGTAAATCCCAGTCATTTCGGGTGTTAAACAAACTATAGAAAAGCTTACGATATTCTACGTTAAAAGCGACCACAATACACTTAAATACACGATAATCTCGAATCTGCATATAATAAAATAGAATATATAAACCTTCTATAACATTAATGTTGAGGGTTTGACAAAAAATGTATTGTCACTGTAATGGTATATTGCAATGAATAATCCGTGGTTCTCCGTGCGAATGCAATACAGCATTGTATTAGAAAGAGCAGCTTGCGGACAACACTCTTAAGAGTGTCTCGAGCAACGGAATGGGAAAGAACAAGGAGGAAACAGTAATAGCTAATATTACACCCAGAGTCCTCGGCTTGTTTAAGTAACGCGGCGATCCTTTCTCGAAAAAATAATTCTTTTATTGTTTTACAATTGTTTTTTAATGCGAATACAATTGAAGGCTACAAAGCCTAGCTATCGATTGGCTATAAAATTGTAGCTTTGCATCCCAATACTCTTATCAGCCAAAAGTATTGCAAATCAACTTGTCTTTTGGATGGCGAGCTTTTGGAGACCTCTTAAGTAGCTGGATACAACAGAGATGCCGCACAATTGCGCTTATCGAGAGTTTCCGGCGCTTAGAGCAAATCGATATCGAGGTATTATCCATACAGGTGTTGTACAACTACGCAGACAGACGTAGAGTGCAATCGCGATGGGATATCGTGGGTGGCTGAGTCTCGCTGTTATCGCGCGGCTCGCCGATCGACGTTTCCGCTTTTGCACGTTATTTATCCGGCATCTAGACGTGACAATCGATAATCCTGCGAGACGCTTTGACCGGGCACCCAGCAGAGGCTCCGTTCGATTTCGGAACGCTACGTCGAGCTTTTGATTGTACGTGTTTGTTGGACGTGTACATTACCGCACCAACACGATGATGGGCGACGACGGTGCATAAACGCGATGATTGCTGGAGCATTCGATCGGGAGGGCCTTCGACGTCGTGAAATTTTTATGCCAAATGGACAATCGATAGTCCGACTCGTGCCTGGTGCACTTTGCTCCTCTCCCTTGCAAAATCGATTGAGCTTCTCTTCGGCAGAACAACCAAGACGTGCTCACTCGTTCTGACAGATTTTACTCGATCGTAAACGGCGTTTCACTGAAACATTGAGAACGCCCTGCACAAAAATGGAAAAGGTCTTGCAATGTACTTGAAAATGTACATAAAATATATTTTACCGGAACTTTTTACGTCCGAGGATTGTTTTACGTCCACATGGAAAAAAAATTTCTACCTTAAACTTCATGGACAAGTACGGGAAATTTTCATGCATAAACATATAATTGCACAAAAAATTACCTAAAAATGTACGTGAAATACATTTTATAGTAATTTTTTTGAAAAAATATTCAATTCTGGAAAATAAATTATACGACAAGTTTCGATAAATGAATGTATCTTTTGAATTTTGCAGACTTCGATGCAGTGATTCGATGAGAATTCGTGTTTACTTATGAGTGAAATTATTGTGAATTTCGTTACGTATTATAATTGTCGTAATGATTCATTTTACGATGCAATTTCGTTAGACGGAAGCGAGGATTAATAATTTCTCTGCTGGAAACACTATGAGCTCTGTGAATATCTCTCATTAGCGACGTCATAATTACTAGAAAAGAGCTTCCCGCTCAAACGCTAAGTGTCTCCGAGACCCGGATATGCATCCTGAAGAGACGCTCCCGTCATCACGAGAATTTAACTATCGCGTACGAATTCGCCAACAATTCTGGCACACAACCACACTGGAATTTGCACCGAATTGTTTTTCCGAGGAAATTCGTTCACTGAATGCCCGGAGGACACAATTGAGTATGCACAGTCGTGTGTCGCTGGAGCCTGAAGATTACTCAATTAATTTTGGTATCTTTTGTTCAAGGCAAACCGAAATTTCTCCGAGACAGAGATATTTATCATAACACTCAACATTTCCCATTGCTTCTTACCGGTAAAAACAAAAAAATATCTGTCAAATAATTTCCGAAAATTTCTTCCCAAATAGATATTTCATATATAATTGTTTAAAACATTGGTTCACAAAAATTTGTACATCAGACGTACATTTGTACATTTGTACGCTAGATCAAACTTTACAAGACAGCTTATTGTTTTGTATTGTGGAATTCCATAAAAACGAAGGCATCAATCGATTTTTTAATTAAATTCGTACCAAGTAAAAATTAATTGGTACTCTACAAAGCGTTAAAATATGATTGGCTTACGAATTATGGTATTATCAATTTTTGGTCATACATACATCCAGAAATTTTCTGCAGATCAATTTGCCGACGTTTTAGTGCATTTTCCATAACACGAAAATCTTGAAAAGCCTGTAAAGTAGAGTGTTGCAAATGGTTTGTTCGGAATTTTTCGCTTCTCACAAAGCTACCTCTATGAGGAAGAATTTTCATCGCTTTTGGCTTCCTCATGGAGGGAGCTTTGCAAAAGCTTAAAAATAATGAGAAAGCAATTTGCAAGCTTCTACCTCACAGGCTTGTTTATTCTTGGAAAACATTTTTCTAAAAATTCAAAGTCTCATACACCCTTTACCCCTCTACTGATTTCTGCAACATTTTTACTGAAACATGATTTGATGATAGTTCATTTATCTACAAAATTTCAGCGCAATATATTTTTATTTGCCAAAGTTATAGCGTGAAAACTTGTTCAGAAAATTTTCAAAATCCTGTAAAATTTGTATTTTCCAACCGATTCAATTCAACTACAATCCCAAACGTTGTTGTATGACTGCCCAATTGCGTGCCTAATTTGACGAATGTACATCTAAAATTACGACAGTTATCGTGCTTACAAGAAAATCTGCAAACACACACACACATACAAATATACATTTTTTCTAAACCACTTTTTTTCGACCATTCTGAGTGTCCTCACAAGAAAATCTAAAAAAAAAAATTCACGAAAACAAAATTTCCTCTAAAAGGAAGCTAAACACTTTTCCCAAGACGAATAAGCCAAAAAAGATTATACATTTAAAATGTTCCAGTGGCAATTTTCCTTCCACTCTACTGAAAATCTACAAAATCGTTAGCCCTTCCATTTATCACCAAAAACCCATGGAAGTTCAATTCCCGAAAGCCTAAAATGCTAGTATAAAAATGTAAATTATGTGCGGCGGGAATTCCTTTGATGATTAGATAATTAATATTCAGGTCGTTGAGCCCAGAGCGGTAGGTTCGTGAAGGCTCGTAACGAATCGCCTTCCTCTTTGTACGAGCGTCTAGTATTATCCCCGTCTTCACGTCTGGGAATTCTAATAAAGAGTCGTGCTTGGAACTCGGTTTATTTCAATTGCACAGAGGGTTTACACGAGGGCGTATTCTTTGCTTCATATTGCTAGCCTCAGAGGCGTTTTACGTACAGCTATACACGTTAACGCAAAGAGCATTGTATGGATATGTGTTTGTGTGTTACGCGGTGACTGTGCGGATGTTGAAGAATTTCTGGACGCTGGATTACGTATATATAAAGCGGAGACTCGAGGGTGGAGTAATATTCGAGTCAGCAGCGTGTGTGAAAAGGGGAGGGATGAGCGTCAGAACGTCGTTTCATAAGGATATAACGACAAAGCGTTGCAACGCCTGTGGACTAGAGTATGTCGGTGTCTCCAGTCTTTATTCTTCGCGTAGGCGAGCGCGACAACAACATCCGTGGGGTGAGATTTATGAGTGATAGAGGTTGCGCAACGTCAAAGCATTTTTTCATCTTCTCGCTTTTACGCTTTCGCTTATGATCCCTAAGCTCTTGACGCTTTAAAAAAAACCGTGCATCATTCTAACGATACGTCTTTCGAAAAATTAGCACCTGTGATGATAATTATTGCTATTATTAATATTTTGTTCCTTACAGTTAATTAGGTACGTGTCGGTTGCCTACATTTTATGAACCTTCAATTTCACGTCTTTTTCGATTCCCAGTTTGACAATATTTTCCTGACACTGGAGAAATATTTTTCCGAATACATTTATTTGTTTCGAACAGGCAAATCGGAAATTTTGTTTAAGACTGAGTTAAATTGGCGTGTCTCGAAGAAAATGCATAATTATTCAATCCACAAAAGAGAAATTGTTTCATGAACTCCATTGCAAGAAAGAGTCACTTATAAATTTTTTAAATTTTTGTCGCTTGGCCGTCGGCATTTTTCTTGATCGAGGTCAAGGATTTTACCTTGATAAAATATTTAGTTTAATATTTATCGTTTTCTCGATTCCCTTAAGGGCTTCTGTTCTCTGAATTTTCTTTTTTTTTTTTTTTTTCACTTTGGGGACAACAACCTTCGTCAGAGTTTGAACGTGAAGTAATCACCGAGAACACGAAAATAAAAGTCGTTGAATTCGATGGATGTAGGTATCTCGAATTTTCTCTCGTTCTTTCCTCTGCCCGTGAGGATAAGGGCTGCGCTTGAAGGGACTCGTGCTTGATAGACGCTGTATACAGGAACTACATTTTCACCGTAGGGATTTCTTCATCGGGCTCACTCCGTCCTTCACGGTCGTACAACCGAAGCCAGCATTGCGAGTAGGATAGTGTCTAAGACAAGGCTTCATCTGAAGCGCACTCCGCGCTGCACGTAGGTCCCGAAGGGCTTCTGCCCTTCTTCACATCGCTTTTACCTAGCTCCGCAAAAGGTTGACGTGAAAGCTTTCGCTCGGAGAATCTTCAGGTAGGATTTCGAGAATCTATCTTTCGTACACTGCAAACGATTTTCAAGAAAGCCGTACACAGCAAAAATTATTCAAAGTTTTGTACATCTTAAAAAAAATTTTTTTTACTCCAAACATCTAAAGAAAAATTATGTTAGAGTTCGAAAAAAAATATTGCCTAATTTCTAATTCGACAAAAATTAGAGAAGTCATTTTTTTGGATAGAAAATAACCAAATTCTGAAAGAAAAAAAAAAAACAAAAATTTTCTCTAATATTAACAAATAGATTATTTGGTAGTTTGCGAGTATAGATTTGTTGTTGGAATTATGGAAAATTTAATTTATTTATTATGCGCATCTAATCTTATTTGAATGCATTTTTTTTATGCGAGACTTTTTATTTCTTATCCCGCAAACATTTTTAATTACACACGGTGGAAGTGAAATGCATTTGCAGTTGTACGTGAAGCTTTTTTTAGTGAGGCATCCGATGAACCCACAAGAGCCCCAACAGCTTCGTTATCTCCCGAAGGAAATACCGCTGCGTGCTTTACTGTAAAACAAAATAAAGCTGCAACGGAAAGAAAAAGAAAAAAAAAACAGGCGAAAAAAGCAACAAAAATTGCGCAAGAGGAAGGAATTTTCGAAAGAGCGGTAACGAGGCCCCAGACTCATGTCGCATCCTCTTCCACTGAACCGCTTATACCCTTCCTGCTCAGCTTTACCGATATACTCAAGTGGAGAATGGAGCGGAGCTATTCACAATTCGGGATAAGGATTCCGAGCAGTTGAAAGAGATATTTCCGTTGATGAAGAGGAAAAACGGTATCCCGAATAAGTGCACGGCTGGTGACGCACGTGACTCACTTGACACTTTGCGTCACTATCCTCAGCGAAAAAAATAATTTTCCGAAATCACTACGGCTTTATAAAAAAACTTAAAAAAATGTTTCGATCAATCTTTAAAATGTAACTTTACCATGTTTTAAAAGTGGCGAGTTTACAAATTTACAATTTAAATGCAACGAAAAACGGTAGAAAAATTTGAATACATTTACCAATTCTTAAAGAGGTTTTAATAAAAAAACAATCTCTAAAAATGACAGAAACATAACACGAAATGAAAACCAGACAAAAACGAAAATGAAATTAGAAAAGTACTTTTATAATTTGTCTTGTAAAATTCAAAAAAGGCCAACAGGTTTTTTCGAAATGTTCGATTTTATGTAATCAATCTCTTCGCTATTGAAATTAGATGGAGTGAAAATCGATGTCAAACAGACTTGCTTATATAGTTTGAAATGTAATATCAGGATCCCAGCGACGGAGGCGCGAAAACTCACGTTTTATATTGGCCCTAATACGGACCAGATGCTATAAATAACTCGTGCAGTACCGTTGGTCCCACCAGCGCGTTCGCGAGGCTTTTCACCCTCCGGCTAGCACGAAGCGAGCTGGGATAGGGGTAGCTAGAGTAACACGAAGAATGGGAGAGAGTGGAGAACGCGAGGATCAGCTAGAGAGGGCGACGGAAGCCATCCTGTCAAACGCACACGTAATGGGAGTGCACCACCTCGTTCACACGGTCTCTCATACTTTCAGTCTGACGAGCATACGTGTAATACTGCAGGTGCTGTGCTGCTGGTGAACCTATAATCTGGACTACACACGAGGCATTCTCCGTCAGCCAGTGTGTCTTTTGAAAACATTTTTGACCTCCTAAAATATGTATAAAACACTCCATTTCGCTGTAGCTTCTAAACAGGTCACATTAAGTCTAAATGTCAGGAACTTCTCATCGTTATCCTGACAAACTGGTCCAGTATCAGAGAAATCAATTTTATTTTTGGGCTCAGTGTCAATTCAAACCCCTTAATGGGTGTTCGAATAAGCTGTCGTTTTGAAGGAGAATGCCTCGTATATCAGGGTTACATAGGACTTCGGTGAAAGGGCTTAAGGGGGAAAGAGTCGAGTAATAGTGACGAAGAGAAAGAGAGTTTTTATCATTAACTCCCACCATAAACCCTCGAGACACATACAGTTGGTCCGTAAAAACTGATACAAACATTCGTGAACTACGGGAAAAAGGGTTGGTACCAACAAAAAGAAGCGAAAAGAGAAAAAGTAAGTCTATGATGAGAGTAGAGTGAACGAAGTGCAGCGTCGGGCTAGGACAATGCGTACTCGTGGGCTGAAGTACACAAGGGGGAATTCTCAACACCCAAACCTACATCCCTCAGATTCATTGTCTCGAATTGTTCAGAGTTGTTAAAAGGTCGCAACTTGTGCGTTAAGGGCCTCGCGGTGATTTCTTGTTTCTTTTTATTTTCGCATCACCGACGCAACTTTATTGTCGATATTTGCAAATGTGGATAAAATCAAGTGCTGCCTATTTTATGATGCCACGCGCGTAAAATATCACAACTAAAAATTATAAATAATTCAGTGTCAGTAAAAATGTCCCTGCTAAAAATATTAAAGGTTAAATTACTACACTTGTGAAATTGTTAAGTTTCATATAAAAATAAAGCTAGTGCAAAATTAATTTAAAAAAAAACATCAACCCCTGATTGTCCGGTATAATATACCGTAATATAAAGTCCAAGTCACTGTACAATTGTATTGCGTCGTTTTGTATATCCGTGAAAGGTTAGATGGTTGTGAATTGTCAACTTCGACAATCCTTATTGCCGTTTTTATTCTCATTTGTAATAATTAGTCATTAGCTATATCCAAAAACGTCACGGGCCAAACATCCAACCATCAGCACACAAAATTCTCGACTCGATGCGCACGATACCGGTTGCCGCGATTTCTGATAAAAATGACCAGACTTCCAGAAATAAATTATTCAGGAAAAACTGTTCCACCATCTGGCTAAAATTATCACAGCTAAATTTACCACAAGTCCCAGTAGAAGTTATTGAGTTTATTACGATAAAGTGATCGCTACAGTGGAGTGGTAGTCAACCGGAACTAGGTTTTTCCGATAGTTTCCACCGGATATATATTGCAGTTTTTACTAATAGATCCTTCATTTCGTGTATCACATAATTGACCGCGGTTCCTCAAAATAATTACCCGTAATTACCCGAATCGTCGGAATATGGCGGTCAACGAACAGGTTTATAAAATTCGTGAAAAACCCAATAATCTAATTCTTTTCCCGATTTCCATGCTATTACTTTTCATTGGTTCGCAAAATTGCAAAAATCGCAAAATGGTTTCGCAAAATTCTATCAATTTTCAGTAATAGTTGATGAAGTATCCAACAACCCTTCAGTTTTGGTAAATCAGACGTCTTATTAACAGAAAATAAGATATAAACCTTAGTGATATGGTTTATCTCGTGATCCCCTGCGTTTGAAAATTTGGCCTTTGGAAAAATTAGCACCTGTTAAAAGTAAAGTGCACTTTTCGATCGAGATACGAATCAAGGGGCAAGGGTTGTGAGTGAGTAAGAATTATCGCAGGGTGATTCGGGCAGTTTTTTTAAATTTCAGCGTTGCACGACACAATTTTTCTTTGTTACATGGATTACAAGGGGTGAGTTGTAAGTACATTAAAGGGGTGAAACCCTACAGAGGGGAGCCGGGTGCACTTAACCTCTCGTATCGCAGTTGCTGACCGGAGCCTCGCGGCCGCTGGGTCGTCGATGCTGAGGTCACCACCGCTTCTTCGAATATCCAAAGACGGAAATACCGCGTGATTGGTTTCTCTCCAAAGTCATTGAGAATCCCGAGGAGCATAATTTATGAAGATTATAAAGCAGGAAATAATGGGGTGAGTCTGCGGAGGGATCCCGCGCATAACTTGTTTAAACTGACTAAAAGTTACCTTTTTGCGGAGAAGCTGAGCTTGCGGAAATACGACTAAGAAAAATTGCCCAACGTATTTTCCCTCTTTTTCCAATCTCATTAATGCGGTATATGATCGCTGATTCATTAGTCGTCAAAATACGTTGCACTTTTTCTTGCGGTTTATAACCATGAACAATATAACATATTAAGAATAATATACTAATGATTGAACAAAAAATTATATTCCAATGGTTTTCGATTTTCATAGTGAATCATTTTTCACTCCTTATTAATGTGGAGAGGAACCGGAAGAATCGCATTTTAGGCGTTCTAGAATTAATGTAATCGAACGAATTTTTATCAGAGGACACTAAAAATATTGACTTTCCTAAAGAATAACTCGTAGAATAAATAAAATCAATTAACAACGAACGTTAAAATTGATCGGCTGCTGTGCACTGCAAAAAAGTAATGATTTTATGCATAAAATGATGAAGAAATAAGTACTCCGAAAATGTCTGATAATTTCAAAGTAAATCATAGCATTCCTTAAATTATAATATTGGGATTGTAAATAATACATAAAATGTCACATTTACATGGAATTTCATTATTTTATTTTATTTATTAATTTTTTTATAGAACAGTACCTCAACGCAAAATTTGAATCAATCTCTCCCGTCTGAATCTCTCCATTTTTATGTTAAATATTTCGAAAAAAACTATATGAACTCAGAAAAGAGGTGTGCAGGTGAGGGTTGCAGGTCAGTTATGAGAAAATATAAACGTCACCAAAGATGTCATCCAGGATGAAACGCTCAGTCCCCAGTTGCTTATTTTATTTATCGCCGACATTGAATCGATTATGCGCGAGAAAAAGGAATCAAAAGGGGCGAAATATTGATGAACATAACGACGTGCTTATGCTACTTTATTCCGATAATCTGATAGTATTGGCGCACTCAAGCGTTGATCTAATCAAGAGATTTTGTGCTCTAAAGGAGTACTTCCTGTTGAACGGCCTGACGATAAATAGTTCAAAAACAAAAGACACGAAGTTTCGTTTTATTGGAAAGACGGATACCCATAACTTTCAATTTAACCGGGAAAATCTAGGGATCGTAATGATTATAAATACAGCATAGTAAGGAATAAAAGAAATCGTAAGTTAGAACGTCAGTACGACTTCCATTCTTGGGAAGTAATTTGTCAGTGGAACAGCTTGCTTCCACGATGCCACATGGCGCTGTCATATGCGCCAAACATGTACCGAGATCGCTGAATTTACGGACCTGTACCCAGGACATCCTAAGCTGTACCAGCCCAGAGGTACAGCGTTCATATTTGCTCGCCCAGTTCTCATCCTGTGGCTTTATTGGCCATTTTCACCCATCCCATATTCGCCAATCGCACCGACCTGACGTATGACGCTTCGCAATGCCAGTCTGGCGACGAACTTCAACAGGTAGCTTTGAAAGTGCAATGAATTTACCATAACTTCCCTCGCTCGTTCGGTCTCTGTTGAGGCACGCAAAATATGAGGTTCCCTGGCACCTCGAGAGTTGAAAAGGTGGTCCGTGATCCTCCGCTTGGTGCTCCGATGCTTATACGTTTGTGAAACTCGTCGGAATGAGGTTCGGAGCGAACACCAAAATGGAGAACCCGTAATCCTGACAAGTTGACACTTCCCATCATAGAAAACGGATTTCAGAAGCTCAGACACATCGAAAATTTCTCCACTGAATTCGCCGGGACTTTCCGTAAATATAATCGAAGTTTGCATGGATATGAAAGAAAGTTATGATGGATAATGGAAATCTAGTTGTGCGATGAGTCCTTTCACGGAGAATAACAATTTATAACCGACAACGAATCATTTTTTTGCCAGCCTGGCTGCAAGTCTATCCGTAAGTCCAGGAAATATATTAACGTAGCACAAAACAAAAGTAGTCGTTGTTATATTAGCTGGCTCAGCAAGAACTATTTTGTTTCTGTTGAAGACACAAAAAAATGGTATGCAAATTGCATTTTCCATTCACAACTTTAATGATAAAATTGCATTAGCACATTTTTTCTAAACCACTTCTCTCGATTTGGACCATTCTGATCGTCCTTATATAGAAATATGGATAAAATATTTGTCCATGAAGACAAACCTTCTTCTGTGAGGAGGCAAAAACTCGAGAAAAATTTGAATCGGTGAAGTCGATTCTCGCGAATTCATTCCTGGAATCGATATTCTATGAGCCTATTTACTTCTGTGAAGTCTTTTTTCAATTGTGTATCTCAAGGACTGAAGTTGAGATATAGTCCTTGGTTGAGGCTGTAGTGAAGCAGAAAGGGGCTGAGAATCAACGTTCCCCAGTGGATCTGTAAAGAGGCGAAAAGGATTTCGAGAGAAAGAAGCAATATCGAGCGAGAAAATGGTGGAGAGGCTTGTAAGGATTCGAAATCTTGAAGAGAGATGGGATGAAATGACGTTCCGATACGGATGGCCATGCTTACTTCTCTTTTATCCGAGCTTTCGTCAAACCTTACCGTAAACTCGGTGGCACGGATACCGATTCGAGGAGCGGGACACGATAGAAAAGGAACGCCGGAAAATACGTCAATGCCAGTGCGCCTTCCATTTAATCGAAAAGCTCTGCCGAACACATTTGGCTAGACGCAAACGCAGCAGCAGCAGCAGCAGCAGCTTCTCCATTTCAATTTCTACTCGGAATACCTTATGTCCCTTCCAGCATGCCCTCTCAATTCTATATAAATACCTACCCATTCATTCTCTTCACATGTAACGCGAAACCTGCAAACTCCGAAGTAATTTTTTTATTTCATAATTTTTCCATATTGACATAAAACACGAGATTCTCATTATTTTAAATATTTACGCCGTTCAAAGTGTTTTTGTCACGCAGTAAAAACTTAAGTGCAGTGTATGTATTTTTGAGAAATACATTTTGTTAACACTATTTTACTGACAAATGTTGTCAATTTAAATTGGCGCGAAAAAACAATATGGAAATAATTCGATAAAAATGTTATAGTATCGATTGATTTTTTTAATAGTAATATCTTATATCCTTTCTAGTATATCCTCTGAATTTTATATAAATATTTATATATTTGTTTTCTACATATTTAACGTGAAATCTATTTAAAAAAAACGAAGTTATATTCAAAATTTAATATTTATGTCTGTTGACAAAAATCTGTGCTACATATTCTCATTACTTTGAATATATTTCCCTTTCGAAAAGTTTCGGGTACACAGTAAAACAAAACCATAGTTTATATAAAATTAAGGAAAAGAAATTGTCTGCAAAATTGCACAGAAACTTCCATAATTTATTGCCAAATATGTTTTTGTCAATTTCCAATTTTATAAAACATTTCAAAAAAATTGTATATTAGTATTATCGTTAAAATGAACAAATTAACATGTCGTGTTTTTTTTTTTTTGTTGCAGTTAAGAAGGCGAGGTTCGTCGGGGTCCAAGGTAAAGTATTGGAAAAAGGTCATATCATAGCGTAGACGATAGAGCTTATTGTCCTAGTGCAGAAATACTAAAAGGACGTTGTTATAAGTAGACTCGTAGACGGAGGAATATATCATTTATTTAGCTAGTTAAGCGCAGAATCTAACGACACTTTAGGTGCTCGTAAAATTCACGAAATAGCCGTGCTAGAGTCGTGAATAAAGTTGCGTCAAGAGGTCAGCCGAGAAGTCATTTGGCGCACAATTCCTTTCTTCTTTCCTTATATCGAAATTTTAAAAAAATACACACACACACTCACAAACACATTGTCATCGATTGTGGTCGAGACGTTGCTCCGACGATGTAGAATTTATTCGGTAAATTTTCGCGAACCGTGAAGCGGTGACAGCGCGGCAATTGTGCCCCTCTAAGGGAAGAGCAAGGCTTTATTTCCTTTATGTGGGACGTAGATTCACGTGGTTTTCCGTAAGCTATGGCTGCCAAAATATATGCACTAAAATATACAGCATGTGATTTATCGCCGTTTCCTTTTTACACGTTTATTCATCCGTTTCATAATAAATTTGCGTACGTATATACACGCGAGGAAATCGCGATATGGAGAGAAAAGTAGAAGGACGGTAATAAAACCCCAGAGAAATTACGCAGAAGTGAGCGTCGAGTGGTGCTCATAAAAATCTTTGCTTTGTGAGAATTTTTTTTTTTTTTTTTTTTCTTTTGTTGAGTAACATTCTGCAAATGCCAAATTTCGAATAGACAAATTGTAAAGTTTGAAAAAGTCACGAGAGTCACGAGAATTTTTGGTATTTTGAGAAGGGAAGTTTCCGGACCGCGACTGTCAAGAGGCGAAAAGCTGACGTTTACATGTAGGTCGTCCAAAAATACAAGGTACCGATTCCCTGCGACTCGAGCTCTCCAATGTTATATCGAAAATCAGGCCATCCCGCGAATTAACTTGACAGCACCTGAACCTTTGAACTCTCGTTTAAAAGGAGTTTCGTAGGATTCACCCTTTACTCGGTCAATGGGTCACTAAAAATTGGAACTTGGTATGTAATTTTCAGCACAACAATTCAACACGTACGTGACGCTTAAGCTGCAGAATGTGAAATCTACGACGGTGACCGTGAAGGGGGCCAATCCATGCTGGGAGCAAGACTTTCTTTTGTAAGTTTCGTTAATCGCTTGTAACGGTAATAATCGATAATGGATTACATTTGTCGAGGAAAGAGGAAAATTGAAAACCACTGCTAATCGGGCGAAAAAAATGTAGACCTTTCACTCACGAATTAATTCCACCCTAAATATGCACCATTAAAAAATTCGTTTTTATTTTTATTTTTTCATGGATATTTGCATGATATTCGAGTTTACGTGGCAACTTTATCCAGAAATAATGACACATTTATTTCAATTTTTCATCTTTTAAAATGAGTATGACATATTCTCCCTTTTTAAAATCAATTTTGGCCAATAAAAGGATAAAAATCTCAAGAGCTAAACGAAAGAAAAAACCGATGTAAGATTGTAACTTAGAGTTACACAACTTTTAGCAAGAGAGAATAAAATATGTAAAACAGACGTAAATTCGGGAACTTCACGACGTGCAATCTGTATTTGATAGGTGCTGTAATGAGTATGTTTTTGACTTATATCAATGGGTTTATTCCTGTCCTGTTGTGTTCCTTGATTCCGGCTTCTCTCGTCTTTCCTCGAACGTGACGTAGTACCCAAGAACCTCATTCGCTTGCTAGGCTAGTACATTCGGACAACCCTCGATGGGACGCGCTGCAAACTCTCTGTCCGAGTAGTCTGTCGTAGTAGTTTGAGTTTACGAGACCGGCAAGCTGCGGGCTAACGTCCACTACGTGAAAGTGAGGCCAACCATAGGACTACGGACGTTGTCGTTACTCGGATTGGTTGTGTCAGTAGCGACTTCGTAATACATATGTATATATGTACACACACGTACACATATACACATATGTCTGCCGTAGAATTCCATTTAACTATGATATACATAAGGGATTCCATACCAACTCAACTTGGGTCTGACCCTCGACCGCTGGGATTTCATCCCCGATTTTTTATGTTATTCTTCTATCTTTAAACAACAACCACAATTTTAATTAGATTTTTTTTTTGACAATTCACATACTCATGATTATTTTTAACGAAAATATCGAAGGCCAATTTTTGTAATCTGAAATAATTCTCAAAAATATTCTATCGAATATAAATATTCTTAAGCCTAGGCCCAAAGTGGGCCGGTCTTGCTTCTATTGTTTACGAATTTTTTTCAAAATACTGAGTGACAAATTTTCAATACGCATGAGAACACTTTCACCGCAGGATATCGCTTGAACATTTCGATTTTCTCAGATCTTGATTTTTTTAAACATGAAATTTGAAAACAAGAACATGGAGACATTTTTTTCAGTGACTTAAAGCTTCCGAAATATCGTTCCGTGAATAAAAACGACCACTTTATATTGGATTTAAAAAACTGAACGACAAAATTACATAGAATGCTTTTTAGTTGTACTTTGATATGACGAATTATGGAACAGATTTGAGATTTGCGGTTGGGAAATTTTTTCTTTTTTAAAGCACAGAGAACTGTGGTTCACGTATATAGTCAATGACTATGAGTATGTATATGGTTAAAAGAGATTCTACGGACGGTCAGGTAGTAGAGGTACATCAACTGAAAAAGTGGCCTTAGGGTGAAGGGTGAGTGGAAAGTACGGGGACCTGAAGCTCGGCCGAGCGAGAGTTGAAGCTCGGTCCCATCTGCATTTCCACTGTGATTCAGGACGAGTGGAGGAGTGCGCAGTCGAGTACGGCAGTTCGGCTTGGTGCTTTACTCGGGTTCTTAAGGGGCAGGGGAAGGTTATATGCAGCAGACGTTTTCAAACGTACGGCCGAGCCACTCGACGACTTCTGCTCTTGTCCACAAGGCAAAATACAATGTCAATAAAAACGTTTCGTTCTTCCACGACCGAGGAAAATTTAAACGCGTGGCACGTAGCGCATTAAAATCACCGGCATATTGTTGAAAATATTTGGAACCAAAAAATAACGAAAAGGTTTTTATGTAGATTCGTAAAATACGACGCCAATTTAATTTAGTATGCGAGTATGTTATGAAATTGAAGTACTTTTATGATACATTCAATCGTTGCCGAAAATTCAACATTTTACACGCACATTCATTTATAGTTTGCTTGAATAAATTCATTCACGATATACGTAATGAAATTACGATATTTGTTTAGTTGTTACATAAACAATTGGATCTTATTCATATTTATAAAGTGCTTTCATGATACACTCGATCATCACCGAAAATTCAACATTTTATTAATTTATAGCTGGTCTTGAATAAATTCATTCGCGATATACGTAATGAAATCACCCTATTTGCTTAGTTGTTACATAAACTATTGGATCTTATTCATCTGTTAATAATATCTTACCAAAATAATGCGCAAAAGTATGCAAATTTTATCCTGGCGTTGTAAGCCTTGATTAGGAAGCGACTAGAAAAAGCAAATTTTCCTTTTCCAATCAATCATTTACATATTTTATCACTAATTCAGCAAACCATTGTACAAAAAATTGGTAATTGACAATAATTAATCGAACAAATTGACGAACGATTTTCATTCGACCTTTTCGATGGTTACAGCTGTGATTACGACTAGATTCAGCTGAGATTGCAGAAAGAGCTTTTATTTCCAAATGAACGTTCGTCCGAATGAAAGTGTAGAAGGATCCACGCCACTCTAGGGACAGAAGTAAAACTCCCAAAATGTTCGTGCTATCATTCTTACTCGTTCTGTGATGGAGCTATTTTTTCAAATTTCCTCTTGTCAACGTCAACTCGAATTTATTTGTGGATCGGGCAGTGTTAGTGATGCAGGAAGTTATAGCGCGAAGAAATTGGTTGGAATGCTTCCGGGCCCCTTAAAAGTGTACTTGAGGGGGCGTTTTTTTTTCTTTTTATTGGAAACACCGGCCGTTGAGAGCACGGAAACTCAGCTGAGATTTCTATTCCTGTGACAGGTTTCTGAGCAAGCCCTAGACGCTCTTTTCAACGCCCTGTCTCCGACCCTTTCTTCCCTTATGTCTCGACGGACAATGAGGACTTACGTTCGTTGTATATAAGGTTCTGTTTTATATATATATATATATATATATATATATAGCGGTCGGTGAGCTATATCTTCTATATATACTAACTGCGTGAGCGTTCATGGATAACGGCGGAAAGACGCGACGAGAATAAGAACTGGGTTAAAGGTCGTGAGGTGGTTGGTTTCCATGCGCCAAGTTATTTCCCGGGAGACAGGGCACAGGGTACTACGTCCGAGAGGTGAGACTCACGCGGAGCTTTCCCCCTATTAGTCGCGATCGCGTTGGCGTTCTCCGCGGGGTGCAAACCACCCTTAGCATTTATTAATCTTTTAAACATCCGTCGACTCTCGACGAAAAGCACCGAATTTAATGAAAGTGCGATGCAATGAACATACAAATTCCATGACTTCATCAAATCATTCGTCTGTAATAAGTAGATATATTTGTAGCTCTTTCAAAATTCATTCTCGTTGCCTGAATAATTCAATCGTTTTTTCAAACATTTTTTTTTCTACCGAATTACGATTTTTATTATTAAGTGTTGTAAAAATTTAATATTCTTCTTTGAAATTAGAACTTCTGGGTATTTTGCGTTTTACATTCTTTTTTATGATGGGTTTATACTGCAAAAATATTAATGTATTACATTTCTTTATAGATTTGCATATGTTTATGGAGAAATTTGTTTCAACGGATCTTTTCTTGTTACCTTATCGTGTAAATTACGTTTATCCTTTTTTTTTTGTAAATTAAGCGTCGAATGACGGTACACCCCGTGGAGATAATATTTTATTCCACGAGCAGCGCGAACAATTCCTTCCATTAATTAATTAAATCGCTGTCTGTGCCTTCGGGAAAAGCTGAAAATGGGTGAAAACAGTAATAATATATAAACCCCAAAGTTTTCAAGTTTTCCTCTCACTCGCCGCTAAATTCTTTATAGCCGAATCACGTGGTTGCTTTACGAAAAACGTAATGTAAAAATTACATTTTCATGAATCGCATAACTTCTATCGACTTGCTATAAAATATAAATGTAATAACGATCTTGCGGCTCTAAAGTATGTTTTATTCCACTGCAATATTCTTCCAGTGAACGTTTGCTTCGTGAACTTTTACGTGCATGATGTGTTTTTCTTTTCTCTTTCGAAATTTCGTGAAAAATATATTAAAACATAAGAAATGAAACCGTACGAAAAGTAGCAGGAATTTAAAAAAATATATTGATGTATTTGTGAAAAGAAAATACCAAAATAAAAAAATGTAGGTATCGTAACGATCTTGATGCCGTTGCTATTGTTTTGGAAATCATTTTCGAAAACGAAAAAGAAAGAAAATGAAGAATCGATTAACCAGATCAAAGCTGTGGCCATTTAAAAATGCCGAATTTCCTGATTTTATAACAAAATAAATACGATATCGATTTCTGTAGCTGTGAATGTTTTATTCCAGTGAATTTTTGCCTCATGAACTTTTCATACGTGCACGACGCACTTTTCTCTCTCTCTTCGTAACTGCATAAAAAATATAGGTATTGCAATTTCCTCTATTTCACCAAATCTTCCGAGTAATATCGAGAAAAAATTTATAATCGGTAAACCAAAAAAAGATGAAGTGTAATTAAAAAAAATTTCGATATCGATATTTTCTCCATTGTAAAAACCTATTTGACCGGAAAATCCCTGCTGATTACGAAAATGGTATGTTTTTCGATAAAAAATAAATAAAACCGTAAACAAAATAGAATTTTTAATGGCCATAAAGTATGTTTCATTCTACTGAACTTCTGCCTCGTGATCTTTTTATACGTGCATGATGCGTTTTCTTCCCTCTCTCTCTCTCTCTCTCTCGAAATTTCGTAACGGGCGATATAACATAGATAGATGTCGCTTGATTTAAAACCTTGTTTTTCGCAGCGAGACGAACGACGTCAACACCGGTCTACTCGTGGAAGTATGGAGCAAGGGAATGCTGTGGGATCGCGCACTGGGCTACCACTACATCCCGCTGCCTGGAGTTTCATACGCGAGCGAGGTAACCACCACTGGCGAGTTACGCGAAGACCACAACCACCAGCAGCAGCAGCAGCAGCAGCTGCAGGGTAGAAACGACGGAAATACAGACGTCGCCCTGCCGCCGCCGCCGCCGCAGCCGCTCTCCCTAGAATCCTCGAGTCAGGAAAGAGAGTTTAACAGCTCTCGAGACCAACACCATCCACAAGCACTTCCACAACACCAGGAGACACCTCACGAGACAGACACCCTAGCAGACACCAATAGCAACACACAGCAATATATATACACTAACACGGTACACCCAACACTGCATGAAGTTAGTGCACTGTTCGATAAATCCTTTTTTCGATTGCAACACGATTAAGCCATCTGCCAACTCCTACTTGTGAAATCAATCATTGAACTATATTAGAGAAAAAAAAAAAAAACGAGACACGTTGCAGCTGACGTTGTGGACGATCTTCACCAAAACGCGTTTGAAAAAAAAAATTAATAACAAATTCAATGGCTTTTTCACTCATGAATAATGGGGTTAAAATGCAATGTAGAGTTTTTTTTTGTTGTGTCAAAAAATGGGGATAAAACAAAATCGGTGAAAAGATTATAGGTAATATTTCGTAACGTAACAAATTGGATAATTGGTTTATTTTTCAATTCATTAAGCATATTCTCATTATTTCAAGAAATACTTCTACGGAATATTGTTTTATTCAAGATTTTAATGCCTTTCGAAGAAAAGTACAAGAGTTCAGGTGATAAATGAGTTTTTCCATTTTTTTACATAACTAATATCGGGTCGTTGGTTCAATAGCTCGAGCTAAAAAAAAGTACGGACATCAGTTGGTGTTGGTATTCGAGGTGGCTTAATCCCGTAACTCGTTTAATTACCGAACGGAACAAGCACGAAATTAAAAAATCTCGGAGCGATAAATACCGTAGCGAAACAGTTGAAGCCGATATAAAAAGCTCGGTGAAACATGACAAACGCCCACAGCTTCAACGCCATTTTATCATTTTATTTAATCCCCTCGCACGTCGTCACTCTCGGTAATATTCGTTCATTTTTTGTCCCCCATCGAATAACGATACTGATGAAACAGGAGCTATTCATTTACAAAGATTCTGCATGATATCACATGTACATATACACATATATATACATACACATAGCGTATGGCATGAATTAACGTAGGATCCTTTTTATCGACTTAGGAAACTCGCGGTTATTGGTACGTTGATTAATATTATTATCGGTGGGTGGGTTGGCCTCCGGAAAATTTGAGGTCGCTATGGAGAACGAGTAGTTGTAGAAAAAAGAATGAGAGAGAAGGGACATGATAGTGAGATCATATTAATTAAGGAACCGTTGGTGGACGCTAGGTACGTGGCCAACGTTTTTTTTTCGACACCAGTAATTATCGGACTAGGGTCACAGCCAATGTCCACGTGTGTGTGTGTGTGTGTGTGTGTGTGTGTGTGTGTCTGTAACGCTACCATGTGAGACTTTTTCGTTTCTTTTTTTTTTCCTCCCCTGGATTCTCGTGGCCACGCGTTCCACCGCTATTTACCAAGCGGCGACGGTGAAGCTGACTGCCTGAGTACAAGTTCGTACCGCAGAGACCCCGAGAATTTAAGGGAGCCAATCAGCTTCGCCGCTCGAACGTGCGTTTATATAGAGAGGTGGAATTTTTTTCTCCTCACCGGATTTTCCTAGTTCGAGCACGATTATCGCACGGGCGGAACCGAGGCCGGTTATAAAGGCGAATAAAATGGTTAGATTAAAAAAATCTTGGGTATTAGGTGGATGTACGTTGGTGATGCAGTAAAAACGTGGCTGTTAGGCCGAAGGCCACGTGCCTGCTGAACGTCGTGCATATACGTCTTTATTGCCACTGTGGATACGAGAGTCGAGCTCTTTCTTCCTCTCGGCTTTACCGCGAGATATTTTAAGGATCGGTGGTCGTTTTGCTTTTGCATATGCTCCGCGACGCACGTACAACGGGGCATAACGCCACCCCAACCGATCGCTCCGCCGTCTCTCGTCAGAAACCTCTGAAGTGGATACGGCGGATTTGATCGATTAAGCCCATAATCCTTTAAACGCTCGGCGATTTCATAAAAGTCGATTGTCATCCCCGCGACCAACGCGCGTCCCGCTTCCACATACTGCCATTGTGCTTAATATTCAAGGATTCTCAAGTGATGCTTGCTTCCATGTGGTGGTTGAGGTATTCCTACGAGGAGATTGTCATAATACGTTGCGGAATAAAATCACGAAGACCGTGCGAAATCGTTGGGCTCATTTAGAATGGCGAAAATAAGAAAGTGGAAAATAAACTCGAACGGATTCGCCAAACGAAATTATACACCAAAATGAGACAATTACTTGAGACTTGTTTTTGGGTACGTAAAAGTAACTTAATTATCGCATAGATTAATCCATTTACCAAAGTTTTCACCACATTTTTGTCGTCATTTTCGTTCGAACTCTGTTATTTGTTCGGATTTTTGTTGATAATTTTCACGAAATTTGGGAAAAGAAATTTAATATAAACATTAACAAAAATTATTGAGACAAAAATTTTGTACACAGCAAATTTTTGACACTGTCCTACAAGGGAGCGAATGGTTTTGCGTGGGCGAAGGGTTGTGTATCTCAGAACAAAAAATCTTTATTTTTCAATATTATAACAAACGTATTTGTTTATTTTTGCAAGAAAAATGAAGTGTACATTCATTGACACATGTTACTTATCAATTCAGTCAGTTTTATTCCGTTTCAGCTTCATTAATATTAGGTCTTTATATCGTCCCTGGTAATTAAGAAAAATAGTGTAAATTTAGGTAAATTATTTCACTGGACAAAAAAATATCGATGATTAACGATAGCGCTTAGCAAGATCGGCGGGGAGGAGCTGAGGACGGGGATGGTCTAGAATCGCCTGTGAAGCGTAGCCTGATAATAGTACACGAAACAAAGGAATTGGTTGGATAGGTTCCAACCGGTAAAATTGGTTGGAGCAATACACAAGTTGGTTGCGGAATCAAATCGGTTGAGTGGAGCGGGGAAACCTGTTGGTTGGGTCAGCGGTTCAATTAGTTGGCAGCCAACGAATTGGGTGCCACGACCAACTAGTTTGTCATGCGAACCAAAAAATTGGTTGACCGAATTCCGTCGCTTGGAGCGTGAATAAAATCTACTTTTTTCATAAGTTCATTTGCCAATTTTTATTCATAAACCGGTATACTTAATTTACTATTCAAATGCGATGTCAAATTTATTTTTGATACAGCAGTTTCAATAATTTGCTTTAATTAAATTCCAAAACTACTCTAATTTCACATCACAATCGGATATTACATTCAATTGACGAGTTTATGAATAAAATCTTCCAGTTTTTTTTACAGTGTGAATTTAACGATGCCAGTTTACGACGCTAATCGATTATTTTTTTTCGCCTAAACAGCTGCGTGTATCGGGTCATTCATAACGAAAAACGCCGCGCGTAAAGTAAATGGCAAATGCCAAGTAAATTACTTTACCCACGCCGTTTATTTTACGCGGCGCGTGCGGAAAATCACCACTTTACGTACCCAAACTCTGCTAACTAAAGAGCTCACTATTCGAGTGGATATTGCAAAAATAATTTTTTCATATGATATTACATTCTATTACACGCAAACAAAAAATGCTTGTTCCGAACTTTGTTTAAGCGCTTCGTTATATAACGGCAATTAAATATGCGCCAACCGATTTATTGGTTGGGCCAATCAAAACGTTGCTTGTGCTTACCGATTAATTGGATAGACCAACCGAGTTATTGGTTAACGCAACCAAGCTCATTGTAAAATAACTAATAATTCGGTAAGCACAACCAACGATTCCATTGGGCCAACCAATAAATCGGTTGTCACATATTTAACCAAGCGCTTGGTTGATCCACCAAAGCCTTTTTTTCATGTATGCATTTGTTCGGATATGAGTATCGCGAACGAACATCGAAAAATAACATTGTTAATTTTCTTGTACTTCCATCGTCATTCCAATTCGGTCTTCCGTTAATTCCGATGCGATTTCGGGACGCAGGATTCCTTTTGTTATCCTCGTTGAGAATTGGAGGTACGTGGAATGAAATTCAACGAGTGTTTGCGTTAATCCGAGAGAGTACAGCGGAAACTACATTTTCCGTTGAGTGGACGCGCTAGAATAGACGAAGCTACTCCGACGTGACGATCCTACTCGTGTCCGGTTCGCTAGTTGACTCGATGTCGATGCCTGCAACAAACTCAAAATATAGACCAGGAGATACGTGATCGTTGAAATTGCTGAGAAGCGGATCGTGTTTGAAATGGGAAAGTGAGACCGGCGGGAATTACTAATTAAATGATAATGATTATGACAGGGAAGAAGCAGAAGAGAGGAAAGAGAAGGGGGCGCGGGGGGCGGGGGGGGGGGGGGGGGGGAGAAAGTTTCTCCCCTGGAATGATTAATGAGGCCGGAAGTATTTTACATTTGGCAAAAGGCTTGTATAACGAACGACAAGTATCGCGAGTCGTGTAACACGCGCGCGGAACGCCAAGTACTTTTGGCGTCAACGAACTCGAAGTCGCGAGGGTAGCAAGCCGAAGAGAGCGTGGAAGCGGAGAGCCAACTTCGCAGACATTTGGGGGGTGCTATCGTGAGACGGTGCGGAGAGAGCCTAATCGTCGTTAATTAATGCTCCCTTAATGACAATTAACGACTGGCCTTACAGTCGTCGTCCCCTCAATTAGCATCTTATACACGGCTCGCAATAAACGCGTCTACCGCCTCCACTTCCTCGCCGGTAACACCCCCGCGTTATAATTATTCCGAGGATAAATAAATCACTGCAAAATTGTTTTTACAATCTCGTTTAGTTTTATTCAATGATATATTACCGCAGAGCCGAACGTGCGCGTGATATCAGAGAAGAAAATTAAATGTTAAGCCCGAGGGTTTATTAACTCGGAAAACCTTTGTTCCGGTTTTTTTTCTTTGTTTTTTTTTTTTTTTGTTTTTTCTTTCACGACGAGAGCTGGTTAAAATACGATTTGTGGCTGAAGAACAATGAAAAGGGGAGGAGAAAAAAAATCCTATAGGTCAGAAGGTGCTGCATGGATGGTCGGTAGATGGAAAATGGGTAGCAAATGTGTAACAAATCTATGAGCGCGCTTTTTTGCCCTTCTACTCTACTTATTTTTTTACTCCCTACCTTTTTCTCCGTCCGTTACTCGATTAACGCGAGCTCACGCCGTGTTCACGATATATAAATACGAATATAGCGTCAATTTTTATTCAACACGGTGCCGCATGGCTTTTCCGAGGCTTTGGAAAAGTATCGTCGGGTCGTTGGGGGGGAAGAGGAGGGGGTGGTGACCTATAGTGCAATAACGTGTCGAGGGTCACGGTCTGATCAGCCTGGAAGGGGTAACGGTGATTAACGAACCCTCGGGGCATTGAATATACGCTCAATTGATGTTTTTCTCGCGTAGCCAGCGCAACATTTTCTCCTCTCTCCGGAAGGACTTTTCAAATACTCAGAGTCAAGATAAAGCCGCATAGTCAATTGAACTTTCACCTTTTTTTTGTGTCTCGTCATTGACCGCCAATGGAAAAAGGAAAAGACAAATTTTACGTTCCAAAGCAACGAAGTAAGAAGGACGACAAAGGGAAAAAAATATGTTCAGCTTATCGGCGAGGCAAGTCCCTTAATCTCTGAAAGCTTGAACATTCGCACCGAGATTTAAAAAAATGCCAGTTGTTAAAGGAGGTAATACCGCGGATAAAACCCAAAGAGCCGAGGACATAATCGGCTTCGAAACACATTGTTCTTTTCTTTCCTCTTTTTATGATCGACGAAAATGTGGAGGATTCTTTTAGATTTTTCCCTTGGAAAGGTAAAAGCAGGCAGTTTTTTCTCGATCACACGAAATAGATTACATTCCACGTCTACGATGCGGGTAGAATGTAGTCGATTCTTGACCTGCTTTTCTTTCCTCTATTTATGATTGAGAAAAGTGTGCAAAACTCATTCAGATTTTCTCTTGTAAAGGAAAAAAACAGGTAGTTTTTCTCGACGACACCAAAGAGACTACATTCCATGTCTGCGACGGGGCGAAAAATAGTCGATTCTTGACCTGCGGGAGCAAAAATAACGCAGTGGGTAGAAAAGTGGCTACGGTGGAAAGTAAAGCGCGGCAATGGTCAGGAAAGTACTTTTCTGTGTAAAAATGAGCACAATCATTCCGCCCTTCTTGCACGAAATACGATTTTTTTCGGGAAAACGGAATAAAAAATTTGCTACACGGAAGGGAGTGCGATTTTCACCTCGGGAGATTTGTTCCGTTGCTTCGCTCGGGCAACAAATTTCGACCGCGGCGAAAATCACGCTCTTCTCTCCCTTGTGGCATAATATACTATTTCGGTGGTAAGCCTGGAAGTAATAGTCAGGTGTGTTCATGTATTCCGAGCTTATAGCTTTCTTCGAGGCTACAGCGGCGCGCGAGGGTCACCGCACGAAATGCAATTAGCGCGTGAGCCCTGCGACCTTACCTCTTCGATGGGGCTCACTGCTTCTTCGCGTTCGGGCACGTGCGCCGATAAACGCGGCTGCTATTACCGCGATGCGACTGCAACCCTCACGCTTCGACATTTCACAACCACCGACTACTCATCTCCAGTCGCAATCGATTATCGAACATTTCTGCCCTAGCTTCATTTCTTCAACCCTTTCACCGCTGACTTAAATCTGCAGTGAGTAGAGTGTGTGGAAAATACATACGTGATTGAATCACAGGTAGCACTTGACTGATAATTTGTCAATAATAGGAACAATCCGGAAACATTTAAATAGTCAACGTCGTTCCACATTTTTTATTCAATTCAAATAATATGTGACAAAAATTCAAAATTTTCCGCCTGAGAAATAAGCTTGATTAAAAATATAATCGGATTAATAAAAAATATTGTGGATTAACAAAATAGCCATTCGTACAGTATATTCGGGAGATTTGTTCGTCATTAAATTTGAAAATCTATCAAATATCTTTTTTCTTTTATTCAACGCGAGTTTTTAGATTTTTGTAAAATTGACATGTACGCTGTGAAGTTAGTTACAGTATATATATCATCTTGCGATATTTGGTTATACTAAATCAGATTATTAGCGATAATCATTTATCTATACGAATTGGCATTTTATCACCTGAATTTATGGTAAAAGAGATTGGGCGCTATTCATAAGATAAATGTACAAAATTTGGTCAATTAATTATTTACAGTTGTCGAGAACATACCGGATAAAGATATTGATCAAATTAGCTGATGGTCGCGAAAAGAATAACAGCAGTCTTTTTTTTTCTCGAAGAGGCGGTCGGGAGTTAAAATTTTTGCTACAATCCGGCTGTCTGTTTGCCCGTCCGTCTATTTGCCCAATGGCCCATCTGGTCGTCCGTTTGTCTGTCCATCCATCGGTTCATTGGATCGTTCGTTCGTCTGTCAATCCATCGGACCATGGGGTCGTTCGTTTGTCTGTCAACACATCGTTCCGTGCGTCCATCCCATCGACTGACCATCCGTGTGTGCGTCTGCCTGTCCATTTGCCCGTCGTTCGAGAAGTTAGTCACGAATTTGTACAAATATAAGAACAAGACCATTTTCCATTGCCCAATATTTTCCTAATACCGTCTCCATTGAAGTGTGAAATTTCGTACTACGGCGTGCTTCATTGATACTCACATTGCGCACACCATTTTGCACAGGCATCATCCAAAATAAAATCAGATCCTCAGATGGTGGTATCTGTCATCAAGGCTTGTCTGTCTCAAAGGAAGGAAAACAGAGGAAACCCTTTATATTGGTTACCAATAAGGGAGAGAAGTGAAAAGAGATAGCGTCGACGGGTTTGCATCCTCTCCAGGCATTCCTATAGCTACAGCCCAGCATTTCAAACAAATTAGATTAGGTAGGAGGGACGTGATGGTATTGGGCCATCGGACATAGGCTGAGAGTAGCCTGATGTTCGGAGGGAGACGAAGAGCGCAAGAAGACGACGATGACTTCGCCTTTAGGGGACGCGCGGGTTCGTATATGTCCGCTTTCTTTGGTGCAGCCTCGTGCGGACTACTCGACTCTCCAAACCACCTGCCCCCGATCTTTCCGGTTTTCTCTCTTGTCCTAACCCTCGTATTCTGCGTCGCGTCTTCGCGAGCTCCGCTTTGGCTCTGCCCATGAACGTCATCTGGCATCTCGCCAAGTGGAAACGCTCAATGAAACAGTCGGACAAGGGGCCAAGGGGAGACACGACCACAGAGAATCGTGCCTCCAAACCCGGAGTCGGTGCTTTACCGTTTCGGCCGTTATGCTGCATTAACACGCGCGAACGGGGCTGCACCCCTTTACACACTCCGCTGCTCGTGGGCCTTGGTGTATGCGTGGCCCTGCAAGGACGACGACCTTGACGTTATAATTTAATCCTTAGCAGGGTTGTAGACACTCTGCGGTGTATTTGGATAATTCACATGGCTTACGTATAATGGACTGAGGGATATTAACTTTTGTGACATCATCCTTTTGCGTTTTACTCAAAACTCTCGTCACGCGATACGAATATCATCGCATTATATTTACAAATGCCATTCGCATTTCGCACTTGCCTGAAAGTGGTAATTTAGCTTTATGATTTACGATAAGTTGCTTCCGGGGCAGGTTAGGCTGACTCTGCTGAAACGGTATGATTCACTTCAGGCATTTTTTCGCAGGCCGCAGTGATAACAATTTTTTCTCTTTGTATTCGACTCGAATTATTCAGGCAAAGTTGAAGCGAACATTTTTTACCGGGGATGTTGGTTTGATTTTTCGAAAATGTATAAATCTTCAGTTTTTTTTTTTTTTTTCTTCTGTGGAGTATGTCGTAATAAGATGTAGTGAAACTTGTAGAAATTGTATAACTCACCAGATTTCTTTGCTAGATTTCTAGGCCATCCAAAGTTAATGGAAGTTTTCCTATTTTGTAGAAGAACATTTCGGTCCACAGATATGCACTGGATATTTCTGTCATTCGTACAAAAAAGTGTGTAAATTATATACAGACGCATGTAAGATTACTACCCGAGCCGAAGGCGAGGGCACACGTGGTTGGGCATAGTCTACTTTCACTCCCAAGTGGAGAATACTATTTTCCGCCATATCTACAGCGGAAAGTTCGAATTACGTGAAGCCCGTAGGGCTGGAAGTCGAACTTCCCGCGCCGGTATGGTGAAGAAAATTAATCCCACAAAGTTTGATTTACAAAAGCAAAGTATTGCTAGATTGATCAAATTTGGAAAATCTTCCCGTCGTTACTAAAATTACATACCAAATCCGAAGACGGACACCAAATAACGTGGAATAGAAAAAACGCTGCCATAAAAACCAAAGTTCTTTACTAAAACTTTCACGGTAATTAATTTTCGATGCGCAGAGGGTTGATAATATTCCAGATGAAAAAATGCCCCTTATCGCGATTTCAAACGAAGGGTCTGAATTTTTCACCACTTCATTTAATCCCGAAGGTTCGATCTTAGCATAGCCCTTTTTATAATTCAATTGAGAGACCGCGACTGAATTCTCGACGCCATGAATTATGCAGCGCAATCCGACTGAATTATTCTTGAATGTCGGGATGATTTTCGTCGGACAAGTAGGACTATGATTTTGCGATGATAAAACGCGGTTGCGGTAACTGTGCCTTGCGGAAAATTCGATTTCAGTCACGTCTACCGTCTATCTCCATTTTCCGGCAAAACGCAAAACCACAAGTAATGCCGTTTCCTAGGCCAGGCTCAGACGGTCTCGCGTACGGAGACGGGAATTTCACGCGAATCCAACACTGGAGAGGGATGAAGGTGAGGCTGAGGGGCGCGGGGTAAAGGGATGATTCGGAGGGTACGCAGCATTCGAGGGTTAACCGGGCTAGGGCTTTGAGGTGGGTTCGCTGCCTAGACCATACTCTCTTTCTCCTTCCCCACGGGTTTCCCGTAAGCTCTTCAAACTTCAATTTGTTTCATCCCCTTGTGTTTTCCAACGACGCGCCATCCCTCTATGTGCGTGCCTTATTCACCCTCGACACTCCACAGCAGATCCCTCTCTACATCTCTGACTTACCTTCCCTTGCGACCCTCAATCCCTTCGCCTTCGTATTACCTGAACTAAACTCCAACTGTAATGAACAACCGAACAAGAATAATTGCCGTTTCGACTGAGTGATGAAAATTGAATTGAATTGGGCACGGGCTACTAAGTTACTAATCATTGGGTTGAACCGTTCAATGACAATTGTCTATTTGTATTTATTCAAAAGTGGCACAAATTGCATTGTCTTCAGCTACTGTGTAATCATGCTAGATGTATCCAGAAACAGGAGTACACGGATTTGGTCCCTAAAAAGAAAACGCTTATGGTGTTTTTGATTGCGAAAAATGTATCCGCATTTTTTGGAATATCAGGGAATGGCACCACCTTGTAAATTCATTTATGTGTAATCGCAGTGGCTTAGAAATGGTAACAATATGATTTTTCCGAAATTAATGACTTCCGATGCCGAAATTCGAAACTGAAAATGTATTGCGTGTGACAGAAAAAAATCAAAGTGGACGCGATTGGAGTTGATCGAAAAATATTCTCACTTGATCGTGAAAATATCCGGGCATGTAGGGATTCAACAGAATGGGGTGAAAGGGCGACGACCCATAGAAAACGGAAAAGGCTATATACACGGAAAAAACTCTTTTGCGTGAATGGACGAAAAAAAAAAAAGTGTGAGCGCCTGGGGAAAGGGACTGAGTTAGAGCGGAACGACAAACTTTCTGGGGGACATTGAAGCAGCAGCAGCAGTAGCAACGTCATCGTCGTGAGGGGTGCGACAAGCAGTGGGGGGTTGCTTTCCTGTTGCGAGGACAATCTGGGTCAGGCCTGGCTTAAAATATTCATAAAGCCACACGCGAGATCTACATACGGGCGGTTCGATTCACATTAGAAATGCGCTGACTGGGAGCTGTCAAGTAACTCTGAAGGGCCGGTGGTCTGATGTGTTGGTGAGTAGTGCAATCCGCGAACAAGTCAGCCTCACCTGAGGGACACGAGTAGCTCTTGTAACCAAGCTGTAACCGGAGAGTAGGAAAGTTTTTCAGCCCTCTGGTGTTGCTTTGCAACAACAATATCCTGTCGACGTTTGGACCAAAACACGACATTGGAATTAGAATTGCCAACTGATAAATATTCGTCCGCGACATAAACGCATAAATATCAACAATCCTTAATCGACATATATTTATTTCGATTTTATATTTTAATGCATGAACAGTATTGTTCAATATTGTTTAATTTCAATTATTGTGTAGTTTTCGAACAAAAGTGATGAAAATTGTTGCTATTGGTACAAAATTTATTACATTGAATTCCAAGCTTTAGAAATATCATAGAATTCACATTTGTGTTATTCACTATTTCTTCTCGTACATGGATCAATAATACAAAAGTACTTTTTTTGTTTGCGGATTGTGTATTGCTTGAAAGAATGAAATTAAAGAGTACAGCTTTTTTTTCTCAGAGTTGAAAGAATAGGGAAGGAAAGGCGTGTGAGAATTGAGAACGAGAAATGACTGGGCATCGAGTCTTTCCCTCCTAAAGACTCCTCTTTACACATCATCCTAGTCTGAACATCGACCCTCGCAAGCATCTCTTTTCTCTCGAGAATACTGCTCAGTTATCCTGGGATAAAGAGTACCGCTGAAATAACGTCGAATGACGAAGTACATTTCTTTCTGCTCAAACTAGGATTCAGGGGATCAACTCACATTCACCTCCTCAATTTATGGCTTCTGTACACTTTAGTAGAAAGCCCGTTAGTTAGTTGTATCACAATCCTTCAAGTTGCTAGTGAGCCTCATGAGAATTCAGCGAAGATTTTTGGGCTTCAATCCTTTTGATCATTGACCACACTTCAGAGGCGACGATTACTTTCAAGGATGAAACACTACCTTGCCTCGTCCAATAGGAGGATGAGTGTAAATCAAGACCCTTTGATAAGTCAACAAAAATCCCACTTGATACAAAGCGAAACAAAAAAGAAGAAGAAAACAAGGTCTCTAATGCAGAAAAACATGAGACTATTTCTGGAACGAACAAAGCCAATAAGTCTGCGGAAACCTCAAGAACCTTGAGAAAACGTATTTTATATCCGAACAAAGAAACGGGTGTTTTTGTAAATCCTTAAGGATCATATTTGGAGTAAAGGCAACTGGTGATCAAACTAAAGTTTCCGTTTTCATGGAAACTTTGAAAAATTGCTACGATCGGGTGGACCAACGCACATTCACCTGCTCAATTTATGGCTTATTAACACTTGAGTGGAAAGCTCGTTAGTTAGTTATATAACAATCCATCAGGTTGCTAGTGAGCCTCATGAGAATTCAGCGAAGATTTTTGGGCTCCCATCCTTTTGATCATTGAGCACACTTCAGAAGCGAAGATTCCTTTCAAGGATGAAGCAGGACCTTGCCTCGTCCAATAGGAGGATGAGTGTAAATCAAGACCCTTTGATAAGTCAACAAAAATCCCACTCGATACAAGGGCAAACAAAAAAGAACAGGAAAACAAGGTCTGTAAAGCAGAAAAAACATGAGGCTATTTCTGGAACGAACGAGGCCAATAAGTCTGCGGAAACCTCAAGAAACCCACTTGATAAAACGTATTTTATATCCAAACGAGGAAACGGGTGGTTTTGTAAATCCTAAAGGATCATATTCGGAGTGAACGCAACTGGTGGTCAAATTAATGTTCTTGTTCTTCTTTAATGGAAATTTTCCATGGATTGGAAAATCCAATAGTTAGTGATATAGTAATCGGAAAATCACCCGAAGCAATAACATTGTTAATGATGAGTCTCGTCAAATCCATAGCAAAGACTTTTGGGCTTCGATCATTTACAGGGTTGACAATACTTTGCATTTAAAGATTTTCTTACAGATAAAAGTGTCTTCTCGTCTTGTGGAAAGGGATTATGTAATTGGATAGAACAACTTTTACAACACGAGACAAATTTTGTTTGACACAAAAGGAAACAAAAATGAAAATGGGGAAGGAAACGAATAAAGCTGGAAGACATTTCTGCTATTTCTGGATTGCCAGAGGTAAATAAATTCACTGTTGTACCAGGTCTCTTGATAAAACGTATCCTGTTCACAAACAAAGAAAAAACGAATATATTTATGTATCCGAGAAGATCATATAAGGGGTAAACTCGACGTGGAAATTGGACTGATATTTTTCTTTTTGTGAGAATTTGCCAAAATACGCAAATGACTCAATATCGCTCCGACATCATCGCCGACCTTCGTTTTTCCCCCTGAACTCCCTTTAAGTCGACCCACTTCAAGCGACGACTTCTTTTATGCATTATATTCGAAACCGTTTTGACGGAGGGTTGCTCCCTTTTAGGGTCTCAGGGTGAGGACCAGAATTCGAAATTTAGATTTTTTACCCAACTGACGAATTCCTACTCCCCTTCGGCTTCTTTACATCCCGATGCCCTTTTCACTAAGTTATTTTCGTCCTGCTTCAATGCACTCTTTGTCTTCTGACAACGACCACTCTCTCTCTTTCTCTTTCTCTCTCTCTCTCTCTCCCTGGTATATGTATAGGTGCATTTCCTCTTATATCACTGACTTTTCTGATATGTATATATGTATATACACATACATGGCTATATGATAACTCAAATCCCATCGGTTCAACCAAGATATTTCTCTGTAACGCCGATGATTTGTTCAAACGAAATATCGCTGTAAGGAGAGCGGGAGATTCAGACAAAGATGGAGAAGACGGAGGTGGAAATCGAGCCACATCCTTTCTCAAGTAGCAGCAGCAGCATGTATGTCTTATAAATATAGGCAATATGGCCAGTATTGAAGGAGAGGCATATGGAACATGTATAGGGTAATCCATGGATAGTGGGATAGATTGTTGCAGGGCAAGATTTTGTGGTATTTTAAAAATAGAAATTCTTCAACGCAAAATAAAGATGAAAAAAGGCTTTTTTGAATATCGTTTCAGGAAGTCTTTTTCGTTTTTTAATTTCGGGCTTTGTGTTTGTAATTGAAATGGATCTGTCAATGGTACACGACCAAAGTGCAAAAAGGGTTCTTAAAATAATGTTTTAGAAAACGGGGTTTTCTATTTATTTTTCATTTTTTTTTTATTAGTCTGTTTTCTAAAATTGAATCCCGTTACGCGTGAAATACCCTGTATATAGGACTGTAGGGGTAAAAGCTGGCACGTTAGTAGATAGAGACCGTGGTGGCCAGACGGCCAGAAATCGTATCCATGCCTTATGCTTTTGTGATTTATGATCGTGTCTAAGACGTGACAAACGCCTTATGGGCGAGTCTCTCTCTCTCTCTCGCTCTCTCTTTATCGTACTCATATGTGTGTGGAACATGTCGTAAAGCAGCTGATAAAAGGAACAGACATTGTGCGTTTTCCATCTTCTGCTTCTTTATTATTATACACATTTACCTTAATTATTGATTATGAGCCAATGGCAACTCAATAGTTGAAATTAAACAACGCTTTTCCTATTATTCCCTATTGAAAAGTGTCCTGACCACTTTTGGATTTTCCATGGCTTACTGATTTTACCCACGGCTTTTGTATTAAGTTTCATAATTTCTAAATCATGCTTTTGAATCTACATAAAATTATAAACATGAGCGTTCCTCCGTTCAACCAAGTAGACAAGGTTTAAATACTATAACCGATCTCGACTATATTCAACATCAGCCTCACTGAATATTTGTTTTTTTTTTTTTTTTAAGTTGTATCTAAGGTCGCATTAACAACATGGTGTATTAGTTTAACTCAGCATAAAATTCAAAATGACCTGGTCGAAGTAAACGTAATTTACAACGTCGACGTCAACTTATCAAAAAACTTAAAACCCCATAAAAACCGACTTCTCAAAAATCTACTATTACATTTTTTTCACGTTAATGCTTATAATCGCAAAAATCGTTAAAAAATCCGTGTGAATTCGTTGAAAGCTTTCACTCTCTTTGTTCGTGCATAAAATTCGAAATGACCTGGTCGAAGTAAACGTAATTTACAACGTCGACGTCAACTTATCAAAAATATAAAACCCCATAAAAACCGACTTCTCAAAAATTTACTATTACATTTTTTTCACGTTAATGCTTATCATCGCAAAAATCGTAAATAAAATCCGTATGGATTCGTTGAAAACTCCCACTCTCTTTTTTCGTGTATAAAGTAATAAGCAAAACAAAGTGTCCAAATTTGAAAACGTCAACGCACATTACTCTCAAATTCCCGGGTCCCTTTATGGGGTCTCAACTTGAAACGAAGAGTAATGGTGTCTCTGGGAAGGCGAGGAAAAAAGCGTGAAGCCAATACAGCTTTGGTTAAATGTATAAAAGAGCGTATAGGACATATCATAGGCCATGTCGTCGACGCGGATGTTCATCTTCCGAAGCTTGAACAAACGTGCGTGTCAGTGGATACGTCCTTGCGCTGTCAGACACGGCTCGCGCCACTGACGTTCGCGATAAACGCGTGTCAGTGTGTTGGTTTCTCGTGTGTACACGAGAATCCATGCACGTGGGTTGACGGTCGCGTGATAAATGCATAAGCGTTGCCACACCGTACGTGCAGCCGCACCTATAGATATACATCGGGGTGCGAGAGCGTGAAGTGTTGGAGTAAGAGAAGAAGCGAGAGATAGTAGGTAAAACGGATGCGCAGGCAGAGCAAGAGAGAGGAGTCGAGGGGTACGAGTAGTCCCGGGTGCTCTGCCGCCTGCCGCCTGCCGCCTCTCCAGCACGGTCGACCATAACAAGGACGCCAATCAAACTGGCGGAGTGGAAACCGAGGGACCAACCGCGAGAATGAGAAAATTTATCGCTGCGAGACAATTTGAGAAAATTCTAAACAAAATGTGCCGAAAGCACAGCTTTTAGTGTCGTATCCTTTCGGTTCATTTAACGTCAGCAATTATTTCCTCGATCGCCAATATCAATAATTGTCGTCTCGCAATGAAAAATTCTGTTCCCATGAAACACAGCATGTTTTTGGGAGTTTCTCGTGTCTCGTGCTTTCCATTCGTATTACATGAAAATTCCCCCATAAAAATACTTTTATCTTATAGTGCTGGAAGTATTTGACAGAAAAGCCATAACTGCGTATGGTAAAATCGATGTTTGTGAGAGGTAATGAACACTATTCTATTCACAAATGATAAAAATCTAATTTCCCCATAATCTCATGGCGCTTGAAATTGGCTTCGAGATACGATTTGCAGTATTTTAACAGTGTGAAGTTTAAAGATGTTTAACCCGTTGCCTGACGATAATGCGGCTTGAGATTCCATTCACCAACAGAAAGAGTGTCAAAAAATTCTTTAAAAATTTCTGAATTTTCAAAAGCGTTATGTTTCAGAACCAACAGTTCCATTAATTACAGAGCTCACCTTAAGGTCCGCTCATTAAAAAGTGTGCAAAAGAGTTTTCGGAGAAATGTTCAGTTTTTGAAAAGTATTTAGTCGCAATTGTCGAGTAGCGTGCCACATAATATGGCAGCAACCTCAAAAGAGTGATAAATGGAAACGTGTCACTCTCGCGTGTTCCACATCGTCGCCCTTGGTTGTCTCGCGCTCACCCAACAACGTGTTTCACTTTCTACTCTAATTTTTTTCTCCCGGATATAAATAGAGTGAGAGCGAATACTGCAAAAAAAACGAAGAAAAAAGGGTATAGGAAAAGAGAGGGATGAAATAAAAAGCAAGAAAGCGAGAAATAAAGATGAGAGGCTACCGGTAGAAACAGTAGTACTGAGCGCAGTCAGAACAGCACCGCCAGGAGCCAGAGCACTCTAGGCGAAATGCTTTGACGCCAATTAACTTGACAGCAGAGCGGTGCACGCGGAGGAACGACGACAGCCCGGCCGAGGCACAGAGGGAAAAACAGACAGAGATGGAAAACAAGAGGGAAGGCAGACGTGTGCTCACAACGTAGCAGAAGACGTACTGACTACCTACCGGTCTGATCTTTCTCTGTATGCCTCTCGCTTTGTTCACACAACACACATCCTCATACGATATATACGTATGATATTAATATACATATACGTGTATATGTATATATATATATGGTAAATGTAGTACGTCGCACACTCACTTGTCGCAGTGCGAGGCATGCACTCGCGTGCTACACGACGAAAACGAGGTCACTCCCGGTGTCGTAAGTATTTCTCCCTTGAATCTCAGCCTCTCTATTCTACGTCGTCTCCACCCGCGTTCTTGGGCTTCGACCGCCAAACCCTTCCCTTCATTCGGGTTCCCCCTACCCCGATTCGTTGCATCTCGGGAGTATTCTCTTCCTCCAATTATCGAATCGACACGTCGCTGAACAGAAGTGTGAACTACCTCAAGTACGAGCTCTTCTTGGCGATGTAATACGGCAAGAAGACACTTTGCAAATGAGTGTTCAAAGCTCTTGAATACGTGACAATTTTCGGGGCCCTTAAAGATGCTTTTTGAGGGGCCTTTTTTCGTAAATCGAATGTTTATGGTGGTTGGCAATATCACTGGTTCAATTTGAAATTGAAGTTCAAGTGGAAATCTATTGCTTGACGAACTTTGACGTACACTTCTGTCATCAAGTTAGACATTCCAACTCGAAAACACCTGTTTTAAACCTTTTTCATGACCAACAACAATGGATGTGCCATCAGTGTGTGACTTTGGCGGTCCAAAGAGTCGAGCAGCTTTTCTTGCGGCCATAACTCGGTTTCACGACCGCTTAACCGCACCAACTGTTGAGCCGGAGGTTTTTCTCAGTTTCTAATGTATTCTTATGCATCAGGGATTTAGTTTAAATGAAGCCACTCGTACCAGTCAGGGTTTCGGATGTTTTCCTGGGCCTTCGTGCAAATTTGGTGAAAAATGGGAAGATTTACTGTGGACTAAATTCTAGAGGGTCTCGAGGAACGAAATGGGGAATAAAGGGGTGAGGATAGTAAAAGCTAATATGGACATTCTTGAACAATACCCCATAATATTTGGCCATCCTCGGTAATATGATTTTTTCAAAATCCCGTTTGGATGCCAAAGAATTGTAGGTAATTGCACATATGTGAACATGTACAACCCTTTCAACCCTTTTTACTGTAACTTTTCAACAGGTTTGATCGTTTTTGATTTTTTAATTCACGGATTCAACTTTCGGTCGGAAAATCCAATCCATGTATTTTTATCGTAAAGACGTAAAGTTTTGACGCTCACTATCATTTTCATGATTGCACCATCGCAGAAAACACCCATTTCAAAACCCGTTTTATTATATCGAATTGTGGTCTTCACTGTTGTTTGTAAATTGCATATTCCACCTGACTACCTGAATTGGAGTTCGAACTTCCGAACTGCTTCCTTATTATTTTTCGGTTTTCACAATGTTATGATCGTAAAAAAATAACCCAATAGCTTTGTAAAAAAATATCCTGATGAGTTGGTAAAAAACATTCCGATAGCTTTGTAAATAGTGAAAAATTTTTCACGATGTAAGTCAAAAGACAATAACATATTACGAAATCTTTCGAATATATAAAAAGCTCAGGCCTACAAAATGTTTCTGGATTTGAGAAACTTATTGCCGGGGGAAATTGAATCATTAATAACGAAGAGGGTGTGGAGTATAATGACGAGTCTCGTCGCTGCGTAATTTGCGTGTCCGTGAAATGGGGTGGCCCTTGTTTCTCGTCCTCCCTTGTTCAGCTTCGATGAATTAACGCAATGAATTTCAGCGAGATTCAGAGGGATATTCAACCCTTGTCTCGGCATAGCCCGTTGCGTTGCGTCTCGTTGAAGGGTTGCTTAACGACGCGGAGGCTTTCACGTTCCTCGTTGTTTTGTTACGATGTTCATCGAGCTTTACACATGAATTAATCATTCAAGCACAGCCTAGTCAACAGAAAACATGTATTGGAGTAGTTAGTGAAAGTGTGCTTGAACGTAATGGAGAAAAACCAACCCTTTCTCACCCACAATAAACGTTGAATTGCAGAGGCGTTTGTTGTGAGCACAGCTCCATCCCCTACCCCTTAAGTTGTCTTCACGCTCCCTCAGGGCGATTCTTAGCCTCTGTCCTGTTCCCTTAACCTCGCCCTTAATTGTTGTTTCTATTCTTTCAAGATTTTTTCTTCTTCTTGCCTGTATAAAAATATACAAGTACACCTCTTAAACACTTATTCTTTGCTCGTGAGGGTTGAAAAAATTATGTCCTGCAAGCGAGTGCACGATAAGAGCAACAATAAGGATCCTATCACAAAGGGAGTGGTTTAGCATGACCTCGTAAAATTAATTCCGCACCAAGCGCGACGACAGCCTTTACTTTGGTTCTTAGATTAACTGAGATTACAGATAACTCAACGTGTTTCAACTATACTGATGAAAATCGAGACTATTTTGTGATGGGGGACTTAATAAATATACTTTACACAATTTTTAAATTGTGATTTGTGATCATAGATAAGGCTTGAGATAAAGCTAAATTTGACAAAGAAGGACGGATTTGGATTGGATATTTGAAATACTTTGAAATATTTTGAATAACAAAGAAGCTTAATTAGCTTTAGCACAACTGTAGCTTTAGTCAACAGTACACATTTTTTCATACAATTCCAGCAGTCAAACAAGTGATGTACATTCAAAAAGATCAGCAATATTACAAAAGGGTTGAAAGTTGATGTACTTTTATAGTGAAATTACAAAAAATCATTAATATTAAACTAATTGGAGATTGAATTTTAAGAAAATTATAAAAATTACTATACCATACACTAATTTTACATTGCACTTGTATATAAAATTTAGAATAACAATTTTTCCATAAAAACTTGCAATACTAGTACATTAAATTTCAAGTAGATTTTGTTTATCGTTTAACAATCGGTCAGTTATGTTTTGCAAGTAAAAATATTTGGAAAATTTAATACTTTCTGTGTCTGCGGTCTTTCTCAACACTCACTGCATTTTGGTGGAATCCAGTGTTATTCTATTTAGCAATTCCACCAGAACTGCGAGGTTTGTCTTATTGTCCGTTTCTCTATTTCATCTCTCGCTGAAGTTTTCGCACTGCGGACTGTTTTCCAAAGTGGAAAGGCTGTTCTCAAGCATCACTAGCAGCAGCAGCAGCAGCGGAAGCTTCGAAGTCTAAGAATCGAGTCTGGCGTTGGCAGCTGTCGAATCCTCTCGAGATTCTCATTAGCAGCTGGTTCAGTAAATGAAGGAGAAGCTGTGCGATGGGATAGGAAGAGAAAAGCCCTATTCCCATTTCCAACGTTTTCCATTGCCCTATCTCATCGAAACGCCCGGCCACCGTGCAATGAAACTAGCACACTTGCAATCTTGCCCTTATAGTTTCCCACCCTTATACCTCGATCACCTTCAAACCTCGATCTATCTTCAACAAAGTAATTGCGATAATTATAGTAAAAATAATTGCCTCTCGATTGATTTCTTGATGAACAATCAAGCCTTGAGGGAGCTATTTCCATTTTATTGGATGCACTTTGCGTCTTAGATATTCCACAAATTTCTCGAGCTTCATAGTCACGACGGTAGGAATAAATTGATAGGTCGTTAGATCGAGAATAAAAAAAGAACTCGCGAGAGAGAATTTTGAACAATAAAATACAATATACGAATTAGCTTGGCAATTCAATGGTTTCACTGGACAATGGATACTTTTAACTTTTTATGCATTGCATTATTCTCATCTTCCACAGTTCACTGATACTATTACGCTGTATAACTTGAGTACAAAGTGATCTAAATATGCTTTCTGGACTCTTCACTGTGATCTCGGGAGGATAGCGCAATTAAGCCCTGAAAGGGTTCAGAGGTATCGGAAAATCCTTAGGTAACTGCAAAAAAATGATGGCGTAAAACGGAACAAAAGACCGACTTAGAGAAATGAGGTGGTTTCCCATTAAAGGGACTTGGAAAAATCACAGTCTAGGGGGGACGAAAAACCATTAGAAAGCCATGGGGTATGTAAAAAAATAGGTTGCTCTTAGAGGGATTCAAGAAAATCATTGTTAAGGATGAAGGGTCAAGGGGGGGGAGGCTAGAAAATTTTAGAGGGTTTGGAAAAATTGTAGTCTGGGGAGAAGGATGTGGTTGTCAAAGTTTTCATTCCAGGATCTGAAATATTGTTATAATATTAAAATATCTCCCAATTTATTTCTCGATCATCAAAAACCTATCGAAAACTGTCTGAATCCATTTTTAGTTCGTCCAAAAAATTTTTAAAAAATAATTACCAGGACTGTGAAATTTTGATTATAATTACCAATTATTCATCATAATTATTTTCATAACTGCGGTAAGCAAAAAAAAAATTGCAGGGACCAAAAATGAAGAGTTGTCACTTTCTAGATGATTGTAGTGTTACGATTTATTTAAGTGCATTTTTTTTTTTTTTTTTTTTTTTTCGAAACTGTCTATATATTAATGGAGCATTCCTCGTCAGCCGCCTAGGCGCCAATGAATGAAAGGTTAGAATAAAAAAGCAAGTTGAAAAAAGGGTAAAGTTATAAAAGGAAATACACGAATTATCTGAACAAAGGTTCAGGTGGAGCGTGACTGATTCGATCGTTCCGCGGTGTCACAAAACGTTTACTCTCCGCCACACAAGCACACAACTCGCGTTTCCTCTCTCTTCTGCCTTCCTCTTTCACATTGCGTTCGCTCGGTCGCTCGCTTTAACGAGACCGCCCGCGAAATTACAGTTTTATGGATTTCACGCGGCACATCGGTCCTGCTCAACCGACTGCCCCGTTTTCTCGCTCACCCCTCGCAAACCTCACGGTTCGGCTTTCACCCTCTCTCACCACTGCCGGTCGCCCCTCTCCGTCCACCCCCTTTCTCTATTTTCGTCCACGGGACGGAAGTCGTGCGACGAATCGACGTCACGTTTCTGGCTAATTCGGAATCGTCGACTTTGCCTTATCGATCCAACGTCACCAATACCTACTCTCGTTCCATCATAATCTGCAATCTCCGTATAATATCACGAGTCAGAAAAACCTTTACCTTCAACTTGCACATTTCTTGGTTCTCTTATTACGAGTGAAATGATCGTTTTAATCACGGATTCTGTAGATGCGGACGTTAACAATTAAATTATGTTTCTCTGTAAACTTTCGAAATTTCGTAGCAAGGGAAACCCTTATACACATAAATTTCAAATGTAACGGGAAAATTAATAAGGAAAATATGTATCCCTCCATTTTTTGGCAGAAAGTTTTATCATCGAACAAAATATTTCCATCTGAACCTGGTATTTAAAATAAACGTTAAAACATAAATATAAATACTCTGCAAGGGTAAAAATGGGAACGTAAATACTCTATAAAACCTTCGTAGCCCTCACTGCAACAGTGAGAAAATTGACTCGCAAAATAAATCGTCGCCTTACAAATAATTACACCCGAATGTTCCATTGTTTCGTGAAATGGAATTGCAGAATTTATTCCCGACGGGATTTCAGTATCTCACATCTTCCTGTGAATTTTCAGTAGATATGGCAAAAAAGGCGTTGAAGGAAGCTGTGCTGAGATCTACTTTCGCGACAATTCATAAATATTCCTATCTACACGGAGCGTACGTTCCGCGCGCGATTCAATTTGATAAAATTCTAATGTACGTATTGCGGAAATAATTGCTTTACTTTTTGTAGTTGGCACGTTAACATAAAAGTGATTGCTGTAGAGAGCTTTTTTTCTTCCAGTGGAAATGGGTGCCGGTATTGAAAGGGTTAAACGGCAATGTATTCTGTGCTTCTACAGTTCATTACATTGCCCGTCGTTTTATCGAGTAGGTCTATCAAGGCGAGTACGACCAAGTCTCTCAGCAGCAAGCAGAAAAGAGAGTGCATTGCAGTGGCGTTCGCCCATCCCTCAAGTACTCGCCAGTAATCGATGATTTCTCGAAAGACGAGAGAGAAAGGGAGAGAAAACTCGCGACCCACTACTGTACGAGACCACGAAGAGTGTCGGGTAAACACACTCTCACCGACTCGTATAAACTCTCTGGGCCACACAGCGACTCGTTTGAATCAAATTTACATAGAAAAGAGATCGGGGTATCTCCGATTCAACATGAGAAGTACCTATCGTTTTCCATCTACCACTATTATCTCTTTTTTTAACCCCCTCCCCTTTCGACTGTCTTCTCTACGTGGTCCCTTTACTTGCGGCGGAGAAATCGGTAATTCTTTCCTGCCGAAAGGAGGAACTATTATTGAACAGAAACTTCTCGCGGTTCGATCAACAGTAACATTGCCTTAACCCAGTCCCGCCTGAGTCGATCGAAAAGAATTATTTTGCTGAGCAGCCCGAGGTATATTCGAATTTTGAATAATTATTTATAAAATAGTAATAGTCACGATTTCGATTGTATCTAATTTATAATCGAAAGTGTAACTTTTCCTGGTTTTAACTTGTAAGGGGATCGTTATTTGGCTTTTAATTTCATATAATCTGGTCGTGGTATAAATAAAATACACGAAAAATTGGCAGGGTGGGCAGAAAATATTTGGCGGGATAAAAAAAAAACATTTTTCTAACGTTGCAATAAACAAATCTGACATATTGAATGAAAAACAAAATTTTCATGGTTTTGCTGCAATTGCGAATGATTCGAAGTAATTATTCTTTTGCAATGAATTAATATGTTTTTCATGATGTTGATCCAACAGAAACTCGTGATACGTATGCAAACAAATTACCCCATGCGACTTTGTTACAATGTAAACGCAAGGTTGTAATTTACTGGCAAATGGTTCGAGTTAATTATTCGTACCAATATTCTCCGTGAAAAGTAGCTTATCTTATTTTTGTGTTTTAGTTTTATCGGGAATGAGAAGTCCAGTGTTTGCATCGTGGAAATAGTGTCGTTAAAATAGCGAGACCCATAAAGTGAAGTGTACGTAGATTTGATCGTTAAAAATCGGGTTTCTCGCAGAAAGAGTCATGCATGATTCGCGGCGTTTTATTGATTTTTGTAGTTTCCCTGTGTCAACGAGTGAGGCACGAAGTACACAGCGAGTTGATGAACGGGTTATGAGAGAAACGAGCAAGCGATGAAGCACACGGATAAAGAAAATTGCCTCAACGTTCTACATGCAGTGGCTTCTGTATATACGGCGTAGCCGCTCGGTTCCTCGCCAAAGTCGAGTGCCTACAAAACTTGCTCGTGAACTCCCTTCCCTAGAGAATTATCGCAGCGAGGCAAAAACATTGCGGAAAATTCGCGTCACGATGGAAAATCTCGAGTTTTCTCGGGGCCTGTTGTAAGGGTATACGAAAATATATCAACTGTTTTCTTTTTAAGGGGGGAATACGAGTTCTGTAAACTCGTTGACTGTTGAATAATTAATGTGTCTCGCCCAGAGAGGCCAGGGATATTACGTTTTTTTTTCTTTGTTTTTTTTTTTTCGGTAAATGAATCTTTTCTGGCCCTCATGTTTCAATTTTTTTTTTAATATTCCATTCTTATTTTTGTAAAAATGTGAAAAGTTCTAGGTAAAAGTTATCACTTGTGTGAACTCTCAGTTGGTAATAGCCTGCATGGCCCTGCGGTGTCTTTGAACCCAGTGTCGAATTTGTATAGCTATATTTGACGCGAAAACTTTTTTACCTTATATCCCTGAAGGATCAATTAATAAGTTTGCCGAACGATATCCGATACCTCGGAGACCAACTGGCGGAGACTCCCTCGATAACTCGTTTGGAAAATGGGAGTCGTTGATGTTGCTTAAGTTCAATAAAAGGGTATCACGTTTTTGGGCGACGTCACGAAGTGGATAAGAGGTTTAATGGGTTTGGCATGGAGATTTATAATAAAATTGTATGATTGATAACTCCAAACTCCGATAATACATCATGTTTCTCTAGACCGCAAATAAAGTAGATTTAGATTTGTTGATAATCTGGTTTGGAAAGTGGGATTGTCAGTCGATGGAAAAACATTTTTGGGTACTTCAAATATGACTTTGGATCACCCGAATCAATTTTAAACGTACTATTTTGTTGCTGTGACAAAATATTTGCCATTTCGTGTAATTGACATTTAGTTAAATCCAACGTTATGCGGGTTAGTAGTTAATTAGAGTTTAATCAAGTTTTTTAACGATACAGATTCGTGCGACAAGATTCATCGTTCGGTCTAAACCTCAAAACGGCGATAACTTTGCGAATAATGCAAAACCCCAAATCTCCGTGATGTAGGATTTCAACTTGATCCCATTTATTATATAAACCGAACTACGGCGGAGTGTCCTCGAAAAGTTTGGAGATGCACCAGGTCCGATTCGAAGTGGAAAACAACTTATGCTCGTGGTGTACGTGCTTCCAGTAGCATCTGCGTCCCAAGATTGTCTTCCGAGTGCAATCACTCCGAATAGTCTTGTTGCAGGATTTTGGCTAAGCTCTCTTGTTTCCCCGTTGTTCAACTCAGACCCAGCGAGCCATAGTTACGAAATTAAAGCACTCGTAGACGGATATATATCGATTTGTAACGTTTGTCCGCTTATGTCTGCTTCAGGATGATTCCGGCCAATGGGTCAGCCTCGACTCGGAACAGGAGATGCTGGGCGGCGAAGTTGTCGGCACAAAGGCACCGACTGGTCACACACTTTTGATAGCCTGTCGCTTCGAGCTGCCATTCGGTAAGTCATTCAAAGCTACCGTGTAAAAATGGTCGAAGACATTATGGACACTAACCATACGAATTACATACACGTTACACGTGTGTAGTATTTATCTACACGGAAAAAAATAATTAGTTAGATAGACTGTAAGACATTGAAGCAATTGTTCGGAACAATCGACACGTTGGCTGGAAAAGTCAAGCAGTTGGTTGTGATAATTAACCAATTGGTCGAAACAGTGAACCAGTTGGTCGGGACAATCAATTAACTGCTTGCCAATGAATGGACCACGTGTGGTAATCGATTGAATTGTCGTGTCCACCAATTAATTGTATTCGTATTACTGAACCATTCAAGTTGGTTGTGACAACTTGTTATTTATTTCCGTGTACACCAATCACACTCGGACTGGAAAATTAACGCGGACAATGACACAGAACCAGGCGTCACACGCGAAACGTGACACAACCATCGAAATCGACAGACAATACATATAATAGCCAAAGTATCGAGTTGCATGCTTGCCAAATACGATTTTCTATTGCACGACGAGACTACAGACCCTATATTATATACTCTCTCTCTCTCTCTCTTTCTTTTTCTGTCCCTCAAATATCTGTTCAATATATCAATTGGTACTCCAAAACCTATTCTTATAATACCGATAAATGTTTTATCATATACTATATATCTATTGTATACATATTACACATGCTACATGCTTATTCATAACAGCCCGCGATATAACGTCGCCATTGTTTTCCATTGCTTTGCCAAAATGGATAAGAAACACAGAGCACATCGTGCTCGCCTATTGTTGTGAATACTATTGAATGAAAATGAAACACAACTTAGGAAAATATCCTACGCATAAAGGGAAAGTCTCGGTAAACGTGGAGCGATTGTGAATTAGGGAATTTATGAAAACAATCATAAATTGTGCGGGTAGCGCGGAATTGTTTTTGGAAGTCGGTGTAAGGTTAGTTTCTATGAGTGACGTCGTTATAGAAGTTTCAAAGTAACATTTTTATAGCGAAGCTCTTCCGATCGATGATGTGTCAAAGTTTGCTGCTATATAATCGACAAAGATTCCCTTCATTCTGCTCTTAAGAAGGGGAAAAAATGTGAAGAAAAATGTTTCTCCCTCGTCTTGTTCTGTAACTTTCCAACGCGTTTGAGTCCTCGGATCCTTTACGTCACCGGGCTCGTTCATTTTACGGCGCACGATTCACGGGACTCGTCAGAGGGTGACCCAAAGTTTTAATTGAGTATATCTTAGGACCGGCAGATGCTTTGCTGGTGCGTTTGAAAAGTTGTATAAATTTCACTGCTGGTATTACGCTTTGGATTTTTTTTTTTTTTTTCGGGCACTGAAGAAACATGCTTAATGGTAATGGCTAATTGATTAAACCGGAGAAATCTTGGGCGTAAATTATAGACCAAGAGTCAATAGATTTTCATCTTCGAGGTTATTTTTTGCAAAAATGGTGTTCCCCAAAGCCCACCAAAATTAATTATGGATATACGTATAGGTAAATTGAATTTATTTAATCGGTTTGTATCTGCCAACAAATTGCCGACATTTGCATAGTGTAAACAGTGATTTCAATTTTTTTTCTATGCAGTTATTTCTCCGCTTTATTCAGATTCTTACCTTATCCTTCTAACCATTCCCGGTTTTTTTCACCGAAACGTTGATTTCGAATAACAATTATCTGCAAAATTTTGAGAAATCCCAATGTACTTTTTATTTCGGACATATTCCGATTTGTAGACGATTTCGACTTATCGCTCATTGAAAAAAATAACAGGGTTGATTTTACCAACTTGTTTATTGCAAAAAGCTTTGCAAGTAAAAGTATATAAACAAAAGGATTGAAAAAAAAGCTTCGCCCGTTTTAGAGTTGGATCGACGGCAAAAATAAATGACGATTAGATCCGAGAGGTCGAGGGTCAGTCCAGTCCCGTGTTGTAGTCTCAATAAGAAGTAATTAAATATAAAATTCCTCGCATGTGCATAATATTTATTTTTATAATTAAAAATCTTCGGACGTAATTGCTTTTTAATTGTTAGCCAGCCGTTGAAACGTTCTAACTACAAGCTCATGACAGCTGTGCCCAATGAACTTTTTCCATACGTATTTTATTATTTATTCAGAGCAGCATGAGTAAAATTACCGCACCCACGCGAGTCGCCACTTGACCGTATTACGTTATTCACGAAGAAGGAAAAAAAAATCCAGGCCGTTTGTGATATATCAGCGAGTGGAGTGTGCAGATAAATACATAAATTCGCCGAAGCGAAGTTAACAGTTTAGTATCACCGTGTTTTCGTTCCGGGACACACATTTTTCTGACCGAAGTTTTCGCCACCGCGATGTACGTTTCATTTTCACTGTAAAATCGCGAAAATCGAATCCATATAATAGCTCCTTGAGAGAGCCAACGTTGAATTCGCCCTCAGACGAATGTTTACCAAATGGTAAGGCTTGTTTACCAAATGGTAAGTTGCGAGAGAAGTGAATACGAGGTAATCGAGCGGAAAGCGAGAAATCATTCCATTTTGTTTTTCTCGAAAAGTAGATTCGAGGTCATGATATATCCATTCGAACGAAAAAGTTCAGGAGTCACGGAAAATATTAGGATCGGAAGTCTCGGTATTTATACTCACTGGAATACGTCGACGAACGCTTGGAATCAATCTGGAAAAAGGTTTTCAAAGTTTTCACCCGCGGATGAAGAATGTTGGTATATATGTGTTGGTGGTTCGCGATTTCACCTCATTCCGTGCCGGGTCGTCAGCGTCCGCGTGAGAAATAACCGACTCGCGGTTTCTGATCGTTCAATGTTGAGTCGAGCCACAGGGACACATTTAGAACACTCGCTCTTCCGATTCTCCGGCAGCAAGCGTCACTACTAATTTTGAGGCGATTGGAGGCTGGTAAAAATAAGCAAGGATAGGATAGGTGTCTCTCGGGTCGATGACGTTTCTCCAGACCGTCGGATACTGTACTATTTATCAGACCTCCTTTTTTCCGGCACAAACGCACACCTGTGTAAATTTTATCAGGTCAGAAGTTCATTGATACTAACGCTTTGCTTTACAGTCTATGTATTCTTATCCTGGCTATTAATGGTATAAAAATAAGCAAGTAGAAGCGAATGATACTCCAATGTGTGCCTCACACTGATGCAAAAAAGAACGTGCAAGGTTTTTTTCATAATTGATCAATGAGGATGTTCGTTTTCTAGCATGCCTCTTTTTATGAAGAAATTTGTTTTGTGAGATAATTGGGAATTTTTCTTTTCGTATAAATCCTAAACCGGAAGCGCAACAAATGTTTTTGAACGGTGAAAGAGTTCAAGCTAATTTTTAATTAATTAACGTCATACTGTCAGACGACGTTTTTCGGGATCAATTATAGATATACAAATTGAGTGTTTTATAAAATTTGGATATCGATACAAAATGAGTGGGGATGTTAAGGATTTTGGGTCGGTGACGTTTTTCCAGACCGTCAGATACTGTACTATTTATCGAATCTATTTTTGCATAGACGCATTCTTATAAAATTCGATGAGGTCAGAAGTTCAATAACTGGCATTCCGCCTTATGTTATATTGATTCTTATCACAGGTGATCACGTTTTCTGGACGTGAAAAAAAAGAAACTTTTATCCGTCACTTGTCATTTTTATCTAAAAAAATTATTATCTAGAAAAACCATTTTAAATTATGCTTTTCTTTTCTGAATAGACTCCAACTTTTAGTTCTGCGTTTCCCTGCATTGCCAAACCGGAAACGCGAAAATAAGTAAGCATACGAGGAGACTCCGCTCAACCATAGAATTAGGTACTGAATAAATGAAGGTATCGTGGAATTGATAATATCCACGACTTACGAGCAGTTGAGATTTACGGGTCGTAAAGGTTTTAACAATCGCTCGACGTTTATACGGGAGTTGGCTTTTAGCGTAGGTCAAGTCGATTAAACTCTCTCTTGGCTTAGTAGCTCAACAGTAATTCAGAATATACACAGGCTTTAAATCCTCCCGAATCGTATCCGAGATGTACATGGATACACACGCAGTATATATACATATATATATATATACCATATATACATATATATATATATATATATACACACACGTGAACACGATGTATACCTAAGCTAATATCAGTAGAGTTTGCCGACGGCTGGTGTGTCTGATCGTGTGTAAACGTTGGCCAATCAGGAAAGTACGATCCACCGACCGGATGGAAAGCCCTGCTAACGAGCGAAACAGCTATGAAGTTGCGAGCAGCCCGGCCCACATGTGGCTCAGGTACCCTCAAGATCACATCTCGTGCCCCGAGCCCAACAAGATCCCTGCGATCTTGCGAGCTCGAAACTTTAGCCGGTTTATCATTGCCTCGTTATCGTGGCTCGATGCGAATCGCGGATGCGTATTATATCGATTCACCGCAGCCAGAGCCATTATTTATTATCGGGAAATTCAATAATTATTATTATTCATTGGCAACAATAGTCGATGATGAAAATCCAAGTTCCGCCGATTACGCATCCGTGCTCGTTACGGGCCGACGCTTTATCCGTACTTAGCGATAACAACCCCTTCTTGCTCGCCAGCCACTGCACCAGAAATTTTCATTACAATACCTCTTTTTATTTTTTATTAATATATATTTATATTTATATATATATATATATATATATATATACATATAATTTTTTGTTTTCGTTCAATTGTTCATTTCTCCTGACTGGGTGCTCTTTGGTTGTGCCGTTGGTGTCTGGTTGACTCGTTTACAACGGATATTACGTACGCTCCGAAAAATCCAAGCGGTCACTCGCCGCGTATTAAAGGGAGAAGAAAAAAGGAATGCGGACCTTGAAAATATTGTTTTAGGCGTTTTCATTGGCTTACCCGAGCTCCTGGCGCCTTTGATGTTGCCGCATTTTGAAAACTACGGCAGTCCTTTCATAGTTTTCAATACGGGCTTTTTGAAAGTTGGGTCCTTTGTCCCATGAGAAGCCCGTTTGATCGTTCCATTAAGCTAATTGTTCAATTATCTGAGAAGGTGAGAACATTTAGCACGGTTCGTCTACGGGCGTCTCGGAGATTTTTTTTTTTTCACTCACCTTTCGCAATGAGGTCTTCACGGTGCATTAAGCGACCGCGCCAATGCAGCTAACAATACTACTTTTTTTTAATTTTTGTGCACGTTCCGTCCTTTATCGGTACACTGGCAGATTATATCTGCTAGGGCGGTTCGCGCCCTTCCGTACATGATCACACTCTCATAGACATTACAGACACTCTCACCAACACTTTCGCAGACGTCACAGATACTCTTACGAACCCTTTCGCGGAAACTCTCACAGACACTCTCACAGACATTCTCAGAGACGTTATCACAGATACTCTCACAGACACTCTCACAGACATTCTCAGAGACGTTATCACAGATACTCTCACAGATACTTTCGCAGATACTCTCGCACAAACTCTCACAGACACTCTCACAGACACTTCATCAGACTCTTTCACAAGAAATCTCACAGTTGCTCTTACAAACCCTTTCGCACAAACTCTCATAGACACTCTCACCAACACTTTCGCAGATATCACAGATACTCTTACAAACCCTTTAGCAGAAACTCTCACAGAAGCTCTCACAGACACGCTCACAGACTTTGTCACAGACATTGTCATAGACGTTATCAAAGATACTCTCACAGATACTTTATCAGACTCTTTCACAAGAAATCTCACAGATAATCTCACAAACCCTTTCGCAGAAACTCTCGCACAAACTCTCACAGACACTCTCACAGGCACTCTAACAGACAGTCTTACAGACACTTCATCAGACTCTTTCATACGAAATCTCACAGTTGCTCTTACAAACCATTTCGCAGAAACTCTCACAGGAAGTCTCAGACACTCTAGCAGCCACTCTCACAGACACTCTCACAGACGATCCATCAGACTCTCTCACAAGAAATCTCACAACCTCTCTTACATACTCTTTTACGGACACTCCATCAGACTCTCTCATATACACTTCCACACGCACCTTCACAGCATTTTTAGCGACATAACGTACATTCTTACACACATACTCACGGACACTCCATCAGACTCTCTCACATACACTTCCACACGCACGTTCACAGCATTTTTAGCGGCATAACATACATTCTTACACACATTCTCACGGACACTCTCAAAGGCATTCTCATAGAAACTTTCGCAAAGAGCCGCAGACACAAATTCTCACGACACTTTCACACACTACAAAAAAATCTACTTGAAATTCAATGTACAAATATGGAACCCGTTTACGCATAAACTGGTACACTCTACTCAGTATACCAATGTGAAGTGTAATTAGAATCTAGGAGAGTAATTTCAATAATGTACTTAACCCTTTCTGCAAAAGTACCCTAATCCAAATAATTCGCGTCACTTTTACCGTAAAACAACATTAATCTTTAACACAATTGTACATTCCAGTTCATTGACGAATTTGTGCATGAAAACTTGCAGTTTATTCCAAGCGCACATAAGCACTCTCACCGTCACTGAGAGTGTCTCTGTATTTTCCGATAGATTTTCGGATTGTGTACTTTATATTATGGAGGTTTGCTATTTTTCGCCTTCCTTTTCACCTACTTCGAGGCGTTCGTCACTTTGAAAAGTGCACGTTCATGTACGTCGAAAATCGCGTTAACTTCCTTTCGTCGATGCGTGTGACGTAAGCGAATGACGAGAAGAGTGGAGAGAGGAAGGGGGTGCAAGATCGATTTATCGCGTCTCCGTCCGCAGCGCGTCGACCGTACCGCACAAAGTTTTTCCAACGAGCACCCAGCCATGGCCCACACGTGCACTGCATTCATTTCGAGATCTTATATAGTATATATACATATATAACATTCTATATAAATTTTATTACTATATATATATATATATATATATATACAATACCTGGCGTTTGTGTGTGTTAACGTCGTGTGAATATTATCGTCAAATGAGATGAGATGTTTGATGTTTCTATGCTTATATTGTCGATATTTTAACGAAGCATCAATATTATATTCTACAACGATATATGTATATACATATATATTCGTGATATGTGTGTTCGAGTGTCGATATTACAGCTGTCTCTCTCACTCTCTCTCTCTCTCTCACAGACACAATTTTTTCTAAATGTGCAATGGCTATTGTGTGGCTCTCATTGTTGAAGTGATATCGAAAATTAACAACCATACATAAAAATTCCTAATTTCAACGACGATTATTGATGCAATCGTCTCGATCAAGGTTTTTATCATCAACGAATTACGACATTTTTCATTGTTGTTCAGCATTCCTGCACTCACAAGTCCACCTGGAGGCACAACGCGTTCCATGAAAATAGATTGCAATAATATGAACCCGCAGTGATTTCGAATGAAGAGCACGAAGTAGAGAGCATCCTCCTCATAACGAGAATTTACCAGTTTATCGTTGATTGTTTTCGTAATTCATGTTTTTATTTACATTTACCTTTGATTTACTTCAACGAATTTACGTTAGAGTAGATGTCGTTTTCACAGGACATTGAGTTTCACAAGAAACAATCGAAATCATATTAATCGGTGTTGTGCAATACGCAATTAAAAATAAATTACTACATTTTGTTTCTCTGTGTAAATGCTTACAGCACAGAGACTCACTTCCAATTATACCGTCGCACGTGCACGCAGTGGCGCGGCGATAGCAGAAGAGGGGGGTAAAAGCTCCCGAAAAAATCTTTGAATTTATTTATTTATTTATTTTTTTCCAATTGAAGTTCACTTAAATACTACGAATTAAAAATATAATATTATCGAAGGATCACGAAAATGAAAAAAAACAAAATATATATATATATATATAACACACGAGGGTACCTGTGGATGCATCGAGCTATGGCTGCGACACTGTAAATACCAATATGTCTGCCCTAAATACTATATCCCTTCATTTTCACTGTCGTCATCTATTTCTGTGTCATTATATATAATATAATTATGTGTATTTAAAAAAAAAACAGATTAAACCCTAGTACCCCATGAAAATGTCCCATAAATGAATGGTTAATCACAATATTATGATATCTCACATAAATGGTATAACTTACCCAATCAGATTGAATAGAATTTCCACTTCTTCAATACTAACCATAGATGGACTTATTATACTTGAATCGAAGGCTTATTAACGCACTATGGAGAATAATTAATTCTCGATCATTATTTAAAACAAAAAGGATATTCCTCAATCGTTAATCGTATTTGAATTATTGAAAAAATAATTCAAATTGGAATTTAATGAGTGTATTGTCCAACTCTGGTGCCAATTACTATATATACATACAACAGAATAGCTAGAATTTCTTCAGCATGTAGAAGCATCGTGCCGACTATCGTATCACAATTAAATAAAATGAAAAAAAAAGAGATTATTCATCTCCAAATAACAGTCGAAAAGAAAAACCTTTTCATGGCTAAACTTTAATTTTCGTATGATTTCATTCATAAAATAGAATTTTACCACAGCATGCAAAACCATTGTAACATCTGTCGTTTGGCAACTGAACAAGGAGAATTGTTAAAAACTTATTTCCGAATAACACTTGAAGAAATTAAAAAAAAAAAAAAAAGAAAAATCGTTTCATCGCTTTCAAATTTTCTCTTCATTTTTTTCTTTCATGTACAAAATTTTGTTAACAGAATTCGAAATTCATCTATAAAATAGAATAATGCTTTGACATCTGACATCTGGCGTTTAACAATTGAATGGAGAAACATTTTTCACGCCGCGAGGTTAAAAATGTTCGTTCTCATCTTACGAACTTCATGAATAAAATTCCCGTCTGCCGATATGGCTCACTCCTCGCTAATTTAAAAAGAAAATGGCAAAAGGGCAATGAATGGAATGGAGCGTCGGTAATCAGGTCTCTTTCATGAGAGGTGATTGTTGAAAACCGTCGACGTCGTACCGCGTCTCAGATAGCGGCGAAAAATTCTTGAGCTCAGTGAAAACGTGGTGGAAGCTTTTCGTACGACCAACTGCGACCGCCTAAGCGAGTTGCACACTCGCCGCTCGTGCTCTCGAGCTGTTCTGCTCTCCCTCGTCGGAAACTCCGGACGCAACCGACGAGAGAGACGAAAGTTGAACTTGCGGAATGGACTAATTAGGCGCGGCTGCCCCGTGACCTGCCGAAGGGATGAAGCGAAAGACCGAGCGACCAACTGACGAGCTTTGGACGCCGACGGAGAGGAGCGTAACGTACGGACAGACAGACAGACAGACGAACAAGCGTATGGACGGCAGAGGCAAGGGAACTGTGCGGACCGTAGGGTCGTTAGAGATAAAGGGCCGTCCGGGTGATTAGCGGAACGGGAACGACTTTCCAGGGATTTAAACTTTTGCTTCCCGTGCAACGATCTCTCGTGTAGCTCACGTACACGAAAACCTACCAACTTACATTTTCTTCGTGATGGTTATGCTATACCGCCATTCCTTTTCACCCAATTACACACATGTACCGCCAACCCCTTGTTAAATGGTTCTATATGCATGCTAATTCACTTTGAATACTCATCTCGTCGAAAAGCCCTTTTTTCTACCTTTGACATTTGTACGGTCTTCTCTGAATCCCCCACCGATTACTGCAGATCACAATTTATTTGTCTAGCCTCTCAATAACTTCAATTCAAATTCAATCATTTTAAGAAAAATTAAAAAGTTTAATACTCTTTAAAAAATTTTTTATTAAGGAGTCAGAAAGTTAGTTCAAAGAACTTTGATATGTTTATTCAAATGAAAATGAAACTTTTTACTTTGTTATTTTTATTAACATTGTACGGACTGCACTTTTGTAACGTGTAATATCTTTTCTTCGTTTTCTCGTGTTATGAATTCCATGAATAAAATTCCCGTCTCCTGGTACGGTTCACTTTCACGCTAGTTTTGAAACAAAAGGGAATAAAGGCGACGCGTTAAAAGGGAGTGTTGGTGGATACTTGTAATTTCATTCTATTCATTTTTTTCACTCTGAAATATTTTTATGTTTGTCATTTATTTTAGTGTAATTTTTTGAAAATTCAGGTTTTCCAAAAAAAAATCGGTACAGAATGTCACTTGAATTCGACGCGCCATTACATTTCCGAGAGAATGTTGCAAATTATTGTATTTTCATAAAACAATGCGAAATTTTTTCTCAATATGAAATATCGCGAAAAGAAAATAGCGTACGTGTAATGAAGTATTTTTTTTGAAACTCAAATGCAATATTCCATTGAAATGAAAGAAAGTTTTCATTTAAATCAATCAAAAAGAATTAATGTACCCATTTTTTTGCAGTCACTGACATTTATTCCCAAGCAGAAATTCGAAGTGTTACATGAGGTGAATCTGACGCTAGTCAGGCCCTGCCAGGGCCCTCCTATGGCCTAGCCAGGGCCTGGCTTGTTTCTCATATTACGCTAAAAATGTCTGCTTGGTTGGGAAGCGATAGTTGGAAGGGCGCATGGAGAAAAGAAGTTAGGGTCAACAGGAATTTTATGGCCTTAAATGAGTTGCTCGAACTATTCACTGAGCGCTTATAGCCATTTTATGGGTCGAGACAACGACTAGTTGATCGTCCTAGTTCACAAACGAGAGGTTACATGAACTGATGCGAAAAGTGAGTCCATGCAACCACTTTTTGATTGTGCCCAACTGATATTTTCTTTTCTTCATCCAGAAGAACGCGATTGCAGTCACATCATCGAAGAAATATCGATAAAAAGTATAAAGAGTTCAAAAGTAATTTAGCTTCATTTACTAATTACATAGAAATACTAATTACTCTACCGAATTCCCTTTTGTGGTGTACAAATTATTATCTCGATTTGCACGTGCTATGTGATATAAATATGTCTGACAGATTTCATCGGTATCATCCAGGACTTCACTTTTCATGCTATACTTCTCATATGAAAATACTGAGCATTACTCAGAAAGTTGGGAAAATTGTAGTAGTAAAAGATGGCTCGGGGCCAACGTCGAAGGGTTGCGTCGGCAACGTTCTCCCTCTGTTCATGTACCAGTGCCTCGTATACACCAACCATAACAACTCTAGCTTTCTACACGCGCGGCTTCTAAACTTCTTCTCCTAACTATCTATGTTTTGCTCCCTCGTACTCTTCTCACGCCCCTTGATGCCCTATATACCGCACGGCAAACTTTTCGACTTTAGAGTCTTTCGAAGCGTGCGATAACAATTTCACGCAACACTCCAAGGCGGACTGCGTTTATGGCGCCATTTCTATCACGACTATACCCTTAATAGGGTTCATTTTCTTCTCACATAAAAATTTTTCTTCTCCGTGTAGCGAATTCGTAGGAATTCAAAATTGTGCTATGGGAAAAAAAGAAGAAGACGGAAATGTTGTATTTTCCAATTTTCGTTAGGTCATACCTTTTTTCTGGTAACAAACGAGCAACGAAAGAAATGGTAACACGGTACAGAAGAGAAAATTGTAAAGTTTATTTATTTTTGACACTGAGTGGTTTCGAGGGATAAGAAGTTTTGCGATAAATAGACAATTCCTGTTACGGCTTTTTTTCCGGTGACAAACAAGTGACACGAGAAATGGTAACACGGTACAGAAGACGAAACTTCAAACTTTATTCTTGACATCGAGTGGTTTTCGAGGGATTAGCAAGAACTTTTTCCGTATATAGACGTATTTTTCTTAACATCTCACTTTTCTTTTTAGCCACAAAACTAGTATTGAAAAAAAGGGTCAAGGTGCAGGAGAGGATAAAACCTATGCACATTGTATAGTTCATGTATTATTTAATATAGTTTTCAATGTCAACTACAAGCTTGTCAAAAAATGAGACTATTCTTACAGCATAACTTTTTTGCTGCAAGAAAATTAGTACTAAAAAAAAAGGTGACCCAGTTCCGGAGGAAGCGAAAACCCTGAAATTGTGTAGTTTTCACGGAATCGATTAGTCTCGAGCGTGAAAAAGAACTTTGTCAATATATGTTCGGTTTTTTGTCTCACGTCACCATTTTTTTTTTTCTTTTTTCTAACCACGAACTAGTAAGAAAAAAAAAATGGCGACACGCTACGATAAAAGAGGACCGCCGAAAATTGTATAGTTTTTCCTGGTACCGAATGGTTTTCAGCGTGAAGCAGAAGTTTGTCAATATATGAACGAGCAGCTGTTACCTCGTCGAACACCATCGGCTCGGCTCAGCTATGTACACTACACATACAGTCTTACTGCTTTATTTCAGTGGCAAAGCGTAACCGTGTGAAGTCGGCGACCGAGCGAGGCCGGAAACCGGAAGGAAAACGAAACGTTTCTCGTGCAAAAGCGCGGTAGGCGAGAGAAACGTGGATAGGTGGTGGGGGGAGGAGGAGGGGGCGGGGGTGGCGGTTGGGGTCGAGGGAAGACAACCCGTTGCCGCAGCCGGCAGAAGTGAAAAATATTCCCGCGAGTCCTGGAGTGCATCTGCAGCTTAGTGAGTCGTCGGGGTTGAAAACAAGGGTTGGGGGGTGAAAGGTACCGAAAACCATAAGTTTCGAGGAGCACTTTTCACGGCGTTGATTCGGCGAGGTGAGACTGAGTGGGTGGCTCGTCGATTGCATAACTCAGGGTCGACGAGTTTTGAAGAAATAGCTGCTGAAACCTCGGGACTCTCTGTGCCTTTGCTCTCGTAGATTCTTTTTTTATCTTCCCTTTTCTTCTTCCGTCTTATGAGAAGAAGATTTTCTCACTGTCGTGTGACGAGACTTGACCCTTTTTCTAATTGCGTCCTGCCACTAGGTTAGAGCACCGGTGAGAGCTGTTCTGCCAGGCTGAGTTTATGTGAAGGTGTGAAATTGGTAACTCGCGAAATTTTGACTAGTTAACACAATTATTTTGGTCTTTTCAACCAATAAATAATGAATAATTGTTTTGAGCTGTATATTCGATACAAAAACGCGGAAATATTTGTTTTTAACTATAACTATTTAGAATTATTCATAAAAGATTTTTTACCTTCCTTTTTTATTTGGTTGAAGCTTTTCATAAATCGGGAGACAGGATCAAATGAATTTGTTCACGATTGGGTAATTAGATTTCCGCCTTTTTATCTTTTCTCCGTTGGTACTTATGTTCGTCCAGACGTCGTCGACGATTTTGTCGTTGGGACAATATTTACAGAGCATACAGCGTTTCCCTTAAATTCAGCGACGGATGTATACTCTTTTCCCTTTTGATCTTCTGCTTTGTTGAATTAGTGGGTCTATACGGATCATTGAATATTACATTACTTCTGTAATAACTATTTCCACCAAACGTGACTAGAGATTCAATTCATTTCACGAAATGGCAGTGTATAAAAATATTTTTCAGATTTCTGAAAATAACATTTTAGAAAATACAATTTTTTCAAGGTAAAATATCTCGGAAACTCGAAGGTATTGTAAAAAATCTTTTCACATAAAAATTTTCGTTTTTTGTTAGCTTTCGAGCGTAATATTTGAAGTAGTCGTCACATTCCAGAGATGATATGATTTTTTTACTGAAAAACGGAAAAATAATTATTTTTCCACTACCAAACCGTTTATTTTTCAACCTAATAAAATAACAGAGTATTCCTGCATGAATGTCCATATTTTTTAAATCGTCAAAGCGACACAGATTGAGTTTTGGGTAAAAATACATAAATCCCCCCTTTTTCGAAACTTGCACACGTATAATTTTTTATTTTTTAAAGTTGTCAACAGCCAAGATGTAAAAAAAGTTTGATCTCGAAGCAAAGATAATTCCGCCGTTTTTTGGTTAAAAAAATGTTCAGTCACTTTGAATTTCCGAGGTATCAGTCTCTAAAAGAAAAAGGGTATGTTCTGAAACATTTTTTTCATATATCTGAAAAAAAAAAAAAAAAAATCACTTATCGTGTCTTTTAGAGGTACTTTGATATAACGAATTATGGGGCAGATCGTGGAGGGCCGAAAAAAAAAGTGGCTGAATCGACAGAGAATGCTTCTTATAACACCGGATACTCGACGCGGAGACTGCGAAGTCGATGGTGACTCATACTTTTACTCGATTTTTCACCTTCAATATTACACTCATACCAACACACACACGAGTTCTCCGGATGATCGCTGCAAGATTCTAGTCAGTCGATAGCCCAGCTACGTCGTACATGGCGAGGGGTAAGAAGGGGGGAGCGAGGGAGAGAAAGTAAAAAGGGAAGGAGAGCCAGACGTGGTGGAAATAGAGTGGGCAGGGCACCCGGACACGAGAACGCCCGGTGGTCGTAGGGATGAGGATAAGAGCGCGGTTGATAGTGCGAGTCCCGAGTATGTGAACGCGAGATCCAATTTTGAGGTGAGGCTGAAGCTGCCGCCCCGGGAAGCTCGGATATGCGCCGTGAATGGATATCGAGTCAGAAGTAGGTACTCCAAGTTGGAACCAGCGACGGTGGTACTACGTGGAAAACGTAGTATCCACCGGCCACGTTGTGGCTGTATGTGCCACGAGACCATTGGAATTGATGTACTTCATACGTACGTAAAAGGTCGAAGTTGCACATCATGGGAGTGTGGACACCTCCTCCTTTAACGCCGCGCCATTTCTTCAACCACCACCTCCATCTTCATCCCATATACCTCTTCCACTCTCATGAACTTTTTCTCCTTTATCTGTGACACTATGTTTTACGTTGAAACATTACCGGAACGAACCCATTGGAGTGCATAGGCTTATCCGAAAAGCGTCACACATGGTCGGAACCATAATGGTACTCAATTATGTGACCCATTTGTGACACTTCCGGGGAGGGATTAAAAAGTGCATGATTAACGCAATCTTAATCACAATTAACTTCATCGATGTTACGATATTTTTTATTAGGATGATTTTTAAATGATTTCTGAAATGCACCATGTGAAGTATAGTGCAAAATGTATGCGGAATGTATTTTCGGTACTTTGACATATGTTTTCAATGTACTTGAGATTACAGCTCTGTTTTCATCCTATGTCGTCGTTCCATAATGACATTCAATATGTTCATTCCATATTTTCATGCCATTTTTAAAAATCTTCATTCCTGTCAACGACACTACGTTTTACCTTGAGATATGCCGAGCAACACCAATTTGAGCGCATAGGCTCTTCAATAAAAGCTATTCACACATCGACATGCTCAGATAATAGCATTTAATTCTTGTACCCAATCACGACACTTCTAGTGATTCGTCAGCGAGTGATTAAAAATCCCGATATAAACACACCTCCAATTAAAATAATATTTAACGATATAATGAACGATTTTAGTAGCATGATTCTAATACAAAATCACTGCAATATCCCACATGGAAAAGATTTCATTAAAATAATAATTTAAAAAAAAAATTCTTGAAATCAGAGCAACTTGAGATAAACGTGAAAATTCAGAACTCTTTTGAATACATTTTTTTTTCCATGTTGGTTGCAGTTCAAAGTTTGAAAATAAACTGTTTTACACGCAAAGTTATGCACGTTTGTTAGAACGTGAAGCGAGTGGGTTGTGGAGAATGATGAGGAGAAAATGGAGTCACTCTTATTTACTAATTAATATTTTTTCACCCTTTCTTAATATAGATCCGGAAAACACCGAAGCGGCGGATCTTCAGAGAAAGCTGGAAATGCTGAACAACACGATGGATCAGGAAGCAAGGGCCGAACAAGCACGACGCCAGATATTGTACAATATCGGCCACTGTAAGTACTCGTGGCATTGGCAACACTGGCACGCTTCGAGACCCTCGCTATCGCGTGTTATTCATGCGCTGGTACCACGCGTTTCTGCCGGTCTCTTATGTCCCTTTGTACTCCAATCCTTCCTCAAGCTCTCGGCACATGTTCAGCCTTATTGTGTCGAGTGGAGTGACTCCACAATCACATTTACTTCGATCACGAGCCAACGCGCGAGATACACACCAGTTTTTCCGGATGAGAAGCCACCCACGACCCCTAAAACTCTTCACCCTTGGCGGACTTCTTTCCTTCCTCACTTGATTCGCGTGACAACTTGTGGGTGGCGCTAGAAATGTTCTCCTAATAGCTCCGATACTCGGATGGTTGAGAAAACAGCTGAAGGAGGAAAATTTTCAGTGTTAGACTTTGTTCATGGCAAACTGGAAGATTCCTTTTACAATTTTGTCAATTCAAAAAGATTTGAGCAGATGGTTCACTTGTTTTTGGGAACAAACTGGCTTTTGCCATTTTACTATTTGCGCGACTCGAATTGGAACAATCTCTATATGCAAATTTTTCTTTGTAACAACATTTTAAATCGTGTAAGGGAGGAATTTTTCTTAAATTCCTGTGACAAGACCGTTATCGATTTGACACAAACTCTGATTCAACATTTTATCATTCGGTCAAGCGTCTTGATGTGGAGTTTGCGAACAAAAAATTCGCTCGGTTATTAGGTGTAGGATGTCGTTACAAAGAAAACGAAACATCATAAAGTGTGATTCACGGGGATATTTTTCATGAAACATGCACGGAGATGAGAAAGTCGGGTTTACGAGAGCGCGAGTTGATAAAATTGGTATAGCCACCGTGGGAAAGTGTTTCATTCAAGTCGTTGATTAACAGATTTATTCAATACTTTATCCCTTTGCTGAAAACAAATGGATCTCACAGAAAGTCGTAATTTTTAATACCAATCGGCGTAAAATCGGGCAGCCTAGACTTTTATTGGAGCTTTTAGTGTCCGACAAAAAAAGTCACATTATCATTTTTTACTATGCTGAAATTCTGACGGTATATTGCTTGATATATTTTCAAACAATTCAATTAGCTTATTTATTAGATGCGACCTAGATGCGTTTGAGCAATGTTGCCATTCTCTTAAGTGACAAATCAGAAAATGAGTCGCGTGACTAAAATCTCAAATCTACCCTTGAGAAAGTTGCGATGATAACGGATTTCCTTCAATCTCCTCTTCCGGTGACGACATATTTACTGAGGTCATAGCCGTAGTTTCTGCTTTGTCGACATCGAGCTTGATCGGTCGGTAACTCACCCTTAATACCTTCCAAGTGAGACGTTCGGATGATTCTTATCAAAGTCCTCCATCGTTTTCTTAGCTTTTTGTCTTCCTGTTTTACCAGCAAGACCTTTTGTCCATACGTTGCCGACGCGGGAGATAAGTGATCGACCCAGTTCTTCGAAAGATGCTGACCCACCTTAACGATTGTCGCAGATAAGGGTTTTTAGCGGGCAGGAAACGTTATTCAGGGTGTCAAATGCGTGTCGCAGAAAAAGTTTTGCCGTTCGATCACAGGCTCTCTAAATTTTCAGCGGGTTACTCGGAAGACTCGGATTATACGTCGGACCTTAATTATCCCGTTGGAGGTCAAGGTGCCAACAGCTCGGCCTCGCAGTTTCGCACGGCAGCCAATCAGCTTGCGACTCCTCAGCGATCACTCGAGACGTCGAGAGAAAATAGTTATGAAAGGGATGATCATCAGGTATTGATACGCATTAATTATAATATATAGGTATAATCAGCAATCCCGTGGAAAAAAAACAACATTTTTTTAACAAAAAACATTATCCCCGCCATTTTTTTCTACAACTATGAATAATAGCTATGTATGAGTCAGTTTCGTCAGTCCAGCCATTTTTTTCTGTGGGTAAAGAAATTTCTAATAACTAACGACATGGTATCATTGCTTAAGGGTGGGGGCGTTTTGTTAAGTTTCCATGGCACGAATGCAAGAGATTAATTTTACAAATGCGTTACATTTTTTTAATAAACAATAACAAAACGCAAATGAACAATGAAGTATTCATTTCATGCACTTCTAAATACCGTACCAATTTATTTTTAATTCTATTGCAAGCTATAGAAAATCAATTTTTTAAGAAAAGTCATGAATGTGGCTTAATTGAATTTTTATAATATACAATTTTACCGACAATCTCATTTGATTTTGGATCCAATCGAATGATGCTACTTTCTTTTCTTTTCTTTCCTTTTGCTTCAATATTAGATAGGTCAGAGTTCAAATATCTTGTAGTCAATGTCCAGAAGAAGAACAATGTTTATTTATTGTTTCGATGTGAATGCAACCCCACAATTTGTCATTATACTAATTAAATTTGTATTTCAGATACCCGCGACCGCAGGCGGTAGATTGGCAGCGGGTAGTTACGGATATAGTGGTCGTGGCCACAGTCCGCGGTACGATGAGCCTTATCCCGGTGAAGGTCCTCCCCAGAGGTATTCCACTCAGCAAAGTGCCGAGTCTTCCGAGCCACTCTTCTACAATAGTCGACCGAGGCACTACAAGGAATACAGGTAACGAATGTTTCCTAAGCTTTCCAATCAATTATTCTTTTTTTGCACAATAACTATTCAAACACACACACTCTCTATCAAGTATTTATTTTCCACACAATGAAATACCGATTATTTGAAATACCCAATACCATAGAAACAAGAGTTTTCAATCTTTTGTTTCCCATTGATACAGACGACGGAAGCACACGTGGGATTACGAGGACAGGTACGAAGAAGTGTGTCACGGGCGAGTCTCGTGAGAATTTCTTTTATTTATATACACATCCTCGCTCTCACTCCTTCATTCATTGGTAGATGCTCATACATTACGCTGAAACAAAAAAATCTACTTGAAATTTCATCCACAGGTGTTGCAAGCTTTTGTTCATAAACTGATGTACCTAATTCAACAACCAAACGCAACGTTGAATTAGTGTGACTTATAGATATTTCTATGATTGATTCTTATACATTAATTTGAATAATTTACTTTATTTTAGCTGCAAAAGTATATTAATGTTATATTGCAACTGTAAAATTAATTTAATCATCGAGTTCGTGCCCAAAAATGTCCGGTTCTTTCTAACGGTGTAGTATCGTGGTGATTTACATAATTAGATGACTTGGGATGAATATCGATACCCGTATTCATCAGATTCGCTATACATTTCTTAATAGCGATGCACGCAATCGCCCTCTAAATGATGTGTACATACAAATATATGCAATCACGTTTATGTACACATATCAGTCTCGACACATCAGCTATCATTGATCAATCAATCATGACATCGAATATCAGTCGCACACGCTACACATCACCGTTTTAATCATGTCCCACTATCGCAATCACTATCGTCCTTGCCTCTGCGTGCAGCTCGAAAGCTAAGCGCATATCATAATTTCACACGTTCATATGCCACCTGGTCGCACATTCAGCAAATAGATTCTCCTGTTTTATGTGAAATGAAAGTCTCTGTTTGTTGACATATGATTAGATATATTGACGCTATAATGTATTATATGGCACGATAGATTTCCAGGACTGAAGCAACCGTCCAATAGCATCATAAATTAATTCAGTAGACTGTGAATAATTTATAAGGTGTATCCGATAATAAATTGGCATAGTGACACAATAAAATAGCAAGAAAAATAGATTCTTGGAAGAAATATGAATGTAGAGAATAATTATTCTTTTTTATTGACAATAGCAATGCATGATTTACAGCTGAATCAGTCGAGAATATCGATGGGGAACGTCATCAGTCATCATCATATTCATTGCAGCTTAGCAGCGAATTGTTTAGGTTTTTTTTTTTCGTTTTTGCAGTCTTTGATACTTCGTTAATGGACGTATTTTGTAATTACAGTCAAGATGGTTGGTACAGCGAAGGTTACGATTATCCAGGTACAAGAGTCGACGAGACGAGAATTTACAGCGATACAGAATACTATCCAAGCACCACGACGAGTACGTCCTCGAGAAGAAGAGGTGAGTCTTCTGGTTTTCTTTTTTATTTCTACGATATTCTTTACGATTGTCGTACTTTTTATAGAAATTTTCAGTCAATAGAAAATTTCTGTTATTCCTTTTCACAAAAGAAACATCGCATTATTTTTTAAACAGCATTTCGTGCCTATTTTACCCATGAATGTGTACAAATTACGTAATCTCTTGATCTCTGATGAAAAAAACTCTTTATCACTTTCCAAATTCAACGTAATCTCTAAATAATATTGTGAAAAATCAGTAAAAATAGCATAGCCCATTTGCAACTTACGAAAAATGTTGCTCAATTATTTGTTAACTGTCTTGATGTGATTTTTGGATACGTAAAATTTTATCCTTGGCACACAGGTCCACACAGAAGACCTTCTCTCGAGAGGCAAACGACTTTGTACGACGAGCACATGCACTACGGTACCGACGGTTATGGAACTGACAGCAGAGTCGGCAGGATGAGTGCGACTTATCCCGAGTGTCACACGGACATCCGACACAGCGATTATTATGACAGTATAACGGGATACGTTTACCAAGACGAGAGGTAAATTAGAAGCACCCTATGCATTGAGTTTTGGGAAAACAAGTGCGTTTATTTTCCCATGGCGAATGTCTCGTGACATCCAGCGGAGAGATTTATGTCAGGACTTATGGTGGATTTAAATGTCAACAGGTATGGTCAGGACGATGAGGACCGACAATGGGACAGCGGGGGGAAGTGGTATCTTGGATCAAACACTTATAATGAAAACAAACGCAATAGAAAAACACTTCCACAGAGGCCAGCCTCGAGTATCGGCATTCATCGGCCCGATTATAAGCCCACCGTCACTAGGCAACGTAGCTACGAGTCCGAAGAACTCGATTACAGGTACGAGCCATTTAAAAAGCGAATATTTGTATTTTTGAAACATTTTCACGAACCGTAGAATTGGAGTGAATAACTGCTGCAAAGTAAAACCTTATATATTGCTGTTTAGTCATATTCCCACATAAATCTACCATCGCAAGATTCCTCTATGGGGGCATTGATCAATATCAGTTTCCTCATAGTGAAGTTTGAAATATTCTGCAGAATGGTAGATTATGAAGTTTACGTTGAATTTTAATAAAATCACCTATCCTTCTGGATAGCGACTACGGGTCAAATTTCAGTCCAACAGTCCTACTCGGTTTCTAGCCATGAGTTTATCACTTTCTGTACCCGTGACACAAGCGCACAACCTGGGCATTATTCCTGCGTTTAGACATTTTCAAGTGCGATGCCACATTATTTTGATCCGATTTAAGAATACTGACATGAAAAACTTTTGAAGTTTATTGTCTAATTGGGAGTCCCTTTACAATGATTCAATGAAAAAACATAAAATATCATGAGTTAGCGTAGAAAGTATGTAGGATGACTGTCACACTTTTATTGCAATTTTCAGCAGTCACAGTAGTCGGCGACGGAAAGGACTGCAGCCGCAGCAACGGCCCATGTCTCGTCAAGAGGGAGGAACAGGGAAGAAGCTGCCACCAACACCGACTAAGCCGAGCAGCGTGATACTCGGCCGAAAGCCAGTCTCGTTACCGGCAACTCCCGGACGTCAACTGCCACGCACTCGTACCCCGTCCGAGGAGAGTTACTACAAGCAGGACTATAACGAAGACTATAATTACGCGTATCGCAGTAGCCAGGACAATTTGCCTCAAGATACAATTTACGTTGACAGTGTTTACGTGAATCCGATACCGCCGAGTGAACCGGTTGTGCCGCAGCAGCAGCAGCAGCAGCAGCAGCAACAGAGAGCTTATGTTGGTGGTGCGAAAGACATTTATTCCGGCACAGTGCATGTTCAAGACAATCAGTTTGTGCCGGGTTCGTACGGATCGTCCCAGGTGGACGATCAGTACGCTCAGGATCCTTATCAGGAGCCTGTCAGGACGCAGGATCATACGTACGATCCTAATCATTCGTATATCGACAATTCGTACAGCGACGATTATAATCAACAGTCTTACGTGCCACCGACAAGCCAGGTTTATCAAGACAATTATCAGACCAATACATATCCAAAAGCAGTAGAACAGTACGAGGATACCGGGTTAATGGTGATAGACAACAGTTATCAAACGCCAGTCGGTTACAATCAAAACACAGTTGATTATAGCCAAGAGCCTTATAAACAGGAAACCTATCAGAATTCCTACAAACAAGATTCCTATCAAGAGCCGTACAAGCAAGATTCGTATCAGGAATCTTACAAGCAAGACTCGTATCAGGATTCCTTCACCGATTCTTACAAGCAAGATTCCTATCCCGATTCTTTCAAGCAAGACTCTTTTCCCGAATCGTACAAGCAAGACTCGTACGCGGAATCGTACAAGCAGGATTCGTATCAGAACACTTACAAGCAGGATTCCTTCACGGAATCCTACAAGCAAGATTCTTATGCGGATTCCTACAAGCAAGACTCCTATCAGGAATCCATACCCGAGTCGTACAAGCAAGATCCTTATCAGGAGCCTTACAAGCAGGACAATAGCCAGTACAATGGTTACAGCGCTAAAGTCGCGACATCCGTCTACGATCAAAATGTACCGACCTCGGTCTACGATCAAAACGTACCGACCTCGGTCTACGATCAGAACATACCGACCTCCATATACGAGAAACAACAGTATTCGCAGAATCAGTATGACAATAAGTATAACGTTACGTCGAGCGGATACGAGCAGCAGCCTTATCAGGATACTCATGGACAGTCGAGTGTTCCAGTCTCCCAAGACAATTACCAGGAGCCTTATAGGGAGCAACAGCAACCGCCTAGTTTACAACAAGACAGCAACTACCAAGACTACCATGTGCCATACAGCAAAGAGGACGATCGAACGGATTACAAAAATGACTACAAGGGCAACTACGACGAGAGCTATCGAGACTACCCCGAACAATACGGCAATGAGTCCTATCAGGAGTCGTACCAAGACTCTTACGACGATCAGTACAAGAGCAACGCGCCCTCGAGCACTGATAGAAGACAAAGCGAAGTTCCCGAACTCTCCGTGACGACACCCAGGGGTCAAACAAGGACCAACGGGTATCCGTCCAGCGAGTCCGAGTACTTCTATCCCAGTCAGGATGAACAGGAACAGGTGTCGGCTTTGGGCGCGACCAGACGCAAAAAGCTCACTGGAAAGCGCGATACGCTTCTCCAGCAGAACACGGATTCACTGGAGTCCAGGGACGATGAGCTCAAAGACTCGTTCGAAACTGCCGTGAGCTCCGTGGGCAGTAGCCAGCCCAGAAAAGGCTTCAGCGAATACTCCACTGCTGGAGAATCGAGCCCTGTGCCTGGCACTCTCGTCGATTCACCGCAAAGCACCACTCAAGTTTCCACAACGTTGGCCAATCACGTTACCGGCAATAACAGAGTCACCGTTACGGCTATGGTTCACGGTGGAACTGCAATTGTCAATGGTAAACGTCCGCTCGAAAGGACGGATTCCTATCAAGAGGACATTATCGATGACGAAGATTATCCCGAAATTGTGCCGAAAGAACCGCACAGAAAAGACTCACAACTGTCCCATCACAGTCAAATTAGTCAACATTCGACGCACTCGCAAAAACCAAAATTGATACGGGGCGACTCGTACGCCTCGGATCATTACAATGAAGATAGTTATAGCTCGAGTGGAAGAAGAGATTCCTTCGTTCAAGCTGCGAGAAAGGATTCTTACTCGTCTACCAATCAGGATGGATTCAAGCCACCTCTTAATAGAACGGATTCGCACCAGAAAAGAGAACTCACAAGGGGAAGCTCCTACAGCCAAAGCTTTACCACTCCTCAACCGATATCCAGGGCGGAGAGCTGCCAGCGGGGATACTTCAAGGAACAGGACTCGATGGACGAGACTGATATCGTTCTCAGTAGCGTCATCAATGGAGAATACAAAATGAGGGACGAGACTCTCGAGAGGTAATTATGCACAACGTGATGAGATTGGGGCCTACTTACGGTGATTGATTCACTGAATAACGAACTTCCGGCATATTTGTAACTTCAATTTTTAAATCACTTTCAATCTCTTACAAACTTTCGATGATCAAACGGCTTAACTACAATTGTATCGCAGTACATTCATAATCGGCTGATCAGGCGGGTTTCTAAAATCCGGATTTCAAAATTTATGAAATTTGTTTGCAGGTACGAAAGAGGCGAAGAAGCGCTCAATCGAGGCTCTCGAGAGAACTCGTTGGTTGAACCTTACAAGGGAACCCCACCGTTGTCAAGATCGGAAAGCCCAAGAGGTATCCAAACATTGTTTAATCTCACTGTTCCAAAAGAGAAAGAGGAGTGCATTGATTTTGTTGTTTTACACGTTTCATAGGAAGTATAACGAAGCAAGCATCGTTGGATGAGAGTGTCCAAATGGACACTCCACCGAGGAGTCCACCGGAACCACCAGCAGATGAAGAGCTCCTGGAGCTGGTTGGAGTGGTACCAGTGCCAACACAGCTGAAGGAACGCACGGAAATGACTGCGAAGCAGCGATGGCATTGGGCCTACAACAAGATCATCATGCAGCTAAACGTGAGTAACCTTATTTTATATTTTTCTGGAAACGTTCCGATCAAAATATTCCGTGGCTTTGAATGAACAACGGGAATGTAATTCGCCGTGCGATACGTGAGATATCAACGACCTATCGTGTCCTTTCGAAAACAAAGCCTCGCGACATTCGTTAAAACATGACCCGCATTTTGTGAAAATACGATTCTCGTCGGTCCTTCGCTTTGGGACACGTGTCGACGGTACTCACCTCGGCAGGTAATCGATCTCCTCCCCCTCGCCCTATACATATGTATATTATATACATGTGGCACCAACCAAGAAGTATAGGAAAGCAAGAGCACTATGAACGAGGAATCGATCAGGAATGTAGTCGTTGTTTTATTTTTATACCTCTGTATGTGCTGCCGGTGTGACCTTAAGCACGTATTCAGGGTTACCGGGTCGCGACCGCGCGGAACGTTGAACTTTGTCCAAAGGATTGAGTAAGCGGCCTTATCAGATGCCACCATCGCACAATCGCGTTATCTCTCACCTACTTAGTCTGCGAAACTCATAAATAACGTTTGCGAACGACTCTTCCCTTCGTGTAAATGTGAAAGGGAAAATCACGCAGGAACCACAAGTGATAAGGGATTTTGTCACTTTTCCATAGAAGATAGTTTTTGTAGATTACGAACAAAATAGGACAATTCTTTCGCTCATATTTCCTCGCGGATTGCTGAACAATTTCACATAAAACTTTGATAATCTGCTGGATTCCTCAACACGAAGTGTTGTTTTCTCCTCAGCTTCAGCACTTCCGAAGGATATCGTTTATAAAAGCTATTGAGAGCATAGAAGCTTGAAGAGGGTGCGAAAAGAGCATGTTTAGGTTTGTGTCGAATGGCTATAAAGGCTTTTCCTACCAGCAGGGAAGAGTTCGTCTCAAAATCGTTAGCTAGTATCAGGATTAGCGAGATGGCTTACACGAAACTTCCATTAACACGAGCTTGTTGCTCCAGTGCCGGATGCTACCTGAACATGAGATTGTGTATACCTATTCGGTGTAGTATTACATAGGTACAAGGGGTCACCAGCTGCATCAAAATTGCGTTCCTTGAGGGTCCTACTGAATTTTGCTGTCTGCAATAATTGTGGAAATAGAAATGGCATTTCGCGAATGTATAGTTTCAAGGGATTCAGCATTTGCCGTTCCGTGGGTTAGGCGACCAATTACATCAGTCTTCGTCTTAGCTGATCCAAGTTACCATGACCTGACATCAGCAAGATTCTGACGTCAGATACCTCACTCCAATTATCCTTCCAATCGAAGGGATATCGAATTATTACCATCTCCCAACGTCTATCGTTGCCGTTGTTGATTATGACATAGTACATGGATGCAATTAAGCGGATAGTGATGCGGAACATAATAGGAAATAATCTCTTAATTCTTTATTTTTGTCGCAGTTCACATTAACATAGATATTTTATGTACTCATCGCGATTCAAGTGCTGTTGAAATGTTCTGAAAACAGTTTGTTAGTTGCTATTACTACCTCGTAATGTTAGCGTATATAACAGCTTTTGAACCGGTACTGAAGCGTACAAAAATAGGAAAGGAATTCAAAGTTTTTTCCGTTTTATTAGCTTTCACGTAACCGTGCACACTTTACGAGCTCCTTTTATTTCAAATGCTCTAAAGATATTTTATTGAAAGCGTTCGGAACTAATTTGGAAGATAATGGAGCACCAATGTTTTCGCCTGCTTTGGAAACAAAAACTATCGTCATTTACGTATTATATTGCTGAGGAAAAGGCGCGAAACAAGTTGAAGATGAGGGTCCATGAGCGCGGTAGGCATTAGTTGGAGAGAGAATGGTTTTTCCAATATCGGTAAACCGAGGTACTAGTGGCGAGAAAAACTTGTACATTAAATCGGGGCCCGCAATATTTGTGGAGGTGTCGGACGAGCACGTTTATATTCTCGTCTTGTGGGCAACTTTAAACTCAATTGGAATATTCCAAACGTTGGGACTTTCATTTGCTTGGGTTGGATGCTGCTTCAGGCAAATTTTCTCCTCAACTGCGATAGTATTCTTCGAGGAGTTTCTCTTCTTCTGGCTCTTCGTCTCTCCTCTCCTTGGCCTTTTTTCCTACTTGTCGTCGCGCATTCGCTTATATATGTTTTCGGCCGAACGAACGTTTCTATGCGCCAACGATTCCTGCTTTACATATCATGCAGATACTTGCTCTTTTCTGTCTCCATTTCTTTTCTCTTGCTTCCCAAGTCGTTTCATCTTTATCACTCCCTGTTTATCTCGTTCGCTCCTCCCCCTCGGCTCTCTCATTTGCTATCACTATACACTGGACTCATAGTCATAGAAGTATAGTGCCTCCGTCTACATTCCTGGTACTCGAGTTCTTCTGCATCAGGAGCGAGGCAGAAGAATTTTTACAACGCCGAAGAAAATGTCGAGATGAATAGCGCCACCGTTTCGCCTCGTTCAATAACGGGGATGCCCGAAGAATAATAATTTTCCTCTCAAACAACCGAGAAAGAAATTTCCCTGGAGGTTTTGTCCATTTTTATTTCGTATCCTTGTACGCGGTTTCGTTGGAATGACGAAGATCCTGCGAATGTTGATTTTTTTTAGTGCAATTTTGTCTGCCTCTTTCTATTTTCTTTTCGCATGACTTGTCCTTCTAAATTACGCCACCATTAATGACGCTAGAATTTTATCCATCGAGACATGTTAAACGAAGCACTGAACGACCCAACTACACCTCGCACTATTATTCCACATGATTAGGCGGTTTTCCGGTGGCTTCGCCATATTCCAGGCTGATGTACACCCTATCGCTCTACCATTCTTGTTTGAAAAAAAAATTCAATACGCGGGTCTTATTAATCGAAAGGCCAGGGGTTAATGGTGTGCGCTTTTGAAACGTTTCCGCAGGTCGAATACCTTCTTCATTAAAATAATGCATCAATCGTTGAATTCCAAGAAGTATAATTAGGTGCCCTAACCAAATGGCGCCGTTGAAGTCGACAAAAGAGAATAAGTTGGATTCTATCAATTCATTGATCGACCAAATCGACTGATTGATTGATCTGACCATTAATTGATCCAACCAACTCGTTGATCGATCCAGCTAACTGATTAATTGGTCCGACCATCCGATTGATTAACCCGACAAATCAATTCGTTAACTCAACCAACCGATTGAACCACTCAATTAACTGATTAATCGATTTACTCAACAATTATGTCGCCTCGATGGAATATACCCAGCTAACTAGTTTCCCACTTGTCACTTTCGTTCCGCAAGTTTCGACGACGAGTTGCGATACATCGAAGAGACCGGTACAACAATCGAGGTCCGACGGCCTGTCGGGTTTTAATCTATGTAGGCCAAACGAGCGTACATCCATACGGCATAACCGCGTTATAGTTGCGTGATTCTCGTTCTGGTCGAAGAGTCGCCGCGCTGCGTGTGCGTACGGCCATCGAATGCCCGTATAACGAGTTTGGCCTACGACGATGACGGCGTCGATGACTTCGACGATCATACGCTACGCGGTATCACCTTCTTCGTCAAGGTCTCGTTTCCCGCACCCGATTACACTACCGCTCGACTCCCGGATTGTCATCCGAATTCACTCTGATGCTGTTCAACAATAGCAACGTACTTCAGTCTTCTTTCAATCTTCATAACGATCACCAGCAGGCTTGACTTACTTAATCAGCAGTCCAATTAGCTGAAATCATCTAAAAATATTTCCGATAATATTTGTTTACAAAGTAGCTTCGGTCGAAGACGTTGCTAGCATTCCAATTTTCGTCGATCGACTTTATTTAATTTTCACTCTTGAGTTCCCTGTCTGGGTGTATTCGCTTCACTTTCTCGCTTTCTCGTAAACTCGATTATCGATCGTTATTAGCTTTTATTAGACGGAAGTGTCGGGCGGTTGTTGCGGCGGGCGAAGGGTATAGGATCTTCGGTCTAGGCACCACCAGCATTAACACGGCTCAGCGAAGGGGGTGCACGATTCTTCGCGGGGGGTCGTGTTAACTTAAGTGAAAAAAGCTGCGAGAGGTCCGGCAAGCTTGCCTACCATCGACCAACCAGCTTGCTGGCTTGTACTTCCAGTTACGAAAGTCTAAAGCCGGAGAACCGAACTAACACAACCATCGGACCGGTAACTCGTCGTTCACGTCGCACTCGACGTCGTCGATGGTGGCATTGCGGCTTCGGTCGACGGGGATAGTGGATTGATCTCCGAGCGACTAGCTTATTGTCGTCGATCTCGTCATATTCGTCGCGTGCACATGTACATATATCGTGAACTGGACTTCACCGGCAAAAACAATCTGTGATTAAAATTATAAATCGGTGTTAAATCAGTGACTTGTCACACCATTCCAAGAGTAAATGCATTCTGACCGATTGCTCAGCTACTAATTAGAATAAAATACTGTAACCATAGTCCGATTACGATTGGTTGTAATACTTCATGGCCTCCGGCTATCGCAAATCGTACTGGCAGTTCTTCGATAAGCATTGGAGGACGTGTGCAAGTGTCGAGGTATATGCCGCACAGCGGTAGAGGCGAACAACGTGTCGGGCCGGATGTCGACAATCGTCACAAGATAAACTCGCTGATTTCATACGACGGCAGGCATAGAGAGTCGTGAGTGTTGCTAGTCAACTTCACGAGCCGAATCAGTAAGCGTTTGACCAAAAGCGAATAAACTTCTTCGACGTCTCGAGCTAAGGTTCATTTTCAAAGTGACATTAGTTCGGGAAGACCAAACGGCCAAGGAGTGAAATGTGATTGGTCTTCAGGATCAAAAGCGGATCGGCTGAGTTCGATTCGCAGAGACAACGTCCGGGGCTTAAGTTTGTATTGCGCCACAAGTTCCCTTAGAAAATACATACAGTGTTGAGAGCGCAAGTGATCGGCTTTGCCGGTTGGTGATGGAGTCTCGTGAGAAATCGACAGAGTGGGCATTGCTGTTTCCCCTCAAGGCCGGTCTGTTCGCGATGAAATCTTCGATATCATCAAAGAGTGTCAATCGCGAGAAGGAACGCCTGGCAAAGGAGAAGATTTCGGCGCCTCCGGGACAGTTCAGAAGTCGGATCAGACGTGGGTCCTCGTTGTCGGATCTCGACAAGCTTCACGTTAAAGTGCCGCTTCCGGATGTCGTCAGATCGACGGAAAAATGTTGTTCCGGATCGTTGCCACATTCGCCTGCGTTTTCGCGAACGAATCTGCAACTCACGAGCAGTCAAGTAAGAGGAAGCATCGGTGATCTTATGAACTTGAAGAGATACGGCGGTTCCACTTGGAGTGTCAGAAGTGAAACGATGATTGCGAAGGTCGTTCCTCTCAGCACTGTTACACCCAAACAAAGTCCTCCGGTTGAAAAGAGTGCTGAGGAAATTCGCAGGGATCTTGAAGATTCGCCGAGTCCGGAATCACGTTCCTGTGGACCTTTGACATGCGCACAGAGGACTCAGCGACTCAGCAAGCTCATCAAGCGACAGAGACGCACCAAGGTTCTTAGTCCTTGCAGCCTGAAGAAGGAAATTGTAAGTGAAAAGGTCTTACGTGTAGGTTTAGAAGCGACGAGCACATTGAAATTCTTCCTTGATGGATGCCTCAAGGATTCTTCTAGCTATTTTCTAATTATCATTAATATTCGGTACCTAGTAATGCTCAACATTCATTACGAAGAACCGGTTCGTTAATTCCCTTGTGGAACTTGCTCTTCTACATTTCTCTCATGGATATTAGGTATACTTGAGAGATATACAAGCATATATAATTATCCAACGATGAAAGATTCCTTGCCTCGTATATATTTCCGAATATAGGTCATTCAAGATGAATGGAACCCTTTCCTTAGCTGATATGTCTTTATACTTTGAAGCTAAATCTAACCGACACCTTTATGCGGCGGCTGTTATTGGGTAAAGTAAGGCCCAAGATGGGATTCCTGTTTCTGGCTGTCAGGGATGAGCCAATAATGGGCCCGTACTTAGTCGCGGACGCCCGTACAAATTTCTGCACAGGAGGTAGTTGACTCAATCATCTCTTTATCCGCACGTAATTATACAAGCTGCCTAGAACAAGCTAGTTAGTTGGTATCAGTGGGGGTAATTAGTGAGGTGCAGCAATACCTACAGTTTTCCCAAGAACGAGTGATTCGTGCGCGGTGCAACAAGCCCGGTTTGAATTATCTCTCTCTATACAGGCCTACCTTATCGTCGTCGTGTCTATTTTCCTCCCGCAATCTGAGTTGCCCATTGGCTGTGTCGTTTGAGGTGTAAAAAAATGGTTGCATGCACGAATAGGCACGTAAAAAAAATATGGGTTCGCAAACACGTGGTTCGTCATTTATATTCTCCTATTACTTCGGATATAACTCGTGTTATGTAGTACTATTTAAAACTAAGTGCCGCTGCATGTACGGAGATAAAAGCGTGACGTTGAAAAAGATGCGTTTTAGTACCGAGGTCTTTATTCCTCTGGATCACCGACGTTAAAAAATATTGTCGATTTATCGAACATGCATTAGCCCATTCTGTAGCGGGGTAAATGTTATTATCATTTAATCGAATCGAAGGAGATGATTTTCTTTCACACCAGCTGGTGCTGTACTAGTACCCAGAAGCGGCGTTGATGAAGGACTCTCTCTTCATCTATGCCACGATGGAGAAAGGGGAATACTTCCTGTAAAATGGTTACCACCTGCTCTACTTATAGTGAGACACTTCGAAGCCATAGATGCTCTCAGATAAATGGAATTAAGGGGGTGCACTGCTTTTCTCCATTATCGAAGCCTCACACACGATCAGGTTAACCCATATGGAGATGAGAAAGTTGAGAGGGATCGAGATGGAGTCACTCTGAGTAAAAAAAAATGGACCGAAGCTTCAGGGAACAGGTTGTAAGTCGACCAAAGTAGTTGGACCTTGTAATGACTTTAAAAAAAGGCTTCCACGAGTTTTCCGGGAGCATCGATTTTGTTTGTATCTCTTGGCGACACACGGGCTTGCCCTTCCTTCTCCCAAACCCTCGTCCTGGTAAATTTCTGTCTTTAGCATTATCCCCTCTAAGCTCTATCGTTCTATGAGTCGGTGCGCCTCATAGACTCGCTCCCTTCGATATTAGTTTCTCATCCCCTCGGAGCTTTTTCCACAAAAATTGACTCTCCCCTTTGCTCGTTTAAGGACTAAACTTGTCGTATCAAGAGGAGATCACTAATTCAATCTCATGTGCCGTGTATTACATGCCACTATATATCTATTGGGTTTATAAGCACCGAATATGTAGTACCCTGTACTAAGAGGCTTTGCCACTGAATTTCGTAAGGCTTACTTAACGTTGGAAATTTGATACCCTCATAATTACTTGGATAACGTTTTGTTACGCACTCGAAAAGAATTTTTAGTCCAAGCTAAATTTAATAGATAACCATTGAGGGCTATTAGTGGAAAAAAAAAAAATACTTACAGAATTACACAACTTTTTTCATATAAATTAAATTTGTTAATGAAAACAAGACATTTCAAAGAATTTTCGACTATCTTGCGATCTCTTTTTTCGCCAATTTTATTAAGGTTGTTTCTATCAATGAAATTTCTAATATGCAATATTTAGTTTGGTCTTACGATAACATTTTTTAAAAATTGATCTTATGTGTTACGTCCGGGTTTTTTTTTCAGTCCTATTTCCAATTATCATAAATTACTTGAATTATTCTAATTAATTACCGCTTCCGGGTCTAAGATGCGACACATTCGGTATTTCTCTTTCTATTCGCGTCTTTTATTCGAAAAAAAGGAAAAACGAAGTTGTCCAGACGCAGATTTTTCAATTGTGCCGGATATTGATATCAGATTTCTGGTCTTGCTATTCCGGTGGCCGCGCGTGCGATGCAATGTCAGCATCTCTGGACCGCGTCGCGGCCACCAAAAATTCGGCCACTATGTACGCCAATTATTCTTCTTTCTTCCCCTCATAACTACTAGTATTTGATCATGTGTTAAATTGTAATTATCAGGTATCAGGTTCACGTGCCTAAGTGGGAAATACTACACACTGAAGTATTTGCTCAACTATGATGAATTAATCGAATAATCAATATTTTTGGGCTCGATAATTGGACATATCAGTTTTAACTATTAATCGAACAACGAAAGTCCATTTTCTTAACACTATGTATTCGGTGAAAATCATAGAATTCATTTGACAAGAATTTTCACTAAAAATTTATTTTATTAATTACGATTATCGACATTTCAAATAAACAAAAGGTGGCTTCAAAGACGTTGCCTTTCCAATTCTTCTTCTAGTTTCGAAATGAAACTTTGATTGCAAATATACATTAATACATAATGTAACAAACATAAAATAGTGGTCGCCATTTTCTTCTCATTGATAAAATCGGAAAAATTCATCGGACTAAATTGGGAATGCGGGTTATCGATTGAATGCCGGTAAGAGATAATACCCTCGCATCTCTTGCACTAGAGGGACAATAGCATCTGGTTGTTCTGTTAAACTAGGAACGCATGGCAGAGCCATGAGCCGAGGACACTTAAGGGACATAAAATATTCATGGTGTGAGCCAGACGATGGCGTCACTGCCATTGGTGGATGCATTTGTGCAGAGGCTCACACTTCCTCTACTCTTGCTCGCTCCTCGTTCCACTACATCCGCCAGTTCCTTCCCTTTTAACCCTTTTCTCGACCCTTCAGCGACCGGCAATTCCTTGCATCCTTGCTCAGTGTCATTTGTTCAACTCCAATATCTGGATGCGAATTCCTAAGACCAGCGCAGAGTAGGGTTCCTCCATTTATTCCAGATAATAACACAAACCACCGCTGGGTCCGATCTCTGGATATAAATTTGTCTAATCAGTTAGAACGTTCAACCATCTGTCGACGTATATACTCACCTCTGCATATGCGTGTGATTCAATAAAGTTCTCGAGCTCACAGCGGCACAATTTCACTGACACGTGTGCTGTTGACTTATGAAAAAAGTATTTCTCATCGATGGTCAACGAGACTAGAAACAGATGGATGAAAGATTTTTTTCAACCACAGTTACCAACGCTCGACGATTGTAACATTCCTTTGTGTGTTCAACCGATAAATTGACAAAATTAAATATGTCCGAAGGATCATCGGTAAAAGAAGGAAGCGATTTTGCTGGGCCAGAAAACATTCTACTGATACACAGCATCGAATTATTCACTTATCAACACACATTATTTGTTGGACTAAAAGTAATGATTTGTTCTTTTTCTCTCTCTCGAATTTACTGAACGAAGCCCGTACATTGGGATTTTTTCTATTTTTGGTAACTTTTCGTTTATTTCTTATATTAACTTATTAAAAAAATATTTTTCATTTAACAAGTGGATGGCAATGTATGCAGACTGAAATCGACTGGATTAGAAAAAAAAAAAAACAACGGAAATGAACGAAAAAACATATGACACGAGTAGTTTATTTGGTGCTCAGAGGGTTAAGTCTCACTTTTGCATATCGACGTGCTTGTCTGATTGTCGATGGGAAATAACGAAGGTGCCTTGCTGACTTACCTTTGGCTCCAGCATCAGGCTAGCGGAGAAGCGGGAAACCGTTGCACGAGGGGGATTTATTGCTTTGCCAGCAGAGTTTACCTGCTACGAACCGATAAAGCGTCGAAATATATTGCGAAACAGGAAAACTGGGACGTCGCCCCGTATACGCCAGTCTACTGGTGTTGCTCACGTACACGTAAAGTTCCATGCCTCTTGCAACATTGTGTGTATTGTACACTTATACATAGGCGGGATATTTTTGTCCGTAAGTTTAGAGTTTTCGTAGCCACACTGAATGTGCAGTCGCATCGCTGTACGAGAGTATGTGTGCGATATAAAGTATAGTTTACGAGGTCGAGACGGGGGAAGAAGCCGGATTTCGATTTCCGCTGAGAAGTCTCAAAATAATAAATAAACCAGGCCGAGACCCTTCGTCATATATCCTTGAAGCCAAAACAAAAAATATGTACAGTTGTGCGCATAAAAACGCTTTTTCGAAGTCGAAAAAGTGTTTTTATGTACACTTTTATTTCCTCATTGATGAAAAAATGAATCCGGATCGTAAAACGCAGAAAAATATTTTTATTTTATTGGTGAATCGAGCCCAACTTCAGTCAAAGTGAAGCTCAAAGGCAATACTAGAATTCCATTGATTGAAATTTCACAGCGTTATTATATAATATTGAAAACAATGAAAATTGCTGTGATTATTACGTATCAAATTATACAACGGAGATGTCATTCCTTAGAATGCAAAAGGCAGGAAAATTAACAAATTGGTTATTCGGAATGATGAAATGAATCGTTTAACAATAGACTCGTCGAATCTGCTAATCACTTGAAGAACCATTGGTTTTTTGGTTCTTCACGGTCGAGGTTACCCCGCGACATTTCGAATAACATTTTAATTAGTCTAAATAGGTAATCCGAGTCAATTCGGGAAAGTGGTTGCAGGCTGTAATTGCAGTATAAACGGAGGTTCAAATGGCGCCACGGAATATTGTCGATTCTAATGAACAAATATTGATCTTCGGTCGTTGCTACTTCTGCTACCCAGTTATCGCTTTGGGAGTCCGAATTAATACATGAAGTTAGCATTAGAGAAACGGACTTGTGAAGGTAAACGACAAATGGTTTTTTGCAATCAATAAGTTAAATCGTAGGACAATAGATTTGTTCAATCTGCCATTCAGCTAACGGATGAAAAAACTAATTGCGTGGACCAACCAATTACTCAATCGTACAATGGCTGGCTAATCGGATCTTTCAACTAACTGAAGGATCAACCAATTATCTAATTGGGTCATCGAATTAGACTAATCGTAAGCGCAAAGTATCAGTTAATCGCTCAATTATTGAATTCATTCGCGTTCACTCAATCAATCGTTGATCCAACCGATCGCATGCCCTGCCTAATTTGTCGGTCGTCAACCATGCAAATGAATACAAAAACCATTGAACATTTAGTCATATTGGGACATGGTTTAATATTGTTCATAGACGACCCTGGCAGTGAATGAAGGACTCCTGAGTGAAGTGTCAGTTTCGGAAGTTTGCCGAAAGAGTATGACTTCATTGTCCGTCTCTGCAAATGCGGCTTCAAATTCAAGTGAAATGGGTAATTCGGGACAATTCAGGAGAGTCCAGGCTGTAATTACAGTGTAAACGGAGGTTCAAATTGCGCCGCGGAAAATTGTCGATTCTAGTGGACAAATGTTGATCTTCGTCTACCGTCGTTGCTGCTTGCTATCCGCTTTGGGAGTTTGGTCGGCTAACATAAATTTAGGATTAGAGAAATGGACTAGTGGGGCACTTCTACCCCTCTGAGAATACCTCCGCTAGAGGGTTTGTTACAATTACTACTGCATCCAGTTAATGCTTCGTTTCCTTAAAGTTGCAGTCCTCTCGCAAGCTGGCCATTCTTGTTTCGTCCAGCTTTATTCCGTCGCAAAACCGAATGAGAGCGGATTTATACTTTGGTAATATGTATATATATATAATATAATATAATATATACATCGCCTAGTATGTGCAGTGCGATCGCTTCGTGCAGAAGTAGACGTGCTCCTTGAAGGATTGGCCATGTCCTCCAGACCGACGAGGAATTCGCTCGCGCAAGTTTACTTTTATCCTCTTGCCTCTTCTTCCTTCGCCATCATCCTCTCGTCTATTTAGTTGCCTCCTCGTTGTCGTCCTTTTTCTCCATCTTATCCATCGCAGCGCACACCGAACGCCCAGCAAACGAGCTCCTCGAACGCTTTTTTTGCTTCTTATTCTTTCTTTTTTTGTCTTTTCTTAAGCACCATCTTCTTCGTGTCTCGCTTTTCCAAGGAGAATCCGGTATACACGGCAGCAGCACTTTGGCGCGAGAGGCCAAAGACTTCTTATTCACTCTACGAGGATCGATTTAAGAATATTGCTCAAACGATATCTTCGAGTGCTTTCCCCGTGCTTGCAGACACGAGGAGACTTTCAAACTTATCGTCTGAGGCTCCATCGAGCTTATTGTTTCAATTTATATCGCACACTTCATCATTCTGACAGCCGAGGACGGTGATGCGCATTTTTCTGCTGGTTCAGAATGATTCATTTGCGATTTTCGCCAATTAAGTAGAAAATAACAATAAATATTAACACAAAAACACATTTTCGTGTTACATCAGACGAGAATATTCCCAAAGCTTCAAACTCAGGCTAGAGAAAAAGTCAAAAAATAGGTTCAAACGTCAGCAAACACTTTCAGTCTTATTCCATTTTTCTCATATCGTTAAATACGTAATAACGATCGCATTTCCGCGTTACAAAAATATTTCTGATGCTTTACAATTCCGGTGCGTAGAAAAAAAAAATGGATTAAAATGCTCCACAGCATGTAGAGTTTTTTTTTTTTTCTATCAATAAAAGTATTGAAATAAAATATTTCAATAACGATACGCATGTCCCGTCAAACTATTGAAAATCACTAATCAAAACGAAATTGCATGTCGAGGATTTTAGTGCAAAGATAATTTTTTAATTGGCTGAGCTTTTCACGCGTATACTTTACAAACGTACATATAAATATTTAGCAGTTGAAATGACGGTGTGGAATTAAAAAAAATTTAATCGTAGATTATTTGAACAGCAGGTTCGAAGATGAAAAAACGGCGATGCCGACAAAAGTAACACACGGAACACGAAATCGTTTGAAAGAGTCGCCGTTGGTTTGCTTGGGGAATATTCGCTTGGGGTTTGAGCTGAATGCGGGAAAGAGCCGCGGGTCTTATCCAGATTCTGTGGAGCCATATAGAGGCCTTGCCAGCCGAGAGTTTCGCGGAATCTTCCTCGAGAATTCCTGGTATTTCTTTAATAACATACGCGTTCACTCGCGTAAGCTCGCAAACCTCTCTGACGTGAATTCTCCGTGCGTTTACGAGCGCGAGTTGTCGGGCTCCGGACCGACGCTTTCACCGACCCGTGAAATGCAAATTTGTATCTTGGAAACGTAGACTAGTTACCGTTACCGCAGGAACTAGGGCTAATGGATTAAAGCCGCCACACAGACGAAAATATTATCCCAACTCGTGTTACTACCGTTAAATTACACTCGCGAGGCGACAACGAAAGTCATAACAAAGTTTATGCTCAGAGCTTAATAAACAAGCTTGTTCATTTCCACGTAGTATCAAATTATCAATATGGACTAATAAAAATATGCATTTTTACTTGGAGAACAGAAATAAATTGCTTGCCGATAACATTACGAACTGCAAGTAAAAAATTAAAGGGAGCTTTACGAGCTTGCACACTAAAAAAAATAAAGTCTGTTTTTAAAACAAAAATTTTGATGAAAAAACAAATTCATTATACATGTTTCTTCATTCGTGATGAAATATTTTCTTATTCACGGTATTAAACTAAAATAATTCGAGCGTATTTCAAGACAATCAGAAAATGGCACAAAAATCAGCTAAAACATATGCTAATATTTTGACTTTTATCAACAGTAGGACCGAGTCTACTTATAGATTAGATTATAAATTCTTTATTAGGTCCTGGGATATCAACTCCCTAAGGACCTGAGCAGTACAAGAACAACGTAGAATAGATTGACAAGAGGCAGGGAGAGAAAGTACAGAAAAAGGTCTTAATCTAAATGAGGCGATACAAAAGAGCAGATGAGATGTGAGCAATGAATAATTTTTTTATTTCAAATTTAAGCGCCTAAGAGTGTCGTACTAAACACTGGCTATACTACTTCTGATAATCGAAGCTTTTTTTTGGGTCGTGATCATAAAAAACACTTCTCTACATAAAGACAGTAGATATATATTAAATTTCCACATTCATATCAATGCTTTACTATATATTAAAGATCTGAAAAACATTGAAGATTTTTCTCACATATTTTTGATATTGAATACGTGCATCTTGCAATAGATAAACGAGGATTTGGATGCTCAGAGTTCGAGGTTCTACTGTATTCATTTCGGCAAACAAGTGGCCAAATTTTTCACTCAATTCGACTCTTATTCTAGAGCACGGGATCCACGTATGACAGATAGTTGGTCATACGAACGCAGTTTCCGGATTTTCAGCCTCTTCGCACGTTCCTTCCCCCCTTGCCCGGGAGATTCAAGCAAGAAAGTCAGGCCTAGGGCGTTCAATGTACCAGACGTTATGCGACTTTGGAAGGTTGCCAAGCACTACGACAGCCTGACCGTGCTGTGAATTCCACGCGGAGGCTTTCCGACTTCTTTTTGACTCCCCTCTGCTAGCGCAGAAAAGGAAACGGAGCGAAAAATGCGAATAATGATAACAATATTAATTTGCCTCGAGTTTATTAAAGGCTGAATCCATTGTGTCCTCTCTTGGGCTTGGCCTTAGAAAAGCCCAATTTATTACTCGGTAGATTCGTAGTGACGTTATAACCTCTAAAAATATTCTGATACTTAACATATTAATCTTTTTTTTTTTTTTTCACTGTGAAGAAAATATTTTTAACATTAATACACTTATCTTGAAAGCACGATATGCATAAACTGTGCATTAAATTTCATGAATATTTGTATTGAATTTTCATTGAACGGTATTGGAAAATAATTTGATAATGGTACCGCACAATTTATTTGGAAACTATAATATTTCGATCAACTTATAATATTATGATAAGAGTTGATCTAGTGCGATATATATATATTTTTTTTCATTGGGGAATTTGAATTAAATTTTGTATCAGGCACTAGAATTAGTAACCATGGTTAAATTCTTGGACACATATTAAATTTATTAAACATTATATTTATTTTTACCTCTTATAGCGAGTTTTGCACATTCCTTAAAAAAATACGCAGTATTTTTCCGTGGGAATAATTGAAATCTTGGTAACTTTGATCTCACATTTATTGCAACAATGTGTATTAAATTTCAAATCGGGCACCAAAATCCCTAAAATCCATGTTGATTTTTCTGTTCCGATTTAGCAATTATTGATTTAATAATTCTGTGTTGCAATTTTCAATCAATGGGATATCCAAATACATCGATCAAACACTTTTTACAGTGACTCTTCAAGCTTTACGTTTCTTCAGTCTCTAGGCAATAGGGAATGGCATTGAATTCTTTAACAAAGCAGAATATTTGCTGAGTACCATGAGTGAGTTAATCAAAAATCTTGAAAAATTTTATTACAAAAATGTTGGAACCAAGAATAAATAGGAAAATTTGATTAGAAGTGCATTTACTTTATCGATTTTTCTGACGAAGGAATTGGCACGAAATAATTGAAAAAGCGTACTTTTTAAACGAGAAAGGTCCCCACCAATTGCATTTGCAAATTTGTACCTAGGAAAAAAATTATGGTCGGAAACTACCACAGAAGTTCAAAGTCAAACTTCGCTGCCCATTTGGAAAGTTTTAGCGGGTGGCTTTAAGTTAAAATTCGCTAGAGATTACCCAGATTTACAGTTGCAGCTGAAAAATGCGAACACACGAGTTTGAAAAAGCAAGATAGTATTTTGTGTAGATCTTCTCGTTGGACTGAAGTTTAGTTTATTTTTTCAAGTTTGGATTGGACGACGAACAACTCCCGAGTACGGCGACCCAGTTTCCTTCACGTACGGTACGAGAACGCGAAAGACTTCGGAATCGAAGTCTTTCACGTTTTTTCTCATCACATACACCCGCAAAGCTGACTGGCTTACAAAGCGGATGCTGTTGGTGGTGTCTCCTTGAAATTAAAAAATGCCTCCGATCACGTGTCAGGTGGCAAGCCGATATCGTCGGTGGCCCGACAATAGATCGAATCCTGTCGATGTACGACGTTCGATATCGGGACCCCTTGACATTTTAAGATTAAAACTGAAGGCGTGCGAGGAAAGCTGATGCCGAAAGGGGCAACAAGGAATTGAAACGAATCGGAGCCTCGCGCCCGAGAAGTACAAATCGACATAGAAAATAGCAGGAAGTTTAAATATAGCATCGAAAAGCAAATTGCGTGTCATTTATCACACTTGGTGACCTACAACACGTTTAGGTCTAAGTGTGTCATAGAAATAAAGTGCCTCCTGCAGAAAAAAAAAATTATTATACAAAAAGTAAATTGAAAATATAACATCGTTTTTCGACACAGAAATGTTCTCCAATTTTTCTAGGACTGTGTCGTATGACTTCATTTTATGAACGATTTCTTGAATTGACTTGAGGATTTTACATTTATTTACTTTATTATCCTATTTTTCATAGGTTCTTTGGATTTTTCGGGGAATAATTATGGTTCAATAAATTATACGTCATAGATTTTGTTCTTCCTCGAATTTTCATGGGAACACATCTTAATTTGCTCGCAAAAATATGAAAAGTAATTTTCTCAAAAGTATTTCAAAACATTTGAATTACAATCTAACATTCTAGGATTTATGGTTCACGAATGTCGATCGATGAGAAGTTGAACGCCATGAGGTTGGAACGAAACAACGGCGCACAATTTAAAAAGTCGATTGATTTATTTTTCAATAATTCCTAGCGCTAACAAGACTTCCCTAATTGAATAATAATGCACCTGGGGTATTGTGCGTTGCTGTCAGGCAACAGGAATGCCATATAGGGAGGGCGAAGCCCACAGTAATTATTATTTACAATTAACCACGTTTAGATGTTTCGCCATGCGTGTACGCAGTATAAATATGGGTGGGTGGGAAAACGTTTTAATTATTCTCCAGGTTTCATGAATAAATATGAGACGTGCGCGGTCGGCAGGCTGCGAAGGGGTTGACGGGACGAAGGCAAATTTCCGCCAGGTTCACCGGAAATACATTTGGAAGTTTATGCAGTCCATTTTAAGAGAGTATATATTGCGACGTCTACCACGAAATATACGAGGCGGCAGCAAGACAAACTATCAAAGTATATCGCGTTGTTGCGCGTAATACCTTTTTTTACATAACCCGGAACTATAAACAAACATTGCCATGATTGTAAATACGTCAACGTCACAGATGGCGCACAACGTTAACGTGATTTTTTAATTTATGTTACAGGTGAGTAGAAAAACATTTACGATCGAAAAACTTGTTGCTGAACGACCAATGCTGCAAGGTGAGTCACATTTGATATATTATGCACAATGTTTCGCCTCAAACAAAACAAAACAACAACAAAAAAAAAGGTCAGGAATTACTCCAGATAGCGAGTTATTCCTACTTACTGCGAGTTGCGTTTATGAATAGTCAATTAATTATACGTTGTTTAGATAGCATAAGCTATTGATATCACGATCTACGTCAGACCTCACGTTCGCTCGCACCGTTTAGAATAAGCAGTGCTAATTAGCTATAAGTAATTGTAGCCTAACTTACAAATTCTCAGCTGTAACCAGGAGAATACTAAACTTAAGATTTTTCAAGCATTATTTTCTAAAAACCCGCAAATTATCGTACAATTATTTACTTTGCCCATTTACTGTCCCAGTATGAATAATGATATGAGTCTCATTTAATGAGTCGTAAATACACAATATTAACATTTTTCCTATTAAGAGGTTTAAGAACTTGCTAACCCTGAATTGATTACCTTATCACCCTCCGCTGCGGTTTATCTGATCCATTTGTCAAGAAACCTTTTCCGCTGCCTGTCCAAACACCCTCCGGTCATGCGTACCTTTTCACCCACCGAATGTGTCTGGACTCGTGAGATATACGATGTTTTGACGAGCCTGTAATTCGTGAGTTTTCCCTCAGCAGTCCGAGTGTCATTTACCTCGCTGTATTACGCTCTCGTTGGAAAATTGTATACGACGACGGACCATTTCCGTACTTGCACTACTTGCACACACAATCAGCGTGCCACAACCATCCCCCGTGTGGCCGCACGAAGGTAGTTTAAATATTCATAAGACGCTCCGCAATATGCCGGCTTTTACGCCCTCCTGGCCTGGTTTCTACTATAGCGGCCCTTCCTCCTGTTTGCCACTTTTTTTTTTCTTCTTCTTTTCTCCATCCCTCTTTCCTAGATAACCGTTATAGTACTACGTAGTCGGCACCCCTGGAATTTTGACGGTTTATCGTCGGCGCGCTATGCTAGACACCGGCGGGGGTAACTCGTATAATTCACGGATTGTTCGCCCGTGAGGCACGTGACGCGAATGATAACTATATACATCAGCGCCCCCTTTCTCTCCCTCGCAATATATTTTCTCTCGTTCTAAACATTTTTAAGCTCCGCAATGATAATGGCTTTTTTGCACCGGTCGACCACTGTTACCGTAAAAACCGAGAAATTCACGGGAATAAATTTCTCCATCTAACGCTGGAATAGGAATGTGTTGGGACACATTTTTTGTTTTTTTATTAATCGCACACGATAAAACGAACAGAAGTGATTTCTTTGGGGATGACTTTTCACTTTTTACGCAGCTATTGCTTGAAAGTAAAATTAGCACATTGGCTTATTAATTTCGGAAATGATTTGCATAAAATATCACTGATAGGAAATTATTATATTGGTAACTATAAAGTGCACAAATATTCTTTTTTTTTTCGTACAACCCTTTGTTTTATAGTTGCTGTAACTAGCAAATAATTACTATAACCATTTAGATAGGAACAGTAATTATTAAATATGAAATAGTTGCATGGATTAAAAATGAATAGTCATCACCTTATAATTCACTCTACTGTTACGATTTTTCAGAGTGTATATTTTCTTTTTCTGCTTTTTAATGTACTTGTTAAACATTTATTATCTTTTTGTCGAAGGATAAGGAGAATACGGTGAAATACGAATGAAAAATAATAATTCGGTCCACCTTCTTAATAACCTCCGGCACAACTTCGTTTGATTAATCGTTCGTGATAACGAGAGGAAGAAGTGATTTCCTACGGGATGACTTCTCAATTGCTGAAGATGAGAGAAGAAATAAATAAAAAATGGGGGGAAATGATAAATCGTATTGACTGTAATTTCCACCAATGTAATCGTCGATCGTATGGATTCAGCTTACTTTGTGACTGTCACACTGTGTGAAAAGATGAGCATGTACAGGGATAGGGGAATTTGGCCCGCCTGCCAATGTGAGGGGCTCTCATCGTGACAGGGGTCATAAATAATATTTCCAGGCTGTATTTTTCTTTTTCCACATTCGAGCTATCTCTATAATAACTTCTGTCAGGCTCCACAAATACAGTGAATCAAACCCACTCAATTTTTATGTTCTCACTTCGATTAAAGCTCAACACATGAAATGACATTTCAGGGGTTGTCGAATTTAAAAAAAAAAACACATTTTTTCAAGAGTCCACTTTATTAATCATTTCATAGCCTTCGAACATTGCGAAATAGATGTTTTTTCGTTTAAATATGAGTTCTTTTTTCTTGCTTAAAAATAACGATGCCTTATAGTTCAAAATCAGGAAACAAAATGATTTTCTTTTGGCCCCTCGAAGAAAGATAGATCATAAAATCTCTTTGCTCAAATTTGGGTTTCAAACAGCTGCACCTTCGAGATTGTGTAACAAATTTATTTTTGACGAGAACATAGCCTGAAAATCTAGGTAAAATAATTTTTGTTTCAAAAAAATAGCTTTAATATTTTATTTTGTGTTTTTGCATATTGTATTTTGCTTTTTGTATTTGTATTTGTATTTTTAGCATATCTGCACCCCCTTAAAAAATCCGCAACAATGATTTTCATGCCGGGCAAACCAACAAATCACCATAAATTTTACTTTTTGAAACCCCAAGGGAATAAACCAGTTTTTAGAGTAGTAATTTTAAAAAAGAGTAAAAATGTGCTGTAGATTTTTTTTTTCATTTCAGGTAAATTGCGCTGAAATTTTATTTTGAGACAAAATACATTTTTAGCGTATTTGCGCCCCCTCAAAGAATAGGAGACATTGATTCTGTACCACAACAATGCCACCCCAAGGATTCGGGCGAACCAACATGCGTGTGGGTTCCTCTGAGCAACAATACGCGAGCAAAGCACTTCTCGTGAAATATTGCGCGCTTATTCTACGCGCCCCGGGTATGTCATGAATATTTCCGCAATCGCCGGAGCATATTGCTGCATTTCTGGTCGAACTGACGACGAGGGGTTGCCGGGGCCAAGTGAGCAGCTTTTGCTTTTGCGTTGTGCCAGGCCGTGCGATGCGTGAGACCAGATGCAAGTTCCGGAGAGTAATGTCGATATGGGGCCCTGGGGTTATTACAATTTCCCGACACATATGGAAACACAAGAACAGATGTATTCGTTTAAATCCCATTAACCTCTTTACACGCAAGTCAAAAAATTGTATCTAGTCTGACATATGAAATTGAGCATATATAGTCTCCATTAATTCTAAAGTCTTCTATAATTGATATATGAAATCAAAAATAAAATCCGGTTTATATATCGTTTCTATATGTAAATTCTATATAGAGTCTATAGAATCTATGTATGCACAATTCTATGCTTAAAGCGACATAATTTTTCTATGTATTCTATGTATGTTAAAATCCCATTAACCTCTTTACACCCAAATCAAAAAATTATATCTAGTTTGACATATGAAATGAGCATATATAGTCTCCATTAATTCATAAGTCTTCTATAATTGACATATGAAATCAAAAATAAAATCCGGTTTATATATCGTTTCTATATGTAAATTCTATATAGAGTCTATAGAATCTATGTATGCACAATTCTATGCTCAAAGCGACATATTTTTTCTATATATTCCATAGATGTTTTTTTTTTTACTTGGACAGACATACTATTGCAAAAACAAAGGTGATTTTTCTTTACAATTGTTGCAAATTTAGTGTATGAAATTATTATTCAGTGCAATATCATCTTCATTCAAGACACCCGGCAATTACATGAGCTTTGAAACCGGTGTATTATAAATCTTACAAAAATTTCCTAACATATTGTTTTATTGAACTATTTTGTTTTGCAGAATTGCAAAGATGTTTAAAATGGTACAGCATTTCATCGCAATCAGTTAGTTTTCTTTGTTCTTTTTAATATTCGATCATTGAAGTATAAATCAAATAATATCCGTAATCAAAAAAGTGAAGTGTTCATTAATGAATATCACTGTTTTTGACTTGCCAACTTCTCCATAAGTCGCCATCATGCAGTTCTCAACGTAACGATGAAAAAAAAATTGTCCCCACTCGATAACTATCGTAAAAACTATAAAAACATTGTTTCTTGGTCCGCGATTCGATCGCGGTGTAAAATCAAGCACTAAAAATAAATTGGTAGTTTCATGACAGGGCTAATTAAAATTACGTCGTACAACGCGATTTTCTTCAGCTAAAGTTGGAAATATCTCGTGGTGACGGTGTTCTTGGACAGGGATACTTAAAGCATCGCGTCTGCCAACGGGGTTGCCACTGCTATCAGATTTCCGAGCTGGGTTCTCCTCCTTTAGACTCTCCTTCGCGTTGCCTAGCCATTAGACTAAATCGCTGCTTGGTCACGCGAACTTTTCAAGCCCCCACGTTTCCCTTATTCACGTCGTACGTCGCGCCGGGGCTTCCGACGCTCATTTTCGAGTCGTGACACCGTGTTGCTCGAGTCGTCTGAAACCGGCGTCACTTCCGCATTTTTAAGGCTTGTTTCGAAATATACAAATACCATAAAAATTATATGCAAATTTGCGACGGGATAAGAAGAACATAATGGCGAATGGTAATACTAACATTTCCGTTTTTATTGTTTTTCAGCATCACAGGTATTTTTATAATTTTCTATCTTTTCCGGTGTTCCCAAAAAACGTCGAAAAATGCATAGGACAAAATTCAACTTTCCGAAGAAAGTCTCCAACCCATGATCTCTGTCCTAACGCGACCCTCTAATATTTAGTGGGTCCTCTTGGCGTGGGCAAATTATTTCCAAATTAACTCGCGCAAGGAAAACAACATTTTTATTTTTATTTCTATCGAAGATTTTTCGTAGTTTTCATTCAAATTTGAGTTTTGTAGTTTCATTTATACGGAACACTTTTTAATAATTTACGTTTGCATTTATCGATAATTGCTTTGATATATAAAAAAATTAGGGATGAAAATTGAAAAAATTCCCATATCCATACGTCGTTGGTTGGACAAGACGTAACATTGGATTGCTGGAGCGTACAGTACCGATGGTCATAGCCAAGTGTTTCGAAGCCCTACGGGGGCTTGAAGCGCTTGCGTGTCTAGGGCTACTGGCGATTTAACTCGAGCCGTTAATGACCAAGTGGCAGGCATAGAGCTTGCCAGGCAGCAGCAAATCGCAAGGGGATATGGGAAGCAACGTTACGCACGCACGAAGCTATCGCGTTCCCGAATAACAATGTCACAATACGAAACCGGTTAGATCCGATCGAATTGGTATATCGACCTGACAAAGGGCTTTTACAGTAGTTGCCGTTCTCGCCGTTTCGTCTGTGATCTGTACGGGCTGAATCGTAAATTTGAGCAAGCGACGAAACGCTCGTCGCGTTACAGCGCGAGATATCTTGCTCGATATGGCATAACTATAGGCTCAACCTGGAAACGGATATGACGATTAATGGGCCGCGATTCGTGATGAAGCAACTGTTGCCAGATTTACAACTGTTGCACCCAATGCTCTTTATCTTTGGCTCACCGTGCCAACACAAATCATTACGTGCACGTCTGGCCTCTCAACTATCTCTTCCGGTTCTCGTTTTTGTCTCTTCCTCATGGCCGATTTATGTCCTCGGAATTCAGTAGCTTTTGGCACCAAATTACAATATTACATTTTTTACTCAAGCAAGGATCGACTTGGATTCCTGATAGTATTACATTCTATTCCTAATTGGCAATCCGAGGTCGTTCATTACCTTTTTAATGATCGATAGATTGCTTTTCAATTAATGGCACTCTCTAGGTATTTTGTTACTTAAAATCTTACAGTGAGAAATCAATAAAAATGTATATAATTCGAACTGAAATTTTCTGTCCATAGATGCACAGAACACTTTTTCTTTAAATTGGCCCAATTTTGTTATCGTGTATTTTTGGTACTGCTCGTACGCATTTCCCTAGGGCCAAAATTTCTCTCGTATAAACTTCAGTCTTCCAACTTCGCAAACTATTTATTCACCTGCCCTCTGTTCTTGTATGCGGAATATCCAGCTCATTATTCGTCACGGACCGCTTGGATTTTCGGGTTTGAAACTTTGCATCCTTGCGGGGTCACCGACAAAGCATAATTTTCCGCGACTTGTTTAAGTTTGACGATAAAAATGTGTGGGTTGGCCGTGAAGTGCGAGGCGTGGTTGGAATGATGGTCGAATGAATGGCCAAAGAAAGTGAGAAGGAAGCCATTCCCAAGGATATAGGAATGAATGTGCAACACATTTTTACTTGAGAAAGCTCCGCTACAACACGCCATACAAAACTTTTGCTCATCCACGTAGAATTTTTTCGTAGAGATACGGAAACTGAGATATAAGGAAGGAAGAAGGGCATCTCGCTGTACCCGTAGAAAGCCTGGGAAATAAATGTGCCTTTTTCTTGTTCTGTCGTAGTCTTCCACCCCCGCCCCCTCCCCCCACCCCCTCAGAAACCCTCCTTTCCACTCCGTCAACCAGGTCGACCCGCATTCTACACAGTAGCTAGCTATTCTCCTCTCGTCCCACTTCGCCAAGCTGCCCAACCGTGAGTCTCCTCCTCACACCCCTTAACTCGTTTCACACTCGACAGGAAGTTCGAGCGTCGAATCTGGGCATCGACGAACTGGAACGTTGACCAGTAACAGTTGGTTTATCGAAAGTATTGTTGCGCGACCTCTTTAACTCTCTTCGGTGACCGCAAAGATTATCACCTGGAAATGAAACAACCAAAAGACTTTTACTTGAGGGGAATACTTATCGCTTCGAGAATGTAAATGTAAGCGTGAAAAAAAATATATTGAGGATAATACTTTTTATCGCTTCAAGAATATGAATATCCGCGTGAAAATAAATATATGCGAAAAATATATTTATAGGATCGGATACTACAAATGTGGACACTTATTCGAATACAAGATGCCTCGTCAACCGCTGCAAACCGACTGACTGTTGATAAACTTTTTTTCTACCTAACAAACTTGATTTCCATAGTACCATAGTAAACAACACAAGGAAGAATTCAATATTTAACAAATGAATATCTTCATTTGTTCGATGGACACGGCGATGTTCGGATAGCTTGCTTTCAACAGGCCCATCCCAGTCCTACACATGTGACGTACATTTTTTGGGGTTTTAGCTACATACCTGAAGGGTAAATATACGATACTTCGTACGATTTTCAATACTCTAAATTTTTTGAAATTTTATTATCATTTGATGTGGAATGAAAGGTGAATGTGCGATTTTTTGAAATTTTCTTTTGTCTGCAATTGTTTTTGAGAGCCGATTAAATGGACAAAGGACGCATTGTTCTTAATGGGAGTATTTTAAAATAGTATGAGATTTTGAAAAAAAATGTATGCTACCTAAAAGTGGTTGTTTTCAATGAAACTTTAAATGAATTTACTTTATGTAAAAAATATTCGCTTGCGTGACACATCGTTGAAAATAGACGAATTTTTCTTTCCGTTATGTCACGTTCTAAAAATCTGCAGTTTCCACAGAGTACGTAGTATATATATATATATATATGTATACTCACATAGTCTACAAACATATCCAATTGCTTTTGCAGTGAACCGAACCGAAGTTTTGATTTGAGCTGAATTCCAGATTTTTAGAACGTGACATAGTTGAAAAAGAGTGTCTGTTTTCAATGATATCTGATGCAAATTCATTTTTTTACCTGTAAAAAAATATTTCAAAAATGGGTGCAAAGCAAAAACTTTTTTTTGACAATTTCTTATTTACAAGATACAACTCGGCGAATAAAAAAATTCGACCTGCTTTCAATTTTTTCGTATCTCGAAAAATGGGAGGAGATAAAAATTAGAAAAAAAATCATGTATTCGCATTTCATAGAACATTAAATGACAGCGAACTTCTAAAAATATTGGGGGTGGCTGGGATTTTCGACCTTTCAAAATCAAATGGAGTGCCTTATATATTTAATTTATATTTCTATATATACGTCATATAGTTGACATATATTTTCGCAAATACATATGAGAAGTAAATATTAAAAGTTCAACTTTTTCGAATACATATATCTTACATAAATATTTTTTAACCTGGCCAAATCCGTGCTTGAATTTTGCACGGGAATCATAAACTTCAATATACCGCTTTATGCATAAAAACTTTTAGTACCGGTAAACTAAATGACGCGCAGTTTTCACACTGTTTGAAATAACACCCCACCGACCTTTCAAAACAGTGCTAATTTTATCATTTCAACAGAGAAATATTGGCATTTCTAATTAATTTTAACAGTTCATTAACCGCTTTGTATACACAGTAAAAAAAGTTCCGTGAATTTTAATGCACAAGTACTGGAAGTTTTTATGCATAAACTGCTATACTAAATTTTATATATATAAGTGCGATTTATAATTAATGCGTGGTATAGTAATTCTTATAATTTACTTTAAGTTTTGTGTAAAAGTCCTTCAAGATTAATAATTTGTTTTAATTTTAACACAAACATACATCAATTCTATTATATGTATAATTGTGGATTAAATTTAATTTTGCAGTTTATGCATAAAAATTTCCAATCTTTTCGTTGTCCTGCCAAATGTTTCACTTTCTTCGTGTAAATTTACATGTTTATTTCCAAATTTACAAGGATTTATTTCTAAACCCTTTTTTTTCAGTCATACTAACAAATTACTTGGTTTTTTCCCGTATTTTCACCACTTTGTGGTGAAGTAAATGAAGCAAAAAAGAAGTGTTTATGCAAATAGCGGTATATTACAGTTTTATATACCAGTATGGGATAAAAGTTAAGTACGGTATATTTGGAACGTTCAAAACATTATATTTAGTACTGATGTATTTCATTGTACAGCATTATCGTATATTTATATTACTACGTAATTTTATGTATGTGAGTTTCGAACTCGTACATTAAATTTCGAAATATTTTTCACGCTTTAATGGGCAAGTCCCTTTCTACGAAAAAAAAAAAAAAAATGGTTCTCAAGTGGTAAGCACATTTATATCAAAATACTAAATCTTTAAAGTTTGTTACCTCCAAATGCATTTCTCATTCATATAATTAAAACGTAGGATAAATTCATAAATGCCAAATTGTCCCAATTTTCAACTTAATATTTGGAAGAAAATGAAATTATCTTTAAAGTCAAATAAATTCTGTATCTCCATCTTTGTTTAGCAACAAAGCCCATTTTGTACAAGTGCAAAGTCCAATCATATGCTACAAAAAGCTTTTTTTTTTTCGCTTTCATCTGATGAGTACAAAAGGTAAAAAAATCAAAGGTGCAGCTTGTACCACCGTGTGCGCATTTTTTGCCTCGGTTAATCGTTTCGCCATGATATGACGCATAAACCATAAAACGCACCTGCGAGAAAACTGTTCTAGGTCCGAACATCATAAAAAAAAAACAAAAAATTCAGTGTCGCAATGTTCTCCGCGCTTTATCGTACGTTTTTATTGTTTTTTTACCGAATACTGCAACGCACATAACCGCAGCATAACTGCAAGCTCGTTGAATGGGCCATCTTTGGAGCATATAATCCCGCCCTTCCCTCCTTTTTCCTCCACATCGTTGCGATCAACATTACAGAATGTCATAACGCAACTCACGCGTTAAAATAAATGAACGCTTTACTATAACTTGTGAGATAGCGATCGAGAAATCCCTCCGTTTTAGCGTTTATGGTAAATAACAAGTAGGCTCTTATCGAACAACGCGATGTGTACACGTGCACATAAAATATGTATGTATGTACATAAGAGTCTCGTGCTTCGTATACAATTTTTGTGGCCCGGAAACAAATTCTTACCGCGATACTTTATTTCGAATCCTCACGACATAATAAAAAAAGTCTTATATAGAAAGGGTACAAAATCTAGAAGGAGTAAAAACTGAATAAAAAGTGACAGAGCATCCGACAGCACGCCACCAATGACAAATCAGCTATCAACACGCTCTGTTTTCAAATAAAATGGGACTAACGGGTTAGCAACCGACGAATAAGGGACTTAGAGAGATTTAAGGATACATTTTGAGGCAACTCTTAAATGTGGTGAATAGTTGAGTTTTTGTGATAATCGATCAGCAATTATTTCCGATTTAATTCTCGGAGGAAATTTTTTCCCAACACTTTTAAATTTAATCTCTAAACAGGAAATTCAATGCCAATATAGTCTAGAGGACTGAATTTGTAAGAGTCAGGGGTTACTTATTTTGTATCATGTACAAGGAAAGGGTTGGGGTTAAAATAGCTAAAGGCCAAAATAACAAGTGGGTAAAATAGTCAATTTTATAAAGATAGGCACTCTATATTCAGACGTTCATTATTTAACAATACGATATTTTAGTCATTCATTTTTTTTTCCTCCCACCCCAAGGAAAAAGGCATTCATTTTTTCTCCACCGTTACATAACCGGGGTTCTTCGTTTTAAATCCTCACATCATGTGAAGAAATCTCATATGAAGAGCATAGAGAAAGGAGTGAATAAAGAATGGCAGAAAGCCCGGAGATCATCGCAAATGACAAATCAGCCACGATCAGTTTGAGATTGAAAAAGGGAAGGAGCTGACGTGGTAGCCGCCAACGCAGAGGGTGAATATGCAGATCCGAAAACAATTTTTTTTGATTATGAAAAAACATGAGAAGAGCTTTGCAATGCAAATACCAAAAGGTAAATAATGAGAAAAAGGTGACGTCGCTGCCTAGTGTAACGGAAGTGAAAATAAAACCGCAGGACGTCCTGGCGCGCTCTGACGGCGATTTTTGCCGAGGAAAAGGATCGCCTCGCAAATAGTCAAAGATCCCTCGAGACGACGACGATGCCGAGTTAAAACCACCCTTACATGGTGGGGTTGAAAACACGAGCGTGTGGGTGGCCACACCGCGTGAAAGAGCATCATGGTTTTTTTCAGTAGTTACAGTCAGTGTGTGATCGGACCGCGAGAAAATTCATTTTCGTGTGAGCTAAACGTATTATAAAAATCCAACGTCCTGTAATTAAACGCGATAACGACGTATGCGATAAGAGTGTTGCCTGGAGTGGCGCTATGTAATTACATAAATGCTGGCTTGGCCAGAAGGGGCTGCAGAACAAAAAAAAAAGAGAAACATTAATTAATTTTTTTGTAAAAGTTACTCCGACGCTCGGAAGCAGTTCTGCTGGTCCTCTTGCAGCTCTTTGTCGTTGCCAGTCGTAGCTGAGCATGACAGAAGTGCCGCTATTACTTTTCTCTATTTAGCTTTATTGCAACCTCTTTCGTCTAGCTCTTTAAAAAAATTTCACGCGACAAAAAAACAACATTTCTATTGTGCGAAATAAAGTAAAGATTGTTGAGGATTTCGGTACGTTTATTTTGGGAACTAGTACAAATGGTACTTATCGGATTCGTTATTTTTATCGTCATTAAATATCAATATTATTGAATATTTCGTATGGCGTTTTCCAGAATTTGATTAGTTCACCTATTTTCTGATTCGAAATGCTGACCTGACTATTGATACGTAAGCTCTGCTACAAATCATCAGTCCCCCAGCTTTCTCCAGTGCTTGGAGTAAATTTGGAAATAGCTGAGTCGGAATTTATGCAAATCGGCCGGGGGATCGAAGCGATCGGTCCGAATTTGCGGAGGAGCCGAATTGCCTCCCGATTGAGTCAAGAAATGAAAGCTCAAAGCCACCGCACTCTCCACGTCGATCGGCTCGATCACGGGAAATAAAAGACCTGGAGTTAGATGGAAGCTTTGTGGACTCGCTGGAGCTTTCTCCATCTCTCTGTATTTTCTAGCCGTTCCGATATCAGTTTTTTATCGTTTATTATTGATTTTTCACATGACTCCGTCAACGAAACTATTTTTTTTTAGCCTCAGATATTTCTTATCATCAGTTACATTTTAATAGAATACCACTAAAAATGTTTTTTTTCCATTGTTTTTTAATTTTAACTTTACAACTTAGAAGTGGTAAGTCGGCCAACAAAAAATGTTAATGAAAAAAAGCATTTCTGAGTTTCCAATTTTTTAAATCTCTGTTGCCAAGTTCGAAAATGATGAGAAGCAGAAAAAAAATCATTTTGTATATTTTTTAAGTCACTGAAGTAATGAAATACGACATGTAAAAATATTACAGACGTTAAGATATGCAGATTCTATTTTTATTACGTATTTCGAGAAAACTAAGCGAAGTCGTCACTTCACATCCACACATTTCGTTCCCGGTTTATATTTGGTCAATTATTGATGCCTGCTATTAACAAGTTGGAGCTTTAATGTGTCCACGATTAATCGAGACTTGTTGGCACAAGTTATACACTGCATCTCACTTTTAATTACTCAGTCGTTATTTTTCAAAACTTCTTTATTTATGCATTTCGTAAATCCAATTAAGAATAATAAATCGTTCGTGGAAATAGTGGGTAAGAGCAATAGAAATATAGGATTAAAGTTCGTTTACATTCTCGGATCTTTTACGGTTACAATCAATCACGGCTAATCGATAGTACTCTCGTTTTTCATTCAACAACATTGAAAGCACTACCCCTTCCCCCCCCCCCCCCCCCCTTGATTGGGTGCGTGTCGAGCCATCAAGACTTGGCTAGGTCTTTACCCTCTCAACTGGAAAAGCTCCGCATGTCCATTGCCGTTAAATTAATCAAAACAAAGCCTTGCAGAAATTCATTACGCTGTGCAGCTTGCAACAGCGACGCTAAACAGCCTTTTCCAAAATGGGATTGAAATAGCTTACATGCCATTTCCAAAACGGGATTGAAATAGCTTACATGTCTTTTCCAAAATGGGATTGAAATAGCTTACATACCTTTTCCAACAATTTTCTATAAATATTTAACTTCACTTATTAAGATATTGCTGAATCCATGATTTTCTAATTAAATATTAACGTCGTGCAAGTCGATTTTACAACTTTCGTACTTCTCAACAATATAATTTTGTCTATAACCATAAAACGAGTCGGTGAATGTCAGCGATAATTAATTAAAATCAGAGTTAACGTAATTCCGAGGAAAAAAAACGATGTGAATATCAAAGTTACAGTGAGAAAGTTTGAATAATTTGAAAAAGTGGAATTTTGTAAAAGGCAAAAACCGGCTACGCAAAAATTGTTAATACACAAAAAGAGAGAAATGATTTTCGACAATTTTCTGTAATTTTCCTGCCTTCATCAAATTATCTCATAGTATGCCGCCACGAAAAATGTTCTTTTCTTCGAATTAATAAAATAAAAAAAAATAAAAATTAAAAGGCTGAAGGACGTCGGTCGGGGGCCACTTGGCAATGTATAAAAATTAGGGAAGGAATTCTAAGGATTATAATTAACCATGTGCAGAGAAAAATATTGCGTGTGCATCGTCAATAAATCACGTTTATTACAATTATTTAAACATTTTTAAAACAACAGAAGCATGTTAGCATACATATGTCATACCTATTGCAAAATCTTATGACAAATTAATGCAGCTCATGGCGCGACAGTTTATCACGTTACTCCCGTACGTACCCCGGACTCTGTCTCTTGGTACCCAGTGTAAACTCACTTCCCTGCAGTGAAATGGAACGTTAGCATTGGCGAATGAGGGATACGAGTGAAAAAGGGATTTGAGTGTGAGCCCTCGAGGATTCGAGATATATTCGGTGTGTGATATGCGAGGGAGGGGTACGACAACGGCGACTAGCTGTGATCGATACCTCGAAGCCTCGCAGCGTTTTCCCTGGAGAAGGTGAAGGCCAAAGCGAGAAAAAAAAAAAAAAAAAAAAACCTTAAGTGAGATAGACCGTGAAGGGAAGGATTTTTGGACAGCGAGTCACTTGGTGCTTCATGGTTTGTTCTTCCGTAAGCGTACGTTAAAAAAAAAAGATTCGCAAAGCGTCCCTCACATCTTGGCCATATGACGCGAGAAGTGTTCCCTCTCCTTGTAAATTTTTCTTGGAAGTCTTTCGTCCCCGCATCCCGTGGGACTTCCGCAGGCTCCTCTGCACTTTTTTTTCTTCATCTTTCTACGTTTCTTCCATCTTTGGCACATGTATCTAGTCGGAGAACCAATCCAGGCTCACGAGACGTTCGCTCAGCACACAGGCACACACAGCGTGCGTCAGTTGTGCACCAGCAGGTCTCACAAGCTGCAACCAAGTACCTGGCGGAGCTGGAAAACGAATGGGATCTGCCTGTGTAGCGCTGTGATGGAGTCGGCAGGCGCAAGTGGAAACTGCCGATCTGCGTCAGGCACCGAGATAGAGGATAAGTCGTCGCCTGTTCCATTTGGTCCCGTCAATGTTGGCTCTTGGCTCTCTCCGCCACTGGTCGACGCTCCGTTGTCACTTGGCATGAGAAATAGAATAGCGAATAGAAATCGAGGGATAAAATGTCTGGGGACGTAAATACGGTATGCAAAGTATGTATGACGGTATGCACTACGAGTATGTGATGTTCGGATTCAATGTGTGTGTATATCCATGAGGTGAATTTTTTGCAAGCTAATGTTGAGGTACATGACTTCGATGCAAATAACAGTTTATTAAAAATACTGATGATTGTATCTCGAAAATGTATTCGTAGGGTGAATCATGTCTGAATTCAGTGGAAATGAAATATTAGTCTTCGTTTGTTACAACGATGAGTTGTAGCCACTGCTGCTGAGCATCAGAGTCGAGCCACGTGGTCATCTATTCGGGAGCCAGTACTCGTCTGAAGTGACCTCAGCTTTGAAACATTTAAGATCCCTTTAAGTTCGCTTAAACCCTAATTACTCTAAGTGTCCCTAGAAGTCCTATGAAAGACTGATTATTTCAAGTCTTTCACGCATCTTCGTTATCCAAAGTCTCCCTACGAGCTCACATTTCGGCCTCGGAATATTCTAAGTGATTCTATGAACCCTTGGCCAAGACCCCGAATATTCCAACGAACTCAATGAGCCCACGTCCGAATATTCTAAATAGCCATCTGAGCTCACGTCTCGATCTCCGAATATTCTAAGTGGTTCTTATCAATCAGGCTCATAGATCCTCGTTGTTCTACGCATCCCTACGAGCCCTTTTAGACGGTGATTATTCAAAGCCTCACTATACACCCAGACTGATTATTCAAGGTGATTATTCAAAGCCTCCCTATAATCTCAGTCCAATTATTCAAGGTCTTTCTATTAACCTACGTCACAAACCCTGAATATTCTACAGCCCCTCATGAGCCACCGTCTTGGGTTCTACATCTTCCAATGAGCTCTCGTACTAGTCCCTCATCATTCTAAGACCCTTTCCCAGGCCAGAATATTCCAAGTTCCGTTATGATAATTCCATGACTGTTGGTAAAATCGCAATTTTCGCTTATCTTAACTTGTATCCGCGACATTTATTCGACTCAGTCTCTTTTCTCAGTGATACCATTTCAACAGTCCTCCATCTTCCGGTCCGTGCATCACTCGGTAGATTTACTCCTGATAAGTGAGGAAGAGCGTTAGCTGAGCCAAGCGAATAAGTGTGCTGAGAGAGTTGGAGCTATACATGTTCGTACATAGAACTTGTTGGCAACTCTGCACTTCGTCAACTCGGTGTCCTTCAGCCTGCGAGTGAAACGATGTGGGATAGCACCGGAAAAGCGTGCCAACTCAGTTCAGAATCACAGGCGTCGCTGTAGAGTAGGAAGGTCGAGAGAAGGACCAGCTGGATTTTATGTAGCGAAAAGACAACGCGTACAGTCCATCGCTATATAGTATGCGTTGTTTTCAACACGTTCTTTTATTCCCACACCACTAATGCTGAGACACACTTCTCTTTCAAGTAAACCCCTAGCGCAGCCTCGTATTTTTTTGCGAAACAGTTCTTCTCTCCACTCCCACTTCCTCACTGACGTCCATCTCTATTTTTCTAGCGCGCCTTTTTCGCCCACCAGCTCTTCTTCTTTGGCCGACTGCGACGAAACGGGTACTCTGGTTTCCAGGGCTTTTAAGTGCTTTCCCCTGTCACTGTAGTCTCCCTCTATCTGTGCCTCCCTTATACTCTCGATTCAACGAAAGTCCACATGGACGACCTCCCGCTTCCGGCAATCTGGCTCGTCTCGGCCCTCGTAGGTCTTCCAGCTCCGATTTTCGATTTACGTTCCTCTTTATCATCGAAATATCTTCCTCATAGCTTTTTCCGATGGCGCGCTCAGATAAATTATCATAGTGCTGGAAAAGAAAAATCTGGTACCGATAACTCTGATATCACTCTTAATCATTCTAATATATGCCGACTATTTCTTTTATAAATAATACAAATGAATAGCTATCACTTTACACTTATCAGGTGTACCACGATTTTTTTGTTGCAAATGTACAAGTGACAGCTATCGATTGTTGATCCCAACTACAATTTTTGTGGCTCTACTTTTACTGAATATTAATCACTGCATTCAAATAACTTTTCAGATACAATAAAAAATTTCCCCCAGATACATAAGGAAATCAGAATGACAAAACTGAAGAACGTCAGCAAAGTGAAACGAGGAATGCAAGCCCTACCAACCAATTCACATCGACCCGTGCGTTGTCACTCCCAATTTATTTAACGACCGGTCTAATCGAACATCTCGTTTTCCCGGCCAATCAGCTTTAAGACGTAAAACAATTTTCATTATTCTCTAACAGGAGTGTCTGCTCTGGTGTCTGTCACCAGATCCATTACCACTCGCAGTATCTGTCGCATGTTTTTTGTCGCCTTTCCCCTTCTGAACCCCGTCCGCTTGGGTGTAGCTATCTCGTAATTAAGCCAGCGGGGTTCTAGGGGCTAGGTTGATCTACTGCGGCGTCGGTAGCTCCTTAAGGTGCACAAAAAAAGCATTCTACTCGAGTAACCCACGGGTTTTAGCCCCTCAGCAGCAAATTTTTCTGAAATACGTTGCTCTAATGAGTGTAGGTGTATTCATGTCGCTAGATAAAAGTGTTCCTAACCAAAAAATAGGCAAAATAGTCAGCTTCACTTCAAAAACTGGGTATTGTACTTCCGTCTCATAAATTATGGTATTTAATTGTCAACGCTCGGAATGAGTTATCTCATGAAAACATATGAAATAACTTAGCCTGGCTTATGAATTTAATGCACCAGAAATAGGCAAGCTGCACAAGAACCTTGTGCACGTAAATTGTAGAGTCACTTTCAATAGGTTATTACAATAAAAAGTTGGTCCAACCCGAGCTGGAGATGGTGAGCCGTTAATTTGAAGAAACTCTGATGAACGATGTATTCCACGAGATGAAGGTGACTGGTCCTGGTTTGGACCTTACCAGAAAGAAGTTAACTTCACTGTAAAAGCTTGATACTGTCCTGTATTCTGGTTTCACAAATTTGCGGTATTCAATTAGCAGCGCACAAGCTTACTTACCTACTTGTCTCATGAAGACATATGAAAGAACTCAACCTGGCTTATAAATGTAATTCGCCAAAAATAGGCAAGCTGGACAAGAACTTTGGGCGCGTAAATTGGAGAATAACTTTTACTTCCCTTCTTTTTCTATGTTTGAGAAAGGTCAGTAGGCTATCATAATAAAATGTCCGTTCAACACGAGCTGGAGATCGTGAGCCGTTAATTTTTTTCTCTTTGAGCCATTAAATCTTTCAGCTACATGTGACTTATATCTGTGACTCTGTTGGTTTTATTCCATTCTGCTCGAACTCTCACTGCATCTTTTTCCACTGCCGACTCTTCTTGCCTTCCCCTCCCGACAGGTAGTTAATTCTTGCTCTTTTAATTTATTCGACTTCTCCTTTATCCTCTTGGCTTTAGTAGCGTGCGCATTCAACGTCTCCTATGCGGCAGAGAATTCTTCGCGGACTTCAAACACCTTCCCGACTTTGGAGAACTTGAGTCTAGTAATTTGGCACATTTTTCTTGAGAAAATTTAGAATTAAGCGGTGTAACGTGAATCCTACTTAACGCAGGGAAATCCATGCTATAATCTTAAATTGTTCGTCTCTTCCTTTTCATCTGTTCTAAAGAACTAAGCGTCAGAAACTTCCACGCCGAAAAGGACTCACATTAATCCTTAATTTATTCATTGTACAACATCCACTTTCGTCTTTGCCATTTTAATATTTAGACCTAAAATTGTATTTTACCCGATGCACCTGATCAATTCTAGTTTTGGGCTCCATGGAAAATATTGGCATGAACTGTGACAGATTATTTTTTTAAGTTGCTACATTTTTAATATCACCACCATCGAGTATAATGTAATATGATATTTTATTGATAAGCACTGAATAATAGTATTTATAATCGCAATTATGAATAATTGTATAGGGTTCAATCGTCCGTACAGGACTGAGTGCTCTGTGACAATACAATACAATACAATACTAAATAGGGTTTCAAATCTTTAAAAAAAATTTTGTTTGAATATTAAGTATAATTATATTAATAATAATTAGATAATTCAGTACCAAATTCGCAAAAGTATACAAACTAAACGTATTGTAATCAAAATTCTCGTAATTCCGGTTTAATTAAATTTCGAGATATCCAAACATCGTTGTACCGTTGCAAGAACATAATCAGTGGAAATGTATTTCGGAATAAATTAATTTCAGCACTAGGCGTTAAATTCACGGGAAATTCGGATAATTTGCAATATGAGGAAAAAAGCATTGTAGTTAATGCGCAGGGATTTGGTATTTAGCCAGTCTCGTTTGTTTTGATAGGAATAGCTCTGCGGGAAGGAATTCACTGAATTCGTAATCCGGCTTCTGTGCACGTCCATTTTGATGAATGTGTGGGTGAGAAACGACAATGCACTCTTGAAGGGGAATGCTCTATAGCTCTCACTCTCGCCGCGAAGCGTATTCAAATTTTGTTTGCTCACGGTGGCTCGAGCTTTAACTCGGAACAATCCTCCGTTCGCCCGCCCGTCCATCTGTCCTTCCGTCCATCCGTCGCCCCATCCGCCCCCATCCCTCACTCATTCTCAACCCTTTCTTGCACTTTATCTCCTCCCCCTTTCAGTAAACTACCCTTCCACTCGAACCTATGTTTCCGCCGTTTCCTTCATCACTCTATGTCGTACCGATGCTGAAACCATGACGAAGGTATCGCTTACTCTGGTTCCTATTTCATCCGAAATGCTATCATACAATACACGCTTCGTAAACGTCCAAAATTACAATTTTCCTATATAGCTATGATAATTTCCATAGAAAATATAACCCCAAAATACAAGATGTGCCAGTACCAGTAAATAAGTAATTTCCTATTACCAAAATTACAATGTATTTTTTTTTGCTCAAATCAAATTGTGAATAATTCTTTTTCCACAAATAAAATTTGTGGAGAATGTATGCTACCATACAATACATGCTTCGTACACGTCCAAAATTACAATTTTCCTATATAGCTGATAATTTCCATAAAAAATATAACCCCAAAATACGAGATGTGCCAGTATCAGTAAATAGGTAATTTCTTATTAACACAATTACAATGTATTTCCTTTGCTCAAATCAAATTGTGAATGACTTTTTCTCCAGAAATAAAATTGGAATGTATTGGGAATAATTTTTTTAAATCGAATGGAACATTTTTCTCCATTTTTTTTACTAAATAAAATGAATGCAATTTTCTTTTGCGGAGAAAAAAAATATATTAAAATTTTTCTTACAAATTGACAGTGTTTTTTGGGAACCTTAGAGGCGCAATAGTGAATAGCTATTTTCAATGTGAGTGGAAGAGCAATAGAAGAACATTGTGTGCGAGAGGTTTCACAGTCCCAAGTATAAAGCTCGTCGGATCCTTTATCCACCGGGCTTACCGAACGTCCTCGCTGTATCAATAAATAATAGTCGGATGGATTTACGAGCCAGTTCTCTGGACCAGGTTCCTTTTTCCGATGGATATAGAACGTCACCTCGGTAGGATGAAATTCTAGAAATAAAAAAAAAGCTCTCCATATCTATATTTATCTACAGACGCCGTACCTTTATTCCCGTATCTTCAAAGACGAAAGGAAAACCTCATTATATCAAGCAGATATCATCGTTTGAGTCACTGGAAAGCGCGATATGCGGTTTTGCATGAAATTATTCTTCACCAAAGCGCAGCGCTCTCCTTTTCGAGTCAAAGCAACTTTCACTTTGTTTCCACAGAAATCATTATTTCAAAATAATAAGTAATTAAAAAAACACTTGAAATCCCCTCTATATTATGTTATATTGCCAGACGTGCAAATTTCCCACGTTGTGCAAAAATAACTACTAACATTATTTGTATCTTCAGAAACTATAATAATCCGATAAACAACACCGTGCGATTTAATTTTATTCTTTCAAATTCAAAGTAGACAAATAGTGGCCTGACTCATTGTCAATTCAACATTTCATAAAGTCTGCCTGATAGGACTCCGTAAGACTTTGTTGAATATTTATTGAGGTATTCGAATTAAATACCTTTAAAATACTTTTAGCAATTTTTTGTAATTCCACTTTTTTTTTCTCGTACTCTGATTTTTATTATTTTTTCAATGACGTTGCGCTGTAACAATTTCGAATGCACTTTAAATACATTTCAAGTCAGTTTAAAAAGTTGTCGGAAAACGTTTCAAGGAATGACTATTAATTCTTTACTTTGTTAGTCAGAGAGAACGCGAATGTCGTTACCCCGAAGAAGCACGTCGGTGGCCCCGGATGATCATTGCCGGCGTCTAGGCACTCAGAGTGCGAGCTTTGACTCCAAGTTTTAATTGGGCGAGCCATTGGGCGTTATTCGCGATACTCACAGACTACAATGTCAACTGTCGTTACGTACCTCACTTTGTAGCAAAGTGGAGTGACTACTAATCAGCAATCTGAGAGCTCGTTGCCTCTAAATTTTATTTGTCATAAAACTGTTATCGCTGAATCTGTAGAAACAGTTTTTCTCAAAATATTCTTCTTCATTTTCATGAAATTTTTTATGACTTACTGCACCAGCAATTCATTTTCATTTTGTCATCTTCATTAAAATGTGCAGCGTAAATTAGCAAATTCTCGTTGAATAGATGCTGTCAAAAAATCGGTACTAAAAACACCGATTGCCCTTTTTTTTTGTCAACGTCGAAAGTCAACCCCGTTGATATTCCATGTGCCTTCCCCTGTACGTCATTCGATAGAGCGCATTGCGACGCAATTTCCACTTTCCACTTTCTTCCCTCGAATGTCTGAGAGAATCTAGAGAAAAATCTATTGGATTTCTTTGGAATCCCATCAATACCCAGCAATTAAATCTTGGCATATCTGCCTTTTCTGAAAGTAGGAATATTACAAAAATGATTATTAACACAAACCCCTGAGTATTTTTGACGACTAATTTTTATCAGTAAGTCGCCTTTTAAAAGCTCGATCAAAACTGTGAAGAAAGCAAAAATAATTGTTTTCACAGTTGTTCAAAGAAGATCGAATATATGCTGTCAAAAAATCGGTACTAAAAACACTGATTGCCCTTTTTTTTGTCAACGTCGAAACTCAATCCCCTTGATTTTCCCTGGGCCTTCCTCTGTACGTCATTCGACAGAGCGCATTGCGACGCAATTTCCAGTCTCCACTTCCTTCCCTCGAATGTCTGAGAGAATCTAGAGAAAAATCTATTGGATTTCTTTGGAATCCCATCAACACCCAGCAATTAAATCTTGGCATATCTGCCTTTTCTGAAAGTAGGAATATTACAAAAATGATTATTAACACAAACCCCTGAGTATTTTTGACGACTAATTTTTATCAGTAAGTCGCCTTTTGAACGCTCGATTATAATTGTGAAGAAAGCAAAAATAATTGTTTTCACAGTTGTTCAAAGAAGATCGAATATCAAATGACTGTTTGTTCGTTTATTCGCTTGGAGTAGATTCATCATTTCCATATCTCAACCGGGTATTTTAACCGTTTTTTCAAACTTCTTCACTTGAGAACTCGAAGATCGTTAGACGAGAACGAGAGACGTTGCAAACGGATGACTTTGTTCTTCATACTCCGTTGATTCTCAACTAGTTCGACGAGTTATAACGGGAGATTACACGCACCTGGGGCTCTAGAAGACCAACATCGAGGCGTCCCTTGGCCGCAGGAAGTTTCGTGGCACACCCAGTACGTGCTTTACGGTTGAACGAACATTCCATAGTAGAGACAATTCACCTTTAACGAGGCAAAAACTCACTTCTCTGGCGAGAGATAGTTTTATCAAATCGCATATCGTACGTGACTCGATAAACATGCTTTTTTGTTTCACTTTCGTTGAGTTTTGGGTGTAAAATAAAAAAGCGAGTCCATCTCTCAAGGATTAAAAAGGCAGCCAATATTTTTCGGATTACCAGAGACTCCAGAATTTTGTCAGTGTAAATTACTTATAAGCTATTGAATTTTAAATACCCGGAAATGAAAAAAAAAAAATTGAACCAATAATCGATACTTTTTTTAATCCTTAAGACGGACATAATTTAATAAATCCGTGTAAAAAACGAATATTTTAAGGTTGATTTCCTAAAAAATTATCGTTTTACTCCGAAAAATTAGTTAGGGAATTATTATATCTACATACGTTTTTTTTTTTTTTTTGCAGAAACACCATATTAAATTTATGCAAAATGATGATGAACTCATCATCTTACAACTCTTCAACGCGTTTTGTACGAAATTGAATACGAAATTTTTTACACCCTGGTTACGCATAAACCCTTTATATTCAGGTCCATTCATTTTTGTAGACCCATTTTCATGGTCCAAAAAATTAGGCTTGAACACTTTTTTGTGAGACATTTAATTAAACAATTACAAAAAAGGAACCTTTTTTTTCGGGGTGTCTTTGAGAACATACCCTCGAATTAACGTTGCTTTTTTGAAATGGCTTATTAGCAAATTAATATTACCCAGATTTTCTAGATAATACCAAAATTCATGGTTGAGCAGGTGCTTATGGCAACTACGTCTGCAAACTGTAAGTAGGTGCGACCCAACTTCGCGGTTAATGCGCTACCTCTAGACCCTATTAAGTTATGCTTTCCAAAATGAAAAGCTTGACGTGAAAGGAAGGACGACGTGGGACCGTAATATCGTGCTCATGTCTCGCCTCCTTCACGAAACTATCTTCTACAAAGCTTTTCATGGCAGTGACGTTAGTGTTGACACGCGAGACTTATACTCACCTCATGAGACTACGATACACGGGGGATTGGATTAATTAAAGGGTGGTACCCGGTGAGATCGTGAAAGTAGCCATTATAAAGTGACAAATTTTTATCGTTAGTTCATGTAACTTTTCTCTTACGAACGGGCAAAAAATTGTAATCAAATATTTTCAGTGCCAGTCACTTTCTAATTTAAAAAAAATCAAAGTTACCACCTTATCGATACTGATACCAGATTTATCTACAAATTTATGTTCATGTAAAATGAGAACATAGTTACTGATTTATTCATAGGATTGACGGTATTTTTTAATACATTTCGAAAAAGGTCAATGCCTTAAATTATAATGGTAAAGTGAGATTGTCCAAAATATCTGAGAATCCTGAATATCCAATTTCTACCATAAAACCATTTTTCTTGCTCGTTTCGGTCGGGTAATATTGGAAAAGATATTTATAGCTTTGCTGGGTTTTTTTGACGTATCGGTTAACCTTTCTAGCGTTGGAAAAATCTCCTTTTTCCAAATCATTTTAATTCCACGTCCAATGAATTTCGATTTTGATTGGCTAATTAAAATAATATCAAAAGTGAATCAGTATTGACTTTTCGCAAATATAAGATCCTTCCTGATTTGAGTGTATGAAGGGAAGTAATTAAAAAAAATTAAACTCAATGATTTTTCTGTTCTCGGTTGAGCGACCGGAAATGATAGTTTCATTCTCGCTTTTACTTTGAATAATTTAGTGAACCTGCACTCATGCTTGATTATACCCTCGAGAATAACAAGCTTATTAGTTTCTTCGTGCTTAAAGCTCACTGTCTTTGCGGAAACGACTGATGTAACGCCGACCTTTGCATCGCATGTTATACCTATAGATGCCGCAGTTTTAGCTGCTTCCGGTACTGATCCTCAGACGCCGAGAAACCGTTTAACTCAAGTCAAAATGAAAATCTTGAACGCGAAAGGGAGGTAAAACGCTCTCGTAATATCACGAAGCCTGCGCACGTGCCTCTGAAAACTCTCGTGCTATCGCAGATACGTGAATGTACGCCGGACGAAATGCTCATTCTTCCTTGAATCCACGGAAGGATTCTTCACTCCGCTGAGCAAAACATAGTTAATAAAATTAATAAGTTCCACACTCGTTGTGAAAAAAAAAATTTAATAATACTCATATTAAAAAAAGAAAACCTTATTAAAAGTTTTTCGTATAAGTTTTGTCGATAAGCGAAAAGTAATCTACTTTAACCATCGATAACGAAGTAGGATCCATTTATAGTTGCTAACTCTGTTAAAAAATCCAATAGAAACAACCAATGCTAAGAACCACGCGCATTTTAAATACTTTTTTTTAATTTGTAAAATAACAATAATGTTAAAATTAGAAAATCATGGCTTCCACAAACGGCAGGAATTAACATAAATTTTCTCTATACATTTTTTCACCATAAAACCTATTCGCTAGAATACAAAAATTCCAAATTAGATTTTACTGTGCAATTGGCTCAGTAAAAAAATGTGAATACATCAAATTTCCTCACCCAAATTCAAAATCAGTTTCCAGCAAAACGAAAATCTGTCACTTGAAGTAGTTATCGACAGCAGTTCGTTTTTTGGTCAGCCAAGTCTAAGTCGATATCCCAAAACGAACTGACGAAATTATTGATCGCAGTTTAATAATTTTGGCAATTTTTCAGATCAACAAAAATTTGTATCTCTTCCAAATTTTACCAAAAAAAATTACTAAAATAATTTGCTGGACTACAAACCAACCAAAAATGATTTTAATTACCACTGCGTTTCCATATATGTACATTCGTGATAAAAAACTATCCTCTAAACTGCGAAAATTCCAATTTACATTTTAATCTGCAATTCTCATCATAGAAAAACGCAAATAAATAGAAGTCGAGGTTCATCGTAAGTCCCCAACGAAACCACAGACCGTCGCTCGAACTAATTTTCGTCAGCATTCGTTTTTCGATCAATTCGAAGCTGAATCGATATGCCAATACGAGTTGATGAAATTATCGGTGGCATTCGAGTTTTTGTAATCCTCAAAGAGATAACGTGGCTGTGGGGATCGAAACGATAGTGCCTCTCGGGGTTGAAAGGGCGGTCGAATATTCGACCGTAACAGGGCGGCTTTACTCGAATTGTGCCGAGGACGGGAAGGAGGGGAGGGGAGGTTTGTAGTAGTGGGAAACCGTGGTGGCCGCGTGTTTTCTCATGAACCCGCCAGGTTTCCAGCCACGCTCGTTGCTCGTTCTCTCACAGTTCTGAACGAACTTACGGCGCAGGAACAGCTCAGCCCAGGATGGAGCGGTGGTAGTATAAGCCGCTCGGCAATGGGTCCCGGCGAATGGGTTGCCAGCGAGCTACGAGCCTCACGCACCCTCGTAGAAAGCCTGAAACGTGCTACTCGAGGGACAGGCAGAATGAAGTGAGGAGAGCACGACACTCTGCCGGGTCACTCGTATAATCCATGAAATTCGCCTGTCTAGAAATCGATGTCATGGCTTGACGCTCTCAATTTAACCACGATAAAATTTCCACTCAAAATACCTTCCAGTCATTTAACACCACGTGTCTATAGGTTTTTTTAGATCGATTAACTAACTAGCATATTTTATGGGAAAGTTTTTTTTTCAGACACACATAATATTGATCTGGAGATTTTGGATTAATTTTACAGACAGTGGAATATTATTGGGGTTGAATCCGTTTTTTTTTTTAATAATATGTTTGCGTGGAATTTGTTAAGTGTTTTTGTTAACTTTTTGTTAACTGTTTTGGTTGCGAAAATGTGCAAATTTTCAGCAAGATCTTTTTGATGGAAAAATAAATAAGTCGTTTCATGAAAGGCGCAAGTTCGAAACACGTGGTCTTCTATTACACTGTAAAATATCGATAGAGAGTTTTCGATAAAGTAGTTCGCTTCATCAAAACTTTCTCTTAACTTTCACCCATGAGGATTTTTAGGCGTGGTCAGGATCATTATTCATTCAACGACGACAACATAATTGACTTTGAAAAAAAGTTTCTTTATTGTAAAAGAAAAACCCCCATATTTCTTAATGAACATCAGTGTCGTTAATTTTTTGTTAGCCTATTTAACTAAGCCTTAATTATTTCGAATACGCTCAATCCGCAAAGATGACATTAACGAGACTTAAAATAAAATTCTCTCTGCTCGTGAAAAAGTTGTTGTAAATATCCGAGGCCCGGAATATCTGTGTGTCACTCACAGGGCCTGAATATCCCACAAAGCATCGGTACAATGTAACCTTGGGTCAAGACCAGCAATCACTTCGGTAGGAAAAAAAAAAAAAAAAAAAAAAAAAAAAAAAAAAAAAAAAACCCGGGTTCATTCGCAATATTAAATATTGGCTTTCCAACGACATCGTAATCCAAAAGTTTTTTCCGCAACTTTATGCATAGCGTTCGTTGAGACGGGGGTGGCTGAAAAGTTGTAGGGGATACACGAACGAACTTACGTTGCGAACTGTACTTGCATCCATACATTATATGGCAAGCTTGAAGTCGTGGATGGGAGTACAGTTTGTGGAAAAAAGTTTAACATTTAACTGTCCATTCCAGACAACATAACTTATGGGTGAATCAATATATATATATATATATATATGGCGCAAGGTAAAGCCCTTGATGTTTGCACCTAGTTATGTGTGTTTGTTATTAAAATAACAACTCTCATTAACAAAGACAACATAGTAACCCAAAAAATGGCTTAATAACGGAACATCGCGTTATTTTTTTGTCTTCATGCCATAAGAAGTTATGAGAAAAATCGAGTTGTGAAACTCTACGGGGTTGAGGCGAAACGCGAGCGGTTCGGAGACCCTCCGGAAAATCAATATGGCGTCGTCGCTCACGGAGCGGCATGTCGACGGCGCGTGGTTTGCGTTCCTACTACGTTCCGACGTTTCCCGCGTTTCTACCAGTCGGCGCACACTCCGCCACCCTTTCTTTCCGCTCATTCAACCCACTTGCCAACGCGGAAACTATTTAGTTACAGCCAATTCAATCTAGTTTGAGTTAACTGAATTCAATCGGCACAAAATCCGACACATCAGCCATTCCAAGACCTCATTACTCATTAATAAATATTTTTGGCCCCAGGCTGATAATTGTAATGGAAAAATATTTTTTAAGTCGCACGTTCGTCGAAAAAATCCGTTTTTCAATAGATTTAGATTTCCAATTTTTTTCCAATAGCTGGAATTTTTAAACTCCATTTAAACTCAAGCCAATTATTTTCGGTTAACTCCTTTATATTTTAACAGAATAGTTAGTTAAACGATTAATGATTTTAATCGGTGTATGATAAATAATTTTTTATTCAAGTCCATCAATTTTTTTGTATTTTGTACTTATCTCATTGTCTTCGATTACAGGGTTTTTGTTCTCTGGCATCTAGGATTACATCGTCGAGATTTTCGCGTACAAATAGGAGACAAAACGGCTTTGTCTGCTACGACGCGGAATCGAAAGTTGCACTCTTCTGATGTTTCCGGTGAAGTTTGCGATTATTGAGAAACACTGGTGCAAAACGAAGAAGGATTAGAAGGGATTTATAGAGGGGGTGCGAAGGGGATTTCTGAGGAAATGAGCTAAGAGATTGAAGTTTAAGGGCGCAGCATGAATTTCAAATGTGGGCGTCGCAGACATAATCAGCGGGATATTAAGTGTATAATTACGAACTGCGCGGAATGTCATTAGTTATAGTCAGAAATTTCGCTAATTATTCTCGGAATGTTAGCATGAAGATTTCGATATAAATGATGAGTTATAACGCCGTTAAGCTGCATGATAATCCAAACTTCAATCACAAGTGCTAAACGGAAAATGACAGTACCAAAATATTTCATATTATTTATTTATTTTTTTCTTCCATGTTCCGGTTTCCCAAATAGGTTCTATATATTCCATGTATATATATATATATATAAGATATAATATATATGTAACATATATGTCATATATATTTAGCGCCAAAAATTTCTATATGTCGAATATATTAGGCATATATTTTCATTTTCATGTGGGTTCAATCGTCCTTTACCGCTCTGCCCGGATTTCCTCCCATCACTCTCTACCCGCACTTTACTAAGCTAACCTAACTTTCCATGCGGACGCAAGCGATTTAGCTACGCTGTACCGCATTCCCCATGGGCGCTGGGAAACTGCGGGAAATCGAAACATACGAAATTAAACTATTTCCATCATGATATTTTAAGACTTTTCTTCAAATGTTTATCAACGAACGATTTTTGTGCAGAGCAATCTTCAGCTTATCCTGGAGCCAAACGAGAAAAAAAAGTCCTGAATCGAAGAAACACCAAAAAATCGTCAACCCTTCGACAAAATATTCGCAGTCATATTATGAAAGGTCCACGATAAAGAATATCTATTTTTGGCACGTTTGTATGTAAATGCCAGTGGCATGTCAGTAGGGAATCGATAATCTATCTAAAAAGTATATTTCACTCCTTCTTTCGTGACATAATTGTTATGGGGGGAACTCGATAATATTTATCTCTTCTGGATGTATAAAATATATTATATTACCGGTCGCTCGTGCTCTTCGCTATGATTTATCGACGACTCTCGATAAATGGTGGAGGGTTAGCGAAAGCTCAGTGAGACTCCTCGATTCTACAAACTTTACCGCCGTATATATTAGTGATTCTTATGGTGGGTAGTCGACGAGAAAATCGACCTTGCTAGAGAGATGAAAATTCTTAAAATGAAAAAATAACTGTGTACAATTTTATTACTAATCTTCCCGTGGCTTAACCACTGAACACGTGGAAACTACCAGCGTGAAATTGGCTTTCACGAAATTGACAACTCTCGTTGCTTAATGCGCAACACAAGAAAAACAAGCTTGCAAAGTAGAACCTTCCAAATTGCTTCCTCACCATTTTTTTGCCCTCACAAAGCTTCCTCTATGAGGAAGTACGTTGATCGATTTTGCCTTCTTCACAGAGGAAGCTTTGTGAAAAGCAAAAAATAATGAGAAAGCAATTTCCAGGCTTGTTTATTCCTGGAAGACACTGGAAAGTTTCAAAGTCACATATTCTTTTTACCGCTTGACACATCTGCATCAAATTTGTACTCAATTATTTTTCGATGATAGTCTATGTGTACTACATTTAAGATAACTCTGCGAGTAATTTCAAAAAATGTTTTTTTTTTTTGTTAAGACATTTTCTTCTTTTCTGTCCACCAAAATCGAAATTTTCCAACATACGTAATGGTTTGATGTTTCTTAATTTAGACATGCAGACATTTTTTCTAAACCACTTTTCTTGACGTTTTAGACCATTCTAAGTGTCTTCACGTAACCAAATCTTCGACTATGAGGCAGCAAAAATTCCCAAAGATGGTTTAAATATCTATAAATCGCGGTTATGGTCGATGTGGTGGAGAATATAAATTTTCCTCTCGACAGAAGTGTAGGTAAAAACTGAAAATTTTAAGCCCGGTAAGCTCACTTCTCCAGACTCGAGTTGTTGTACCCGTCAGTAAGCAAATATCTCAAAAACGGCATGAAAACAAAATGGAAGAGTGAATAAATAAAATAAGAGGAAACGTGGTGATCTCGTCTTGGAAGAAATACTTGTTCATTTCAGAAGAACGTGGGAGGTGAAAAAAAAAAAAAAAAAAAAACCCCACTGGCAGAGTTCATCTCTAGTAATATTTACCTTGAAATGAAAAAGCATCGTGCGCGTTCAATAATCTCATTTTGAATCCCGCCCGTAGCCCCATAATACCACTAAAACCGTGAAAACCACCCAATCGGGTTTCACGAAATTGACATCCCTCGCCGCTCAGCGCGTGGCTTGAAAAAAAAAAAAATTATTCCAAAGCCCATTCAAACATCAATAAATCCCGGTTGCATTCGACGAGATGAAGGATAAAAATTCCATCTGCGACACAAGTAAATAAGAATTAAAAATTCGCCGGGCAAGCTCAACATTTTTTTCAACTCGACCGTTTTTTCCTAGCAGTAAGCAAATATCTTAAGAATCTATTAAAAGATAATTGAAGAATGAATAAATAAAATCAGATCAAAAGTGGTGATCTCGACTCAGAAGAGATCTACACGCACCTGTCACATTTCAGAGTGGCGTGGGTGGTCAAAAATAGGAGGAATCTGGTAGCTTTTATCCTTTGTAACATTTAATTTGAAACGGAAAACGACCCTATCCGTTCAACAATCATCAAACCCGACGTGGCTCAATAATACAACAAACACCGTGAAAACGACTCCATTAAAATTCACAAAATTGACATCTCCATTCGCCCATTGCACAGGACCAACAGAAATAAATAATGCCAAAACCCATTCAAACATATCTGAATCTCGGTTATATTCGCCGCGATGAAGGATCAAAAATCCGTCCTCAATACAAGCAGATTAAAATTGAAAGCTCGCTCGGTGAGCTTCTCGACTTGATCTGTATTCCTTGGCAGTGCGAAAACGTGGTGATCTCGTCTCGCAAGAGATACCTGCCGCATTTCAGAGCAACGTTGGAGGTAAAAAAAAGGAAGAGACTGGCAGAGTAAGATAGGAATAAGGGGGAAGCTCTAGGGGGTAGAAATGATGGAAAAAAAAAGGAGAGAAACGAAAGATGAACCAACACACTCACACTCAGACTCACACACATTCACACAGCAGTGGTTGAGCAAAATGCAGGAAAAACGAAGTGTGCCCCAGGCGACGTCAAGCGTCTCGACGCCTCGTACTACGGCCCTGACGCTTTTTACTACCGGAATCGTTGGGCGCATGCGCCAAATTTCCCACTGGAAAGTCGGCGAGAAGGGGTGGCTAAGAGACACGGGCTAGGGGTTGTTCGGCGTGGAGGATCGGTAGGGGGAAGTCTCGTTGGCGGGCGCGCAGGTAGTAGGGACTACGTTCGGTGTTGGAGGGAGGATATCACGTTAGTAGCGAGGGTACACGTTGTGCCAGCCGGCAGTAGCGAGAGCCGTGCTACACGGCCTACGGCCCGACGGCGGGTCAACCCCTTATACCGAAAACTACGTTAAATAAAAAGGAATCTAAACTCTGCTTCATCGTAGAAGTAGTATCGCGAATTGGAAAAAAAAAAAAAAATAGAAAACGACGATGATAAAATAGACAAAAACAAAAAAGCGCATCCAGGAAAATTGATGATACATCAAGTAACACAATAATACGGAGCTAAGGGATAGGACAGTACAATAAGTGAGGAGTGAGATCGCGAAATGTCGGTGCGCCAGTTCGCCGCCCGTACGTCTGCGTTTACGTTGTCATCGTCGTTCCATCGGTACGCGGGTGCGCGTCATGTTAACGGCAATATGTTGTGCGGTGATACAACCCCCGAGTGGATTCAACGTCACCAGGATACTAAAGCAAGAGAATCCAAAGGATAATAACGACGGATCGGTAGTTTTTTCATTGGTGCTTTCCCCAAGAAAGCCGCTTTCGGTAGCGTCTCGGCGGGAGGGATCAGACATTCGAGCCATGGTTTCGCGTCTTGGACGCGGACCGGCTAGACTCGCCGGGGAGCGGCGCTAAAGGTTGTTCAAGGGCCACACTCGTCAAAGGAGCTCGCTTTAAGTCTGGCGAAAAAAACCTCACTCGAGAGACTCGCATTAGCGGCCTTAATCGTTTGAGCCTCTTTGTTCACCGTGAATTCTCTTGTTGGTTGTCATTTCTTGTGTGACGGGAAATTGTTAATTCGTATGTAAAGACAGGCATTTTAGGGCTAGGGATATATTTTTAACCCGTATAGGACGAAGGGTTGTTTGTTTGCCTGGAGGTGCGCCAGCCAATGGGATCCTTCAGGGAGCGGCATCCCAAGCACAGTTCTGAGGGCTTGTTAGCCGTTTAACCAGTTACGTTCAGGCTTAACAGCTATTTCGACGCTTTTGATCAAATATTTGATGGAAGTTGTGAGGGCCTCTGAGGCTCGGCGCTGTTCAAACAGAGTGGGAATCGACAGTCTGTGTATGTGCTTTCGGCAGCATTATTTTTCTCTCCGTTCCTCAGTCACGTATAATAGGTGCTTTATGAAGAAAGGAGGGAATAGGGACGAAGGGTGTACTTGGAAGGTTGGCGAAGGGAATGGCAAAGAGCATATACAGCTCTGAAGGGTTGTGTCGTGAAACGTCGAAACGCTCGATATCGAGGATTGAACCCGGCGTACCAGAGTTTATATTCGTAAAAAGCAAAGGGAGACTTTTTTATTTTAAGGGAACGACCTAGTCGTTGGGACGTTTTTACTAGTGGCCTCGATGTGGCTTTCGGCGATTTATCTTTTGTTTTTTAAGATTAAAAACATTAATCATTTAACTTATACGAAAGTTCATGTACATAAAGCGAGAACAAAAGAGAAGTAATAGTAACTATTAGATTTTTCAACTGACATCGATCATGTGTTATTTCAGAATACCTTGATGGATGGGAAAATACTCGTCACTTGAAAATTTTAGCATCTGATTTTATGGGGCATTTGGCATTTATTTTCGGAGATCGTTAGATCGTTTTCCAGTCAGCTTAAGTGATATTTCATGTGTATAAGAAGAGTTCGAAGGCGAAAAAAATATGGTAACCAATAACTGTTTTCAATGGAAGCTAATCACGTGTTATTTTAAAAGGCTTTCCTGAATTTTGTTTACCGAAAATCACGTCGTATGGACGTTTTCAGTATTGGATTCGATGTGTCGCTTGACGTCTTGTCGCTCATTTTTCAAGGATGCCGTTTGAAAGACCGACCTAGGGATAAAACGGGAACGTGAAATGCGCGAGGGGTGAGGGCTTGAGAGTCGAACGTGCCTCAAAGGCGTTTACCAGGTGACGGAAGTACACTTTAGAGTAGCAAAAGCATGCATCGGCTAGCATAGACTGCGTTTTTTACTGCATTGCATTCGTTCATACCGAATACGAGAAATAGAAGCAAGTATTTGCTGCAGCTTTCGGTGGAAAGGTCGCCGAGATTTCCATTTCCTTTGATGGACACGCTGGACATTACAGGTCCAGGCATCCACATGCCTGTAATACTTTATTCGTGCTTCTCATCACTCTCACTTCCTGAAGAAAATGAATCTCAGCTGAACAAAAATGGGCAAGGAACAAATCGAAAAATAAATTGAAAAAAGGATACTGTCCACAAAAAAGCTCTAAATTACCACAAATTTCGGTTTTTAGGCCTTGGAGCAAATGGTTGAAACTCAAGTCTATGCTTAACTTTCCTTTTATGTGCTACCAAATGAGTAAAGAGTGCCATTTCACGAGTTTTCCGGAAGAGTATGATTCCTTTGTTTCATTCCGCAGACCTCCTTGAATGAATGAAGGGAAGATCTGTGAAGGGTTGCCCTCGCTTTTCGGTGACTCTTGCTTGAGTTCAGAGGCGCCATTTCTGATGTTTTAAGAGCATTCACAGCGACCAAAATTATGGTATCAAAAATAGTTTCAATTTAAACTCAGGAATTGAATAGAAAACATTGATTTTCCAACAAATAATTCATTATTTTAGTCCTTAGCATAAAATTACGCTACAGATCGCCCTGGATGATTCAAGGGGGAATGTGCAAAGGGTTGCTTTCATCCTTCCTCGACCTTAGGTCGTATTCAACCACGTAATGTCTGCTATTTTCAGAGTATCTACAGTGGCTCAAATATCAGTGAAGGTTTGAATTTTAACTCTGCAATCGAATTAAATAAAAATCATTGATTTCCTGACAAATAATTCATAATTTTCGTCGGGGAATGGCTCTTTATCATGCAACACGTCTATCAAAGTTTAATTTTAATATTTCCGACTGAGTAAATACATAGAAACGTGCAATGTAGGATCAAATAATTCAGGGCTGCCTGACAATCGAGTACAGCCGAGAAGTAAATGTGTATTGATCTAACTGGCTGCAATCAATACTCACGGATAATCGAACGTATGTGTCTATCTATAAAGTAACGAGAGAAACGAGCTTGTAGGCGCGGTGAGATAAATTTGCGCAGTCCAAAGAGAGAGGGAGAGAGAATACGAAAAAGAGGGAGAAACGTGGTGTGCGGAAAGTACAAACGTGTACAGGATGCCCGTGGCATTCCCACGCTTCTGTTCCGCTACCAATGGTGGTTTGCAACCCCTGCCCGATAGAATTCAATCCCTATCTAGTGAGAGAGACCAGCATCAAACATGTTCCTGTCTTTCTCGTCCCACCTGTCAAAAAAAAGGAGCTAAATTGCTGTGTAGGAATTTGTTACGGACGGAAAAACGAGTTGTTGTTTCAACCACCTTAATGGTTTTCATTCAACCAGTAGTGTTTTTTTATAAATAAGTCGCAATACTGATTTCTTGGCTACCAAGAGTAGTTCGAGGCAAACTCATGAGGGAGTTATCCAAACTCGATGTGACTTTGTCGCAAACTTTTCATAAGTTATGGATATCACCATTTCCCGTGAGGACGTCAAAACGTTCATAGCGTTTCTATGACTGACAGTTGGTGAATCCGTATTATACAGTTCTAATGACGAGCTAACTTTGGTGTTTGAGGCCATGTGAAATGTCACTCTAACCTGACTTAAACGTGACTAAAAGACCGGATGAAAATAGTGATTATATTTGTCGATGGATGCAAGAAAATTCACTTTCACTCCAACCATCAAAGCCGCAATTAACGTGACTTTCGACGTTCAGAAAGTTTCTTGCAGTCGACCATTGTCTTGAAGCAGACTGAAACGTATCTCACAATGTGTGTCGCGATCCGTCAGCATTTTTTAATAGAAAAAAAAAAAACTTGGGATCAGATCAATCTCAAAATGGCTTCTAAATTTTCTGAGATTTTTCGTCTCAACGCGTCTGAAAAATGGCACCTACTGAGATGTGTCAATTCATGATTCCAATTTGGCATAATTATTTTTACACTGGTAACGTTTTCGGGCTGAATCGGTGACCTGAAAATTCTACGGCCGCTTTTTGTCTGTGTACAACCGCATTTAATTTCGTGCGAAACGATACGGTAACTGTGATATAGATATTTGTAATAAATACGTGAAACCTCCGAGGAGCGAACGGCTAGACATCTTGTTTGGCTCGTTAATGAGCAAACCGGGAATAATTATCATTTGGCGAATTATTCACTGGTTCGTTGGTGCTCACGCTACAATAATTCGTTAATTTTCCAGCATTCACTGACGGTGGTTAAAGTTACGTACTACGTTTACAGCGTACCTCGACTATATGGAGATTGGATACATGGTATATAAGGCCTCAACCCTTGCGGCAAACGGTCGTCCTTTAATTCAATTAAATCGTCCAGCTCTTCTCCAGCTCCCGCTCTATTTCGAATGTCGAGAATGTTATCTCGCCACCCATTTCCTCTGTCAGTTTCTCTATTCACTGACTTCCTTTTCGCACCGTATATTCTCCGACTCGGACAAACGGTCTCCAGCAGAGGCAAATCGCCTGTGGCATTTTCATTGCCGCTATGCGTATGGGGAAAGCGGCATAAAATAATAATTTACCCTTAAATTACGTAGTTTGATGGAGAGCGTGGAACGAGACACTCGAGAGCCGTTTTTTATCTCGGTAGTTTAAATAATTCCGGTCCGTGAACTTAATTTGCAGTTTTCTCGCGCTCGGCTGGTTTCTTACTATTTTGTTTTTTTTTTTTTTTTCCGAGGGTAGACAGCGAGCAGATAATAACGTTATCTTTGTCTTCCTTCGGTTTCTCGATGTCCCTCGGCTGCTTTTTATTCCAGACAGCATACGATGTGCCAGGCTGCAAAGAATGAAAAATAATAAAAATGCGGTTCTCTTGTGGACTCGGTTATTCCATTGCTGCTTTATTATGCGGCACCCAACAGAGATCACTTGAAATATCATCACGCACAGCTTAGAAAATAAGTGGTGGTATATTGAAATGCGAATAGCATTTCAAATATTGTCCCACGATTGAATTCTACTTAGTGCTCTTATAGCCTATTCATTATTTGGTTGATTCTGCTACGTTGATTTGGTTGCTTGTAAAAAATAATTTGTTCCAATACCAAATCTAATTAATTGGAGTACCGATAAAATTCGTTGATCAATCCTAACTAGATTCACTGCAGCGGGCGTACGATTCACGAGGATAAAAAATAAGAATAATCCGTTCATTCTTCTGAACCAGGACATCCCATTCCTGGATTTCTATGCGTATCCAACAAAGATTGTGTCATACATCATCACCCAGAGATCGGAAAAACTGGTGAATCTCTAAGCCACAAGTGATATTTAAAGTATTGTCAGTCTAGTGAATTTCATCGGGTCGTAACCCAAGGGATCGACCAACCATGTTGTTCTTATGTAACATGTAGGCATTAACTGGATTATCCACGTTAGCAGAAGAAAAAAACAAACAAACAGTTGACCCAATCTACCGATTCAATGCTATGCAAGCCAACAAATCGATTGATTGGCTACTACTTTCTATTAGTCGGTTGTACGGTTGTACCAATTAACTTATTTTGCTAATAAACTGCAGTCAGTCAAGATGCGAAGGAAATCATCGATTCTTGACCGCTTTTTTTTTTATATCACAGCGTACGATTCACAATCAGAGAAACGGAATAATGATACATTCTATTCTTTTGGACCGGATTATTTCTTCATTTACTTCATTGATCCACTAGACGATACTCATCGAAGATTATGTCTAGTGAAATATGATCACGCAGAGCTGGGAAACAGCCGGTGGAGTATCTAGACACGACATGACATTTTAAATATTGTCCGACCAGTGAATTCCGTTTAGGTGTAGAATTACCCCACTTGAAAGCTCAACTGAACAACCAACCACAGCCAGCCAACAAATCGATTGATTGGCTACTACTTTCTATTAGTCGGTTGTACCAATTAACTTATTTTGCTAATAAACTGCAGTTAGTCAAGATGCGAAGGAAATCATCGATTCTTGACCGCTTTTTTTTTTATATCACAGCGTACGATTCACAATCAGAGAAACGGAATAATGATACATTCTATTCTTTTGGACCGGATTATTTCTTCATTTACTTCATTGATCCACTAGAAGATACTCATCGGAGATTATGTCGAGTGAAATATGATCACGCAGAGCTGGGAAACAGCCGGTGGAGTATTTAGACACGACGTGACATTTTAAATATTGTCCGACCAGTGAATTCCATTTAGGTGTAGAATTACCCCACTTAAAAGCTCAACTGAACAACCAACCACATTGCAACTACACAGAGCAACGGGAATTTTCCACGGGGTTCAGAGAAAACTCGCGAAAATCGGAGCTAGCAACCGGTGCTAGTACTTGTGCCCCCGACTACGCGATAATCCACCTCCCATTCTCTCAGTTGCGGCATCTATCTGCCTCTCTCCCTCTCTCCCTCTCTCTCTCTCTCTCTGTTGCGGTGCTAAACAATCGTTGGGAAGCCAGCGCGGAGATAAATAAAGCCAGGGGGTTGCGCTACACCACCCCTGAAACCGCTATCACCGTAGCTGCGCTGTTGCTGCAGCATGGTGGCTCTATATCGACTCGACGATAAAGCGTTCTACCGTGGTCCGTTGGGACTTGGGTCAGGGAAGAACAATCGTCGCAGCGTAGCCCGAGATATAATGAGGAAAAGGAAAAGGGTGCATTTGGTTGGCTTGATTCTCATGCAATCTTTTTCAAGTATCTAGACCGCCCTTTCTCTCCAACATCCTCGTTTGCGTCTTGTACAATGGCACCTTCAAATCGTTAGACACTATGCACTCAACTTACACGAAATTTCACGTATATGAAAACGAATACTGGGGTGAAAATAATGGGAACCATCAGCTGTTTTCTATAGAACTCAGGCACGTGATATTTTGGAAGATTTCGGCAAAGTGAATTGATTACATGTTTACTGTTGTTTTCTTAAAAACAAAATGGTAATATCGATATCACTATAAACTGCCAAATTTAAAAAAAAATTTTTTTCAATATGATGGAATCTGAAGTGAAATTTTGATTGCCTTTGTATTTATGAACAGAATTTGGAAATATGTGCATACATGCTTTTAGTATATTTCCAGTAACAAAAGACGATATGAGACATTGAACTTTTGGGATATGGCGTTTTGATCAAAATATAAATAATGTATCTATTAACTTGGAGACCTGTGCTCCATCATCTTCTTAGATAACTTTCCGTTTGCATGCAAAAGTCCATGGCATTATGCGGTCAAGTAGAAAGTTCAGTGGAGAAGTTCGTCGAGACGTATAGAAGGCCAGGCAGGTATAGATCGCTCAGAGTCAAGAGAAAACAAATACAGTCTTGATTGCTCAGGGTTCAGTCTTGATTAGATCGGATCGGATTGGATTGATCGGGTTTGATTAAAATATAAATAACATATCTGTTGATCTGGAGAATTGAAATCAAAGTTCATCTTGGATAAACTCCAGATTGCATTCAAAATTTCATGACGTATACTTCACTGGACACATAAATTGAGGTAGATTGTTTCGAGCCCAGTAGAGTGAATATCTATCCCCAAATGTTTTTTTTTTTTCATTTTCTTTGTAAAAAGCAGGGTATAAACGGTTGATTGCTGCGATTCGAATTTGATTAGGTTCGTCCCATTTGATCGGAATATAAATAATGCATCTGTTGACCTGGAGAACTGAACTGGAGATTGTCTTCGATAACCTTCAAGTCGCATGTTGAATCCCATAGCAATACACAGTTGAGTAACAAGTTTGGGGGTAGCAGTTGTTTGGAGGCAAACAGAATGTCACGCAGGTATAGATCGGTTAAAGTTCGTGCGAAAATTTCTCTTTTTTAGGTAAAATTTGAAATAAAACAAACGATGTAAATTTGTATTTTTTTTTGTTTTTTTCGGCATTCAGTATCGATCAGATAACTTTTGATTTTAGTGGTTCCAGTTTAACAGATATAATATAAATAATGTAATTGTTAAACTGGAGAACTGAACTCGAAGATCATGTTGGATAACCTCCACATTTCATGCTGAATTCCATGGCCATATACAGTGAAGTAGCAAGTTTGGAGGTAGCAGTTGTTTCGAGGCGAACAGAATGTCAGGCAGGTATAGATCGCTCAGAGTCCACGCGGTTCGGCCCTTAACCCCGAACCTCCCTTAGCGCAAGCTGAACCATCACCGGCGGCTACGTCGGGTGATTCACCCTCTCGCTGAAGCGCTTCAAGAAGTCGGGCTAGTGAAGACGGAGGAAGAGTAAAGGTGTAGAGAGAGGTCGACCCGCTCAAGTAGAGAGGGATGTGTGTGCCCTCGTCCCGTGTTACAGTGTTTCCACGACCAGCGCCCGTACCAACGACCTAAATTTCGAGAGCGAGAAGAATAAGACGAGGAAAAAGGACGGAAGAGGGGGAGGAGTTTGCATGGAAGTCGACAACGAACGAAGACGAGAAAAGAATGAGAAAGATTAAAGTTTAAGGGTGCTTTGAGTCACCGTGCACGAGGAAGAAGACTCGGGGAAGGAAAAAAGAGGGTTCGGTGTGATTTACCTGAGCCACTTAAATAGTGCACACTCACGAAACCCTGAAACACGAGAACGCAGCATGAGGCACTTAAGAAGAACGACGACGAAGTCAAAATAACAAACTAGAAGAAAAAACAGGCGTGCGAGAGAGCAAAATAGCAGGTGACGAGGGACGCCACGAAAAAGTGAATTAAAAATCGAGTTTTACAGGCGGACTTAATTATCGATAAGTGTAACGAGTGCGTGCAAGTGAAACCTTCAAGATAATTCTCGTTCCATTTCTCGTCTCGTGTTTAAATTTCCTACGATATCAACGTTGTATAAATTTGAAAAATAAAAAGGATCACCTCCACCCTCGTGGACGAATTATAAAAATCTAACATTAATCCTAATTGATAATCCTTCATTGAATAATCCAGTAATTAATAACATGAAAACTTGAAGAAACTTAAGAAAACATACAAATAAAATTACGTGGCAAAGTGAATTAAATAATTGTTCGTGCTACTCGTTGTTGATTATTAAAGAGGAGAAGAAAATTCAATATAAATGTGTACTTGATAATAGAAACGAAAAAAATAATAGGTAACTAAATGAAACAAAAAAAAGTATATATATATATATATGAATATATATATCGATGTCACAGGATCTGATCGAACAAAGGCTGGAGATCTAAACTCAACGACCAATCGAATACTGTCAATTACTAGTAATCGTTCAAGTTTCAAGCAGTTCAATTACATGGAAAAAATTATATATATTATATATATATCATCGTGAACGTTTTAACTGTGATGGGTGAATTATAGTTAACATCTATAATATATAATCAAGGTGTTTTTGACCTACGATAACCACATCAGCAGCATGGTTGACAACGAAAAGTGTGAAACGGCCTATTAAATTACACATGTACACACAGAAAGGATAAGTGCGCGAGTGAAATATTGATTATCACAAAGATTTTCATTCCGAAGGCTTTGAGGCCACGGAATTTGCATTCAGTGTCACAGGTGGTACCTGATACATATATATTTTTGTTCGCTTTTATTATTCGTGCCGTTAAGAGCTCCTGAAGTGGTCAAATGTCCATGACGTTCAACGACGCGGTAATTCGAGGTAAGAGAGTGCACCACGATTTTCAGTACCCCCAAATCTATCCACGCTCGTCAAAGCGGATTGACCGCACACACGTCGAACAGTTTTCAAGGTAGAATTCAGCAACCGGTGTAAATCGGATTTCAATCTGATCGGACCAAAACTGTATGGACCTCTTTCCGATTGCTCGATATTCAAGGAATTTCTTCTGAACTACAATTTACTATCGGATGTACGAGGGTTAACTGAGATTAGAAGCTAGTGCCAGAGGCACATCCTGGAGCCTTCATCAGCTTGTTCGCATATGCGGATGCAATATCATTGGGCAATACGAAGGGGTTGTTCGTTTTCTCGAATCGAGTAAGGGCCTCGTTACCAGCCCATTCGTTGCCTCTCATGGTACAGTGGCAGGAAATTTAAGCGAGGCACCAGAGAATTCTGATCTACAACTAATATACGACTACACATTGTAGTGGAGTTGTTGCGCAGTGTGCTTCCGATAACGAACAAAACGAGGCGGCGCGCCGTGCTCCCTCGGCAAAGGTGAAATTCTCTCTCATTGTTCCGGGGCCTCTTGATTGGTGATTCTGAAGCAAGAAGGACTCGATCGATCGGGGTAATTACAATCAAATCAATCGCATCCCCTTTCCCCGGCGGCGTCTCTCCTCAATGCCTCACCGGATGAACGGAAACGAGTCAGTGCGTAATCGAAGCGACCATTCGCTGTCCGAGTTCCACTTCATTGGAGACGATTGTCCTATGGCAACGACTACCGGTACATCGCCGAATATACGGATCTCTGCAAACCTCGATTATCTGGATAAAACGTGAAACGTTGGCTTCTAATGCTGAATAAATAGCGGCGTAGATACACTTCGTTGTCGTGGTCTCAAAAAATTTTAATTGCGTTCCTTGTCATACGGAGACCACAATAACCTGTTTAATATCAGAGTACAAATAATAATAATAATAATTGAATGCACGTTTCAATTCGGTTAAACAAAGGAAAGTTAATTTTTTATCAATAATTTGGTGTTCGATTTCTACGTCACTGATGAAAATTCGATAAAACGTCAAGATTCCCAGATATACAATCATTATAAGCATTCCTAGGAAATCGAACTCATTCAATAAAACCTGAAGGATTTGCCATAAACGACACTAAGTAATGGAAAAACTGGATACCCTAACTTCGGTATCATCTCGCAAAGTACTCAATGCTCTTCTTATTATCCGGAGAATGGAATACCTGATGCACATAATGAAACCACGAAGTATTATGGGACGATCAAACGTCGCAAACAAAGCGGCAGGGGATTCTTTATCGACCTATCCGATTTCCGAGCCATTGAAGACGATTGCCGTACGGTACGGTGCAACGATTTCTAGGATGTCACTCAATGCATGGTTCCATATAAAACTGCAGTACATCACTGAAGACTGAAACGTTCGCTGGTATCTCCATCTTATCCGTATGGCCGGAAATCCATCATCTGTCTCTTTCAAGGCGGTAAACACCGGAATGACTCAATCGATGTGCATGCGGATTTCGCCAATGTAACTCCCACATCTCTCGGAAGTTTTAGACACAGTATTGAATGCAACATACATGAATTAATAGGCACGAACACTTTGACACAAAATCGATAGACCAATAATACCCGTTGGACATACGATTACACTCCGGTAGCCTGGTCAAAGTTGATTCTTCATAGATCCACAAGACTATCCGCTTACGTTTTCCGCTCATTCTCCATTGAATTATAGGATCATCGATGAACTAGTTCTCACAACGAACTTTAATCTCCGGAGCTGGTAATGGTTATACGAATTTCGTGACGACCACCAAGCTCCGCTAAAGCGGCTTTCGGGTCTGATAAGATTACCGTGTTCTACCAAGAAAATATGAATCTCCGGAGTAAAAGCCAGTTCCTTATTACTTCCCAAAAGTAGCATCTAATCCTCTGGTAAATAATTCAAATCGAATCGTCGATGTTCCACAAAAAACGAACTATGAATGGGTATCTCTCTTCATTCAAGATGAGCCAACAATGAGAACAAAAAATCAAAAAAGGAAACAAGTGAAAGTAGAGCGTGAGAACTGGTGCCAAGACACTTGTTGACACATCCAGTGGTAGCTTAGTGGGTGAAATGGGTGAGAAGGGGATGTATAGCTGAGAGGAAGGTGAACAGGGAAGAGCTTCCGTGCACCATTGTTACATGTCGATGTTGGTGCGTGTCCAAGCGTTCATGGCAAAAAAGTGTTCATGTGCATGTATTCAGACTAACCCTGCCAACCCTCCACTTCGTGCATACTTGGTTGATGGGTAGTATTCGCTAGCGCGGTTCAAATGTTTGCGTGTGGTTGAGCGCGTGTCTACTAGGAGGGTTCACGCGGTACGTAGGGAGGCTTGGCACTGGCTACTGATTGTTGGACTACGTAGTCGTGAGCTGTTGTAGACTGTGTGCTATATTCGTTGATGGGTTGGCATAGCCACAACGGATCGAAGGAGCAGCCTGGGTAGTAGTCACCACCTCGTACGCTCACTACTCGCGTGCTCGCTAGGACAATGCAACAGCCTGGCGACTGTGGAGATCTCTATACAATCGAGGGGACGAAGGTGGCCATACGCCTGTTTCAACCCTGTGGTATCATCTCTGGTAGAGTTAATAGATTATGAGGGAGACACGCTTCAGTCTCGCTTTGTCTCCCTCTCTCCAATCTTGTTCACACAATGCCTCCTTGTATCGTCTTTTCCCGCCTTCATTTGACTTTACCCGGTCAAATCACTAAGCTAAACATTGTGGAACCTTTGACTGAAAAATCGACTTCGCAGGTTATCTATTTCATTTGTCATTTTTGAAATCATGACAAATTCAAAGCTAATCTTAAAAGTTTTTTTGGAAACTAAAAAAGTTAGGAATTTTCATTCGTTCCGTTAGTTTTTTAGGACCATTATCGGAACAATGAATAGTAAACGAATCATTAACTTAGACGGTAAAAAAAATGTCGGGTTAAGTAATCAGTAAATGTTAAGTTAAGCGACACCAATTTTTTAACATAACTTCTATACTAGAAGTGTTTTCAATGAAACGGTGACCACTTTTTTCTAACTTGGACAATAACATATGTTGAAACACCTGAATTCTCATGGAACCGTAATCGCCAATTAAAATTGGTTCAAATAGCAGAAATTATCACTGTTCAGTTTAAGACCGAACCAGAAATGCATTCGAACCAGCTGTTATCAAATCTGCAGTAGCATCTGTGTTAAAGTGGCTAGATTATGAAGGAAATTCTCTCTAGTCTTGCGTTATTCCCCTTTCTCCCGTCCTCTTTAAGTAGTGCTTTTCTGTATTGTCTTTTTCCGTCGCCATTTGGGTTTGCTCGTTCAAATGACTAAACCAAACAACGTATAACCTTCGAGTATACATCAGCCGCATAACCTTCAGTGAGCCAGTCGACTTCACCGTGTATCATCCTTTGTATAAGCCTAGCTTCTGTTATCTTCCGTCGTTTCACTCAACCCCTAAACCAAAATCCACCTCCAGACTCAACCAGAGCTTTCCAGCGGCAACAGAAGCACCGACTACAACTACTATACCACGGCAACGACGCGGATGACGTATACTTCAGCCACATTTGCTATGACATGCGACATGATGGATTGCTCCTACTACGCACACAGAGTTTGGCATCAAAGCGAAAACTTCCAATGGCGTTTTCCCTTCTTGTGCCGCGATGACACTAAAAACTTTGTTCTTTTAATTTCCGAAGCGTTTAACAGTAAAACCGTGAAAGCCCGGATATGCAATATGCAATTCACCGTTTATGGATTGGATTTTGGTGGCATACGGCGCCTGGCTTGTTGTGTTTCGATCCCTTTCCACGACCCGATTTATTACACGTGGTGGATCTGAAACTGTCGTAACCACTGCGACCATGCTCCATCGCTCCGACGTTTCGAATGTTACAACTGCCCTGGGCCTGAGTCAATTCGATAATCTCACCGACGTGTGCGAACGACCACTGAGCTTATTCGACCACGTATGTCCCATTGCGCATACGTCAGAACGTGGGGCACCAACTCCTCGTAAGCTGTTTATTGTTCCAACGACGCAGGAGGTCCGTACACTGTACTCGCCGCTAGAACAATGCAATAGCCGAATGGGTCGCTGCTGTGGTGAATGCAGCAGTCGCTGGTTGCAATGCTAACTCCCCTCCTCTCTCTCTCTACTTTGCCTTCGCTTCCCGCTGGAACATCTGCGACTATGCAGGGCAACTTCATCATATACATAGCCCGAGAAATCTCGCAACATCTAGCCAGAACCAACTGGAATTCACTATGGAAACGAAGAGAACTGAGGTAACAGCCGCGCCAAAAGCAGAAGGGTGCATTCCTTGTCATCCGTTCGTGATGGATTGCACCGCCTCTTTCCGATGTTCTGCCCTGGAACTCTCTCCTTCAGTCATGTGTCGGATGAGGCAAGGTTTTTCACCATCCCCTGACAGCAAACTTGGCTATGGTACAATCGTAACTCTCATAATGTAGACAGATACTGAGTTGTATCAGTAGTTAAGTGCCTTCGTCAGTAGTAGTGAATGCAAATTAGGGGATTATTTTTAATTTTGTTTTGTACTTCGTTATGTCTTTTTCAGGGTTGTACTCCGTTTCTTTCTTTGAGTCCTTTTCAACATTTTCCGTTTTACAAAAACGGGCCAGGTTTCATTTATTCTGACAAGAGAGATATTATCTGGAGACGAAGTAACTAATCATCAGCTCGCCTCCAGATCAAACTAGATTGTATGTTTGTGTATGTATTTGGAATTGTGTTCTAAAATGTAATGAGAAAACGTTGTGCGTGCTTGTACTTTCAACTTATTATTTTTTTTTGTTACTGGGTTCACAGCTATGTAAACGACTATACAAACATGTCTCGTATATTATACTTCATTTTCTACTCGCAATGACGTCAGGCTTTCCAGATCTGCGTGTGGTTGACGCGTATCCTGGTGAGGACATTTAGTATGTAGAGTTTTGGTACACAGTAGGATGTTTAGAATATGAAAGGCCTCTTCTTCTTCTTCTGTAGTAGTGGAGGCATTTGTTGCTGGGTCGGATGTACATCGCATGAGAAACGATAATAACCGAGGAAGGCTCGATTCCTCGAAAGCGAGGTGGTACATAGCCACGAGAGCAAAGACTCTAGGGGAAGAATGGGGAGCTGTAATCGCGTGGAAGAGAATAAAGGGATCCCCCGAAACCTAATCACGCAATCCGTTAGTAACGTATAGCTTGCTTTTGCCAATGCCCGAACACCACGTCTACCATATCGAGATTCAAATGGTGGCCGATGCCATTTGTCTGGATTTAGAATTTTGGCTGTTTCTGCGAGTCTAATGAACCACTAAATTTGCAGTTCGTGTTGAGCGCACTAATTGGATAAACCATGCCGGAAACTTATATGTACGTACTCGCTTCCTGTTGGCTCGCTTTTCGCCTCGCTTTTACCTTACGGTCTACGTTATTGGATTAATGTTAACTATATCGTTCGTTTGAACGATTCCGAGACTGGGAATGACGATTTACTTCCACTGATTCAATTACTTATGAATTTTTATTCCATGTCCCTCGCTCCACACGACAGAGAGTGTTTTTTTTTTTTTTTTTTTCAATGAATTATTCAAACGCCACAGTATTAATTCAGATGGCCCGTTAAATTTAACGATGACGGGAAACATCTGATAAATATAGCGCTTTGACAATATAAACCATAATATTCAATCCATACCGAATCCAATGCAGAAATTTATCGGTGGAAAGGTCGGAATAACTGTTAAAACTGATTTTTGATCGACGGGTTCCATTGTATTCATATAGTGTCCGCGGTTCACCATTTTTCCTATAAACTACTATTCAACGAGAACAGAATTTGTTATGAGGTCCGACTCTACGACGATTCACAATTCGCGAGGTCACCAGCTCAACTAGCCTGCTGCATAGTATACTTTTATCAGGCATTCCATTTCTCCATATAGTTCAATCGACATCGGATCAATGGAGCATAAAGTGTCCATTTTCAGGGATAAACAGTAAACCTCCGTGTCATTTTTTAATATAACAAATGGATAACTGCAGAGCAATCAACAATATTTTACCCAAAATTTTCGAACGACTCGATATCGAACAAAATATAGTATTGTATTTGAGTCCATCGATTATTAATATGTCTTTTATGATGGTATCGGTTGTGCGAACAAGCGGATACTACTCTTTTATTCATAAAATGATTTTTACCCCAGCGACTGATACAATCAGATTATTTCATGAATTTGTACTTGAGTGCACAAAATGTACCCAGTGACATAGCTATGTGTGAAATCGGAGAGCCACATTTCAAAATAACATATCCCTCTGTATTAATTTGAAACCTTTGTATGTACGACAGATGATAAATACCAAAACAAAGGTTGTACAAATTGATCGAATTTACAAACTAAAAATGTCTTATTAACAGGAATAATTCCGATGAAGGAAAAGTAAAGCAACAAATAATTTTCGTAATTATTTTGATAAATGTTAATTAATTTATCATTCATAATACCAATAACATATTTTTCCATTAAGCGTAATAACTAAACCGTATATACTTCACAAAGTCGAATTTACAGTTCCCAGTTTCGAACTCAAATGGAAAATAACACCTGAAAGTCGATCTTAAGTCCGAGGTAAAAATTGGAACTATAAATTTGACCCAACGACCGTTCCAGACTTTGTTACTTTATACGGTACATTCTTTTACCTGAACGACAAAAATGTTTGCGTCAAGTATTTTCACACATCTCTCTTTTTAGTAGATGAAATAGCATTTCGCCACCTAACAAGCTCGAATCCTGTATGTTTTTGTACGACTCGTTGATTTTTGTCTACCCTGCCACTAAGCGGATTTTGGCGTGCCGGAATTTGCTCGACTTTCTCCTCCGCCGGCGCTTTTCATCTGACCTCGGGGGCTTTAAATATTTGCAATCGATGCGAGGGGTCCACGAGTCGTTGACTTCTCTGTCTTTCTCTCAGTTTCTGTCAGACAACCGTTGCACCTTCGAGGAAACCCTTTCAATCGCGTCTCACGTTCCCACTCTAATGCGACTTCCAACACCCGTCCGAGCTTCTCTCCCTCGTTCGCTCTTGCGGTGAGTCTCCACTCGAGTTGAGAAAAGCCCTCTCCTGACGTCAAAGCCTCCGCGAGACCGCGCGCACTCCCGAGTTACTACAACGGCCAGGTTATACCGCCCCTTCCACCTTCTCGCATCTGCCTCTTGTCGTACGGCATTATATTTTGTTCCACATAGTACACACTTTGTACATTCTGTGTACAGGCCTTTCCTCTCTCTTTATTTTTCCCGGCACAGCCTTTGAAAAAAAAGCACATGCGCGACTAATCTATGCTATAAATTTTACACTCTCGTTTGTTTCACACTGACGATTGGATGGCAATACACAGTTTATAGGTACTTTTTTGCGAAGAATAATATGGCCTTTGCATTCGATTGATGGAAACGGATTTTGAAAGACTTTTTTAAAAATAGTAAATGTGACTGATACGACGGCGTTACATCGACCAATCAGATGGTTGTGGCAAAGAATTTTCACTCAACTAATAATTAATTAATTGGCCCAACGGAGCCGTTTTTTCGTGCAGGATTAAGCAACAAATGTACTATAAAGCTATATAATTTTATTTTGCTTTTTCCACGATCTGTGCAACAAAATATCTGGAAGACTTGTTAAAATGTCCATTCGGAAAATCCAAAATGACCAACGAATTTCAATCAAGCCTTAATTTTTAGTCGAAATCAGGTTCGAATGGCAAAGTCTATTATCGAGAATTCACATAGCACTTTAGAAAAACGTTCAGCCATGCACTAGTCATTTTTTTATCGTCTGAATAAGAAAAAAATTGAGTTTGACTTTTTATTAGGAATTTTTATGATTACGGCAGTTTTTTTTCCATCAACGTGTGTAAAAAGGTATGTGAAAAGTCTTCGTGAACGGTCCATTGGTATTGGAAAATCGCTAACAGATTTCGATCGGAAAATGGAAAATCACCAACGAATTCCATTGAAACCTCAACTTTCAATCGAAATTAGGTTCGAACAGCAAAGTCAATTATCGGAGATTCCCATAGACCCTTAAAAACCTCCAGTCATTCATTGCTTACTCCCGCCAACCGTTCTGATGAAGAAAAAATCGACCACAGCTTTCCAGAAAGAAATAATGATGATGGATACGTGGCTGATCGTCCAAGCGTTTGAAATATCGACGAGAGTCACGTTTTGGCGAGTCGTTCTATTATCTTTGTATGGACGGTAATTGCGGGATTTTGGGGCTGAAGACAAGAGAGTGGTGAACCCTAGAGCTTTCACCCTACAATACGACTGCTCTGAATCAGACAGACGTGGTGTATAAATCCAAGGATCACAGTATCACCAGTGGCAGCAGAAATAGCAAGTGAGATGAGATGAAGCAAGATCAAAGGGCTATGCGTTGCTCGCGTACAGTTATGCGCTTTCCTTGTCAAAGTCTCTACATCTGTGTATACGTTTGTGTGTTTGTGTTCGTGTTAAGTCTCTAGAGATCGTATTGATGCTGTATTTTAGCACGCCATGCTTTGCGTGTCTGTATCCTCTACATTCTTTGCTTCTTTGCCTTTCTGGCTTAGTCCTTGACATTTCCATTTTTTCTTCTTATCTTCCGCAGACTTATCGCCGCTACGTTCGTAATTATCGTTGCTGAGGTATGGGAATGTGATTGCAAAAAAATGTACCATATGACAGAAAAAAATGACAAGAAACAAGTCCTGTTTCTTCGCAATCTTGCGAGGAATGTGTTATGATTTCAAACGACAGTTTTCCATATTTTATCGAAGCTGTTTTTAACGAGTGTACAAATCGTGTCATGGCTTAAGGTGGAGAGACTTTGCATAATATCTTGAAATCCACCCTCCCCGATTCGTTTCTCTTTTTATTTTCATCTCCTTCGTGTTCGGTAAAGAAAAAGTATTTTTAAATTACTTTGTGATGGAAGGGGGAACTTGCAGACATGCGATTGACCCTACATTGCTAATCGAAGTGTGATCCGAACCGTATTCTATGTTCCAAAGGCATTTAAGTCCGATTTTTTACGTCGTAAAAAAGTATATCACTTATTAAAATTAAATATTTATCTTATAAACAGCCGTTTATATCTTTTTACCGGTAAGAAATTGTTTAACAGTTACATGAACGTGTATACAAGTAACTAAAAATTGTAAACGTCGCTATACATTTTGTTACACGCTCCTATTTACAGTTTAGCTTTTGAACATAGTTGCGGATCTTCGGTGCTACGGTTTTCCCGCGGGAAGATTTATGGAGTCTAGATCGGTCCACGAGGGCAAGGTCGCACGTTAGAAAAAGATTAATCTTCTCGGAGCGTGAGTTTCGCAGCAGCCCAGAATGGAACAGTGACAGAGGCTTAGATAATCGATTATTCGGTATTCCGTCTTCATCCATGTCCAGACGATTTATCTGAAAAAATATCCTCGTGTTCGCGGGATCGTCGTGTATAAACCTCGTTACAGAGGGTGACACGAGATGGCATTCAGTGCTCGAAGAAAAATTCAATCGCTCCTGAATGTTCCTGAATGTGACAGTTTCGACGCGACGCGCGATAAGTCCTCCTTCCCTCTCCATAAAAATCGTGAAATGGAATTTCAATCGCGTAACATATCTATGTTTGAGAGCTGCATTAATCGAAAAATCAATCGCGCCCTGCGACAAAGTCTTGTGCTCAGAGTAGAATGTCATTTTTCTGCTGTAACGTAAGAAAAAAAAAGGGGCTTATGCATACACGTAGAAAAGGCCCGTCAACCTCGACTTGCGATATTTTTACACTCGAGTGAACGATAAAATCGCGCCTATCAAGCTCGCACGTAAAAATGAAAGATCGTTCACGTTATCTGTAAGGTTCACGGGGCATAAGAGCGTTCATGCAAGCTAAAGCTAATAATGATAATAGTAATAATAATAACAATATAAAACACAGCTATCGCATTGACCTAACGAAACATCATAAATTATGTAACATGATCTCGTCGCAGTGAACTTACACTGCAAAAATCAAATGTGTTGTTTTCGATGTTTTATATTGGGGCGACTTTTTACACACTTTGACGCGTGTTGCTTATCTGTGATAACGATACGTACAAAAAATATGCTTTTCAGTGTGTAAAAAGCCGTGAAAATATAAACGATAGGAAACAATACACGTGCAACACGCTTAGCTTTTAGAGTGTAGATCCATAGCAGTTAACAAAAACGTTGGTGCACGAGCACGTAAAACGTTTTCATCATAAACGTTATCTCTTTAGCCAAGACATTTAAGAGGACTTTCAGAAATTAGTGCGTTTGTTTGACAGTAAAAATGAGAAGAAGCAAAGTTGTGCCACTGGCGTATTCGCGACACGCGACTTTCTCATCCCATTTGTCACTGGCGTGAACTTTTTATCGCAAATTTACTGGAGCATAGATATGGACTACGCACATAGAATTTTCCGAATTTCGCGGATTATTTGTAATTCACGGTTTTTGCAAACTCCGCGTGTGATGAGAAAGGAAAAATGTTGACGAATCAAATTGTATCAAAGTCACGATTTTGTCTACCTTGTTTTAAAAAAATATGCCGAATCAAGGTTGAAACCTCTTCTCACAGTTTACATTTAAAAATCTCCTATTCCAGAAGACTCCTGGGAAATAGGATGGATATGATTCCTTTGTTATATTATGCAAACTCTACACTCTTCCGGGGAAAGTCAAAGGAAAACCGAGGAGAATATTCCGCTCTTCGTTGACTCCTGTTTCAATTTAAATGGACAATTTTTATCTTCTCTTCAGTACAGTATCAAAGAACGTACCAATTTCGATATCGAAGGACCAGGATTTTTGTCGGGAAATCAATGCAGATGATTTTTTAACCGGTAAATGAACGTCGTTAATGTATCAGTGACAGTTTTATCTTCTCTTCAGTACAGTATCAAAGAACGTACCAATTTCGATATCGAAGGACCAGGATTTTTGTCGGGAAATCAATGCAGATGATTTCTTAACCGGTAAATGAACGTCGTTAATGTATCAGTGACAGTTTTCATCACATTTCGATCGTTATTCGAATGGAAGATTGCAATGGTTCTCGGTGAAGTCACTTTGGTCGCATCAAGTACGGAATTTTTTGCCCTCCGGTATTACCTAGAGAGTAAAATATACCATTTCAGGAAATTACCGGAATGTGGTGTAGACATGATTTCTTTGTTTCACTCTGCAGATTTTATTCCCTATAAAATTCAAGTAAAAGTTGCGAAGAGTCTCTCGCTATTCGTTGACCTTTGTTTGAATTCCAAACAGTAATTCTCCCAGTCGAAGAAAGTTCGTGAAGGTTGAAATTACAATATCAACGTAGATCCAGATTTCAACATTGTGCGATCAGATTTTTCGCTCAGCAAACGAGAGCAGGTGGTTTATTTCACCAGTCACGAAGCTCTTGTTTGGTAGAAATTCTCATCACGCTGTGCCCATAATCCAAATGGTACATTGCATTTCCATATTTCCGCGTTGTTGGATGTTGGCGAACTCTTATAGGCTTTTAGCTACAATATTATTATCGTACCTTCGTTTTAACTTCTCCTAGTTTGAGAAATTTCGTCGACGCTGAAATTACAATATTAACATAGTTTCAGATTTCGACATGAAATGTTCAGATTTTTTACTCGGGAAATAAAAGTTGATGTTTTGGTCCACCAAGCGCATTGTTAATTTTCAATAACAATTCTCATCACGCTATGATCGTTATTTTAATGGGGCATTTCGTTTCCATCTTACGCGCCTTTCTCAGTTGGACCAACAGCAGAATTTTCAGGTCTTCGGCACTACCTGCAGAGCAATAACGATTGACGCAGCAGCAATGGCACCTTGGCGTTGTTAGGTGTCCATAAAGTCGCACTTAACCCTTAGTCCTTACACACGGTGTACGGTTAATGGGATTACGAGACGTGCGGGAAGAATGGCAAAGTTACGTGGCGTTGCGAATAGGAGATAACTGGCTCTGTACCTTCGCATTCCCTCGGTTTTCTCTGTATTTCGTACTATTTCGCGAGACGAGAGAATGGACTCGCTGCAATCTTAACATACAGCATTGTACGGGAGTCTATAGAAAGCTCACGTCGGAAAGGGTAAATGAAAGCCGAGAGCACTCCGTGCCTTTAGTAGGAGAAACCTGAGATGCTCGGCGCCGAAGAAAAAAAAAAAGGTGAAACTTAAGAGGAGCACAATAAAACAAAAACGTAACAATGTTTTTCCTTATTTTACAAAATAGGTATCAACCTCAATGGAAGCTCCGTATTTAATTACGTTTGCCAAAAAATAAAGAACATGTGCTTTTTTTAGAATCTTTCATTAAATCATCAAGCTAAATTTGCAGGGTTGCTTAAATAAATCGAAATTACATCAGAAAAAGATGAAGAAACTAATCCAACTTGAAATTTTCTCCAGAATCCTCAAAAGAAAGTAGAACTCGGTGAAAGAATATAAAAACTATTAGAACGCGCTTTTCTCCAAGCACTTTTTTTTTACTTGTGCTTTATTTTTTTCGTTATTTTGACTGAAGTAGTTTGTCGAACGGATGAGTCAGTGGAAAAAGAGATGAAAAGGATTACGAAAAGTCCGGGGCAGTCATTGAGAAAGTGAAGGAGCTGAAGAAAGCTCGCGTTCTGGTATTTGTGATACTTTTTGCATATTTCGACGAGGAGACTTAAGAGAAAACCATTTTCGCCAATTTCTGTTCAATAGGGTATTGCTGCTCTGCCAGTGCTGCAGCTACTGTAGTTAACAGTACTTGTACAAGCTATAACAATCGCTCTCGAATGAATCCCAGCGCAAAATTCCTGCCGGACGATACCCAATATAGTTTATGGCATTTTTTCTATGTCGGCCTTTTCAGTGGTCCTTTTTTCACTTCCTTTATTAAATAACTTGAACTAAATGTGAAGCAGCAATTACCGGCTAGTTGAGTTATACTTTTAGTACCGTAGAATGAAACCGTTTGTCGAGTTGTTTTACCTGTGGTATTTTAAGTACTTTTAGCTATAACGAAACACGAGAATTCTCATCAATGAATGAAGTCGAGGATAATTGGGTTTGGCATGAATACGAAAACATAGTGGGAAAAAAAGGAGAACCGACTATGTAGGAGAAAAAAAGGATGAAAAGAAAAACCTTGCACACGCTTCAGCATTATTTTTCATTTTTTACAAATTTTAACCTCTACGAGACAGAATGTTCAGCAATTTTGGCTTTCTCATGAAAAAAAATTTTATAATTTGCAAAATAATGAGTGTCAGTTTTTCGAAAATGTTCTATAAAATCAGAACCATTCTTCCGATTTAAATCATATCCGAAACCTATGAATATCAAATGCTTACAATTGTAAAAATCTGTTCATCAAAATACTGTCATTTTTACGGAAGTCAGAGTGATTACGACCTTTATTTGGAAAATTCAGAAAACTATACAATTAAAATGCACATATTTTATAAAAAATATAAACAATTTGAACCAGACTGTTGCTTCAGTTGGGTGCAAAATTCCAGCTCAATCTGTTAAACGATTCTCGAGTTATAGGCCATCGAAATTACAAAGCCTTGCTCCCAAGCACACACTGTGTGTGGTTACGCATGCGGACAGACATTTTTAGTAAGCCATTTTTCTCGATGTGAAACTGTCATTCCGCGTGACCCGACATAAAGGTCGAAAAAAAAAAAAAACGATTCACGAAAACAAAGCTTTCTTTAGGAGAAAACAAAATACCAGACGATGTAAGAAGATTAACAATCCAACCGGAGCCGCTTAGTCTGGTTATCCTAACAACGTCGCCGGATTTCCAGGGAATTGAGTGTCGTCCTCTTGCTCCTCTTATTATCCGCGATCGCCGAGCTGCAGGCCATTGACATCTTGTTTACTCTACAGTTCTAAGACTTATTGGCGAAGACCTCCGCACAATAAAGTCGAGCCTCATTGTTGCTCTGGCTTCTGGAGAATTTCACAGGCTTCAATTCAATTAGATTTGGCGTCGCGTTTTTTGATTGACAACCATCAGACACCGCAAAGCCCGAGACATATCAATTATGAAAGTCCATTTCAGCGATTAGCAGCTGGAGAACCAACGGTTGTTTTCCTTCTTGAGATTCTCTGACTGTCCTCCAGTTTCTGGCCGGCGGCTATTTGATAAGAGAGTGCAAAGCCACCTCTCGACGTTGGAATATGATACCCTTTCCAATAGTGGAACACAAACTCGATATTTCAACGGCGAAACTCGATGTGGTCATTCCGATAGTTCCTGAAGATTGTCGTAGTGTAAGTTCTCCAAGACTCTAACTGTCGTGACTTTCTCGATCAATGTGACCATATCGGCTAATCTTCAGACGATGATGTCAGTGCAGCTCGATTCGCTGCAATGCCAGGAAACTTGGATACTTATCTGGCATCACAGACCAAAGTGTAGCAGTGATCGTAAAACGTGTTTGTCGACACATCGAGGTTTGAAGAAATCGTGTCACGAACTGAAAACTCACCGAGTACGTAGTCACACTCGTAAAATCGGGGTGACATCGGTTACTCTATTGACACTCGAGTTTTACGTGGTGTCGGGTTTCAAGACTCACTCGGATCAAAGTGTACGGCTTAACGATCCTGGTTTACCTTCGTGGAAATGACCAATCAAAATAATATTGTTCGAAGTGAACGCGTTCATCGTTGAGATTATCCTGGTTGCACAATGCCAATAATGGTGTCGTTTGAAAAACCATCTTGCAGGCAATGTACACAATGGTCCAGGGGATCCTTATGATTCTGAAAAGTGGAAAGTTCAGTGCACTTAAAATAGTGATATCCGTTTGCAGAATGGTACGATCAATTAACTGAAATATGGAGCAGTTCATATTGACCCTCCGGATACATTCCGGCCTGATTACCGATGATGGATGATGCTCATGATCGATAGATGTCAATCTTAAAACCGTGAAGAAAGGGTCAAAGGGTCAAACTTGTAATTTTAGAAAACGGTGCCCTTGTCGAATGTATTATAAATGGCAAAGTTTGAAGAGGGTTCGGAAAACGTTCTATATAAGCGATGCCATCTTTTTTTACGATGATCCCTGAGCGTCTCCGATTCATTCCATTCAAATCGATGTGACATTAAAAAATGAAGAGACTTTTTATTTGCTTTCCCTGCAACTTTAAAGAGCGTAGGAATATCCAGATTATAACTTTGACAATAGATCAGAACCTCATAAATTTTCATAGCGTCTACTTTAGCAGAAACGTAATCCCAAATGATGAGGTCCTGACGCGCCTAAAAACGAATGTTCTGCGTGTCCACGTCGTCATAATCGTAAAGTCTCTCCGGAGTCGTAATTGAGTCGAGGCACAGTAAAAAACGGTGGATCAGCGAAGGAAGAGAAGCAGTCTGAGTATCAATATATATATATGATTGAGATCCTCCGGGAGTATTTAGCGATGGAGGCTGCGAACAAGAGAGAAGCATCGGGAGACGAGGAGCAACCTCGAAAGCCTGGCAAAGCAATCGAGGCGCGAAACCGACTCTCGATAGTCGAATCCGATAACTAGTCGATTCCCGATGCTTCTTCGCTTCGTTTCATCCATTCTCGCTCGCAGTTCTTCTCACTGCGCGTGAAATAAAAGACAGAAAATACACTTAGTATTCCTACCCTCTTACTTTTCGGTAAGATGAACGTAAAACCTTCGAGGGAGAGCATAAAAGTTGCTACTGAAAAAGACGAAGAAGCGGTTCAGAAAAGACGAGCACCGATAAGGCAGAAGCTTGTACTGATACTTTATCAGAAGAAAAAAAAAAAATGCGATGCTGAAGCCCGAGGCCTCGGAATAATCAGGGTAGCCTTACTATGGCCTAAATCTCCATTTAGCGTATAATAACATTTTATGCCGTAATATATACCAAGCTATATTGAAGCGATTTGGACTGCTGTAACGATAAGATCCACAAAATTAAGACAACGAGGCGATAAGACTGATCAAAGTGACCGAAATGACCAGTTCTATGACATCGAATAGATGCCCAGGAGCATTTTTTTTTTTCGAGGTGAAGTGCGGCGACAACAAACATTTTATTTGCTTCGGCTACTGCCTAACGAATGGGAGGAATAAATGATCTTGAGTGAAGGATAGAGGGCGAAAAGTACAGGGCAAGGGAGCCTACCTCGTAAATCCCACCATCTTCTCGACGGCCTCGGGTCCCGTTAATTCCCATCTAAGGCAATTTCGCCGCGGGAGGCAAGACAGGCAGCAAATACGCGCTCGCCCTAGTCAAGCATAAGACCTTGGGGGGAAAAAAAAAAGCAGCGAGCGAAAGGCTGCTATAAAAGTGGCAGAAAAAGCTCGAACGGTTATAGACGGACACGTCTAGAGAAAGGAAACCGGGCCGGAACTTTTCTTCGAAAGAGTGAAATAACTTTGTTTTCATGCCCAGAGAAAAGACCTTTACTTGACTATAAGCTAAAACCGATTTATTATCGAAGGAAAAGTTATAGTGAGTTTTACCTTCTGCAACTTTTGTTCTCCACGGGATTACGGGAAATGAGATTGTTATTGGAATTGCATTATCAAGTCAAATTTTCATTACGACATCCAGACATTTGGCGGCACTTCTTTCCGGACAAAACGATGGAGAATATATTTTTCAATTAACGAAAGCATATTTAAATCCATTTTCCATGAAGTTTATTAGCTTTCGGTAATTGTTGTGAATTGATTATTCTCAACTTTGACTTTCAATAGATTTTCTTCATTTTTCCACTATTCAATTTTGCAAATCATCAACTTTTCAGTAAAGTTCCGTTTTGAATAAAAAATCCCTGCACAATCAACCAATTACGAAACAAAAAATTGTGCGCGTTTGAAATCAGATTTTCGGTCAGACCTAAAAGTTAACACGAATTCATCGATGATCAAGAAAGTGTTGTAACTTTACCTTCCGCAACTCTCATTCGACACGGAATTACGGAAAATGGGATTGTTCTTAAAATCCCATTATGAAATTCAAACAAGTAGCATTTATTGGTGGGCATAACAACGAAGAATCTATTCCCTTGTTATCGGAGAGCTATTTTCATCAATCTGCCATAAAATTCAAGAGCTGTAAGGAAACGATAAGCAATCGATTATTCGAAAATTTTAATGTGAAAATAGCTGAGTGGTTCCTCGCTATTCTCCACCATATAATTTTGCATCACCCTGTTATTGAAGGTGCTTCAATAAAGAGTCCCCTCCCAACGATTCAACTTCAAAACACTATAACGTACGTGCATGAAATTCAATTTTATGGCCCCACTAAAACGCAATATATCTATGCAATAACTGTGCAAACCTTGCACTACTAGTAAAGCTTTTCCTTGCAGTCTCCTTGTAATTGGATATGAAGGGTGAACCTTTAATATCCGGAGAGCAACACAGTCGATACTTTTGTGAGTACGAGGCAATACCAAAGTTCTTTGGTCGCAAGGTATCATACAACGCTTCTACGTATAAAAAAATAAAAAGAAAACTGAAAACAGAAGAAAAATTATAATAATAGTGCACATCCAGCGCGTTATCTTGCGCAACGAAGCGTCTTTTCAACGATCCTGTGATGCACAAAGAGGAAAAAATAATCAGCGAACGCAGGACTTAGTATTCGAGTCCGTGTCGACGAGGAGGGGGGATGCGAAGCTATATCTGGTTGGAAGACCTGGTATGATATTCTCCACGTGAAAGAGAAGAAGAGAAGAGTTCTTCTGCGGTTTATGGTTTCTCCTTATCGTAATCCCTGCTCGGTGCTTTTACCCCGAATCACCCTTCCCATTCCTACGCCAGAAAGAGCCTCACTGGCACGGTTCGCCAAACGCGCAAAATTAGAACTTTCTTTTCTGCTCTTCACCCTCTTCTTTTCCTCTCTCGCGCCCACGATCTTTCGTTACTCAACATTGCCCGTTACACTCACCTCGGAGGAACGCCCTCAACCGCTTTATTTACTTATTTTTCTTCTCCACCCTTTCTATCCTCTTCTCTACCTCTTTTTATATATATTTCTTCTTTCCTCACACGGTCCCTGCTAAAGCCAGACCAGAAGACTCTCGTAAATAGCGTACACAACCCAGTTTTTAGGTAAATTAGAACACTGCAGAAAATTGCTAGCTTTTCTTCATTAGTATTAATTACCGGGACTGTGAAACTACGGCACTTAGCAAAAGACTGTTCAATAATACAATAAGGCTAGTGTGCATTGTGAATGCATACAGATGCGATGCAAATGTATTCGGTTAAAATGATGTCGACCTTATCTAGACTCCAGGGTTGTTATATCGACCATCAACCTCTCGGTTCGCTGCATAATAACGAAACAACCGAAGCCACACAACGCACGGCTTTTGAATGTTGGGAAAGGGTTGATTGTACAGACACGCCGTTCGCTAACAAGCCTGTGCACAGAGAAGGCACAGGGAAAAAAATAACGAGACACACCGATGGACTTGACGTTCATTATTAGGATCGTTATTAATTGGCTTTTCTGCACTTACGTTTTTCATTTTTCTCCTGCTATCATTAGTTTCTGTTCGAAGATACAAATATCGCGTGTATGCTCGTTTTTGAAAAGCTTCCAGCAACGCATTCTCCAGTCGAGGCACAAAGTATGCGGAGCCGTTAGCTGTCAAGTACATTTTCCAGTAGCACATAATTTGCCTTAAGTACTGAACGTTTTGCTGGATAAAAAACGCGGAAAACTTTCACTCTGAGCATTTCTACCGAGAGATATTTACGATAATGAATATCGTTATTAATTGAATTTTCCGGTCTTGCTATTTTCATTGCGCTGGTATTGTAATTGCTAGCTGTACGAAAAAGCAAATATCGTGTGGGTACACTCATTTTTAAAAAGCCTTTCGCAATGTATTTTGAGAAAATGTATCGTTTGACATTTCTCCAGAGAAAGAGAGAGAGAGAGAGAGATAAATTAACGTCCACAATTATGAAAATCGTTGTTAATTGAATTTTTTGAGGTTCCTTTTTGATTTCGTCGGTAATGGAATTAGCAGCTCCACGTAAAAGTAAATATCGTGCGTGCACTAATTTTTGCAATTGCAAAAAGGCAATTGCACTTTACCTTGTACGCGATTCGCAACATATTCTGAAGCTTGTTCTGCACCTTTTCATCAAGTGCCAGACATTAGGTAATAGAAATATGTAATTTTTAAATTTATTGCTTCCAAATGTGTCATTTTTCAACGACAATAAAACATAGAATGCGTTCTCAATGAGATAACTTTATTTCTCTTATTCCTCCAGAAGTGATAAATTGTAGTTCAAAAAGATAACTTCAAGCATCTCCTCCTCAATTGTAGGAAATATGCCACTTGCTTCCAGTTGAAGGTTTAAATGAATTTTATTTTTTATTATTTGCATAAAACATGTTGAAGTCACGAATCTAATAAACTATTACATAATTTTGAGCTTTATTTTAGGAAATAAAATGTCACAATTACCTCGAGCACTTATCACTAAATCTGTAAATACAAATAAATTTCGTTCAGTTCGAGGAATAGTAAAATGCAGTGGATTTCAAAGACAAAACATCAATTCTATTATGGCACTTTTGGTTGGTAAAGGATGGAATATGAGGACGTATAAAGTGGGTAAAAAATAGAAAGAGAACTGAGTACCGAGGAGGAAAACCGGTCGACTCTCGGAAGTGCAGCCTCGAGTGTGGAAACTACTTTAGTGGTACAGTACTTCGATACCGTTGTGTGCTATCGGAGAAAACACTCTCCTCGGAAAATGTAACCTCCTTCACAGTGTTGGCTGTATATTTCGATCCTTTTCTTCTGTGTGTTCGCAAACTCGGTGGTATCTGTCTCACAGTATTTGCCCCTCGACGCGATAAGGGATGATTGTTTGACTCCCCTTGCGGCATCTTCCGCGTTAGACTATCGATCGACTTGATCTGTTTCTACGTGAATCCTTTGAAACCGAATTCTCTAACTCATTGCTCGCAAGCCAAAGTCAACGTGGCTAACTACTGAAGCAGAATACTCGGTAGAAATACTTGGAATCAGGAGAACCCGCCAATCAAATTAGGACATTCGGAATTAGTTGAAAGGTGATTGCCAAAATTATTCGATAAATAGCTAAACTATTAAGTGCAACGAAAATTTCATTTCGTCTATGAGTCAACTAACATGCCACGTGACACGTATTCATGCCATTTCTGAAATAACCTGAAATATACTGTAACCAACATCCCCTCCCAAGTAAAAAAAATATATATATTTGACGTATATAAAATTTTCCTATAATTTTAAGTATGGGATTGGGCATATATAGGCTGTGCACACTCTATATATGATTTACATATAAACTGTATTTAAACCCAACTTCATTTTTGGTTTCATATATAAATTGTATATAGATTATCTACAGAATTTATGGAAACTTTATGTGCCCAATTTCATATTTCGGACAATATATTATATTTTTACTTGGGCTTGTATCGAATTTTTATAGGATGTGAATGTAAATGTATAACTGATTTGTAGATATACCGGATAATGGTATCAAGAAATCTAGAAATAAATTGTTAGTTGGGCTTACCAATTCCCTGAAAACCTACCAAGGAAAACGTGGCAGGCCTAAGCTAAGTTATTGGTTGGGCTTAACAAATACTTGAACATGTTCACCAATAATTTAGTTGGGTCTACCAAGTTTGCATGGCAGCCTTTCACCAATCACATCTCTCGGTAGCTTTGGTAACAAAAACCTGTTTTTTCCATGCGATTTGTAGGATCGCACAATTCGACAAGAAATTCTCAATTTCTTGCTCGCCCCTTTCTTGGATATTCGATTGGTTCTACCGTTCATTCGATTGGGTCAGGTTGCAGTACAATTGGATATTGCATCCGACATACGATCCATCGATTAAAATTCTTCCGACCAGGCAATTTGCTTTTTTGCTCTTACAACCAAATCAAGTTACAATGGAATTAGTTGAATGGTCTCAACTCATTCCTTATCCTGAGTCAGATCATACTTTCTACCTTTTCATCACATATAAAATATATTACAAGGGTACGAATTGCAATGCAAAAAAAAACGATCATTTCGCAGAATTTTTTTTCGCATCTCGACTAAATTAATTAGTCCCCGACTTTTTAGACGCTTGTCTTTCGAGAGATGGAAAATGGTGATTTGCTTGTAGGACATGACAGCAACGATTCCCATAAGTGGCGAGGCGGATACTTGGATTTGTCAAACCGGAGCCAGAGATTCCGCGAATTCCGATTCCTCATCGGAAGAAACTGGCGATGGTGGATGGAGTATTGAGGGGATCTCGGAAAGGAGCTAGCATATTGCAACCGGTTCGAGTTTCCCGGTTCAGCTCGAAGCTGCTGCCTCTCCTCAGGAACACGCTACCGGGATGGCTTCCGACCTCGTTTTTCTCTATCAGGCCCTTCCCTCCCGCGCTCGCTGTAACCAATTTGCCATTATTACTATACCACCACTCGTCAGAGTCACTGCTCGATTTTATCTACCTGTTTCTGTCTTCCTCTTGATATTAGCGAACACTTTCAGCCTCTCACTCACTCCGTAGGTCGCTCTTCTCCTCGTCATTGGTTCGTGGCCTCCTTCGGCCTCGATGGCTATCGCGACAAATCGATTTCTCGTAATTGCCTCCCCCCCTCCCCCCGCCCCCTCCAACCTTTCCGATCTTCTCCTCACCTCGACGGCTATCCTAGTTGTCTGCGTGTGGGATTTCACGAATCCCTGAGATTCCGCTCAAGGATGTGAATTACGCTGTAAAAAAGAAAGTATCTCGACAGTATCAGTACGTGGTTACTACAATCTTCGTCTGAAAAGTCTAGTCTGTTACTTACTACTACTGCGGAGTGGCTTTACCGTTCTCGCTTTACTCTTTTGTACGTGATGTAGAACCCAGATTTTATTTGTTGATTAAATTCTCCTCATGTTACTTGGAATGTGCAGTTCGATTTCTAATACTACTGATTTCTCTTTATCGTATCTGCACTTCATAAATGGTCCACAAAAATAACTTGAAAAACAGAAAATATGCCGCGGTATTATTAGTAGAATGTGAGTATTGTTTTAGTCTGACCATTCGATGATATTACTACTGCCCACAGCCTTATCCTTGTTTTATTTTTTAGCACACGATTCACAGACACGGTTTTTTTTATTTAACTTATTATTTAAGCTCATTGCATAATGCTATAACTAAACTAATAAATTATTTACCAATAAAAAATATATATATACGAAGAATAGCACTATCAGTAAGCGGTTACTACTGTCTGAATGTGAATAGCATTTTTTGATACCACTGTGAATTGATGTTGCAGTTCCAGGTTTATTCTTTTGTTACATGGGCTACAATTTCCGAGTTTTGTTGTGATATCAAAATCTTTTCAGTCTACTTAACGTTTAAAGTACGTTTTATGTGGTTCTGTTTCGTAGTGTTTACATGCGTTTGAATAATTTCTTTGGTTTTGATAATCCCGACAAACGCGGTTGTTACTACTGTCGACGTCTTTTAAATTTTCATTCCCTTTGTGTGTCCTGTCATCTATTTGAGCAATTGGGGTATTGCGAGTATGCACTGGTGGAACGCATTTCCCTCGGATTACGTCGGCAACTGAGTTGTCAGCCCTTCCTGTGTTCGTAAAACGGAAAGTAGTATCCGGATGCCTTTGCTACTTCCGGCGACGTTATGTCGGGTGTAAAATGGGACTGGCACGAACACCGTGCAGCTTCTATTAGTTTTATGACAAGTTTGCCATGTTGCTGATGTTGATGTCGGTGCTGCCGCTGCTGCATGAGGTTATTGTGCCCAGGGGAAGTTTCCAGGAACACCTGACATTTTCTCTCTCTGTACCTTACCTGTATACCTATGCTCGGTGTAAATAGTTTGGCACTTGGTTCGAAAATTACATGTTATTCCGAAAAACATAGAAACCATAGACATCACAAAAATCTAAGATGCCATTGAATTCCGAAGGAATTATGTGAACTAAAAAGTAATTTCGTAAGATCGGCACATGATTTTTCTTGAATAACAATCCTTTTTTATCAATTCGATGAGATTCAAAGAAAATTTATGGAGATTTTTGTTGAATGTAGAAAGAAAAGAGATGTAGCAAATGCAACCAGTCAAGAACATTTTTGTAAAAAACTTACCGATTGTTTTGAAAAAAAGCATAGCGTAGAGGAACATGAAAAATATTATATCTTTATTTTTGGTCGAATGAGAAAATAACGAAATTTATTCATCAATTGACACAATATTTACATCGACATTAACGGACAAAAAATTATCGAACAGTTTTGATTGCTTTATATCGAACTTTCCTTTTTGTCCAGTTCTCACAGATGCAATTTGCAAAATACTTATTTCAAGTTCCTACGTTCAGAATACAAATGTGCTGTTTTATGAAGATTTGTAGTGGAAATTGTGATTGCTTTTACATATTCACGAGCCTGCATACAAAAAAAGGAAGTGACAGATTACGATTAACGCACCTGGAGTTTCTCAGAATACGATTTCCAGAAGTGGGACTGGCACAGCCAATGATAACGACGGCACGAAAGGCCCTCGGAGAGCACTTTCCGGACGAGAAACTCATCGATCTTCTCTTTTAACACGTTCATTCTTACCACTCTAGTATCTTTCAGTATCTTGTGCCCTCCTCCTGCTGACGTGGCGGCATAAATAGCGACTTCTGTATGCCACAGACTTTATTGCCCTATCGTGAGGTCCAACGAACTTGAAGGAAATCTTACGTGGCCTCTCTTCTTTTATTGGGCGTCATTAAACATTTCAGTATCACTTAACTCGAGATTCCGTCTTCTTCGTTTCGTCGTTAAAACGAGAAAATTCGAAGCTTTTCTCAACTTCGTACAAAAATTGCATCATTGTATTCATTGCTAATTTCATATTACTATTTAATTAACCACGTTGATAAAACATTTTTATTACGTTTATATTCATTTTTATGGTCTTACGTATAAAGGCCACGAAAAAAATTCTAAAATGCAACGTTTTCATCCCAACTCTTCAACATTTTTCCAGGCGATCTCAGATTCAGATTTCGCGAGTCTGGAAATGAAGAATTTGCTTGGAAAGTCGATCTCAAAATCCTATTTCGCTCGTGCGCATTTATTCCACTTTCTTTTCTTGAAACTTTCTCATTTTTTGTTTTGTTTTTTCGCACTCACTGCTTAAAAAGCCTTCGTCTCAAAAGTTTTGACCGCTGTCGGTGTTGGTGGTAGCGCAAAGCTTTAAATTTCTGTATTCTACTCGCTTGTCGCCTTGCCTATATAACCTTGTTGCCATCCCAAGGCTCTCAACCTGGCTGGAATTTTAATGTTTCCCCGAGACGCGCCCCGATCTCACTCCGACTCACTTCGCCAACACTTTGCGTAAGGCACACGTGCATGCATATATGCGAGATTTTTAGATAATTTACGGACGTGTTTACGTTCCGGTACCAACGTGAAGAACTGAGACAATCTCTATAAAGATATGCTGCACTCGAGAAAAAATATTTGTTTCACGAAGTCTTCACCAGAGGTTCACCAAACCCACCATATTTGTCTTTTACACCGTCTCGGGACATATACATACGAACATGTATGTAAATGTAATATAAAATCTGCTATAGAATGTTCCACAAGTGAAGAAAGAAGAGAGTTTTCAGATTGCACACACAATAATTTCGATGGAGCAGCTATCTATTTAATTTTTGAAACTTCATTTTTATGGATGCAACGAATACAATTAAGTATTCAGATCAGTAGATATTTGATTGTTTCAATAAGAAAGTCATTAGACTGTGGCAACAATGGCGCAAAGTATTTGTCGGTCACTGGCCTAAGTTGACAGATGGTTTCGATATTGTTCTGATTTTTCTTTACATTTGGAAAGCAACAGGAAGATTTTGTGAATTCGCCGAGTTTGCATATTTTCATGTTTTAAATTAGAAGTGACATAAACATCTTGTCTGGTTTATACATTTTTATGTGTAGAAAAAATGGTGTAACAATTAATTGTCTTTTTTGGTTACAACAGTGACATTACGTTGCAAGGGAAGAAAATGCGTGATCATTGCCGAGTGCGCAAATTATCGGGGGTGAAATTCACGCAACCTCCCGTGTAACCTACGATATTTTGCTCCGATACATTTTTTTCCCTGCGGATTATTCTCGAACCCAGTCTCATGGGTGCTAAAAATCCGTCGTCACTTTTCCGACGCCTCTTAAAAATACAAAATTGAGGTTGCGAACACGAAGCCGTATTTTCCCGTATATTTTCCAGTCGATCGTAAAGGCAAGTTTAAGGTTTAATTTAACATGTGAGGTTCGCGCGAAAGGTGAAAGTACAGTGAAACCGCAAATCGCTGTATAGTCTAACCGCTGCGTGTTCGGCAGCGAGAAACTCTTCCGGTTCCCGTCGTCGGCGTAATTTCAGGCTGAGTTTAATACCCCGGGACGTTCGGCAGTGCGAACGACTAGCCGAGCGAAGCGCCAGCTCGGCCCGAAGGGATGAACGTGGAACGCGGAACGTGAAACCCACCGTTCCAATGGATGCCGGAACTGGATGGGGGTGGTAGCGAACGAGCCGAGCCCAGAGACAAATTGTCTTCGAACTCGTTCTTGAAACTCGTGAGAGGGACGCTCCGAGAGGAACGCGGGCATTATCGATTGAACGAAACGAGCCTGAACGAGAACCGCACGTACCTTTACTCCACCGGTATGAAATAATGCCGTCCATATATATATTTTACTACTGTACGACCATACTTTGAGCTACAAGACCACAGAACACATCAACGTGCCTCACATAAGGCAACTTTCGTTTGCTCCACTTAATATTTGTCTTCTTCGAGAGGCATAGTTTCGACGTGCAAACTTCAGGGCATACTGAGTATCGGAAAAGTTCCGCGTGCCGAGTATCAAGGTGTTTTGGAATTCCGTTGCGAAATGATGGAAGACGTCGTCGGTGATAGCAGCGGAAAAACGGGAGGGATGCAAAGAAGTTTGCCAAAGATAGTGAAACTTGAAAGCTCGGAGAATATATTGCCTTGAATATGGCTTTGATCGTGATAATGATGAAAGAGGTAAAAACCAAATATCGCACCTTTAAAAAGTGCATAAACTTTGTGAAGTCTTCAACGCCGGGTGATCCCTCGAATATCAAAGTGCCAGAGAATAGTTGGTTATTCATGCGCACAGGCAGATAGAACATATGCAACATAATCATAAATCCAGGAGACGGGGAATGAAGTCTGGGGTTCTTGGGTTTTCTCTGTGGTATGATGAAAAGTCAATCAAAACTTGACAAAGGCAGTTGCGAGTGATGGGAGGTAGTAAAATAAGGTTACAGCTGTGATGCTGTTGTCTTCACGTAATCTCGAACAGTAAAGAGGACACCTAGTCTCCCGGGGAGGAAGTTCATTCCGCAACAGTGAAAGTTGCGACTCGGGAAGAAATGCAATCGCACAGCAGCAATGCTGAATTACTAGTGAAGTACGACGGATCTTCAAGATATCTTTCCGCTTGAAAATTGCTACCTCAGGATAACGAAGAGCCATTACACTTCATGAACTCTTGACTTCAATATAACGGACTCACTAACGAAAAATCAATACGCATATATAAATATAATTCCAAACAGAACAATTTGTTGTAACAGGACTGCTAATTATTCAGTATGTCGTTTCCATATTTAGTTGTGGAAAAAAAAAATTGACTCTTGCTTATTTTGAGATTAAATTCTTGTATCATCAGTAATTCCCTAAGAGTTTTTATCGAAATTTACAGTGATCCTAATGGACATTTACGTATGCAGCTATTGTTATCTTTTAAATTTCCTACTTGAAATATCTGCAAAAAAAATTGAAAACGGAAAATCTTTTTATGCCACACAGAATTTTGAAGTTTGATTGATTAAGAAGATAACAAGCGAGCGCCGGAGTTAATACTGTGTATTTGTCATGAATTATAGCCATTTGAGTATAAACCTGCTTTTTTGGTTAATATGTTTTTGAAATACATGATTTTGCGTAAGCCAATCTCGAAAAACTCTTCTTCTCTTACAGCGTCAATTTCAGACACCAGAGCCACTCAAATATGAAAACGATCGAAGCATTATGGCAATTTGTTTATAACTTTAATTGTTTATATTGTAGAAACGCACTATATCTTTCCTATTGTTTCGAAAACAAAAAAGAAATGGAGAAAACCATATGTTATCATAGGCCGGTGAACTTCGGATGAGGAAAGTAGCGATGTGGAAAAAAGTCTCTTCTCGCTTAGAGTTTTTTGACGAACCAAACCAGCGGCAAAGTTTCTAACTGAAGCTGTACAAAACTCCAAGAAAGACTCATGAGCTTTCTCCTTGTGCCGCGGCTACGTTTCCAGTAAGAAGAGAGAGCAAAAAAGATAAAATGTGAAAGCTAAGAAGATGGGGCACTTGGAAGTGCTCAAAAACAGCAAAACAGCAGGATGAAGACATACGAGAGACACAGAAAATTGAGAAAGGCATTTCAGAGAGCTAGGTGATGTTAAGGGGGTTAAAAAACTCGTCGAGAGCTTCGTATTCTTCCAATGTTCTTAAGTACAACTGGAGCTTTTCAGTAAGAAGAAAAAAAAAAAATTGCAAAACTCGAAAAGGTTACACGGCGGATTTATGTAAGAAAGTGAAAACGCTTCGAAGAATTGTAAGGCATCTACGAAACGACCGGTACTTAAGTACAGTCGGTACTTAAGATGTTTTTCAGACTCTTAACTTGCGATAAGAAACGTTAAGTAAACACGTATCGTTTTACAAGAAACAGGTTGTAATCAAGACTGCAACAGCTATCATTAATTACTATATACCGATATAATCACGAAATCTCATTTCAGATTTTCAAGACCCTTAAATTCTCCCAAAAAATAGATTTAAAACATACTTCGCTAGTCGAGTATTGAATCAGAATCGAAGAGTCTCGCCGCAGAAGCAGCAGGTGTTTCTTATGGCGATTCCGGTGGAAAAAATCGGGGCGCTGAGACATTTGGATGATAAATGGTAGGAAATGAAGCGGAACAGCTGGTCCATTTGGCAAAGCTACTCCAGTAGTTTTGCCAAAGACCGCAAGGTGATACACCGTATGAAACGATGCTCGTTTGTGGATACAAAATTTGCTGGATGGGCAAGGAATGTGAGACAATTTCCGGCTGCAAAATCCGACCTCTTCCCAACAAATGGCGCTACAAATCTTTATAGAAAAAATGCAGCTATGCTTGGCAAGATTGCAACATTGAACAAGTAACTATGTTCAAGCTTCAACCACCCTGTATTTTACCTCACGCGTTATCTGCAGCCGAAAAAAAAAAAAAAAAAAATCAAAAAAAATCCTCTCTACGTGGCCGTTTGCGCTACTCGTACAAAAGAACACAGAGCAAATGCACAAAAGGAGAAAAAGGTGCTCGTAGGACAGTATATTGTGTGGCTAAGGAAGCAGAATCTCGAAGTAGGTCAGTACACGTAGCCTACCTGCCGGTGTGCCGTATCTTTTTTTCCTTCTCGAAATGAGTTAGTGATAGAAAGAAAGAGAAGTGGTAGGGTTGCCGTGGGTTCGCCCGCAGCCTCCCACTGCCACGGTCCAGAGACGGGATGATTCTCCGAGGTGCTTCTTTCCATTCGCAAGCAACGAGGGAAAACTGCCCGGAATGTTCGATGAACGGAGAATGGAGTAGGGAGAGAAAAAGAGTTAACTGAAGGTAGTTGAAAGTGGGAAAGCGAGAGATGCATAGAAAAGAAAGTGTGAGGCTATCCAAGTGCAAATGGTAGTGTGCCGCTGTCGTGTGGCTTGGGTATAAGGTTGGTGGAGTGGCCCCGCGTTGTTGGATTGGCTTGTGTAGCCTCGGGTGGTCGAGAAAAATGTTTTTCCTAGGCAGCTCCTGCCCACTGTAGTATGATAGAGTACAGTGCACAGTCCAGGAGGTCGTTTCGGTTGACGGGTTTACTCTTCTCCCTGTTGGAGACTTCCCTAACAGGCTATATATATTAAACGAAACTGGGATCCTCACTTTTTTCCCAGTATCTTTTTTCGTATCACCTCCAATGTGTGCAACCCAGACCTCACATCAGGTTCTCGCCATGTGGTCCATGCCTATGACACCTTCCTTCACGGGTTTTCTTCGTAAAATATGCCAAATGTATGACTACAAACGAACGGAAAAAGAAGTAACTCACACACCAACAGGGAGCAGTAGGTATTCCGGTGAGATTGTGGGAATAGTTACTGGAATATCCAGGTAAAGCGTTTGGACTCCATTTGCATCTCTTTGTACCTATCAAATTGCAAATGTAAGGTTATCAGAGTGCGTTCTGCATTGTAGGATTGTCTCTTGCAGCCTCGTTGGTCGAAAAATGTTTTTGCTAGGCGCCCGTGTGAAAAAAATGTGGTCCTCAGAATCACCGTAGGATCTACCCTCAAGTCCATCTGAACCTACAGCTCATGACTTTCAATCAAATCAAAAGTCTAGTCAACTACGGAGTATTGAAATTTGTTTCAAGACACGGGAAATGCAGTGTATACGACAGATTCCTATTGCATTTCTCGAGACTTTAGACACATTTTAATACATGAAGTATCTAGTACTCGGCTAGACTTTTGATCTGATTGGAAGTCCTCCACTCGTGCAGACATTTTCTCACGAGCTGTACTTTCAAATGAACTTTCTGCGGACCGGTTTACTTTTCTTCCCATTGCAGACTTCCGTAACAGGATATAGGGATAGGTATAGGTATAGGTTTCCTAACAGAACATACGTATAGGTTAAACGAACTCGCTTCCCTCACTTTCTTCCTGGTATCTTTTTTCCTTATCATCTCCAGTGTGAGCAAACGAATCGTCCACAGCAAGTCGTTAGCCCCTGGTCCATATCATTGATGCCATCATCAGTGGGTTCCCTACGAAAAAAGGAACAATGTGACACTGTCGATAAAGGAGAAAGCATAGCAGTACACAAATTGCTGGGGATGAGCATGTATTTAAGTGGAATCGTGCAACGAGATTCTGGGATATGTACTACCTGCATATCCCAGAATCTCGTTGCTGTTGACTTGACATGTATAATTATTAAAGTGGCTCCAGGTCGTAGGGTTGTCTCGTGTAGCCTCAGGTGGTCAGAACATATTTTTCCTCAGCAGCTCTATTCGCTATAGTCGATATAAAACACTACACAATTGAGGAGATCTTGTTGGCGATGGAGATTACTTTTCTCCCTATTGGAGACTTTACCGATAGGATATGGGTAAGGGTTAAACGAACCTAGCCGTCTCACTTTCGCCCTGGTATCTTTTTTCCTTATCATCTTCAATGTGTGTAAACGAACCGTCCACAGCAAGTCGTTAGGCCATGGTCCATATCATTGACGCCTTTCTCAGTGGGTTTCTTGCCAAAATAGAGCGACTGTGAGACTGTTGATCAAGGAGAACGAAGGCAAGTCACACACCGATAGAGACAAATCCACATTTAGGTGGGATTGTGCGAGGAGATGCTGGGATAAGATGTCCCAACTTGATTCACATGTACGACGTCTAAGCCCAAATGTGGACCAAGTTTTACTCAAGGAGAGTAGACTTGTGATCCCGGGTGATGCTCTCGATTGATCGAACGATACCCGTGGGCAATACACCGCTTTCCCAGTCCTGGCAAACTGCTATGAGCTTGCCTATATGAGCTTCACACAAAAATCCCTGCACATAGACACGCATAGTGACTGTACGTTTGCCGGAAAACTGGACCAATCTCATATCCTCTTTCGCTACTCTGATAACCATCCAGATGCCAATAGGATTTTTTTTCCGGTCCGCCAACTGCTCCTGGGTTAACCATTACTGCTGTAAAGCTTTTTTTTCCCTGACGTACATATACACGTTGTAGTTCCGTTATACCTCTTCGGCCTCGTCATTCCCAGCTTCCATTGATTAAATCTGGAATCCAGGCTCTCACAAAAGCTCGGCGAATTGCTTTCTGCAGAAGTGTATTAGCAAACGTCTAATCCGAACAACGAGGAGCTTTACCTTTTCCCAATGGCATCGGAATGAAGAAGAAGGGTTGACTGCGAGTAGATCCGAGTCACGGCATTCCAGCTGTTATCTCTTATTACTACTGCACTTCTATACGTACGTCGTATCGATACAGGGTTAACCTAAAGCCCAGGACTGGCGCTGTAGCTAATAGTACCGTTGCTGTAGTTGTTGAAGACTATCTCTAGTCTCTGAACTTCCGATTAACCTTATACACGTTTAATGTATAGTGTATTTCATATGTGCTCCACATCCAATTCGTCCGTACGTTACACATGTGGGGACAGTCGTGCTAAACGAATTCTCTTATGTATCAGTTGATTGGAAAGGGTTTGGTAACACGCTTCGACACAATCAAGGGTGTTAGAATCATTGTCAGCTTTTGATCGAAAAGAAAATTGGTGCCATTCAGTTGTGGTTGTAATAATTGGTACCGGCCAGCACAGAATTTGGAGTGCATCGACAAAAAAGCAAATAATTGCTTTCGAGTTTGTCCGAAATTTCCGATGAAATTCTCGGGTTATCGACGGAAAATTGGTCAGATTCGGTGGTGCAGAATTTGTCGACGAGCAACTCTAGCCTCTGAACTGCCCATTGAGTTTATTCGCGTTAAATACATAGTGTGTGTTCATATATGCCTCAAATCCACTACAACTCTATATTACACATATGTCGATAATCATGCAGCACGAATTCTCCTATGTATCCATTGATTGGACAGGCTGAGGAAACGCTTCGCCGGAAAAAAATCCAATATTTGTTTTCAAGTTCTCCATGCTTACCAATGAAACGTTTAAGTTATCAACAAAAAATTGTTCAGCTTCGTAAGCACCGGTGCTGTAGTTTTCGACGGGAACTTATTCACCGAACTTCCGTTTGAGCTTACGCATGCTAAATATGGAGAGTGTTCTATATATGACCCCAATCTATATCTATCTACTTCTCTGTATTCCACATGTGTCTATATTCATGCAGAACAAGTTCTTTTATGTACCCATTGAATGGAAAGGGTTAGGAAAGGCTTTGCCAGAACCAGAGGATTCTTGTCAACTTCTTTAATCGCGAAGCACATCGGTACCGTTTAGCTGTGGCTGTAATAATTGATAACAGCCGACACGGGATTGAGAGTAGGTGGTAGTAACATCAGCCATGAGGTCAGCCGGACGGAGTACTGGCCTCGCACAAGCAAAGAGGCCAGACGTACGAGACATGTATGGTGCTATATATATACATACATACATACATATATATATATATCCACCTAGAATCCTAACACCAACTAAACGACCGACTCAAACCGGTGCTGAGGGTAGAGTAGTGACGAGAGTAGGCAGCAGTGACGGTCGCGGTGGTCATAAATCAATGAATACCCGCGAACTGGGGAAACGCTTCTCTCCCACTCTCTGCGAAGCTCGACATGCATAATTAGGTACTCGGTCACATGACTCGTCGTCGTAGTCGTCGTCGTTGTCGCGCTGCTCCAGCGAGCACTGAACATAGAGCCGCACTATACCATCGGCATCAACGGCTACACGAACCAGAGCGAATCAGCTTGCCATAGCATAGCCACTACCATAGTACTGCAGTGGTACAGAGTACCTTGCAGTGGCCCAGTAGAAACTGCAGCACTCTACAGTCGGATTCGCAAAATCTACCCCCTGAGGCATTCGGGAATTCATGTCGTAGATAAATCCCTCCAGTACGAAAGACTCTTTCTGAGGCAATGGACCACCTTGATCTTTGTTGGTTTCCATGACAATGCCCGCAGTGGTGATATTACACCTCGTGCTTACGATCAAAGTGCCTTGACGTTATTTTCATTTTTCTTTTCCTGCAATACATTATCAATTTGGTGCCAAGAAACATCTAATCGGAATGGAAGATACTGAGTTCGCTTAATTGTAATAATAATGAAGCCAAAGAATGGAGAATCGTTCATTTACTTTTGGAAAAGCTCATTTCTGTTTGAAGTAATTTTAGAAAGCACGCATCATTTTCGTGGCAGTCATAAACGTTCTAATTTTTAGAATATTTATGACTATTTTTAAACTATCCGATAAATCATTCTTGAAATGGTGGGCAATACGGCATAACTAGAAGCGATTTATTAATAAACTTGTACTGTTTAAAATTATGAATATCAATATTTTCAACACATTTAACTGTATCCATTTTTAGTTGAAACGATTGGTCGGTATTTTATGCCCACGTAATTAAGTCAACCATTCAGAATAGCTTTTCCAATACGCAATATAATTGGATGAGCGTGCCAAGTTATTACCGGAATTCAGAACAAGTCTCGAAGTTTGTCTGATCGACATTTTTCATGCTATTGGGTGCGCCTGTCGTCCCTGACAATTCAAGCCCGACCTTTTTTCAATTTGTCGGATGAAACTTGACCTACTCATGCCAATGACTTTTTAGCTCGGATGTCAATGGATTAATAAGCTTACTCCCAAAAATATTCATGTCGTTCCACGAAGTTTGTATTTTTGAAGAACCGCTTCCGGTACGTTGTGTGAGGATCGACTGTAGCTCTATTATTTAGCACAAGCAGCAACGAGAACGCGACCCTCCACGCCACCCTCTGTCGCGTGTGATTGCCATCGCACTCGCCAAAGTACCTGCAAACCGAACCCCTTGCTTCCCACGCGCCCCTCGACTTTCCCCGGGTGACTTTCCCGCCGCCGCGACCCTTTGAGGGCTTCGATGGTACATATACGCTTATTACCTGTGCCGTAAGCTGACTCGTGTTTACGCCTGAGCTTAATGCATATCCCGAGGGTTTTGTCACTGTAGTCTCTGGCCCCACAAGTCCACAGGGAAATTCTGTACTTCTTCCCTCACATTGTTTCTCAAATTTTCCCGGTAACCTATCGTATCGACTACACGCTGTGGGCGCTCAAGGGGGCAAAATGTGCCTGCGAGGGGAACCTTCATACTCCCCCGACGTTTTACCCTCGTTATTACCTAGTACATGCGTGCAAATAGCAAATCGCGTGTGCGCCTGTTACTTGGCTAAGCGTGCGGTTTTACGCGCAACGCTTCACTACGTCCAAGTATATATAGCCTGTGCCACTAACCATCGTGTGTATCGAGACGCTGAGCGTTGTCCGGCGTCACGAGATTCCCATTGGGAAATCTCCGTAATGTTGGCCCGCGTATATATATATATAGATATATACATCTATACTGCATACGGTGCTACACTATAGGCATGTACACGTCAATCTATACCGATCGAGGAATGTAGTTTGTCCTTCGGCATTCTCCGAACCAGGTAGTGACCCGGTACGAATCCTATCCTACTATAGGAGACCCAGGTTGATGCCTCGATGAAACCGATTGTATATTGGCGCGAATCTCAACACGAGAGTATAGGCGAATACACCGTACGATGAAATGCAGCTAGCACGGGCTCCATACGACGAATGGTAAACCGGATGTACGTCCACTCCTATTGAAATCCAACGCCGTGATTGATCAACAGAAACAAAGAGGCTTTTTCCCTGCTATTTGGGTGGATGATAAGCCCTTTTTTTCGTTCGTTCGGACACTCCAACGTACTTTCAATCGAACGAGATTGCCTAACTTATTAAGCACACTCGACAGGAGTTGATTGGGTTGGGAAAATTCTACCCAACTGATACAACGGTTTTACCCACTTTTTGATGCCTCGCCTAGTTTCGACTTCCAACTACGCACTTTTTGCCACCTCGTGGAAGAGATTGAATATTCATGAACATTTTTTTGGGTTTTTTTTTTGTTTGTTTTTCGAGATTTCAGTTTTCTGCCGCCAAAAATAGTGAACCATCCGATCGAATCAGCTGAATTTTCGGAACAATATCCGGTACTCCAAGGGCGAATCTTAATTCGGGTTAAGTTTTATAATAATCGTTTGATGCATTCGATTTTTATGCGGTTTCCGAATTTTTGAAAAACTCTTGTCAACGACAACAAGGAAATTTTTCCCGTAATTTGGTATTGAGATTGGGCAAAATCGGTAAAGTAATTGGGATTTCATAGAATTTCGTATTTTCAATATTTTTAGGTATTTAAAGCGAATTATTGTAAATTATATTTCAACGTACGTACTGCCCCATTTTCAGATACAGAATCGTATCTATTGAAAAGAGAAATCCATAGTACCGAGAGCTGGAAAGAAAGGTTAATCGGTAAATTGTGAAAATAAGGACCATTTTTAATATTCGCCACGTCGCGATGCTCGTATTTCACGAGTTTTCGAACTCGACGCTTTTTTGAGCTTTTTACGCTTTCGTAAAATTCGTTCTTGTTTTGCATGGGGAGAGTAAAAAATCAAGCGGAAAACTTCCGTCAACTTGGCGAAAGGCTTGCTAATTTCCTTCTTTTTTGCATCGCTCTTCTACCCTTCCATTGCTAACGTCTTGTGTGTATGGGTGTTATACGTAGCGGAAAAGGGGAGCGAGTGGGCTTCAACGAAAAAATTTGGAATGCCGCTTATAGCGGACGAAACTTCCGACACGCCCGCAAACCCCGGCCCGGCTCCTATACTTTTCTCTATGGCTCTTGAAAAGTAGCTCGGTTCAACTCGTGCCGTCGAAAACGGGTTGCGAGAGCAGAAAAAGCCATCGTCGAGGGTACCCGCCGAGCCCTATTGTTCAATGGGCGATTCAAGAAGCGTGCCCGTGCTAACCTGTCATTGGCAGGTTTCGGTAAAAAAAAATCATATATATATATATAAAATTCCGTGACCCCCAAGCCTACGTTTCAATTGCACGTCCATTTTTGCCTCCATTTTCTATTTCTGCAATCGATCCCAACGATAAAAATAAATATGACGGGAGCGTGTCTAAGGAAGGCTCTATTGTCGGGAAAAAAAGTATTCGAAGAAACATAAATGGTAAATAAAATCGTAACACCGTTCGCCTCGATCGAATGGTCGAAGAAGAGAAATATTTCTTTCATTCGAGTCTTTTATTAAAACCTATTTTTTTCCGGCTGCGAATTCGCACAATGCCGTTCATTTTTATTTTTACGTTCAAAGAAATGTATCTACCGAAAAGGTGAATGCATGATAAAAGTCCTTTATTCCACAGGACATTAAAACAAGTGACACGGGATATTTCGGATAGGTACAATAATTTATAATTTTTTATTATTATTACCATTCTGAGGTTGACGACTTTACATTCTTCGAGAGCATAACCTCTTTTCATTTCGAACGGGGCTAGCCGGGCATCGGTATGTTTTAGTTTTTTTTTTGTAAATTCATATATTTCGTTCTTCCGCATTCGTATTATATACGTATAATATTGAGTCCATACGTCGGCATTTCTGTTTCACAGAAAACATTTATCCCCTGATTCCATATCCATACGCAATCCTGGCTATAAAAACTAAATCTGAAATCACTGTATCCGAGACGAGGGAACATGAAAGCGCGGAAAGCTTGAATGGCAAATAAAATCTCAACTATTTCCTCGAATCGAAAGCTCCAACAGGACAAAAAATTCCTTTAATGCTATCGAGGTTTCTCTTAAGATCCTCCAGCGCTGAAAGGCAGCTTTATACCATGGCTTCGAAGCAGCACAGACGATTGTCAAACAATAAGAGTTTTCCACCGATTCTTTTATACAGCTTCTTTCCGCACCTATGCTTCCTTTTTTGATTCTTGTCTTCTTACGTTACAAGTAGCCGTCTTTCTTTCCAGCCATCTGATCGCGGAAAGGTTCTTCTGGTCCGCCTATCCCTGGTCTTCAGCCAGGAGAGATCAAAGCTATCCTTATCAGTATCTTCTGCGTTTCTTTTTTTTTTTTCTATTCGTCGCCAGGAAAATTGAGCGAGACCGACTGAAAGAGAGACAGGAAAAATTGTGTGCGTTTTTTTTTATTTCCTCGCTAGCTTCCACATCGTATATCGTAGGTCGTGCATGCACGACTGAGCAAGGACAGTCTACTTGGAAAGCCTTTGTAACTCTCACCGGTCAAAGAGTGTCTGACTAAGCTCGTGCTGCAAACGTTTACGGTGAGACCATTGAGAGTAACGCTCGGAAACGAGGGCGCTGAGCTTTCCGCTTGTCCGAATACGCAAAAATATAGCACGGTCCACATACTCTGAATAGTAAATGCCCCACAATCCGTACTTTGATCGCAAACCTCTAAAAACAGTCGCAAAGGAGAATTTCATAGTGTTCTTCACATGTCTTTTCGAACATCTAGTAATCCAACGCTTTCAACTCACACTGATGCTGATATACGTTCGATAAGTTTTGGCAGCCATATTTTGCATACGTTATAAATCTAATGCAGGCAAATTAGTACCAAAAAAGAAGCAATAATTTTTCTCAAGTGTAGAAACACTTTTCTGAATAATAGTATCATAAAAAAGCCCTTTCGAGAAATTCACTTCTTCAATCTTCACTTGTAAATACGTTTTCAACTATACAACAAATACAACTGTTTGCGAAATTTGTTCAGTACTTTGGAGGCTTTTTTATTTTAATATACTACGTTGTCTGTTGCAATTACTATTTTTTTGTGTCAGATTATCTTTCGTTACCCCGACGAAAAACATAAAAATGTACGGTGCATCAAAATGCACTTCGAGTATTCACCAAATTTAGTTTACAGTTGGCAGTTGGAAGTTTAACTTTTTTTCGTGTGAGTCTATCCTCTTTTTGGGTGTAAAGTTACAGCCCCGGAGCTTTAGTTGTTCACGTATAGGACAACCCGAAGCTTCACAATGCAGTTTACGGATGTGCATTAAAGTGAACTATGTTTTACTGCAACACTGTGCGAGAATTTCGTAACAACGAAACTTGATGCAATTGATCAGGTTACTGCAGCCCCTGCAGCTTCGAATAATGTACGCGAAACGTACAATTCCGTAAAAAATCAGGCTCGACAGCCTGGACAGATTTCTCGCTGAGCGGAGAGGAGTTCTCTTCAGCATCTCGTGGCCCCTCTCATTCCTACCGCTTCTCGGCTAAAAGGATAAGCACGAACGTACATGGATATTCCAGGGTATCCGATGTCGGACGAAATCGAGCGCGGCCTCTCAGTGCCGCCTGCTCGTACATTGCCTCATCTCCCGCTTTTCTCTTTGTCTATTCGACTACTATTTCGGGCCCGGGCACTGAGAGTCAAATATCGATTTACTAAGCTCGACGATTCCACGTCTCTTTAGCGCTATCCCTTCGCTTCTCCTCGCTCCCAGCTTATCCGCACTCTATTTTTCATTTCTCATTTTCCGCCCATATCAAAATATTTCCTGCAGATATTTCTTGCGAATACGCTGAAGAATATAAAACATCAACTCCTGCATTGAAATTCAAATTTATGCAAAACAAAAAAAAAAAAACAAACTGGTGATCAAACTTGAACTTCTTTTCTAACTGAGCAATAACCAAATGGAAATTCCCCGGGCGGCTTTACAATTTTTTAAATGAATTCCACTGCGATATTGCAGATCTCCATTTACTTCGGTATTACACTTTTTCGTTAACGCAGTTTTTCTCAAAATCAATACGTGGATCAGGGGTTCTTAATCTTACCGGGGGTTACAATTAAATCATCAATAATGGTTTAATTGATACCAACAGTGCGTTTGCAATTTGTGACCATGTTCATGATTATCTGGCGATAATTAATTTTCCGTTCTCCGTATAATTTTATGAAATAAATTATTATCCGTTGTCGTCGAAATAAAACTTCGTTATTGATTGTCTCCTGATCCTTTTCCGGATTGTACGCAACTGACGCTCATATTTACCTCCGACTACGTTCTCTCGGTTATAAAATGTAAATTGTCAGGAGCTGCAGCATTGCAAGCTTCCATCCCGGCAAAATATTTTCATTCTCTACTTGATGAGGTTCTCCAATTGAATTGTGTTATGGACCGAGCTTATTTATCGATAACACCTCGGGCGTTGTGAACAAATACGTACACAATTCCCGTCCAGTTTCGGCGTCGAATTAAATCGGTAAACCTACTCCCAGAAAATTAATTACTGTTTCATCCGATCCCCGACATGCTCCACGTTACGATTAATCATTTCTGTTATTTCGCTGGAAATTTCTATAAAGTCTTCCATTTAATCCGAACCGATAATAATGCACCGGCGTGATGCTCCGACGTCCACCATTCCATCAGGACTGATCCATTTATTACAACTTCCCTTACAGTAGCTTCGCCAGACAAAATGTGTTGATATTAATTAATAACTGTAATTAATAACAGCCACGCCTAGGCCAACGCTCCGTGATCCTCTGGGGAGTACGTTCATTCACGACGGACGAGGCATCCTCGGTGATGGGCCTGTGGTGTATGCGACACGTGTGCGCAGTAGCACGACATAGTCCATAAAGCGGATTATGGAACAGTAGAAGCAGAGAGCTGAGCGTAACAGTGAAGCAAAAGCACATACGAGGCAAGGCTCTTCACACTTCGAGTGGAGCGTAGGGAAAACTCGGTAGTGATTAACAATGGTTCGTATCTGTCGACAAATATTTTTTACAGTTCTTAAGACGTCTTTAGAACTGGATACGTGCGATAAAAGAATGAAGACAACACTCCGTTTATTTTTCAAAATCTTTTACTAAAGCTAATGTTACCTGGAATTACATAACATTTAAAAACATGTATTTTTATATCATGGAAAAAAAATGTATTCAGTAACCAAGTCACGGTTATATTCCACAGCAAAAACGAGAATTTTTTTTAGCCAGCATCCCAGTTTTTTTGTCGGTCCTACGCAAAGTTAAAGCTGGGCGACCATCGCATTTTGCATAAATTAGGAAACTCGCATAATTATGTCATGCACGCAGAATATGAGGACAAAATGAGCATCGCCGAAAGCAAACGGTGATCTTTCCAAAAGTAAAAATATTTTAATCAAAAGATTGAAAAAAATTGGTTCGGTTGAAACTTTCGTGTTTTTGATAGTAGATACGACGAAGTTTTTTCGGCGTTGAAATTGAATGAAGATAAAAATCCAAATTCCATTTTATCTTCACACAAAAATCCACATTATCCTCTATCTACAGTAATTCAAATTGTTCTTTTTTTTTCTCTCTAAACTTCGCTTGTTCGAATACTTATCCATTTATTTTCCACACTTATCTTATTATTAGAAACAACGCTGCGAGTTTTCGCTGTAACGGGTTATTATTGTGAAAAATTACATTGTAAAATTGACTGAAAATTTTGGCTGCCAATTTTCTCTTAATCTAGACGTGGCGGGTAAGTATGAGCGAGAGTGAGATTCTCGCGTGTGTCGGGCTCGTAGCCAGCAGGCGCGGCTGTCGGCACCGCGGAAATTCAATTGATCGAACGCCCCGGCGGTAGGCCCTTGGCTGCCCTGAAGCTCGGTTTCTGGTTCCCTCGGCCTGCAGCGTAGCTGTGGCAGTGGGACAGTGGGTATAGAAGACCAGGTTATGTAGACCCACAACTGTAACCTCTCTCTCTCTCCCTGTTCCAGCTCTCATTCCAAGCCCGGAAACGCCTGGGGACTTTAGGCTGCGGCGTCCCAGTTATGCTAATTAAGCCAGACGTCCTATTAACTCGTGGCACGCGTTCTTCGACTTCCGAGCGAAATGCGCGACGAGGAATCAGCGATGTGTGTTGTACGTGAAACATACACGTCTTATCACTGCCGGCAGCCCCTCTTCTCGCTTTCCGCTCTTACTCCATTCGGCCGTTCGATAAATGTCCTATATATGTGCAGTCGTATATGTACATACGCAAATGGAGATAGTGTACGTAGCATGAGCACGTACGGTTGACGTGAGTTGTGATAAAGCGATAACGCTCGGAATCGAGGAACCTCCTCCACCGGCACCAACATAACTGCACTCCCTGGCACAGCAGGACTACCGGAAGTGAAATGGGCCGCAGGGTGTGTGTGTGATTTAAATCTGTGATACGGTGGTAATTTCACTTTCCGCTGCTCACGTGTACAAATAGGGATTCTAATTCACCGATTGCGGGCTTGACGTACGAGGTCCATCCACCTTCACTTGTTGGTGAAGAGTTACTTTGGAGAGATATTTTATGGTCTTTTGGATTATTCATTGGAATCGACCTCAGATGGGTTTATTGTTATCCCATTAGCATAAACTGCGAAAATAAAATCACCAAATTGAATGGATACTTTCAAGAAAAATTGACGAGCGCTCGAATCTCGAAATGTGTTTTTGGATCACATTTCAGATTTGTGGGAAGTTTAGTCTTTATTAGGTAATTCTTGCATGCGAAAATAAAAATGGCTACGTCAGCGAATATCTGTCGCAACGGTTAATTGATTTTAATAATTCATAGGTGACATGCAACGGCGAAAAAGTGCATCATGGAGCAATTAATGTAATAATGCAACGAAGCCACTCGACATATTCAGGGAATATATGAAATTTAAATAATCATGAATATCAAACGAATTGTCGAATAAATGTGGAAAAATAGCGTTTCGGAAGTAGCGATATAAATGGATAGTCAATATCGGTGCTATAACGAACCAACCATCGCAGAGTGTTGAATCATAAAATCAGGAGGGCGAAGAAATTCGCTCAAAAACTCTTTATCTCACGGTTACCGGGAATAGATCCTCCCCTATTTCCTCCACACCCCCCCCCCCCTTTCATTGCAAGCCCCCTTGAGAACCCAATGCTGGGTCATCGGATAATTCGCGGCCTACCGGTAGAATTCAATTGCGTTGAACCAAGAAGAATCGAAAGGTTTATACTCGGCGAGAGGAATAAAGATGGAAGACGAAGAAGGTTTGCCTTCTGTGAGGTTTCACGATGCGTCACTCAGAGAGGTCGAATACTCGACGATGGCTGAGCCAAAGGCTGGCTTACTTCATTATCACCGAAGAGTGGTTCATTTCCTACTTCCTTTCTCCGTTTCACACTTACCCTCATTCACACCCGTCGCTTCTCACACTTATAGCACACATTCGTCTCGAATCCGCCTAGTTCTTCAGGAAAGACCGAGCCACCAGTTTTCTCAGACAAATCTTTTTCTCCGAGCTTCGTCTCAGAGGCAACCATCGATTTTATTTTCATTTTGCAGGCTTTTACCTCACATTGATGAGGTCGTAGTGAGTTTGAATCCTAGAATGTGCAATAGTTTTTCGTTCGATCCAAGTCCGGTTAAAAAAAAAACCGAAAACTCTTCAGGACAACGTAATTTTACATTCGTGCTCAAGGTAAACAATGTCACTATGCTCAAAATTAACTTTGAGTTGGAGAGAACTAAAGTCTGATGTTTTCAGGAAGAAAAAAAATTGGATTGCTTGAGCCAATCCCATGGCAGATGTTCGGCCGGCCTTCAGGGTCAATCCCTGGCACCCTCCGGAAATCTCCGGGGGTTTCAGCCACCGGTTGTTTGAGCTGAATTTTTTCTACAGGCTTTATCGGTGGGTTTATCGATTTCGTCCTTCGTTCACGTTGGTAAGGTCGTAATAAGGGTGGATCTTGAAATGTGAGGTGGTTGAACGTTCGATCGGAACCCCGATGGAAATGATGGGATATTCCTCGGGACACTCGGTTTCCCATCCGCACTCGGGGAAAACGATGCCAACTTGCCGAGAATAAACTGAACGTTTGACTGAATAAAGGTCTGACACTCTGAGTAACAATGTTTAGAGGTAGGACAGCCAGCGCGACCGACTGACAAGTACCGACTTCGAGGTAGATCGAGCTTTTAGTGTTTACAGCTAATTTCGTTTATCCTTTTTCGTCGGGTGGGTTTATCGACTATTTCTCACTTTACAGCCTTTCCTGCACATTGGCTCGGTGGTAGTGATCGTGAATCCCAACAAATGAGTTAGTAGAAAGTTCGATAGGAATCCAGTTGAAAATGATAGGAAACTCTTCGAAAAACTAGGTTTTCCAACCGCACGTAGGGAAAACGATGCGAACATGCCAAGAATAAACTGAGCGTTGAACAGAATTAGGGTCCGACACTCTCGGTAACCATATTTAGTGCTGACTGACACGTTCCCAACTCAGGACAGATCAATCTTCTGGTTTTTTCAACAAATTTTGTTTATCCTATTTCATCGGATGGGTTTATCCATTTCTTTCCACTTCACAAACCTCCCTTTACATTGACTCGGTGGAAGTGAGTGTGAATCTCAAAATGTCCGGTAGTTGCGCGTTCGATAGAAACCCAGTTGGAAGAGATAGACAACTCATCGAGAAAGTCGGTTTCCCAACCGCACTCGGGGAAAACGATGCCGACATGCCAAGAATAAACCGAGTGTTGGACAGAATAAAGGTCCCACGCCCTTAGTAACAATGTTTTGGGGTGGCAAAGCCAGCTCGATGAGCCGGCAGGTGGTCAGGGCTTCGGCCACGACTCAACCCGGGAAAGGATAGCGACCGATGAGTTTCATTCCTTGTACGATGTTGCCAGAATGACCCGTACCAGGGTCGCCGTCACCCTCGCCACTTCTGCCATCCCAAATATCCGGCAATTTCACGAGCTCACCATAATCCAACTCTGGAACTTTTACAGATTCGCTCACTCAGCAAACCTTTTCAACTGAGTTAAAGCGAGAGCCGTCGCGTGATCGTCGCGATTTTTTAGTGGACACCCAGTCAGTATTTGATTGTCGAGCTGAAATAGATAGAGTAGTGTCAGACATTTTGTTTATTTTTATTCAATATCATTGGATAGATTTTTAAATAATGTTACTAATCTTCAGGTAAAAATAAAAACGTCCCTTGGGATTTCGTAATTTCGAAATGGGAAAGTCGCTTCCAACGCATTATCAGCGGATAATTGACAGAGCGAACGAGGACGGATTACAAAAGACAAAAACTTTGTCGTCGAGCGGTCCCAGAGTATACGTAATAAATCCTCTAGAGAAATACTTTGGTTTAAATTCGCGTGTGTCGTCTGGTACGTGAAAAAATAAGAGAACACAAAAAGATAGCAGGAAAACGGACGAGCGTTCTATTGCCTCGGACGTTTCGATTCGCTATCGCGTAAACAAAACGTCGCTTGGGGGTTTGGCCAGAGAAATTAATTCCTCCCACTATTCTATCGCCCTTTTTAGTTTCCTCTGTTTCGCTTTGGCCCTTCTTTTTTTCCACTCTCTTCCACATACTCATTCTCATTTTGTCAACCACTTTTGTTCCGGATTCGTAGCATTCCTGTTGACTAAACAGAGGATGAAACGACCGTCATAAGTGAAATGCACTATGTAGACAGCTGCGGAGAAACGAAATTGCATACGCGTGAATAGACTGTAACAGGACAAAGTGCGGGAAGCATTGACACGTGAAATTGTTGGAAAAATGTTGAAAAAACAACGTTAAATGCCCTATGAGGGTCGTGGTCAAACCGGCATCATGTTTGTATGCTCAAAGACTTCCATTATTTCCAAATACGCAATTTCAGCTTCTTTATTACGTTATTGATGTATATTGAGTATCATTAAATCGCTATAAGTTGTACAATCGCACATTTTCGCATATATGCACAGTCAGTTCGACAGTTTTTCTGCAGTAAATGTTATGAAAAAATAACACCCAACATTTGTAACTGTCGGTTTTTGTTTCCATTACTCGTTGCTCACCACTTTTGCTTTATACAATTTTTTTATCCATGACATTCAATTTAAACAGCAGCGAGTGATCATAGATTTTATCACAATGAACTAGAAAAAGGGATTCCAATAGGAAATACATGAAACTAGACACTTTGAAATACTCGTTACTCACCATCTTTGCTTTATACAACTTTTTTTTCCATGACATTCAATTTAAACAACAGCGGGTTATCATAGATTTTATCACAATGAACTTGAGAAAGGGATTCCAATAGAAAAGACATGAAACTAGACACTTTGAAATGTAGTATAGATGCCTTTGTTCCGAGTATCAGATGTTTCAACGATACTTTACTTCTGCCATGTTTCATATCGAGTTTTTATCGCTTTTATATAGCTTATGAAGCAATGCAGCCAACTGTTTCAACGAAACGTTTCAAAAGGTTCGTGCAAAGCTAAAAAGAAATCGTACGTACAGATTCAAACGTTCGAGTTGAGAGTTCGACGCAGCTGTGACGTTAGATCGTCGCCCAGAAACTGATACCGAGTTTATGGTTGACATAGAGCTTCTGGAAAATGTATCAGGAATCACCAGGGACTCTGACTAATTGTGCCAATAGCGATTGAAGACGCTGTGAGCTCGCATCCCACCAGCTCATTTCCCGTTGGGAAACCTGGACGAGTAAATTCGATTTCCTGTCTCTAAATAAAGCCTTTCTCATTCCACTCCACTGCTTCGATCCACGAAGCGTCACAGCATTGCCTCCCTTTGTGCGGCTTAAATGTTCGTTTTTATATTTCATAGTTATTTACCGATATTCATCTGGATTTCTCCTATTTGAATACTATCTCCAATCAATAATCGAACTGCGAGAAAACGAAGAGAATCTGGTAAGAATCCTCAACAATTGTGTTCGTATCACGTGACAAAACGTTTTTCAAATCAAAAGCATCCACGTGAAAGCAATCAAAGGTTGTTCAAATTTGATATCCTCGAACGGATTATTTTCTAGACATTGCATCTTGCAATTGGGACTAATTATGAAAAAAATGTCTTTCCTGTTTTGAAATTATTAATACTCGTGATTTCATTACTTGGACTAAGGAGATTGGATTATACATAGTTGAACAAAATCACTGAACGTGTCAGGAAATGCAATGGAAACAAGATTTAAGAACTTCGATTAGCACTTTGTGCCGCTATAACGTTCAGTTTAATGGGTCTCGGTAATTTTCCGATATTCGTTTGGATTCCTCTGATTTCAATAATATTTCCAATCAATAATTGCACTGCAAGCACATGGCGAGAAGCAACTATAAGGCTTCGATTCAATAGCCAGCTTAATAATGAAATTCTTCTCACGTAGCGAAAGCTTTTCCAGATCAGATGCAGTAACATCAAAGCATTCGAAGGTTGATTAAACGTTATATTTTCGAGCGGACTGTTTTCGCGATACTGCGAATAATTATAACGAAATTGGCTTTTCAATTCTACAGTATAATATAATACCTGCCTTAAGGCCGTCGTTGTCTAACTGCTTTGCGCAAGAGAATTGGATTAAACAGAGTGGAACAAGACCGCTGAACGTGGCAGGAAGCGTATAGGCAGCGGAAACAAGATATTAAGACTTCACGTAGTCGAACAGGCTCCTCATCAACTAGTAAATGTTTTTGAGCTTTTGCAAATCATCGAATTTCAAAATCTTAAACCATGTTCCTGATTGAAAGTTTGAGCAGCCAAAGTTGTCTCATGATGAATACCAGGATTGTCTGATTTTATCGGAAAAGTGTGTTCACCATAGGGCTAAATACCTTCCAGAATCTGAAAAAGAAATTATATTCAGGAAAATCAGGTAGTTTAGTGAAAAAAAAATGTATCTACTAGTGAGGTGAAGGTTTTTGGTTCACATACTCAATTTTTTGGGTCAATGTCTTCCTTTTACTCTTACTATTGTAAATCTTAGAATCGTGTAACCAATGAAGGCCGTATACGTGCGAATACCATGAATCTCTAGATCGTAATCGACAAATCTATGGGTTCCCCCTCCCGTGACTCCGATCCTTAAAAAATATCCTTGATTCTTTTTCCCGTAGGGGGGATTCCGACCCTTCGCAAAAAACCCTTATCTCTTGAAACTCCCTCGAACGAGAATAACCCATCGATCCCTACACCGATCCACCTCATTTGCATTCTTACAACCCTATTATCGAACAGCATGAGCAAAGGAAGCTACGTTGGTAGACGAAGTAGGAGAGGAAGATGACGATGAAGAACAAGCAGGAATGGGAGCCTTCTGAAGTACAAGCGGCAATAGTAGCCTCGGCTCCGTGTTCATCCTTGAAACTAGGGGCTGAAGAAGGGAATAAAAAAGGAAACCGAATGGCTTCCTGTACCAAAGTATATTCTTGAGAATCCGGGCTCGCCAGCGGTGACCTCCGGGTTATCGAAGAAGCCAAGCCTAGAAAGAGGAAAATCAAGGATAGACGGAAAAATAAAGATAGAAAAACGGGGTGGGAGCGCAGGGAGACAAAAGTATACCCTGAAAAGCCCTCTCAAGTCGAACAGGAACATGGAAAAATATGAAATTGCTCTCTGCTGGATACCAAGCATCTGCCATATATCTGCGATGTCCAACGAGCGGCAATATCGACCATTGAATTCTACGAATAACCAGCACCTCACGGAATAACACGTTTTTCAAATACCTTGGAAAAAAAAAAAATGCCAGAAAAAATAAGAGCCGTATTTTTTGATTTGTTAACGAAGGTGACCCAAAATAGACATTCCATATTTTACTGTTATCTTCAGAATCATCAGCTGCCTCATATTTGCCATTTTGCTACCTGTTATTAAACTGGAGCATAAAAATGCGCTTGCAAAGAAAGGATTAATAGCTTTAATTCCAATATTCCCGCGGTTACCGTGTCGAAATTCAACGGCAAGTGTACCAACACAAATTGTTCGGTACTCATTTGAATCGGTTGGAGAAGCTGTGTAAGTATTGTGACCCCAAGAGAGATTTCACAATTGAGGTCAATCAGTCGCAACCACCGGAGAGGCGATGTCGAAAGTATCGGACCGAGGAGTATTTGATTTTCGAAACAAACGGAAGTCAAGTTTGTAGGGAAACAAGAGGAGATGATGTTGTAACATTGTGTGCATTCGACGGTTGCTGAGGGCAATGTAACGGGAGTTCGGCTGGGGTAAAAAGCCAATTGCCGGTGGCCCACGCGGTATTCTCTGTGATAAAATATGACGACTGCTCGGCCTCTGTAAGCTTCGAGTCCCTGGAGACTCGTCGTCGAGTTGCCTAGGCTATTTGTCAATTTCAATATTAAAACACGTCCGCGAGCAGAGAGGCTAGTTTCAGCAACGATGGAACAGTTTGGTGACCTTGCACCACTTGTTCGATTTCACGTTGTTAACACCGTGTTGAAAGAGAGTATAGGTCTTCACGTTATTACAGTTATAATAAAGCACATTATGTTGATATATAAAATAGTAAATCTGCCGTGTTTATTGTCGATAAATGAATCAATAGCTAAAATACTTCACAATACGTCTATTACGTAATCGCCATGTAAAATCACTACTGATTATTAAAACAATATACAGTAAGAGAAAAATATATGGTTGAAGCGATATATATATATATAACCATACAGTATCGTTCCCAGGGGAAACGTTTGTATTTTATAGTTACGACAATGACAAAAAATAATACCTGCAACATGATTATAGCTCAACTAATCAAAAACATAGTATCCAGTACAAAAGATATAATCGTTCCTCCTGGGAGTTATATTGAAGTATAGTTGACCTAACATTCTACTATGTTTTTCTCTCAGCGCATTAGAGTATATTACAAGATAAAAAGTGAACCTTAGTCGCAGGGAATTCAAGGATAACATATGACTGATATGTTTTTCCACTTTTATATTTTTCTAATAAATAGAAAATGGGGTCATCAGTTTATTAGTTTAGCCTCGCGTTTCTGGGACGGGGCACGATTTGGTGATGGAAATGTTTCATGGCCACAAAATGATTAATTAGCCAATATAATTTAGTAACTGAACCCGGCAACTCTCTCGTTTAAATCCATTTTCACTACCGGGGACAAGATTGAGTTATACGTTTACGGTTTATGTAATGACGCACTATTTGGTGATTAAAATTATTAATTAACCAATATAATCGACTGTTTAACTTACTCCTACAATCATACGAAGCAAAATGTAGAACATACTGAAAATGAAATAAAATTAGTAAATGGTTATCGCCCCTTTAAATTTATTATAAGCCAGAACAGGGTTATCAGTGCACAGGTTTGTGTAAAAATAAATTTGTTTCACTCATATGAGACTCATCATGTTCAAAGCCGACGGACCTTGAATAATTTTTGTAAAATCATCATTGATTATTAAAATCACGCATTAACCATTAGCCTCAGCCTAAGGAATGCACACTAAATTACGTAACGTCTGACTAAAATAGCTTTCAACTTCGATCTTTTTCTAATATGTAAACACAAAACAGGGTCACTAGTTTACAGGTGAGGGTCCTATTTGAGAATGGACATTGTTAAAAGCCCCTAAATCATTTAATAGTCAATATAGTTTACTAACTCACCCTCACATTCATGGAAAACAAGAGCCTGCTAAAAATGGAACAAAGTTAGCAAAAGTGTATCTGTCTTGTAAGTTAAGTTTCTCTTGACAATGTTATAGGTTTACAAGTTCACGTAACGAGGTACATTTCTTCACCTCATGGTTCAAAAACATGAACCATGGAATCTATGGTTCAAAGACAACGTATTTTAGCTTTTTTTCGGTTTTTATTTATGTTTATCAACACGAAAGCAGTTCTCCGGTGCTCTCGTCACATCAACGTGGACTTATGTCAGTGCGTCAAACGATGTCAGGACAACGAGAAGCTCGGAGTCGGAAGTGGGCCATTTCCGCAACGACCCCCAGAGCCAGGATTTAGGGTCGGCGCGCAAGCTTAGGAGTCGGTTCCGAGGGGACAGCTCGCTGGGAGTTTGAGCTTACGGCTGAAACGCCCGACATTTACCGGCGAGGAGCCAATAGGAGGAAGCCCGAGATCTCTTATAAAATGACGACACCACAGAGGCTTCTGCGTTGGGTGTGCAAGGGAAAAGAGGGAAAGAGCAACATTGGGAATCGTGAACTTACTCCGGCAAGCGGAATAACAGATCGGAGAACTTTGGGACCAGTGTGTGCATACCTATACATACACCCTTTCTCTTTCTCGCTTCACTATCTGCCTCCGTTTTCCACGCGTATGCACAATAGGCCCCAGTCGTTTCCGGATAGGGATTTCCGGGAACTGTGTGTTCCGGAAAAATCGCTTTGTGCGTTTCATGCATCCCTTGCGGCCTACAGAAGAGAAAAACAAAAGAATGCACATCATGCACCCAAAAGGGCAACAGCTTCGAGCGAAAGTGAAAAAACCTCGGCTCGGTACTGCGCGGCCTTTGAACGGATGAATTCGCCTTGACGGATTTGGATTACATGAGCTGATAGGGTTTTATATTTCAATGAAACGTAATGCGAATTTCGTGCATACTTTTCTTATCTACTTTTTCAAAGCCAAACAATGCAGCACACATTGCAACCTAGAAATCATGACATCTGATTTTTAGAAATAATTCACTATTGAACGGAATTCAACCATTACCGACTGTACGTGTAGATAAAATAATTAACATTCAGGGTCGGATTGGCCATCGGCCAGAAATAGAGTCCGATTCATCGTGTAGTGCCAACGTATGCTACGAGGCTTCCGGTTTCACACGTGTTTTGTTGTATGCTTTTGAATCGGCAGTTCCTGCATTGACGTTTTTGAAGCAAAGATTTTACCGCCATTTGTCTTCCCATTTTTTTTTTTTCCCCAAAAATGTAGAAACGGCTTTTTTCTTGAACTCCGTGTAACTATGAAATTCTGAGCATGTACAACATTAGTAGGAGTTTCCGAATAATGAACCGGCCTAAATATGTTACATCAAGGTAACGGAATGCAGTTTGCTGAAGAAAATTTAATGAACATAATTTAATGGAGTTGGCTGAAGCTGAAGTTGAGATTGGATATGGTGGAACTGCTATCACGGTTCGGTTAATTTTATCAAGCAAATTTACTTAGCTCCATCGAACAACTTTAGAATATAGAATAAATTGAAAACAGTAAAGTTCCACAAGTGTATTCATGCTATGATATTCCGAGGTTTTTGTTTTGTCAGTCAAGTATTAGGATTAACTAACTACGACAAAACACTTTCTGTTAAGGTGCAAACCGAAAGCCTAACTATTCCTCACCGACGCAAGGAAAGTGTTTGCGGAGATTTGCAAATACCTTGAAGAGGCGGATTCACATGAAATGTCAGTTTCCAAAAGCAGGCAGTGGGCTATAAAACATGGCGATTACAGAGCGTCGGTCGAAAGGGCCACAAAAAATGTCATTACGTTCGTAGCTTGAGACAAATCTTGGTTAGGATGCAAAAAGTGTTGTCAACAAACATAGAACGTGTGTAGCTGAAGTGATCTCAGGTAAAGGTTAATAAATCGTAAAGTGGATGAGCCCATGAGGTCTTCCTGATTGAACAGTTGAAGCCAAACATTGATTTGGGCTAAATCAACCGGAAGAGGTACTTGAAAAAGGTCTCGTTAAAGACTTGAAGCCAGATCTTTTTGCCATATGTAACTCGGCAGGTACTCTGCTATTCTCCGAGACTTCAACTCGGCCAGGCTATTAAGATGCAATGTGGTTTTCCATTTGACCTGACGAGTCTAGAAACGGAGAAGCAAGAGAGAGAGTACTCAAGCCTAGGTAATGTAGGTGGATATACAATTATCTTCAGTGTGGGTAGGAGTAGACCATTAGTGAAACGCACAGCCGGAAATTGCCTCGTCTGTCGGTTGACTTACTCCGTCTATATCCTCCTGCCAGAAACCACACGTTGCACACGTACGACTCGTGATGACGATCAAGTAGAGAGCTGTGCCTCTCCCTTTTCCAGAGACAGCAGATTCCACCACTCGGCTATGTTTCCAGATCACCGAATACCTCGAATCTGCCTCGCTGGACGTGTACCAAAGAGAATCCCCGTCCGAAATCGTGTAGTCACGTCGTTCGCTCGGTCAAACTGATTAACGTGCGAGGGTTTTCAGCCTGGAACGAAAAGAAACAAGGCAGGAAGTGACAGGAAAAGGGAGGAGACAGAAAAATAAACGTCATGGCTGATAGAAAAAGTCCCTAGTGATAAATTGCTTTAGTTAGCAAAAACTAGAGAACGATAGGAGATATTAGGAGGAAGAGTGCGGAAGTAGGTATGCCATTTAGGGCTGGAAATGAGGGGTGTACGACCGGAAGTTTGGCAGAGACGCTTGAACGGTAATAGCAAAGAAATTAAATGGATGGAAAAGATTTGAGCCACCGAAAGCGAAGAGGATGAAGGCGTTCACAGGCTTTGCATGCGCGACCAACGATAGAAAAAGACAGATGACACAAAAAAATGGAAAATAAACGACACGCGGTGGAGTTTGGAAGAGTTTTCATAGATTGTTGGGTGGTGAGAGTGAGATGAAGCGGCGGAGACTCACTCACAGTTTAGGAGGGTTGCCGAATATTGATCGTAGTCTAGAACAGAGAGACGGGAATGAAAGCCAGATTCCGAACCTGGGATTTGCCCAGGGATCATCAAACTCACCATTCTGTCTCTTATTCACGCCTCACTCCCACTCATCAAATGCATCTGATGTTTTATTTTTTTTATTCGCATATTCCACGGATTCCTTCTCGCTACGGAGACTTTGAACAAGGATTGGCTGGATTTATTGCAATGAAACGGAAAAAAAGGTTATAGAACAAAAGTGTTGGTGGGCGAGCTTGAAAGATAAACAAGCCAAAAGCTCTAATGGGGTTCCTTCTCTTGCTGCAAGCTTGAAAAAGCAGCGAGCGATTTTCACGTGATACCACTTAGGGAGCTCAAATAAATTCGTGGTTCCAGTGTGTTGAATTAAGAACACTTTTTATAAACTTTTGTAGCTTCTGATTTTTATAAACGCCTTGATTAGTCAAGACACTGGACGTAATCACGTGACGTCTCAAAGGCTGCATTTATTCTATGAAATACGTATGATTCGCCGGACTATGAACTTGCATATGGATGAGAATGCTAGTTAGAGGAATGTTTCTTCGGGAAAGGTTTTCCGAAGAGAGAAAAGTTCAGGGTTTCCTTTCACAGGGACATTCTGTTTTCCCGACTGGTCCAGCGTACACAAGGCTTCAACTTTTGGTCCACTTGTCAAATGCATTCGATACTTTTGGTTCGTATATCCATGACCTCCACGTTCATACCGAAGCTTTGAACAGGAATGGCGAGGGATCAGTGCAACAAAGCAGAGAAAAAAAGTTTATGGGAGAAAAGATTCAGAGAGCGAGCTCGGAACATAAACAAACGAAAGGCTCTAATGGGTTTCCGTCTGTAGCTTCAGGCTTTTCACGAGCAGCGAGCGATTTTAACGGGGTACCACTTTGGGAAATGAAAATTTATGGAGGTAATTTAGGTTGCCAGTGTCTGGAGCTCAAGTTGATGAAAACTCCGGCGACACATTGGCATCTCTCGTTCTGTGATCAACATACACTTGACCACATTAACAAATATGTTATGAACAGTCGAGACATTGGGCACCTATCAAAAGTAATGCATTTGTTTTATGAAATACAGTGTGGTTTGCGGGGATATGAAGTTACATATGGATGAGAATGCTAGTTGGAGAAGAGTGTCTTTGGGAAAGGTCTTCGGACTCTCCTTCTACTGGCACGTGCTCTTTTCTCCGTCTCCCATTTTGCTTCCGGCGCAAGCGCCAAAGTTGACAAAGTTCCGTGGTCCAGACGAAGCTTCAACTCTTGTTTCAAAGTTTTTGGTCCCTCCGCGGCTTGGCTCGCGTATTACTGGCGAAACGACGAGAAATTCCTTCAGAAAATTGCATAATTCAATTTGTTATTTCGAGAACCGTAAGTGAGAAGTGAGCGCACGTTGAGCGTGCCTTGGCTCGAGTTTGGCTCACTCACTCGAAGCTTCTGTTTCGATTCGGAAGACATATAATTTTAGACTCCTCTCCTGCCCCTTTTACTGCACACCTTAAGGGTATTTAAATTGGCCAATATTTGTTTCTGTGCAAATTAAAATTAATTTAATACACGAGAATATGAGTAGCTGATGGACTTGGGATAGGAAAAGAAACATGGAAGGGAATTTTAGGCAGATGAATTAAGAAGAACAAAATAAATGACCCAATGACATTAACTTGTGGTTTAACTGCGTTGAGCGCTAATTTCCCGAGTCACAATTTTTGACATTTTTCATATGTGACTATATTGTTTATTCGTAAACGATATTGTATTCACTCACAATGATTGACCAGTGGATATCTTTAAAAACTACTGGACAAATGGTTAAGAGAAATAGAGATTAAAAGAGTATTTTAACGATACCCTGTAACAGTATCTGCTTGTAATTTGGTTTACGGTTACTGGACATTTTTATACCCGAATTGGTGTCATAAATTTTATAAATATGTGCGGGACAAATTTAATTTACGACACACTCAAACCGTTCAAAAAGTCGTACTTGATGTTAAAGTGGTTGACTATCAGTGGTGGATGAGCGGTCAATATGCGATGCGACAGTCACTCGAGTTACCCGTTTTTTCCTGCTGCCGGTATTCGGATCGGTGACCACTCAAACTTGCGCTGGATGGCGCATCGAGTCGTTCGGTTGGAGATAATTCTTCCAGCGTTTGGGCATTTTCTGTGAAATAACTAAACTGAGTTGAAAAGACTGTCAACACAGTATTTTTGTGGTTTTTCTATTTTTTCATAGTAGAAAAAACAATAAAGAGCGTAAATTCTATTTTTTTAAAGTCGAACAATCAAGGAAAAACAGAATACTCCGAAAAGAACACGTGATAAAATCGAACAAATGAAATTGAAATAAATATGAGAGATTAATCTGATTGAACGTCACATTTATATTGTTGCGACCGAGCTAAATGATAATATGGATCTTTTTTTCTGAGGCAAATACTATTAATTATAAACCCTTTTAATTATCCCAATCATTTTGTATCGCAAGTCTGTTCGCTGTCAAAGTCTAGTCAAGACACTTTTCTGTCACGCTCTCACTGTGAAGTTGATCGTCAATTCGTTTATCGATCATACCGTGTGTCCCTCAGCTTCATCTCGATATTCGTTCCAAGATATTCAATTACATATTTACTGGAACGTCTAGACCCATAGAACAAATTTTGAAATATTTTCAACAGTCTGTACCGTAACCGAAAGTCGAAAAATGGAGTTACCAGAGGCACATTCCCCTCGGCGTGAAAATCCCATCAACTTAACGACCACTTATTAATCGGTGACGAAAAAATTTGCCGAGTGGGCTGCCCTGAAGTGATCCAATTAAGAATATGAAGTGGTGGCTTGTAAAATTAGGTAAGTTGAGCCAGCGTTGGGATTAACTGGTATAAACTGTTAACCTGAAAACAGTCTCATCGTTTATTCAAATTCGCAAAATCCGGAATGAAGTAGTGTGCGTAAGCAAGGGTACAACAGAGGCCGATAATTTTAGGGTATATCCGATCAATATGCTAATCCGGCAGATGGTCTAAATCATGAGAGCGATGATTTTGGCTCGTGAAACAACGCACGATCATTTGTCCATTCTCGGATACGTAATTGGCATAATTGTTGAGAGGAAGGTTTGGAAGCATACACGGCGGCTATAATTGCGATTGTTTAGAGACTCGCTAGCCAACATGAACGTATAAGTACGCTGAAGTAATACGTTTACATCCGTTGTTCGTCGAGCCGAGTGACTCTAAATACATAACCATTCATTCTGGTAAACTTCATTACCTGCGAGTTCGAGTATGCGTCATCTCTAAACCACGAGACCGACCCCACTAATGTACAGTTATCTACTATTTGCGGATTTACAGTTTGTACGAAGCGCACTCTCAAATAGCGCTATGCTTTTATCGACATTAACTGCAATAAAACGACTTTCGTTGGGCTATTACGTGAGTACATATGATGGAGTATTATAAAATTTTATGATATAAAGGAAAGTGCGGAAAATGTGGAAATATTCCGTTAACCCCTTATCACGATAAAGTCTAAATTTATTTTCGTGAAGTCAAAACCCCTGCTAATTTCGTATTATCTTCTGATTCCATAGTTGGGAAATATTTGATTACGAGGAAATAAAGTTTCGAAAAGTTCAAGTAAAGCAATAAGTGCACCTGGAATGTGAACGAATTTGGTCCCGCCAGTCCTAATAAAATCCAGTAGATTGATAGTATTGGGGGCGGGTGGCTCCTAAGAATTTCATAGGAAGGAGAGCCCAAGAACACCTGTAGAGAACAGGGTCATGAAGGTTCGTTCACCTCGACCTCCGCGCAGTTCTGATACCCGGGGAGACTTCAACTCGAGACTCTCCACGTTCTCCGGTTAATATGAAGAGGAAAAGGAAAAGAAAAAGGAATTTCGACCTCCCGACTATTTTTCAGTTCCTCGAAGACCGCAAGGTGCTTTGTAATCTGTACGTCGTCGGCAGCCTAATCATTTTGAATTATACGTGAGCACACTGATAAAACCACAGCCTGACAAGGCTTATCAATGTAGTTACTAATTACCTCGCCAAGGGACCTTAGAGCCTCGTCTAAAAGGTCAAGCGACCGGTAGTAGGTTGCGAAAAGGGGTAAATCCTACCCCGGCAGTCTCGGGATTCACCGAGCGAGTAAATCTTCTCGGAGAGGATGAAAGTTCAAAATGGGGTCGCAACGCACGGCTCAACATGACTTTCTTCTTATTTACCTTCTAGCCGTCAGTAATGAGAACGTAGCGGAGCCTAACGAGACGCGAGAAAGACGAACACGCGTCGAGGAAACACGATTGAAAGAAAGCATGCGCCAACACCCGTTGAAGGGGTGGTTTTTTTAACACTTGGCTGATCTCTACGAACTCAATTTGAGTTCGTTTGGTGGAAAATCATTTGAGTACTGCGGAATATCACGGAAAACTACGCGACATGTAATTTCGCAGCAAGATGGCTGCCGCAAGGCACAAAATGGCGTCTCAATCGAACTCAAAGTAAACCATTAAATTAATTTGCAATGCGTTCGCCAAAATAATTATGTCAAATTGTGATCATAAATCGGGATATGGCATAAAGTGCCTTTTTGAGATGCGTCAAGACGAAATTGCGCTCTAATTCATCGAGAAACTCTGTATCAAATTAATCTTAAAATCGTTGTGCAATTTTCTGAGATTGTCCGTCTTAACACGTCTCAAAAATTGCACTTTTCTAGATATGTCAAGTTATGATAATAATTTGACATACTAATTTCCACACGGATGAAAAAGTTAAATGCGTAAAATAAATTGGAGATAATACTATTGTTATTGTTGTTTTTAAACGTATTGCACGAAATGGTGTCCCTCGTAGTGCTTTTTTTTTCAATTTAGTACCATCAATTGCTTGAAAATTGACCCTTTATTGAAAAATACATTTTATGATGTTACGCGAAAGCATTTTATCCCGTTTCGGTCTGTGTGAGAGTCGATTATCTTTCGATCGAGCAATTTTTGTGCTGGAAAATATATTTTCTGAACATCCTGTCGGACTGGCATTGGAGGATTACGCCAAGGAGTAAAGGCTTTCGAAGCAAGCCGTCGCGATGCCAAGCACCAATCTCTAACGATTTCCGGCCGTCTAGACTACTCGACATTATTTTCTCTCCCTTATTCCGTCACTTTCTTCAACGCCTTCATTTATTTGGTAATCCCATTAAGATATATAATCGCGTAAATAAAGTAACGATTTTCTGGCGTCTAGATAAAGCGAATTGTTTTCTACTTCATTTCACACCCCATCTTAAAGATTTAGCCTTAGAAAATTTTCAACATATGGTGCAAAAGCAGCTGGGCAATGTCTTTTCGCCATCAAACAATTGAGGGACAAATAAATTGCTAGATAACGTGAGAAAATGATTGCCTGTCTGTCTAACAGCAGCGACTAAAGCTAGAGAAATATGACGATGCGGAATCGGTGTGAGAAGAGCGTTACATCGTTCCTTGTGAATGTAGTGAGATTAATGATCTCCCGTGGGAAAATTGCGCAAATCGTGGGGGCTACTCCCGTTGTGTAGATAACAATCATGAATGTCTTAGGAAAAGCAGAAAGTACGAGCGCGCCCAGGGCATAGTCTCGATCACGTGTTATTGCTGCCTCATAACCAATTTACCAAGCCCAACCCCTACAGACCGCTCCCTTGGCGGCGTACCACGTTCTTCACCCCTTTAGCTCTTGCTAGCCTGATAACGTGGTCTTGGAGCTTCACCTGCGTGTCGAGTTATTTCAACCCCTTCAACCATAACCGTCTTACTTATTTTCAACCCCCTTCACACAGTTGTCGACATACTCTTTCACTTTATGAATCTTGTTTATACATGTATATACTAAAATTTCCAAAAACTCACGTCATATTATCACACTTACATTAAATTGCATGCATACGAAAGTTTCAAGCATATTTTGTATCGCATCAAAAAATTCAAATGAAATGATAGTTTATAGGTCATTACAACAAAGTTTTTTGATCACCTTCTATGCATACTACGGCTTTTACCCCTTTAGCTCTTCTTAGCTTGATAACACGGTCTTGGGGCTTTACCTTCGTCTCGAGTTACTTCCCTTTAACCGTAACCTTTTCTTTAACCCTCTTCAGCGAGTCATCCCCTGCATTTTCTCGTAAGCCTTGCGTTTTTATACACTTAATTTCGTTTCACTGACGTCATCTTATCACATTTGCATTAATACCGCGCGTAAGTTTTGTATTACATGTACAAAATGTAAACTAATTAACCGGACTTCTAAATAAAATAATGATTTATGATTCACACCTATCTTATAATACTAGTAAAGTTCGGTGGTTTTTTCTCTTCACCTTCGGTGGCGTCGAGACTTCGTCGAAACCCTGTCAACGAAAGGGTTGAGGACGTACAACTACGACAATTTTCATTTAATGTTTGGCCCCATAAACAAGTTTGAAGAACCGATAATTTAATCGGGTCACCGTAAAATAGATACGTGAAATATTAACTAGTCGGTAATCGATAATGCGGAGCAAAACAAAAAGACAAGCAAACCTACTCGACCTTTTTTTACTTTGCTACGTCGACAGTAGAAAACTTTTTAATACACTGTGATACTTAAAGTGAAATTGTAGCACATAACCACGGCAATTTGCCAATTCGCCGAATTGGCAAGTCTATAAAAATAGTCAACAACACCTGTAGAATATTCATTGTGCAGGTCTCGTCATTTTTATACGCTACATTGTAAATGTTTCTTCCCAGGGTCGAATTTACATTCCCAAGTTTCCACCTAAATACGTCAACGTAAAACACATATGTAAAATATTAACAAGTCCGTAATCGACGTTACGAAGCAAAACAAAAGACAAACAAAACTTACTCAATTCGTTTCTATTTCGCTGCAACTAGAAAACTTTTTACTAGACTGTGACACTTAAGGTGAAAACGTTACACGTGACCACGCAAAGTTGGCAATTCGCCGAATCGGCGAGTCTATAAAAATACTCAATGACACCTGTAGACTATTTATTCCGCGGGTCTCGTCATTTTTTCGCATACTATTTTCCTCGTTAATTCAAACTTCGGAGGACAAATGCGATCCTCAAGGACAGTCCAACTTTATATTCAAATCTCACACGTGTGCGAATAACACATTCAAGAACCTGGAGGTAGATTTTTTTATCAAACTCTTAGCTCATTATTCAACTGCGATGTAACCTCAAGTTCGAAGCTTTCGTATTTCCAATACAGCACAGACTCCTGTGCTGGAACAACCGAAAATTTGGGTAAATGCTCCAGGGCTGTCAAAGCTCATGTATCAAATTACCTCCGAGAAACAGGGCACTCCATGTGGTCTAATATACAGAGTCTATAGTAATGTAGGTCGTAAGTAACACAAGATGTCGATGGTGTAACGAGTCGTTACCAACCCACGTCACTGGTTCTCTCCAAGCCAAAGAGATGAAATCATTCGTACCTTCCTCTATCATCCTATTTACGGTGACACATATGTCCGGGAAGGTGCGGGTGTGCTCAGCATTATACGAGATATAAAAAAGGTGCGAAGTAACGAGGAGATCAGAGAAAGAAGGGAGGTAAAGAAGGAAGAAAAATGGAGAAGCAGCGGAACAAACGAGACACAAAGACGATAAATGTGAAGAAAAATGGCCGGAACGGCAAAGTGGTTGGCACGGTTTCTCCAACATCGTAACGAGGAAAACACCGTTTTTTCGCTCTGACCGGTTGAAGTGCAGTGACACGCGCCTACCTTGACGTCAAGCGAACCTGGCAGAGTTCACAGAGGGCAAAGCTTGAAACAAGCTGCAACACCACCAGCTGGAAAGCTTTACAGCTGTCAACCGGATTTCTCCATTCTGGTTGTATGTACTAGTCGTAGAAGTGGTCGAGGTGGTGGGTCGTACCACGGTCGTCGATTAACTCGGTGTTCCATTGAAGCCGCCGCCTGGTCTACGAGTCGCACAATGGCGCCAATTATCCGGCTAACTTGGTAGACCATTCTTCGGTACTTTTTTATTCGTGCTGACAGCGCAAGGTCTCGAGCATTCACTCCAACCCCTCGTGTACCTCCAACGGTTACTAATTGCTAGATTTAAAAAAAAAAACCCCGAGAGAAGAAACGTGTGCGTGACGAAGAGGATATCGATTCTGGGATTACATTCTCACTCGATCTCTCTCTCTAACTCGATTGTCACCAAGTGCACAAAAACTTTCGATGCTCTTCACTCTATTCTTGATTCTGTATTTTGGGCGCACTCCTACGTCTGTCAATTGGTGACCGGGAATGGAGATTGAAGTGAGCGGGTGAAATGGCACTTGTAACGTTGGAGAAAAAGCTGCTAACGCTATTTGTTTTGGTTCAATATGTTGAGAACCTTGGAGCTTTTTTGTCAGGTCAATAACGATGATATTTATGGATGTTAACGCTTGTTTGAATGCGAGTTTTTTTTTTATGGGAAAAATGTATGAGCTTTTGATTCTGTAAATGGATTTTTATTCTGCCCTGTGATATATTGCATATGTCTGTTCTGGGTCACCAGCGATTATTTTTTACCTTACACATTTTTATATGGAAACTGATAGGTCAAACGTTCACAAATAATTTTCGGATGTAGGATAATAAATCCTTCCGCTATCAGTTCGATGACTTAAGATAAGCTTGTAATTAAGGGAATATCGAATTATAAGTTGAAGATTTTTAAAACACCTTAACTCATTTCTGAAAGACACACGTTAGGCTCGGTTGAAAATTATTAGAGTACTTTGAGCCGACCAATTTTCTTATACAAGTGGAAATTTTAATCAAAATTTCACGTGGTGAAATAAATGCTATTCAAGAGGTCGCAGCCAATTTTTATTCCAGCCGTGAAACAAGCAAGATATTAATTAATATCGCTCGTTTTCAACTGACAGCCTTCCTTTATTTGACTTTTCACTATCTCCCATTGCCCGTAAAAAATTTCATCCAAGCGTTTTAAGCGTCATTTACATTAGCCTAAGCGACAAGAGAAAAGTGAAGAAAGTTTTTGCATCCGGAATAAGAGGATGGACGAATTGCGAAACTGCAGCCACAAAGCTCCGTGACGAAATTGATAATTAAAATTTATGATCACGTTAAGCTGCTTACTTTCCCTCTTCCTCTTACTCTCTCACTCTCTCTCTCTCTCTCTCTCTCTCTCTGTCTTTCCCTCGCCTCTGTGCGGTACGTAATCACACAGTACTAAGTTATGGGCTTCAGACACCTTCGAAACTTTCAAAATAATCATCGTTATTCTCTCGCGCTTCGCTCGGGGGTCTTACGAATAATTAAGCTAACTTTAATTTTTCAGCTAGGACATTTTTCTCTTCTATGCAGACGCTTTCGGTTGAGCTGAATTACTTTCTCCTCCTTTTTTATTTTCATTTCAATAATTTCTATGGTAGAAGTAACGCATTGTGTGGCTCAACTGAGCATCTGTGTATCTTTTCTTTAAAAAAAAATATGTCTACGGTATAGACTCTCATAAGTCACGACAAATTCAAATAATAACAAAAGCTGCATTTTACTTAGACTCGAACCATTTTTACTAACAGGCCCAAAGTTAATTATTATATCTAGCAATACATATGAAATTGGGCATACGAATGCCTGTATAAATTCTATAAGCAATCCATATACAATTTATATATAATAAAACGAAAAAAGGGCCACGTTATTGAGAAAACAAACTATATTCAAATAGCTGTAATGCATATTGATTAAGCAGCTATACGATGTAATGACCAATTTCATTCTCAGTGAATCGTGGTCAATCGTTTGTGTCAATGGTGTTTACCCTTAGCTGAGTGAAGATGAGGGGAAAGAGTTAACGGAGGGAAAGACTATTGAGAGACTCTCCTGTAGGCTCTTTCGGTTTCCCTTTCATTATTCTCCCCTCGGCTTCTGTTCATTCGTTCTTTTCATGGCCAATCTTTTTTTTTTTCCCTCAGTGAGCACGCGTTCCGTGTCTGACTATGGGCGGACCTTTTCTACTCGGTTCGTTCCTTGTGTGAACGCGAGGTCCGCCACGTCGTGGCTAGCCACTGTCGTCCCTTTCAGTTCCTAACTGTGCTATACTGCTTGTTACCTTTTGTTCCCTCCGTTCATCGCAGCTCGCTCAGACGTGAAAATAAAACTACTGGAAAACTCGTGGACTGGAGAGAGAGAGCAAGGCCGAACGGGACGCGGTGCACGTCGAGGGCTTCCGTCGAGAGCTCGATCGAACGCGAACGAAAGCGTCGCCTACCCGTGTCCCTTCGTGGTCGGTCCGCTGCTCGGCAAACGTTGAAACAACCACCCGCACCACCAGCCGATCAAGCTCTTCCTCCTACAATTATATTTCAACAGACCGTCGACGACGTGCAGTAAAACGGATGTGAGCTTCGGTTACACTGCCCTTTCCGTTGATTAACGATCGTACTTCCTGCAAAGTGATGTTGATGTATAATTACTGAGGAAAATCGTTAAGGAAGGTGAAATGTTGCATTAGCCGTTGTGAAAATGGTATAACGGTGTTCAGATTATTGCGTTATAATAACGTTAATTATAACGCAATAATTTGAACACCGCATTCATATCATTATTAAAACCTACTACCAATCTATGTCACCATTGTAAACCCACCACTAATAACTCCTGAATAGAAACCCACCTTCATACATTCAAATCCCACCTCTACCTTCATCATCGAACTAGCTTAATGTGAAATATATCACTTGCAAATATATGAAAAGCTATCTTAGTATCGGCCTTTTATTTATATCCATTGAAATTCTCACTGGAAATTTCATTCACAAAAATCAATAATTACGCAGGATTATATACATACTTCGTACAGCTGAGATTAAAGAGGGGCATCGGGTCGAATAGGTACTTTAAACTTCATTGGAGGGTCGCATTCTGCAGCGAGCGTCTCGTAGGATTCCGTAATAAATGTAGATTCACTTTCCGCCTTTCCTATAATTGATTTTCCTAGTCTGGGTCTGTCGATAATATCAATATTCCATAAGCCTGGTATTTTCTGAACTAATCCGATATCGGCTGCGCAAAAGTAATGTTTTCCTTTGACAGAACAGCAAGGCATGTGCAAGCTAATTGTCAAAACGTGTTGACCTGCACGTGAGACTGCTGTGAATGATACCTGGTAATAAACGTCAATCTTAATAATTCTCGGAGTCCACTACGTATTTCTAGAAATGAGCCGGCTTCGGAGCCCGATGGTAACTTTGTTATTGATAGGATTATAAAGGAAGCATCTGCAGAGCCGGTGTGTCAGAATAGTAGGAGAAAGAGGAAAACCGACAAGATTTATTCATGCAAAACTTGAGGCCGTAATACTGAGTGCAAAGATACCCAATGTTGGCTGCACCGAATAAGAGATAGAGATAGAGAAAAAAAAGAACTTGGAATGAACGACGACGATGCATCTAACAGTTATATACGGAAGCTTCAGAATGCGCATCGTCAAGCACGAAGTGCTCGCCTCCACGAACGATTATAGCACCACCTGGGGACTCGTCACTTCCGACTCTAGAATTATGCGAGACTCGTTCCTAGATGTCTATAGTTGTGTATATACGTCCTCGTTCCCACTCGTTCTCTCGTTTTACCTCAGGGAGTTGTGCCATCGATTATACCGTTTGTCATTGTTTTAGCTTGCAGTAAGAAAAAGTTACATTTGTTTGTTCGGCCGGAATGTAAATCATCCCATCTGATTAATCATGCAAATTGAACTGATTCATTTAAAAGCTATTCGCTGTGATTTTTATTCAAAGCTTGTTGGAAAAAGAAATCATTTTGTCGTTCAACTTTCGTACTATCCCGGTGCGATTTTCACTGGAGTACGTCGAGCGACAACGATAAGTTTTAATCGGTGTCTTGGCGCGCATCTCGTTGACTATATAGACCATCTGTATATGTTTCCGTGGAGACGACCAAGTCGCACGTGGACACGCTGTTCGGAATACGGACACGTCCTTCCCATCATCGATGTCGTACAATCGATCTACGACCTCGCATTTCGAGAGCTCGGCAAGAGACCTACTCGCGCCCCTTAAGCCTTGGTGGCATTGTCGGACGGCACTTCAGGTGTCTCGAGTCCGTCGAGATTGCTCGCGATTATTTCGACGTGCACGGCCATACACGAGTACGTTACGTACGTCACAGTATACCAGGTCCAGAAGCAGACTTTCCCGGAACTCGAGAATACTAACTCTTCGAACAATTACAGTTCTCGACATCTATTCATGCACCATTCTACATTTATCTATAGAGGAGGCAAAAAAAGCTCTTGTCATCCAACAAATTACATATTCATGACAATATGAATATGGAATTTCCGGCATCAGCTTATTTCAGCAGGATACTGCAGATTACTCTCTATCCATGTATTGACCTATATACCAGCGGAGAGGCCAGTTTTTGTTGAGAAGAGTACGACTTTTCTGGTGGAAAGGACATCAATAAACAATATCCTGGGGCGAGGGGGCGGGGGGATGATCAGGATACGTTATCCTTTCGACCTCATTTCGGAAAATCGTACTCTTCTCGTATACACGGAAACTATATCCAACAGATAGTCAATTTTCTTTCATCGGATTTACACATATGTAAACATGCCGCGTTATTCGTTGCGGTGAAAACTGTTCGACGTGCGAAAACTCATTGTCCCCAAAGCACTGGCAGCATATCCCCTCCCCACTAAATCACGAATATCTTTGACCTGTTTTCAGATAGCGAAAGCAGCATGAGGACGAGGTTTCTGGGGCCTCGCGAAGCCGACACTATCGTTGTCTCGTGTAAATTGCACCACCGAGTGCTGGACTTCTTCGAGGTTGACGATTATACCAGTGAGAGTGCCTAATTAAAGAAATAACTAGAACAAAACCTCGAAAATTGGACCGGATAGTGCTTTGCAAAGTGTGTACAATTAGGGTTACAAACGGTGCGGAAGTTTGGCGTTGTAAAGGCGCGGGTGAAATGAGTGATGAAGATATCGTGAGTGCTTGAACGACGCGGATTACCGGAGGATGGAAGATGAAATGTGGACTCAGTCGAACAACTTGGAGCCTGATGACAGGATCGAGAGGATATCGGGGCTGGATACGAAGGCTAAATTCATGTTCCTCCTCGGGCCGCAAGGGCGAGTTTGATTATATTCTGTTCCGCTCCAGAATTTCATCAACAAGCTCAACCGACTGTTGAGACACTGTCTGAGCATGAAGAGCTTTCGGGCAGCTGAAGGCTACGTAGCGGTTCCACTAGACAGACTCCTTAAATATTGAAAGTTTTGGGAGTATAAGGGACAAAGTCTCAAGGGTACGGAAAGGAGGAGAATAAAGAGGAAGCTGAAGAGAAGAGAGCGGAGATAAAAAACCCGAACGATGGATACAACAAAGTTGAACGGTACAGCGGCTCCGGGGAGTCCCGGCCCGGAAGCCACTGCAGTACCTAGCTATGGTCTCACCGGTGACGGCAACATCGACTACATAATAAGCGATTACATGGAGCGGTTAGGCACCCGTTTGAACATCCTCGAGACCGAGCTCAAGTACGCATGGCGAGCGCTGGATCTACTTAGTCAGGAGTACATCAAGATGTGGGAGCGACTCGAGAAACTGGAGGGGCTCCTCTATGAGCAGCAGACAGTCATCAGTCAGTTGATTGAGTTCTATACGGGCGGTGGTGGACCTGGTGGACCCGGTGGCGGTGGTCAGCACGAACCTGTCAACGTCATAGAGGATAATTTAGCAGTGCAACAGAGTTCGGTGGGCGAATTAGATGCGATAGCCAAGAGTCTCGGGGCAGCTATAGGAGTCGAGGAGACTAGTGTACTTAGAGAGAAACTGGCGCAACAGGAATTAGCGAGGATGCATGGTCTGACGCAAGACAGTACTGCCGCAGCTGCGGCGGTAACGGATATGCATCGAAACGTGAGAAGCCTCGAAACCTTGGAAACGTTGGAAGAGGAATCCAATATACCCGACGAAGCATTCTACAGAAGTCTCAACAATGCCTATCGCGAGGACCTCATATGTGGCGAAACGTCCAGACCCGCTTCTCAATTGGGTATGATATGGGAGGAGGCTGAAGATGTGGAGGACTCGAATGGAAAGAAAGATACCGAAAATGCTAACAGTATATTCGAGAAAACTTCGGCCAAGGACAAGGACAACGAGAGATCTCCGAGCCAACAGCAGCAGCAACAAACGGAGAAAGAAATAAAGCAGGATCTTAACGAGAAGGAAGAGAAGCAACACATCGACGAGGACGAGGATGAAGGGGAAATATTTAGCGCCGCAGACTATAAGAGTTATCGAGGTAATACACCATGTGTGAGCGAGCAGGATCTTGCTCAATTGTCCAGGCTTAGTTCGCTGGATCAAGTGGCACTCGAGAAACTTCATGAGCTTGACAGACTCACGTGCAAACTACAAAAAGACTCCCAGGACCTCATTGAGTTGCAGACAAGACTGATGGAATCCCCCAAGCGTCAATACGCCACGGAAGCCGAAGCAAAGCTTGCTGAAGAAGCCAGCAGTATAGACGAGCAACTGAGAAAGATATACGCGGAAACGGATGTTGACAATTGGACGTACTCGAAGAGTCCAGGCTCGACGGGCCGATCGATCTCACGAGTGAGCACTGATAGTGGCTTAGCCACTGACGGAGACTTTACTGCTCGCTCAATTTCGCCGAGATTGAGTTCCACGCCGAAGAGTCATCTTGACTCGATATCCTCGACCTATACACCTCCGCGACTCGGCTACACGTCGACGCTCTTGGAAAAGAGTCCCGAACCCGTTATCCAACTTCCCATTGACGTCGGCAACTTTGCCAAAGGTTATGCGGAGAACAAGGAACTCACCGATCTCATGGTTGAAAGTTTCGTCGCTGTAACGTGCGCATCACCGACGATCTACAATACGACAACAGAAAAGATACCATCACCGACCCTCTCAGCGGGGAGTGTTCACAGCGTCCACAGTGTTCACAGTGTGCAAAGTCTGAGAACTCGCCGGGACGGTTATTTCGGTAGTGCTGCACGATTGAACTTTGAATTTCCCGAGAGCAGATCACCGCCCAGCCCGTCACCGAGTTCTCCACCGCCACCGGCACCGCGAGACTCGACAGACGCCTTCCTCATGCCCACCACCGAACAAAGGGAATCCGAATTGAAGCGCGCTCAGAGTCCAAGCTTCCTGAAGAATTCCGAGAAGATAGGAGCTCTCGAACAGGGCAGACTGAGTCCACGTACACCACACTCACCAAAATCACCGAGGGTCTCACCGAAACACGTTGTAAAACCTTCCAACGCAAACATTGTAGCCGCCAAGTCGGACTCCGGCCTATCGTCTATGAGCGGCTGGAGTAGCTTGGAAAAGTCACCGGGATCACCGAAGAGTTCGATAACGAAAATGCTCACTTCATACTCCGTGGATCATGCCAGATCCGCACTGATGTCGAGTACTCAGCCACTGAGAACGGCCAGTCCGATTCCTCCGCTTCCAGAGACTGCAACAACGACCACAAGTGCACCAGTTTTAACGCACGAACCCTTGTACGATACGCCCGAAGGAAGAGATGCTTTTGGCAACATCTCTGCCGCGGTAACGAGTCACTCATACCCAACACCGGCGAGTCACATGCCCCCGTTCACGTCCATCAAGTCACCGGCTTCCAAAGAGGATTACAACTTCGTTCCACCTCCCGCGCCTTCTGGCGCTGCCTGTCAGAGCCCCAAGAAACGCCGTCAACAAAGCCTTCAGCATACATACGACGTCGTGCCGCCTGGTACTATGGACTTCCTGTATCGTTCGGAGCAGCCTGCTATTTATTCGGTCGCTGGTAGCAATCGTCAACACGTCATCACGAGTGTATATACCAGTGGCTCGGGTACATATGGTTTTAGATCGGAATTCCAACCCGAATCGACTGAACAATATGCAAATTACCAAGAGGCTTATAACGCTTTGCAATATGCCGAGGCGACAATGGCTGCAAACTTTCCTCACAGCAGTAAGAAACCTACACGAGCGATGTCTTATGGCGAAGGGATGACGAATCACGAGGGCTACAAAACGGCTATGTACCGCACCATGTTCCCAACCGGGAATATAACTGACGCACTCTCGTATTATCCAACAAGTACTAATCTTCCACGTACAGAAACGAACGAGAGTTCGTCTTGGCTGAGCTCGATGGAGGGTCAAATACCGCACGACTCAACGTCCTCAAGCATTAGATCTCTGACATCGGATGGTAGTTACGCACAAAGTCCGTACACGGACAGGAGGTATCCTCAGCCACCGGCCTATCAGAGTCATCAGTATCATCACGCTTATTCGTCACAAAATTATCAGCAACAGTATCAGCCGTACAATCAACGGTTAACGAGCTCGGAGAGCGCTCAGCTGACTGATGGTTATCAGAGACAATGGCAACGTGAGCATCAGTACATGCAGGATCAGGAGGGCAGTAGACCAGCAAGCGCGCAATCACAAAGCCAACAGAGCAACTACTACGATGCTTCGAGTGTCATAGTCTCGCAGTCAGGTTACATAAGTATATCTGCGGATATCAAGGACCATGAAGAGGTTAAAATTACAAAGAAAGTAAGGCGCGGTGCTTCCTTGAAGAGTGCGATGAGCTCGATGAGCAATTGGCTGCCTGATCTTCATCTCACGAAAAGGCACAGAAGTCAATCGTTGCCTGGAGGTGTCAGAAGAGAAGATTTGGACATCCCACCGGAAGGCGTTCCGCAGCAAAGATCGGCGGCGGAGATGGCGGCTGCGAGAGGAAGAGGCCGGTCCCAAGCTGCCAGGAAAAAGAAGAAACACAATTTGGTATCGACAGTTTCGGGTATTCTTCAAAAAGCCAAACGTCGAAGTCATCACTCGCAGTCACTTTCGGATCCTGAACAATCGGAAACTGAGTGGAGTAGCGGGCGACAAAGCGGACTATCGGAGGATGAGGACAGTGTGATGTCGGACGTTAATCAAGATCCACCTTTCTTCGCGAAAGTGCGAACAAGCACCAAAAGAAAACCGCCCCAGCAGGGTATGCAGTCGCCTCAACAACAACAACAGCAGCAAGCAAGTTTCCAACAGCAGAAAGATTATCTTCAGCAACAGCAACAACATCTGCAGCAGCAGCAACAAGTTCTGCAGCAACAGATCCAACAACACCAAGAACAACTCCAACAGCAGGTTGCTCAGGAGAATTGGACGAAGGAGCGAGAGCAGAGAAAGCTCGATGGCAGCGAACACGAGCTTTCGGATAATCTCGGCGGGCCGGAAGAGGAAGCATCAGGCAAAAGCACTGGTTCCGGTTCCGGGGGCTCTACTTCGATGTTCCCGACGGTCGGTGACATCAAGCGTTCGACAGGAAGCTCGGACGAAGCTCCCAACGAGAAAGCACCAAAGTTACCTAGCGTGGCAATGATGGGCGGCGCCAGTATGGAGTTCGCTGTATCTCGAGCTCTTGGAAAGTATCGACAGCGTCAGTCTTCCACAGTGTCCGACGATCAGGGATTAAACGAGGATAACAACGGAGACAGGAAATCCGAGGATGGCCAGTTCCAGAGTCTGGAGCAGAGCCAAGAGTTTCCGGAAGATACTGTCTCGGAAAAAGGTGAAAAGACTGGAAGCACGAAACCTCCGGAGTTGGTGACGAGCGTGTCTGAAGAAGCGCCACCTTCAGAAGGCAGCCCTTCAGCCTCGAGTGTAAGAGGTCACACTCAAGGTGGTTCCAGGTTCCTCCCGAGGCATCAACAATCCCTGGAAATTCCCTGGGGTGGCTCGAGAAGTGGCGAAGGCGACGAGGACAACAGGAGTACACATTCATACAGAAGCACGTCAAGGGTGTCATCGAGAAGACAGAGTACCGAGGACTCGATAGATTCGGAAGACGAATGGTACTGCTACGAATTGCGTAAGCTCCAGGAGCTCGAAAGACAGTCGGAAATGGAGCCTGAAATGAGCGAGGTACTCATCGAGGAGCCAGAAGGCACAGAACCCTATCAACCCGATGAAGACGTCAAAGAGCGAATGTCCTTTGTACTGAGAGAACTAAGACTCAAAGCAAAACCTAAGGACGAAGATCTCAAGAGAGAACTTCGAAGAGAAGAGGTACCAAGAGGTGCCAGAATCAATGGCACTGTGTCAATGCCCAAGGATCGACGTTACCCCGATCATGATGCACATCTCGCAGGAAGACCGGCACCAAAGATGAAGAACGCGGAAACGGTCGAGGCCGTTTTCGCCAGGGTAACCGACTATCACACTTGGGCTCACGAGGAAGAGGCCAAGAAGGAGGAGAAGACTCTGCAGGTAATAACTATGGAGGAGGGCTCGTCAGGTGAAACCTCTGGCCCTGACAGCCCGGTTCACTCCATGGACGAGCTGGAAGAGGACGAATTGTTACAGAAGGAGTACGAGGAAGAACAATCACGCAGAAGCTCCAGCGGTTCCACGTTACGTCACAGCGAAAAACTTCTTCAGGGCTCGGATTCACTGTCCCGCGAAGGTAGCGTAAGTGTACCACCTAGCGAGGTCTCAGTCAGTATCCCCGGGGCCTGGGATTCTGAAAGCACTGTCCTTGAAGGCGAACGCGAGGGCGCTGGTAGCGCTGAGACCGGTACAACTGCAACGCTGAGCCTGCCAAAGATCAAAATCGACTCGTCTTCATGCGGCAGTTCGGACACTACGCTGAAGGAGGGTCAAGTCAGTCCTGGACCACCCGGCTCCAAATGGAAACTCCTCAAGGCCCTCAAAGAGCGCAAAGCTGAGGAGAAGCTCAAAGAAGTCGAGGAAGCTACGGCTAAGGAAACCGCGATTCCTCAGCCTCCTGCGGCAGTGAGTATAATGATTAAGTGAGGACACGAAAACCTCTGTAAAGTGTATTCGAGATTCGGGGGCTGGAGAAAGGCCTAATTTTTCATACCAATTTCCGTCTTGCATCGTTGAATTTCATCACAGACATTCATCAGCGAGGAGCTTCTGAATGAAAGTTGACCAAGTAAAGTTTGTACACAAAACCGATATTTCTCGATTTAAAGAGCTTTTAAACATCTTTTATTCCAACTAATTTTAATCGTATTTGTAACAAACAATCGCCGAAAATAATGTTAACTAACGACGTCCATATTCGTACCATACGATTACGAATTATTCCCCGCAATATCGAATACACTGTACTTCTTGTACGAGGCATTATCGTAACAAGGTAAATACCTTTCTCTACTAAGCCTATTATTATATCGTGCGTAAAATATTAATTATTCTAAGAGCGGTTGCTATGAGATAGCAAATACGACACAGAAACTATAATTACCCACAAAAAAGTCAATAATATATAAAATGATAAGAGGCGTAGAGCGAACGTGAGAGTCTGACTTTGCGATTCGCGTGTACGATAAACTCGAGGAAAACCGAGCGTGTGCTACTGTTGGCATATTAAACACCTCGAATACTGATAAACCAACGGTATACACTTAATGGCGGTACTAGTCAATTCAATTAAATACCAGGAAGACACTTCCGGCGATCAATACGCGTAAGCGCTCGTTGGGCATATATTATATAGATAAGTAAGAAAGTATTGACCGTTCCTCTTCTTGCGTTCGAGCTTTAAGAGATAGCGTAATACCCTACGTGTATGATTAAGCGCGCAAGATACAACACAATTATCAATTCCGCAACGTGAAACGAGGGAATATCAAGTCCCTTTAGACGTAAAATGTCAACGCAAATCCCGACACAATTAACATATGGTACCAAAGAACTACCAACAACAAAATTACGCATAAAGCATAATTACTCTGCAACCGTACAAATCTTATCAAAGCGCAATTCAGAGTAAAGCGATGGTGCTCCAATTTTCCGTATTACGACATCAAACTGTAATTACACGAGAGCCGACGTAGCGAGAGAGTGCCTGGGCAAAAGTTGGTCGGAAATGGTCGTTGCAAAACGTTGCGTTTCCTGGTGTTGAGAAAATGTTCAAGCTCATATCTTAGCTCACTCGGTGGGCGAAAAGTGAAATAAGGAACGATATATGTACTCGCATTAACGCGCTATTCTCGTTATTTCTCTTTGCGCAGCGTGGAATTCGCGATTCTGACGTGACAGCGGGACTCCGCAAAGATCTGCTGATCTGAGTTACGCTCTCGCAGAGGGCGCAACACGCGCTGTAGCCGCTGGCGCTTCCGCTGGAAACGTGAGCAGAGCTTTGAGTCTTACCACGTTCAAATCCCAACAGAGCCTCCAGACGGTATCGCATTAATTAGAGCCGACAGTGACGGACTTTAAGACCCGACCGCAAATTAAGAGGATCTTCTCTGGGCGGGAACGGCCATTCCGTTGCGGCGTATAAAGTAACGCGAAGATAACTCCCGTATCAATAATATAAATCCCCTGACTTAATTTTGCACCAGGCACTCGTCCGTTATTTCCGCGCTTCATTTACATCGAAATATATGTTGTAAAAAGTACTCATACATGTCTACAACATACCAATCAATGAACTCTCAACAACACAGAAACAAATAGTTATATCATCGAGTCATATCAGCAAAAAAAATATAACTTTGCAGAGAGACATCTATTTGTGATGAAAAATCGTAGCTGCCGTCACGTTCGTTATCTGTACCGATAGTTATTGCAAAATCGTAACTTCCAGGGTAACATAAACTATGTATTTCCGGCTAAGCAACACACGCATTCAGCAAATGATTTCCGATTCGTACTGCTGATGTGGTACACCGGGAATAACTTATCACTGACGCAGTTTGACGAGCCACTGGAGGATATCGAATTCGAATATTCAACGGAGATACTCCCGCGAACGCGTTTGCAAATAATCCTTTGTCAGCGAATGGACGGAAGCTTTGATCCTCAATAAAGATCAATGCTCAAACAGAATGGAAATCCTATACGTAACGATGCGTCGGCTAATTCGTTTCGCGCTTAATCGAAAAGCCGCGTCTCCCATAACACAAAGACCACGAGGTATTCCGGATTGAGAATACTCATTATATAATGTAAAAACAAAGAGAATAGCGCACCGGTGTCTATATCACGAAATTGTAATCCGTAGCACAAGGAATTATCATTTTATAAATTATGATTAATTAATGTTTAAAATCGAGTGACCAAAAGCTTCCTGTGCAGTCGTGCTCAGTATTAAAATAGCCGCCATACTCAAAAAGCACTCGCTAATTACTCGAATGATAACTGATAATCGTGCTACATCATTGACTCGACCAAAAACCAGAAACTATGACGAGACAGCCGACATCTCGGCTCCCTAATCTCGTTATGGAAAATAATATTTCCAAAGACTGTCCCACAGCACGATTTTTACTGCGAACGAGTTTTATACACTCAACGCCTGAATCCTGCGTGTAACAAGCCGAATTAATGGGAATCAAGGACTTCCAAAGGTCTCCACTGAAAGAACCCTCCGTGAGTCCAACCAAAAAGAAAAACAGATACCGAAGGAAAGAGAAAACGTAGGGGAAAAAAAACTAAACTGCAAATATGATTCGTCAGACGGTTGTAATTACTGCAATTATCCCATAAGGATTTGTGCTAGTTTGCAGATTCATGGGCAGCCTCAATTTGAGGCATGCGGGAAAAATATAATTAACAATAAACGATACAGTACAGAGTGAGCGTTATATATTAAAAAAATTAAAAGACAAAGAAAATGGAGAACCCCAAGTACATAAATGCTTCCGTATCTAAAGACTTGCAAGCTATTAGGAAACGTACTCTTAATATTCGTAGGTTATTTGCCGAAAACGTAAAATGAAACAAATAAAATATCGCGCTTTTGTCTTTGGTGTTGAGTCGATAGACCAGAAGGGTGAAAATAAAAGAGAGAACAGGAAGGCTTAAAGCCAGTTGCGATTAGAGATGGCTCGTGTTTTATATGAGAGAAAGAGTGAAGGACAAATATACAAAAGTTCAACTTCCATTTGCATTAGACGAAGCGAGTGAAAAAAAAATAGAACAGACAGCAGAACGGCGAATATGCAAATTCGACTGCGGCGTGTTAGAAAGAGTTTTGGGCTCTGTGAATGCGGAGCAAAGTGAAATTCGTTTTCAACTGGCAATTTAAATTGTCGGCCACCCTGCCCCTCCCGCTCCTCAGTGCTTCAGCGAGGTGATAGAGGCGGCAAACGGAATTTACTCGAAAGAATACGATTGTCGAGGAAAGAGGCATTCGCCCTAAAATAGTACATTTCCGATGTGTCTGCACATATCAACGTGAAAAAAGGGTTTTCGCCTGCGTTTCGCTTTTTTTTTTCTCTTACCCTCTCATTATGTAAATATCACTTATTCCAGCAGTTGTACACAGTTTAACAGAAACAATTTTTTTTCGTCCGGACAAATTAACTATAAATAACGACATTATAAATAAGGCCTTTAGAAGGCCCAAAAATTCCTTGATTGTCAGGGCTTCCAGAATTTCGTTCCTTGGTAAATAACAGGTGTCAAACGCAAAGAAGTTGGAATAAATACCAATCGAGATCGCCTTTTTGAGAAGTGATGCGATGCTTCTTTACAAATCACTTTTTAATACGTGTTTGTTGCGTGTTATGATTGATCAATTTTCTGCCAATACTTCCAGCGGCTGAGGTACGCGTTCCTCGGCTTGACTCATTCCTTTTGGTGAATAAGGACGAGGATCACGGTAGATACCGTGAGTGGGCCGTTTCCTCAATCCATTATCGAAGTCTGTATTATTATTCATGAGATCAAAATCCTTGTTGATCTACTATATACCCGCGCGCCTTGGGTGAACTTTGCTAGTCTGCCTGAGGCATCTTCACCGGCTACAGCCTTCAATATCCCAAGTAGAGAGGGCCGCTATCTCCCTAATAATCGACTTAGTCCGGGAAGAGGTAAAAAGGAAGAAAACCAAAGGGAGAAGAAAATTCCGGACCCGTTCCCGGATTGTTCGCAGTCTTCCAAGTCTCTAATTTATGTTTCATCGAAAGTCTTCTTTCGAAATATCGTGAGTTAAATCACCGACGTAAGATTAAATATCGCACGGACAAAAGCCACTCGAGCAACTTTATTGGATAAGAACCGAGTTTACCCTGCCAACTGCCACGACGACGATGCAAAATTCAAAAGCGTGTATCGAACAATGAAGTTATGTACAAAGCGACCGCTCGGGTATACCCAGAACCTCGTTTCATTAATAATACAACACGCGACACACAAACCGAACGTTATAATCACGCTAGAAACTGTACGTGACTACGTATGTACGGAAAAAAAAGGGAGCGAACATATTTGGCCTGCTGAAATTTACCATTTGCTTTTTTATCTTAAACTGACAACGTTCCTCTCTCTTGTTGCTCCTCCAAACGCGAGTGTTTCTTGTAAATTAACTCCTCCGAACTTAATTAGCATTCAACGTTCTTTCAATTAACCACGTACCGCGAAACTCACGAGATCCCGTGGTGCAGTTCACCATAGACTAACCATCGTGTACTGAAACTGCTCCGAGCCAATTTGCATATTTAAATGCAGAAAATTTTACTTTTACGTCCAATCAATGCATGAAAAAACATTTCGAAGATTATCGAATCATCGACTAGTGGCTTCATTCCAATTTAAAAAAATTGAAATGCACTTTTTAAAATCTCGTTACATCAGCTCCATTCTATTAATTTTAACGAGCTCAAATGGAATTCAATACAGCTGTTATTTAATAAAATTAGTTAATTCGATTCAAATAAATAGATTTATTCGGTGGACTTAATTCCTTAATCTATATAAAATCTGTTTAACTCCAAGAATTTTTTAAACACTTCATTGAATATATTTTATTGGAAATAAATGTAACTTTCTCAAAAAAATGTTTCAAGGATTTCTATAGTGTCGGAGAAAAAAATGATTCTGTCAAAAGAATCTGAAGTTATTTTTCCCTCGAACACATTTTGGTTTTTCGCTTTTATCCAAGTGCTAAAGGACAAAGTGTCTGAAGACGGTAGAAGCAAGAAATTACGCGAAGAGTGGCAGAGCAACGCGGGCCAAGCTGATAACAAGAAACAAATGCAGCCTCTTGAAAAGCTCCTGGCTTTTAACCCCTGGGGATGGGCTGTCGATCCGATCACCTGCCATCCCTCCGTGAGTTCGCATAAATCAATTATATCGAAAGATCCAGGATTGGAAGGAAAACCTGCTTTCAAATACTTTATTATTTCACGAATAAGCAGCTTCGGTGGCTCAGCTGCTTCGAGGCGACCTCCCCGAGGGGTTGAACTGCACCGAGAGGCGGAGGGGGAGTTGGAAACGAATAAAGAGCAAGACTGAGAGATATATATATACACACGCTGAGAAGGACACGTGCAGAAGTAGTGATGAGGAGCGAAAAGAAAAAGTGGAGGATGAGTAAACACGAGACCAACTGAACCATTTCTCACTTTTATATACGAAGCAGTTCTGACGCCTAATGACGATTTTTTCATTATTCTTACTATTATTATTGTCGTTATTATTTATTATCGTGAGAATGAATAATTGCGGTGACGATGAGCATTATTGTCATTGTTATTGTTACTGAGCTAAGAATAATTACGTAATATAGTATGTACATGTAAGTACTTAGACGTGGTACCATTTTTCCTCGTGCTATCGATACTCGAACTTCGTAGAGTCGAGCTTTCGAAGCTGCGGTGGCTTATCAGTCTCGAAGGGATTCTTCGAGTCAAACGAAAGATTTAAAAAACAAAAAACAAAAATAACGAAGATGTCTCTTAGGGCTAATCGTAGGCAGCTATTATCGACGTGATATCCTCGCAAGGACGTTACGACACATCGTTTTCTCTTTCCAACACAATTCAATTAAACACCATTATTGCACATCGTAAAGAAAATCACCAACCACATTTCACACATTCATTATATAAATACATTTACATACCACGACGATGAGAGAGGAATAACGTGCAAAACGTTTTTATCATTCACATACACTCACCCATATTCATACGCGGTAGTCTGTGTCAATTAATAAAATATAGCGATACGTTTATAGTCTGGTTTTTTGGCTAGACGAGAATAGTGATAATCGAAACTTTCGTGATAAATTATAAAGCATTTCGCGGTTGCGAATTTTTGGTAAATTGGGGAACGGTGTCTTTTTCTTTTTTTCTTATTCTTTTTATCGCCAATCTTGACCTATTTCTCGTAACAAACCATCGTGCAGTACCGAATTATCAAATTTTGCATATATCGGCTTAAGGTAATTTTAGGCACCAACTCTGAACACAGACACGAAGAGAAATTCAGGAATAGAGAGCCTCCCAAAGCTCAAACACAAACTAGTTCCGATGGTTCAGGAGCAGAAATTCAGAGCGATTTCGTGGTCGTGCTGTTGTATCGAGCGACAGCAGTCCCCGTTCTAAACTTCCAATCTCTGTACTCCATCTTCGGCAGCAGTTGTACGGTGTGCAAGAACAGGCAGCTTTGCCAATAGCGTACCATTCGTAATTTACTGCAGGCTTTATCGACAATGAGCGGGTCAGAGACTCGGGAAAATACCGCAACAAGTTCGTGGAGTAAGTTTTGGTTAAGTTGTTGAAAATATTTATTTGAACTATTTATCTTCAAAAAAATTATATCGACTGAATAATTAATTGAAGATATTTATTTAATCTTTGTATATCAACTGAATAATTAATTGAAGACATTAATCGTGAAAAATACTTAGAACATTTTTTATCTTTGTGCCTTTTAAATTATAGTTCATAAATTTATACAAAAAAAGCTTTATACAAAATTGTATAGAAATGGCGAAAAGTACTGAAACAAATTTGAGTGCAGGACTTTTTTAAATATCTTAATATCTTTTTAATATTTAGTTGAACTTGAATATTTTGATGATTGGAAATAATTGTAGACCACTTTATCGATGGTTCTCTTGTATCCAACGACACCAGACCCCGTTCTAAACTTCCAATCTCGGTACTCCATCTTCGGTGGCAATTGTACCGTGTGCAAGAACAAGGAGCTTTGCCAATAGTGTACCATTCGTAATTCAGAGCAGAGCTTACCGATAACGAGAAAGACAGAGAGGCCTGAGGCCACCACAAGACATCGGTGGAATAAATTTACGTAACCCGAACCGCGTTGTACTCACATAAAAACAAAAAATAAAATGGCCACTCGCACGATTGGGAACAACACACAAGCTGGAGCTTTTTCTCTCTGGTCCATAGAACGATAGACCATTCCTTCGTTTTCACGTCACGTATTACGTAATTGACGTCCACCCCGCCACCCCCACGACTCTGCGACAGAACCGCTAAAGGTTGATTTTAACGAGTTTATCAGACGCGAACGTGTTACAAGGCCCTCTGTCTTGGTCCCCTTGGCCATGTCGAAATCAGATCTTTTCACGATTCTGCGAATCACGGCTTCGACGATCGGATGACAGCTGTCAATACGCGACATTTGCATTAGAATCTGCACAGAAATTATTACATTTTTTAAATAAAAACTTCTTGTCCATAGAACCATTTGCAAATTTTATTTACATTACCTAATCAAAATAAACACACTATTTTTCTATACCTCGGTATTTATTTATTGCAATTTCTTTTTTTTTCTGTAAATTGGCTAAGTATACTAAATTTGTTTGTTACCATTTGGATTCAACAAAAAATTTAGCAATCAAATGCCATATTAAACGAAAGTCTAATATTAGGTTTTTACTATGCTCCTATATTGGAAGAATATTGCGAGAGAAAATAATTACTAGTATATACGGGCTCTAAATGCGTCAAATAAAATTCTTCAATTTTCTCAATCATAAAGATTCGTGAAAAATAATGAATATCTGTACGTAGAATAAAAATAGGTGAATTTATGAAGGCTAGGAGTGGAGAATTCGCACGATAAAGTGGTGCATTTCCGGTTGCTAGTAAGCCGTTGTTCCGACTTCCGGTTCGCGCGATCACCTCGATCGCGTTGTTAAATGGTCAGGCTCGTCAGAATTGCAGGGACGATTAATTTTGTTCCTTCCTGGCTATCCCGGCAACGTGAATGTGGCGGGGGTGGATGGCCAATAGGTGACGACGGTGGTTCGCAGAGTTTTAACGAGTAGGTTCACCTCTTCTCGTACTGTAACCTGCGTCCCAACTGCATATAGCATTGTACTTGCACTGATAGCGACTATGAGAATGCGGCGAATGCGGAGAAGAGAAATACACAAAACCGCGTGTGCACAGGCATCCGATCGGCGAGACCGAAGCTTGTTTCCCTATACTATACACATAGAATATTCAGTATGTATGTACCAGAAGCGATGCAAGCTCAACTATCGTCATACCGCACGACACTTTCCGCGACTATATACGTATACATGAATATATATGTATATACACATATGTACACGTAGGATGCATATGAAGACACATATGACACGTTTATCGAAAGGTCCTTTACCCCGTAAGCTATAACATAAATATGTATTGCAAAATTCCCGGTATTGGTGCTTTTTCCTGAAATTCAAATATTTCCAAATGTTCAAATATTCATGTTGGTTTAAACGAGAATTTCTCAAGTATTTGCATGCATTTTTTTACTAACGTACCCTGAGTACGCGATTTCAATGCCGGAAATAACAATGTAAAACGGATATCGTTAACATTGCTAAATAATAGTTGTCAACAATGTATCAATAATTCGAAGAGGTCTTACACATATTTGAGTATGACATTTTTTTTATGCCAATATTATTTACGTAATATCGATAGAATTCAAATAATTATGAGAAATTATTATTCGAAGAATACATTAAATTTTAGAACATTCTACAATTATTTTTAATTACAGGGCACATATTTGCATTTCTTTGAATCGAAAAAAAAAACGTGAGGACATAAAATAAAATGGAACTTTTATAGAAAGGAAGCGAATTTGGTGCTGCACACAATATATCGATGCAAGCGGAAGTAGCTACGCACGCGAACGGGATAGAGAGGTGCGTGCGCGCACGAAGGTTTGTACGAAATTAGGGCAAGGTTGTGCGATAAACGGTACGGGGAATACGAAGGGAAATTATTAGAGAGAAATGTGAGATTAGGCTGGACACCGCGTGGATTTACAGCCGCGTTGGACAACGGCATTATGTATTATATATATACACCCCGCGCGCTATATTATATACTATGTTATTATTAAGTGTACGATGCCTCTCGACATATCATCTTCGCACACGTTACATCACGTCACACATTTCACGGTGTTACGCACTGAGCACGAAATCACGAACGAACGAAACTCGCTAGAGTTCACTCGCTAATAATTACGAGGCACCGAATATAATTTATACCGTTTAATCAACTATCGTGTGCCACTTGATTCGTTGCGATGGCCTTAACACAGCGCGATACATAAATTTGTTATGAAATTAAACTTTATCGTGTGCATTAAATTTATGCATACGATGATTAATCACAAATTTCTGTCGCTACTAAGGGGTTTCCTATAATATTAGTACAAACATTGGCGATGCATTCTACACACCAAGAAAAAAAAAAGTCGAGGTCCTTCAATTTTTTCCACTTTTTCAAATTGTTGCAATTGAAATACAAAAATATTCTTCATTTGTACTCATTAGTAAAACGAAAACAAAATTTCAATGTGAATTGACAACATTTTTGACACTTGGTGACAATTTTGGGAAAGGTACATTTTTATAATGTCAAAATTTTGACAGCGGATTCACATAAATTTGCGATTGGGAATATAATGAAATTGCATTAATATTTCTATTTTTTAGATAATTCTGTTTAAGCATCACACAGAACAAAAATGAATCACGTTTAAATGAGTTTATTTTAATGAAGTTTTACCAAAATTCGTAATAAATCCCGTTTTGAAAATTGAGAACTTTCAATTAGGACTCGAATTTCATTATAATTTGAACCCATATGGTTTATTTTGTATTTACGTTGTATTTGTATTTATTTTGTAGTACATCGAATTGCATCAAATCCGGTGGCACTCGAACGTAGAAGCAGTCTGATCTGACAGCGCCGTATCTACTAAAGTGCCATGATACAGTACAGTAGATAAGGAGATCGTTATGGAGCATCAGACGCCAATTGGCCATTTGAGTATATCTGCGGGTGAGCTTTACCGTGATCATTAGACCTTATCACAGGGACATTCGAATCGAGAGACGCTCGTCTTCGACTGAAGTATCGTTTTGCGTTACTTAGTCGCATATTTCTTCCGGTGCTGTATCGCTCGTTCTTTGCTTTGTTCGATGAAAATCCGTACTTAACTGAAGGGCAATAATGTACAGATCCATGTAAAAAAAAAAAATATTACAAAAAATTATTTCACTGGGCTAAATCGTTTTAGCTCACCATTTTTTTTTTGCTAGCTAATTATACATTTTTGCCGATTCGATATTTATTTTCTAGCTAATCGATATTTCCGCTACGCTAAAAAAAATTATGCAAGGCTATTGAACCTTTTTGCTAGGCTAATCAATATTTTCATTGGCCATTTTTTCAAAATTTAGCTTATAACGTGATGCTGTCACAATATTAGCAATGTATTTGCTGACCTGGCAAGATTATTTTGTCTGTGCGGTAACATGTCGAGCTCATCGTGTCTAAGTTCGTCGAGAGTTAAGGGGCAAGACACAGGATGTGCCACGAGGTATATCAAACCTCCTGATCGCTATTATACGGCATTACTGGGCGTTATAAGGCATTAGCGTGTATTATAGCCGCCCGCGTGATACGTACATCCACAGGGGCTTCGCTTCGCGACGGGAACGATCGATCTCGGGGCGCACACCCTCTCTCCACGTTCTGCACTCGCACACGCTTAATGCTCGGCATGTTGGCCAATGTGGAAGCTCAAACGTTCCGCGCTCGTCTACATCTACAGCTTCGACATTGAGCTAACGACGCTCCCACTAATTTCATAATTAAACAGCGCTTAAGAACCCGTTCGCTTCGATGCAACAGTCGCTAATGAATTATCTTCCTGTGAAGGGGCGCGAATAATGAGGAAAGAATTACGCGTGGACCTTGATTTGGATTAATCGTCCTCCTGAATCCTTTATACGAGATCCTTGTCGTGATTTGACACGAGATTTTCTTCCTCGTTACACAAACTAAGAAGTTTGCTTGACAACCGAGAACGAGGTTTTGAGTAATGCTGAGAAACGCTTCGGGCACAGCTCAAAATAATTTTGTTCAAACGATTTTCGTACAAATGTACGCAATTAATTTTTTACGTTTAATCGATTATTTCGTAATGTTAGAAGTGACAATAAATATTTGGAAATCGAACATTTTTACTGTAAAATTAAAATATAATGCAATTATTTTCTTATGTTTTGTAAAATAAAATACAATTGAGTCTTTGAAATATTTTTGTTAAAAGTACATCATTGTTATTTTTTGTCCTGGACTTGAGAAATACTGTTATTGTGTTTACCAAGTTTTTAATGGCAGCTTTTTTTAATGGCTATGCATAATTTTCTTGCCCTGTCGCTCTCGACAATTGTGAAACGAGAGTAGATGTGATAATGGCACGTTTGAGCCTCGATTCGCATGTCCCTTTATCATAATTCCATATCATTATCGTCAGCAGTGTTCGCATTAAATGTCATATCATTAAACGAAAAAAGAGAAATCCATTGATCGGTGTAGGAAAAAAAGCTAATAGAAATATATATACACACACACACACACATATATATATATACATATATATATAAAATAGGAGACGTTATTAAGGGCTTTCGACGTAGGCAATTCATACTAGTATACATAGCATAGTATTACACGTACCTACTATAGTGTCAGCAACATCTGAAGTCACCATTAATTATAAAAAGTATGATTATCATTATTCTTATTATTACGATTATTATTATGTTACGGCGGACGTTGTAGCGTAAATACGTCCATAAGGCCTAATAGATAAATAAAAAACATTCGCCTAGAGATATTATCTTCTCTTCGTATGTCGAACTACTGCATACCTCTCAGTTTTTCGGTACCAGTGAGGACACAAAAGATTTGTTAGTGAAAATAACGAAAACACACACAATAAAACGCAAGGCTTGCATTTTTTTAAATAAAGCGTTTGCTTGTCGTTACGAGTGATGGTACATGAGCAGGCTTAATAATATTAGCGTGTGATTATTACGTATTTAATTATGTACTTCCTTTCAGAGTTGTAAGACCCCATTATTTTGAGAGATAAACTTTATACTATCGTTCGTTTTGTAATTATCATTTTTAATACTAATTCGCAATGATTAAAATGATTGTGAATATCTGCCCACGTGAAAAAAAGAGATTAATTTTCAATGACAACAAAAATAACCGCGGTTATTTGATTGAAAGTTGATATATTGTGCTGATATTCAAAAGTTTAAACATCATTTCATAATCGTTGCATCTTGTTATTACGAAATCATAATTATAAAGCAAATTGTACCATTAACTTTACTTCCAAAAGTAAAAGTGGCTTATGACTCTGCTTCCTTGACCTCCGAGGGTGTTAGACTCATACAGGAATTTTTTAAATTTTTATCAAGGGATCCGTGTTAACCAAGAAAAAAATTATTTTTAAGTAGCTTTATTTTTTGCCTAATTAGCTGATAACCTTCGATTGAATATATTCTTCGAGGACTGAAACGAAGGACTTTTGTGTCGATATGAGAATCAGTTTGGTCGGCCAACTCCTTTATATCACGTATTCAGATTTTTTAAAGTCTGCGCATGCTCCAGAATAAATCGTTCATGGAATCGCTGTCTATGATGTTTTTTCGAAACATTATTTTCAACAATTAATCGGCAGGATTCTTCTAAAAGACCTTTATATGAAAGTCATCTACAAATTTTCAAAATGTCAAAAAAATTGTCATTTGGTAACATGTAATATTCGAAGTTTCCATCTTAAAAAATAAAAATAAAATAAAAAACCCTCTTGCTTAACCGTGTGAATCGATATTGTGAAGGAAATAAATAGAGTGATTATATTCGCATTTTATTATTCATCATGCGCAGATTTTTTTTTTAATCCTGCGCTCCATTTCTTGAAGGATATATTTGATTGCAATTTGTAAAACAGCTACCAAAAAACAGCCAATAGATAAATCATATTTTCTGGCTGAATCGGCTCATTTAACGAGTTTTGGCAATTTTTTTTTCGTGATCGCGCATTAATATCGCGAATTAACGTTTATCGTGTCCAACAATTTATTGTCAGATGGTCCGCTCTTCACACCGTCCGTATTATCGATGGCACATACGTTTTGCTGGGCATCATCGTGACGGCTATCGAAACCGATCGAGTCAACCTCGGTGACACCGCGCTATTAACTACCCAATGCAATTGTACGATCGTCAATGGCTCCCCACAACGAATAACGAGCCATTCATTACTTCGGACTCGTCATCAAGGGAAACGCGCGACCGAGCTATTAATTATTCACGAATCCCTGCCAATTGTGTGGGACCAGTCGGGGGTGGCGGAATGGTCCAACGAACCCACAATCTGCACCCCCGGGATTATATAACTCCATTCAATATTAAATTTTCAAATATTCCAAAAGTTGTAAAAACTTTCGTACAGCTGGGCCGACCATCAGCCTTTTTTTAAAAGTAATCACTGGCAGTTTCTCCCCTTTTACATTTTTTTTTTTTTTTTCACGAGGCCGTAATGAAAATTGGTGCTTTTTACTTTACACGTGAAACTTCTCTCTTTCTTGCCAAGCTTTTCATTGCGATATTAGTTCAATGACTCTATTTTTATGTTTTGCTTTTAATGTGCCCGAGAAAACACACCCTCGGGGGCGTCGTTTTGCGGTCGCAACGAACGCAAATAAAAAAAAAGAAGAAAAAAAAACAAGACAAAATGTTTTCTCGCACTCCGTGACCTGCTCGTAGGGACATCGTGCGCATATACGTTGACGAGAAGATGGAGATTAACGAAGTGGATGAGGACGAGAGAGGAAAGACAAGAGTTACAAAAAAAAAAAAAAACGAAAAATAAAATGTGGTTCCACGAGATTATGTCCACGAGGTGTTTTAGGAGACACATGGGATACAAAAAAACGAACGCGTACATGCGATAGAGTGAGAGGATGAAAAAGTAACAGAAAATGTGAAAAGAGGAGAGAGTGACAACGACGTTAAGAAACCCGCGGCTCTAAACTCTAAATATTTATTTATACTTGTTACGCTATCCATAAGTTTATATTATATCTCTTGGCGGTCGTTCAAACGATACGCGAGATTTGGTACGTGATATTATATTTATACGAGCTGTTATACACTCTACAATATACGTGCATACTAAAATTACACACATATATACGAACACTCTTCCAAATGCGCGCGATACCCGGCGAACGAAATTCAATGAGGAAGTGAGACGAGAGACAGGCGATGTCTGCCGGAAATACAAATTAGATATCCGCTCAGAATGGACAAATTTCGAGCCCGAAATATCGAGGAAGTAACGAGTGACAAATTATTTCAGAAAAATTCTTGCACAACAGTTAATTTCGATATTCAAGTAGAAAATCCGCTGTTTGGTCAGACACGCCAAGAAAGTGAAGATAATAGAAAAAAAAGGAGAAAACTCGCCGCCTCTCGTCTCCATGATTATACAATGTCAGAGTTCGCGACTTCCATGAAAATGCGACTTTTTTGTCTCGGCACAAATAGCGAGAAAATTATCTACTAAGATGTACAGACGTGTGAGAAAAGTAGAAAGTGCTGTATTGATCAGACGCCGAAATATTTAGCTCACGGTGGTCGGAATGGTTTTTTGCAAGGTGGAAGTTGATGGTTGGACGTTCCAGTTGCTAAATTGACGGTGTGTATTGAATTCGGAAAGCCTGCGGAGTGGCCAGAATTCTAGCGAATAAATGAAGAAGAACTGGCGGAAAAATCGGATGCGGTGAAAGAGGCGAAGAAGAATATAAGACTCAACGATCGCAGACACGATAGCTGCTCGTAATCCGGACTAGCACGTCAAAAATGCTCAGGCGATGGGAACGTTAGAATTTTCCTTCTTACCGAGCTTTCCATTTGTACTCGCCTCGAACCTCACCGCATCGTTTGTCTCTTCCACTTATTCTTTTTATTTTATTATTTTCTTTATTGCACCACTCGTTCCGCAGCGTTACGTTGAATGTAGCACAATCAGCCACGAATACTTTTGCTTCCCACATTGGTGCATTCGTGAAATAAAAATATAGGTAGAAAGTAACAGGAACGTTCAACTCTCACCCCTTCGAGATGTGACGGTGCACACGAACTCTGCACATCTGCGCTCGAAGGAATGAAAAAGCGAAGCGAAAGAAACAGTGGAGATGAAAAAGAACGTAATATTGTAAGAGAGTAAGCCGAGGCAAAGCATTGTGCATAATAAAACTGTGTACGTGCGTCCACGAAAATGAGCACACCGAGGTTGAATATATACACGGGATATTACAAAATGAGACTAAAAAGTTTGAGACAATTGAAGAAATGAAATTTAACACGTGATCTCGGCTTTTCGTGGGCGCACTTTATATTGAAGATTGTGTATACCTCATACATGTGTATAACATACATTAACTTGGTCGTTCGCAACTATGAACCCCGGGAACGTGTGTTCTCCGTTTCGTTAAGAACTGTTATTAGCTTGTTTTTCTAATAAACTTGTTTTTTTGTTTGTTAGAACGGAAGTGGTCCTGGTGGAGAGTCCGGTGGAAGAGCTAACGGGTGAGTTATCAATTTTTATTATTATGTATTCTTTTTTCTTGGTACGTGAACATAATATAGTCACAATTGTTAGGAGTGGATTTACATGGATCAAATGAAACTGCATCGAGGATGTTCTTTAAAATATACGATTAAAATGCAATGATTACACATTTCTTAACCGATAACTTGGCATATTACTTACATCAAAAAATAACGATTTACTCACGCATAATGCAAAATTTACGTGTTTCAATCCATCAAAAATTCAGCAAACAGTGGATTTTTATTAAAAATACACCACCATTTTCATTTCATGGAAACGTGATTATGAATGAAAACTCAAAACGTATATTTTGTCTATGTGTATCTAGAAAAATAAACGACATTAAAGAAAAGTCATGTTTCTAAAGAAGAATAGCATTTTAATTGTTAACTCAGTATATATTTTATATTGGAAAATCAGCTATTTAGCAAAACATCTTGTACACTCAGCGTGCAAAAATTTTGAAAAAAACCGAAATGAGTCGAAGCTTCATTATTAACGCATTTTACATTTTGATTGGACGGTGCAAAACGCTTTGACACGTAGAAATAAAAAGCGTGGATTTTTTCAGAGTGCCAATTGAGTTCGATCATTATTCGGAAGTGTCCAACATTTGGAAAAAATAATCTTGATTATGTGTGAGAAAGGATGTTAGCTGTTGAAGGATTAAACGTCATGAACGCATGGGTCAAATTCATGGGAAACTAAGTAATCACGGGTTTAATTTCACCACCTATTAATTCTGAAGCCGAAGGAAAGTGGATAACCTTCCCTTTATCATGCTTTGCGAGCGCGCGGTTGTCGGGAAAGTTACAAATGTGTACACGGTAATGAATACGAGCTCGTTCGATTCAGTACCTGGCTAATTAGGGTAGCCCTAAGGCTGAAGTAACGGTTGAACCTGGTCAGGTCGCTTCGACACTCCCGCAGCTTTCGCACCCTTATCATCTTCTTCCCAGCTCCTCCATACTCCACCGGAAAAGCTAACGAGTGGCTGCCTCGAAGCTTTCCCAGATGTGCCCACGGCAACTGACACGGACCAAAAATTCGCTTTACCTTTTTTGCTCCGCTTGGAAACCTACCGAAGCTCGGGCACGACATAACCTTTCCCTTTCCTTCTTTTTCCCTCGCTCGCGAAGCATTCCGCGCTGCTATAGGACACGAGACCGAGTCGAAATCCGGAGGGACGACGATGGCTGTGAGCTTTTCTCCTGGGTCTGGTTTAAGGCGAAAATGGGAAATCCCTGCTCGATGACAGGGGCGACGACTTCCGTATTGTAGGGGGTGGTGAAGCTTCCGTGTTTCCCCTCCGACTCACTAAAGGAGATTGAGGCTGAATCGATATCCGTGTGTTTCCCACCAAGAAAAGTGTCACTGTGACATCTTCGCTCAAAGTTACCAAACACATACCGTCACCCGTAATTCAAGTCAGAAGAGACTGGGCTTGTAAGCGATAAAAGTATGACAACTTTCTCCGTCGGAGGTTATAAACGAATTTGTAATGCTTCTGCAGTTCTAGAAATAGTCGTCACTCAAATACGGGGGTAAAGATTTAAAGAATTTCTGTACTAATTTAGGGTTATTAACTGATAATTGATAATGCAATAAATGTGAACACTATCAATAGTTTTTTATCATGAAAAATGTCAGATATCCTTCTGAAAAGAAATGTGAGTGTAAATTATCAACTCGTTAAGTAAACACATGAAAGGAGAAAAAATGCAATAGGATTTTCACGTTTCATAAAAAGGAAAATTACATTGATTCTCCACTGTAGTGATTGAAGTTATTAGAGAAAAGGTTTTGGGGACGATAAAAGTTTGCATCCTACAACTTTTTCGATTGAGGCTTATCGACTGATTGGAAAAGCTTCTACAGTTTTACCAAAATTAATAATTTTCTAATAAAATAATTTCGCTTCATTATTACATTTTGCGTAATAAAGATGTACCATCTCTTCAATTTTAGTGCACGTGGGGAAATAAAACAAAAGCTTTCGCGATAAGGATGAGAAATGTAACAATACTTCCACTTCTGAAGAAAAAAAATAAAAATCTTTACGATGATCATAATACTCTTCCTCAAAAGCTTGTGTGGAGTCACACGAAAAGACACTTCGGTTCAAGTTTACTTCTAAGTCACAATAAGGTCTGACAAAAGGTTGCTAAGGGATGTTTATCAGAACCGAACTTTCGGTTGCTGTTGAGCGTATGCAAGAAGAAGACAAAGAAAAAAAAGTAGCTTTGAAAGTCGCGTGCCACCCCTTGTGGTTTCGCCCTCGACACCGAATAACCTGAAGGGTCATTCTCCAAATCCTGACACGAGAATGATCGATAACAAAGGTTTCATGCTTGGCCTGCCTAGAAACAATTTTTATCCCAGTCATCTGAAACACAAAATTTCCATAATTAAAGATCGCTCAATTCGTAAGAAAAAGTCGAGGGTGCCGATACAAAAAAAAAATGGGGCTTGTGAATTAAGCTCAAGGAGAAGTTGTTAAGAATTTTCAATGAAGTTTTTTAAGTTCAAATGAAATGCCTGTACTAATGGCGAAAGCCAAAGGAAAAATATGCATACAAAGGTGAATTAGATCAAAAGTTCAAACTTGTTGATTTTTATTAGAAAAAATGGGAAATGTTAATATTTCAAAGCTGCTAACGATATTGAAAAATGAAGATAAGTCTTGAAGTTCGAAAGGCTTGGAGAAAGTAAGTGATCAAGTAAAAATCGATTTTTCGAACACAACTTTAATGGCCTTTGGATGTTCCCCTTGAAACTTGGTGAAGAAAATGGCAAACCTCTCAAAGCACAAAAGACCCCGGGATGCATTCGAATCTTCGGTTGATCCCGCGTCGAGCGACTTCAACAATCTAATTCGGAAGTTGAAGTAATTTCCAATTGGTCCACGGTCTTCCAATCCCTCTCAGCATCCTTCCATCTCATTCCTCGACGGTATATAACGTTTCATTATGAGTATCAGGTAAAACGCTCGGAGGAAACAATCGAAGAATGATTAATCGGCCGATTTATCCGACGTGCCAAGTTTCGTGAGGTAGAAAACGAAAGTGCTATAGCGGACAAGGGAGTGAGATGAAACATTCAATTTCCGTCTGATCGAACTTTAAACCGAATTCGATAAGCGAATGAACAATGCGACGACGTATTCAGTGCCAAGTTTGTCGAGGAAGCTGCAAATACGGCTACACAAGTAGTCACTGAGCATTCCCTACACTCATCCCCTAAAATTCACTCGATAAATAACAAAATGATTTTAATAAATAGTTGGAAAATGGATTTTAATCGGAAAAGCAAACAATTATGATTCTTTATTCAGGAAAAATAAAACCTTTCACGTGCTTGCGATAGTTATAAATACTTCAACTATTGAATCTGCACATTTTGTCCATTGGAACAAAACTATTATCTAATACATCTTATTGGACTTTCAATCGAGCACTCCGAAGAAATTTCCCACTTAGAGGAATACCACGAGGATACCTACTTTTACTATCCTTGATTTTTACGAAATAGAAACGTATATGCCTCTTAAAATATCTTTCTTGTGAAAAAATCTGAAAAAAAAAAAATTGTCAACCAGTGGATATTAAAAGTACATCCAACTGTGGGATGCAGTTTCATTTGATAGAATTAAAACGCATTGACGTATAGGAAATAAAGAGCGAATGACAAACGACGAAATATTTATGACGATTTGTGAAAAATTGGATTTATCAATGAGACAATTTTTTTTTCATGTTTCAGACATCCTGGAGACAACCCGTTTTACAGCAACATTGACAGCATGCCGGACATACGACCACGCCGGAAATCAATACCGTTGGTCTCGGAGCTGGTACGTAGCCGATTACCCATTATCGTCTCGAGCCCTATATATATAGATATATTTATATCTATCTCTCTCTCACTCGCTGTCCCGTTGTCATATACATATATTGCTTGTACCGTCTATAATCGTCAGAATTGATTAACGTCCCGCAGGACATCGTTGTATATGTCACTTCCGTGATTATCGTAATTAACATAATCATATTCATTACCACCATTGTCGTCGTTGGCGTCGCCGTCACGGTCACCGAGTTAACTCCATCTTCACCGTATCTTCGCGGTCGTCTATATATTACATACGGTCTGACCCTGTGTCTCTTCCTTGTCATCATCTCATTGTTTCGCACGGCCGATCATTGAAACGAGAATCCTCCGAAACAGTACGAAACTACGTGCCGCTGCTCACCGGAAACGCAGCGCCATTGTGCTCCTCAATTAGACGCTTGTTTTGTTTTAACTAGTTTGGTAAACCACATAACCATCGCAACCCCGAACTACCCGAAGCAAAACTTTAGCTGAGACCATGCCAAGTGGTGAACCCTTCGGACCATTGAAATCTTTGATTATGACTGGGTAATTAAGATCCTAAATTTGACGAGAGTTAAGAAAGTTTGAAAGCCTTGCATCCGACACAACGGTGTGTGTGTTTTTTTTTTAATGAGAATATTCTACAATTGTGTTATTTACAACAGTATTTTATAAAAATAATATCTACCATATTTATTTGGCGTTTGAAGAGCTGTTCTCGAGGCTAATTTTCGTAGTAAAAATTTTAATTGTGATTAAAATCCAGATTAAAAACTAAAAAATATTGAGTAATTATCGGATTGTAGATTGGAAAAATTTTTTTAAGCGGATTCTTGATTGACAACATTATTTACGTTATGGCAACTGCGAGTTCAATGGTTATCCCATAAAAATCCCATAAAAACGCAAGCTCGATTCGTCCACATTATTTTTTAATCCACGGCTCGCGCGGCCGGCGCATTGTGGTCATAGTAATCAGGGACTGAATTATCGCTCGCGAGAAACTCCACCCGCGGTGGTGAAAGTGACGGGGGCGCGATGGTGGTTTCCGCGATAGCAGAATTCTGTCATGCACAACGGAATAACAGACATCAGTGGACGTATTGAAGCTCGCTCGTCCGTATTATTTTGCACGTTTCTGTTTTCGAGTATGCTCGTATCGACCCTGCGAAATTCAATGGCCCATATTTTCCGCCATGTGTGTCGCGTACTAAGGTACACACGCAACTTCCCCTAAATATACAATGGGAAAAAAAAAAAAAAAAAAAGAAATAGTCGAAATCGTACTGCGAAATCGTATTATGATAAAATAATCATTATGATAATGATATACCGCTGATGACGGAATACATGTATACATATATATAATTTTGTTTCTGTAGCATTAATGACAACGATATCGGTATGCCCCATCGTCACATAATTTATGGCTATAACCCGTCGAAAGTTTGTGACCCGAAACGCGTGCAGGAACGTCGAGGGGATGACCTCGATTACGATTCGAGACCGTATACGCAACGGCCAGCGAATGTCCAAGTTGGGTCGAGGGGCAAAAACCAAATTTTCGTATTCGATTTGTCGGTGGAAAAAAAAAAAAAAAAGAAACGGACGTGGTTCAGGTGGCATGGCTGCTGTACGCGTATATTTTGACGTTCCATAAACGGTTCGTCGTGTGGAGCTATGGAAGACGAGAGCATATTCGTAATACAGCTCGATCGTGTATAAACTAGGAGGGAACATGATGCGCGAGAGCCGATAAAAATTCCATCCTAGTTTTATCTCCAATCGTGACCGGTTTTTTCAAATTTTCTTTTTACTAGAAATAAAAGAAATACGTAACGTAAACTGGAATTGCTGAGGTTGTGCGTACCGAGGTCCGTGGAACGGGACACGAAATTCGCTGAACCACAGGAGGTCACGTGGCGTAATTTTAGCAATAAAAAAAATATGCTCCTGGGAGTTATACTCACGGGCTTTGTAATTCATTGCAGCGCGCTGCCTTTTTATTTTATGCTCCACGTCGCTCTCTGCCTCCATTTCTCCACGCGATGTAAACTTTTAATTAATCCGTTTACTCGCGCTTTACGAAAATGGGTGAGCCTCCACTCGACTCGGCTGACTTTGTTAACCCTTCTTCTTCTTAGGTTTTTCAAAACTCTTAACTCTTTTTTACGCTACGTTTCTTCTTTTTTTTTCGATTCTTCACGCGGTTATCCGTAATTACCACGCGATTTCGGGGATGAAAAAAGATGAACGAGTCTTTTCGAAATCGGTGTTTCCTCAAAAACCTTGTCATGGAAGAGAAGGAAGGATATTTTGGGTAGCACAAGAAATAAGATAATTACCGATGACGTTTTGCTCGATACCAAAAATCCTTTCCTTCTCTCCCATGAAATCTAAACGTTGATCTCTCAGTCCAATATCTGTGTCCCCTGAATGTTCAGTGTCGAAAGTTTCAATCTAATCGTTGTTTACTGTACCCCCAAATCCTGATCGAAGCCTACGGGAATATTGTTTCTCGTTAACGAAAGAAAATTCGTGAAATGAAGATGCTGCTACGATCAGACGTTTGATAAACTCACGTGAGTCATTGATCTTCGAGTGGGAAGATCGTGAGATACGAAACATTGACATTAGTTCGGTGATATCGAAAAAAATCTCTGAAGCAACATTTTTGCAGCTGACGTTGAGTCGAGATGTGCGAAAATAGTAACATTATATTGTATCACAATGCACCGCAGTGGAGAAAAATATATGTATCGAATTTTTCGGGCGAAAATATATTTTCGATATACTGAATATTTATCTGTGTCCAAATGAAAATATTTATCAAAAATATATCGTTGATTTATTGAAAAATTAATGAAATTTATTAAGAAAAATATACGAAATACATTTTTCCTTAATTTCCGTCAGAGCGTGAAATTTATATCAATTGCTCATACGTGACGATAATTAAATATTGCATGACAAGATCGAATCATTGGAGAGGTAAATAATTTTCAAATCGCTCGACTATTGTCATTTTTTTCAAATATCACGCGTTTCTTACTCGTAGTTCGACAAGTTTCGTGGTATCATTAAATTTCTGATCGGCAAACGGCAAATTCATTGGTAATTCTGCAAAATCCCGAGAAAATTACCGGATTGCCCGTGGAGCGTTAAAAATGAAAAGATTTTTGTGCATTGCCGAAAAGAAATGGAAAAACGATTTGAGAAAAAGGTTTTTGCAGCCTGAAGCAGCTGAAAAACGGTAGCTCCACGGGTGCCCGTTAATTACCTCCTTACGCCTTTGATTAATGACCTTTTTGCATATTCAAAGGATGCAAGAAAAAAAAACTGATGAACTAACCGGCATTTAATGCTATTCTTTGTTTGTTCTCTGTGGCGCCCGTTGTTGTATCTACCTGAACACCCGACAAAAAAAAACCACTCACTGAACCTCTCAAAAATCTCAAAAACTCCACGTCCAGGTCTTGAAGGTACTAATTAAATGCCTCCTTAGTGAATTTAATTAAAAAAGCTTGCTCGAACGTTGCATGCAATTTTATATTCATTCGTTTTCTCTATCTCTATCTCTCATATCTCACTCTCTAAGTGTACTTCATCTCTATATCTATAATTATAAATATTCTATATTTTATATATATATTTACGGATATATATATGAAAATATACATATATATATATACATATTCATATTATGTTTGTATATTTTCGAATTTCCTATTATTTTGACGTCGAATCTTACACCGATGGTTCAAGATTGCATCTGAGATAACAATATTTTGTCTCATATTAATAAATACTTTTGTATATCTCGCCTTCTACGTCGATTCTCTTAGTCTCTTCGACCTAACTTGAGTTTTCTTGTTCTACGCACAAGCACGCTTTCGCGCGAATCCTCGAGATCGAAAAAGAAAAAGAGAAAGGAGATTGTGCGGTAATTATTTAACCAAGGATATCTTCGACCGCTTGCTAGAGCTTTCGCTTCTTTTTTTCCATCCACGAACAGATTTATGGCGGAAAATAATATTAATAAATACATGCCATGTAAAATGGTCTGCTGGATACGTTGTATCGATTATGTCAACGTGATACCACGTAAAACAAAACAAAAAAAGAAAATGAAATTGGCGTCTCGTGACGATCGCGAAGCTTTCCCCTGAGCTTGCAGATCCTTGATATATTACAACATTTTCTTCCTAAAGAAGCAAAATTTTTGTTAATTGAAAAAAAAAAAACCACGTAAGAAAGTCTTTTTCAAATCTTTCCATTCTTTCGACTACTTTGTCTCTTGTTGTTTTTCTAGTGTCCACTGCACGTGGGTTGTGTTGTTACTTCGGCGACACCGATGATTTCTGCAATATGTATAATTTTTTTATTAAAGTTTTTTTTTAAATATTTTTATTTGTTGACACACACACACGCAATACACGAATCAACAATTGATTCAACTGTCTTACTCGCCTAGTCGACACAACCCGTTTGCTTATCCAATCAGCAATCAAATTTGACTTTCCACGAAAACGTGTTTACTAAATAAACAAAAAATAACAGAATGATTAAAAAAAAAAAGTAAATAAACAAATGAAAATAAAAATTCTCAGAGTCTAGCACGCAGACTGCATCCGGCGTGGTATTTGAACATTGAAAATGTGCACGTTAGTTTAATGATAACAATACACGTTAAATACATATATATATAAATATTTTAAACTTTATATATACTATTATGTGTGTGCGTTTAGTAGTGTGTAGCTCGGTAGTGGGTAGTTGAATGAAAATAGATCGATAGATCGATATAGGCTCCTCGCTTGTATACTATTACTCGCATCACTGAAAGGCGATCCATATCACGCGCCGTGACGCGTCGGAGCAACAATTTTCCCACGGAAACGCGTCCTCCTCTTTCTCAACAACTTCCATTCGGCGCCAAACTCACTGACTGAAATTAATCGATGCCAAAAGTGAGCTCCGATAGACGTCGAGAGCTGTGGATCGAGTTGAGAAAGTGTCGGACTTTAAAGAATGAAAATGTAGAAAGAAGAATAAAAAAAGATGGCGCGTACGAAGTTGCACTTCGCGAGATGAAGGACTTCTTCGCGGATCGGGCACTTCGCGCAGTCGGTCCGAATACTGTGTGTCTGGTAGTCACATAACACCTACAAATATATACATATATATATATAATATAAATACATATATATATACATACATACATACACTGATACTTATACTTACTATTGAAGAACTGGATCTTATGCAGCACCGGTACGGGTGCGAGATCTTAATTAAAATCTTCGCGGTCGCAAATCCCAGCTGCCAAACCCCACCAGATACCATAGGCTAATTGGATTAGATTTTCCACGTAGAAAATCCCCAAATGTTCTCAATTCCCAAAATGCTTTCCTTAATCCTCGCTCCTTCTTTCTCTCCACTCTGTACTCTCTCTCTCTCTGTCTCTTTATCCGAACTACTTCTTTCACTACGTTAATCCTACCTTCAGGTTCACTTCACTGGAGTCGTAATTCTTTTTTTTTTTTCGAAATTTTAGTTTTCTCTTTTCTGTCGTATTGTCATTTTGGAATTCGCCAATTTGAAATTACCTTAGAGCCTGAAGTAAATTTCAAGTAAAATTGTAATGATCTCATATCCTGTGTAAATAAATCGACATTCAATGTGAATATAATTTTTCGTTGTAAATATTAACACGTAAATTGTCGATGAACAATCTGTATAAAATCTTAATCACTGTGTGGTAATTATTATTTGTTGAATTACTTATTGATGGTGTTTTTATTAAGAAATTCGTCAGTATCGATGTTTTTTTTTTTTAATTTGTTAAACGTGTATTTTGATATTTCTGCGTTTGGTGACATTTTTTTTATTAGATGGGTTCTTTCTTTATCTATTTAGTTACCGTTTACACAACTACTACAACTGTCACTTCTTCTTCTTCTTCTACGTCTTCTTCTTCTTCTTATTCTTCACTACTTTCGTCCACTGATCCAACACCCTCACCTCTTTCTCTCACACACACTGTCTCTGTAAATAAAGTAACCGAAATAATGCCTTTTTATCACGCGAACACTAATCTATATCTTTTCTCAGACGATGGCCGCGACGAAGCGAAACACAGTGCTGACATCGGCTGTTCCACGAGCAACATTGAACGACGAGGAGCTGGTAAGGACTCGTACTTTAGTCATTAAATGTCAATTTCTCTTTCTCTTTATATATGTCTTCGCCTTTTGTCCTGATTTTCTTCCATATGAATAAAATAAAATAAGCGCATCGTCTGAATTGGTACGATAACTTTGATACAAATGAAAATCCAAATAAATGTGCCTGCATAGGTAATACGTAGATCGAAAAAGAAAAAGAAAAAAAGATATATGAGCAACTAACTCGTGATTTTATTTTCATTTTCTTTTGTCCTGAAGTAACGAATATGATTAGGAAGAATGCCAAGTCGAAGGGCTGTCCCTAAACTCGGCCAGGAATAATTAATTAGCACAATTTATGAACAAGCCGAGGGCCAAGGGCCAGAAAGTGGTGACGGCGGCAACAGCAACGAAAAAGCCCTTTTTGCTCTCGAATGCTGGCCGACCGTCATTCCTCCCGACAAAAAGGCATAGTTTGCGCAATCTCAGGAGAAAAAGCAAAGTACCCCAAGGGTTATTACTCCCATGTTATATCTCCAATATTGCTACGATCAAATGATTTAGTGATATTTTTTTCATATGCCTACGACGAATTATATAACCACAGATATTACTTATATTCGATGGGATTGAAAAGATATTCAGCAGATTATTTATTGTTTTTTTTTTTATTATTCTAGTGTTTCCTATACTGTAATGGAGTTCATAAAATATTATGCCTTGCATCTGAAACCAACTTACAGAGGTTTGATACCTATCATAATTATACGAAATATTAAATTCTCTGTAAATATGCAAACATCTGCTGAAAAAATGTTGAACCATTTGGACCTAGGAAATGGTTGACCATTTGAAAAGCCTCAAATGCTACAAAAAATGTTTCCCCGTTTTATATATTAAATTTCTGTTATTAAAAAAAAAAAAAAATGATAAGTCATAAAAATGCTAAAATAAATCTTTCTCAAATTGAAAATTTAAAAAATCACATTTCGTCTAAATGAAAATTAAATCACAGCCCGTGTATTTCGGGCTATGAAAATTTACGAATTTCGGTAAATAGAGGTAACGAAAAATGATAATAGGCATTTTTCAAGGCACAAAATTGAATTAAAAAATGAATTAGGTATCAACCCTCCATAAGTTTAACGATCTCCCGTTCAACGTGCCGCCTGCAAGAAAATGGGCCACGTTCGACGAACGGGTTAAATTTAACCTTTGAACTCTCTTTTCTTTTCCATATCTACCGTGCTGCCATTTTATCCTCATTTCCACGCTATTTTCTTTCACGTAAGTGTGGCTCAGCCTCTGTCTCTCTCTTCTCTCTCACACACACTCTGGCTCTTGCTCTTCTGTCTGTCTATTACTTTCTCTCTTTCTCTTGGTCTTTTATGCTATCCTTTTACTTTCCTTTTCTCTATCTCTCGCTACGTTTCGGTCTGCAACTACCGCTATCCCTCTACTTCTATATATCTCTCTCACTCTCTCTCTATCTCTCTATCTCTATCCACCTGTCTCTTCCGTTTCTGTCTTCACATTTATTATACTATATATTTATGAAAGCAACGTGTAGCGATATAGATAAATCATCAACTTAGCGAGCATAATATAGCGAGGAAGCATATACTATACATACTATATGATCGTACGTGCGAATGCATAAGTTCTTATATCTATAGGCACTATTCGAGATCCATATCATACATGAAACTTATACATAATGTCATATACTACATAGGCGAGAGTGTAGTAGTGGAGTAAATGCCCGAATCGCACCACCATATAATGTACAGAAAAAAAAGTAATGTACAGAATAGGATCACAATTTAAAAAAAAAAATATATATATATATACAATAGGATTATTATTATTATTTAATACAATAGGAAGGACGAGGTGACTCTGAAGCCTTGAAGTAATCAACGATCAAATGTTACCTTTACGAAAAATTTATCGAACATTATCGAACCCTTTGACTGTCGATGTAGTATTTTTCTTAACGCGATATTTTCCTATTTCAATTCAGAAATTGTGGTCCATTGCCAATTTTCCTTACGAAAGGATCCTGCATTCCGAGTTGTAGTAATCGCGATTTATTTACAATGTGTACATAATTATTTTGGATTTTGAGTATCGCAGGTTACAATTATAATTTCTATTGTCTACATTGGACTTTGTTACTGTGCACTTTGGCAATTGGCAAATCAAAAGCGGTCCTCCAGCCTAATGAATTCTTACTTTCCGAAAGAAATGAAAATAAAATTGTAAAGCTTGAGAATTGGAAGAATGGATTTATAGAACGCAACTTTTTTATCAATTTTGATTGTTAAAAGTGTTTGTCGCTTAAAATGATGAATAATGTTGAACGTGAAAGGGTTTTGGTTGCTAAAGGGTTTGTGCAGTGACGTTTTATCGAAATTATTAATGATCATTCTCAGTGTTCATCAGAAACCTTCCACTTTTTCATTTGGCGAGCAAAAATTCCGAAATTTCCATACCTATTCCTTGAAGTACTATTTTATGAACGTGGTTTGATCGGTAGTAATTTCGAAATATTGACGGGTGATAAATTTTCCGCAAAAGTGAAAATGTCGCTGGCACCGGGACTGTCAAAGTTCCTGAATTTGTATACTCGTGCAGGACGTTCGTCGGCAATGGCAAATCCAAAGGTGCGGCAATCCGACGTAGCGCGAGCAAAATCCTCGCTGAAAGGATGTCAAAGCGCGAATGAAAGAGGGTTGACGATAAAATCGCGGTAAAGGTCTTCGCTGACAAGGACGAACGTCCTGCATGAGTCCTGACACGTCACCACTCTAGTGCTTTTTAGCGGATCGATGCTTAACCACTCTCCCCGATCAGAACCACCCAATACGTAGTGTACGTGCACTTGGAGCTCCGAGCTAGTGCGATTCAGCGCGACGAAACTCTTACGAAAGATCGATACACGCGTGGATTGAAAAGACCTGTAAAACGAAACGAGAAAAGTTTGCACCGTCTTTTAAAAAACGACAAAGTCAGACAATCCCTAGAGCTCCCTAGGCTGCACGTAGGTTTCACATCCCTGAAATTTAGTTCGGTGATTCTAGTCACATATTCTTCGAAGTAAGCATAGCTAACGAGGATTCGTAAAACAAGAAAAGTTCCTTCGAGTTACCGAGACTTTACGATACAAAGTATATTGAGAATTGTAGAGATCGAATCTCGGGACACCGAGTAAATCGAGAAAAATTTATACCGCCCCACCCAGCAGAGTTCTTCATTTTCTTCAATTTCAAAGAATTTATTGCGCAGAAAATCTCGAATCTTTCACGGTAAAAAATACACGGAAAAATTTACTCTTCACTTTACTTCAAATCTTTGTAGCCTTTTTATTTTATTTTTGAATTTTCGATTTTATTCACAGATTTTTTTTTCTATTTGTTGTAAAATCGACAAGTTGAAATGAAACTAGGATTATCGTGGAAATTTAATAGAAAAAAATCGATAAAATACAGAAAAAAAGGCTTGGCAAAGCTTAAAGTTTGAAGAAACATATTTAATACTTCCGAAAATAGTCGACCTCAAATTTAAAAAAATATTTTTTGATGTGCACTGTGTCGAAAAGTGTCATTTTACCTTGATTCAAAATTGATTAAACATTCATTTGCTATTAATGGTAAAACTTAAAATCCAATCTCGCAAATTCTGAAATAGTTTTGAAAAAATTGTTGAAAAATCTTGTTCCTGAATTACTTGGTACATGTGCATCGCATTTGATCACTTGGAGCACGAAGTCGGGAAACGTACAAATAGAACAAGGGACATCTGGGATTTAAGGAGATGGTGCATTCGAGACCCAGGATCCTTAGAGCTTGTTAGGTTAGATTCACGTCGTCCTTGCGGAGGTCCTCTGAGAGGCTCTCCAAAGGGTCTCCCAAGTTATACACCCTCTAGTGCTAGTCTCCGATCCAGAGAAAATATTTAACCGAAAGAAGATACCGGTGACATAAAATCACTACTGGGGTCAGAGATAGAGGGGATCGGTAATAGCTTTAGGGATGAAGACCCATCGCCGTGATGATTCTTGCTCGAGGATATACTTATTAGAGCTTCTTAGAGGGCTCACTGGCTTTCACCCCCTTGAGATAATCAAAATAGCTCCTCGGCGCGATGAAATTCCAACGAGACTAATTATTCTAACATAATTATTCGCGCAATATCAGTGCTTCCGGTATTTTAAAAACGGTCTGTCCTTCTTCAATCATTCCATTCCGTTTCCAAATATTACGAAGCCTTTGGGGGATTGAAAAATGTTATTGTAGAAAAAAAAAACCAATTAACATTTTTGGCTTCCGAAGCTATTGGCCTGTTATCGGCAATGATTTTGGTGAATAAAATCATTGCACTTTCATTGAATCAGGAAAGGAGTTATAAAAAATGTGTTCCGAGGCACTGAACAAGAAATTTTGATCACTGATTATTTTGATTAACTTTACGGACACTATTATTCGATAACAAAACAAAAGCTTGTCGCACAAACCGTTTGATTTAATTTTTTCGAAAATCTCGTTGGAGTCTCATCGTCCACAGCCCCTGGCGAATGGTTTGTGAACACTCGACTGTGTATGTCATTAGGATTTGCGGGCACGAAGTTCATTGGCTTGATAAATCTACTACGAGTGGTTGTGGAGTCTTGAGTGAGTCGGTCCGATTGTAAGACTAAATGCGAACGTGCGGATATGAAAATGCAAAGTATGATTACATAGACAATTGCAGATGAATGTTTGTGGTACGGGGAGGTAGTTCGAGAAGATAAGATAACTGTGGGTCTATAGAGTACACGAGGTTGTTTGCCTTCACGAAACACGAATGCCCATCTCGTGAGAATCCACGGATGTGTGGGTGTGCGTAAGTGTGACTGTGGCTGCGATTGTGAGTGCGAGTGTGTGTTATTGGCCTGGCTGCTCTGCGTACACTACTTCCATAAAGCTATAAACGGATACTATATCAAACGAGCAATATATTATTCAAGAGAGTACCTACTTCTGCATGACTCTGGAGTGCAAGCTGATTGAGTGTTTCGATAGCGTACACGAGAGAGAGCGCGAACGATATACTATTTCCAGTGCCACAAAGTCCATTTCAGTTTGGCATTACTTCGGAGAGTCTGGCGACCGGCTTGTTAATGTTGAATGATGTATAACCAAGTTCCAACGGCATTATTTCTGCCGGGACCTGTGGGCTCTATGAATAGTTATTCAATAAAAATAATCCGCCGTCAATCAGGACACCATTTATCTCGAAGTTTATGTGGGGAGGCTCAGAGGATTAACGTTTACAGAAACGAATTTGCTATACTTGTGTCTCAATGCACTTTTTCACACCTCACAGAGATTCAACAATATCCATAAATTCTCATCGGTATCGCCCAAAGCTCCTACGACTGCTAAAGCCCCAATGAAAAATCGAAACTTCCCCTACCGCTCTCCTGTTGTGTTTCTTTGTTTCTTTTTTTTTTCCTTTTTTTTTTTTGTTACTTTCTCGACTCTAACGCTACTTCCCGAATCAAATGATTATCCAAACGTTTTTTGTCGCGTTTTTTTGTCGAGTGCTTTGTTCGCTTATTTGGATTGTACATGCACACGTGAAAACAGTTGGCGCCACACACACGAGAGGGAGACACTATTATCGGTGAAATCTGCAGGAAACTATAATACACACAATAGTATATAGAGGGCCGGAGAAATGCTTGGCTGAAACAAAAAGCGGCACAGCAGCATGCCTATGTGAAAATGGTTCGAACGAACGGGGGTTAATGCTTGTTGCGTGGGTGTTTGTGAGACTGAATATTTCTCGAGTGAAACGATGTGTACGTGTGCGATAACAATGAATTACGTTATTACCGCTATCTGACGAATTCCATCGAATATGCCACCCGCAGAAGATGCACGTGTACAAGAAGACCCTCCAGGCGATGATCTACCCGATCTCGTCCACGACACCCCACAATTTTGTCACCTGGACTGCCACTTCACCGACGTACTGCTACGAGTGCGAGGGACTCCTGTGGGGCATCGCTCGACAAGGCGTCAGATGCATGGAATGCGGCGTCAAATGTCACGAGAAATGCAAAGATCTACTCAATGCCGATTGTCTGCAACGTGAGTATTAATGCTATTTTTTATTCACTTCAACTACTTAACTCAACTATCGACTTGAATGGTTTTCACCAGTACAAACAATGTTTCAACCCAATCAAAGTTACAACGTTGAAATTCGTTGTTGCAATTATAAAAATTAAAATTCCTGTAGTTTTTGAGTCTCAGTTCTTCGTGGCGTTTAATTTATGATGCAATTGAAATATATTTCGTGAATAATAGTGTATACATGCATTCTCTAACTAAAAGTTTGGTTTTACTGGAATTTAAGTAAATGGCAAAAAGACAAAACAAGTTTAAGTATCATTTTCATAACGTTTTAACACTGCCCAGTGGCTCTGTCATCAATTTTATCAGGTCCTTTGTTAAATTTACTATTCACGTCGTCCAGCTTCGTCAGGCGGTGCTTTAACGTAATACACGAGACTAAATTATTATAGACGGTGTAGGTGAACGAAGGCCCATTTATTGTCAAGACAACGTAATAATGGAGTCGCTAATGACCTAAACGTTGATGCGACTAAATATAATAATTTAAAAAAAACGTAATAATATTAGGGGCTGTCATTCTAAGCCTAAGAACATTCATTATTTCCCCGAATTCATATACTCGTCTAATTTTTTTATAAAAAAATTCGTAACGAGTGAAGCTAATTAATATTTTTAACTCGTGTGTTTATCTTGAATTTATACATGTTTTTCAAGACACTGAGAGGCGAAATGTGCAATTTGCATTTGAAAAATTATTTTAATGTAATTATATTAATTCGGTAATTTATGCAATTTTCTGACCTTCTTTCATGCTTGTTATTCACGTCGTCCAGCTTAGTGTATTTTAACATGAGACTGAATTATTATGGACGATGTAGATGGACGAAAGCTCATGGATTGTCGAGACAATGTAATAATGTTAGAGGCTGTCGTGCGTTCACCGCTACACAAACTCGTGTAATCCCATTCGTTCGTTTGCCGGTAAATCGACGAAATCCGCATAGGCAGCATATCGTCTCTGGCACGCGAGCGTTCGGTTCCCTTTAATTGAATCAGTGAAATTAAAGCCCACCAACGTATATACATTGAGAATCAGAAGAATCGCGTGTTCGCTGAGAGCAGCGGAACTTTGGGCATTAAAATACCTCTCAAACAATAGTCCATTGACCCTCATCGACGCGACATAAATGTTTACGGTCCACCGGGCGATTATTATATTAATTTTCAATCACGACTCCAGAGGACACCCTCGGAAAACTTGGCTCGTTAATTTTCGAAAATTAATTATCTCTCTTCGCCATAATAATCGAAGTCACGTGTCGGAAATCTCGCTTGAAATTAAATAAAATGGCATTCTTTGCTGCATATGTTCGTGTCATTAAAAGTAGAAAATTAAATTAAATAAGCACCATTGAAATAATGATATTTTGTTGGACTGCAAAATTTTTTCTAAATCATAAAAAAATGTAATAAAATTAACTGGATTCAAAAAGTACTTTGAATGAAATACAAATGGTTTCTAATAATGAGTTTCAAGTATTTGAATATTGATAACTTTTGATTATGAAAATGCATCTTATCACTTCGTTGCTCATGAGTTATTATTCGGTGTTATTCACCTGGAAAATATTCTGAATCTTTACAACGAAAATTTTGCAACTATTTTATCCGTCGAAATGTGAAAATACAAAGTAGAATGCATGTATCTCCAGAAGCTGCGACGATATCTTTCCGGTACCGACGTATTCAGCAATAATTAATTTTCCACTCGGCCGACCTCGTCGCCGTACGGAAGCTGCGTGTTAATTAGTACTGCGAGGAATAAGGGGTGAGAGAGCGAATTCGCAAGAACAACTCGAACTTTGCGCTGAGCCCAACGGAATACGAGAGAGAAATGAGGAGTGAGCCGCGATAGCGACGGCCAGATATATGACTCGTTAACAAGTCTCTGATGAAGGTGTCGCTCCACTAAATGTAACGCTGATATATCAATTAATATCCGGTTGAGGAGCAACAGTATATCCACTAGACGTCTTGCCTCGACTCGATCAGCAATTATCTATAAAATCAATAATCAATCTATACCGTGAAACTAAAAAAGTGGATTCAACCGAGAATTCTTTGAAAAGTTTATTAATTGACGCTAGATATTTTTGAAAAACTATTTCGACATACTTCGTCAACTTCGAAATTGTAATAACGAGTCGATATATTCTAACTCCAATATTTTATTCGCTGGATTCATTTTATTATATCGTTATAAATATTCGTCAATAGTTTGTCAGAGATATGGTTTCATTGCAATCAGATTGTAATTAAAAATAAAACTGGCGTATTGAAAATTGATGTTCATTCCGTGAATTGTCAAAAAAAAAAATCAAATCAAATTATTAACGCAAAATGTTTAACGGCAAATAACGAAAAATGTTATCTTTATAAAATTGGATATTCAATGAGTTTCATTAATTTTTTTCAGTCTTTTCGAAAGAAGTTCAGTTTTTTTTTAAACTAAATATCTAAATAGAAATAAAAAAAACGCATATCGATTTTTCCAAAACGAAATATCTAAATAGAGATAAAAAATGCATATCGATTAATATTTATGAACAGGTGAACTGAAAAATGGTCAGAGAACAGCTACATTTCACAATGTAAAATTGCAGTCTATTATAATAACTTGGCAATTATAACGAATAGTCGAGCATGTATCCGACGAATTTTCATCTCACTATATATTTGACCCAGTTGAAGAGCGTCACGATGCTTTCCCGATGCCGCGGAGCACAATACACAGACCAGGTGCGGGAGGTTGCACCAGCAGGTGCATCGAGTAACGCGCGTCGAGCCCCTCGTATATTTTCGCGGTATACGATTCGGTTCCTACCGGAAAATTAGAACGCGGCCAAAAGCCCAGAGAGGAGGGGGGGTAACGAGGGCGTGAATTCCCACGAATGGAGGCCGGAAGCTCATCGGAGAGACAAAACGGCTTAATGGTGCCCCTCCCCCCTTCCTCCCGCCGAGGCCCTCCAAGTCCCCGCGAAATGCCCGAATCGTCGGGTGAAAAGTATGTAGTAACACGGTTAAAAGTTCTGCAGACAAGTTCCCTCTATAAAATTATATCTCAAACTAAATGTACTCCAGAATCTCGACGACTAAAGTGGTGAAAAAAAAAAAAAATTCACAAGTCATTTAATACTTTACTCATTAGAATTTCATTATCAGTATTTACTGTACCTCAGCATTAGCAACGTGCTTTGGAAAATTCTGCATGAAGAATCTACTCGTTCAGAGCGAAATTATCCCCACGAAAATTTTTAATGAAAAATTCACATCACCGATACGGGAAAAACACACGACGAGCGGGATTTTCTAAAGATAAAAATTAATTTCCTTAATTTTTTTAACTTCCGACACTATTTGAAATATCGAGAATAATTAGTGCTTTTGTAAAAAGTCTTCTGATTATTTATTAGAATTTTCAAGTTAATTGAATGAATAGATTTATAGAACATTTTTTTTTCTGAATGGAAATTTTAGTGACGTAAGAATTTTTCTTTGAAAGAATAAGTTTCGACCTACATTTCTTTAACAACTATTTCACCTTTTTTCTCGCTGCCAATTATTAAACTTCTGATGGAAGTAAACTTTTCGTCGAGCATACACATTTAATAGAATTCCTCACATTATTAATAAATTATTGCAAGCATTAATTCGTATATCACGTTTTTCGGCTTTCCTAATATTCTGCGATTTTCTCCGAATTATTTCAGGCGCTGCCGAGAAGAGTTCGAAGCACGGTGCCGAGGATAAAGCGAACAGCATCATAACGGCCATGAAGGAGAGGATGAAACAGCGAGAGCGCGAGAAACCGGAAATCTTTGAGCTTATCCGGTGAGTGGAGTCGCTGAGTCGACCAGTTTTACTTTTATTCTCGTGTCTCGAAAGTTGTCACGTTATTTATCTTCGTCGATGTCCACGAGGTACGGTAGGTGTCATTAAACAGATGATCGATAAAACCGAGATGTCAACACGTGATTACAGCTAAAATGCTTTGTGTGTATATTTCAATATATGTGAATATAGATAAAACATAGTGTTGTCGAATTGGCGAAAGCTCGGAGGATTGTAGTGAGAGGATGAGTTCATTAGAACGTTGTAACTCAACATAGTCAACACACCGATCGATATCGATCGATCGGTTGAGCGTGTCGTCCCGACACCAAAACGCTCGTGATAGCATCATGTTCGGTCGCCATTGCACGCTCTCTCTCTCTCTCTCTCTCTTTAATAGCTCACCATTATTCCAACTAAATGCATTAATTATCCAGCTTCGAAAAAAGTTCACTATCGATCGACAGACAGCAAAGGAAATCAGGTCGACGATACCTGGTACTAACCAAGAGAAACAAGCAATCAGGACATTACGAGTTATTCAATAATTTCTTTTTCTTCATTCCGTTTAGAAGAATAATCAACTTTCACGGATAAGCCACTTTGAATAATAAACAGGCTTGCGAGAAATTTGGAATATATATTTTTTTGTAATTGCAATAAAAATTTTGATCTTATTGTATCGATGGCATAAAATTGTGGAACTGAAATATAAAAAGTAATATTATGGCCCCAAGAATATTTGATTCATCACTCAATTTGAAACAACCTTGAATTTGATTCAAATAAAATGACCTAATGAAATTGGAATAGACCATCTTTAGTCTCGCCCGCTGGATCATCTGCTTTGGATGACAAAATTTCGATTGAAAAATTAGAGGAACGAAGTCTCGAATAAACCCCATACATTTTTATTCCCATGGAGCCGAACCCGTCGGTCCTCGGATTTGGAAGAAGCTTGAATTTGATTCAAATAAAATGACCTAATGGAATTCGAATAGATAATCTTTAGTCTCGCCCGTTGGATCGTCGGCTTTGGATGACAAAATTTCGATTGAAAAATTAGAGGAACGAAGTCTCGAACAAACCCCATACATTTTTATTCCCATGGAGCCGAACCGGCCGTCGGTCCTCGGATTCGAAATTGAAGCGGATGTACTTTCGGTGTTAGCTTTGATTAATACAAAGTGGGTATGCTCGCGGTACTTGCAGTCGGGTAAATAGAATGAGAGAGAATGGACAGAACTCGTTTACTGCTGCACATGAGAGACTAGCTCGTCGATAGCTCGGGTTGGAAGGATTTAACTTATTCAACGAGGTACAAAGTCGGGACGGAGGATCGAACAACGTTGATAGCCTGGTGTCTGGTTGTCTAGCAATCTTGCTCGGCGCTGACGATCCGCTCTGAAACTAACGTTTGCCTGCTCGTCTACCGCGTTAAATATGTACCATGGCATATAGCACACTCGTTATCGATAATATGATACTCGAGTGTACTTTCGTGTAGGCATTTTACGTTATGTATTCAATAACCGACGCAGCGCGTCAGGTTCTTGAATAAATAATTATCAGATGTCCGCTTGCTATTTCTCAACGGGTACTCATTGCAGTTCAGCCATATTTCCTTTCCATTAATGACTACATGGAGAAAGGACGAGTAAAAAGAATATAGCGATGGAAGAATGAAATGAATAATGAGCTAGGATTATTGTGGAAGAGCCATTTTTATCAAAGACGGAATATTCAATGCCTCTATTTATAGAGGCGTCTCCTGTGGGGCCAACAACCCCCAAGACATGGGAATTAATTAATAATAATCCGTGGACGGCTTTGACTTTTTAATTGGATGGAATATGAACGAGTCACCGCCACTGTTGTTCCTATCTTTTGATCGAATCCTTTGAATCGATTTTCAAAAGAAAACGAATTCGTATCCAAGAGAAAAATGCATAATTGCCTCCGTAAATATTTTTATTACGAATGTGATATTGCCTCGGTGATTTCTATGATCCATCCATACTTACATTTGAATAAAATGTATCTTGTTTTAGAAATTTTGCTTCGCTAAAATATCTTAAAATTCGCAAAAAAATTAAATCAATGACTATTTAATGAGAGATAAATAAAGCTTCATTTCAAGTGAGAATTTATATTTGCTAAAAATAAAAATCATATAAATAGAATATTTTACTCCGGATAAAAAGATGAAATAGCTAAAATATTTTCAAGACCAAAAATTCAAAATGAATTTATATTTCGTGAAGTAAACGTGATTCACATTTTATCCGGTAATTTCCATGACTACGGAGAATCATATTAACGATATTTAGAGCAATTGCCGATAATAAATATTAGAAAAGTAGCTTTTTAAATTCGTCTTTGCTGTCGTGGCAATAAACGTTGCCACTTTTTGCGAAAACGCTAGTAAACATGGCTGTACCAACTGCAGTAAAATATCGTGATAAAAATGTACGTCAAGGCGCGTATGAAACGAGCTGCGTCTCAGGTGCAAAATGCACACCTGGAGTATGATGAAAAAAAAAACGTGTGGGTTAGAAAGTTCAAAGAAGGTTCAGACGCACGAAACGCTAGTAATCTAAGACTTTTAGTGCGGTGGAAAATCCGCGTTATAAAAAAATTAAGAACCGCATTGCAATTTCCCCTCTGGAAATTGACCATTTTTTTAATACCGCTGTTAAACGAGGTTACTGCAAGCTCTGTAAAATAAAATGGTTATTCCGAATAAGCCGGATTGCACATTTTTTAACATTTCTCCATTGCATTTGTAACGACGCGACAAGTCAAATAAAAATCACCTCGCTTCGAGGATTTTTCGTCGTGAAATGGCCAACAACGGCGCGAAAATAAAAATAAATCACTTTTCTCTCCGCTCTATTTACCCGATGAATTGTAACGAGTTTATTTCGAATCCCAACAACGCGAATTTTCACCTGTCGATCGTGTAACTAATAACTAGCCGCTCGTTGATGCGAGAATTTTCGTCGATCGCGTGTCAACGAGCGATTTCAAATTGGCTCGTTATCACGTCATCGCGGTTACGTTGTCAGAGTTCGATCGGATTACTCATCTACGCACAGAAAATTCAATGGCTCAATGTATGTTAAAATACAAAACGATTATTATCAAGTTCTAACCGGCGGGAATAGTCGATATATTATTTATGACCGGAAGTATGATTAAATTAGGGACCTTGGGTATCAATCGAGTTACCGTCTCGTTTACCATTACCAGAATTCACCAATTCGCCGATCGACATGGAATAGTATTTGAAATATTTTGTTAAATAAATGATAACCAATTTTTCCACTGCGGAAATTACCATTCTTACGTTTTTGCTATTATTCCATTTACAGAAGTGAACACAGAAAAATTAAATCGTGCTATTGTACTTTCAACAAAAAGCTTCAGACCTAAACAGCCGTCGAAACTTTTTATTTATTTTGTAGAAAAATTTTGATTGGCTCCCTGTTGAACAAATTATTTTTGTGCTTTTTTTTTTCGTCGAACTGGAAATCGGTCAAAAAGTTTCTGTGGTCATATGTGAACAAAAGCCTTTTTTTTAAGTTCAGAAAAATGGATTCATTTTTCACCTTTTAATTACTAGTTCGCAATAAATGGTAATAGTCAAAAAGTGTACCAATGCCACATACTTTTCGTCAGAAAATTGTGTACACATTTATTTTTTAGTCCATTAAAAATAAATAAATTCGACAAACCGGTGAGAGAAAAATTGCAGCGAGGGATTTAATTGCAATGGCGACGAACGAAACGCAGCGGAGCGATTTTCAATTTGCCCCAAAATCATCGACTCTCTTTTCACTCACCTTTCCGAGCTTTCGCTCAGTCAGTCACAAGCTCACGAGGGACCCAAGGTCGAAACTGTCGAATCTCGAGAATCGAGTTTTGGTAGCGTGCCATCGGCCAATCAACGTCGTGGTTAATACGCCACCGAGAGGCACCGATGCCAGAGCTTTCAGATGCAACCGACTGCACCATCACCGAGCGTACCGTTCGGCCTGCCAGCTAATTACCGAAAGTATGCATATGTCGTTTGGCAATCATTACGTGAACCCAAAGTACACGAGTGCCCTGCGTACAGTGCGTATATTATCCTGGTACACCCGACATGCATTTCTCACTCAAAAGAGAACTAATTAATTATCATGTTTTTTTTTAGCCATTAGAATATTTAAATTATTAATTTTACGTGAATTTGAGTTGCACGGGATCACTGTGAAAAATATACCTCACTTGATGAATAGATCATACATTACTTAGTTGATAAAAAAATTGTATCTCATATTTTTGCCGGTAAATAAAATGAAAAAAAAATATATATATATATATATATATATATGCATATGCGCTTCATCGTTTGTAATGGTCATTTCGTTATACGAGAAATTCCACGAATGTGAATAATATGTTGCAGCACTTTTTGAGAATTTGATTTACCTTTTTATTTTTATTTTTATTTTTATTGACGTGATGGAAGCACTGTCATAATAAATGTACGGATACTCTATAGGGTCGACGCTTTGATGAAAATGATTTTTTATAATTATTTATTGTATAGTTTATTCGTTCGCTCGTATAGATTTATGAATAGTGAGCTGACCGGATGCTCTGCAATGCTTGCATTGTGTAGCATTGACAATAACGTAATTATTAATAATTCACACGTGCGGAAATCGACTGTTCATCGGATTTTGGTCTCCACTGTCATTCTCAAGTTGCATATTCCACAGATAATAATCCCTCTAAGCGTTTTTTACTGGGATTATTAGTAAAACTCACGTTTGAACGTTTCCGCTTTCAAAAATCACCGGTTCTAAATTTACACCGATTGTTTCTTCACGTATTGAATTTAGACCTGTTCTCACGTCCTATAATCTGCCATAGGAAACATTTATTTACGAGCTTTTTATAATCATTAAAAAAAAAGGAAAATTCCAATCGACATGTTCGACCAAAAATTTTTCAAGCAGCGTTACCAAACACGAATTTATTTCCGGTCTCTCTGACCACAGCCAATCACAGCCCAACTAATGTCGCAACAATTTATTGATTCGGTTTATTTGGGATATATTAATTAAATTTTTTCCACGGGATCAACGAAGGAAATATTTCTCTTCGATTTCTCTCGATCCTATATATTGAGTAACTGATATATATATATATATTTGTCCGACGGCCAGTGACTAGTCAAATAAAAGCTCTCACTTGAACAAAGGACTGAAAGAGCTTCTATTTTTCCTCGATAACGAAATGACCATTTCAGCAGTTAATCGGTACACTCGAGGCCAAAATAATATACAACATCTTCCGGGTACACCATGCGTGGATAACGGTTGGCCTTTTGATCTCGTGCATAGTATAGCTCATTACTGGTATACGAGAGAAACCCCGAAGACTACCCATCCGTGCTCGGTGACCCGATATCGATGTATCGATAATGATAACGCCCACATATGTACACACATACATAATGTGCGGTCTCGGGACATAAGCACGACGAAGCATAATCGTTGCTGCTTCCGGCAGATTTCTCTCGCCCATCGTTATTGGGTAAAATTTCGTTCGTTGTACTTCTACTAGAGGAAAGTGCGATACAATGAACCACTTGAAATTTCTCGTAGGTTTTGTGTCCATAAATAATGGTTTTTTTTTTGTGTTGGAGAGCTAAACAGAGCTAAATTGAGTTTAATCCAACGTGAAAAAGAAAAAGTTGCAAAGTAAAACTTTGCAAATTGATTCCTCATTATTTTTGACTTTTTGCAAAACTACCTCTATCGATTTTGGCTTCCGCAGAGAGAAAACTTTGGAAAAAGCAAACAATTTTTTTTTTTTTTCCACTTTGGTGCCACTGAGTTTCTACTGAATATTCGCACTTATAAAGAATTATTTAGCGAAATATTGCCAATTTTACGAAAGCTATAGCGTGCACTTTTTTTTAAATTCACAAAAGCTCATAAAATAAAAATTTCTGCATACATTTCGGAAAAAATTGGAACAGTTGATTCACTTGCGTTACAAAAGCTGCTTCAAAAACTCCTTTTATTATAATTTTCGCTGTTGTAATTTCCTATTTTTCGTACCCGAGACAATTCATACACGATACGCTGTATGCTTCGCGCCAACAATCACCGTGTCAATATTTAATCCATCGAGCACTACCCGTAGATTGCATTTTTTTCCTTGCTGCATACGTACCTGCAAATCGCTCCACATCACTGCAGTACAATGCAAAAAAAACTAGCCACGCAATATGTCGACTGTACCAACTGTAGCATAGAATGTTCTCTCATCATCTCGACACACGGAAAGGTTAAAATTACAAAGAGAATTTATATGGAAGTCAAATTGCAGTAAAGGAGAGTAGAAATGTGGTGATATGTAGAGTTCATTCAGGTTACAGGAATATTTCAAGGTTTAATCAGACTATGATTAAATTCTTGTTACAATATGACTGCTCTTTTAGCTGTAATGTAAAAATAGTGTTATTACGTTTCTATCAGAAAAATAATGAGAAAGAGACAAGAAAAAAAATGTAAGTGCAGTAAAATATAAATGCAAAATTTGTAGAGTCCAATCAGACTTCGAAAAAAATCATGGTGCAATCTATCGGGTGTGCCAGTGATACTATAGTGATGCTAAAATTACATCTTTACGAGAAAAAAAAATTAATAAGACAAAGAAAAATGAAAAAAAAAAGAAAAACTGAAATACCAAAAATATGAAAATTCGAAGAATATGTAGAGTTCAATCAGGTTCTGAGAAAAATCATGTCACAATATTCTGGGAGTGCCAGTAATATCATCATATTTCTACCAGGAAAAATAAATGGGCCAAAGAAAATCGAGAATAAAAAGTTGAAGTACAGGAATATGTATATACATATATATACGACGAATAGGTAGAGTTCAGTTCGACTTTGAGTATATATGTCGGGTGTACCAGTAATATACCGTAGAGATGCCATCATCATCTCCCACCTCGAAAAAATAAGCAAAACAAGCCACCGAAAAATGAAAAACTAAAATAAAAGTACAGCAAATGTGACACGTCGAATATGTTATGAGAAACTGTCACCATCTGCATACTCAAAAAAAAATGGAAGCGCCTGAGTGAAAAGAATTACAAGGGCCGAGTCACCTGGAAAATGTGAAAATTAAAAAGTCGTGTAATTTTTCATTTTACACATTTTACCTAGAAAAAAAAAAACAATTATATTGAGCAAGCACAAAAAGTGAAACATTTTCCCAAATAGACATTTCATTTTGCAGCCAACTTCATCGATGCAATTACTCTTTCCTATGCTGCACTTTTTCATATCTTATCGACTTCTTAATATTCTCTGCTAATTATAAAAACTTCCATTAGCAAACGTTGCGAAAAAGTTGCAACAAAGTTTAGTAAGAAAATTTTTAAGTTACCGCGCAAGGAAAAATCTACTATAAAAGTTGCTGTTCTTCCATAATTACTCCATTGGAAATGGCTGTACGCATAAAAAAGCTTCTTGAGGAAACCATTTCGATTCAGCAGTGCACTTGAACTGTCAAGTGCAAAATTGAAAGAGAAAATAGCACCGATGAACTTGGCTGCAATAAAAAAATGAAATGCCAAAAATCTCATTGATATTTCGAGATAACTTTTGAGAAAATTTGCTCGTTGTACCAGCTATGCCATTAATATGCTCGTCATCTCGTCACCAAACAAAATTAAAAAATTCGAAATAGAGATGAAGGGAATAAAAAAATAAAAAAACTAGAAATGCATAACGATGAATATGTAGAGTTGAGTGAGGCTTCATGTGAATCTCGTCGGAGTTTAGGTCTGTCTTCGGGGTCGACGAGAAGAATCATATCAATCACATGACGTCGGTGAAGCAGTCGGTGCTGGATGGTACCAGCAAATGGTCGGCGAAGATTGCGATAACAGGTTTGTGGGTTATGTCGATGTGTGATATACCGTGACTCCCGATTTCCAGATATATGTTGACTCATCTATACATCATACATATACAAACCAATATTACCATTGATATTGTCGATAAATATATTTTTAATTAGTTTGATATTTATTGTCGACCTATAACTGTGTTAACTCTTAAGGTATACATCATATATACATATATTAACGCATTAATAACAATAATACAAAAGCTTCCGTTCGATCAACGAATTGCCCGGCGGCTGCAGCTATTGTACAACCACGTCAATAGTCACTGTGTCTTGTGTCGCTCTTTATTATTTAATTATTATTATTGTGTTAATATCTATTCATATATATATATATATATATTGTTTTTATTTGTCTTAATTAATTTAGTTTGTCGTAACCTGCGTCGAATATTTACAGCCGATTCCGAGTCTGGCCCACGTGCAACCCGCCGATTATTATTAATGGCTGTTTCCACCCTGTTTATTGTTCACTTACTTTTTTTTTTTTTTTGAATTCACCTTCTTCTCCCCAATTATATAACCCGCTGTTTGTCGTTATTTATCATCAACTTTTCGATTTCTATGTCACGTGCGAATATCCTTGTGCTAGGCTGCAGTAGATCGTTGTTGCGTGTCGTAAGTGGTGCGTATGTAAGATTTTATCGTTTCGCTGTTTCGCTGTGGATGAATGTTGCCGTATGCGGTGGATTCGTGGAGGAAGATTGGCTGATACGTCGACCTAATCACGTCCAAGAAATCGCTGAAACTTTATTTCGATGTCTTGTTGTTTTCGGTGTTCTTTGTTGAAGCTGTTTCTTCCTATTCGGCTTTTGTCCTAGGACTTATTGCGTTACGCGTGCGATTAAAAGCGCTCCGAAAAGTCGCGTTCGTTTTCGCAACTATTAAGTAACAATTAACTATTCTTTGTCCATGCGATATTTATAGTTTCGATAACTATAAATTGATTGGATCTATATTTTCATAGTTTCAACAACTATTACGTTGTTGAATCTACATTTTTGTTGTTGTACTATGCATCATAAAATAGTTGTAACATCTGTAAAAATATAAGTTGGTACAACTATAATAATATAGCTGCAACTATTGCATAGTTGTGGGAACTATAATAGTTGCGATAGCTGCAACTACATTAGTATAGTTACCACAACTATGAAATAGTTACAACTATGTTGTCATTACTGCCGTCACTATGAAATAAATAGCCGGATATACTTGAACCACAATTGATAGTTGCCTCTTTATAGTTGACACGAGACACCTTGAGACACCTCATTCTTGACCGAGTGAGACGTTTAGTGACATTCGGTGCGATGTCGTTCATTTAGATAATGATAACCGAGGATGCTTCGTATCAAATGTAGTTTGCACTGCAAATACACTGCTCTGTTGGTACTCACGATGGATAACAGTTAGCGGTACCTCGAAGCACTCGCAATGTGTATGGGGAAAAATCCTTGCGACGTAGTAGTACTCATGCTGCTGTACTCATTGTAGGACAATTCTCTTCGAGTTTCTCCGCTGCTTTTCACCCCTCAGCTAACAGTACTCCACAAGAGCTCTCGCAAACATAGCAGACCATTCTGTTCGCCATGTCCTGCGTGATGACTATTGTACTCTCTAGTGCATTCTCTTGTAATTTGCATAACTAAGCATTCCATAGAATTCCGGTATTTTCGAGCGTCTTCACAAGACAATTACAATTACAGACGTTCACGTTCCCATATTCAAGTAGTCACGGCTACATTCGTCAGACGTTTCATAGTTCATCCTTCTCTACACTGCACTATCAGATATCGATGAATTTTCTTAATTACGTATCGAGATAAATACATGTATGTCAAAATATAATTCTCATTAATTTACTTTTCCGTGTAATGCTGTTTCTTCTCTAATTCTTTATGTATTTAGTGAAAAATAAATAAATTCTGATTTTTCTGAGAATATTTTTTCTGCGTACAGAAAATATCTCGCCCTCGGGAATAATTTTACAAGAATTATTATTATTATTATTATTATTGGAGTAGCAAAATTATACTAGATACTAGAGTGAGTAGACGAAAATGTTGATTTTCTATCCAGCTGTCGAGTAATTATAATAATTAGGTTCAATCTTGGAGGACTTGGTTTTAAAGCAAATCATTTAAAAACTGGGCATGTTTTCCAAAAGTTTGACGAAAGCAATCTCAGGTAATCTAGACAGACATTCTCCTCTCGTGTCGCTTAACCATCTGTAGAACTCTCAAAATAAACGTACGTTGGAATTCCTGTAAAACCATACAAACATTCACCCCTCGCACAGCTAATTGCTCGACAATTTGTGAACTATGGTGGAAGTAATTAGAAACGTCGCAACCGGATAAAACTTCGACCCTCGACTTTCTTATTCTTCGCAGTTGGCGTAGAAACTCCAAACTACGGAAGCTTAACTCGATTAAGTTTACCGACCCTAGTCATGCTCGTCTTATGTCATTTGATTATATCTCTGCTCTCTCATTAATTAAAAAAAAAAAACGATGTGTCTCATTTATTGGAACAATTTTTTGAATCACTATTATTATCTTACTTGAAGTCTGTAATCATAAGTTTATACAGATTCATATTTATCTCCTACTGTTTTTTTCTCACCAATTTATAAAAATTCAACAAAAATCATTTGTTTATAAAAAAAATAAAAAATAAATTTTTGTCTCCCACCCTCGAATTTTATAATAAACACTTTGCCATTGATATTGAAAAAAAAAACCTCTGACCATCAATTTTTAGTAGCGTCTCATTCAAATAAACGCATAATGTTCGTTTTTAAAATAAGACACTTTAAAAATTGATTAGAGTTGTTTTTTTTCCTTAGGAACTACCTTTAATGTATTTGTAGTAATATTGAAGGGAGACAAAATTATACTTTAAATTATTTTTATATGACATTTTTTGTTTAATTTTCATCACAATTCGTGATAGACCCTTTTCTTCATATGGCTAAAAAGTGAGACAAAAAATTGTTTTGTTTTGTACTTAATTGGATACATGGGTTAATTTTACTCTGGTGAGATAAACGCATAAATGTCTCGTGTTCTCAGGGGAGAAATTGATAATGAGGGTTGTCATGTCACTTCGTATCTCGTGTATCACGAGCCTTTTCACTTCAGCATGCAACAATCTAGCTTCAGGGCTTCCATTACCAAGTCTGTCTCTTCATTCCCTAGTGAGCTGACACCAAACGGTTGGTCAAAGTACTCAAACATATTTAACCCTGCGCAAAGCTTGTTCCCTCATATTCTTGGTTGAATTGAGCTCCGTCTGCTAGCCGACGAGATGAAGCCCCTAAAAAGTTGAAGAATCAATAACACAACCGAAGCGACGTATCTCATGATTTCTAACGCAAAATCTCGATGAATGTGCATTGTATAAATATTTTCATCAAGAACTTTGACATATTTCTCACGGATTTTTTAATGCATAAACTGGTATATAAAATCTAATATTTCACATATGATTTCAAGAATTTACCAAGCAGAATATTAGACACTAAAAAAATGTCGCAGTAACAGAAAGTTTTGGAACATTAATGTATATTTGTATATTAAATTCAATATTCCCCTTTTTATGAATTAAAATTTTCAAGGTTTATTCATTTTCTCAGCATCGTTATAAAAAAAAATCAGGAGAAATATGCAAAAGCGTATTTTCCATACGTTGTATAATTTACTATTCTATAAGAATTTAATTACTATAAGAATTTGAAATTCATCAAATATATTTCGAAATTTCCAAAAATGATAATAAAAATGTGTAAAATCGTACTTTTGCATAAATTTCTTTCGCACACCGACAAAGAAAGTCGTGAATGGAGATACATTCACAGAGTTTTTTTTTTTTAATACCTTATTACCGCTTCATTTTTCATGCCTAACAACAACGTTGTTGTCGTAGCTATTGACCCGGAAATTCTCATTCCCTCGAAATCGATAACATCGGTTCTCGGAATGTATTACGAGAATATTGCAACTTGCGGTTACTGCATTCTGGGTTTTATACAGAGCTGCACTGTCATAGTTGGTGTTACACGCTTTCGTGTATCAAATTCTCTTGTAATTTGCACTCGAAATAAGCAATTTCTGTTTGGCTGAGGACACAGTACAGAGAGGGCCGAAGGAATAGGAGAACGAGAGTAAGGAAGTCGAAACTATATATATATACATGAAGTGTGTACTTCAATTCTTCTAATGCATCACGAAGTCCCTGGAAATTGTATTGAGGCAATGAACTACGTTGAACTATTGTTGTCGTTCTGTAATCTTGTCTTCTTCGGTCCCTATGTTTTCTACAACCTCATTCTTGCAGAGAGAAAACATGTCTTCTTCGTCTTGTTTCTTCTTCTTGTTCTTCTTCTTCTTCGTCTTCTTCTTCTTCTTCTTCTTGGTGTCGATCTATACACGACCCCAATCGCTTCTTGCACTTTTCATTCAACTGGATAGCGGCTCGTTTTTTCTTTTCCTGGAAAACTCTGTACTCAGTTTGGAATAAATTGTAGCGTCGTTGCAGAATGCATCGAGTTGACCCAAATCGATGATCGATTAGGGTCGGTTGAGCTTAATAAACTCTCGGCCATTGTTATTCCATTGTGCAGTGAAACCAAATCCCTTGTGATCGGACTTCCCGTTGAAAGTGTATAAAACATGAACCTTCCTCGGACTAGTTTTTTCTTGGCTTCGTATCTTCATACCTGAAGACTAAAAATTGAAGCTCATGATATTAAAGAGCACCCAAAAATAGGAGGTTCGAGTGAAAGACGTTTTTACCTTTGCATGACTAAATTTGAATAAATTGAGTCTTTCCCATTGCTTCTTTGGATTCTATATTACACCGAATTGACTCAACGAAAAGTTGTATGTTGATTAACTTGAGTTTCCTCAGCAAGGAATTTTTGGAAAATACGAAGAAAAATTCGGAATGTTTTCATCTACCTTCACAAAATTTGATTCTCACACCGTTAAGTATTAATTCTTTTCGGTAATAAATTTGAAGTGATTTCGTCGCAGTTAATTTGCGTTAAAATAAAATTGCAAAATTCGAGTTACTACAAAATGTTGTATATTCGAGATATTCATATTCATGCCCAATCATGCAACCAATTTCCACTGTTCACCAATTCCCCGGTGCACTTTAATCTATACCGCCGCTCCAGTACCGCCCCAGTAGTAATTCCACGGTTCCTTGCCTTGGACTTGCCAAAATTCAATCGAAAGTCTATTAAGACCACGTGACAACTTGTTGTGGTTCGTCCGCTGTGTCGTCCTCTTCAACAGTCAAAGTGAGAGCCACGTAATACTCGGGAGGGTATTCCTCTGCCGCCATCAACCCTTTACATCGTCTTCAGTTGTTGGTAGCATGTTAGGTAGCCGGTGTTGGCCTGCATCGGACAATCCCCTCACACAAGGGTGTGTACATGCGAAACCAGTCCAGAAAGCAATCTACCAACCACCTGTGATACGACGGGGCACCAAGGGGCGGTTTAACGACCCCACGTGCCCACCATCCGTTCTTCCCCCTCGGAAACGTCGTGTGCAAGCACGATGGACTCGAGATAACGCGCCACCCGTTCTCTTCGATCGATTCTCGATTACCGTGTGTTACCGTATGTATATATCACGTTTATGTGTCTATGCAGACAGATATGGGCCATTCACTGTCAATTCAGCCACTTTCTTCCCCGCCTCTCAAATATTTTTCCATAATTGGCCTCATTTTCAAATGCCTCCTACATTTAATATTTTTTTCTTCAATCTTTCGATCCTTCAGTTGGCAAAATGATTTTTCAATCAAGATGTCTTGGTACTTGTACAATAGAAAAAAAAATTTCGAAATGAAAGTTCTCCATTGTTATTATGCTGTAAAATTTACAGAATCTTCATGTATTAATATCCTTTCCATGAATTCTACATATTTGTTCATTTTGTTTTTCCAGTGTTTTGTAATGTTCAATAATTCAATAATTGGCCGTGGGAAAATGCAGCACTTTTCGAAATAATTGATCCAAAAATTAGAAAAAATAACATGAAGTACTGTGAAGTAGTTCCTAAAACTAATTATGGAAATTACCTGGGTCGACAAAAAATTGTGAAATTGGTACGGAATGCCTCGTATTCATTTATATATCGAAGCAGTAAAACGTGCACCTCCCGGCGAATCTCATGTCGACAAGGATACAGTCTCGCAGTCTGGTACTCCACCTGTGGATCTATAGTGAAGTTTTACTTTCGAGGTACGTGGAAGCCTCGTCTACATGGATGAAACGATCGATGGTAACACACTCTTCCCACCAAGAACTTTTGAGAACTATCCTATACGAACCATCACACTTGCGCTTCGATGCTTCTATCCTGTCTTCACTCCATGACATATCGGTATGATAGTTGCATTATTCACGAGGATTTTTCAGTCTGGAACACGGAATTTTGCGTAGCAGACAAAGAGTACGTGCTACGTGCTCGAGTTTTAAAAGCATTCTTCGGCAAACTCTCGAAGATTCATCGAAGTTTCCACCGGAATATATGACTCAGCAGAGCAATGGCATTTTTTGAAGACGATACAAGCAATGAAGATTATGGAAATCATTTCTATTACTTTCCTTGGCAATGAAAGATGATTGGTCAGTTTTTTTTTATTGCTGTAGCATTTGTGTTGCCAAAAAGTCATGAGAATAAAATGGTGTTGCAATGTCACATGTGGCCTTTTCCTCTTGATTAAAAAGTTCCACTGCGCAGGGACGGGAAGTAAAACACTTTAAAAAATGGACTTTTTTTGAAGACAAGTTCATCGGTGAAATTATTTTTGCTTTTTTGTACTTGTTGGAGAAATAAGGTAACATGTCCGAACTACATCTCCGTGTGGGGATTGCCAGTGAGGATAGTCTCACAAAAGCGGCGAGAAATTTCAGTTAAAAAGTTACGACGCAAGGAAAAGTTGTCTGTGGAGATGAACATTTCTTCTTCTGCAATTGATCTTCAAAAAAAAAAATGCCAGTACTTACACTGAACAATTTTTGTCTTCCGGAGACAATTGGACCCTGCAAAATTGGTTCAATGGTGCAACCTAGACTCCAGATAGAACGGCAAAATAGAAAAAATTAGCACCAATGAAGATGAGCATCAAATCGATTGAAAATTCCATTGAGAAACAAATTGTCGTCTCAACTAACTCGGATGGGTTCATGAAATACTTGGTTGCGTTAACCGATAATTTCATGACACTTGCCCAATACTTTTTTGCCTTAACCAACGATTTAGTTGGGCTTTGAAGTTATTACCTTCCAGTATTTCCCTTTTTTGAACAATGTTCTTACTTGTTCCACCCATCAATTCGTTGAATCTCCTCCACATGTTCACATTTCCAATTCTCACCCCTTTCGCGATTCTCTTCCGTGTTTTTATGAGGCCAATGCCTCAAAAATTGTCTCAGGGTACGTGCTGTTCGCCGAGTCGAATAAGTAGAGCCAAATTGAGATCTTATCGCTTATCGCACGGTCGTGTCGGGTCCAATGCCACTTCCGGTTCTTTCTACAAACTGTGGCGCTACATCTCCAAGTTTAGGTTCCCAGAGGGTGACGAAGGTTATATCGTAGCGGCCACGACAAGCTGATACATTATTCGCTCGAACAGGATAGGGTGCCAGTCGGAACTTGGCATTGAGCCACATAGAGCGACGAGTCGACGACATCGACGACGACGACGACGACGACGACGACGAGGAGGAGCAACAAGTTTTCTTATTCCAAGTCGACAGCCGGACGACCGATTCCGAGGTGGTTGAAAGGCTGACTGGGAGGTCTGGTACTCCCCTAACTGCGGTGTGCACCCTCCTCCTCTCGTCTCCCCAAGGCTATTCTAGCTACGATGTTAATTCCGCTATCGTTCTCGACTATCCTTTCTCTTCCTCTTCTCTCTTGGCTAACAGGTGGCCTTGTCACGATCGTGCTATAAGAACCTGAACGCGGAGTGACGTTTGAAGTAGATCAGACACGAACCCAGGACATTGTGACCAAACCGCAACTGACAATGTATGACAACATACTAATCAGTTATTATAATAACGAGCAGGAGTATGCAGTATGGCATGACAGCTAAGGTTCCGTACCATTTCAGCTAACGATCTTGACACTATGGATGTATGTACTTTGGATGAATACCATGCTAAATGCCGTTCTGGATAACAGGAGTTTCGTACAGATGGTCGCATGGGTCGTTTTTGCTGCTGAAGTCATGATCTTACTTCACTTCACCTCGAAATCTCTCTCTCACTCTCCGGTATCATTGAATAATAACTAAAACATTAAATACGGTTAGCTAGGCTCTCTTCCCTCCCCACAAAATTGTTTTTCGATGTTATTTCCAGTCTCTCTCTCCTTCTTCTCTCTTGACTAACAGGTGGTATTATCACTATCGTGTTATAAGAACCTAAACGGACAGTGACGATTTGAATAGATCAGCCACGACCCGGCGACATTATCACTAAATTACAAATGACAATGTATGACATCATATTAACCAGCTGAGCAAATCACAATTTGAATAATCAAATAGCTATGATACTGACCAATTATCATAATAACCAGCTGTAGTATCTAGTTTGGCATGATAGCTGAGGCTTCGTATCGTTCAGCTAAAGATCGCGAGACTATAGATGTATGTACTCTAGATGAATACCGTTTTGGATAACAGGAGTTATGTCAAGTTTTTTTTCGGAAAGATTGGCATGGCTCGTTCCCTTTGGTCAAGTGTATCATTACGTTTGATGGAACAGAATGCGCTACGGAAATCACTGTTATCACGTGCTCATTATCTCACCTCACTTCACCTTAACGAGGTCTCTCCCCTTCCCACAAAATTATCTTATGATGTTATTTCCACTATAGTTCTCTACTATCGGTTCTCTTCTTTTTCTCTCTTGACTAACAGGTCTTGTTACTATCGTGCTATAAGAACCTGAATGAAAAATGACGATTTGAACAGCTCAGACACAACCCGGAGCCATTATCGGTTGCGTTTTGCTTGATTGATTAATATGATGGCTCCGTATCATTGAGTTATCGATCGTGAGACTATAGGTGTATGTACTCGAAGTGAATACCGCACTGAATCCCGTCTTGAAAAATTGAGTTATCTAGGGTTTGTCAGCGAAGATTAGCGCATGTCTCATTCTCTTTTATGAAATGTGTTATTGCGTTTGATAGAAGAGAATTTCTCTCAGACACACTCTACTTATTTTTATAAATTCTCCACATAATTTGATGTACACTTTTTTAATAAATATTATTTAACGAATATTTATGAAGAAATTGTAGAAACATGTTATCGAAACGAAATAGTTGAAAGTATTTCACATAAATTCCTTCACAAATTTCGTAAACAAAAAAATAAGGATATCGGATAATGGAAGAAAATGATGTGTCATTACTTTCATTTCCCTAGCACTTTTGTGGAACGTTTATGGAATTTTATTTCTTTCTTTTCAATAACATGTGTGTACCTTTTTTATTCATAACATTCTTTCAAAAAATTCTGCTAAAATTGTTACTATCAAATTATTAATGGAATTTTAAAAGAACAATTCCATTTCTGATTAATAATACATATCTATAGCGAACAAAAATTTGTCAGCAACTGTTGACAAAGGTGAACACTTTCTTTTCGCTTTTATAAAATCTATTTCCGGTTTTGCGTGTAAAAGTTCGCGAGTTATCGACGCCGCATTGCTCCAATGATGCCGAATTATGACTTTTATCGCCAGAAGCAGCTTAGGCAGGCCTTGTCATTTTTTTCTTTTTTTATTATTAAAAATTTTCTCACCGTTGCCTAACGGTGATTGGTTCGCATCAGAGACTAGTGAATAGATGGGCTTGGTAGTTCAAAGAGAGTTTCATAATTATTCGATATCTCGTTCATTCCTCTGAATTTTCTTTTCAACCCTTCGACTTTTGTGAGGAGAAAAAAATCGGTAGGACTCATCGGACGACGTAGCGCTTCAGGAAGGCGGACAACTCGATCAGTGTCTTCAGGATCGTCTTGTGGATGGATCGTGACATCGGTCGTAATACCCAAAATGGCTTGTTCACCCCCTTTCCGCTGTAGAGCTCGATGACGAGTTTGTCATTGTCTTCTTTTCAGCACGACCTTTTCAGTCGACCCGGATACCCACATTGACAGTCTCGAGCAGGCCGAGCTGATCGTTCTCGAGGGCACCAGCAAGTGGTCTTGCAAGATCGCCATCACAGGTGACCACCACGAATATACTTCATATAGAAAGAAAGAACGAATTCTAAAAAACAACAAAAAGCAAAGCTCACTCGTTACAAAAATCACATTTGTCTCTCGCTCACAATCTCACCTCACTCTATCTCAAAATCTATCTCTCTCACTCTCTGCTACCATCGACTACGAAGTTACACACTAACCACTCTAAAAGGGTTAAAAAAACACACGCTATTAACACCTCGCATTAAATTTTGAAAAAATTAATTTAACAAAGCTTAAATGATAAATCCACATGCGCACATCTCACACTCAAACAATTAAAAATCAAACTAAAATTTGTTGTCATTTTACGGGAAACCGTGTGACCGCACATTTTTTAATTAATTTCGCGTTAATATTTCGATCAATGTCCGTGAATGTTTAGTTCGACGAATAATTTTTTAACTTATTATACGTGACGAGAAAACGAAGAAAATTCTTTTTGCCACTCAACTAAAAGTATCCTTCGACATTTGTGGAATTTTTTGAAAAATAATGCCAAAACTAAATTTTCCACTGTATACCAAAACCCTCTGTAATTGAAGACCAGAATTTTTTAAATATGTTATTAAGCAAAGTGAATCGAATCCTCGCTCCTGCTACCATCGACTACTGAATATACTGAACAAATTACCCGTGCAAAGTCTAAGAAAAACTTTTCGGAAAAATATAAACAGACAGGCACCAAATGAATTTGAAAAAATCTCCATCGCCTAAGGCGTCCAATTCCACGAGCATAGTGCTCGCTACCAAAAGCCATCGCTGATAAAGGCTGTGATATGAGAAAACTTCTGCTCGAGTTTGTCCGCAAAGGCGAAGAAAAAAAAGAAAAAAAAAGGAAAAAAAAATGTTTCTGGACGTTAATAAGGGCGGCGGTGCTGGCTACGAGATTTTCATTTTCAATTAACGTCTGGCCACGACGAGACGAAGGGGGTAAAAAGATTGTGAACCAGGAAGCACGACGATTTATGCTCCAGTGCGCAAGCTCGCAACGTGTTGGTATTCGTACACAGGTAGTAGTAGTGGGTGGTACCGGGCAAGGGTCAGACGAAAACGAGACGGTGTACCGAGGTGAGGCGGGGGTGGGAGTGGGTGGGTATTATACGATCGCGGTGGTCTCGTGGGAGCTTGGGTCTCTGCTATGTATAATCGTCTCGTTGGCTCGGACGAAAACGCGAAACCGCCCGCCGAGAGGTGAAGCTGGTGAAACTTTCTATGCGAGTGCGTCCCGAGATCGATAGTTCAACGTACAGCCAAGTGCAGCGCCATCCGTGGCCCAGGAGAGTCGTCTGCCCTCCCACGTTACCGACCTAACAACCCCCTCCCCTTTAGCACAGACAACCCCTTCGAAAATCCACCCAATTGCCGTCTCTTCTTTCCTCGCTTCCTCCTCCTCGTCACCTCTTCAGCTTCGGGCCTCCGAGAATTGTCCAGCTGAACCCATTACAACGTTTTTTTTTTTTTTTTTTTTTTTTTTTTCTATAATCCCACCGATTTTTCTCCAAGGGAACTCGAATACGTTCAGAGGCGACTCAAGTAGCTCGCAATTAAGAGGAAATGAACGAGTGGATTTAAGATGTACACGGGATTTTCCACGCCAGGCCATGGACCTCACCCTCTCTCATTTTGATTATTTGTTACTATTATAATTATCGTGTTACCGGCCTTAAAGGGTTTCGGATTTTTTTTTTTTTTTTCAATATCATTTTTTAAAGCTCAAAAATCGGTGACAAGGTAATAAAGTGAAAAAAGTATATTTTCAAGGTTTCAAGCTACACAAGTTGGCGCCAAAGTTTGATCGGAATTTCATGGAAAACCCCATGTATATAGTGTCTGAGTAGCAGCAGCACTTGGCTCTGCGTGTCTTCTTTACGAGGGTATTAATACTGTACTCGGTGCACTCGTCGACTACGTTCACATTAGTCCGGACATAAAATGGAATCTAGCTGAGAGGTTGTATATAAATAGATATAGAAAAATTGTGGGACGTATTGAGCGTATCTGCTATAAATTAATAGATCCATAAATCTGTCCTTTTAAAATTTAGATGAACGTTTCAAGTTATCTCAAATTTATTGAGACAGTTATTCGCAATGATTGGATGTGCAATTAACAGAGATTCAATGATTTCGCAATAAAACGTTATCTGCCTATAAATCCAGCAATAAATTCACCATATTCCAGCAACGCAGTAACTATACTTTATATTTATGAGAAATAGAATACTAAATGGAAATTAAATGTTTCCTTGACTTACAACAAATAAGAATTGATTAACCTCAAGAATATTGGAACAATCCGTTGAGTTAAAATCCGCAATATTTTTCAATAGAATAAAGATAAGTAATTGGTAAGCAATTACAGCTCCATCAATGAATGGAAACTTCACAACGACTTGTAAAAGTAAAACCCGGTTTAACCCAGTTGCAACCCATCACTTTCAAGTTCACTCTGTTTGCTCACTCAATGAAGAATTGAATCCTAATTATTTTCAAAAGATACTCATCTCCATTCTAAAAAAAAATGAATGCAGTTTTCTAATTATTTATAACCTTTTAATTTCATTTTTTTAATAAAAATTCTTTATAGATATTCTTGACGAAAAAACAAATTGAAAAAATTAGTTAATTAAAAATGATTAATAAGGTAACCAAAAACGAGTTTACAATAGGATCATTGCAACTCAGTTTTTACATTTCCACCCTCTCAGTAAATGCATAAATTCTCAAGCCGTTTTGTCGCGGTACGTACTCGAATGACTCTCAGCTATTTTTCCCCCGGGGTGGATGTAAATACAGTATTATGTAACGCTCAAAAGAAATACACGTATATGAATATAGTAACGACGGTAAATGCACTCGGGCACCCACAAAGGTACGTCTGCTCGGTACGACTCACCCGGTGAACGGAATCCCGAGCGCACCCTCTCTCTCGAGTCCTTCCAGAGGAGTTAGTTCAGAAGATATAAGAGCGTACACTAGGTCTGACCTCGTGTACGCCGAGGAGATCGATAAGCAGAAGGAAGCTCGTTGACGGGAGACAAAGTGCATGGAATGGGTAGGTTTGCTTGTTGCGCGAGGGTTGAACCAAAAAAAAAAAAGGTGAGAGCTTGTTGCAGGTGCATTTAAATTACCGGTTAAATTTATTAACCGCGGCCTCGATCCATCAGCCCAGGGGTTTTTAATCTACCCATTCTTGGGCGCACGTCAATATTTCTTTTTCCCTCTCGCGCTTTCTCCTCGGAGTGCCGAGGAAGGAAAACTTTTTTTCCGAGCCATCGAGAGCGAAAACAATTTATGTAATTGAAGTGACAGTAAAAAATGTCTTCAAGATGGATGTTGCAATTGGCCGACTATTCTTCCGGTACTTGAAAAAATTTGACATACTTTCGACAACGCCTTATTGCTTTCGTTGCCCCAAAAGAAAGGATGAAATTCTTTCTACGGTGAAATACATTAATCACTTTGAAATAGTAATAGTTTCCTACTAAAATATCTTTTCACGTCATAATGCAATTTAACTTAGGATAGGCTAAATAAATTGTCGATTGACTGAATAGTTCGGGTATCGAAATTTGTGAATTCACAATTGGTCAATCATTTGTATTCCTAATTACATATAATTACGTATAATGAGTTTAATTAATTTGTAGAGAAGTCTTAACAATTCCGAATTTTAATGGGCAGAAATTGTCTTTGCATTCATGAGTAAATGAGGAAAAAAAATTAAATAAAAATCAATAATAATTTTTGGTGGTGATTAACTATTCAAAATAGATCAAAGTGTATCGGATCAAAGAAAGTTAGATCACAATTTCGTCTTAAGCCCTTCGATTAATATATGTTTACATATTGCACCAGCTGTGCAATATCGACACTTTTAATATCGTTAGTTATAATAAAAACTTGAACGCCGGCGGAGCTTTCGATTCCAAAAGCACAACAACATGCTGCGCGAAAAGTTTGCGAAACCGTAAAAGCTCCGGTAACATTCCTCGGGAGTCAGTTTAAGCTCTGGAATCCATGCAAGAGAGAAACAACCGCGCGTACGGAGGGATTGAAATTGTTGAGGGAGTAACAGTTGGCGCCACTTCCGTTTCCGCCCGGCTAATCAAATCTCTTGATTCACCGAGCACGAATTAAAATAGCTATATAGATTATCGTAGAGCCAACACGTAGCCTTTGGGGCGAATGGAGTCAGCTGTTAAATCCGGCAGAGCGAAGTAAACGCTAGAGGGCGTTCGTGAGCGTTATTCCAGCTGGATTCCAGATTCCAGTTGGAAAGAGGGTCTCGATATTATCTTTCGCTCACAAATCTTCGCGATTTTCGCGAAACTCTGCGACGAATAATTTAAAGATAACTAATTAAAAAACCAATGACAACTCGCGATTAAAACTTCGATAAAACGGCGGCCACGCCTAATAATAAATGTAAACCAAGTGTGAAGCGCGAATTTCAACGAGAAACGTGATCTGCCATAATGGAAATTTACCTTGTTAAAAAGAACCGCTCGGTCGATGCCCGAGTGCATCTAATCGTAATATCAATACAGTTTCATGGAGAAATATGAATATACATACAGGTTCTGATACGTTATGCGTTATTTATTTATTTTTTTTATTTGATTCAGGTGTTTACGTTTGGCAATTTTGTTAAAAACCAGAGTTTATAGATGGATTTTTAATAATTGTTCCCGACAAATAGTCCAGAAATTCGCTGTTTCATGAATTCACAAAAATCAAGGTCTATCCTATTTTTTAATTACGCTACAGAAATGAAAAAATTAATCAAGGCGGACCGTTTTAAGGATACAAGAAACAAAAATATTAGTAACCAGCACACAAAAAAATAAATCGTTTTTAAACCCACTTTACACAAACGCGAGTATTGAAAGCAATTGAAAGGCCCTCAAAAATATTAGTAGCCAGTACATTAAAAAAATAAACCCTTTTTAAAATCACTTTACACAAACACGATTATTGAAGGCAATTAGAAACGCCCTCAAAAATATTAGTAACCAGTACATTAAAAAAAATAAACCCTTTTTAAAATCACTTTACACAAATACAAATGTTGAAGACAATTAGAAACGCCCTCAAAAGTATTAGTAACCAATACATTTTTTTTAAAACCCGTTTTTAAAACCACTTTACACAAATACGAGCATTGAAATCAATTGAATTGAATTGCTCTCAAAAATATTCGTCGTCAGTACATAAAAAAAAACCATTTTTAAAACCACTTTACACAAGCAGGAGTATTGAAAACAATTAGAAACGGGTAAACTCACTTTGATCTCGCCAAACCTGATAGAAGAACTGAAGCAGGTATATACAAAAACAGAATTCTCAGCCAAAAAGCAGTAAACACATACACACAAGCATACACAGACGAGTTTTGCACGACGTTCCCAAGAAAATAGTCATCATCGTCACGTTGATGACGCGATGGATGGCAAAGAATTGCAAAGACGCAATTATATCCCGAAGAGAGCCAAACGAAGACTTGGAAAGGGTTAACGAAAGCTCGGACTATGATGAAGTGTTCGTAGCATGAGCATGGGTGTATTTACCCTTTTTTTTTTTGTGTACTCCTACCGTACATCACAATAATTGTAATATCAAATCACGGCACGAATCACGCACATTGTTTACCACCTTTGTGTTGGTAAATATAATGATAAGGCTAAAAATATTGTGTGTGATATACGTCAGTTGTTATATGTTTTATAGATATACATCACCGCCGAGCTTTTGCACGCTTACGAAATGGCTGTCACACAGACACAATAAATATATTCCACATAATAATCGACATTTAATATATTTTAAGTGTGACGGTGTTTCGATGGTTGGTGGTTTTCTTTTTAAAACCATTGCATGATCATCCTCATCGCTTAAACATTTTCCTTACGATCTTCCATATCATTAAAAGTTCGATTTTCTAAGGCATACACAAGATTTTTTAAATGTCTACTGTCATATATTTGAGTAACTTTTGAAACAAAATATTTTAATGTTGGAAACATCGTGAGGCAGAAAGTTAAAGCTCCATACAATCACCGAGACGTTGTGAACACAAGGAAAATTGATGTTGGTCTATTTATCTTCCTCTGACATGTAATTAACGGATCTACTAAATGAAGTCAGGCCGTCTGACTAAAACGGCACATTTCTACTTGCTCGATATCCTATTGATAAAACGTGTCTAGCCGAAAGTGGAATTTTATTGTAATTTGACGTACCTAATAAAAAAGAAACATATACAAAAAGTTAAGTCATTGAATAGTAAAAATGTTGATTATGAATAAAACTAAAGCCCAAAAGATGTCAATCCATTTTTTTTAAACTCGTTTTCGACAAACTTACTGAAATTAAAATTTTCAAAACATATTTCAATTTTCGTCTTCGATATTAAAATTTTTTTAACTCGATCCAAATGATTAAAAAATGTTTAATCACATAAGAATACACATTAAAATTTATAAAAATAAAAGTACATTGACCATCTCTGAAAATCAACTTCTTAACAACTTTTGAACAATATTCTCATCTCCTTTACTGTCGCCAAAGATAACGACTCATTTAAATTCATTCCCATGTCAAAAACGCGCCAAATTCCATTTCAATAAGACTTTTGTTTGAAATCATACGTGCATAATACACCATGGAGTTACTTTTCCTTGTGTTCCCTGCGTACGACTGACCCAACTACACCCACAAACATACACACACACACACACATACACACACTCACTTTGCAATTTTGTGAAGCATCGTAAACTAACAAGAACAACAACAAGCGTGAGAGAATAAAAATTGGGTAAAAACGCTCTTTTGCGTTTGTAGTGTCACGTAAGGCTGGAAACTATGCTGTAACCGAGAAGGTCTCGATTAACGTTTGTTCGGACTACCGGAAAGCCGTTTCTCCTCGAGTCGAGGTGCTCGACCGGCTGGACTGATAGTACTAATTCAGATGACCAACAATAAAGTTTTATAGTAGCTTCTCCATGGAGAGTCGCCACACTGGCGAAGACCCAGTTACCAAACTCGTAATACCCATTTACCAGTGCGCAGAACACGTAGGATACCGAGGCCTGCATTGCAACGTGAATACTGTAGACGCTATGTGAGCATTCGAAGTTGAAATTCGAATTACGCTCTGGAGGCCAGGATTAGACGGTAGCCCACACTAAGTTACGGAACTGAGCTCGATAACAGCGCTCTGCAGCACTTAATTTATCTTCATGTTCCACAATTACCGACAAATATCCAAAACAATAAAATGTGCTCCTTAACCATTGCATGAAATTTGACAAATATTCGATTGATTTGATTTACGTTCTACGATTTGTGCAAAAATCAAGTACGATAAATTTGCAAAGTTTCGCCCCTTACGTGACACTAAAAATTTAGATTACACTTGGAAAACTCGATGGGCCTTTAATTTATCAATTGCTAGGTCCTTTGACTGCTCTTGGTTTTTTTTTTAATGGTAGCCAAGACCGTCGAGATTATTTGAGTGTTTTCTAAAATCCTTAACTGCACAAACGAAAAGAGATAGTTTGAGAATTTTTTGGGGTTAACTAACTCGGGTATTAATTCTGTAACTCTTGTCACCCGAAATACACAGTAATCTGCGCCCAAGGACTCATCGCCAAGGACAAGAGCGGAACTTCGGATCCTTACGTCACCGTCCAAGTCGGAAAGGTCAAAAAACGCACGAGGACCATGCCGCAGGAACTCAATCCAGTCTGGCACGAAAAGTTCTACTTGTGAGTACAAGTTCTTCGTGATATTCTGAAAAGTTTCGTGATGAAAACTCTTTGACGTTAAACAACTTTTGCAAAATATTCCAGACTCAAAGTTTTGTGTAGATAAGGCAATAACCTGTAATTCTACCTTTAATCAGTCTTGATGTTATCAAATTTCTGGCATAAAAAGGTCCCAAAAAATCTCTGGAATAAAATAAAATTCCTATTACACTTTTGGCAATTTTTTTGATCTATCAGAAGATGTTATTCTGAACTGCTTGGAAAAATAGTGGACTTTGCAATGCAATATCTTCAATTAGACTGGAAGTTTTCAAAAATTTAGTTGCCGACACGATTTTGGAAAAAAATCTGTAAAACAACCAAAGTTTTTGCATTTCTATTGCCGCGTTTGGCTGTTTTTAAAATATATATTTAATTAGCAATTAACGGCACTTTAATGACACGTCGTTTCAGCGAGTGTCACAATTCGTCGGATCGGATAAAGGTTCGAGTATGGGACGAGGACAACGATCTGAAGTCGAAGCTCCGTCAGAAGCTGACGAGGGAGAGCGACGATTTTCTCGGTCAGACGATAATCGAAGTTCGAACTTTGAGCGGAGAAATGGACGTGTGGTACAATCTGGAGAAGCGGACGGACAAGAGCGCGGTGTCAGGTGCAATCAGATTGCACATAAGCGTGGAGATCAAAGGCGAAGAGAAGGTCGCACCTTATCACGTGCAGTACACATGCCTCCACGAGAACCTCTTCCACAGTCTCTGCGAGGGAAACGGCGGTATGGTCACTCTTCCGCAGGCAAAAGGCGACGACGCGTGGAAGGTCTACTTCGATCCACCTGGCGAGGAACTCGTTGATGAATTCGCCATGCGTTACGGCATCGAGAGCATCTACCAAGCCATGACGTCAGTACAACACTAAAAGTCCAATCAAAAAATGTCTACTAATATTTTGTGCAGGAAAAACGCCATTACTTCAGAAGTACCATTATTTTGAAATTCCATGCATTTTGGAACACGTTTTTTACCTATTATATTTGATCAAAATTAACTTAATTCAATTTGTTTAAATTCAATATACAATGAAATCTCAAGTATATTTATATAAATAACCAAAGTCTATATTGAAAGCAAAAAAAAATTGAAAATAAAGTTGGATCCATGGCGAGTTACTTTCAAGATTTTTCTTTGAACCGCATGTTTTTTCAACAGGTGATCGAGGGTAGAAATCAATAACACTTGTCGTTTACTTGCAGGCACTTCCACTGTCTTTCGACAAAGTACCTGTGTTCAGGTGTACCAGCGGCGATGTCAATTCTCCTGGCGAACATAAACGCTTACTACGCTCACACAACGGCGAGTTCAGCGGTCTCGGCGAGTGACAGGTTCGCAGCGAGCAATTTCGGGGTGAGTCAAACGTCCGTGAGACCTTAAGAGACAACGTTGTGTCGTTTTACCGGACGCGCCACTCTGCGCTGCGGAACGTCCGCCCGAAACGGATGAGTCCAAGGGACATGCCAAGAGACGTTCCGCGGGAATGGGGATGAGGAGATGAGGATGTCCCTGGAGCGTTCCGACGCAGGGTCGAAACTGAGAAATGCCGGTGCAATTTCCTCAAACTTCGTGGTCCATCCGTTATTCGAGCCCCCCACACACACACACACGGGGTTCACCCTCGGGCTGCTGCACAATACAGTATTCCAGTGGCACCCTCGCAGCACACCCTTGGCATGCATTCCAACCCTATCAATTTCACCCTCTTGCGCGCTCTCCAACATTTCCCCTGATTCTCAGAGAGGCCCATGCGCCCCATTAAGCCACCACAACCGACCATGGGTGACAGCGCGTGAGGTACTGGATTACATTGCAGAATTGCCGGGGACGTTCTTAACTAGGACTTGATCAATTACCGGTGATTTTACACTTCCCCGAAACACTCTTCCTCTCCCTTTGTTCGGATGTGAAGGGAAATCAATTAGTATCTGTCCGAGTTAGGCAGGCACGTTGCTTGCAAGAATCTCAGCATTGTCTTCTTGTTTTCTCGAGAAACATCTCCGAAAAGAACGAGCCAACGGGAAATTTCTTTTCAGTGAACGTTTGTACATGATCCAAATTGTACAGTAGGTCGACTTGATCGTCGTGTCCATATTCGAATCATTTCCGGAGATCCGCATACTTCTCACTAACCAACCATAACCGTAATCATAACGCGGCTTGTTTTTACAAGCTTTTTCATGATCAAATTTTACGGTTGGTCGAGTTGGTTGTTCTGGTGATACACAAAGCCCTCGTAGTGACAAGGATCGTTTTTAAATAGAACTTGATCAAATCTATGATTTTACACTCTTGCCGACATTCGTTCGGATTCAACGGGACAACGATCAATCCTTTTCCTTGTGAACTGGGCGCGCCTCGCAAGAATCTTGAAATTCCTTTCCTGTTTTGTGGAGGCAGAGCGTCAGCCTAACAGCCTAGGGTTTAAGATGATCCGACTCAAGTTATGGCACTCACTGGGAATTTATTTCCAGCAAGTTTTTGCTTATTGAATTTTTTCCAGATCCTGTTTTCTCGCACGTATATCCCGTAAGTGGGTCTTGATGAATTCTCGGTGATTTTACACTCTTTTCGGGACATTCACCCAGATTTACTGGCAAATGAATCAATCATTGTCCTGGTAAATTCGGGCCCCCCTCGTGCGAATCTTAATCTTCTCTTCTTGTTTTATGGAAACCCAGAAACCCCTGCGGGGTCTCTGCGGTGCAGGAAGTAGATGAGCCAAGTGGATATGGTACCTTTGGGGAAATTCTTCCCTACGACTATCTGCATACTCTCTATTCTCCTGTTATGTGCTGTGTTCCTGTTTTCTTGCACATGATAAAAATGTACAACAGTTGAAGTTGATCATCTGGGAGCTGTCCGTGCACACTCGTTTCACGTAGTATTGTTGTATCTCCCACTGGGAAAAACAAATGACATTGAATGATTGCGTAAGTGTTCAGAAGACTGAAACAATATTCGCATGTTTGAGCTAAAGAGGAGATAAAACAAGGGTAGGGAAATAGAAAGCAAGAAAAGTGACGTGTACTTTTTTTATGCATTTGTTCAGAATGCTAAGGAGCTAAGATTTCTTTCTCTACCCATTTTTTCCTTGATAGTTGATAACAAACTTTTTTTTTTACACAAACTATTGAGAAACAACCTTTCAACAAAACGTCAGATGAATTAGTGTCGTTTTCTCGACACCTTGAAATGCTAAGTTCTATTCTAAATTCATCCGATCAATTTGTTCCGTCGGATGATCTTTATTCTCCTTCGTAGAGAAAACTGATGTACGAGAAACGACTGAATTGACTTTTCTCAGTGCACTCAAAGATGATTGATGAAAATGTGGAACATATCCCGTTTTTGCACTCGATACGTCCGGAGTCGTGAGCTAAAACATGGGAGCACATTCTGTGCTCACATAAGCGACGCCACGTAAGCGATTTATCCTTACCCCGTCTATCTCATCTTCACGATTCGTCTTACGCCCAGATCACCGTTTTTCTTGGCCTTTACTTCGTCTTCTGACTCTCGTCTTCTGACGCGCATCTTTCTCACGCTTCCGGTTATGCGAAGATGGGTTTGCCCGTACCGGCAATAAACAATACGCTGACTTTGGCACGATAAGAAGGATAAGAACGGAGAGAAAAAAGTTCATACAGGCTTTGCATCCATAGATAAATAACGGGGTTCGATATCAGGCTTGTTGCCATTTTTATCTCGAGATTTCTCACGCTTTTCTTCGAGTACGAACAAGTGCATAGAATAAATCACTCGGAAACAGGAGCTCATGTTAGTTTTAGGGATTCAGTACAAAGATTAGCCCAATATGTCTTCCTCTTCAGGGTCACAGGATTCTTGGGCATCGCTATCTGCGGATAAAAACCTACATCATTTTCTTTAATATTGCAGAAAGGAAAAAATCGTCAAACTATTGGACACAGCTCACGCTAAACTGGGGAATTTATTACACAGATTGGACCAATATTTTTTTTCTGTTTAAGATTGTAGAGTCCTTGATTTGAACCCTGTGCGAAAAAGAATATCGTTTTATCAACAATTACAGAAACAAATTTTGTTTTCAGCCTGCTAACTTGGCGAATTTAGTGCAAAGATAAATAATTCTACTTACTTTTTTCGGCAAAAGACTTAGTCGTCTTCATGATTATAGCATCCTCACAACTTTTCTCACTTTCAGTGCAAAAAGACTAATGTTATTCTATTAATAATTGCAGAAAGAAAAATTCGTCAAACTACTGGACCATCTACACAACTTACTCAGGATAGATCTGTCGGGTTACCGCAACAACTTCCCAGCATCGAGTCAACAGAAGCTCATGGATCTGAAAAGCACGGTAGATCTCCTGACAAGTATTACGTTCTTCAGGATGAAGGTGCAAGAGTTAACGAGTCCACCGAGAGCTAGTACTGTGGTTAAGGATTGTGTGACAGCCTGTCTTCGCGTTACGTACCAGTTCCTCTTCGACCACTGCTACGAGCTGTACAATCGCGAATACCAAGTTGATCCCGACGAGGCCAAAAGAGATTCCGAAGAACCCGAACCTCATCTTGATTCTCTGAATTTCTGGCACAAGCTAATAGCGCTGATTGTCTCGGTAATCGAGGAAGACAAAAACAGTTATGTTCCTGTGCTCAACCAATTTCCTCAGGAATTGAATATCGGTCAATTGTCCGCCGAAAACATGTGGACATCGTTTGCGATAGACATGAAATATGCTCTTGAAGAACACGAGCAACATAGGCTGTGCAAATCTTCGGCCTACATGAATCTGCACTTCAGGGTGAAATGGCTTTACGCCAACTATGTGAAGGACCTGCCGCGCTATAAAGACGCTGTGCCCGAGTATCCCGCATGGTTCGAACCCTTCGTCATGCAGTGGCTCAACGAGAACGACGACGTTTCACTCGAGTATCTTCACGGTGCCTTCAGTAGAGATAAGAAGGACGGGGTAAGTTTACGACAATATTTTCTCGCCCGCAGGACAAGCTTTCGGATTATCGAATTTATTTTCAGCATTTATGATGACAGGGTAAGCTCGGAATTTATGTTTACCATAAAATGAGCCCGGGGACATATTTTAAGTTGCTAACTCAAAAATGACATAGGAAAACTTGATAAAGCTCGAGAGATGAACTTTTGCAGTGTTCATTTGAAATTTTTGATAAAACAGGTTTTTTAAATTTCGTAAAATACGAAATATAGTTTTCGTCTTCGAAACCATAGAAAAGATATTATCACATCATTTTTAAACTTTCAATTGATTATACCGTTTTCTTTTGAGATCGGGTGGAAAAAATATCAGAAATAATAGAAACTCTCGTGCCCAATTTCAAAGATCTGCAAAAATAGTTACCTCAATGAATCGCGATCCGTCTTATTTTAAAGCTTGATTAATTACGAATTAAACATTCCATTATTTTCGAATGTTGTAGCAATTTTAGTGAAACCCTGTATTTTTTGCGATAATTTTTTTTACCTCCATTAATGTGTTATTTTTTGTATTCGTATAGTTCCAAAAAAGCAGCGAACACGCCTTGTTCAGCGTCTCGGTGGTGGATGTCTTCACTCAGTTGACCCAATGTTTCGACGTGGTGTCGAAGCTCGAATGTCCTGATCCAGAGATCTGGAAGAGGTACATGAAGAGATTTGCCAAGACTATTGTCAAGGTTCTCCTATCGTACGCCGACATAGTGAAGAAAGAGTTCCCGGCTCACCTCAAAGAGGAAAGAATCGTGAGTAATGCATCAATTCAGCGAGTCGTCGTATTTTAGTCATAAAAAAGTTCTTAATCGATACGTCAATAACTTTGTAGGCCTGCATCCTTATGAACAATATCCAACAACTTCGCGTCCAACTGGAAAAAATGTTCGAGTCCATGGGTGGTGACAAACTCGAGGAGGATGCTGCGAATATCTTGAAGGATCTTCAACAACAATTAAACGCTGCTCTCGACGACCTTGCGATGCTTTTCGCCAAGAGTCTCGAGCCGAGAATAACTGGTTCAGTTCGAGAACTCGGTGATCTTCTCCTGGCCATCAAAGGAGGTGGTCAAGTGGGTTCTTCACAGCCCAGTCAAGCGAATCAAGTTGCAGCCGAAGCGGACGACGTTCTGAGGCCGTTGATGGATTTGCTGGACGGCAGCTTGTCCCTCTATGCCCAGACTTGCGAGAAAACCGTGCTGAAGAGGTTGCTGAAGGAGCTCTGGAAGATCGTCATGAGGATCCTCGAGAAAACGGTCGTACTGCCACCAATGACAGACAAGAGCGTAAGAAAATTTTCAAATTCCATCACAGATCTAGTAAAACGTCATTGCATTACAAACAAAACACAATTGATCATGCAATTAGGCGAATCGGTTAGCTGAAGTGAATTCGATGTAAAACTGAGAGATTCGTTCGATTTTTCAGATGATGTTCAAGAACCTGACGGACAATGCGAAGAATCTCGCAGCGAACGCAAAGATCGAGGATATGTCGAGGCTCTTCAAGAACCACATGACCGGCAAACCGGATGTCAAGAACGCCCTGAGTGGTGTGATGGTACGTTCACACGGTACCAGAGTTCAGGTAATTCGCGCGGCAGTGTCTCATTATCGAAATTTCTTTCACAGGACATTTCCAAGGAAGTAGAGAAGAACTTGTCGCCGAAGCAATGCGCCGTTCTGGACGTTGCCCTGGATACGATAAAGCAGTACTTCCACGCGGGAGGAAGCGGATTAAAGAAGACCTTCCTCGAGAAGTCGCCGGAACTTCAAAGTCTTCGGTACGCTCTGAGCTTGTACACTCAGACGACAGACACACTCATCAAGACTTTTGTGACTTCTCAAGTCAATCAGAGTAAGTACAACCGGAAATTGGGGCGTCATTGTTTTCCAAAGTATTCTCACCGTGTTTTACAAAACAATTTCATCAAATCTCAGGCACTTTTGAAACGTCGAAAGATCGTAACGAAGAAAATGTATATCGGGTTGTAAATACATGTTATATCGATCGTCATAAACGCGGCTTTTTTTTTTTTGGACTATGATGATAATGGTGATTGTCGGGTACAGTGCCGCTGAACGATCCGTCAACGTTACGTCAGCGTCAGCGCTCGATGAGCAGCGAGAGGGGCGACGAAGGGGAGGGAGCCGAGGGCATGGAGGGCCTCGAGGAGCCCCTGCGCCAGAGCAAGCCTCCTCTCCGTCAAGAGAGTCGACAAGGTACCAGAGACACGCACTCTGAGACCGGAAGCTTACCGCGCATAGACACTCATTCGTCATAGTCGACGTAGTTGAAAATGTTGCATTTTATCCGGACAGCTTTCCATTCGATTCGACCCCTTTACAGTTATCCCTCGAAAAACGTGCATTCACGTGGATTTCCTTGCGAAACAAAAAGAAGAGATATATTTGTGACGGATATAAATGAATTCGATTTTCGAATCGCCTTTGTTCGAAAGCTTGCAATTTAATGGGAGTAGACTGCAGATAAATTGGTTCAACAAAGATAATTTGTTCGTTTTCTTTAATTGGGTAACTCGTGGTTATTCAAGATCCTGAAGTTTTTGCTATTTCGAAATCAACCAGTTCAACGAGAAAACGACTTAGGAAAAGAGTTTTGAAAAAACGTCGGCACTAATATAGATACAGATTTATTAGATTTTTTAAACTGAATATTCAGGGTTATCTGATAAAATGTCTTATTTGAAAGCTTAGGTCGTTGCTGGAGATAACCAAGAGTTCGTATGCATTCAAAAACTTTTTCCATAACGATAAATCATAAATCATTGTTATTCATTATTTTGGTACTGACGCGAACAAGATAACACGTTTGCCCCTCTGTTATCTCTATAATCATATATGACTTGGATATTTATATTCACCAAATCCTCGTTTGTCAATTTCACTGTCCGAAATTGCTAAATATCCTCGTATAACGAGGACAGCATTGATTCCCACTGAAATTCTTGCGACGTGCGAGGGATGACTGTGTATTTAGGGCCAAAATGAGTTGGGGATCTTGATAGCGATCCTTGTCGAATCGCAGTGGAATTGTCTTGGAAACACAATAGTAAAACTAGGTGCTGATATCGTTGTCGCTGCCGCTGCGTTGTTCCTGCTGCCGTTGAGAGCCTCGCTGATTCACGACTACGTAATATCCTCATCAATCACTCGAATCCATTATCGCAAATACCCATATGCAGTACTGTACATACGCGAGGAGATTACCAGCACGTCTTGCGATTTTGGAAGCGGAGTAGAATAGTCGTTTTGGCCGCAGATCAATTACCACTAGCTCACCGAATCGATCCTGAATCACATGCGGAGATCTGCGACGAGCTCTGCCCAAGGACTACGCTGGCATTGATACCAAAGCTGCCGTAAAATAGCATAGAGCATGTACTTTGCTCTAGAAATTAGACAAGGGACCATAGAAACTCTATAGACTTGTAGACAATCGAGCATAGGCGATAGATATGTGGCTAGTAAAAAGTTTATGTAGTTCTTAGATCACGATTCGCCTCTAGGGTACGCCTAGATAACAGAAAATGCGTTTTCACGCGACTAACCGCGGATAATTTGATTTTTTTTTTTTTTTTTTCTCTTCCCTCACGATTTACATTCATTTTTTCAGATACTGTAGTCACCGATGGAGGTTCCGTGGGTGAACTCAGCATCCAAGTTGATCTCTTCACTCATCCCGGCACCGGCGAACAGAAAGTCACCGTGAAAGGTATGTGAATTTAAGAAACTAAAAATTTCCAAGAAATTCAAGAACAATTAATGAAAATTGAACTCGAGAGTATTTTATCAATTTAATCAAGGAGCTTAGAGCGCTGCTCAAATTAATGCCAGATTTTCAAAAGTGTGCTTACAAGTTTTACGGATTAATCAAATTTTCTGAAGCGCTTCAAGTTCTTCGAAAATGTGGGGAATTCGGTAAAACTGCAATTACGTCAATGGAACACTTGTCGGTTATCAGGAACTTCGAGTTAATATTCTGTAAATATGAACGTGTGGATAATCCGAGGTTAATAATTTCAGTTGTCGCTGCAAACGACCTTAAATGGGCGATAGCCACGGGAATGTTCAGGCCGTTCGTCGAGGTGAACCTCATAGGACCTCATTTGGCCGAGAAGAAGAGAAAATACGCTACGAAGTCAAAGAGCAACAACTGGTCACCAAAGTTCAACGAAACTTTCCATTTGTGAGTATCAAACCGAACCGACGAGAGCAAACGAGATATATTTGTCTTTGCAATTAACTTATATACACTATTACCGATTAATCAGCATAATTGGAAACGAGCAACAACAACTGGACTTCTTCGAGCTGCACATCTGCGTGAAGGACTATTGCTTCGCTCGCGAGGACAGGCTCGTAGGAGTTGCGGTTCTTCAGTTGAAGGACATCGTAGAGGATGGTTCCTGTGCTTGCTGGCTGTCGTTGGGCAAGCGAATCCAAATGGACGAGACCGGCTGGACGATACTGCGAATTCTGTCGCAGAGAAACAACGACGAAGTCGCCAAGGAATTCGTGAAGCTGAAGAGCGACATTAGGCAAGAAAATCCGTTGCCAAATCCAACCTGAAGTGACTGAAAAGGAGATAGAAGAATTAAAAAAACGCTAATGATAATAAAACCGAAGCGAATACTCTGTCAAGCTTGGAAAGAGCCTGAAGAGGAAGTCGAGAAGGGGCGAGTCAGGTGAACCGGAAGAATCCAGCCAACCGTGGGTCCAGCGTCGGAGGAGAAATTTCCGACCAAAGATCTACGGATTCTTCGGTACATTTTTTTCAACAATGAAAAAGAATTTAAAAAAAACGAAAGAAAGAAAAAAACAAACAGAATGTACAAAGAAATGTCCAGCCGCACTTCGTTACGATTGTGCGAGCTCTTCACACTTTTCTAACAATCTCTCTACTTCTACCGAATAGAGGGGAAAAATTTCACTTAAAAAATCCTGACTGCGTTACAAAACGATAGCGATGGGATCGTTATCGTCGAACACGACGAAGAAAGTGATGACGAAGCGAATGAGAAAACGCTACGAAATGCGTTACGCAATTTTTACGGCCACGCGCTCCCCCAAGCGAAATGGACATTTAAGGGGGGCGTGTTTGCCAAATTTGCGGTATCGGTGCGCGGCGCACCGACGAAGACACGAAATAATAAATATGTGAATGGATTCGTGATACAGCCCGTTGTCCAAGCACATAATATTAATAAAATCGAGAAATGAAGTGATAGAGAAGTTACAAAAAATAAATAAATAAAAATAAAAAAGAAGAAAAGAAAAACATGACGACTAATGAATTAAGACGTAAAACATGGATAAAACAAAACTATTGAGGGTTAGACGTCCTGCCGTTGGACGATTCACGAATTTAATCGACGACGGCGAGGACCGGTGCGTCACACGACTGTAGATACGGTGAATTTGTTGAAATGGAGTGTTTTTTCTAATACCAAGTTTAAATATTGTAGCATTGCGTACGACCAATAGGCGCGTTACCGATTTCAATCGGTAACGGGCCGCTAGTATAATAGGGCATATTAATTAATATCGTATTGTAAAGTATGTTCTTATTCGTATAATTAAGGGATAAATCGGAGATCGTAAGAGTCTGACTGCTGTGTGGTGGTGAATGAGGTTGAGTCTCGTTCTTGAGGTTAACGGGAGAAAAGAGAGGCGAGAGGTAAATCGGAAACCACAATTCGACAACAATAACAACGTCAAAATCATTTCGTTTCTTATTGTTTTCTGTCATTTTTACTTAACTCTGTGTATAATTTGCGCGGGCAATTGTAGCTTTTGTACGAGGCCCTGTAAGTCTTAGTAATTTGTGTGAAAATTACTGAAAGTTTTTTAAATTTTTTCGTGCATCTGTAATTTTTTTTTTTTTCGGATTTGCCTCTCGAGCCTTTTTCATGCCCAAAAATCCGGAACCGCGCCAGCGCGATTCTTTTATTGAGAAATTTAGAAGGTAACGACAACAACAAAAAACCACTTAGTATGAATTACAAGAGTTGAAGTAAATTGCGAGGAAATGCTCTCCCGGAGAAAAACTACACGATTACACGGATTGCGTTGTTCCAAGTTTCTACTGCTACGTATAGTCGAGTCTAGAATAACGTGAGTAGTTTCAAACAGAAGCGAATGATGAACGAGATGAGAGATGAAAATGAGAGGACGAGAGAGGGAGAGAGAGAGAGAGAAACGTAGAGCAAGAGAATTATCGAAAGGACACGTATTTCCGACCACGACGTCGACGAGACGGGTCACCATTTTTTCTCCTAATCTCCGCTTGAATTAATATCTTCATAAGCTTATGGAAAAGATACAAAAAAATATATATATCTCGTGTATTCTGTGATAATTACCCCTTACAATGAAAGAATTGAAAAATACATACACACACACACACATATATTCCTCTTATCGACATACAAATCACACATTAACCGAAAGACACCCAGGCAATGAACATTGCTCCCAAAAAAAAAGAATAAAAAACACAATATCGTGAACCGGAGATATTACGAAAAATTCAGAAACACCGACACACGACTTCCGATAGCATCAGTATTTTTCTCTTTTTAAACGCATTCCTATTTCTATTCTCCGTATGCATTGATATCGTCCGATGTAGTCTCGGGTGTGAGACGATAGCTCAGATTAGGCCCCGACCTCTAAGAACAGCGAAAAACCGATATAAGTTTAACAATTGAAACCTGGATTGGGCGATTGCAAGTTCGCGATGAGGAAATTAAACGGAAATCAATGGACATAGCGTAACGCAAAGGGAAACGCGTCGGGGACGTGAAAGTTGGCGACGTTTATTTTATCCTCATTCAATTGTAGCCGATTATTTTTATTTCAAGAATTTTTTAATCAATAATTGTTGCTATTAACATGATATTTTATTCAAATTGGGCGTTTTTTATTTATTTCTTATTTACCTTTGATGGCTAATTTCACTGGGCTTAAACTGATAATAACAACAATTAAAATGTGCAAAGACAATTTTTGTTTTCCTAATAACTAAATGAATGAAACGTGCCGACTTTTGCGTCCATTGGCTCAACGCAACGCAGTAAAAAAAAAAAAAAAAAAAATCAAGCCAGTCTTCACATGCTTGCTGATCGAAACGTGTAGCGAAAGGGAATATCGTCAAACGAAACAAAGATAAGATGGAAAGAGTTCGTGAGAATGGTTTTAAAAAATATATACACAACTGTTGACAATACTATGCTTGAAAAAAAAAAAAAAAAAAAATCGCATGACGCGTATGTAATTGTACCTAATAAATATATAAAACGACGGGATGTTTGTGTTTCGTGAGTAAAAGACGAAAATAAAATTAACAGTTAACAAAGACAAAACAGAGAGAGAGCGAGAGAGAGAGAGAGAAATGAATTAAAGCAGAAGTAATGGGTCCTTAATCGTGTTATACCAAGGAACATTTTTTGTGAGACGGTTTCGCGTGTTAATTATGATCTACATTATTGTGCGTACATGCGATGACTGCGTGCGTTTATTGATGATGAACAAAAAAGAAAACAAAGAAAAAAATAACTAAGTAACTGAGGAGTTCAATCGTTCGTCTCCGACGGAGAACGTTATCTACCATTGTTGACGAAATTTTTTATGCAAAATACACGCCGATACGCAAGCCCTCCCCCCACCCCACCCCACCGCCCGTTCATCAATCATCTCCCATTCATCCCCCGCACCATTTTCACCCAACCAAATGAATTTAGGGGAAAGGGAAGAAGCAATTACGAAATATTAATGAAAATATTCCGGATTAAAACACGCACATTCGACACAAAGCTGAGTTACCGAAGCGCCGTTTAGAGTTGCTTTTACAATCGTGGTTTCCTTAGACGTTAACGCGGATGAACCGTGAAGACGTTACACCGATTTATCAGCTCGTAATAATCCGTTGAAAGTGTTTTTTTTTTTTTTTTAATTAATTTATCATTTTATTAATTGATTAATTAGTCTAATTGACGGAGATATCCACGTACAGTTGTCCTCTGAATGTATTCGTAATTCGCCTGCGAACCGGACGTCGGTCATTCTCTACTTTCGAGACCGGAATATATGGATAACCGCCGAAGACGATATCATTATTAAATTCTTCACAGTTACCATAGGACAATTAATCGCTGAACAATGTCAGGTTGTTAGATATTTACGAATCCTTGTAGAAAAAAAAAACAAAAAGAAAAAGAAGAAAAAAACAAAAAAAGAAAAAGATTAAAAAAAAAAGATCGACGAATCCGTTAACAATTTTTACTAGTTGTTTCTCTAACAATTTAACTCCGGACGCTACGTCGTTTCCATCGGTGAGAAACCAGCCCCGCGATTCGAGAGGTCAATACGAATCCCTTGTAAATATCGAAGATCACCGATCCACTTAGAAATCACGCGCCGATCGAGAGTGAGCCAAAGACAAACGGGAAACAAAATGCTTTTCGCGATGCTGTTACACGTTTCAGTTGCAACCAGACCGCGATTAATCACGCACTCCAGCGCGTTCTTCCAGTAATAAGAAGAGAAAATTATAAAAATTAAACGAAAAGTTTTTAAAAATAAGATGAAGAAAAACGAAAAAAAAAATGATAATATATTTTTCTGTAACCCGATCGACTGCACAATCGATGCAGAGTTCAATAGTTCTTCGACAATCGACAGTACAATCGTAACCATCAATGTGAAATTGAAATATATTCGAGATCGGTGCGATTTGATCGATCGAACGATCAAAGATTTCAGATTGGATGGGAATTCATCTCCGCTGGATTCTACCGCCACTCGAATTGCTCTTAATGTTTCCGGTCACAGTACAGGACTCTCGAGTTTAACAATCTGGAAAAAAAAAAAACGTCACTTGTGAACGGACAACAAAAAGAGTGAGGAAAGGAAAAATAATAAAAATTTCGTTTGCATTTCTCGAGGAATACGAGGTAGCCCAGTTTCTTCGCCATTAATCCGTTTCTCGATTAGGTGAATCGAATTGGTTTAGGTATTAGGTAGACGACCACTGAGGCTCACGAGTGACGAAGTGTGATCGAGGGGGAAAAAAAAAAGAAGAAGTTAGAAGCGAGAAAAAGAGAGCGCAAGGTAAACATGAGTGTGAGAACGAATATTGTAAGTGTAAACTAATCTACCGATTTAATTAGCTAAGAGAATGAGGAGAAGAAGCGAACGCCGGGGTGAAGATTAATAAAGAATATACAGATCGATTATGGGAGAAGAAAAGCGAGAGAGAGAGACCGACTAAATTGTATATCACCAGTTGATCATTGTGCCGTGTTCCATATCATTATTATATCTTATCGACGATAACGAGGGAGAACAGAGATTGAATTTTTGAAATAATTATCACGTTTACATTAAGTAATTAGCTAGATAAAGTTATATGTCCGAAACCACGAGCGATCTCGGTAGATACGGCGGTAAAAAAACAAAAAAAAAAAACAATGAAAATGAAAATAATAAGAATAGCGTGGCTCGAAGACGTCAGCTTTTCGTCAAAGGCGAGTCTTGCACAGATTTAATCTAATAGGATGTTAAATATATGGGTCTTCCGGTTCACTTCCGGAATATAAAAAAAAAAAAGAAGAAGATTACGCGTGTGCGAAAGCTGACCTGTTCGGGCAAGGCCAAAGTCACGAAAGCGAGTCAATGGGATCTCAGAGTTTACTTGTCTCGTCTGTATTTAATAAAATGTTGATTACATTCATTTATTTCGTTCATCTGTGGGCAAAGAGCTGTTCATTGTTGAATTAATTGTAGGATATAAATGAGGTGTGCATGGGTATGTGTGTGTGTATGTGTATGTGTGTGTTTAAATTGTGAGAAAAGCGACTCTGGAGATTATACTGTTGACTCGTGGCTATTAAAAACAGTCGCTAACATCTCCATTTAACCATCGTCATCGGAAATCTCGTCATCGTATCGACAAGCACCATCCCCAAAACCACCACCACCACCAACAAAAACCCCTCACCCGTCATCGTCGAGGAAACGCCACGCCTTCGTTTTCATTATAAACGAAATAATAAAATACGAATTTGGCTTTCGGCAGTACGCGCACGTGTAATATATTAAAGCATTTTTTGGATCACATAATAACTGCACATACGGATTGCACACATTATACATGCTACATAAGAGATACGCTGTGGTCGTCGGCCCGTTGTTGTCCACGCTCTAGAGGAGACTACGGAAATTTGTAAAAAGACAAATATACTCTGAAAGTCAAAATAGCCTTGATTTTATTGAAATATTTATTCATTCCACCTTCAGATCCTCCAGCGGCAAGCTATTTTTTTTTATTTTCCTGAAAAAGTTCATTATTACTTTTTGTTTTATGACATGGAAATTGTACCAAGAGAGAGTAGTGAAATTTCGTATTTTTATTTTCGTGATAATGAAGGAAGGGAATTTAAAAAAGAATTTGGAATTAATAAATTGAGTACTTGGCAAATTCAGTGAGAATTATTTGATATCGGTAACTTTTTTAGAGATTACTGGATAGAAAAAAAATTTTTTCGCTGGTACACATCTTTAGTTAAATATTAGTTTTTAAAATCCATTTCTAATGTCTTTGAATTTATAGAAAATTAGATTTCGAATGTTCCTGTTCATGCAAAAAGTGTGAATCAGGCAACAAATTTATTACGAAATTCACAAAGTAAATTGTACTTTGAAATAATGAATAGCTAATCATTATAGCTTTCATAACGAACAGTTACGAACTGTTCATCAGCGTTGAACATGGTGGAAATCTTATGACAGTATTTTTTCAAGTCAGCTAATTATTTTTGTTGAATATGTGGCCATAGATTCTGAACAGAGCTGTAAGAAATAATTCAGAAATACATTGTTTCCATAATTAACATCGTGTGATAATAAAATAATGAACCGATCTTCAAGATTTCAATTACAAAATTTCCACTTTCAATAAAATTTCTCAGGAAATTGTGAGAAACAAATGTGGAAAATGTTTTTCAATTAATTTTTTATGCATTCCATATAACCCAATTTTTTATAGAAATGAATTTCCTTATAAAAGCCACAGATCGCTTTTACAGAATCATAACTACGAATGTAATATTGCATTGAAAGCCAACTTACGAATCTACAATACATCTTTCAATCGGTTTTACGCATTATTGTTGAAAACTCATCTGGCTTCTTTCTTAGAACAATTTCATTCCATTGTTCGAGTACATTGCATCACATATTAAACATTTCGTTGGGACAGAAATCATTTAATGATAATCAGAAAGTAGAGGAAGTGGCAATAACAAAACATATAAATGATTTCTCCCGTGTATTGAGATTTAAGATATTTATTTTCGATACTTATGTTCTTTTCCACAGACATCATTCATCGATGAGAATAAATGAAATCATATTTTACAATCACTATACCCGCTGGATATTGGGCCAACATTTTGGTACGCTAATTTGATAACTTCCCATTGGTTCCTTCGCCCGGAGATCAAATTATCGCCGATCAAATCCCATTGTTGAATTAACTTTTCTCAGGCTGCAAGCAAACAAAAAACATGAGGCATTACACAGTAACACCAAAATATGCATAAACTAGATCGTGGAAACGGTGAATGAGAGGCAAATTATACTTTGATGATATAACTCCGCTTTGACCAAATGGATCGTTATCAATTTTTCTAAGAATTGTCCAGAATTTATCGAAGCATGTTTCCTCTACATTATCCTATTGCAAATATTTCAGAGTATGTGAGAAGTGGTTGAAAAATAGTTTAAAACTTACCTTGGGTTTTGTATGAGGCCCTCTTCGAACCTCGGGTCCCAAAATGTCTCTTTTTCCACCGAAGTAGTCCGTCTTCCACAAAAGCAAGGTGTAGGCGCTGACCGCCGCGAAGACGAGGACCGAGTGATCGATCAAAGTCATTTTGCGCTCAGATTTATCCACCAAATCCTCGTGATAATCCTCCGAATTATTACAACCTCTCTTTAGGACAAGGGATTGCGCAAATTCGGTCCAGGTTGTAATATAAGCGCTTGCGCACTCGCAACACAAGTCCCAATCAGCTGTTCAGCCTTTTTCCTTCATAAATAAGTGCCGGTAATAATGCTACAGGTATAGCCAACGATCGGTAATAATTTTCTGTCAAAGGCTTTTTCAAGACATTTTTTTTTTTCGTAATTTTTTAAACCACATTCGCTCACACCCGTTAAAAAATTGAAAAACGTTTCTACCTTGAAATAGGTGCTTAAATAATAATATAACAAATTTATAATGACAGTTGAACAATGCAAAATATTGTTATGAAGATAAAAGCTGCGAGATAATATTCAGAATTCATAATCGAAAAACCGATTGAACGAGAGACTTTATTTAGTTTTTTTAATTAATGAGAATTTAAAATTCGGCTTAAGATTGATATTCAAAAATAAATCAATAATCTTTTCCGAAGAAAGATTATTTTTTACAGTCATAAATTTAGATTAAAAATCGTAAATCGTCTTCGTACGAAACGATTTTACCGGCTTCGAGTACAAAAGTGTTCGACTTTTCGAACATCACATTATTCGATTATCCCTCGAGATAGATATAAATAGTCCTAAACAGTCGGCCCAAGGATAACACACCGAATCCGTGGATTTGAATCCGATATTACAAGAAAATGTACCGATTGCATATGATCGATGCCATGGATCGGAGATGAAATTTCTGCAATTCATTGCAACTCATTAAAAAAATGTTCTCCTCACTAATGACTAATCATTCCGCGGGGGAAAAGTGATTGTGTGATAGAATAACTATTCCAGGGCCACTTGGAAATGACGATTAGCGTTTGCAGAGATTACAAACGAAACATTTGTCAGACTTTTATCTCGACAGAGAAATCGTGCAAGTCACTTTGAGTGTTAAGACAGACTGCGTAACTCTTCTGACGATAAGTTCTTAGTTTTCGCTTATTAAGGAGATACGAAAAAACTGAAAAGTGCGAATTTATTCAGACTCACGTAATTGGAAAATTCGAACGTTTCGAGCAGTTGATCTCGTGTAGTGTAGTTAACTTAAAAAAAAGGTGCAGCATGGCGTCCCACAACAACTTGTTAGTTAACACCGGAAACATTCTTTCTCTAAATGAATTAATGAAGAAAGCTGGACAGAATCCATCGGAGGAGGTGAGTTCCTCGGAACATTGTCAATCCTATGGTGTGCATCATGACACTTGACAATTGTTGACAGATTCCAATATTTTCCGTGCATAAATGCAAATGAAAATGGAGGTTAAGCCCTTCGAATCACGCTTGAATTTGAAATTTCGAACTCACGAAAATTTACTTTTTTTCCAGTTGATCGAAGCATTAAAAATAACTCTCAACGGACCGCCAAATGAAATTGACACCTTGAGTACTGTAAGTGGGTCCAATAATTGAACATTGGATCGGGTGGCATTTTAAAATGGATCTAAAGAAGGAATGATTTTTTATTTATCTAGATAAGCAAAAATGATAATTTGTCTTTGACCGATGTCGAAAGGAAGGAGCTTAAAGTGGGAGTTAAAATTTTCATTCCTCAACCCAATCGAAAAGCCCTCGGCGAAGCATTGGATCAAGGTACATTATCAGAGTTTTATTCGCAAAGCAATCGCTCTTTCATTCGCATTGTACGTTTATGGGATTTTGTTTTTAGTGTTGAAAAGCTTGGACGCCAAATGCATAGAATCTTTGGTCATATCGTACGATACAGCAGGCAAAACTCCTGAGGATGTCTTGTCTGCGTTGAAACAATTGTGGCCTGTGGTCGAAGACTACGTTCAAACAAAAACAATTTGCAGCGTCGGTGTGAGCGATGTGGACACGGATGTTTTCATTCAACTCCACGAATGGGCAACGGTAAGCATCGTTTTCATTAATACAGTCAATTTAATGAGAGACAAAAATTGTTTTACTGAATTATGATTATTTGATTTATAGCAATCGACATTGTTTCCCTTTTTTTAAATGAATAATTACAATAAAGTTTTCTCTATATATTCTATATGAATTTTTATATATTTACAGCCATTTTCAGGCATTCATATAATCTTAACAAAATTCTGAGATTTTAAAAAATTCAGGAATAAAAAAGGGCGAATTTAATGAGATTATTTACTTTGTTTTTCAGGATGTCAAGCCAAACATTGTACAAATTAATCTAGCAAGTTGTTGCGTAGTTCCACCAGCGTTGCAGGAATTTACTAAGAAGCATTTCATCCAATTACTAACTCACAGCGACCCTTGCCGTAAGCATTGATATTCTGAATTTTTTATTTTGACTTGAAGAGACCAAGAGCATTTATTTTTGTTACAGAAATTTTGCCACCCGAAGCAATCAGCGACGTTTTCGGGGTCGACGCAGTTTTGCATTGGGTAGCTCGTTACCAAGTGCATATTAAAAGTCGAGGAGTTTTAGCGTCCAAAGGATATCTCGTGTACTTGAACAAAACGAATACAAAGTCTGGGTAGACTGTTCGCTGCGAAGTTCACTCATCAATAACTCAACTGCATGATCAAAGGCCTCGGTAAAATATTGGAACAAGTACATTATTCCGAATTTTCTCGAAAACTGTTCTTTTAGATAGCAGAAATATGTGAAGGATATTTTACACATACCATATTGCACAACCAAAAGTTTGATGGGCCCTGCATTTCTTTAGATTTACTTATTTGAAAAAATCAACTAATTCGTTACACGAAGAAAAAAGTTTTCTCAAATTTGTAAATAACTTTTTAAAGAAATCAATAGCTTTGCGGTTACATTGTTATGCAAAACTAATGTTCCTACTCTATTACTCCAATGGTTTTTTTTAGATTTTTCTCCTGTCGCGGAGTACCTAAAATTTAATCGAATCAAACTTTTGGTTGGATATATACGTGTGATCGAATCCTAAAGATGACGGAAAAAAAAGTTACCGCAATTTTCATCAGAAAAATCTTATTCTGTACTTTGTGGACGCGTGCATAACAGAGTTGGTCAAGAGTTGGGTAAACTTTTGAAAATTTCGGAACAAAACGCATGCCCATAAATGTTTCAAGGAAAAAAATCAGTATATTTTTTTGCATTTGGTGGAACGCTGAAGTTACTTTAGATATCTGCAGTATTGTCTTGCCTCCGAACTTATTCCATCATCCAATACATATTTCGAATCTTTTTATAGTACTTAAGGTACTTGGTACCTTAACCGGCTCTGATACGATAATCATTGTATAATTATCTCCGAAGTATCTACAACGACGGCTAATACCGGACAATCACGATAATTTCCTGAGTATATTACACGAAAAGAGAGACTAGAGAGATCTTGATCAATGATCGATTGCCTTTAGAAAGACCAATAAATGCTTTATGAATCAGTGTAGGGTAGAGTAGGGAGTGCTCTTCGGTTTTCATTCCCTAGCCAAATTGGCTGTGTAAATAAATTTCTGGCTCACTGAGGAGAAGCAGTGAGTGATTTTTTGTTTATTATTAGAATTATCGATGCCCTAGTAATTTCATTGATTTCGACTGTGATTTTTTTAAAAATGCTGACGAAACGTTGATGATATTAGAATTGTGAATACATCTCAACGAAAGGAGAATATTCCACTCGAGATAAAACTTACACAGTGTACCCTACTTTTCCCTACATCAGGCGAGTGTGTTACAACCTGAATAGCTTTTATCATGTATAGATAGCAAAAAAACAAATAACACACGGAAAGATAAATCACGAGTGTAATAATGTGTATGTTGTTGAAATAGAATTCTATTAATTTAATCTGCCAAGGCCCATTTTTCTCATAGCCCTTTTTATCTTTGAATTTCAATTTATCAGCGACAGTTATTTTTTGATACGACGACAAATTCGTTATCGTAACTTAAAGAATCAGGTGGCTTCACCTACGTACAATAATCAAATTGTATCCTGCGAAAAATATAATAAATTCTCGAATCGGAATACGTGGAATCTCAGGCGCACGTATAAATTTTCGCGAGGAACTAGTGAGCGCAAAAGTAAACGTAAAGCTGAAAAAGAATCGCGAATGGAAGACGTTGTAGCGATAGGTATACGCGTCATACGAATTCCGCTCAAATTCACTGATCGATTTTTTTTTTGTAGCAACTAAAAAAACATTGCGAATTGAAGGTCAAGGATTTTGCTCCATTCGACGTTCCTTCAATCGTGAATTCAAGATCATACAGCTCACTAGCGTAGAATAAATCTCGATAGTAGATCGCACTAAATCTATCCGTCCCGGTATGCAAATGCGACCAGAATAGTTACCAGCTACTTTGGAATTCAGTAAAGGCGAAGGATCGAAACGGGCTGGCCATCTGTTACCCGAACCAAGATTTTTTTTTGCCTATGTTAATCCTTCCTTATACCAACCTACACCACAACATAGTATGAATATCATGATTGGACCACTCCCACTTAAAAATGTTCGCTTCAATTTCCATTTTCATCTAATTTGACACCGTATTCACGGCGAAATATATTTCCGCTGAGACTTTGAGAAATATCATAAATTTTTCATAAATTTCTGGAGTGTGTTAACTACGTGCCAATGATTTCCAGATAAACTTGCTGACACTATGACAAATTCTTTCTCTTAGTACTCATTAAATATTGCAATGCTTGAAATAACAACCATCAAGTGAATAATTCGTTTAAAAAGATAGTCCCTGAATATAAAATATTTAATTTTTTCAAATCCATTTTCGACAAAATATTATAAAAAATTTATCCGATTTTTTCTTTCTGGCCACCTGTTACCCAAACCAAGACCTTCTTTGTTGCCTAAGCAAATCCTTCCTCATACTTAACCTACGTCATGCTGTATAGAATGTATATGATGACTCACCCAGAAATTTTCGTTTCAATTCTCATTTTCATATAATTCGACGTCACATATTCTGCCCCAGAACATTTTGTTATTCCCTTATTTACAAGCACGCCCATAAAATTAAAGCCCTACCTTGCCGGCGGATTATCAAAAGCGATGAGAATAATGAATAGCAATTTGTGTGATGCATAGCGTTAGTTCGTATCCGTCGCTAGCGGTAGCCGATCGTCAGTCCGCTAGGCAGCAGGAGCACAAGCAGCACCAGCACCAGCAGCAGCAACAGCAGCAAGGGACACCGAGGATCCCTCGTTTTATGTGTGTGTCCCGTCGTCGCGCAGGCCGCCTCGATATATGTGCTTTGATTTTTCATTTTGCATCGCCTTGCTGCTGCCTTCGGATCTCCCTTTGGCCGCGATTCTCTCCGTGCGTTCTCTCTTCCTCTTGCTCCCTCTTTCTCCCTTGGCCCTTTTGCGTCAAGCCGCACCGCGTGGCACACGGTGGGACAACGACGACGACGACGACGACGACGATATGCGGGGACTGCGGATAGCGTAAACGCTGCACCGCACCCTCCGTCGAGAGCCGGCGGCCTTATACCTTTACCTCTTCGCCGGAGTCTCCTCGCTTTCCGCTACGGCAGCAGCAGCACGAGCAGGAGCAAGCGCACTGCCCTCTTCGTCCTTGTTTATCTTGGCTTCTTCAGGACCTCTTGTCCCTCTTCCGCCCCCGCGGCGCTCGGCAAAGCCCTTTTTCTCACTGAGGCCTCTCTTACCCCGTTCTCGTTTTGTCTCTCGCTCGCGCGCTCGCGCCTCGCCCTCGCCGCGCGGTCATCCTCTTGGCGGAGAAGGACGGCGCGCGAGTGGAGAACCGGCGTATGCCTCTGCCGGGCTTTCTCGACTGGGCAGCGGGCGGGGTATGCCAACGTCGCGATACTATGTTATGCCTCTCGGACCCAAGGGCCTCTCCTCTGACATACTTTGTATGTTAATGCCACATAATGTCGGTTTTGTTCCTCTTTTCCAGCATTTATTTGCTCGGCTTCGCTTTTGCCGCTTACGCATCCACGACGCACACGCCGGCTATATCATTGTACAAGTGCGAGAGTACCGCGTCTATTATTTGCAACCCTCCGCGACTTGGCCCGAGGTGGAAGAAGAATCGCCAGATTTATTCAGCGAATTTCAGCCGTACTGTGCGAGGGACTTCCGGTATTTTTCGTTCCCAGTCGTGAGCTCGGTTTGAGGGCATGTTGAATGTATCGGTGGATTGGGAAATCCATAATAGGGATTACGAATTATCGATTATACCGTCGTGATTCCATTTTTACATCCCGTGGGTTTCACGGTTTGAAAAATCCACTTTTTTCTACGCTCGAAAGCTAATTTGATCGAAAACTTTGAGATTATTGCGAAACTAAACATTTTTTATCGATAACTAAAAAAATTTTAAGTTAATTTAAGGAGACACGTGATGAACGATTTTATCGTGCTTTTCGCGTTTTCGTTATGGAGTTATGCAGTTAGGAATAACAATTCTTCCGTATTCGGTATTCACTTTATATGATTTGTCATCAATGGGTCGATATTTAGAGATATTATATCCACAAAAATTATTTTCAAGGTCTTTTTACCTTAAAAATAAAGGTACAGTAATGATTATGGTTACTGTTAAATATTCATTGATGGCTGATTACCAAACTGATAAAATGCTCTGTTCTGAACCCACGAGATGACAATTCCTAAAAATGTGTACGACAACATTTAACATTTTAATTGCTCATTTTGGCATAGCCTGCATTTTCATCGCGTACGGCACAAAAATACGTGTTTGGTTTCGAGGGATGAAGACGGTAGTCGAAAAATGCACGGGAGGATAAGAGGATTTAAATTTAATATGATATTCCGGTGCATGGGCCATGTAGGTGTCACCCCGTGTTACTATAACGCGTTGTCGGTGTGTCCCGCTCGGCTCTTTGTTCGTAGCAGGTTTAATCGCTAGGCACGATCACAGAGACTGAGCCCGGGCGATCTCCCACTGTGCACAATACTACACAATTCTTTGGGCAATTCCTTTGGACGTAACATGACGTTACCATTAGATCGATAAATACTCAAGCCCTGAAACAAAAAAAAAAACTGCTATGCGATTAAGAGCAATTTGGTTGAAACTAATAGCAGAAAATATGATAACTATAATATCGATCTATCACGTCTCCATTGTAAACATTCGATAGGTAACACTAGTTGAATCTTTGTCACTTACCTTAAGGGGATGCTGGAGTAGATTTTTCTATGCGATTTCGTAATATACACTATTAATCATAAATACGCTTACCTTATTTTTTGGCTGATTTACCGTAAAAACCACGGGTTGGATTTTTGCAAAAACAAAACGTAACATTGGTTACAACGACTTAAAAAAAAACCAGATATACATTTTATGAACAGTTGTATCCACAATCATTTGAATGTATCACATTCATTTCGACCGTTTTTCAGGTTTTTTCTTTTTTGCGAAAAACCACCCGGTGGTTTTTACGAGATTGCTATAAGATTTTATTATCCCCGAAATTATTTATCCTTTGAATAAGTGTTGAGTTAAGAAAGTTCGTATAATTTCATACATTTTCTCGCAGATTGATTCTCCCAGATAGAAAAATGTAACGCCACGTGTTTTACGCCTGCCGTAACACTTCTACCTGCGAGAGCATTCATTTGAGAGAATCCTTCACATTATTTACATTTTTTAAAACAAATTCACAATCTCTTGGACATAAACGTGAATTCTTGTCGTAAAGAGGTTTGAGCGAAATAGAACTCTTTCTTTGACACGTTTTGATGGATATACCGTGGATAGACAGGTGTTACATTTTTTGAAAAAAAATATAAAAATCGGAATTACTATAATGCAGAGAAGGCGAGGAATTGCACAGTAAATTCGACGTTATATGTACATACATACTAACATTCGTATCACCTCGGATACTATAACGACGAGCTACCGTATCAACAGCTCACGAGCTCAGGTAAACAGACAGGTATAGCTCGATAGATGTAATATAGACCTGTTGTACCATAGGATATAGCGTTGACAGGTGATGCAGTAACGGAATTGGCTCGCGCGCATTGATCGCCCTATTGGATTTGCTCAAGTATACTATACGTGACGTTCCCCCGTGTCACGTGACTTTACACTATTCTTCGTCCTAGTGTACGTATACGTACACATACATACATATGTATACATGTGCACGGTACAACTCTCAAGAACTTTACTACTATATAAATACCAGAGCGAGTACCATATACGAGGCAATCCAGTTCACTTCGCAGACCATTTGACCTCGCTTTTATTTCATCAATGCACCTCGTGCACATATGTTGACATGAACCCAAAAATAAACCTACATCTTTTTGCATTTTTTAAGGCCGCACTTGCAACGAAAATATCCATCATCGAATTTTCGTGATTTTTTTTTTATTTTTCAAGTGGTTTTTAGAAATGAACTACAGGGTTTTTTTGATTCGTCCTTTCTGCACCAATTGGAAAAAGAAAAAACACAATTGCATGTAAGAAAATAAGAATGAAGAACCCGGAAGTTCTGGTATTTTTACTTTTCATATTTTTTTTTCCCCAAAAATACTTTAAAAAGTGGCAAACGTTTTTACCTGTGATGGGTCGTTAGGAAATAGCAATTTTTCAGATATCGAAATCTACGGCAAAAATTTTAATTTTTTTAATTCCAGTTTTTGGTGTTTCTAATTTTTTTTGGATCTTTAAGAACTTTTGGCTGAACTATCGATGAGTCGCCCATCGAAGTACAGCAGTCCAAAGTGCAGCTTAACCATCTACTCAAAAAATCAAGAAAAAATCATCGAAATATTTCGCTATTATATCCGCGCTGAAGTATATTTACGATTTATCGATAAATTAAAAAAAAAAAAAAAAAAGGAAGTCAAATGTTTCGCAGTGAGTTGGATTGTGCTGCTCGTTTACGGTATGCCGGTAAGCTGCGACTATACATATAGTCGCAGCAGTACATACTTACAGCGTACATAGGTCCTAAGTATACCAGGGCATATAAGAGGCTGCACGATACAGTATAGCGAGGATATCCAGCAGCAGGAGCGGGAACGTAGTACATCGGCAGCGTCTGAAGGGAGTAGTATAAACGTAAACGCAAAAGCGCTCTCGCTCCTGTGCGCGATGCAAAGACGCGCGGATATAAATAAGCGGCTGTCGTTTGCGGAAGCAGAAAACGGCCAAAAGAACAGGAATAAAGAAGACGACGACGAAGAAGAAGAAGAAGAAGAAGAAGGAAAAGAAGAAGAGAAAAGGGAGACGGGGGAGAACTGAGAGAAGAATAAATAAGTCGAGAAGGAGGACAGAGCGAGGACACCCTCCGTAGGTCCTTGCGAACCTTAGCTCTCTCTACTCGCTCGCGATCCAGAGGGCGAAGCGAGCGGACGCTTTGCCGCGCTTCGCTTCTCTTCAGCGTCGTTTTCCTTGTCTTCGTCGTCGTCGTCGTCGTCGTCGCTTCGTCCCGATCTACTACTTTTGCGGAACGTTCTTTCGCATATACTGCGAAACGTTTCCATGCGCAAGAAGAGCCACCAACAGCACAACGAAAGAAACATGCGGTGCTACGATACACGCGCGCGCACACTCCTCCGGCAGGTGTATCGCGATCTCGTTATCTCTCCGACATTATTTTTTGCTGTGTCGGTGTTGTTGTTTTGCTTTACCCTCGTCGCGTCGTGCGCCCGGCCCGTTATAGTTACGATCTGCTTGCCTGCTATAATGCGACTCCCCGGTGCGGAAAAATCGCCACCTTCCTTACACGCTTCTTTGCACGAACCTCGTGAATCTCCACGGAACACCCACCACCTTTACGAACGCGAGGTTCACTCACTCAGATGCAGACCTCCGACGTGTTACTTTTCACTCAATGCATTTCCGATGATCTATCAAGCTTCGCTATTATAAGCAAAATGGGATTGTCGTTTTTAGATTTGTTTTTGACGTTGTTTTGTCATGTGTTTTCCTCGGGTGTGAGAATGAAGGGCTGCGCACGCGTGTGAATAAAAAATTGGTTGGTTCAATACCGATGGCCTCACAGAAATTCATTTGGGAGACACGATTACTGTAACACCGAATTAACTATATGTTCAATGGACTCTGAATTTTCTGCAGAGTATCGGTAATCTAAATTCTACATCTACAAGCGCACACCGTTAACTAGGCATATTGCAAATAATATAGTATAGGAATGAATGCCGAAATTGTTACATCGCAGTACCGAAAATTGTCCAACAGACCTATCTATACATTACACATGAATTTTACACTAACTTTATACATTACACTAACTTTCATTACACATGAAATTTCTATCTATTTTTATATTTCGTATAGCATACGTCTCCCATACCTATCCGCTGTTTCAACCATGCTGTACAATCGGCGCTACCAATTAACTTCCGCTATACATTCACGGTCATCTTTTACTGTGTTACAAGAAAATTGTTACATCACAGTAAAATTGTCCGACAGACTTAATTATATTTTGAATGGACACTGAATTTTGTGCAGGGCATTGGTAACCGAAATCCTACATATGCAAGCGCACACCGTTAACCAGGCATATTACAAACAATAGTATAGACGAGCTCTGTGGTTGGAAAGAAAAAAGCGTTGTTACGCTCGGTAAAGCTGCGGTAAAAGCTAGTAGGACGAGGGTTTCGGGATTCTCGCGGGTGCTGGAGATGTTGGGTCTCGTACGAAGAGGACCGCGGAGCGGAACACACCGCGAAAGAGAGGCCCGAGAAACAAAGAGAGAGAGAGAGAGAGAGAGAGAGAGAGCGGGAGAAAAGTTGAAACGGAACAGAAGCGATGCAGCGGTAGAGGCGCAGCCTCACTGGGCACAGCATGTTTATTGGCGCATCTCCGAGTCTTAAATCTTTATGTTGTCTCCGAGTCGGGTTCTGTCGTCCTCCGTCCTCCTATTCGTTGGCAGGAGCTCCGTTCGCCGCACGAGTGCGACGAAGAGCCCGCTAAAAATCGAGGAAGATGAGGGGACAGTGGCGAGGGAGTGAAAAGAGGACCGAGAGGCTGTATAGTAGCTGCTCCTCGCGAGAAAGGCAATGAGATGGAGAGAGATATATCTCTCGAGCTTTGCGGTCTCGTGAAATCGAGTCACAAGAGTCGTACGCGACCCTTCGTTGCTACCTATGCTGCGTTACGCACACGAGAGTCGTGAATTTTCGTGGCTCCACCGGACGTTCCAGTCTCAAAAGTGTATATATATATATATATATGTATGTATCGGTAGCGTCTATGTATACGTGTAAATATGTATATAAATATATATTACCGAATCGCAGTAGCAGAGTCGGTGAATTTAAGCGCAGAGGCTGACGTACATTTTTTTTTGTTTTTTTTTTCTCTGTTTTTTCTTATTGGACGATCAACCAGGTGCAGCAACTTGACGGGGAATCCCCGCGAGCTCACTCACCAAATCATTACTTACGAGTCTCCCATTGGCATAACTCTCCTTCTGTATATAGGTATATAGTGTACGTGTGTATTAAGGAGACGGAATTAGTCGGGCGGTCATTATTATTCTGTATGTAGTACATATATATCCAGTGTGCACATATAAGTGCTCGTATATTTATCAGACGTCAGTCATTAACGTGGGCAGGCATAAAACCTGGCGAAAGTTTAATCGCTTGCGAGGTGCACTGGATTTCCATTCATCGATTTTATTACTGTCACGTTGGCTGCGTTTTTTCTTTTTTTTTTTTTTTTTTTTTTTTTCGCTGGATTCCATTTCATCCCACTGTAGGTTTATGCACTAGTTTATGCACGATATACGATCGCTGATAATCTTATCGCGCTTCGGAACGCGCTCCGCGCACCGGATCCCATTTTATACTGTCTCGTGAAATTTTACGTGCGGAACGAAATTAATAAAAACCGTTTTCCCTTCTGCTTTTTTTTGTTCTGTCGTAAATGAAATCTCTCTCGTCGGCGGGAATCTACTGTAGACTTTATTTCTGCACGGAGGAAGCTTTGATTTCGTGAGATTAAAAATAATTGTTTTGCATACTTTTTAGAAATCACAAAAAGTATTTTTTTTTAAATCAAACTTTTTGTTTGCAATGGTATAATGACTTAAGAAATATTGGGACAAATCGAGAAAAATCAAAGGCCATTATCGACGTTTGATAAAATAGAAAAAAATTCTAACGCTTTCATTATTTTTTTTTTTAAAGCTTCTATTAAAAAAAAAAAAAAAAGGGTAAAATATGAATGTTTTTTTTAGAAAATTTCAATAAACACGGTACAAAAAAAATTACAATTTGCATTTGGAAATGCAAGAAAAACATTACCGTCAAAAAAATTGTAAGAAAATCCACGAAAAAATGTTGTAAAATCGGAATTTCGAGCGAAATATTTGAAGAACGACGAACGCGCGGTGAGATGTTACGGGGATTGGAGATTGCTCTATGGCATCGCGATAAGAGACACACGGCGGTCGCGATCGAGAGAAAGGCGGAGGGGATCGCTGAGGAGAGAGGATTTTTCGAAGCTAATTAACGAGGGTAACTACGATATATCCTAGCGGCGGTGAATGAAGCTGTGTTCTTGATATTGTTTAGGACTATAGGCAAACAAAGAGGGGATAAGTATACTCGATAGTTTTCCTCCGGCTGCTCGTAAGTAGTGACTGCACGTTGTAGTCACTGTAATGTACTTACTAACAGTGACTCGCTCCTTGCAGTATTGTACATTATACTAGCAGCAGAGTTACGCGTGTGTGCAAGTATCTACAATGTAGATTAAAACTCTCTCTTTCTCTAAGTAAAGATTAATTTTTTTTTCCTAGATTTGTGTCCAAAATTGGTGACTCACTTTAATTTTTCGTAGTCGTTTCAATTGTCCTAACAATCTACCATTTCACTACTTTTTATTCCAAGCAATTTTTCCGATTATTCGACTCATTAATGCAATAACAAAATGAGTGTAATCATCGAGATATCGATTTGGAAAAAAAAAAAAAAATGGAACTATTCTAACAATCTGTACAACCACTAATTTTCTCTCTGGTGTTCATTATCAAGTTACTATTTTCTTTAATTTTACAATTTAATTATTTTATTTAAAGCTCCAAAAAAAAAAAATTAATGAAATAATCGATTAATTTATATTTTCAAAAAAAGCTATTTTCGAATCTGTCCAGATTTGTTGAGTCTATCGTTTGATAACGTGTTTAAACGACCTCCCGGTAATTAAGAAGGTAGTTTTTTTTAAAATTAGTGCTTTTAGGAGTTACGTCAACCATATAAAAAATTGTGGACCGAATCGGAAGGGCGAAGGGTGAGACGTAGGGCGAAACGAGGTGGAAATCCTCATATGTGTATTGTAGAAAATACATTTCTCTACTCGTTGCGCGTTAGCTCTTGTGGGAAGGTGGGCGTCGAGGTGCGTTCGCGTAGAGCGCACGTCGTCGTCGTCGTCGTCGTGGTGCAGCCTGAGCGGCAGGCAGCGCCGGTACAGTATATAAGAAAAAAGCCATCGACGACGATATAAGAGGGACGCGTTATCGGGAGCGTTGGAGGCGGCGCAAAGTTTATTGCCGATACGTGCCGTTTATCGGACGCTATGCTGCGTTTAGTTAATTAAAGAGCGAGCGCGCCGGGTCAATAGCTGCCCCAAGGATTTATAAGACGGTCGGTCTCCGCGGGCGCGGACAGAATCGCCGAGACCCCCGTGAAAATGCCGGTGGGTCCTCGAAGCTGAAGAACTCGAGACGATGAAAGGAGCCACGCGCATAGCGAGTCTCCTGCGAACCGCCCGAGTGAGAAACTCTATTCGAGAGTTCGCTTAATTAACGAGAGGTGGCGCTAGAACATTCTCACGTGTGCAATTATTCCCTTATCAACTTGTTTTATCAACTGCGTGGGCGTCCTGTGAGATTGCGCATTCATTTTGTTTTACATGTATCGTCAGTCGTACACATGTTATTCTTAAGGGCTACAAAATATTTTTACACTGATGGACCACGTGTTTACTCCACGGGAAGTATGTATTTTTATTTTTATTTTTTATTCTCCAAATGCTGCGATAGTTTTTGTGGTGTTTTGAAAAGTTGCGGTTTCAGATTTTTCAGCAGATACTTAAAAATTTGCTAATTAACGTTTATTAGAAGGTCGTCATAAGTAGGCAATTGGTTTGTTGGCGACTTCTTTTATCAATTGAGTGGGCGTCGAATAAAATTGCTTGTGCATTTTATTTTTTACGCGTATGAATAATTGTATACATTTTTTTTAAAAGGATTTTTGTAATCGGAAAAGATAGCGCAATATTTGCTATAAATTTTTGAAAATATATTATTTATATCATTTAACCAGGTTAAGATGCTTAAGAAAAATTTGAGTGAATCGTTCCGAAAGTTTTTGGGGCATTCAATTTATCCTTGAAAAAAAAAAAACATTTTATTTGCGTTATCGGTCTACGTTTCAGTATTTTAGCAATACAAATTTCTATCACCATTCAAAATTCCTTCAGTATTATATTTTGCTTTTTTTTCGGTTTAGAAACAATATAATTACACGAATAATATGACAAATCCTTCCTTATTTAATTTCACTCAAAAATTAAACACCCCAAAATTTCTGCAAATATTCCAGTTAATATTCACTTATGTTTAATTAACAAAAAAAAAAGTGCTAAATTGTTTCGTATATCGAACAATGTATTAAGAATAATTTAGCCATAAATGCAAAAGAATTTCGAATGAATTGGCACGAATTAAAATATTGAGAAAGGAGATTGGCACATTTTTTGCTTTACGTGACATAATGAACGTCATTAATCAGCAGTAGCGATGCAAAGCAGAGATGGAATTTATATTGACGCGTGAACTCGGAGTTTCCAGGCGATGCATGACGCTGAACTTTCTTATCCGAATATACGATTGGTGAATCATCGTTGAAATATTCCTGCATCGCACGACGATGCGTCCTCAATAAAGTACCAGCATGAATATATGCAAGAAGTTATTTCAATTTTTAAATATCATTGCGCGGATCGCGCACTGAATGTTAACGATTGTATCATTTCGCTGGGATCTGATGTACGGTTCGAATGTGAGGAGCACTCGAGAGCTTTGACGATGAGCGCGCCGAGTGAAATATCAGAGAGTATCGATCAGGATCGATATCGATTGGTAACAAGATCTCGGCTACGGTTTCCACCAGATTGCAGACCACGAAGAGACGTCTCGTTTTAGCCACCTGATCCCATATAGCGACCGCCATTGCCAACCATTGATTATATTGTCATTTGACAAAAGTGCTTTACATCTTATTTTTATTAATTTATTTTCTCTATTTTACGAAACATTAATTCAACTCTAATTATGTGATAATTGTTAGAATTTATTTATTTTTTCCCATTATCTCAGAGACATTATTTATGATTTGATAAAAGTGCTTGACATCCTATTATATTTTCATTAATTCATTTACTCTATTTTAAGTAATATTAATTCAACTCTAATTATGTGATAATTGTTAGAATTTATTTTTTTTTTTTGCCATTATTTCAGAGGGTTAAATATGGGGTGGTTTGTATTGAGTACAAACAAATTTGAATAAAAAAAATAAATAAAAAAACATGGATCATCTGCAGGTAGAATAACGAACAATTTGGGAAGCTATTATTAATGATTTTCTATTTCACGTTTAACCATTGACACTCACTGTCGGGGAAAAAGCGCCATAAGCCAAAAAATGAATTGTACATCGTTCATTGCTTTAAAAGCTGTTCACCTAAAAATGGTTGCTATAGGTGATCCACCAGTGACTCTACTTTAGTCATCCACGAGCAATTCTACCCAACCAAATCAGGAGGTAAAACTAATACTTTGATCCAAAAGCAAATTGTACTTACACAGAAACTGAAAGGATGATGCAGTACGAAGGAGACGACGTACTTCAAGTGCCCTTTCATCGATAATTTCCCGTTTCATTCACCAGTGACTTTACTTTAGTTGTCCGCGCGAGCGACTCTACCCAACGAAACCACGAGGTACAATTTATGCTTAGGTCAAAAAGCTGAATTAGATTTAGCACAGAAAGTTGAGGGTGAGGCAACACGAGGGGGAGTAGCTGCCGCTGCGGCTGCTGTCCGCGGTACCTGCGTATAGTAGGTAGTAGGTACATACGCAGAGCTACAGTATAGAAGCGTCCGGTGCATAAATAAAGAGTCCCGCGCGGGTCTGTATCAGCGAGAGAGCGAGGGTCCCCGGAGACTTGGAAAAGGAATGTAAAGCGCCTGGCTTGAGGAGGAAGAAGAGAGCCCCGGTGGATCGCGGTATAACAACAACAACAAAAAATCGTTCGTATAGGCAGGGGCAGAAACGCGGTGCGCGCAACCAGCCACCGAGTGCGCTGTTCGCTTCTATACGAGTGTCCGCGCGCGAGACCGGCGATAAATAAAGCTTCGAGACTTTGCGTGCGAAACCGCCATGCCTTCCAAGATAAGGAAGCAGCAGCGGACTCCGCGATCATTTCTTTTTCATCCCTTTTTCGTTGATCCTCCTGATGCTCTTGCTCTCGATGCAGATGCAGCTGCACTGCCATTCGATGTACCGACCATTTCCACACGTTCCACACGATTCAGTCGGAAAACTCTGTTAAATTTTCACTTTTTTTTTTTCTCCCCCTAAGAAAGTCACAGGAAACGATGTATTTCACGCTTAAATGAGACACGCTTAGATATTCGAAAAAAGAAAAAAATGTCTACTAAATATCGTGGCGTGTGCTTGTATTTATGGCGGAGGATCGAAATGCCCGGAAGGACAACGTTCTCCCTATCGCAGCCCTCCGATGTCCCCGGAGAGAAACGCTCGCGATAAAGAGAAACGAATCGAAGGAAGCTCTGAATAGTATGTGTGTTTGTGTATATAGGTGGGTATGTATGTATGTATATATATGTAGGTAGAGGTGCGTCATTGAATGTCTCTCTCGATTCGCTTCGGCTTATTCACTTCGACCTATGTCGCCAAACTATGTGGGAGTGATCGCGCTCGATTTATTAAACATATCGGGGCAAGAGGTATAAAGTACACTACTGGACGCCGATAAATAATTGCCGATTAGCAATGAAATTCGGGTCGCGATTATATACTTTATCGGCGGCATGTTGGTTGTTTGAAAAAAATTAATTTTGTCGGAAGTTTGGATTAACTTTTTGGTTTACACAAAGTGGGGAATAATTTTTTTTTTAATTATTGAATCAATTAGAGGTTTCGTTTGAAATGAGTAGAAAAAATTGGGGGGGGGGGGGGGGGGGGGGGTTGTTCAATTTTGTAATGGAAAATAAAGAAAATTAGATTTTTTTTTGTCAATCTATATCTTTGGTCCAAAAATATTTTATTTTTTCAGCCGGTTGACGCTGATTCATTAAACGTTCGAGTTTTTGTTAATTCTTCGAGTATTTGAAAATATTTTCTGGAACTGAAATTTATTGTGAGTGGATTAATCGAATTGATTTTCTGAAAGATTCAAGTCCGATTTTTATTCTTGTTCTCCAAATCACCAAACTTAACAAGAGAAAGTAACCATAGCGAAAGAAAACTACAAATAGTTATCAGTAGGAAATTCCTTGTAAATTTTCAAAAATTACAATATTGCAAGATATCGATATTTATCAGGAACAAAGTCATCTTTAAATACCGAAAAGTCTCATTATTAGTAGAAATTACGCGAAATATGTGAATATTCATTTTTGATCTCAAAATGCGAACGAATAAAAAAAAACAATTCCAAAAAATCCAAATCCATTTAACCTGCAAAATTCAGTTGCAAAAAAAATCTAATCATACAAAAAAAAAGAAAACTTTGCAGAAAAGACTTGAACGATTAACCAGCAAGACATTAAAAAATATTTTCTTTTCCCTCCAATTATCAGAAAAATTTTTTCCCCTGTTTAATGTGACACTTACATATATATGTATTCCAATTCCATCTATTTATTTTTAATCCATATATATATAAATAACTAGAATTTAATGGGAGCTTGAAAAGTGCTTAAAAACGTAATGTTACACGGCCCGTGTTATTTATAAATGGTTACAAAGCAGAGTAAGTATAGGTTAAAAATATTGCGCAAAAAAATGTGCTCAAAAGTGCATATATATTCTCTGAACGAAGCGCGGTCGATCGGGGCTGGAAGGAAAGCCCGAAGCGATGATGAGCGAGCGAGGCCCGTCGGTCTATCGCTCCTCTCCACACGTAAAAGTTCCCACAGCGTTAGGAACCGTGTAATTACGCCTTGAATGAATTATGAATGAAAATTGTAATTTTAATGGCGGCGTAATGATCAGCATCACGCTATTCTTCGGCGTGTTTTACAGTGGTGATTGCGGGGGCGCGGTGATCGCCGCGTACCGCCTAACGCACCGTTCGAATCTCCGCAACGTTTTACGAGCCCTCGTTCCGGTGATATAGCCGCATATACGCGCTTAGGAAGTCGTGCAACACTTTTAGGCCCCCGGCCGAGTGCGATGTTGCGAAAAAGTGAAATGTTGCGGTACCGCCGCCATTTCCGTTGTTGCTCCTCTCTTCCTCCCCCTCCCCACCCCACCCCCCGCCCTATGTGTGGGAGAGCTACTAAGCGGGACAAGTTTCCGTCCAAGATCTTAAGATTAACCGAGTCTACGATTTATCCTAAATAAAAGCGTGTTGCACAAAAGCAATCTGTCTTCGCTCCGACGCGACTTACATTCTAAATAAATCATCCAAGGACTTCCACTTGGGAGAATCTCCCATCTCTTACTTGCAAAGTAAGTCATTACGTTAATGGTTAATGGTTAATGGTTACTTGTGCGATTGAATAATTTTCGGTAGCGGCGGATAATGTTTGTCGGAATTTCTCAATAATTATTTTAAATAAGGTTCGGAAAGAAGGATGCGAAAAGTAAATGTTGCACATTTTGCACAATGTTTTCGTTAAATTTTGATAAAGAATTCTGGGGAAAATTGACGAGTGGTCATATTTTTTAAAAATAGTCGAGGTTGTTTTAAATTATACCAAAAAAGTTGTCAATTGTTGATAATTCGAAATTCAATGTTTTATCAAATCCGAACTACTTTAGCGATCTTCATGAAATTGTACAAGTATTACAACCGGATATTAAATGGATCTATAGACGATTTCCACCCAATTCGGTCGGAGTTTATTTGGATAAGATCGAAAAGATCGATTTTTCGAAAATTCAAATTCCTATAAAATCTGAATTGCTTTACAGATTTCGGTCAAATTCATTACCGACTGTTATTTTTCATTGCTTCATTTCCCAAAAAACAATTAATGTCATTAGTTGACCAAATTTTAGCTTGATTGTTACAGCCATTTCCAAAACAAAGCTATTTGAATTTTGCAAGCCTGCCCCACACACACAAACGCACGCACATATACATCCATAAATTCTTCTAAACCTTAGACGATTCTGAAATACATGAACAACCCGAAATAATTTTTTTTTTTTCACAAAAACAAAGCTTCCTATACGCAGACTCAAAAGTACCAGAAAGTGTGGAATGTTTTTTTTTTTCCAATTAAAAAAAATCTCAGCGCCAAAGGTGTAAAAATAACAATCCCGAACACGCATATACCTCCCGATTATGAAATATAATTGAACAGAAATCCATAAGACAGAATTGTCGTACGAGTGCATTGAGCGTTGCAAAAGGTGGAGTTGTCCCGAAGATCCCTGACCTCCCGCGGCTTGTGTAGCGCGCACGGTTGCTTTAATTACGTTTGTCATTTTGTACAGTGCGGGTGTCTCATTATGAGGAAAGTTCGAGGTTTTACGGTGTGCGTTGCGAAGCTAGGTGGCCTCTTTCTGGTAACGGCACTAACCAAGCGAGTGGTTGCCGCTGGTGCTGTCCAAGAAGCAAAAGCCAAGGAGAGGCAAAAGTCGCAGGGAGTCAGCCAACCGAGAGAGCAGCGGCAGAGGCAGAAGCAGCAGCAGCAGCCTCAGTGAAAAGTGGCGGCGCGCAGCCCCTTCGCTGACGCGCATAGGCCCTCCGCGTGCCTCTCTTCGCATCGCCGCTCTAGATCCTCGGATAAGAGCCAACACCATTTTAGCGGTTCCTTACACACCAGACATCCGTTCGCCTTCCTCGTGATAGTACACAGCGAGTGAACGAGCTATATATTTTTCCTCGCCGCCCGCTACGGCGGGACGTACGTGTCAACCCGTGAAAACTGGCCGCACGCTAAGAGTACAACTCCCGAACCGGCGCATCCATTGCAATATTTGTATAATTCGACTCGTGAACAACGATTTGTTTTTATTTATTTTTTCAAGTGTTTTATTAGATTGGGACTTCATTTTTCCAAATTTCTTTCCACCCAAGATATCCGCTCGTTTTTTTACGTAATACGTATTGATATTGTACGCTAATACAAAGCGAATTAACGAGCGAATTAACGAGGGATTTGTTTTTATTTGTTTTTCCAATTTTTTTATTAAACGCTTGGAACTTGTGCTAGGAAGTATTATGGAAATGGCGCAATTATTGGAATAATAATTGTACAATAATAATAATAGTTGGGACTCCATTTTTTAAAATCTCTTTCCGCACGAGATATCCGCTCGTTTTTTACGTGATACGCTATTGATATTGTACGCTAGTACATAGTGAATTAACGAGGGAACGTATATGTCAAGTCGTGAAAACTGCCCGCCCGATAAAAGTACAACCGGCGCATCCATTAAAATATTTGTGTAATTCGACTTATGAACAACGAATTGTGTTTATTTATCTTTTCAAACCCTTCATTAGACGCTTGGAACTTGCGCTATGAACTATTGTGAAAATAGCGTAATAATTAAATAAAAAATTTTTGAAAATCTTTTTCCGCGTTAATTCCTTTAACATTTTGACATTTAAAAAAAATTATTAAACGCAGGATAACGCGACAAAACGGTGACAAATAATAATAAAAAATATATGCTTGTTATATAACACAGTAAAAAAGCGGGAAATAATAGCAGTAGACACTGGATTCTGAAACTCCGGCTGTTTTTCCATGGCTCTTTTTTTCTTCGCCTATTTTAACCGCGAGCATTTTCCCACAGTAATATTTTTCCCGACCATCTGTGTGTTGCGTCGGTTATTTTCACGGTGGCTATTTACCGAGATTCCGATCGAACGATCGCTCGGGTAGGAAGCTGAAGTCGATGACTGTGATAACTTTGAGATTGACCGATAAGAGGGAAAGGAAAAAAAAAAAGAAGAGATTCCTCAAAAAACCATAATACCGTGCGACAGTCGCACAACGCGGTGATCTGAATTCCACTTTACGGTATATATTTACATGGGGAGCGAGAGTCTTGAATCTCCAGGAGTTCGTATAAGAGTTTAACCGACTCCAGCGAATCCCTCACCTGTGACCCACGTAGAGCCCGGGAGCGAGGAAGAAGCGCACGATGTGTGACGAGGAGGGGTCACTCTACTCACAGGAGTTGATCCGCTATAAAATACGTACGCGTATATACCGCCAAGCCTATAAATATATACATATACAATATACGCGCGTAACTCGCAAGTCAAAATCCCTGATTCCACTTACCATTTTCCCCGGCCCCATAACACCCCATTATAAATTATAATTTGACGGTAAAAAAAAGGGAAGAAAAAAAAAAAAAAAAGCCCCCACGTGTGGATGAGCTTCCCCAAAGCGATTAAAACAGGCTTAAGGATCATCGCCGCTGTACATACACAGCGCATGCAGGTGGCAATTTAAAAAATATTAGATTTTCGCGTGTTGGAATATTATTAGAGACGCGTATAACACTACATATACCCCCTCATTCTTCCGGGTAATTATATCGTCAACTAGTTTTCTTCTTTAACCTGAGAAATTTGATACCGTGACGTCATTAACGAAGATAACAGCGTGAGAACGCGAGTCGGAGGCAACCGTGGTGCGCGCGATTAACGCGCGTTAGTTTTTCCCGTCGCTCTTCAGCTCCTCCGCTTCTTCTTCTTCAGCTTCTTCTTCTTCTTCTTCTTCTTCTTCTTCAACGTTATATTCTTGCTCATGAGTAACAACGTGTGTTGTTACTGTTGCTCCTTTTCCGAGGGGCTAACACATTGACGTTCAGTTACTGTGTAACAATACAATACATATATATATGTATAGATTGTATACATATATCGTGTTGTGTTCGGTGCGCAAGGTACAGTGACCTCCGACTTGTCCGTGACTCCGCAGCCGACGCACCCAGGTGCGACATGAACCGTTAGAAAAATTGCGTGGCTATAAGGAACAAAAAAAAAAAAAGGGAACAAGAGCGAAAGAACGAAAGAGTGTGATATATATATATATATATGTGTATGTATATGTGTATAGATATATTGTGATCCATAGGCGCATGACTCGAAGCTTGGATCTATAAATAGGTATTACGTAGTTTATAATAGTTGTAGATTTATATATGCGATAGCCCCTGGAGCACACACTAATTATGACTATCCCCATGAAATCTGGGTTGGCCGATGAAAATATTGCGTTATGATGATATTTATTGCGTGCCGACACTCTCGTTTCTACATATACACGTGACTAATTACTTTAGAGGTTTATAATGAAAGCTACTGCGATATATTGTGGCGAGGATCGTTAAAGTTGAATAACAAGACGAAAATTCTTATCGACTGGAATATCGGTAGGAAAATTCTATAAATAGAATTTTCCTGCCGATCACAATGGCAACAATGAGTTTCGCGTGCTTTGCGCGGCTTATTGATCCTCATCTTGTACAACTCGTATTCTGTGGAATTTATATTTACTGTTGAGATGTTATCCGATGAATATTTTGCTCTCATTACATATCTTACGGAATTTTAATGAAAATCGTTACGATTTAATCGTAGTAAATCATTGTGATAACATTTTTCCGTGGACTATGATGTATAAGGAGAATCGCTTCCCTTATTTCCTATCAACACAATATTACCAAATGGGGATGATAATTTAATTACTAATTTGATCAGCGATGCTCGTGGCTCTATGGTGGATATTTGTTATAATTTTTTTATGCCGGAGATTATTATATTATTACAGTGACTATTATTATTATTATCGTTACAGGGATTACACAATATTACCAAATGGGGATGATAATTTAATTACTAATTTGATCAGCGATGCTCGTGGCTCTATGGTGGATATTTGTTATAATTTTTTTATGCCGGAGATTATTATATTATTACAGTGACTATTATTATTATTATCGTTACAGGGATTACACAATATTACCAAATGGGGATGATAATTTAATTACTAATTTGGTCAGCGATGCTTGTAACTCTGCGGTGGATATTTGTTATTATTTTTTATGCTGAGGATTATTATATTATTACAGTGACTATTATTATTATTATTATCATTACAGGGATTACACAATATTACCAAATGGGGATGATAATGTAATTACTAATTTGCTCAGCGATGCTTGTAACTCTGCAGTGCATATTTGTTACTATTTTTTATGCCGGAGATTATTATTCGCCTATTTTATTCGCCGGAGATTATGATTCGCCTCATCCCATAAAATATCAACCCCACAATTCTGGCCTCCAAACAAAACACGTGAACAACCCTAGAGCCTAGCAAAACCTTCCCTCACGAGAGTACAAAAATTCTATTCCAGTCCCGCCATCTTCCGGCAACAATATATATATATATATATATATATATACATCACAACTTCCAAAGCGCATTGCGAGAGAGTCGTGAGAGCGAACCACCCCCAAGTGCACAAGAGAAAAATGTTAATTCGCGTGAGCCGAGGAAGATGCGGCTCCTCGTGTGCAGGTTACGTACCCGGTATATACATACTCGTCAACGATAGTTGAATAAGTATACTACTAGACCCTTGCGAAAGTTAAGTACGACTGTTGGTATAGCTGCGGAAGAGCAGGTGACCTGGGGCCAGGCCAACAGGCCAGTCTGGGCTATACCATAACCACACACCCACACACACACACACATACATGTAAAATATACGCACAGGCCGCGCAAGCAACACCGGGAGCCGCACAACTCGGTGCGCAGCGCGGAGAGTCGCGCAAGAAAGGGTTAAGAAACTCGCTCCAACTAAAGTGACTGCACCGGAAGCGGGGGCCTTGCTTTCTGGGCTAATAACCCTAGTCCCACATCGACGCGCGGCATCTCCGCGTGCGCTGCGTGTATACACACCGGGACCTCCGTGTGTCTATATACGCAAGCCGGAGGAGCGCGAACCTCAGGAGTTAAATTGCACGCCGCGCGCGGACTGTTTCTATAATAACCTATGCGTATACCAGTGGAAGGTAGTCGCGGTACTCGCCAGCAGTGCGGCTGCTCTGGGGCCGGGTGGGGGCTCGGGGAGCGGAGCCGCAGCAGCGGTGCGGAAGCCTTCGTCTGATACTTTTCCGTACGTATATACGCCAACGGAGGCTCTCCCATGCGGAGCACCAGTCCACGCGGCCATGCGAGGTCCTTATCGGCATGCGAGGCCAGATTTTATAAGCGATCGAGCGCGCACCGTCCGCTCTCGCTCGGGATTCATACGCGAATCGCAATCGAGCCGCTTCGGCTGCGGAACGCCGCACTTTAAAAAATAATCCGCCTAGGACTCCTGCGTCGTCCCCCGCGCGGCCCTTGGGCTCGTTACGCGCAGCTTTTACCCTATTGGAGAACGCTCGATTCATATTACGTGCGCACGCGCATTCAGCGTTTCAGGACGCATTTTTTTTGTTTTTTAGTTATCGTTAGCTCGTTGCTGTTTGGGGCACACGAGTTAAGGCGTTTTACTGAGGATACGCTATTTAGTTAAATACGAGTGGATGTGTAGGAAGCATTGATCTGAAATTTGAAATTTCTTCAGGTGAGAACGAGAGTTGATACGATGACGACAATAGGTGAATAATAGCGCAAATAGCTATTCGCGTGACAGTGCTGACTACATTCTATTTTTTTTTTAATCGACCTCGCTGAAAAAATTTACTTGTATCAAATTCATTTGCATATTGCTCAGGTAGATTTTTCGAAATGAGAAGCAAAAATCGTGTGAAAAATGTGGTCGTAAATACTAAAAATGAATAGTCGTCACTTTATCAGTTATTAATATGACAATTTTCGCTCATTCTAAGTTTTTCAATATAATATGATATTAGAAACATGCAAAATATGGATTGAATAAATAATAATGACTGTAATTATAAAACAGTATTGACAATGATAAATAATGTTCCGACTAAGTAAACAATAGCACAAATAACTATTCGCATAACGGAGCTGACTACATTCTATTTTTATAAAAAATTTTCAATCGACTTTACTAAAAAAATTTGCTTGTATCAAATTCATTTGCATATTGCTCAAGTAGATTTTTGAAAATGAGGAACAAAAATTGTGTTCACAAGTACGCATATCAACCAAGACGCCAATAAATACAAGGGAGTCACTCGTCGTTACGTGAAACCACGCCCACGTGTTACGAGAGGTGAGCGTGTATCAACGAAGCGTGTAATACAAATGCGATGACAGGAGACTCGAGCGTCCACTGCGGAACGTTTGCCACAGCTTTTTCAAGAAATATCGACGATTCCCCTCACTCGTCAACAAGCCACAGGTGTGCCAGTCACGTGCCTCACAATAGACGAACGGCGGAATCTTTGACTTTGCCGAAACATCCTAATAATAATTCCTTTTATTTCAATCCAAAAAAAGCAGTCACCATAATTACCATTGCAACATTCGAAAGCCCCTAATTACAAAATCATTCGCCTCCTCAGTCAATTAAAAATCATTGCACATCTCAATATTTATTATTTTTCAACCCAAAATCTTCAACTTCAAGCTTCAAATAATAAATATAACAATAATTCCACCAATAATATTCATTACCAAAAATCGGAAACCCTTGTAACTTTGATCTTAATCATTTGTCGAATTCAGAAAAATTGAATACAAAATCGTACAAAAACGGCCACAAAACAATTCTGAATTAATTGTTATACTTACTTCCTAAGATGAGTTAATTAGAAAAAGAAAAAAAAATTGCAAAAACAGTTTGACAAAAACAAGAAGAAAAATGGTGTCTAACAGCGGAAGTATCTCTCGGTGGAAATATGCCGGAAGTATAACTCAGTCACTGTCCGACGAGAGACGTGATGCACTCGAATGTTTAATTGGGCGAACAGAGTTGGCCTCTCCAGGTGACCAAGCCCCACGGAAGTGGAACGAACGTCGCGCTGTACTTATCAAAGTTGCGCGAGGGAAGTTCCGCCTGTTGATATATATATGAGGGTGAAAACACTGGTTTTGTGGATGATGAAAAAGGCCGCGCATTCGATGCTGGTATAATCGTTGCATTACACGATGTAAAGCAGTTCGCAGAAGTGAGGATCTACCGCGAGGCTCGTAGCTGCTCTTGTGCGCTTCTTGTGTGAGTGCATCCGCTACGTGAGGAGGAGTCGAGAAGCGAGCGAGGCCTCGGCGCGAGAGATCTCGGGATGTATCGACGCTTCTTGCGCCTATTTGCGAGCGCAGAAACAGCGTGTATCTCCGCCTGCTGCTGCGTACACCCACGCGATGCAACACACGCGCGCGCTCGCTCTTCTTCTGGCGCTGGCTTAGGCGTCCCGTACCCCGAGACAACGCGGGCGTTGCGAAAATTTACAACCCGCGATTTTCTACTTCGTCCTCGACGTGCACGACACCCAGGACAATGATATCCGATAAATACAATCAACGAACGTCATATTCGTCCCGGAAAAAAAGAACAATTAATCGCGGTAAAAATGGCACACACCGACAAAAAACGTGCAATTTTTTTGCCCAATGGAAAAATATATTTCGTGCACTTTCAAACGTAATTAGTGCAATGATATCCGATAAATACAATCAACGAACATCATATTCGTCCCACAAAAACACAATTAATCTCAATGAAAATGGCACACACTCACAAAAAACGTGCAATTTTTCTATTCAATTTTTTTCCCAATAGAAAAATATATTTCATGTACTTTCAACCGTAATTAGTGCAATTTTATATAAAAGCAGCAAAGGAAACGTTAGATTGAAGACTTTTTTTATCATTTCAATTTTTTTCTCAATAAAGATCTATGGTGGATTTTATTGTTTAACAAGAACAACCTGCGGTGTTTGTGAAACGATATTTAAGTTTTTGAATTACTGCAAAGGAAATTCGTGCTTCATAAAATTCCTGAAATTGCACAAAATTAAGAGAAAAAAAAAACGATTAATTCATTTTTCCATGCGTTAAGTATATACAATTATTCAAAATAAAATGTCCCCATAATCTTTTTTATAAAAGCCTCAAATAATTGATCAACAATCCCTCAAGTAAATCACATGATCATTAATCATACAATTAAATTACGGATGCTTAATTAAATGACGAAAGGGTTGTATTTCCATAAACTCTTAATAAAGACACTTTTTTTTTAAATGAAAAAAAAAATTAAAAAACGTCTTCTACTTATCGTACATAAAATATATTCTTCGCATATATTTTAATGTGTTTCTAAACTTTGCGAGTACTCGCTAAGTTTATGCATTGATGTGAATGACTTGAATGTTGCTTCGAGCAATTTGCTGGAAGATGTTTTCAAACGTGTAATCCAGAACTACGATGTACATTTAAATATATAGCATACATAGAATATAAATCGATTTCTCTCTGCGATGTTCGAGAGGGAGCGTGCAATGCTCGTCGTGTCACGCCCCTAAATGACGAACCCAAACGGAGCTCTGCACTCTTCTTCTTCTCTTTCTCTCTCCCTCGCCCGTCTTTGATGAGGCGTGGCGAACGATCGCAGCGTCACTTCCGGTCCCGGTTCGCCAAGACTCTTCGCTTCGAGGCTCGAGATATACGAATGGAGAACAAGAGTTCACCTCTCAAGATTGTCTCGTAAGCTCCTATTTTGATTTGTCATAATGTTTTCTCCTTATCCGTAACGCTAACAAGATACAATATGTCAAAAATCTAATGATATTGTGTCAGTAGAGATCTAAATCAATACAATTAGATCGATATTACTTAATCAATACAATAAAGTGAAGTGGTGTATCATATTTTGAGTACCTTACATGTAACCCCTTAACCTTATCGAGGGGAGTTTACTCTATACTATGAAAATAGTATATAGTGGAAGATGCACCACTAAAAAATCCGCTTTTTGAATTTTGGGTATATCTTTGATGAAGTAAAAAATATAGAGTAGCATCCCACATCGATTAAAAAATTATGAGCGAAGTTTAACGATGTTTAGTAACTCTGAAAATTTCAAAATTATTCTCCACTATTTCAACACACATCAAAGACTGATAAAAAAATTGAGGAATTAAAATATGTGTATCCAATAAACGTTTGCCGACGTTTACCCTAATTCGTGTTTTTTTAACAATCTCACTGGCGAAGCAATAATTTTTTTCCAACATCTCCAAATGCATTTTAGTGAAGTTACATTTTTTTCTCACTCTTCAACGTGCGTCTAACAAAAGGTGACAATACAATTCACATTACAATTGGTCACGCATCGTCATATGAAAGAAAAAAAAATTAGCTCACAGTTCCCGGAGAAAAAGCGTGTGCTTGAAAGTACCGCAGTAAATTCTGCATCAAAAAATATTTTTCATCATTCCATTTTCGTACCGGACACCGTCAAGAAAATCAGCGCAAAGACATTTTGGTCAAGCGCCTCAATAATTTTTTTCTAACATCGCCAAATGCATTTTGGTGAAGTTACATTTTTTTCTCACTCTTCAACGTGCGTCTAAAAACGTGACAATACAATTCACATTACAATTGGTCACGCATCGTCACATGAAAGAAGGAAGAAAAAAAAAATCAGCTCGCGGTTCCGCGAGGGAAAGCGTGTGCTTGAAAGTACCGCAGTAAATTCTGCATTAAAAAATATTTTTCATCATTCCATTTTCGTACCGGACACCGTCAAGAAAATCAGCGCAAAGACATTTTGGTCAAGCGACTCAATAATTTTTTTCTAACATCGCCAAATGCATTTTGGTGAAGTTACATTTTTTTCTCACTGTTCAACGTGCATCTAAAAAAACGTGACAATACAATTCACATTACAATTGGTCACGCATCGTCACATGAAAGAAGGAAGAAAAAAAAAAAAAAATCAGCTCGCGGTTCCCCGAGGGAAAGCGTGTGCTTGAAAGTACCGGAGTAAATTCTGCATTAAAAATGTTTGTCATCATTCCGCTTTCGTATCTGACGCCGCCAAGTAAATTCTAAGGGGACCAAGAGAGAGAGAGATAAAAAGAGCCGAAGAAAAAGAGAAAGAGAAAGATAGACAAAGAGCGGGCGAGAAGGTCGAAGGTGGAGTAGACCTACATGTGTCTATACACGAGAGGTATGTTCCCTCGCGTGCGCCAGCGACGCACGGGTTTCATCGTCCTCCTCCACACAGCGTTTGCAACGTCGAGCCACACGCCAGTCTGCAACAGGTACTTGGATGGTACGTCGCTGAGGTCGCGAGACAAGTCATCGAGGAGAGGAGCACCGACGAGTACAACGCCGAGAGAATCGCAAACCCAAGTGTATATATACAACGAGACTGCTGCCATAAGCCACCGAGTACATACATCCAGGAGTCAGCGCGAGCAAGGAGGCGGCAGCTTCGCGGTGTAACTCGGCACTCAGGATATTTCGTCATTTCCTGCTTCTCACGCGATACAATCTAAATTAACTATGTTCGCCGCTTGGCTAGGGGCCTCCTCCCTCGCTCGTACCTCTTTCGCCTCCTCCCTCTCCCTCCCTCTCTCTCTCTCTCTCGCTCGACGTCTCAGAAAATTTCTTATTTCCTAGCGAGGGCACTGCTTCATGCCGAGCGGGCGGGCGGGCGGACGGTTACGAGCTCTCCCTCGATCGTTGCTGCTGCTGCCGCCGCTGCGTTGCATGCGTTGCCGGTGGTGGTGCTGCGCGCCAGTCCCCGAGTGTCTTCTCGGCTCGGCCCCCGAGGCCGCTCCTGCACGCCGTCGACTTCACTCCCGACCCGCAACGATTCCACTACTTTATATATATACATATATGTACATATGCTTTGACAATATGCTCTGATTTTAGGTGGAGGTCCAGGCCTTTTTCCGCCCTCTCGACATGATGTGCGTTGGTTTCTTGAAAACATTGTCATTGATCGAAGAGGTCGTCGAGTTAATTTTATTTTCAATTGCTACGAGTCTAATTAAAACGATCAAACTACAGGAAAATGGTGTATTTATTTATATTACACACCTAGGGCAGTAAAGTAAGAAATGTCGCAGATCACGTGTTATTGTCGGCCGAAGCGAAGCCCGGCGAATTTCTTATTTACTGCCCGAGGAGTGTATACTATTTTTCTCATCGACGGAGCCAAAAAGCGGGAAGTTCGTTCCGAGCAGCGGGACGAAAGTGACGCTTTCGGTCCGGAGGTGAGAAAATATTATTTTATTGTGTCAATGTTAAATGGGTTTGTAGAAATGTCGGAAAGTGGGGTTTTAGCATGCTCGATTTTTACCGGCGCTGAAAATTTGACTTTTTGTAGAAAATTGAATTTTTTACTAGCAGCTTTATGAAAATGGAATAATTAGCCTTAACTCTAATTGAAAATGGTTTTCTCAGTGCTGTGATAAAAATGCACTGCCTGAAGTGAAACCGACATTTGGTGCGAAAGATAAGCAGATTTGTCATTCTATAATTAATGAGTCTAAAAAAAAAATAATAGCAGAAAAAAACATCGACTTTTTTAACCATCGGAATTTACGCAATTTACAGCACTGTAAAGTTGTAACGTTCAGTACATTTGTCATAATAAGCGTATTACTTCGATTACCAAAATCTCGAATTTTTTATAGCATTAAAAATGCAATTTGTACCAGTTTCAGAATTTATGCGTATTCTATCGTCGTTGTTTCTCAAAACCGAAGGAAATAGTCCTACGCTCTATTTACATTAATGTGAGTAATCACTACGACACACATTCTCGTGCAGTACAATGTGTCCGTGTGAATTCCACGATATTCTCTTCAAGTTTCGTGTAAGTGGAAACATTTTAGGCATTCGACTTTCTCGACGAACGGAAGTGCTCCAGTAGTCGGCTCGTTTACATTATTTTTATTATAATAATAATTTTATTTTTTTCCTAGGTATCTAGCAGTGCGATATTACACAGGCGCACCTGATGAGAAGGTAAAAAGGATGCGCCGGCCGACCAAGTAAACGGGGCATTTTAATTAATTCACTTCTCTTCGTATCTTTTTTTTTTTTTTTCTCTCCCCTCTTCATCGCTCGTATATGGAACTTCATCGTCGGATTCTCGCCTTCACTAATCAGATAGTATATAGCTACTTATCTGATGGGTAATAAGACTTGCATCGAAATAACGGTATCATTTTATAGTTAAATTTATAGTGGTTTAACTAACCAAAGCAACGCATGTTTTCATTACTCGTGTGTATTCCAAGGAGATTTTTTTTTACTTTTTTTTAATTACTCATGTAATCATGTAATTTTGATAATGAAAAATTTCACCGTTCGATAACAACCCTTTATTTTTATCATATTTTTTTTCACTATTGCAAGTAATAAAATAGTATACGTTATATTAAATTTGAAACGTTTTTCTATAAGATGTACCGCACCGAAAAATAAAGTTTAGGCATTGAACTGTTTAGTGCGGTCCATTAATTCTTAAGCTTTCTTTATTTTTCATTTCCATTTGTTGAGATTTCATAAAAACTTTGTGAATTGAAGCATTCGGATCAGTTCATTAATTATGAAGCTGATTTTTGTTTATAGCGGATTTTACATTTTATGGAAGTTTTTACATTCGTATTTAGCATTATAAAAATTACTCAAGGAATTCCACACCTCTTTTTATATTTTTCATTGTTTCAGTGGCTTTTCTAACTCAGTTGTTATGAAATATAATGTGAACGCAGGCTTTGTATGTAAAATTTTAAAAATTCTTTCTTTTCTCCCTTATTAATTTCAATATTTTTAAAAAATCTTACATTGTCCACTTATCTTGGCAATTCTTCGTGAATTCAATTTTTTAAATCACCTATTTACCTAACCCAATTTACGCAATTTCACTTATTATTAACCGGTTAGTTTGAAGTTTATCAAAAGTCTTATATTGTTCCCTTATTTCCACAATCCTCTGTAAGCTCAATTCCATTGAATCACCAATTTACCTAATATAATTTACAGAATTCTATTTATTATCAAGCGTTTAGTTAAAACACCTATTTACCTGATATAATTGACACAATCCCATTTATTATCAAGCAGTGGTTTGAAAATTTTTCTTAAATCTTCCATTGTTCCCTCATTTTTTTAATCATTCGCAAACTGACTTCCTTAAAACACCTTTGTACCCACTATAATTTACACTAATCCATTTATTAGCAAGGCGTTGGTTTGCAACGCGGCCACGCGTACGTTGTAAGCGCACCTGCGAGTACACGCCCCATAATTCAGCCACGGGGGCACAAGAAATATGCTGAGATTTCAATTCCACTCGTTTTCTACATCAATAAGTGGAATAAACATTTTATCGAATCGAGGCGGAGATCGCTCGTTTAATTTGTTGTTAGCCCGCGAGATACGGGCTGCAATTTCTGTACCTTATGGTGGCTAGTTGTGCTATGGTGCAGTCGCAACTCTCGACCCTCATTCCCAGTTTGCATTCGCGAGATTCGCACGCGGCAACTAATGCCGTATAGGCAAATATACTAGTCGTTTGACTATGCAAAACTCGTGCAACCAACAGTGTACATACACCATGCCTGACGAGTGATTTTCAAGATTATTTCTGTCTACCTCTTTCTATTTGCCGTATAGCTATCGCTCGACTCCAACTGTATTTTATTGCCCAGGCGTAGATCGACGACAGATCCGAGATTTATTGCCAAGCCGACCGCCTCTACGTACACACGCTACATTTGTACACACACACACACACACGCAAGTATATGATCTCTTACACAAACGTCTTGTCGCAAATTTATTCATGGTATGATTCACTCGCGCTTATTATACGTGTACGACTTTGTTAATATTTTGTAACTTTTTGTTGTTGTTTTTTTTTTTCGAATTTCCGTTGCAGTCGGAGAAATTGCGAAAGGCAAAGAAATTAATTGCTGAGGTGATTGCTATGATTTTACGCTTCGTGCAACTATTTTTATGGGGTTCTTGGACATTAGGGGACTTAAGTGGTTTTATTGGGTATAATAAATTTTAGAATATAATTAATACTTGTAAACGCGATTTGTCTACGCATTTGTTTATATGTAAGTGATTTCTAGCTAATCACGAATATAATTACAAATAATCCACCAAAGGGTTTATGCGCCCATTTGTGCCACTCGGAAAATATCGATACTCGTTACATTTGCATGGAGTAATTAATAAAATTCCGATTATTATTAATTACTGTCGTTTCCATGTATTTTGTTAGATTAGAAAGATCTCTCTTGAATTTATGAAAAAAAAAAAAAAATTCTGCGAATGCATCGAAAATTTTCAAAAGTATCGATTGATTGAATTTTTTTTTTTTCCTCTGCCCAATTACGAATTATCGAACAGTTGTCATCGCTGACCTTTTCAAATGGCGGACCACCGAGTCGCCAGGTGAACCATGACATTGCTCATGCGAGATGTGCGAGAGAACTAAATTTGATTATAGCAATTCGTGGCTTCGCAACGCGCAACCAAAAAGGATTACGCGACACAATTATTGGCCGTTTACGTATCGAACAGTTGTCATCGTTGACCTTTTCAGACGGTAGACCACCGAGTCGCTAGGTGAACCATGACATTGCTCGTGCGAGATGTGCGAGATAACTGAATTTGATTACAGGAATTTGTGGTTTGGCAACGCGGAACCAGAAAGGAATAAGAGGCACGATTATTGGCAGGTCAACCATAAAACCCGTTACAGCTTTTGGCACACTCTTGTCTCTTTCTGCCCAACGCGTTTTTTGAGCCTGGGACGGTCGAGAATTGTGGAGGAGTCAAACAATAGGAGGTATATCGGTTGGCCTGCGAAAAAATTCTGACGAGTCACGCGCGATTCTCCGTTACCATATGTTTTCTCGATCGCAGTTCGGTTCGTTTGATTTTTCGAGAGTCATGAGGATCTCGGTGGTCATGATCCTATCGCACGATCGAAGACGTACGCGAGGCTAATGAAATTGGTGGCTATAATAAATACACTAATATAAAAGTGCGCATAACGCATTACGATCTCGATCGCGACTGCCTATTCGACTCCACCTCTCGCGATCAACTTCATTAAAAACGTATTGATCTCTATCTCTGTAATCGATCACGTTGAGGAAGGCCCCGCCATTTAATTTTTAATCAATCAATCTTCACTTTGTTGATTTTTTAATAACGTTGACAGTTGAAAATAACGGGCAGTTGAAGTTCATTTCGAAATTTTAATTATCTAAAACTCAATAAATCAAACATATTCTCCCATTTATTAATATTATTAAATATGAGAACTTATTATTATTAATAACAGGAAAATTTATTAGTATTAATAAATAGGAGAAGTTATTAGTATTAATAAATAGGAGAATTTATTAATATTAATAAATAGGAGAAGAGCTCTCAGTGAAATTCTTCGTACGCATAGTAATTCCATGTACAAAAACAGCGATGGTGCAACGAGTGGACAGGGGCTTGATCTCGATTCTGGTTGCGCGAGTGGAGGCAATTCAAACAAATTAAAAGCCCAGCTTTGAGACTGGAGTGCAAATTAACTGTTTAAACCCTATTTATCTAAAACTCAATAAACCAAATATATTCTCCTATTTATTACTATTAATATTAATAAATATTTATTAATATTAATAAATAGGAGAATTTATTAGTATTGATAAATAGGAGAATTTATTAATATTCATAAATAGGAGAAGGGCTCTCAGTGAAATTCTTCGTAGGCATAGTAATTCCATGTACAAAAACAGCGATGGTGCAACGAGTGGACAGGGACTTGATCTCGATTCTGGTTGCGCGAGTGGAGGCGATTCAAACAAATTAAAAGCCCAGCTCTGAGACTGGAGTGCAAATTAACTGTTTAAACCCTATTTATCTAAAACTCAATAAATCAAATATATTAATATTAATAAATAGGAGAATTTATTAATATTCATAAATAGGAGAATTTATTAGTATTAATAAATAGGAGAAGGGCTCTCAGTGAAATTCTTCGTAGGCATAGTAATTGCATGTACAAAAACAGCGATGGTGCAACGAGTGGACAGTGGGTTTAATCTCGATTCTGGTTGCGGGAGTGGAGGCGATTGAAAGAAATTAACAGCGAAGCTGAGAGGCGATGCGGGAGAGAGCGTTGCACAGAGAGGAGCGAGGTCCGCGAGAGCGGCGCGTACTCCCGCCGCTTGAACGCTGGCTCCACCTCCCGCGGCTGCTCCTCGCGCGGAGCCGGGGCATCCGCCACAAGGAGAGATCATTTTTCCCGTGTATTTGCAAACTGAATAATAAATACGCGGATACGCGAAGAGCCGCGCGTTCCGCCTTCACGCAGCTCGCTCTACGCGCGGATTGGTTACATTGGCCACGAGGGGACGGCGATATTCGCGTTCGCTTTGCCGCTGCTGCTCCTGCTACTATCTTCTTTCCTCCGGCGTTCCACGCTCACCGCCGCCACCACCGTCTTCCTCTTCTTGTCGTCGTTGTCGTCGTTGTCGTCGTCCGAGTCGTCCGAGTCGTGGACCTACTTTATACTCGCGCCGCTTCACCGCCACCACCCCACGATTCCGCGATGCTTCGTACCCTCCAAACTACGTATGTACTTGCATACTCTTACTCTAGTGCTATATAGTGCTATGCATTCACCAACGAAAAAGAACCTCGATTCACTTCTCGCAGCCTTCTCAATGACTCATTCGAAAATTCCATTGGACACTCTTTTTCTCTCTCGTGTTTATTATATTTTGTCATTTGATAGTAAATATCGACACTAGGAAGATATCCACACGAGGAAAAGTGAGACAAGCCCACTTTTCGGGGGAGAGAACTAAATAAATTAATTATACTCTCAAATATACTCTTAGGCAGTTTCGATGATTATTTTTGTCAATGTGAGAAAAACGAACTTTTCAGGGGAGAAGGCTAAATAAATTATTTACGCGCAACTTGTAATGAGAGAAATGAGGAATATACTTTCAGGCAGATTTGATGATTATTTTTGTCAATGTGAGAAAAACGAACTTTTCGGGGGAGAGGACTAAATAAATCATTTACGCGCAACTTGTAATGAGAGAAATGAAGAATATAATTTTATGCAGTTTCAATGATTATTTTTGTCAATATGAGAAAAACCCACTTTTCGGGGGAGAAGACTAAATAAATCATTTACGCGCAACTTGTAATGAGAGAAATGAGGAATATACTTTCAGGCAGTTTCGATGATTATTTTTGTCAATGTGAGAAAACCCCACTTTTCGGGGTGAGGACTAAATAAATTAATTACGCGCTGTTTGTAACGGGAGAAATAAGGAATATAATTTTATGCAGTTTCGATGATTATTTTTGTCAATGTGAGAAAACCCCACTTTTCGGGGTGAGGACTAAATAATTACGCGCTGTTTGTAACGGGAGAAATGAGGAATATAATTTTATGCAGTTTCGATGATTATTTAATGTCAATGTGAGAAAAACCCATTTTTCGGGGAGAAGTCGAAATAAATTATTTACGCGAAGCTTGTAATGAGAGAAATGAAGAATATACTTTTAGGCAGTTTCGATGATTATTTTTGTCAATGTGAGAAAAGCCTACTTTTCGGGGGAGAGGACTAAATAAATTATTTACGTGCAACTTGTAATGAGAGAAATGAGGAATATACTTTCAGGCAGTTTCAATGATTATTTTCGTCGCCCGTACGGAATATTAGTGACCTTGGATTATTCTTGAAACCCTGTTTTTTTTTTTTTTTCTTAAATTTTCTTAATTTTCCTGTTTCTTCAAATTTGTTATAGGCTAAACCTTTATTTGGTAGGCTGAATAACATACTGTTACAGTAGCACTATAGCTATGCACTCACGAACGAAAAGCCTTATCAATGACTCATTCGAAAATTCCAATGAACCCTGTTTTTCGGCGTCGTTCAATTTATATTTTCTCATTTCATAGTAAATATCGACACTAAGAAAATATCCACACTAGGAAAAATGAGAAAAGCACACTTTTCGGGAGGGGGAGGACTAAAAAAGTTATTTACGTGCAACTTGCAACGATCGAAATAAGGAATACATTTTCAGGCAGTTTCGATGATTATTTTTGTCACACGCGTGCAACGAAAATGAAAAAAAAAAAAGTTTGTGAGAGTGAATATCAATTTTTGGAGAATAATTCACGGTACGGAAAATGTTTTTTTTTTTTTTCAAGTTCTCAAATATTTCTGTTTAGTCGAATTCCTCATAAGCTAAATTTGGCAGGCTAAAAAAATGAGTGCACCAGAAATAGGTAAACAAAATCCGCGGCGCAAAAGCCTCAAGAAAATTCACAAAACTTTGAGGCATGCGACAGAAATATTTCATTTTTATTTACCCTGTCGCGTGTTAATTTCCGCAAATTGAATTTGCCTATAATTAGGCAAACGTTTCGCCGCAGAGACGTGCTTATTTTTTAGTGGAATCAGCACAGCTGCACGTCAAGGCCTTAATTAAACATTAACCGATGCCTGACAACTGGGGAGCGTTGACTTAATAACGCGTCGCGAATTAAAGAAATAAATACAAATTACGCTCGGCAACGACCCGTGGAGTATAAAAAACACATTCCACCCGCGTACTTGTTGCATTATGTGTTTCGAATACTTACTACTTCGCTGACTTCTGTATCCCCATCTCGGCGGACGCATCATTTCGATCCTAATATTCGCTGAGTTATGCACTGCACGTATTCCACATAATAGAGAGATATATAACACTCCACTGAATACCCGACGCCGCACCTTATCTCACAATTATCAACCACCGACTTTACCGATTACCTTTTCTTTTTTTTTTTTCGATTATTTACCGCGAAATCTACCGTTTATTCTCATTAACTTTCAATCGCCCGACACACGAACACGTATTTTACGATTCACCGATCAAGGTTAAAAAAAATATGCCGAAAAAAACAAATTTTTAACGTTGAAAATTCGTCAACAAATTTTCGGTGTGTAATTCCGATTTATAAATACGATCAGGTCACTCACAAATACTTGTGTTGCACTTCTTCAAACGAAACTGGAATTAACGTGTGCAAATTTTCGCGGAGACAAATTTCGATGTCTCGTCGACGCGCTCGATTGCTATACTGATCCGATGATACGCCCCTTGCGGTGCAAAAATCCTACTTGCCTAACGGCCGAGCGTCTCGTTCTCGGAAACGCCACAAAGACAGCATCGTTTTTTGTTTTTCTGACTGTACTCCTGTTGGTCGACGAATTAGACTCGCGGTTGACTTACATTCGAAGGGAAAGCAAACACTTGTTTGTTGCTCTATTACGACAGTCACTGTATTCGCGAATGGAAAATGTTTATCGGAGAAAATGATAGTTTTTATTTCTTTGCTGTTTACCGACGAGATTTACGCTAGACTGGGGTCGTTTTCGCCGGTGGAGTGACCGACCAACCGACCAATGACATTCGCGAAGCCCATTGGCTGACAGTTAAAGACTCGAAACAAAGACGATTAGCGAGGTGACGAGTCGCCGGCGTGCGCTTTTGTTTTGATTTCGGGTTTTTTACGATAAAAATTTACGCTGAGAATTAATAACTTTGTCATTTTTGCTTTTAATATGGCGTTATCATTAGGTATCGTAATTTTGTGTTTTATGAGGACGAACTCAGATCAACCAATGACATTCGCGAGCGCCATCCGATTGGCCAACAGTAAAATACGCGAAATAATAAAGACGATTAGCGAGATGACGCGTCGGCATGCGCCTTTGTTTTGGTTTCGGACTTTTTACGATAAAAATTTACGCTGAGAATTAATAACTTTGTCATTTTTGCTTTTAATATGGCGTTATCATTAGGTATCGTAATTTTGTGTTTTATGAGGATGAACTTCAACCGACCAATGACATTCGCGAACGCTATCCAATTGGCCAACAGTAAAATACGCGAAATAATAAAGACGATTAGCGAGATGACGCGTCGGCGTGCGCCTTTGTTTTGATTTCGGGCTTTTTACGATAAAAATTTACGCTGAGAATTAATAACTTTGTCATTTTTGCTTTTAATATGGCGTTATCATTAGGTATCGTAATTTTGTGTTTTATGAGGACGAGCTCAGATCAACCAATGACATTCGCGAACGCCATCCGATTGGCCAACAGTAAAATATGCGAAATAATAAAGACGATTAGCGAGATGACGCGTCGGCGTGCGCCTTTGTTTTGGTTTCGGGCTTTTTACGATAAAAATTTACACTGAGAATTAATAACTTTGTCATTTTTGCTTTTAATATGGCGTTATCATTAGGTATCGTAATTTTGTGTTTTATGAGGACGAACTTCAACCGACCAATGACATTCGCGAGCGCTATGCAATTGGCCAACAGTAAAATACGCGAAATAATAAAGACGATTAGCGAGATGACGCGTCGGCGTGCGCCTTTGTTTTGGTTTCGGGCTTTTTACGATAAAAATTTACGCTGAGAATTAATAACTTTGTCATTTTTGCTTTTAATATGGCGTTATCATTAGGTATCGTAATTTTGTGTTTTATGAGGACGAACTTCAACCGACCAATGACATTCGCGAGCGCTATGCAATTGGCCAACAGTAAAATACGCGAAATAATAAAGACGATTAGCGAGAGGACGCGTCGGCGTGCGCCTTTGTTTTGATTTCGGGCTTTTTACGATCGAAACTTGCGCTGAGAATTAATAATTGATATTTTTGCTTTTAATATGACGTTATCATTAAGTATCGTGATTTTGAGGCTTATGAGGACGAACTTCAACCGACCAATGACATTCGCGAGCGCTATGCAATTGGCCAACAGTAAAATACGCGAAATAATAAAGACGATTAACGAGATGACGCGTCGGCGTGCGCCTTTGTTTTGGTTTCGGGCTTTTTACGATAAAAATTTACGCTGAGAATTAATAACTTTGTCATTTTTGCTTTTAATATGGCCTTATCATTAAGTATCGTGATTTTGTGGTTTATGAGGACGAGCTTCGATCAACCAATGACATTCGCGAGCGTCATCCAATTGGTCAACAGTGAAAGACGTGAAAAAATAAAGACGATCAGCGAGGTGACGCGTCGGCGTGCGCCTTTGTTTTGGTTTCGGGCTTTTTACGATCGAAACTTGCGCTGAGAATTAATAACTTTGATATTTTAGCTTTTAATATGGTGTTATCATTAGGTCTCGTAATTTTGTGGTTTATGAGGACGAACTTCAACCTACCAATAACATTCGCGAGCGTCATCCAATTGGTCAACAGTGAAAGACGCGAAAAAATAAAGACGATCAGCGAGGTGACGCGTCGGCGCGCGTCTTTGATGTGGGTACGTGTTTTTGATGTTAAAAACTTGCGTTTGATGTGTCATATTTTGATAACAAAAAAAATCGTAGAAAGATGATACCTTTCAAAAATCCACTTTTCATCCGTTTGCTTAAAAATCTATTTTTCTTCCACGAAAATTAATGTAAAAATACATTCTGAATAAGAACCCTTTGCCATATGTTTCATCGGAACTTCTTGAAATCTCAATTAAAAACGTTTCAACACATATGAAACATTAAGTACCAAAATATTAAGTTAGAACAACAAATTTTTTAATCTTTTACGCCAATTTAACTCGACAGACCAAAAGCAGAGTGTTCATGGAAATGTTAACTACTATTCAGAGAATCAAGGTATTGAGATCAGCCAGACATTGAGCGGGAATTCCTTTTCCATGAGGCAATTGGCAACCGGTAGTAAATCTCTATCCTTGCAAATCGCTCGGGGGCCTCATCCGATACTGTAATTTAAAAAAAAAAAAAAAAGAATCTCGAAATCCCCGCTAATCAGAAAAATCTTAGTTACCTCACGTAGCTGAAACGCGACCCATTCGTTTTAATTCGTTTGTGCATGCGAGCGTGCAGTTCGTGTGAAAAAAAAAGAAGCCGTTATATCGTCTACTCTCGTGGTGCGTTAAAGTTTGTGCAAGGTCGTTATAAGGCCTCGAAACAATGTAAGTACTGTATATAGTACGTTAACGGATTATTGAGTTTCTTGTGTAGTATGTATAGTATGCATGAAAATCAATTAATCCGCAAACTCATCCTCCCACGATCTCAAAACCGCACGATCGTTAATTAAGCCCACCGTCTAATCAATCTTTCCGCGGTAGCATCTTCCGCGCACAAATTACCTTCGAAATATATTCCGTTTTGCGTTATACACTCGAGTTACGCAGGCGCTCTCGCGAGGGAGCGAAAGGATGCCCATTAGCTCGTACATCTTTGTGTTTTCATGCTCCGTTACTTAGCGAAACTCTTTTCATTTCTTTGCTGCTTATGGCGCAGAGTATTTATGCATATAGCGTCTCCATAAAATGTAATAACGTTTCGTATTAATACAACACCTTACATAGAGGGCAATAGAGGGCATAGAGCGAGCGCAGAAGTGTTTCTCGCTTCCCTCTTCTCCTCTTCCTTACCACCGTACGTCAACTTCGTACCTTTTTTCCTTCCACTCGCGGTCAAGTTTCGAGAAGCGAAGCGTTGAATACTTAACGAAGCGTTAAAGCGGCAATGTACCTTACGTATTTTATAAAATGAATATACATACAAACGTGCAACCACAATGTGGAAGACATTACGCCTTGGAAAATGGTACATTACGATTAATCACTCGAGCGTTATGTTTTATTTAACGCGATTAATCGGAGGTTCATTTGGGGAATAATGCTTCGCGAAAATTTAGTTTGTACATACGGATTTTGTATCGCGTCGCGTTTAATTTAATAATCTTACAAACTCCATTAAGAATATCTGAAAATTGCGTAGTTGTTTCATCAACCACATTTTTTTTATTTCCATTGAGACTCATTTTCTTCTTGGCTAATAATTTCAAAATAGTGAGTTTTGTTTTATTGTTTTCTGTGTAACTAATGAAATTGATATACAAACATACATTGATGTGCAAACCATACAAACCATGTTATGGAAGACATTGCGCGGTAAAATTGTACCGAATGATCAATCATGTGTGTGTAATAGTTACAAATTAGGGTTTTAGTGATTTATCTTTTTTTTTTTGGCAAAAATTGTGTTTATTTATGTCTCGTTGGCAGCTATTTGCTATATAGTCTAATTTGTTTACATATTTTGTATTCCAATCACGTCGCGTTTAATTTTTTTAAAAAGAATACTTTGATAATCTTACAAACTTCAATAAAAATATCTGAAAATCGCTACGTTGTTTCATCGACCACATTTTCTTCTTGACTAATAATTTCAAAATAATGAGAGTAAATAAAATGAATAAATAATAAATAGAAAATAAAAATAAAAGTAATGACTTTTATTTTATTTTATTCTGTGTAACTAATAAAATTGACATACAAACATACATTGATATGCAAACCATACAAACCATGTTATGGAAGACATTGCGCGGTAAAATTGTACATAATGATTAATGATGTGCGCGTAATAGTTGCGAATGAGGGGTTTAGTGGTTTATCTTATTTTTCGTGGCAAAAATTGTGTTTATTTATGTCTCGTTGGCAGCTATTTGCGGAAATGGTTTTAATTGCTCGTATAGAGTCTGAGCCACGTTTCAGAGTCCCTATCGGTTTATCCGAGAATTCAATCATTCTATGCGCTTCATATGGAGGCTCCAGCGCATAGAATATATATAGGCCCTGTCTTGCAGAGTCCTGCGGTGAATCACATAGGCCTTCGACCAATCGACAAAGAGACGAGGGCCTTTCTCTTCGCGTGTGCTAATCGATCCGCTTCCTACGCCTCTCTCGGTAATTATGTAACTGTGATACTTGCAGGCCCTGCAACCACAAGGAAAACCGCGAAAATCAACGACGATCTTGCACACCCTTTCCTGTTGAGAGCAATTTTTGAGCGTTATCCACTGCAATTTATTATTTTACAGCACTTGACTTTATTTTTGTTTCCTTATAATATTACCGTGGATATTGATTAACAGTAATAGATGCTCAATCGAATGACGTCATTACTAGTAGAATAAAAAAAATTATTAAAAAATATTAAAATGAAATTTTTTTCAAAAATTGAATTATTGTACTAGTAAGATATATATATATTAGGGTGTGTCATTTTTGGGCAATTTTTTTTTTTCGACTCAGAAACAGGTTGTATACTTTCAGGAAGGTAAAATAAGAAGCCTGTAAAAATTTTAGCTCTTAATATTAATATTTAGATGCGCCTCATCGCGAATTTCTATTTCCCATTTAAATAACATGGGAAAAAAATTTTTTCATGTTTGGAATTTTATACGTTGGCAATGGCATATTGTTCGATGGAACGCAATACATATTTTATAGAGAATCGCACGCTCTACAAAAAAGATGTCTTGCATTTTTTCGATAGACATAGTCATTCTGATGATATTTGAGTTCAAAGTTCAAAATATACGAAAATTCATCTTTTTGTTAATTTTTAACATAAACATAAACATTTTTTTTTTACTATTAATGGAAATAACGAAAGATATTTTTCGTGAGTATTTTGTCGATTTTTTTTGTAACTATTTATGATAAGTATCAGCCCATTAGAACCAGTTTCGTGACAGAAGACAGGTCTCTACAGCATTGAACAATTCACCAATAAATATTAATTAATCATGGATGAGACAATTTTCATGGTAAATTTAATAATTTACATAAAAGTTGATTGAAGATTCTCAATAGAGTCAATAGTTTCGCTATAATATTAACAAAAAGATGAATTTTCGTATATTTTGAACTTTGAACTCAAATATTATCAGAATGGCTATGTCTATCGAAAAAATGCAAGACATCTTTTTTGTAGAGCGTGCGATTCTCTATAAAATATGTGTTGCGTTCCATCGAACAATATGCCATTGCCAACGTATAAAATTCCAAACATGAAAAATTTTTTTTCCCATGTTATTTAAATGGGAAATAGAAATTCGCGATGAGGCGCATCTAAATATTAATATTAAGAGCTCAAATTTTTACAGGCTTCTTATTTTACCTTCCTGAAAGTATACAACCTGTTTCTGAGTCGAAAAAAAAAAATTGCCCAAAAATGACACACCCTAATATATATATATATACTTATCTATACTGCTTCAAATATTTGTACAATTTTTAATTGATCACAACTAAACAGGCCTTCCTCTTAAAGTTTCCGCCTAATTACGGCCGAATAATAATTAATAAATAAAGATATATACTTTTCAGTGTTCTCTCTAATTATTGCGTTCGTTATCAAAAGGACATCGTTAATCGCACAATAATGGAAAATTATTACAAAATATAAAAATTAAATATTCTTCAAAAATTGAATTATTGTACTAGTAAAATATATATATATATACTTATCTATACTGCTTCAAATTTTTGTACAATTTTTAATTGATCACAACTAAACAGGCCTTCCCCTTAAAGTTTCCGTCTAATTACGGCCGAATAATAATTTAAAAATAAAGATATATACTTTTCAGTGTTCTCTCTAATTATTGCGTTCGTTATCAAAAGACATCGTTAATCGCACAATAATGGAATGCAGAATACATTTGCTCATTTATCATTGGAGAAAGGCTTGCCATGAACAGCTAGATTTTAAATATTTTACTCTCGCATTCACGCGCAATTATATAAGCGTATTTAACATACAAATCGGATATGAAACATTTACTGTTTGATTCGCGAGTTATTTGTTAGGTAAATTAGCAGTAGATTCCCCTGGTATTTTTGCGATTAATCGAGTCCACTATGAGCTCTACATATACGTTCGCGAAGTTCGCGGCCCGCTCGGTTCGCCTGTGCGGCTGCGCGCAGTCGTGCGCCACGATACGCGCAGTCGCACGCATCGCGAAGCGCTATACGAACCCTGCATGTGCATCGTTCCCCGATGCAGTTGCGCGCCGCATTTACGTGTGCGCTGTAGATCACGATAGAGCTTTACTCACTCGAGTGCATCCTCTATCTATTATATCACAAATTTGCATACACGGAGCAACTGTTACATCGCTAAATAAATGTAAACTAATTTATTTTCTGTATGAACAAAGAAGTACAATGTAATGCAGAATGTAATGTTCCTCATTATTCAATTTAAAAAATGATTAGAGCGTAGAACGCACAACTCCTTACGTATAATCATAAGCTATTATTGCAAAGAGAATGAATTTTATTATTGTAACAATGCTGACGCACCGATGATTTTTATGCACCGAAAAGTCAGAATACCGGAAAATACTTCCCAAAAATCATCGGTTCAAGGTTGAAAAAAAAAAAAATCCATTTTTCCGCTAGCGATTTACAAAAGATTCACAATCCAAATATTTTCCAATAATTACCCGAGTAATTTTCAATCGGAAATCTCCAAATCACATTCGGTGACTCTGGCAGCGCCACGGATTAATATAATTACCAGATATATCGATATTTAATGAAAATTAATGACCTGCCCCTTGAGCTCGTGGAAATGTGTGATATATCGTAGTCCCTGCAACAGTACAAATATTTACGGTACCCTTATCGTTATCGCAACTATCTTTCGAACATTTATCGTAAAAACTAATGTCCCGAAATAAATATGATGTCAACAGCAGTGAAGATCCATTTGGTAAGCACATAATCCCCGTGACCACAGCATATCCAGTGAATTAGCACAGAGAGAAACAAAGCAAAGCAAGTGCGGGTGAGCAGTGTTCATGCAAAGCGAACGACTTAGAGAGTACAGAGCGAGGAGTCTCGGTACATAGGAAACCTCGCCGCGAGAGTGAGACGGAAAAGCGCGAGAGCGAGAGAGAGAGCACGATACAAAGGCCGCAAAAGAGGCAAAGACTCGAGCCAACGTTTACATACACACGTACATACACAAGAGCAATAGTATGTACACAGACGAAGCCGGAGTGGGGGAAGTTGGTGCCGCGAAACGAAATCGGTCGGTATTCGCGGGGTCCGCGGGTCCGCCCACAGTCTAACGCGGGCCTCCGTGCTCTCTCAGTCGCCCTCGTCGTCCTCGTTGTAACAGCCCGTCTCGACACTTACACCAAAGGGCTGCGGTTCGAGCTTAACGGTTTTTCCTTCTCGCCCGCACTGCCGATCTGCGCTCTTTTGCGCTCTCGCGGCCCGCCGTTGCCCCGGCGAGGCTGTGTGCGCTCTGCGCTTTGTCGTGCGCTCTTCTGCGCTGCGCGGTGCGCCGTGCGCCGCGAGGCCCCGCCACCGCCGCCGCCGCCGCCGCCGCCGCTCGGGCCCCGATCGGCACCGACGGACCCTATTATGTCACACTCCCACGCGAGCGACGGTGCCTGCCGCTTGTGCCGCGGGAGCCACGACGTCGTTTGACATTTCCCGGCTAGTGTAACCGCTGCTACCACGCGCTCTCGTGTGCACCCGCGCTCAACATTGTGCCTCGCGATATATATATATATATATATATACGACGATACCACCAAAACTAACCTCTTCGCAACGGAAATTCGTACGTTTTCCCAAAAACGCTCGCAACTTTTTCTTCGGCATTTCTAATTGAATGAAATTGCCACTAAAGTTGCCACCGGAAGTACGAAAGAAGATCCACGCAAATATATCAAGATCTTTTTCGCATTATTCAACATTTTCAAGATTCTGTGATACGGTTTTGATTTGATACGCGGGAAAAATTGGCTTTGCGTCGCAATTGCTTTTTTTTCTTTTTGTTTGTTTCTCGGTGCTTTCTTGTGACGCAGATCATCGTCACGGATCGTAAACGACGCGTTTGGTGATACCGACTGCGAAACTGATCGAGGACACGAGGTCGTTTTTTGTTTTTTTTTTTAAGGTGTGCTTTTTATTACGCGTTGTGGTTTATCGACGGGAGAGGAAGTGCGATTCGTGGACTATCTGTGGACTCAACTATACGGGAATTATTTGATGGATTATTTTTTTGTGAAGAGTGCGCGTTGTTAGATATATAAATATTCGGGGCAATGTTGTATTGTTTTTCGTGACGGAATCTCGTTTGTTTGTGGGGCTTTTGTGTTTTTGTACAAGAACTTTTGGAATTGTGGTTCGACGGAGAAGAGATTTCGAGCGCTTGCGCTTCTTTCGATCAGAACTTGACCTCCGACGGTGCTGACCGGTGTGCGAAGTTGAATGCGGTTGTTACCTGTGGATTTCCAAAATTTCAAGACTATTTATGCGCTAAAAACGAGGTAATTACTCAGAAATTATTTCTTCACCGTATAAACAATTAATAACGTCTCGTTTATAATTTGTGATTCGATGAATCGTGACCTTGAATTGAATGTTATGGATTTGTAACAAATTTTTACTTACAACTTTAACAATTACACTGAAATTATAGAAAATTTATAATCGTTGTGAAAAAGTCAACTTGCAATTGTTGTTCTGAGAAGAAATGAACAATTATGATATTGGCATCTTGAAGATGTTTTATTATTTTTATTGAGATTTGCGACAAATAATTTCAATTCGATTATAATGTATAATATATAGCACAAGATTTATCCAACGTATATTTTCTTGGATTTATTAATTAATATATGTGCCCGTCGCGTGTTTTTAGAGGAATTTTTTTTTTTATTCTTCAATTTAGTCTTGATATTAATTTAGATTTCTTTTACGCAAAGGCATATTTGTTTTGAGTAGCAAAAGAGATTTCAATTCGAAATCATTATTTGTTGCCGAATGATTATAAATTATTATGTTATGTGTATCGCATCTTGTTCAATCACAATTCTTACTTCAAATTTTGAACAAGCTTTACAAAAACATCGGATATTTGATATCTATACAATATCTCGTAATTTTCTTTAAATACGAAGAGTACATATTCTGAAGCTTTTATTTTAAACTATTAAATTCCGCGGTGCGCATCGTCGCTCTTGTAGGATACTATTATTTTAAATGGTAATTTTTAATAAATTAACAATATTGTTACACCATTATTTCAAACGGTGTAACTTTCAGTTGCCACTGGCGGAAGTATTTACTATATTTACATCAAATCCGCTTGTTAAATCGCGACAACGCAAATCCGTTATTTAACAAACTAACAATATTGTTACACTATAATTTACATGAAATTCGCTCGTTAAATCGCGACAACACAAATCCGTTTTTTAATAAATTAACAATATTGTTACACCATTATTTCACATGGTACTTTCAGTTGCGAAATCCGCTTGTTAAGTCGCGACAACACAAATCCGTTATTCAATAAACTAACAATATTGTTACACTATAATTTACATGAAATTCGCTCGTTAAATCGCGACAACACAAATCCGGTATTCAATAAACTAACAATATTGTTACACCATTATTTCAAATGGTACTTTCAGTTGCGAAATCCGCTTGTTAAGTCGCGACAACATAAATCCGTTATTCAATAGACTAACAATATTGTTACACCATTATTTCAAATGGTACTTTGAGTTGCCACTGTCGGAGGTACCAACGATATTCGCATCAAATCCGCTCGTTGAATTCCGTCAACATCAATTCGTGATTTAACAAACTAACAATATAGTTACAGCATAATTTACATGAAATCCGCTCGTTAAATCGCGACAACACAAATCCGTTATTCAATAAACTAACAATATTGTTACACGATTATTTAAAATGGTACTTTGAGTTGCCACTGTCGGAGGTACCAACTATATTTACATCAAATTCGCTCGTTAAATCCCGTCAACATCAATTCGTTATTTAATAAACTAACAATATTGACCGTATTAAAAATTGTTTAGTGCAAAGACGCCACGTACGATGTTTAGCGGATGGGCAATATAGTCAAGCGTAAAATCGGTAATGAGCTGTAAATCTTGCGGGTGGAATCTATTGTAAGAGAGAGAGAGAGAGAGAGAGAGAGAGAGAGTTGGAGGGGACGCATGAGTCACACGACCGCGCGAGCTCCTTCAACCAGGGAGACCCGGCGCTATGTCGATTTTTTTACTTTCAGGAAATCGAAGGAAAGGATAATAAGCGAGAAATTTACTCTACGGCCGGTATTGCCGCGTGGGCGTACTGGATACCGGGCGTACCCTATACCATACACCATTACCCTGTACCTTCGTACTCTCTCCTCTCCATCTTTACTTATTTTTCCAATAAAAATAATATTATCCACCGCATATACGGATAACACCCTAATTAATGTCTCTTCAACGTCACGAGACTCTTGTTGGAAATCGGTTCCTTCGATACAGACATTACAGTGCAAATTTATGCAGCTTCGAAAATAGAAAAATACCATTTTCGCGTCACAGTTTCGGCGATGGAAATTCACAAATTTTTGCAGGAAAAAAATTAATAAAAAGCCGATTTTTTCACCGTCCTAATGATTTTTCATTAAATAATAAGTAGTGGAATAAAATTTCGGAATCTTGTGTATACGAAATAATCTCAGTAACAGAAATAACGGAAAAATTTATTTTTCTTCATCTCTACTTATTTTTTCAATAAAAATAATATTATCCGCCGTAATTACGGATAAGACCTTAATTAATGTCTCTTCAACGTCACGAGACTCTTTTTGAAAATCGATTTCTTCGATACAGACGTTACAGTGCAAATTTATGCAGCTTTGAAAATGGAAAAATAAAATTTTCACAACACAATTGCAAATTTTGGCGGTAAAAATTATCAATAAATAGTGCGCGATTTTTCTAACCGATCTAATGAATTTTCACTAAATTATAAGTATGCTTCTTTCAGCGGAGAAAAATATAGGGGGATAAAGTTTCGAAATCTTATGTATACAAAAAAATTTCAGTCCCAAAAATAATTGAAAAATTCATTTCCAATCCGTATCAATTTGCATGAAGCATCCGTAGCGGGTTGCGGGTATACTAAACGCTTATTTACATTTTGGCTTCGTCCATTTCTCTCCGACTTTCCTTATTTTGCCAATAAAAATAATATTATCCGCCGCGGATACGAATTTTTAATTAATGTTGTTTCAACATCACAAGACTCTCATTACCATTTGGTTTTATTCGATACAGACATTCCGCCGTAAATTTATGTAGGTCTTCAAAGTTAAGCATGAAATTTGCACACAAAAAATTTGTTGATAGAAAAAGAGCTGAATCTTGCAAAACTTAGGCGTTCTAAAATTGTTGAAAAATTTTATAAAAAAAGAAAATAAAAATTCTGTGATATTTCACCGTTTACTTAAATTTTTACTCAATATAATGCATATCCTAGTTTTAGCAAGCACAAATCTAGGAGATTGAAATATTTGAAAAATGTCGCAGATCACTGAAAAATATTTTTCAAATACATACTTAATTTTCATGGATCTAAATTTTTTTCAATTCGATGTTAGAATTCAGCTTGTGGCGATAAAAAAAAAAAAAAAAATAATAACTTGAAAATTTAGAGTCATTGAATTGCATTTTTATTATTGATTTCAGTAATGATCGAAAAAAATCGATACGAAAGTTGCTGAGCATGATGAAAAGTGCCAAAAACTTGGAATTCATGTACCTTAACTGTTACGAGAGACTTTCGCGTTTCCACTTGAACGCGCACTGCCGTCGGTGTATTAATTTATGGCAGCTTAGCCGTGTAAATAACGTAAATGTCGAATTTATTGTGTAAGTAATAGGTTTTAGTATTCTGTCGGGTGATAACCGAGGCAGTTACGCTAAACACCATATTATTTATCTGTGGTTAATAATGTTTCAACATTACACCATAACGACAACTCAACATTTACACTACTATAATTATTATAAAAATTAATGGCTACTCAAAATATTCAATTAAATTTTACAAAGGGCACCGCTTAAGAATGATTTTAAGCGGTTGCTTATTTTTTATTTAATAAATATTATTTATCTGTGGTTAATAATGTTTCAACATTACACCATAACGACAACTCAACATTTACACTACTATAATTATAATAAAAATTAATGGCTACTCAAAATATTCAATTAAATTTTACAAAGGGCACCGCTTAAGAATGATTTTAAGCGGTTGCTTATTTTTTATTCAATACACCAAATTGGGATTGGGATTTTGATTTTCTACTAGGCGGATAATCATAAATAAAATTATTTATTTTTTGTTATAACAATATATTTTTTCAAGCCATCTAATAAGAAGAAAACTGTGAAAGCTCATTTTTTTCGCTGTCAAATATTCATATCCCTCACATCGGATTGAATACGAAAACAACTTTATGATATTATGAATAACATGAAGCGTTATAATTTACATGGTGAACTTTATCGGCACGATCATAATAACTAGTCTCTGCAGTGCATACTTATGCCACATACACAAATTTTTCATAGCAGCCTCATGTATATTCGTTCTCGTCCATTACCCTCTCGACTTGGTTATACGAATCATGCGTGATTGTATTTCTCACGGTTAGGGAGTGAGAAACTCTCCCTTGTTTTCGACGTTGTTAAACAAATTTTTAGTTTTTTCAATTTCCTTATTCAAATGAGGACGGAAAAAGAAAATTCAACGTGCACTATGAATCAAATGCCTTCGAGTCTACAAAATATTTCAGGTTTACCAAAAATGATTAATTACTTTCAGGTTGCTAAAAATAAATTAGCAAGCAAATTCACATGCCAGAAATAACATGTCCAACAATATTCTGGTGGCTTAAGCTAATTAACAACAAAATTCAGTCAAAAGAAGATAAATTACTGATTCAATTTAAATGACTTAAATCGTATTGCCAATATTTAATAACTTAAACTCGGTTGAGTTAAATTAAATAATAAACTACACTCAAATTACCGAAATTCGTTAGCAACTAAATTTAGTAAACCGAATTAAATTAGCGACAATTTCATGTATCAGAAAATAAATTACCAAATAAATCGAGTTCGCTGAAAGGGAATTAAATTTCCTAAAATGATCAATTGACTCGCGATTGGCTATAAAAAATCTACATCTATGAAAATTAAAAGTACAAATAACAAAATGCAATCCAACTCCGCTGCCAGTCCGGGTCCGCGAGGAAGCTTCAAACACTTAGCATTGAATTTGGACATTGAATTTTGCCCTCTCTATCAGCATCAGAATTATAATACCTACGAGTTCATTGTGGAGTCTGCGAGTCGGTTTAGTTAAGGCGCAGCGATAAGCGTAGACCAAGCTGAATGGGGCACACGTAGAGCTTGAACTAAGATCTCGCGGGCGGGTGGCCGATCGGCCGTGTTCTTCGTACATACACGTATGTACATATATATATATATATATCCGTATGTACACAACATACTAAAGGATAAAAGCCATTCGTGCAAACGCCTGCCGCGGAACCATAAAATAAAGTTGCTAGTATAAAGCGTATGCAACGCGTGTATACGGTGAGCCTAACTCTTCGATGTCCTCGGTGCACCACTGCATACATACATGCGCATAATATTCTCCCAACACATACGTACATGTCTCTTTATGTGCGTACATCATCTTTGCGTTATATACTCGCGTAATAAATTTTCTATACCCGTAAACCTAAATTCACCGAATTTTTTTTTAACAGTGTACAAAGATTTCGCCGCCGTGTGAAGAATCGAGGGGCTTGGAAAAATCCAGGGGGTCTGTGAGACCCCCCTGGATTTTTCTAAGCTTCTGATATGCCAGCGCGCGAACCATATTAACATTCTCGTGTACGTAAATGTACATATGTACGAATATGTTCGCATGGGGGCAAACAAGTATGTTTGTACGTAAAACAATGAAATAAGACTACACCGTACGAAGTCACCCTTAATTCACTCTTATTTCATTTTTATAACCCCAGAACTTGGATCTGTGCCACTCTGCGGATTTTTCTGCGATATCCACAGTCATCCAAGAATGCCCTGTAATTTTCTCAGCCAAAAAAATATATATATCGAATTTAAAAAAAAAGTATTCCCTCATTTTCGTCGCTTGCAAAAAAAATTTGGCGAGTTTCAAAATAGTGGGTTTAAAAATCTGAAAAAAAAAAAAAATTGCATGGAGTGGTTTTCAGCGGTGCTTTGATATAACCAAATATTTTACACATCTGACGTGGTGAAAAAAAGTGGCTTAATTAACAGAGAATGCCTCGTATGTATACTGTCTATGTGTACACACGTGTTCCTGTGTTATACGCAAATATGTGCACATGTACATGAATATATGCTTGTGGCCATATATAAATATGAGTATATATATATGCACACGCACACAAGCACATTAATACAAACACACATCTATCCATAAGCACATAAACACACACACACACATACACACGTGTGCGGGTTTATGTGCACCGAGCTTTTCAGTACGTGTACAGTGCAGATACGGGGAGAAGGCATGTAACATCTTGCGTCTCGAGAAACGGAGGTCTCAATCCCCCGAGGTTTCTCTCCAGACACAACGCAGCGCAATAATAATCATGCGTTCGAAGTACTCTCTGATCGATACGGGTACGTGTGCCTCTCCTACACGTACGTACGTTTAACTCCACGACGTAAGACGTACTCGTACATATCGATTGGTCGATTCGTCTCATTACACGGACCGGTGCATATAAAAGCGCGGAATGCCGAGTATCGAGTTGCTTTGCAGTTTGTCTTACCAGGAACAGAATTAAAAGTCTAGACAGTACATTATTTCAGCTTATATCCATTTTTCGTACGTCACAAGTCTGGCAAAGATGGCAAAGATGGCAAAAATGGGAATTTTTCAATACCCGGAGGCTGATTCTGTGATTAATTGCTGAGATTAATGGCTCGTGATTCATGCTGGTCAATTATTTTTTAGTATTAGTTCTGTGATAGGCGATAACGAAATTTTAGATCTGTAATTGGCTGTTAATGTTTTGGGGTATTTAATACCAGTTTATTGGGTCAGGAGGTTGAATATCAGGTCATTAGATCTCCGCTATAGTATATAAACCATTTTGTGTGACGGCTGATAATTAAAAACGATTTTGTGTGACGGCTGATACTTAAAAACGATTTTTGTGGCAGACAATACGGAAATTTTCGATTTTTAATTGACGGCAAATGTTTTGTGGTTATCAATACCAGTTTATTGGGTCGGGAGGTTGAATATCAGGTGATTAGGTGTCCGTGAGAGTATGTAAGCGATTTTGTGTGATGGCTGATACTTAAAAACGATTATTTTGACTTTCCGCAGTTGAGGTGTCGGCCCGACGCGTCGGAGATAAAGGCGGGGACCCGGCGAGTGTTAAACTATTGTGAAATGGATGGTACACCAAAGAAAATCGAAGCAGTATTGATATATGGATGCCCATGGGTGGAACTTGGCCGAGATGTGCCAGCGCTACCATCACGCCGCTGTACCATCAGTCCAAAACTCTTCCCCAGCTAGGGATCAAAATTCGGCAATTGTGCAAGGCCTCTCGACAGTCTCGCACATCGACCAGGCCGCGGCTTCCACTTACTCTCATTACACGTGAGTCGAATTTTCATTTTTATCTACTTAAGCACACTCAGAGAAATCGCACTCGAATTATAAAGTGACAGCTATTTATTTTTACTCCATGCAATTATTATTGTAATTATTCGGTAGTTATGGTAACTATTTGATAATTGGACGAACCAAAAATTCACTTACTCTCATTACACGTGATTCGAATTTTCATTTTTATCTACTTAAGCACACTCAGAGAAATCGCCCTCGAATTATAAAGTGACAGCTATTTATTTTTACTCCATGCAATTATTATTGTAATTATTTGGTAGTTATGATAACTATTTGATAATTGGACGAACGAAAAATGGACAGTTCTCACTTTATGGTTACTGAAACGTTCATTTTCTCTCAGTGTCAAAAATACTTCGAAAATAAAAATAGATTTATCAGAAGTTTTTATGGATAAACCGAAATATTAAAATTAATGTGAAATTATGGAATGAAATTAAAGTAGCTTAATGTACCGTTGATTAATTCAACATCATAATTGTATTAAATTTAATACACTGATTTGGGCATCTTCCGGCAAAAGTATATTAATTTTCATATTGAATATTTTTACGGTGTATCCAATTACAATTCTCTCGATTCTCGTTCAGAGACTTAAGAGAGATTATGAATCTTAGGATCTAAATAAAATAAACTCATACAGTCCATTGGATCGACACCTTAATTTTTTTAAACAGAGCTTTTTTGCTGTAAGCAGCAGACAAAATGTCACTTTTTTTCTTTCTGTCAGGATATTTTTTTTAAATCATAAAAATTTCATTTGCATCGCTGTGCGACTGAAACACACAAACAATTTAAAAAAATTGTTTATGGAATGCTTTTGTCGTTTATCGATTGAAATGTCAACACATCGAAAAGATTCCATCACCCATGTGGCCTGACCTCCCATGAGAACGGTATATTGATTTTTCAACAGCTTTTATTCAACATTCTCGAGGCTGAAAAATCCCACCCTCGCTGGTGAGAGGCCCGGGCATGCGTGAATCGTACATTAAGTATATCGTATCGCATATTAATAACGACACGAGGGGGGGAATTAGGGATAAGTATACGATTCCGCGGACAGGGCTGAGGGTAATCCTGTTATTAGCGCGCCGATTAGGCCCAGGATGCGATCTTCAGGCATTCAGACAAATTGCGGGGGCGTGACCGAGTGTTTGGTTAGCGTAATCGTCAATCGCTATCGCCGATCCGCGCGACTCTCGCTCGAGCCTCGTCCCAAAGCATTTCCCCTCCCATCCCCTTCTAAATTTTCTCTCTATTCGCTTAGATAACTCGTTATTATTTATCATCCCAGATAATTTCTCTTCAATTTCACACAAGACAAAATATCTATCTACAATATTTATTTTTATAAAATAAAGCATACCTACCACGGCCTTTGCATATTTTAGTATTTAAAATTCTATCGATTTTACAGCTCTTTTCAACAAACGAAAAATATTTTTTTATTTATTATTCCACGTTCTCTTCATTAAAAAAAAAAAAACAGTAAATTTTTCTCCCCAATTTTTACGTTTACAAAATTTCATATACTTCGAAGCTCCTTCACTTTTTTACACGAGTAATTACTCTAATTAACTCTCTAATAACTTCACCTGCCTTGAATCAATCGAAAAATTTTTTTTTACGTGGTATTCAAAATTTTTACTCGAATCTTTTTATCACCAAATAAACAAAATAATAATTTCCGATCCTGGCATCTAAATAGAACGTAATCTTCAGGTCCTTTACATTATTCGGTATAGAAAATTCGTATTTTACCGTGCAAAAAATGTATTTTATTCAATCAGGTTAATCTATGTATTTATTTTATCGAAGATTAATCTCATTGAATAAAATAATTTTTACACGGTAAAATACGAATTTTCTATACCGAATAATGTAAAGGACCTGAAGATTACGTTCTATTTAAAAATAATTTCTGATATGTTTTTCTTGGTCCGCGATTATTTTGCCTAGCTCCTTGAAGGATTCTCTCTTTCTGGATGCGTGTACTGTTGTGTTTTTTTTTTGTTCCTTTTTCTTCTGTTTGCGACTCTCCCCTTTTCGTCGTTGTCGTCGTCGTCGTCGCCGTCGTCGTCGTCTCGTTTGCCTTCGCGTTCACTTCGTTAAATCCGCGGAATCCTTCGGGCGAGGGGAACTTGTGAGCGATCCTCGTTTAAGGATCTAGTATATACGTCGGGGCGAGTCGAGACTCACGAGAGCGACACCGCGGTGTCGGCGAGGCCTGAAATTTTATTCCGCCTCCCGCTGGACCGTTCATCGTCCTCCGTCGTGCGCTTTCTTTATTTCTTCCTCTTTCTGCTAAAAAGAAGAAGGACCCTTTTTTCTTTTTTTTTTATTGCCACATCGAAGCCCTTTCCCCAGCAAAGCGAAATCCTCTCGTACACAATCCTGTCAAGTAGTAACCTCGACAATATCATTTTTTTACTCGTAACAATTATACCAAAAAATTTGAGCCACATGCTCCTAGAATGACAATCATATCTCCCTTTATATCTAATGATTATCATGTATTTTGCAAATTTATTTTTAATGATAAAAAAAATTAGAAATACAGAGAGAGAGGGAGATAGAAAATTTTGTCATTTTATTTTAGAAGGATTCATTGTAGACTTGCAATTTATTATTTCTCTTTAATTTTCCGTAGCTTTCAGTTCTGCATTCAAAGTTTGACGTGATGTAGTAAATGCAAAATGTGCGGATTCCATTTTCCTAATAATTGTCTTATAACATAAAATAGAATATAAATTTTATTCCACCTTCCGCTGGACCGTTTGTCGTTCTCCGTCGTGCGCTTTCTTTATTTCTTCCTCTTTCTGCTAAAAAGAAGAAGGACCCTTTTTTTTTATTTTTATTGCCACATCGAAGCCCTTTTCGCGAGCAAAGCGAAATCCTCTCGTACACAATCCTGTCAAGTAGTAACCTCGACAATATCATTTTTTTACTCGTAACAATTATACCAAAAAATTTGAGCCACATGCTCCTAGAATGACAATTATATCTCCCTTTATATCTAATGATTATCATGTATTTTGCAAATTTATTTTTAATGATAAAAAAAATTAGAAATACAGAGAGAGGGAGATAGAAAATTTTGTCATTTTATTTTAGAAGGATTCATTGTAGACTTGCAATTTATTATTTCTCTTCAATTTTCCGTAGCTTTCATTTCTGCATCCAAAGTTTGACGTGATGTAGAAAATGCAAAATGTGCGGATTCCATTTTCCTAATAATTGTCTTATAACATAAAATAGAATATAAATTTTATTCCACCTTCCGCTGGACCGTTTGTCGTTCTCCGTCGTGCGCTTTCTTTATTTCTTCCTCTTTCTGCTAAAAAGAAGAAGGACCCTTTTTTTTATTTTTATTGCCACATCGAAGCCCTTTTCGCGAGCAAAGCGAAATCCTCTCGTACACAATCCTGTCAAGTAGTAACCTCGACAATATCATTTTTTTACTCGTAACAATTATACCAAAAAATTTGAGCCACATGCTCCTAGAATGACAATTATATCTCCCTTTATATCTAATGATTATCATGTATTTTGCAAATTTATTTTTAATGATAAAAAAAATTAGAAATACAGAGAGAGGGAGATAGAAAATTTTGTCATTTTATTTTAGAAGGATTCATTGTAGACTTGCAATTTATTATTTCTCTTCAATTTTCCGTAGCTTTCATTTCTGCATCCAAAGTTTGACGTGATGTAGAAAATGCAAAATGTGCGGATTCCATTTTCCTAATAATTGTCTTATAACATAAAATAGAATATAAATTTTATTCCACCTTCCGCTGGACCGTTCGTCGTCCACCGTCGTGCGCTTTCTTCATTTCTTCCTCTTTCTGCTAAAAAGAAGAAGGACCCTTTTTTCTTTTTTTTCTTTTTTTTTTATTGCCACATCGAAGCCCTTTTCGCGTGCAAAACGAAATCCTCTCGTACACAATCCTGTCAAGTAGTAACCTCGACAAGATCATTTTGTTACTCGTAACAAGTATACCAAAAAATTTGAGCCACATGCTCCTAGAATGACAATCATATCTCCCTTTATATCTAATGATTATCATGTATTTTGCAAATTTATTTTTAATGATAAAAAAAAATTAGAAATACAGAGAGAGAGGGAGATAGAAAGTTTTGTCATTTTATTTTACATTAAATTACTGTTATATTTTGTGTAGAAGTGAACTAAATTTGCTTTTGCATGCATGAAAATACCAATATTTAAAAATGATTATTTACAGCGATTAGAGTATGTCGAGGTTGTTGATAAGCAATTCTGCGAAAATAGGTATTCACTTTATTAAACAACGCACTGGCGAAGCGCATTCAGCGCGAGTCTCCGTCACGATTGGTAGTACCTCTTCGATATCCAAACATTAATTGTACCGTCTCATCGTCGATAATTCCTTGAATGACACGTTAGCGCTGACGATACAAACTCGACTCGTAGCGACATATACTTCGCATTTTCTTGGTATTACATACTTGCTACCGGCGGGAAAATCAAGGGGATACGTAGTACGTGCTGTACATCTGATGTTTTGAAGTTCTATCGTTGAAACAATTATCTGTCCGGTTTTCCCCGAATTACACATTCGATTTTGTCCCGGCTTTTCTTTTTGCTGCTGTTGAATCATCGCACTACTTATGGTTCTTCTTTCATCACGATTCCTTTCAATATTCACTGCAATCTTTGCATTCTTTCTTTTTTCTACAACATTTCATGGAGATATTGATTACTGCCTCAATTTTGAATATTCAACAATATTGCTGTTTTTTTTAAGCTACAATATTCACAGTTAAAAATATGTTTTGCGATATGAATTGAACGATTGGTGAAGATTAGTCTTAGTTTCCATCTGCCATTAATTACGGCCAGGTGTCGATGGACCTACAAAAGACAAATCTGCATTTTATTCAGCGAATAAAAAATTGTAACTTGCTATGATAATAGAATTTTGGGTATTCATTGACGTTTCATTGTCTTCTCATCAATGAATATGCATAATAATGGAAAATGATGATGATGTACGAATTGATCTCCCCCAAATTGGGCTTTAAAAAGTGATAGCAAAATTTACCAGAGCCGTACCGATTCAAGAAGAAAGTCCAAGTCAAACCAAAAGACAAATCTGCATTTTCTTCAGCGAATAAAAATTTGTAACTTGCAATGATAGTAGAATTTTGGGTATTCATTGACGTTTCATTGTCTTCCCATCAATGAATATGCATAATAATAGAAAATGATGATGATGTACGAATTGATCTCCCCCAAATTGGGCTTTAAAAAGTGACAGCAAAATTTACCAGAGCCGTACCGATTCAAGAAGGAAGTCCAAGTCAAACCGATTTACACGCTAAGACGCTCTGCACTTGCCTTGGCAGTTTTTGAACGAAAATAGACACAGGCTTAGTCATTCAGTCGCGCGATCGTTTAATGCACATCGACAAACGTGACAAATGTCAAGAAAGCAAATATTCGATCTGTCGTTGATGAAAAGTATGTAAATTTCGCGAATGCCACTAGAATTCCGAGTCGTCATTGTCCTCGTACCCATTTTTCCCACATTTTCTCGTGTTGTTAATAGTTTTAAGGCCAATCGCAATCTTTGTCCATTGACGTGCGAGCGATTAAGCGAATTTTTCTACGAGTCGTTAAAGTGCAATAATATGCAAAAATATGCCGATTTAAGTTCAGCAAACTAGTCTGAAAAACGTAACCATACGCCGGAAATTACGACGATATCGAACGTGATTGAGGATTATGAAAGAGGTTCACTCGAGCTGATATAAACGTTCAGTTAGCGGTGAATTATTTTTCAATTCATGATTCAAGGTGTCATCATTTTTACGACCTTTCCTCTTTGTTAAATATTTGACAAAGATGTTGATTACTGCCTTGAATTTCGATATACAACAATATTCCTGTTTTTTAAGCTTCAATATTCACAATAAAAAATTGAGTTTTCGAAACGAGTCGAATGATTGGCGAAGTTTAGTATTGATTATCATCTGCATGGCCATTCGTTATGGCCATGGATCAATGAATCTATAAATGACAAATTTGGATTTTATTCAGCGAATATGCCATGCCCATTGAATTTCGGACGTTTCATTGCCTCTCTACCAATAAATATGTATAATAATGGACAATGATGAGGTCGCACGGACTGATCTTCTCCAATTTGGGTTTCAAAACTAAACAAAATTTGCTAGAGTCGAACCGATTCAAGAAAGAAGTCCAAAACAAATCGATTTATGTGCCAACTCCTTATGTACATACCTTGGCGGTTTTTGAACGAAAGTAGACACGGTCTTAGTCATTCAGTTGCACGATCGTTTAATGCACATCGACAAACGTAACAAATGTCAAGAAAGCAAATGTTCGAGCTGTCGTTGATGAAAAGTATGCAAATTTGGTGAATGCCACTAGAATTCTGAGTCGTCATCGTCTTCGCGCCGTTTTTTCCCATATTTCTCACGTTGTACATAATTTTGAGGCACATTTCAATCCTTGTCCATTGACGTACAAGAGATTAAGCGAATTTTTCTACGACTCGTTCAAGTGCAATAACATGTAAAAATATGCCGATTGAAGTTCAGTTAACTAGTCTGGAAATGGTAACCATGTGCCGACAATTACGACCATGTCCAACGTGATTGAGGATTATGACAGAGGTTCACTTAGGCACCTACTGCCATTTAGCTAGCGGACTAGAGGATTTTTTTTTCTATTCGTCATTTAAGGTGTCGTAATTTTTACGGATTTTGGGTTTCGCCAAAATGAAATACTAAATATTCCCTTTCTTACGTACCTCTTCATATTTATATACCAAATATATTCCAGAGGTTGCCACAACTACTAACATCTTTGTAAAAAAAATTGCCGTAAGTGCAACTTCGTTCATTTCGAATTTTCAAGTATTTACTGTAGTGTAAATTTCGCACAAAGCCCCCAAAACACCATAAAGCTAAAGTCCCGAGTTCTCCCCTTTATTTTATCTTACGCGCCGGAAAGAACTCGAAAATACAATCAGGTCCAAATTTTGAACACCAATCAATGGCCTTATTTGCTTGGAATTTTGTATATTTAAAAATGTTCGTATTTTTTAAAGTCAAAGTATTTGGTTAGCTGTGAGTTTTAGCTTCGGCAAGTAACGTAAATGAGCTCACCAGGTATTTTTCTGTCAAACGATCTAAACAGGAATCTTGTCACGATATATTTGACACAAACCTGGTTCTGACGCGGTCCTTTATAAAACCGAGCCTGTCTTGACCAGGGCCTTAATTGCGCTTGATTCGTGTAGGATGTAACCCTGCAAATTTTCTACCAAATGCATCGCTTGTTTAAATTAACCAATGAATCGTATTGGGCATAAATAAAACCCTAGCACTGAGTTGTCTCGACCAAGGATTATTTTCCACGTGGTCCCATTTCAAGGTCGCTGTGGTCCCACTACATTCAGTTGATGAAACCGCGTCTTATTTTTCCACTCTCTCTCTCTCTCTCTCTCTCTCTCTGAAATCCCATTCATCCGATTCATCAGCAACCATCAACAATGAACACTCATCCGAACGACGGAAACTGAACTCCTTTAAAAAATAACGTCAACACTTCTAGTGGATAGTGGACATTGTCATCAGTGCAACATAAATTTCAAGCGCAATGCACCGGTTAGCAATATGGAAAATTGCCGTATCAGTACACACGGGATGCAAGGAAGTGGAAAACAAAAATTACGGCTGAGCATCGCGTTGAGTGGCGGCGAACGTCTGTCAACGTGGACAATCCTGGTGATTTATTAAAGCGACGAAACGGTAACGCCGCTTCAAGTAATCCCGTGATACACCGAAAACAATGGATGTGGGAATTGATAGCGAACGAAACGTTTACTCTCGCGCGTTTACTCGCGCGAGAGCGTTGGCGCACGTTCCTGAAGAGACGGTGCGGCGGCAGCAGCAACCACAGCAAAACGGAAGCCGAACGTTCGTTACCAGCACTTGCGCCTTGAGCAGGACCAGCCACCGCATACAACGTGGTTGTAGATATATATATATATATATGTATATACATGTATAGATATATACATATATGCTCTGCCACGAGCAGTAGTCACACTGGGGCGTCGAACGAACCGAACAAAGAGGGAACAACACCTCGGCCTCACCTCGAAAAGCCGTGAAGGCACCGCTCACCGTCGCCAACAGTTTCGCTCGCCCAAAGCGCAGACACACCCGCATCCAACACGACTTCCTCGGAGCCAATACACTTTTTTTCTCGTTTCTCCCTCATCAACGTTATTTACGTCGTCCCCGACGCATTTTTACGCACCGATTCAAATCCAAGGGGTGGTTTACACAGATTTTTTACTTGGCCGAAGAGCGGAGACATTTTGATTTTTGTTTCGTTTGGATTGGGAAATTAGGAAGCAGACAAAAGTTGGTTAACAGAATTTGGATAAGATTATTTTTGAAGTATTGCTTCTTTTCCGAACCTTACCAACGTAATTTACGTAATGTTGCAAACAGTACTTTTTGGAAACAAACGAACGCTTACAGGGGATGTTACGTAGATTCTCATTTCTGTTTCCTTAGTGAATAATAATTACTAATCAATGAAGCGAGTTGACATGAAAGAACCGTCACCTCACTTCATTGAAGGAGCAAAACATGCACTTCCGTATTAGCAATGACCAAGATCTGATGAAAAATTTTGTAATTCAAAATAGCACATTTTAAAGTATAAAGTTTCAATATTGAAATTTCAAACGTGAAACGCAATGGTCTCGATTGATTTCAATATTTTGTTAACTGTCGAATTATTTCCATTCCCGCGTAGCTTGTGTGGCTTATTTGTTAATTGTGGCTTATCGTTAATATTTAAGCGAAAATTTTCGCGAACATAGTTGAATAAGAGTACGATTTGAGGGCCGAACATTTAAGCATACATTTAGAAATTTTGTTTGCAACTTTGCCAACTGAACTTCAATTCGGACCAACTGAATAGACTTTGAGATAACTTCTATTGGCTTAATGAAATTTTTTATGAGTCGATTGCCACGTTGTTTCAAAACTTATTTTTATTGTCTGCAAAGAGAGAATTATTAATAATACAATTCAATCTCTTAGTGTTTGCTTAAGAGCTCATGCCTGATATTCTTCTCTTATTGAACCGCGATCCTGGAAAGCAAACTGTATATTCATAAAAAAGAAGTGAGTGACGGTTCATCGTTTGTGGATGTTTGGGTTGACAATGAAAGAAATTACACCTGGTTGTAATTTCCACATCATTTTTCAATTTGATCTCAATTTTGATCTTGTAAGAAAATCCAGAAGTCGAAACTGCGACTAAAAATTCGTCGCTCAAATTGTCCATTTATGAGACCGCGATACGAAAAGTAAAAGTAGAACATATGCTAAGAATTCATGAAAGGAAAGGAAGTCGCGATAATTTGTTTGCGCTCGTCGAGCTCCGAGCGCTTAATGACATTGCATCTTATTATAATTTTAGGGGACCGGGTCACCTAAAAAAAGTCACAAGAAAAAAAAGTCTGAAAATGATACCCTTTAAAAAAAAATCTTATATTTAAATCTCGTTAAGTACATACCAAGCATTGTAAATATGCAATTTTGTAAAGACATACAGTTCACCGAAATGGTTTGAGGTAAAAAACCGGTGAAAAAATGTTCATGTCTTATGGCTTATTTTTTCTGTTGAAAATTGCATTCTAGTATTCCTGTAGGAATTTTTATGACAAAGTTATGATTTTAAACGTGTAAATAAATCTTTCTTCATTAAAACCTCACTAAACAGTTGATTAGAGTAAATCAAATTCATAATACTAGAATGCACCCTACAACACATAAAATAACACACCGAACACGAAAAGGTCCCCAATTTGGTCTGAAAGCTGCAAGTTGAAATTTTTTACTTCTTACCTTATACTGTCTGACTTGACAAAATTGCAGAAATCCAATATGTGCTTAGTGAAATTTCAATATAAGATTTTTGAAACGAAGAGAACCATCTACAGAATTTTCGGCCCTGTTAGTTTGTCAGGTGACGCACTTCCCTTCGTATAGATTTCCACTTCAATATCAATTTTAATCGTATAACAAAATCTCAAAGACAAAAGGATTAAAAATGCGGCCCTCGGATCCTCTTGTTACCGAAGAGCGATGCGAAAAAGCACAACCTACACCAAGTCTCACGGAATAAAAGGAAGCCGGGTGATTAATTAGCGGTGGTTGAGGTCAACCCGTTTATAACCCAACATCCGCCGGTCGCCAAATGCTTTCGAAGACTCTTTCGGGGATGTCCGGTGGTTTGTTCGTGAAGAAATCCGTGGCTCCTTGCGCAACGTTGGCTTGCCGTCGGTTCTGTGCGTCTGCGGGTTCAATGAAAGACGGACGCGGATAGCGACGCGTGCTTTGGAACGTTAGTAGTGCAGAGGTGAGCGCCCGGGGTCGTCACTTCCGCTTACCAACTGAACCGCATTGGTCATTCCATTTAAAAGTTTAATCAGAGACCTATAAAATCACAGTTCCTGCATCACCAGCGGCAGCGAACGTTACGTGCTGCTACGTTCCCCAAAGTGTATGCAAGGGTGTGTTCGATCGGCCATTATTCCAGCAGTGAAATATACGCCTCTGCATCGACGTTCCCGCGGCCAGCGTTGTGTTGTCGTTCTATCGCGTAAACCAGCTTATATGCACCTCGACATTTCGCTCTACCGACGGGCCTGCCATGCCGACAGTTCTTCCAGTCCTAGCCTCTTGTCTAGCCGCATACACACACACACACACGCGCTAAGACAACAGACAAGGCTGCTTCTGGTGTACCCGCAACTTCCATCCAGACTCAACCGACAGCAAACTCGGAAAAACGCTTTCTCCACTTCTCCGCCGATCCGAGAATAATTCATTCGGGCTGTTCTTGCAGACACCGAACGCGTGAGTGACGAGCCGACGGCTGCCTCGCCGATTCCTATTAGAGTTGCCCGGGAGCGAAACGTAACGTGCCGACCGAATCCGCTTTTACCAACGATTCAGTAATATGGTGAAGGTGATTTGGATTTATTGCGTTTACCCAGATTTTTCTAGGGTAGAGGTTAAAGTGAGGAGAAGGGAAGTTTTTTTTTTTATTAAACAACCTGATTTCGTCCACTTTACGCGGTCGCGAAATCGCCCAGTTTTAACTACTGATTAGTACACATGGGTAATCTGGGCTCATTACTCCTCAGGGACGAAAACGATGCATTTCTACCGGGCGGGAGTAATGAAAACCGCACTGCAAATGTTTAATCGTTATTAGTTCAAAATGGGCATTTTTTATGATTTTTTTTTATGTTTGAAGCATGGTATGTGGTTATTTTTAAACAAATTCTGAAAAAAGTTTTACATGCTACGTGTGATTGTTACCTTAGGTAATTTGTACTTACTGGTACTTCGCCCTCGGCAAAAATCACGCACTTTCTGCCCTTGTATTTATGTTACAATTGTACTGTACGTATAATTTATCCTACGGTTGGAGGGATTGCTGGGGATTTTTTTTTGTCCCGATCTGACGAAAAAAACGGAGTATGAATGGATGGCGTGATGACAATACACACTCGCTGAACCAATTGACAAACGGACGTATTAATTTGTTACTAGCGTGTCAATGGGCGCATTGTATTTATAGCACGGTGGGGTATTATCGCACCTGCTACGTTTTACACACTCGATAACAATAGGATTCTCTTGCGGGAGTCGACGTGTGACTGCCATTGTGTCTTGCTCATAGGATAAGTGAGTATATGGGCTGTCCGCGTGGTTCGAATTCTGACAAAGAGTAGTTGAATATATTGATTTTCATTGATTTCAGCTCTTTCTAATTTATGACGATTTTCCTACCGTTGGAAGTGGCCGCGTAACTCTTTCGTGAGATAAATGAAATTTAAAAAAATGGAAATTGTAAAAAGTGTGTGTTTTAAAAAAAAATTGAACCTTTTTAATTTTTAAATGTGTTTAAATATTGCAAATATGTCACGTCTATGAATATTTAGTAGATAGTTTCTCATTAAATCTTGAATCCTTGAATCAGATTTTTAAAATGCATTTAATATTTTTTTGACAAGTACACGTGTCATCTGAAATAGTTAACAAGTATTCCAAAGACCATTGAAACTATCGAGTCTATCGACTTGCCTCTCTCCGATAATTTGCTTCTTGCATCGCCAACTAGGCCAAAAACTCTTCTATATATCTGCAATGTCATCTGGCAAAGTTTCAGCTCCATATCACGTCTGTTGAATCCATTAAAATGTCAACTGTGTCTGAACTTCAGGGGCAAATCATAAGTGGTCACCATATATTTTTAGGCTGTGGTCGTTACATACAAACACTATTTTTCACGCATCCCCAAATAAAACTTACATCACTGATGAATATTAAAAAAAATTTTTAGTTAAAACAATAGTAATATTTATTTTTCGTGGCGTTGGATAAACTATTCTTCTGAAAATACCAGACGTCTCAAATTTCGCATGGACATGATTCCATGGGCGAGAAGTTAGATGATTGTGGTGGAATGATTAATTATGCCAATTAAATTATCTGGCACTACAACTGCACGAGTATAGTAGAAATTAATGTATGGTATGGGAATTTTCCAAAGATTTTTTACAGCGTACCCACCAAATACCATAAAAGACCAAAACGGTACGTCGCATTGCCGGATCGAATTAGATTAATATTTTAGACAATACCATTAACAAATCGTGAAATTCTCGTTATCCAGATCACGAACCTCCATCTGGACGCTCGCAAAGTGTACACGCACCATATCAAAGTGTATCCCGGATGAATGCAGGTCGCACCGGAACGTGTCGCTGCTGAGAATCACGACTGCGATCATCAATGAAAGGAGGTTCTCCTCTACGCGCCGAGGGACAAGAAACTACTCGCGGACACGGAAGGCTTGAAACCGGCGCTGCCGGGCTCACCCGAGGCTCTTTATTGAATGAAAATGCCGAGATGTTTTTGTCCCCGTCAGAATCTCACGTGGAGGAGCCCGAAACAATAGCCATTATATGGAACACCGCAGACATTCGCTCCTCGTCCGATATATCCACACCAAAGTATCTGTCTGTGTTGACAAATGTACGTGGAATGCCTGATTTTTTTTTCCTGCTGGCTTAGTAAAGGCACCCACGAAGTGGAATGACATCACATTTGAACGCATCCATAAAGCGAGGATATCGTTTGATCGAAATATTCATCATCAGTTATTCCTGCATTTGAACGAATCCTGTCGAATCCAATGTCTCAAGGTTTGCAATGACCACATGTTGAGGTGCACGAAAGTAAAGAAGGAAATGAAGAAGGAGGTGATACAGGCGATGGAAAATTGTGTGGTGCAGTTAAGGGGCACAGAGAGCACCAGGAAAATAAATGAATGTCTTTGCGGGAAACCGATAGCAAAAGTGTGTGAGTATATATACGGCAATTCCAAAGAATCGTCGCCAACCTAGTGGAATAAAAGGAGCAAAGGGATGGGTATGATATTATGATATGAGATATGATATGCGGAACGGTAACACGGAAAAGATAAATCTGTAAAGAGTTATGAATCGTTTGATTGGAATATTCATAAATACTTGGTTCTGCATTTGAACGAATCCTGTCGAATGTAATATCTCAAGGTTTGCAATGACCACATGTTGAGATGCACGAAAGTAAAGCACGGAAATGAAGAAGGAGGTGGTACAGGCGATGGAAAATTGTGTGGTGCCGTTAAGAGGCACAGAGAGCACCAGGAAAATAAATGAATGTCTTTGCGAGAAGCCGATTGCAAAAGTGTGTGAGTATATAAGGCAATTCCAACGAATCGTCGTCAACCTAGTGGAATAAAAGGAGAAAAGGGATTGATGTGATGTTATGAAGTATGGAAATGAAGAAAAAAGGAAGAGAATGTGTGCAAAAACTTTTGTATACGCATTCGCGTGACCGCTTGTTTGTATTACAAGATTGTTTGTTCACAATTTATAATGTCCAACGTCTACATATGTGTAAATACACATGTATCTATACATATAAGCTTTGTGTACGTGAGTGAGATCGGTGCGCCATTAAAGCACACGAATGCATTATGTCTTAAGGACAATCGTGGGAAAAGCAGCATCGAGTGGCCTTGAATGGTTCATTCATGTCGATCGACTCTTTTGCGAAGAGACATCAAGCTTGACAGATCAATCGGTCGTTCACGTCAACGAGACGACGATCCTCGGCTTGAGCCATCTCACTTTCTCTCCTTTGTACTGTACCTCGAACAATGTTCACCGAGCAAATAGATTATTGAACGAATCCAGCTGATATTGAGCGACAAAAGAGTCGATTGATTTTGTTGAATTGCTGGTTACATCGACCAAAACATTCGTTCGATTAAGTGGCAAGGAAATCAGATAAAAATCTGTGGTCTTCTTTGGTCGAGATTCCGCGTTTAGCTGTTGATGTTATATTGAAAAATGTGATTGGTTCAGCCCTTAATCAAAGAATTCTTCGATAGACTAAAAAACCATCGGTCCATTATGGATCACCAACAATATTTTTTGTTGGTGTTGTGCTTATACTCTGCACAATCTTATAAGAAAGAATTCCAAATAATTTCATTGTGTGTTTTTTTCTCATTTTTGGTCCTGCAGTTTTTATGCAACAAAAAATATTGTTGGTGTTGTGCTTATACTCTGCACAATCTTATAAGAAAGAATTCCAAATAATTTCATTGTGTGTTTTTTTTTTTTCATTTTTGGTCCTGCAGTTTTTATACGAGCACAGGTTACCTGAAAAGTTATGAATTTTGGAGAGTGGGAAACATATAACGTCACCGACATGATGAAAATGATTCGAGGCTTACACTTTACACTGTGAATAACTATTTACTTAATAGTTTTGTAATACAGTATTTCCAATATTGTTAATATAAAGTTGCTACAATGATTTTGCTTTTTTTTTTACAGGATGCTCGACAGTTATGAGAGGGGTGAGGTGACACCGCCGCCTGTGAGCAGCTATGGAGGATCTCCGGGTCTCCTGGCTCTTCATTCCTCGCTCTACGCTACTCCCAATTCTCGGGGATACGACATTGACTCCGGTATCGATGGGAATGAGGGTTCAATGTCAATAGACAGCCAAATGATTCCGGTATGCTTGCAGTATTTGATTTCTTTTTCGAATAATTCATAAAATTCTTCAACACGAAGATAAAAAAGGCATTTTTAGATACTAGTGCAAAAAAAGCTCTTTAAAATTCATAACGCTAGCTTGATATTCAACATTTCCTTCGTCCTTTGTCGTGATACTTTTATACTGCATAGTTAATTGCTCCACGGTTAACTTAACTGTCAAAATATGTTACCTTGGAATGTATCCTTAAAAAGAAATTTCACGGGATTCCAAAAATTCAAAGCACTGACAAAATAAAAAGTAAAAATACAATACATTTTTGACGCCATATCAAGCCTAAAGTAATTGCGCAATTGCCTGAAAAATTGTACCTTTCAAATTCTGATCCATTTACAAAATGAATTACTAATTTCTTTGTCAAAATGTGTATTTCTTTTTTTTTCTTGCCTAATAACAAAATTTTAATTCTATTGTTAATCCCCATAGAATTATTCACAGCTGATAGTACTATTCTCTGATGGAAACAATCGAAACAATCGAAACAACACATAGAGCGAGCATGCAATATGTATTGTTCAAATGATCTTCGATTGTGGATACAGAAATGCAAAAAAAAAAAAACCCCATGGGACTATTGAAATGCTTGAAATTGCTCAGATACCAGGAATGCTGAGCGGTCCCGCCCAGCAACGACTGGAGGACATGTCTTGGTTGGCCTCGGCACCGCCGCTCGACTATCAGCAGGGATTATCGTCGATTTCCGCGGGAGGAAAGATGTGTCATCCGGGGAGCTCGGCGCAGCGGAGCCTCAAGGAGCAGCGAATACGGAGACCGATGAACGCATTCATGGTTTGGGCAAAGGTCGAGCGAAAGAAATTGGCCGACGAGAATCCCGATCTCCACAATGCCGATCTCAGCAAGATGCTAGGTGAGTTTTGCTCAACGCTCTTGTCATTATCCCCACGAGTTATCATTATCATCCCTCGGTACTTTATTTTAGATTAACGACACTCTGTAAAATACACATAGTATTCATAATACACGTGAGTACAACGACACAATTTACACGTTATTCGCACATTGCCAGGCACTTCGTAGGCAGATGATTCTTCATGGTGCTTCACTATTACAGGAAAATAGTTCAGCGCGCCTCCTCTTCGGCTCTTTCTCTCGGGCCTCGAGCTGGGAATGAGAAAGTTGAGAAAATTACTCCTATCTTCATCCTAACGCAGACGCCGAAAGGTTCGTCGTCGTGCGTTATTAGATTAATTGCTCCTGCTGCTTCTACCGCTGACACGTAAAATCCAGGAAGTGTGTGATGTGTGTAGTACCTATATGCTCTTGTGTAGAAGGTACTAAGACCCATAAGGAGAAAGGAAGAACCGGGTTAACTGTGCGCAATCGTACCGTAATCGACTGTTGTCGGTGGCTATGGTGGCACTCTTTTATGGTTCTAGAACGCGAGTGCTTTCCACGGCTTATCGAATATAGTCTAACGAACTAGTTAAGAAGCCTCGACTACTACAAATTCCTCCAGAAACAAGTACGGATTTTTTTTTTTCGCATGGTTCAGGGTATAGCTGGTTTATGTTTTATTACAAAGTTTTGGTCATCTTCACTGTTTTTGAGAAATATTTTTTCTGAAATTTATGTCATCTTGAGTATAGCGTTTTTTTTTTTTAAGAGTTTATATGGAAACGCTGCAAACAAATGATTGAAAACCATAAAGATTATTGTCAGGAAGCGCCGTATAAAAATGTAGATACATGGTCTTCAACGTTAATTAACAATAAGCATTTGTGTCACGTGACATCTAGTTTTTCTAGATTTCCATTGCGACGTTTTGTCGCACATTGCCATTCAAACGGACCGTTCAACTCGCCAAGCTCTAATCCCTCAATCCCCAAAAGACAATGATAATTATTGAGATTGTTTTACAAGCTTGATGAATTTTCCTCCTTTGGGGAAGAAACAAAAAAAATTTTTAACGAAAACTAACGTTAAGTAAAAAAACAATTCCGTGTTTATGAATCTATAGAAACTGCGATATTTCAGTTTTTTTTTACAAGAAAATTTAGTCATTTATTTCTGGCTTTGATTGGAGAATTTTTGCAATGAGGCAATGCGATAGTCGTTTTTGAAAATAAAGTCAAGTGAACTTCCTTTCGAAATTCGCTGATCCCTGAAAAGATCGATGTACGATTCTTTGAAAACCCGGGTAAAAAATATTTTTGGCCCGGGTGTAGCCGTTGCAACAATTTACTGTGCTGTTGATGTCAAACGCGAATTGAGACTAACGATTTACGTTGACGTTAAAGAATTTCTGGATTTTTGCGTAAGATTTAAAGTCGACACGCGAGATGTATGAAATTTTTCATTCTCAATGGATCAACAATTCACTCGGTTGCACATGTTGCGCTCGTCGAACCTCGCATAAAATACAGCGCATTGGTATACCACAGATCAGCCGCGCCCGTTATAAATCCGTCGAGATTGACCGCAATCGGCGTTATCGTCGGGAACACCGCGTCGGTGTACCTTCGACTATCGGCAATTGGCATCCGAGACGTTGCAGGCATAGCTGGTGCGCCGAGTGCTCGAGCGTCCGGCTTCTGTCGTCCGCGAGGAAATTGTTAATTCGTTGGGCACGCGTAGCACGCGTACGGCTGATACGTTCCGCGCCATCAACCATTCCTCATCCGCCATCCATGCGCCCAATCTCCCAATACTTTTTTTCCGTCCATTCACTTTTATTCCGATAAGAATCCATTAGATCATTTAATATCTTACTTCTCCTATTGATTAATTTAAATTATCAAAGTCTTGCATATTTTCCATTCATATCCTGGCTCGTAATTGAGTATCAGCAGTAAACTCAAGAATGCTGATAATTCATGTTTTTTTTTTAAATTCCTTTTTTGTACTCCCGTTCACCACTCGAAGTGTCAACAGAAAAATGTGTACCTGAAGAGAAGGGCTAAACAAAAAACACACCTGCTGTAAATCTCTAGATCTGGAATAGTTTTTTTTTTTTCAACTAAAGCATTTATAATCATTTTCACCATATCGTAATTCCCTATACATCCCATAAATCACAACTGTAGTATTTTTAATCAACGCTCTCCAAATAAATTTGAAAAAATCAGTGAATTCTCAAATAAAAAAAGTAACAGTAACGTAAAATCGTCACGATTTATCGATCATGTATTAGGTTTGATCGGGCAAGCGATGGTATTGGCATGACGCGGCTGCAATTGTTATGCATGTCAGGTTCAAGCCTCCCCCCACTATTTATTTATCTTCCCTTGCCCCTTCCCCCTTAACCCCCCCCCCCCCCCCTCAACGCCTCTTTTTTCTTCACTCTTCATCACTCCGAAGTATTTTCTCTCTCTCTCTCTCGCTCTTCTTGTCTCCTTCGTTATATACCTTTTTTTTTCTTCTTCTTTTCTTCACCAGACGTCGTACATATTCATGCGCGTGCTGTATGTCGCCCGCGCGCGAGCTCCGTCCGTCCGAACGTCCGTTAGTCGTGGCCGGTGCGTGTTATATACATCGCAGACGCGTGTCTCGGGGCAGCGGTTTTGTACGCGCGTGTGCACGCCATCCTTCCTTCGTACCGAGAGGCTTTATGTATTTTATGCCTGTATGAATCGTACTGGTACTGGTACTTGGTATATTGTGCTATAGGTACGTATATTCGAGCACAAGTAGGTGTGGATTGAAGTGTATGCCTCTTTGCCCATCATATTGCTTGCAATACACACACGCGTATTCCTCACACTCTCGATGCTGTACGCATTATTTTTCGTTGGCATGTCAGGCTCATATGTGTGTCGGTGTAATAGCGGTTATTATTATTGGCTCTGTCATTGCGGTTCCCATTTGCGAGTCTGTCATGACCCAATCATATTCGAAGAAATGTTGCCAGCAAAACTTGGAGAATTTTTTATAAGGAATTTAAAGGTGCCAGTGGCGAGCCTGATTCACCATATGAAGGTGATATATACGCACGTTTTTTTTAAATTGCGACCTTAATGCAAATGTTGAATATATTTTGGAAATTATTGTAAGAGGATGGAATGCAAAAAACAATTGTTTATTCTCGCTACGCTGATTTTAACAAATTTTGAGAAAATAATTAGTGTTTTTTAATGGTTCATTTGTCACTAATGAAACAGGGAAAATCTGGAGTCCTTACTCCACTTTTTATTTATTTTTTAATGCAATAAATTTCCAACATCCCGTAAAATAGAATATCAAAAAAAAATCTGAAGGCTTTTTCAAAATTGTGACCTTAATACAAATGTTGAATATATTTTGGAAATTATTGTAAGAGGATGAAATGAAAAAAACAATTGTTTATTCTCGTTACGCTGATTTTAACAAGTTTTGAGAAAATAATTAGTGTTTTTTAATGGTTCATTTGTCACGAATGAAACAGGGAAAATCTCGAGTCCTTACTCCACTTTTTATTTATTTTTTATGCAATAAATTTCGAACATCCCGTAAAGTAGAATATCAATTATAAAACATTAGAAAATTAGGAAATTCGAAAAAAGAAAAGAAAAAAGACCCCAACGAAAATAATCTTTTTACGATTGTTAGGCTGTACTGTACAGGTGCGATGTGTTTGTGATTTTGATGATCCTCGTCGCGCAATGTTAAGGCACATGCGTAAAAGATCCTGAGTAACGCAGACTACAAGACATTCACGAACAGCGTATACATACATATACTGTTAATGTGTAAGCTCTCGTGTGTAAGCTCCTGGTTCTCTCCGCTGTAGGGCCTTATATCCGGTGACACGCGTGCTCACGCATCTTTATTAATCACTCATCGACCGTTACCTCTTCTCTATCTTTGTCTCGCTTTATTCGATTTTTCCTTCTGCGCTCGTGTGTCAACATATTTGAAAATATTCTCTCTCGTGTACAGTGCAACACCAGTAATATATATATATATATAAATATATGTATACACATAAATATTAAGTCGTCTCTTCCTCGGGACAACTACGGAGGTATGTGTGCCCTGTGCTTTTATCTCGCCTGCTGGGCGCGTCCTGGAAAATTATTGGTAATCATAGTGAATGCCTTACGAGCCTTTACGAGCGACCTCGAATATGGGTACATATTATTTTAAACTGTATAATGCATAGACATGTAGACACTGGAGTTTGCGCGCGTTAATACAGAGGAAATCTCTTCGGTGTGTATCACTTTGCGAACGCCAACGGCCACGAGAAACCACTGCACCTGTTTCCGCGAGGCTACGATAGTTTTATGGCTAATACAGTTAATCCTTGAGAGGCATGAAGCTGGAAAACTGTCGAATAAACTAATAAACGTGCGACTCCAGAGACGGGAAGAAAAAACAGTAAGAAAAAAGTGACAGGAAGATATTGCTAACTTGGCTCGTTAAAATTGTCTTGTAAAACTGACGATTTTCAATTATCACGTCTGTAATACGGACTTTACGTGCCTCGCTTGTATTTATATCCATACACGGAAAAAAAGCGCTTGGTTATATATGCGCCAACTAAGTTATTGGTCAGGCCAACCGAGTTATCGGTCACACTAAATAAATCAGCTTGGTTGGGTTAGCCATTAATTTGGTTGATCAACGAATGACTTGATTAGTCTGATCAATAACGTAGTTAGCGCATATATAATCAAGCGCCTGGATTGTTCCAACCAAGTTCAAATCTGTATCTTCGTTATATTGTCTATATTATATTTATGTGTTGTTGCTCATGACTGTCCATGCTGCTGGTTATATGGGCATTATTGGCTTACTTCATCTGAGGAGCCATAGGAATTATGATAAATCTGGTAAAAAATTATATAAAGTGCTCGTGCCTGTCCATGCTGCTGGTTATATGGGCACTATCGGCTTACTTTATCTGAGGAGCCATAGGAATTATGATAAATCTGGTAAAAAATTATATTTAAAAATAATTATATATAAATTATAGACGTTTCAGAATTGAACCAGATTCATGCTAACTTCTAACAGGCCATTCCCTCTTTTTTCTGTTTTCCTGGCACTGACAGTCAATCTTTGGTTGTCTTCTTCTTTGGGCACAGGCCCTTCTCCAGAACCAGAAATCTCGTTAAACGTTAATCAAGCTATAGATACCTTAAAACAAATGGCAGCTGGGCTCGTTAAAATTGCGTTGTGAGGCTGTTGATCTTGATTATCATGTCCCGCAATACGAACCTAACTGTCTCGATTACATTGTTTACAACCGATGTATCGTTACGCAGCTAAAATCTTTATCTTAGCCTGTAGGGAACCCGTGCTGATGTTAAGTGCTCTCGTCTCTCACAGCTGCTGGTTATTTTGTTGTAGAAAAAATGGCAGAGAGCACTATAATAACACGAGGTACGGGTTTACTTAATCCGAACAAGTCCATTTACCCGATGGTTAATGAAAAATCAATAAGATCCACGCTCAGATTACGGAGTAATTTTTCTGAGTTCGTCGGAGGCAGACCCGAGTTAAGTATTTGGTGGCGAAGGCTTAACGTGGCTCTTTGATCCTGATCGCTTATTGGTAGAGAATTAAGCGTCGACCCCACGCGATGCCTCCAAGAGTATCGAGAGATTCTCGCCTTAGGCAAGGTCGTGCCGGAAACGTGCGTACTCTTCCCCGGTGCCCTCGCCGATTTCCGGTCAATACTTTCTCGTGGGAAAGCCAAAATATTCTATGTAATTATACTAACAACAACAACACGGTTCGTTCACACTCCTTTCCCTTAATTTGTCTTTCCTTGTGGCTAAATATGACATTTGCATGTTCATACCATTCCAGACTCTACGTGATTCTACTTCTGCTTTGGTGTTTCGATATTCTGACTTTCGATACGTGTGTATGTCTATTTTTGACGAGAGGATTCATATTTTTTAAACTGTATTTTCTTTCAACCAAAAGTCGTTTTTAGCATTTTGTCTATCAATGATAACAGCAAAAAAAAAAAAACGTTTCCTCACTATTAGATTATTTTATAAAATTAGGAATTAATTAATGCAGAAAAGAAACTCATTATAACAGTTGATATGCGCTTTGAATGAAATTTTGAAAAAAAAAAAAAATCTCTTCGGTAGCTATTTATAGATAATCTGTTAATTAATTAAGAATCACAATTATTTACGTTCGATACATAAATTTTTCTTTTTCTATTGATAAAAGGGTTGAATTTTTTTTTAAACAAACGTCGAATGTAAAATTTGCGATTAAATCATCAATTAAACCACGTAGTCAATATTGCATCACAAAAAGTTTGACTATCCAGACTTTTGCTCTACTTATTTCACTTTTTATTTTCACCCACAGTGCATATCGATATTTAATTAATTGGAAAGAGCACTCGGTGTAAACGGAGCTCAGCATTTCAATTGAAATGCGCTGTAAAGAGTGGGCTTTTCAATCACGCGCTTTTATATGCTCCAGCTTCAAAGTCGTTCCACTATCGAGTCGCATCTAACGATAGATAGCGAGTGCGTACGTTGCTTTGTGAATACCGATGAAGAAGATTGAATACAATCGACAAATGGCATCCTTTCATACGATGGCCATTTCAAAGATTGATTTATTTATCATTGTTGACATATTGCAAAAGTTGGCATACTTGAAGAATATTTATTTTCCCTTGCATTCAATTTCACAATTGATATTAATCAATGGTAATTTGAAAAATATCATTTTTCTACGATTGTCACTAAACTTTTATTTTCAGCGACTAAGTGACTGAGTTAAACCGAAAAATGTCTTCTTTTGATTAACCAAATGTACCATAAACTGTTTGGCCGTCCATTCCTTAATTCAGCAACCCATAAAAATAACCTGACCAATGAAACTAATGCACTCACGTTTAAATTTTTAATTAATCTTTCAATTTCATTTTGAAGTGGCATTAATTTTGGAGATTTTTTTTTTTCAGAAGGAAAGTGCGCGGGCGTTGGAAATATTCAGTCCAAAAATATCTCCTTCCATTTAACCAAACGTTTATTCGACAATGCAATGCAATTATGTATAAATCTATAATTAATCCTTCGATTCCATTTCGGAGTTGGAAATATTCAGCCAAAGAAAAATCTCCTTCCATTTAACCAAACGTTTATTGGCCAAGACGCGAGCCCGCGAATGTCGATTAATCCGCCAAACGTAACCGATGCAATTATATCCAAATGTCTAATTAATCTTTCCACTCCATTTCGAAGTACTATTAACTTTGGAGATAGATATATATATATATTTTTTTTTCAGGAGGAAAGTGCGCGGGCGTTGGGAATATCGCAATAGCCTCGGTGCGTGAGATACACAGCGCCATCGTTTAGCGCTATCCGCCGGGCGAGACAGAATCGCACGTAGATATACGGCGCGTGCAATATGCTACACGTAATAGTAGTCGAGGGAGAGCGTGTACGGTGTGTGTATGTACCGAGTTCGGAGTTCGATCCCACCTCGTAAGCTATACGAGGTAATCAGTGGCACTAAACCACGATACAGGAGAACTCTGGCAGTCGGACGTACCCCTCTATCTCGGCTGTCGACGTCGGTATACCCCGCTATATATAGCGCGTATAGCTCGTATTATTTGCTGGCTGTCACATTTGTCGTAGGTGGTCTGCGTACGGACGGCGAGTGTGGAGCGCGATCAGTGCGGGCGTCGCCTCCGTCGAGCCCTCCGCTCCACTATGCGCACTATATTACACCTTTACCAGCGCTATGTCCACATACATCCTAGTCTATAATGAACCACCGCACGTTAACCAAATCTCCTCTGCGTGCTAATTTATCTAAACTACCTTTTCATAACGCTTTGATAGATTCCATGTAGACAATATACTAATTTATCGTGCCATATTTAAGATTTTAAGTGACAGTCGCGCGTAATCGTAATGACCATTGCAATGGTTTTGAATGGTCGTGGGAATGTGCGGAAATAAGTTTAATGAGGGTGGGGTATGTAGGGTTTTGATGTAAAGGCTTCGCTGGTGGGCTGACGAATAGGAATCCTTGGGTTTCAAGTCTACTTTGGATTCATTTAATTAGGTACGAGATGGAAATAGAACGAAATTAACTTTCTAATTTGTTTTGAGTGACTTTTGGTCAATTCTATTCAGGCAAATGTAGAGAAATTGATGGTACCCCACTTAAGTATTTAATTGACAGTCGGATATAGTCGTAATGACCATTACAGTTTTGGATTTTCGTGGGAATGTGCGGAAATATAAGTGTATCGGTGAGGAAAAAATAGGCCTTGATTTAAAGCATTCGCTGGTGGGCTGACGAAAACGAATGCTCCACTTTGGATTTTTTAAATTACATACGCGATAGAAATGACACGGAATTCCCTTTTTAATTTTTCGGATCAGTTTATGTCAGGCACCTTTTTATAATAGTTTGCTAAATTCCATTCAGGCAATATAGAGAAATTGATGGTACCTCACTTAAGTTTCTAATTGACAGTCGCGCATAATCGTGAAAAAATTGACTATATCGACAGAATAGGCCCTGATATATCCGATATACATATATTGTTCAAAATTCTATAACCCTCATATATTTCACGATATCCCCAAAATATACAGAGACAAAAAGTAATTTCATACGTCTATAAAATATACTTCAATTATATTCCTGATATACAAACTACCAAAAAGTTCTATATATCAGATGGTGCTCAGTCGATTTTCTTAAGAGTTCGATGATTATTTTTTTTCCATTAATAGGACTTTTGGCTCTTTTCCCAAGTCCCAACAAATTACGAAAATCGGCAAAGCATCGTCAAGACCGAAAAGGGAACAAAAATGCCATTGCACTTATATCTGTACAACAGAAATAAGCAAAGCTATTGCACGGAGAATAGGGCGCGTAATTCGCCAAGGCCGGAGCTTCTTATCTACTGCCAGTGTCTGGTACATACATATATAAACCACGGCGTGCACCTCGATCTCAAAGGGCGTATATATAAGGCGACCACCAGGCTCCACGAACCTTCCAGTTGTACATCGAGCCAAAGTCCAAGTGGTTCCTTCCACACAGCACACCAGATAGCACACCCGACGCAATAACGAATCCTGGGAGACAAGATCGCCAACAATAATTGCGAGCATACATATAAAATGAGAAGGAACGAGTCGGGGAGAAATCGAGCTCCAGCGATAAAGGCAAGAAAAGCCAAAAGGAAGAGTTAACGTATATACATGTATGTACACACACTGAATATCCATACATGGACATGTACATACGCAGACCCCCAAACGATACAAAATGTATTTAATACTTTTCATATAGACTCCGAATACCCACATATGGGTGTGTGTATATACAGAACCACCAAATAACACAAAGTGTACGTGAGATATTCCATATCAATCAAGTCACCTGATTTTTCCAATGTCCTCAAAATTTTTTTGTAATTTTAGGGTTTTTTTAAATCGTAAAAAAAGTAGGAAATTTCAAAAGACTACAGAATTTCGTTTTCGACGTCGTTTGCTTCCACGTTATTTTCGGTAATCAGATTTGGCGTGAAAAATACTCTTTTCCACGGGAAAAAGACTCCCTCCACTCTCAATACCCACACACAGTATATTCAGAACCACCAAACGATACAAAATGTACGTATACATACCGAAAACCTTGATGTGAATATGTATAAACACATAAAATCACCAAAACTTTTGTGTATGAAATGTACACATACACAATACTCCTTATCTCCCTATTATTTGGGCATGCAATTTATAGTAGTGTTGCAGGTCCTGTATGCGTTGCCATCAGAAAATCAGAGAAGAGAAGGAAGGAAGCGCCGTCTCCCGACGTAGTACGCATACGACAAGCACGGGTTGGCTAAGCTAAGGCAATAATAAGCTATAAGCGCGCGCGTTCTCTGCATAGAATGCCAGGTAATGAGGTGGAGTCTCGGGGCCGGAGTCTGGCCGCACCCTGCGCTCACTTTGCCGACGAGCGAGCAAGGCCCACCTAAACTGAAGACGACGATGACGGTACCGACGGTGCCGACGATGATGTACTTGGAGGCGCCAATCGCAACGTCAAAAAATACTCTCGACACCGTCTGACGTATCATGCGGTGTTCACCCAAGATTATGAAATCTCATGGGTTATTCCGCAAGCTCGAGATAGAAATTTCGCTATAGCACAATTTGCTACGAGTGAAATTATTGTATTTACAGAAGTGGTGAGATACGCTCGCTATACGATGAGCCACTGCGACGTTGTGTGCGCTTGATGTGCGGGGAAAGAGCCGCAGGCCGAGCAACGCCTTCTGAAACTATGTATCATTAGAACTGGTGAAACTTATCCTCTAATGCATCGCAACACCTCGGCGTGTTCTTTCGGACAACTTGACACCCGGGAAACGCGAATGAACTATCGAAACACGCACTGTATGTTAAGTAACCGAGTTATAGACCATTTATCATGGGTTCCTTAGAGATTAAGTGCGAGGAGGTAACGCGATTTTTATTGGCTTGAGAAACGCTGACGTATTGGGGGGATAATTAATGGCACATTGAACAATCTGTTGATCGACGGATTTTTGATCTATGAGTCAGAGATATAGATTCCTATTTTTAAAAAAAATTATATCATTGCTACTATTTTCATGGTGTGAATGGAATGGAAGGGACATTTTTGTGGAAAGAAGAAAGAAACCTTCTTATGACACATTGTGCGAATAACAGAATCAAATAATCGTGGCATGTGCCGCGAGGAGGTAACGCGATTTTTATTGGCTTGAGAAACGCTGACGTATTGGGGGGATAATTAATGGCACATTGAACAATCTGTTGATCGACGGATTTTTGGTATATGAGTCAGAGATATAGATTCCCTTTCTTTTTTTTAATTATATCATTGCTACTATTTTCATGGTGTGAATGGAATGGAATGAAAAAGCAGTGTGCAAAGTTCCACTTTACATTCTTCCTTTCCATCTTTGTAACGCCGATAACGTGTGGACAGCCGAGATTTTTGTGGAAAGAAGAAAGAAACCTTCTTACGACACATTGTGCGAATAACAGGATGAAATAATCGTGGCATGTGCCGCAGAGGTTGCGAATCTTGTTTCGCCGACGGCGCCAGGCCCACGTGATAACGTGAAATGGATTGCTTATTATTATATTCGTGACAATGTATCATTCCGATAATCCGAACGATCGATGGAGTGACAAATCGGTTTTGTGCCCCGGCTTGACGTTTAGTTGCGTATTATGTGACATAAATACATGATATGTGTGCACATGCGACGTATATTCGTCTATGTACCTATATACGTACATATGTATCGTGGAACAGTAGTAAAGTGAAAGAAGTCCGAGTTGGATGTCTTCTTTTTCAAAGCACAACTGTCAAACCCGATGACGCCTGGGTGCCTGCCTACCTGTCGGTCTGAGGACTGAGATTCGCTCGCGCGAAGCACGCATGCACGCGCGTCACGTTCCTGCGGAGCGCGTGCCCCCGACGGGACCGCAGACAGCCCTGGAAGTCGACAATATAGCAGCGTCCCTTTTTCCTACCGTTTCGATTCATCTCCTCTCGTCCTCGTAAAATCTCACGACCGTAAATCAACGCGTACACACTTTTATTCTCAGTCTTGGGGCGCGCTGCGTGAGCAAACAAAAAAATTGACGATAAGAAACGCGCGAGCTTGATGACTTATTCACAAACTCATATGCAGTCATCCGAAGTCACTATAAAACCGCGATATAAAAGTGATGGGGGGTATATTTTCGTGTTTTGTGACATTCACGCGGACTACACGAAAAATACCTACTACGAACTGTGAAATGTAAAGGCTTGCGAGGTTTTTCATTCGGATTTCTTATTCAGAAGCTTTGCAATGTTAAATGGCTTCTTACGTGAGTGCGTTTACTAAGTTTTTTGTTTGTAGATTTTGTGATGTGTGTTATCATTTTGTAATGTATGTAATTTTTCTGTAGACGTTTTCTTTTGCCCTGAATACCATTAATACATTTTTCATAAATGGACATGAGTTAGATGTTGCAAAATGAGACAATGTACCAGTTGATTTTGTAAACTATCTTAGTAAATTTTTTTTATTCTTGACTATTTTTTATTTGAATACTCAGTGAAGGTTTGCATGGATTCGTGCACCATATCGTCTCGGAAGTATATAATAATGCAATCATTGGAGAAGTGCGTATAGACCTGAACATAGGAGAGTTACAAAAAAGAGATGGAAGATCTTGGAAGCCTCAACACTGTGAAAAAACCCTGAAAACCTCAACACCGACAAAAGTCCCAAGAAGGACATCGAAAGAAATGTCTCAGATCACATGTAATTGACAAACATGCGATCGGAGGCTTTCTTATTTACTGCCCGAGGACTGTATGAGTGAACGTTTGGAAACACTTTTTTTTTGTTACATAAAACAGTGTCCAAAATGTTCCAACATCGATGCAACATCATCTCTGAGTGCGGATAACATAGAATCCGAAAAGTAGCCTACAAACTCAGTGAAGGTTCAGCGATTGTTGCATAGATCCGCGCACCTTATCGTCTCGGAAGTATATAATAATTTAACGAATGGAGAAGTGCGTATAGACTCGAAGATAGGGGAGTTGCAGAGACGAGGTGGAAGAGCCTGGAAGCCTAAACACCGAGGAGAGAGCCGAGAAGGAGATATAAAAGGGATGGAAGGATGGAGAAGCGAGGGGCCGCACGCGCGGACGAGCAACGCGGAGATGAGATACATCACGGGACGGGAGACGTATTATTAATGGTGACAGTGGGCGACCCAGGTTGGGCGGGGTGCATCGAGAACCGAGTCCCAGCGCTTCACCGCCGCCCTGCCGTTCTGCATCTTCTTTGCCCCGTCCTCCCTTTCCCCTGCTTTCTTCCATCTCATATCCTTTTTTTCCCCCTCACCCCGTTTCCACTACTCCCGCAATCTTGACGACTGCACATATGGTATATTCAACTAATACGAACATAAAACTTTGACACGAGCTATGCGCCACGAAAAACATACTCTACAATGCATTTCTTACATTTAATCTGGGACATATTGAGGAGGGTGAGTCAAATCAGTATCAGTGACATTCATTGTTGCATATCTCACTCATTTCGTTGTTTATGCCATATTTTTAAAAAATTAAAATTAAAAGTTAATTAGGTAAAGAACCTTAACCTTTTCGACATAACAAATACTAGACTAGCTGAAATGCTTGATATGCGCTCAAGCCTTTTATGACTTCGTAAGAAAAACCTCATTTTTTTTTAAACAATTAATATCCACACTGTGACAAGCCTTTATTTGCATTTTTTTTTTATCGATCTTATCATGCAGCATATCTGTACGTATATTATTACAAATAAAGAGGAGCTCGGGTCGCTCGTTCGTCCTGCAAATAGCGAGGATTTTTTTAAAACAATTAATGACCACACGGTGACAAATCTTAATTTGCCTCTTTTTTATCGATCTTATCGTGCAGCATTTGCGTACAGTATTGCAAATAAAGAGGAACTCGGGTCGCATCGAACTTTCCACGTCTGTGCGATCGCACAATAACTCGTTCGTTCGGCCTGCAAATAGCGAGGATTTTTTTTAAACAATTAATACCCACACTGTGACAAACCTTAATTCGCCTCTTTTTTATCGATCTTATCGTGCAGCATTTGCGTACAGTATTGCAAATAAAGAGGAGCTCGGGTCGCATCGAACTTTCAACGTCTGTGAGATCGCACAATAACTCGTTGGTTCGACCTGCAAATAGCGAGGACTCGTACGAGCCGAGAGATCCGCGGGGCGCCTGTGAGAGAGTCGGAATATATCGCGCGCGGCTGAATTGTGCGCTGGCGTAAAAGGCCGCGCGCCGATATATCGGAATTCAGAAAACTTGGCGAACGAAACTGAAAATGTCATGGAGTTACGTCTCGGGTGTCTTAGGATTGGCGGAATTTAAGGAAAATCATTCGGAAACGTGTTGAAAGTGTGAAGAAAAAAAAAAAAAAAGAAAGAAGAAAAGTGAAAGGGGCTGATATAAATTCTAGTGTGAAATCCGCCGCAGTTGATAATTAATGATCGATTGGTACGCGTAAGAGAAGGTGCTGCTCGAGGCGAGAAAAAGGTCTCGTATGGATTTGTGGATAATGTCAGAGTCTATAGGAAGAGAGACTGACACGACCTTCTGACACGAGTTTGCTGCTCTCGGGTCTCGCGTGTCTGCTTCAACTCTAACGTTACACTCTACATAGTAGTTGCGATTACAGCACCTGGCATTTCCAGGTAAAAATTTTCCCCTACATGATTTTAACAAGTTCCATCATATTGCACCGAAATAGAAATAAATGCGACTCATTTTCGAGTAATTTTCAACCAGTAGGCACATAAAACACAAATTTACTATAAACAATATCATTTTTCATAAAGAAAATACGATTCTTCGTTTTTTTTTTTGCTGAGTAAATAAAATATTGAAAGGTTCACAAAATTGGATGAAAAACGAGGTTATAGATTTTTTTTGGTGACTTAAAAAAAAATTTGCAACATTGATTTCATTAACGATCAGCGTTTTATATTTTTAGTTTGTGATGGATATGGTTTTTTGATAATTAATATATTTTTAAGTAAATGAAATAATATATTTATCGAGGATTTTGGGTCTGCGGAGGGGAAGGCCCGTTTGCTCGGTCCTTAAAATTCCTCCGGAAAGTATTTAATTACGGTATCTGCTATCTTCAATCTCCGGTCTCGTTCACGACCTCTGTGCTCTTTATGCTCCGAAAAGCACGAAAATCGTTGGTGTCATGTAACGGGTAAGTCGAGGTCCTTCCGTCGTAGTGGCGTAGACGTTGAAGGGACAGCGCACAGCACCGTGGAGCATTAGAATACCTAACGAGGACATCGCAGTGGGACGGAGTGCGCGGGTGTGACGATGAATCAGTGCGGGAGAGTTGCCCGGTTGGCCTGTACACTCGAGAATATTAAATCCAATATACTACTGACAAAGAACGATAGACTTTGTCAGTGGACTTTATACTGCCTCCAGTACGCGCAAATCCCCCAAGACATTTGAAAATTGATAATATTGTTTTCCATAAAATTGATAAATAATAATTGGATATGATAAACAGGAACGAAAAAATATCCTCCAGATTTTTAATCATCGCTGTGAAAATGTTCTCCAGGAATAAGAAATATATTTTGGAATCATTTAAATACTTTTCAGGACACAGCAACAAAATATACTTGAATATATGTATCGGGTCGCCACCACGGCTTTTCATATATGAAGCGTTCCACACAAATTCGAATCGTCAAAAATCCCACCCGCTCCAATATTTTTTAAACTTAGCTGTCATGTGAGGTTGAATGGTAGGCGAATATGTAATTAAAAAAAAAAATTTATCTACAACTGTGTTACGGAATTTAAAAAAAAGGCCCAATTTTTTCAGATTGCTGCATCTTGGAAAATTTGCAATTCCCAAAAAAAAAATGTGAACTAACTAAAAATTGTTGCTATGGCTTTAGATAGATAACATTTAAAAAAATACATACTTTTAATCAACCTAAAATTTTTTTTTTTTTCAACCTTAAAGTTTTTTTCAATATCGGAGAAGCTCGGGCTTTTCGCCTTTCGAATTCGTGTGGAACGTCTCACATATATCCAACTATTTCTAAAGATAATATTTAATATATGTAAATGAATGCGTAATCAGTTATGTCCAAGCGAAATACAATCTGAAAAAAAAAGTGCGCACTAATTTGCTTGTTTCCCAAGACATTTGCAAGATGATAATATAATAATAACAATAATAACGACAAGAACTAAATATTCATAAATAAATATATCCATAAATTTTGCGTAAAAGGTATATTGAATGTATGAAAAAAATATATACTTGATTCTGTGTGAAGTATATGATAAAAAAGAAATGAAGAAAATTAATGAAATAATAAGATGAAAGTGGAATAAAAGTGTTGTAACGTTTGATAGCAAGTGTGGTACGCTCTTAAAAAGTCGGTCTCGTTTTTTCCTGTGCTGGGCACGAGCCCTTTGGGCCGCAGAATCTCTATAGCGGAGCTGAAAATATACAAAATGAAATATGAAATAATGGTTCGTGCCCGTGGCTGGTTGAAGGCACGGGCGCACCCATATCTACGCCCCCATGCGCCTATGTGGGGCTCTATACAGGCTGCACATACCGAAGATACATAATGTACATAGTACGTGTACATACGGAACACACTATACAAGTATACATATAAATATACACGAGGAATACTGCGCGGTCTCCTGGGTGCATTATGTGTTGCACTATCCTACGTTATATACATCCGCCTTGTTCATTTTTTTCATCATGTCCTGAACATCTCGCCTCTACGTATCAGTCTCTGCCTCTATACTTCGGCTTCGATATTATTATTCCGTTACAATGACTCGGCTAAGTCCGCGCCGTCGGGCTACGAAATCGATTAAATTCATTTTAATATATTTATATCTCCAGCCCCGTTACAATCAGCCTCAAACCGCTTAATTAATGCTCCATTTTTCCATTACAAGCTCTCTCAGGATTTCAGGAGTGCCGGTAAGATTCGAGGAATCCAAAATTCATTAAATCTTTGCAAACCTTTATTATTTTGTACAACAACATTGTATCGTATCATTGACTAGACCTTTATGATTTTTTAATAATTTTCTGCATATTGTAAAAAAATATATAAAAATGTATGAATTTTTTAAGAACAACAATCGACACAAATTTAATTTTTTTAAAAATAATCGCGGCATTGATACCACTATTTGATCATGAATTGTATTTTTTTTTTGCACTTACTCAAAAGGTTGAAGATTTATTAATAACCACTGCAGATTATAATAAAAATAATGAAACGGTACATTTTGTTTTTTTTTTTTTAAATAATGACTTTGTTAATGTGAATTTGTTATTCATTTTATTTGGAATTTATGCTACAATGTCTTGTTTCTGTTTGTAGGAAAAAAATGGAGGGGTCTGACGCCCCAAGACAGAAGGCCGTACGTAGAAGAAGCGGAGAGGCTAAGGGTCATTCACATGCAGGAACATCCGAACTACAAGTACCGGCCGAGACGTAGAAAACATGCGAAACGTGCTCCGGGCGCACCGGCATCGCCTCCTTCGGCCACGAATACAGCTGGAAATAGGTCGAATCCTGGAGGCACAACGATCCACCATTCCATGTGAGCTTCGCTCATGATAATTGCACGTGTCGGTAGAATAAGCTCGCATAATGTCTCAGCTCTGAACCTCAATCAATTCGAATATAAACGAGGCAATTGTTGTAATGCGTCACAGGTCATGTACGCGAGTTTCACGCTAAATTCGGCGCCTATATGCAATATAATAATACACGAATCACCGACGCAAGTGAAACTTGGATTAATCATAATTTTCATTCCACAGACCGAAGATGGAGGGATATCAATGCATACCGCAGATGCCGTGGGGTGGCCACTCTCCAATTTCGTCCATTTATCATCAGCAACAACAGAGCATTCAGGATTACAAGTCGGAAAACAACTCTATCTACGGCAGCCCGTACACGCCGATCATACACACACCTGATATATCACCCGTCGCGAGTCCCGAACCAGAAGGTTATTTTTTAATACTCTTGCCGCATGAGCAGGTCAAGAATTTCATCCATTTCACACATGAACCATTTTCCATGAATTCAGCCACTTTTTATTGTTATGTCAGATTTGCGCTATAATCGATTATATCAAAGTACCACTTTATGTGATTTTTTTCCAGATTTTTTAATCTCTTTCACAGTTTTTTAATAACAAATAATAATTTCCCCGTTTTTCGGTTCAAAAATCATTATTACTGGTACGTTAACATTATTGCAAATATTCCGTTTGAAAGATAGGACAAAATTACAATTTTTATGTACAGACGTTTTTTTTTTTGTTACGTAGTTTTAGTTTACGAGATACGTTCGCTTGGAAAAAAATTGCTTTCCTAAAATATTCGATGAAAAAAATCAGAAGAAATTCTCATAAAATGTGTCGCAGTGGTATTTTAATATAATTGATCACAGAGAAGAAATGATTGCACTTCCGGTCACTTCAAGTGTCAAGTATGCTTGTTGACTTTTCGGCTTGAGGATTATAAGCCTTCTTCCGAGTCAGTCATTAGCGTAGCGTACAAATTTTAATAACGGATTGCCCCTAATTTACACTTCGTCATTCATCGTCGTCGTGCGAAATGCGCATTCACAATTGCGCTTTTCAATCCCATTATTATTGGTGAATGATCGATATGCGTGGGAAAAACTTGCTGAGCGATGTCAATGATTTCTTTCTTCTTTTTTGTCATTCCCAAAACGACTTTGACTTTGAATAAACGATCAATAAAATTTTCAAGAAAATGTGTAACCCTCGACATAGATTGTAATTGCACTCGTTCAGAATTTTTCTTTTTTTTTTTTAATTCCAAACGAAAGATTACACAAGTAATGACACTATTTAAAATGCTTTGAACAGGCGAAGGCACTCACCTTCCAGCCTCGCAGAATCCTGACCCGGAAAGGGAATTAATGGAAGGTACTTCGAAGCAACAGCAACAACAGCAGCAGCAGCAACAGCAGCACAACGAAATCGTGGAGCAAAACAAGCGTTATTCGTACATGAACGCGGAAAGTCAACACGTTCACAGTGGACACAGCGGAACAAGCATATCCTCATGTCCGAACACGGGTGGCTATACGGATACGCTTACATACAAAAAAGCGGTAATTATCGACGATTCTTTGGAGCAACGACGAAAGAGAAACACGAAAAATGGCAATTTTTAATAATAATTTCGCATTGAAAATTCACAGGTAAGTTACTTAAACTTTGAGAGGCAAACGACGAGCATCGCAGCCGTAGGCATCGCCAATGGAATGATGGTGTCGTGCAACAAGCTCCGATCAGGATTCGAAAACGTTGGTTCAGTCACGGGAACTTTTTATCCACCGGTTGCATCGCCCCACGATCAGACGATGCACTACAGCAACCCTCAAACCAATAAGACCGGCAATTACTCGATGCAGGCCAGCGTCGAGAGCAATTACAGTCACCAGGTTCAGTGCAGCAATCGACAACAGTCTATGCCGATGAGGGGTGGAAATGAGGGATGTTCCGGTAAGAAAAAACTCCCATTTTCAAGCTGTACGTTTTATCAGAGAAAACACGCAGTTCAAATTTTGTCTTCTGTGGATTTAAAAAAAGGCACTCTCGGTCGTTTCTGTAGAAACACAATAGATTTCTTCTCATGATATTCAATTTTGGCCGTCGTTATCGACGATTTGTATATTCCATCACAGGAAATATTCTTTTTATACGTTTTCATAGTGCCTGTTTAAAAAAATCATGCTTCGTGGTTTCCGATTTCGGGAATCGTAGATCATACTTCTAGTCGCGGATTATTTCCTTGCCCAACCATATTTTACCTCATTCCAATTATTATGGTGTTGCTATATCTTCAATTCTAATTGCATCAAGATAAACTGTTATTTGCGCTGCAAAAGATGATTTTACTATGTGAAATAGAAAGAAAGTTCTTCGACAGCCGGACTGAGATTAAGAAACCGGTAAACTGAATTTGATCACGCTCTCAATTAATAATATCAGAAGTAGCATATTAAAAATTGCTTGTAACGCTTATAAATGATGTCAATTCGTTAATTTCTCCCAATTCCCATGGACAGTTCCGCACAGATATCAGATGTCTCATCATCAAGACTACCAGCCGGAAGCGAATTCGGGTCAGCAACAAGTAGTCCTGTCTCATTTGGATCCCGGAATGACCGAAGAGGAGCAGGAGCAGACTCTTCAGTTCGAGAAATATTACAAATACTCTCATCCAACGAGCATCGCTCACTCGAGTCTCACAACGCAGAGTCTGCTGGACAGCAATCACAATTACGCGAGTGATTTACGGGGTTACTATTCGCCACAGCCAAGTCAATTAGATTTGTCAAGCAGTCAGTGCATCGTTGATGAACAACAAAACAAGGATAATCAATGCTCGGGAGTCGCGATAAATCATGCGATGGAACAATATCATCAGAGCATGGATATGCCCAAATATCAGGAGGCACAACAGCATCACCAACAACAACAGCAACAGCAACAGCAACAGCAGCAACAGCAACAACAGCAGCAACAGCAACAACAACAGCAGCAACAGCAACAACAGCAGCAACAACAACTACAGCAGCAAACGCAACAGACTCAAAACATTGAACAAGTTTCGAAAAGTGACGACGATTTCAGTGTGATACTCGCCGATGTTCGCAAAACGTGCTACAGTAGTTAGATCTTTTGTTACTTTTTGGAAAATATTCTGGCAATCTTTGCGCCGATGTGGTCCAGGAATTGGGGAAAAAATTCAAACGGGACAGTCGACTCGACGAAAAGGTATTCATTATGTTTATACGATTCCGTTGCAGGGGTGCGTATTAATTTGATGAAAATGTATTCGCAATACATTTACGACTGAATGATTATGGATTATAGCGTCTATTGAATATGAGAATTTATGGTAAAAGAAAAATACGTTTGAATTGTTCATAATTATTGCAGAAATGTCCAAATTTCACGAAAGTCAATAGCATTTGTTCATAAAAGTACTCTGAATACATTTCGATTAAGCAAATGCCCAGTCGTGTTGTATAGGCAATTTTTTTCGGAATTCTGGTGCATGGTCGACTTCCGGGCAAACTTTTTTCGTGCGATAGATGCCAAAAGCACTTGGGCATAAACTCGAAAATGGCCCAGATACACGTTTCTTATTTTCAAAGCCACGATGAAGTTTTTTTCTCCTCGTGTAGCACCGTATTCTCGATCTCTTGGATAGCGAATCTCGAAGAAAACTATTTTTTTTGTCCCTAGATGTTGGATATAATCTGACACTGAGCTCTCATTAGTTCTCATAGATTGTTAGATAGTTGGAAGCGTTCGCACGTTTATCGTGGAAAAAAGTCTTTAGAATTTTCAAGCGACTCAATAGGAAAAGTAAAATGTAATTTAGATTTATAAAAAAAATAATAAAAAATAAAATGACGTGGCAGCGGTGCTTAAAAAAGTACCGGCGAGAAACGTGAGATTGTTAGACGTGCAAACCGAACGAGAAAAGAGAATAAATTGTTGTTATTATGTGTTAACGTTACTTAAGAGAAAGTCGGCGATTCCATTGTACATTTCTCACGAGAATATTATTATAGTGAGCCTCAACGAACAAAAGCATTTCTTTTATTCATTCAATGGGCGTTCTTTCGGAAAGAAAGCTGCTTTTCCTCGGGCAAAGAGGATGCAGATTTAATTCACGTTCATAACTATTTATTCGTTTGTTGTTATTCGTCAAATACGAAAACAAATTTCGCAGTGATACGTCGCAATGTACTTATGGCATTTTGTGCTTTACAAAGTAGTGAAAGAAAATACCGTTTTTTTTTTTCTATTATAGTTGAATTGTTTTAAATATTTGCAATGCAATTGCTTGTTTGTAAATAGAAAGAGGCGGTGAACTTTTAGCCGCTACGATCCGTAGACACGTTTTCGACACAGAAAATACGACTGAAATTGTGATGGAAATATTGACGCTGACGTAACGAGTGATCGTTTTCTGTGCGTTGTTTTTTTTTTTTACACTAATGTCGGTGCTGAACGTCGGCGTCGAATTTTTATCGAATCTCAAACATCCAACTCGCGTTACTGAACGTAACGCGATTCTTATGAAGTCAAAGTAATTAAGACAGAACCCGCTGTTAGGGGAGCAAGTTTTGTTTTTTAAGGGAATTAGATACTTTACTCGATTATTATTCAACAGGCATGCATAGATTTTACATTGTATTTACAAATAAATAATATTTTCACCAAAAAAAAAAAGGAAAAAATAAACAAAACCATCGTGTATTCGTGTCAATTGATTTTTATTAAATACATATAAAAAATATGTATATAAGCTACAACGTCATGTGTAAAGCCAAAATTATACGTAGTGTCACGTTACATAAATATTATGCGAATTATACAGCGTGCGTGGTACATTATCACCGGATATTATACAGGAAAGGGAAAGGGGGGGGGGGGGGGGGGGGCCACATTAAATACATTTTCGGAAAATCTTCCGGGTCAAATTACCTCGTATTTTATAACTAGTTTCAAGGTAACCTCCGGACAAAATTATTGCTACGTAATTTAGTTCGAAAACGAATTAAAGAAACGAGTCTCGAAGCAATATAACGCAATAATGAACATTTTTCGCCTAAAACTTTACAATACTTCTAATACACGAATGTTCCTGTAATAAAGTGCTTAAATTATTTGTCATATATATACACGTATATACACATACACGTAGGCATATATTGCTGCTCGTTTTATCTTTATTTTAATTTTTTCTTTTCTTTTGTTTAATATTACCAATTATTACTTTATCTCTCGACCTCGTGAAAATGGTACTGTATTGACTTGTACGTTTATTGTCGACTAATCGTCGCTCAATCAGCTTTTATCGTCGTTCAGCAAAACGCTTGAAACGCTTTAGATATAATTCAAAGATCAGTCCCTTCGCGTTCACGACTTTTCTTTTCTATCTTTTCTCTCTTTCACTACAAAAGTGAGCGTCGACAAAGCGATGTGCTAATTTTATACCCACTTTCGCTAGACGAAAGATCATCAGTTTGATTATTCACCATTGCCGTGTGTATTGCCTTCGCAGGAACACGGAATTTACAATAAAAGTCACTAACGATTTTTAAATGGACAGATTTTCCAGTCTTTCACAAAATTGCTCTCTAAAAATTCAAGTCTCTCGTTACGACAGCGCGCGCAAGGCTCGCTTTTAGCGCGCCTCCCAAGTCGGCTCAAACTAAACTCTGTACATTGACGTTATCAGACACCTGCGCTGATTACAATTTTTCAAATTTATCAACGCTATTTACATTTTTGTTTGTTCGTTTTTTTTTTTTTTTTTGTTTTCACGTTAATTACACACGTATGACACAGTTTTGCTCTTTATCGCCGAGGCGACGTATTTGAGGGATTATTCTTCAAGTAAAAATTCTAATAGGTAGCTTAAAAGCGCTCTGCGATCGTCCTACGTGGACGACGCACGAATATGCGAGTAAAATAAAATGGCAGTACCCACAATTATTAGGAGGAAGGAGCGCCCAATTAGTGGAGCTTTGTTCGGGAATGTGACTCGAAATTTAATACAAGATACTTTTAAATAAGTGTCGAACTTTTTGCGATCTCAGACAAACGGTACTTGGACATTTTTTCAATATTACAAAATGCAATTTCATCTCTCAATCTCATCAACTATAATTTTCAACTCTTCGATCTCATCTTCCACTTTTTTTTTCCATGAAAATATGTGATATAGCTCAATTAAATTTTCATCTTTTGTCATCACGCTTTCAACATCACATTTAAATGTTCTTTTTCTAATGTACATATCCTTTTAAACTGCTTAGCACTCGTATATAAATAACAAGTATTAAGTAGATTTATCCACCCGAGTTTCCTACATTTATAGATCAATTTTCTCATACACCTTTAACATGGATGGTATGTATTTACTACTATTTAACACTCTTTTCCATCTGCAAGATGGGAAGGAGATAAGAAAATAAAGATACGCGCTCTCGATGGCTCGAGGAAATAGGAAAGTCCATTGTACGATTAACTAAGGAAAGCTGCAAAGTAATTTCATTGTTCGCATCCCCAGATTAAGCGAACGGTCCGAGACTCATTTAAAAAGTACATAGTCTTTATATTAAATTATGGCGATGCTTGACCCATTTTCAAGCGCTTCTTCTTCAGACACCGGGAAACAAGAGTTTAATTAAATGGCGAACGTAATACTCAATCCAGGATGAAGACATGGAATGTTTCGTTGAGAAGTTCAAGATTACGATGAAAATGCAATAAAGCGATAAGTTCACGCGGATTTGCAGATTTTTTTTTCACAAAAATTCGCGTGCGATCTGTTAGAATTATCGGATACGTATAACGAACATTCAGAATAAAATTGAGTGCTGTTTTTGTTGCATGTTCTCGACGTCTGCGAAATCAAAGAAACTTGATACTGCGATTAACGCGTACGCATGTGTCATTCGTCCCACAGACAATTTTGCTTCATTGCCGAGTAGTAGGAAAATATGAAACACTTTTTGCAAGTTTTTATACCGCAACGATACGTGGACGGTGCTTTTTTGCTGTCCCCCTTGCCTTTGCAAAATTTCAAACCGCAAGGGTACCAACCTATGCAAAGCTCCAGCGAACACGTACACGGAGCCCAAAGATTCGACGTATCCGCGCATTTTGTTACCGTCTGTGGTCTTGTGATGTTCGAACTTGGAGGTGTCGAAGCTAGAGACGTAAAATTGTGCACCGCGGCTGCGAGAGTTGATTCCGAAGAGCCTGCACATATAAACATCATAAAAATCAGAAATCCATTGGAAGTATTCATTAAATTTGCAACATGTGTCGATTACGACCAACAGTTTATTCAAATATCAACCCAATTTTACTGTATAGTTAAAAGTACAAATTATATCTTTGTAGAAGCAGATTGAATATTCTTAGTCATAAATTTCAATGATAATTCGATTAATTGGTTCAATTTACATTTTCTACAAAATTCAGTGTGAATTTGTATTTTTTACTTTGATTAATTGAATTTTTCTTTGTTATTTGTGTCTCAGAAATGCTAACTACAAAATGAATAATACGTTTGTTCGAAGGTAACGATTGCCCGTTCCATAAATATCTTGTCGCGAATAAAAAATAATTCTCACCTGGCCTCTGAACCCATTGCTTCAAGTCCTCGTTTCTCGTGTACGTAGATGCTGCTGCCTCCGTGCAAAGTGTCGTAACGTGTTTAGAAATGACTTTGGACTTTGAGACATCCAAGAACAGATCCATGCTATAGTTAGAATGGCCTCTGTCCTCTTCCGCTACGCGTATCGTGCCTGGATTTTTCTGACGCAATTTGGACATGGCATCGGAGGATATAAAATCCATTTTGTAAAAGTGATTGACAAAGCACATGACTTGATACTGATTTTGGCCTCGTTCCTCCTCGCCCAACACCAGTGCCTTTATCACTTGCACTTCCTACGATTTGTAAAACGTCTCGTTACGATCCATCTCAAAATGGACAAAGTGGACAAAATCAAAAATTTCACATACATTCTTAAAATCGATTAGCTGCGTCACTAAAGTTCCGTCCGACCTCTGAAATTCCAGAGTTATCATGTCTTCGGTGACATTCGAGGATATCGTTTCCAAAAGTATGTCACCGCCCTGTATCGATAACGAGTAATTTTATATCATGCTCCGATATAATAATCATCACAAACACGTTATCAAATTTCGAGTTTAGCAAAAAAAATGAAGCGATTTTCAACAAAAACTCATAAAAACTGAAAGTGAATTTGAGGTTAGGATATTTTAGGTTACTTGCTTTTCGTTAAAATCGCCTTTTAAAGGTGAGCAACAATTTAGAAAAAAAAATTGTTTATCCGAAGGATTAGTGGGTATTGAAGTTGGGCTTACCTGATTTTTAACATTTATTAGCAAATGCGTGGTGCAAATACCGCACAGGTATTGCAGAACGATCAGAGTCGCGAAAAATTGGTTGAGTTTCTTCATTGTTGTTTCTGGGTACTTCGCATGTTGTTTGTTGTCCCGAACATAAACAACAATGGCACCTCTCGAGGTGCTCCACCTCAGAACCGACTATTCGCCCGACAAAACATTAAAACATCTCTAATTTATGTACAGAATAAATACACACTCGCTCCGTTCGTCCGCAAGCGCGGAGAACGAATAACTTTTGACGCTCATACAACTGGAAGTTGTACATATAGTGGCGCCATCCGCGATCCATCACCACTTTATTTTATTGATTCCTTCAAAAATGATATATAATGTTGTTCGTATTGGCAAACGAATTATCCATATTTTTTGGTATCGGTTAAAGTTGATGATAGAATAAAAATATGAGATAACAATTTTATTATCTGGACAATAAAATCAATGAGACATGCGATAAGTTTCACGCAGAAATGAACACTACTTCCCTCCACTAATTTTTAAATATATATAAATTTGGTGAATGAGTTATTGTTATTATAATCTTCTACTAATAGTGATAAATTTGAAAAAAAGTGATACACGATTTTATATATATCTTTAATTTTGTGGGGAAAAAAATGAATGTGAAATACCATCAAATCAATTTTTTATTAATCATAATTTCTTTATTTTCAAGATCGCCCGACAAAAACATTAAAATGTTTTTAATTTATGTATTATATCGTCTGCAAGCGTGGAGAACGAATAACTTTTGTCGCGCACATAACGCGGGTGGAAATTGTACACATAGTGGGCGCCATCCGCGATCCATCACCACTTTATTTTATTGATTCGTTTAAAAATGATATAGAATGTTGTTGGTATTGGTAAAAGTTGATAGTAGTACGTAGGCTAAGAAATACGATAACAATTTTATCATCCGCGCAATAAAATCGGCCAGACACGCGATAAGTTTCACGCAGATATGAACACTGTAAACTCCCACTAATTTTAAAAATTACAATTTTATGATCAAGTTATTATTATTCCAATCTCCCTGTAATAATAATAATAATAGATTTCTTCAAAAGTGATTCACGGTTTTTTAAATTTTTTTCTCAATGTAAAAAATATGCATCTAGTTTTCTGCAGAAAAATAATGAATGTGAAATGTTATCACCTCAATTTTTTATCAGTCATAATTAGTTTACATAATTAATTAATTTGACAGTTAATTATACGATTAACGTATTATGAAATGACGGAGACTCGCAAACCTGATTATAGCGTCACTCGTTATGCTACTAATTACGTACTTTTTAAAACCTCTCCTCCAATTAATTTGTTATTAAATACCTAATAAATATATAAACTGCCCATTACATACCTTGTTTCAACTTCGTATTAAATCAATCCACATTTCATTGGAACGAGTTCCATTTGCAGAATTTTAAAGAGCCAACCTCGCGCACAACGTAAAGGGGTGATCGAGATTTTTGTTTATTACATTAAATTATTATTACTTTTCTTTTCATGCGAATAATAAAATGCTTCAATGTTTTTTCCCCCATTAACATCGACACTATCGGCGTTAAGTGCACGTTAGAATTGAAACATGCAGTTAATAACCATACCACTCACTTTTTATTTAAACAATTCATTGATACATCGATTATGGGATAATAAATAGACAAAAGTGCGAATTTGAACGTAGCGAAAAATGCGCATCTTTAATTCAGACCACTTATTTTTCAAATCGGTATAACTGTAAGGATATGAAGCCTCGAGGATTACGCAATTGATGCAAGAGACTGCAATTTCGATAAGTATCGTCAGTCGGAGAAAAATTTACGTAATCTCGAGAGATTACGTAGATTCGTCCTGAAACGTTCCCTCGCTATCCTCGTACTTTGCAATCCATCGCGAACGATTAGTAGACGGTTCTGCATGATCACCTGCGGCTTCTTCGGTCCTTCCATTCGGTACAGCAGCTACGGGCCTCGATTTAGAACTATTTTTCGTCTGTATCGACCCACTGAATAATTCGTCGGATAAATGCGTTACAGTCTGTTACTACCTCAATAAGTTTAAAAGCGTTTGAGGCAGGCCCACTTATTTTTAGTGAGCGTGTACGGTGAATTTTTGCGTGGCAGAAAAAGTATTGAAGATGAACGGCGATTTATTTTAAGCCGCACGGCTAAATGAGCAAAAAAAAACTCATTTTTTACCTTGATCTCAGCTTGGTGATCAACGGGGGAGTTTTCGGCCTTCCAATTGGTGCCAAGTCGAATGTTTTCAAATGCGTGTAAACTGGAATCTGGAGCATAAAAAAAGTTTGATCTTAAATCGGGGAAATAATTTTGTGACAGCGTTGCGAATTTTGATTTTATTATTGAAAAAAAAAGAAATTGTAAAATTGTGCTTATAATTATTGTCGCGCAATAATATGAAAAAATCTTGACGTTGATTAAAAATAAGTTTTGAATAACCGGAACAAAAATTTGTTCAATATATAATGTAGATTTTTGTACGGATTAATCGTCACTTTTATTGATTAAAGAGAAAAAATGTGGGGTTTAAAAATGAATTGCTTCAATTTAAATAGTAAAATATGTCGATTTTTTTGCCGAAGATTGAAAATTTGAATTTTTATTTCAGATAAAGTACAACAACAATTATTTTTTACTCACATACGGCAGAGAACTGTCGAGAGTCGGTAGATCAGGATCGAAGGAATTCGAGAGATCAGGTAATTTAAAATAATGACCAAGGATCGGAGAGATCACTTTTATTGATTAAACAAAAAAATTATGGTGTGTAAAAATGAATTATTTCAATTTAAATAGTAAAAAATGTCGATTTTTTTGCCAAAGATTGAAAATGTGAATTTTTATTTCAGATAAAGTACAACAACAATTATTTTTTACTCACATACGGCAGAGAACTGTCGAGAGTCGGTGGATCAGGATCAAAGGAATTCGAGAGATCGGGTAATTTAAAATAATGTCCAAGGATCGGAGAGCCGCGCGACGAATCCGAGATGATTGTGTGCAGGTTGTCCTCGCATTTTTCGCTTACGAAGTCATCATCCGGCAAAATCAGCTCAGACACTGGAGCCACTTGCTTATTTTCACTGTTATCCATTTTTGTGTAATAAAATGAGTCAACTGCGATCTCCGAATACAGCTGAAAATCGCGCTGTTGCAAAAAGTCCTACTGATAAGAAGCTTAACTTTCGTTGGGCTCTGAAGGGTGCCGCTATTAAATCGATACGAAACACCGCGTGTTCAAATGGTTACAGCGGTTACATGGCTGTCAGCTGGAGATCCTGCCGCCCAATATTCGGTGCCCTTTTCACCAGCCTTCCATAGCGGACTGATCCTACCGTTTCGTTGGTTCGTATACGCGTGGATCTCGTTAGGGTGAATATTAGGTCGAATTTTGGTACGAATCCGGACTACATAAGCCGAGTACCAACCGAATTCCTACAGGTTGTTTTAAAAAAACAACCGCAAACCAACCAAGTTCCAACCATTTAAGAGCGAATTGATTCTACAAATTCTTGTCAAGTTCCAACCATTCAATTCCCCAATTGGATCAAGGGTTGGATCTACAAATACCAAATTCCAAACTTCGAAGATCACAACAATCGGTAGGATATTCAGTTGGTTGTACAAGATCCTACTAAGTTCCAATTTTAATCCTATATGACATGGTTGCAATTTGGTTGGTTTAGGGATGGTTTTTTGTGCAAACCAACCAACTCCGAATGGAGTTTGTGATATTGCACTCAGTGTACACAAATTGTTGCGAAAAATGAACCCTTTACGTACGCGAAATGTCGCGAAAAAACGAGCTTTCACACGCTGTTACAAAAAAATATATATTTCAGTTATATGTCAAATATATAGACTTATATGTCAGACATATATACATAAAAAATGCATATATGTCAGACGTACATTTGGATCAATTTTTTCCTCACGAGAAAAATTTTCTTCCGTACTTTTCTCCACTAATTCGTGAAATGAAATGTGTCCGTCAGGTGGAGAATCTCTCGGGTCCTCTTGGCCGAATGGCTAACGTCACTTTTGCATTCAAGAGAATCGTGTCAATGTGGAAACTGACAATAGGCAAAGTACGAGGGAAAACATGAGCGAATCGTCGTGCGGTTGCTTCTGCTGCTGCTGGACGTTGCGAGAGAGAGAGAAGTCAAGGCCACTGTCCGGGGCACGAGAGTTAAACGTCATCGTGCTCTCGCGCAAGGTGGCCTCGCGCTCGCAGTGACGTCCTCGTTCTTCAGCGAGAGAGTACAAAGAGGGGGGGTGTTGGCGGAGGGTGTTTCGCCCCGCCGGGTGGGGGAGAGACACCCTCCGACGCCGGCGTCGAGGTGAGCAAGTTTCTCTCTCTCTCTCTTCGGGCACAGAGACCGATTCACCACTGACTGAGTAGGTTACGTTGCCTAGGGCGGCAAATTTACGTCGGGCGGCAAAATTTCGATTTGCCTTATATTCAGTCGAGTTTAGGGCGTAAACTTGACTGCCTAGGAGGTACAAATGTAAAAATCATCAGTCACTTATATGCGGTGCAGGAAGTAAAAGGAACAAATCTGAAGAAAAAATGCAAAGGACATAGGTTTTTTTCTTCTTGCATTTACAGATAAATAGCATCGCTATTCTTTGACACATTCACGTCGGGCGGCAAAATTTCGATTTTACTCATGTTTATAAACACATTTTCACCCTAAACTCGACTGCCTAACAGGTACAAATGTAACAATCATCAGTCACTTCTTCCGAAGAAAAGAATGCAAAGGACATAGGTTTTTTTCTTCTTCCATTTCCAGATAAATGGGATCTCTATTCTTTGATGATTGCAGCGAAGGTCTTCGTGGATAAAGACCCTTTCACCACTGACTGAGTAGGCTACGTTGCCTAGGGCGGCAAATTTACGTCGGGCGGCAAAATTTCGATTTTCCTCATATTTATACATATTTTCACCCTAAACTCGCCTACCTAGGAGGTCCAAATGTAACAATCATCAGTGACTTATCTGCGATGCAGGAAGTAAAAGGTACAAGTATTAAGAAAAAAATGCAGTTCGTAGGTTTTTTTCTTCTTGCATTTCCAGATAAATAGGATCTCCATCCTTTGACGATTGCAGCTAAGGTCTCCATAAATCTGAGCACTTTGCCAACTCTACTGTGCTTTAAACTAATTTCTCTACTTTCTTTTCCCTGAAAAAAAATTCAATAACAACCTCCCTCCGGAAAAGGGTGAAAATTAATCAAACCCCTTTAACTTCACTTAAAATAAGGTTGCAAAACAGAACCTTGCATCTTGTTTCCTCATTATTTTCGCTTTTGAAAACTTTTCTCTCTAATTAGATGAAAATTTTTCAAAAATTAGCCTCGCACAAAAACCAAAATACAATGAGGAAGCAAAATGCCCTTTTCTACGTCACATCCCCTAATCCCGATAAATATTTGAAAACTAGATCGATAATGATCCTGGATTAATATACCAACAGCCTTGTTGCCACGGTTTCAACCTTTTTTTTCCCTCAATCTCAACCCCTATTTACTTTTGACGTTACCGCACTACTTTAAAGTAAATTGACCTCTGCGAGCATTCGCCGGAAAAGAAAACAATTCCGGCCCCGCGGAAAGCCCTTTTCGGAAAAGCGCAGGGCGAAAGCTTGGAAAAATTCGGCCCTGTCCGTGCGGCAACGCGACCGCGCGAGCGCAAGCTCGAGGACCGCGCGTGGGGGTGGCGGAGGGTGGGATTGGTATCCTCGCGCGTCCGACGGTGGAAAACGTAACTCGCGTTTTATCGATTTCGTCGTTTGGTCGCGCGGCCATGTTCCCATCCGAGTTACGGTCAGGCGCACTTGATACCCTTCTGTGAAGGCCCGTGGCTCAACGATAGATTTTCCAACGTCTACGCTGCTGCTGCCGCTGCCGCTGCTGCTGCTGCTGCTGCTACTGTGCATGTACTCGCCCAGGGTGTAACGATGTACTTATAAACAACACGGTTTATATTTATTCGATTATCGTCTTTGTTGAATTGTTCTATCCCCCGCGGTTTTCTATTCAATCGACCGGAAGCACAAACGTACCTATACACGCATAGCGAGTCGATCGACGAATACGCGAGCGGATATATATTTGTTGCACTGGGAAAAGGAGTGGACGTGTTTGCTACGTGAACGAGGAGAGCCCCTATCAACGGGATAACCGTGAGTACAATAATCTTCAAGTGTTACCAAAAGGTGCAGCATCATTTATTATTTTATCGTCGTTAAACGAAAAAAAAAAAAACAAAATCGGTTTTTACCGATTTTTTAATCAGTTAGGAGCTTGCGTCAGTTTCACGGGCCTCGATTCTACGCTTCACTTCACGATATCTGTGCGATTTACGGCGGTAAACGCCGTAAAAAATGTTACGAAATTGATACGAAATTCGTGATGCAGCTTTGCGAGCTTCTCGGGTGTTTAAGTCACTGGGCTAAGGGCACAGGGGGTGGAACATAGATCGACGTTTACTGTGGGGGTGATAACACTGAGCTCCGTTCGATTTTTCTATAGTACGTTTATCTTTTATTGTTTTATATATATATGTATGGATATTATGTTGGCGCACCCGACAAAAGGTTGTTCAACAATATTGCGAAAGCTCCCAGAATTCCTAGTGCAGTTTTACGAGTTTCTCGCGTTGATTTGCTGGGCCGAAAGCACAGCATGTGAAGTATAGATCGACGTTAACCGAGGGTGCGATAACACACAGCTCGCCAGAGTTTTGCTGGAAGGTACCGAGGCGAGCTTTTCCATTCCACTTGCACTTTTACCATTAGTTTATATCGGTCGGACTGACGAGAGGAAGATTGCACGAAAGAAAAGCTCTCCAGAAATCGTGTTGCCATTTTTTACGAGCTCCCCGCGTGGATTTGCCGCTGGGCTTTATAGCATCGACGGTATAACTGAGAGGACGATAACATTCAACTCCCCTCAATTTTCCTGAAAGCTACGGAGACCCATTTTCTCTCCGTTCCGTTTGACAAAAGACACGCCGAGGAAAATGTTGTATTGTGACGAAGAAAATTCCGATAGAAACATCAAAGTCACGAAACATTTCCAAAATTCGTACTTCAATCTTACGAATTTCTGGGCTTTGTTGTAGGATCCACAAAATTTCCACACGCCGAACAGATTTTCAGGCGGAACAAATAAATCTCTGTTTTTTTTTTACATTCATTTTCAGACAAGAAAGAGATTGGTGAACGAATAAATGTTTGAGCTACGTGGACTAACAATTTTGTCGAACGTCTGCTAATTTTGTCACTTACGTTTTGTTTTGTTTTTTTTTCTTTTTTTAATTCAGGTGGTGAAATATAGATCACGACGTTAATCGCTAATATTCAGTTCGCGGCTGACGAATATGTTTTGTGGATATCATTGTGTGGTTTTGGAGAGCGTGTTTTTTGCTCTAAATGCCTGACGTGACGTTGATTAGACGTATGGCACCTATTTCGATAAAGAGGGATGATGGTTATTGCTTTGGATTTAACGGTGGAGCTGATGGTCAAGGGAAAGGGGGAGTTTGTGCGTCAATTCTTCACCGCGGAAGTACGTAGCTCAGGAAGAACGAAATTACCTCGGGTCAATGGGGTTGAAGAGGGTTGGCTTGCGCGGGGCTTGCGATACCTACGACGCTTCGAGCTTCCCTCGGATTCCGATACACCTTCTTTCTTATACGACCACAATGGCACAAAACTAATCAGATTTTGGGATTTGGCAAGATTTTTTTTTTTTTGTTTCAAAAAGATCGTTATTAATTACAGGCTCATCTCAATGGCAGATGGTATATGGGGGAAAAATTACGATTTGAAGCATGCGAAACGCAAATTTTCAGAAATATTTAGCAGATAAAACGTTACTAATCATATCTTGAAATTAGCCAAGTTTTTCAAAAAGATTGTTATTAATTACGAGCTCATCTCAATGGCAGATGGCATATGGGGAAAAAAAGCTCGAGTTTGAGGTATGCGATACGGAATTTTCAGAAATATTTAGCAGATAAAACGTTACTAATCAGATCTTGAATGTTAGCAAGTTTTTCAAAAAAATTGTTATTAATTACGAAAAAAATTAGAGTTCGAAGCATGCGATACGCAAATTTTGAGAAACATTTATCAGATAAAACGTTAAAAGCGACATGTGGAAAATGAATCATCGAAAAATAATTTTCACGAAATGCGTGAGCAGCTTGAGATTCTTGCTTGACTTTCTCGCAGCGTGAAAAAATAAGAGGCTTATTTTCCACACGTAAATACCCGAGCGTCTAGACCATACAAATTAATCATGCTACCTTTTTGTGTCGTGTTCTTTAAAACCCTTTCAAATGAACAAACTTGCTCGTGACGGAAATGGATTACTTTCTTGCGCACCCAAAATTTAATCATTCATTCATTCCGTCGTTCCTGCATTCACGTACATCTGGGCTAAACTTTTCCATTGAACTCTCAATATTTTTAATACAATTTCACGTCGTACAATAAAAATAAAATCCATTGAGCTTTCGGTATACAATTCCACAATATTTTGATAAATCTACGATAATTGCCTCATCAATAAAACAATACTCGTGTGAACGTAACCATTGAATTCGTATATACCACTTTCTGAAATTTGGAAACGTATTTTCTCCCAAAATACAGATAGATCTCAAATTTTGAGAAAATGTGCGGAAGTATTGCAAAATTGAGCTGAGCTTCTGGCTCCTCGATACTCAAAGCGGTTTAATTAGGAGAATTGATAAACCAAAAAGGTTCGGTACGAGAGAGACAGCCCTATAATAGTTTATTAACATTGGGCAAATAAATTTCCATCGGTGTTTCTCAATTCTAAATCTCGACCCAAAAATAGATACTCATTTATTGGGCACCCTCCCGATCGAACCAATGAAGACAGTACAAAATCCAATACCAATTTCGGTCATTTCATAGTCTCAGAAGTTACGGGCCCAAAAACGTCCCCAATTTTGCATTGCACAGACAGATTCCCGCCAATACAGGCCTGCCAATGAAGAGGTAGTCCACGAATACAGGTTTCGCATAGAATCAATGATAAATCGGCTACAATCGCTCAACAGGACATTTAGCTCTGCGGCGTTGACGAGGACGTCGAGTACAATGAAAGGGGGTGTGAAAGGGGTGGCAGTATTGCATATAAGAAGACGATTTGAAAGAGAGAAACATATATATATATGACATTAGCCCAGTGGTTAGCACTGTCATTCAGTACCTAAATAACCCGGATTCGAATTTCGATGATCACCATATACTTTCACTCTTCGATATTTCGTGAGCTCATCCGAAATACCAATATTCTGCACTTTCCCAAATTCTCCGCTTGGTTCTTACTCTCATATTTGAAAAAAAAAAAATAATAAAAATTCCGATATCAATATATTTATTGGATACGGCATAAAAATCTAGTCGAAGGTGCATCAACCTCACCAGAGACAAATTTGAATACCAGATTTATTTCTGCAATTCATTAATCAAATATCGTCTGACATTTATTGTTATTTACTGTTCTTGTTCTGTATTTTGTTATTTAAAGTACAGTTCGAGCTGCTTAAGCGGACTGTGTGGATGAAAGTTGGACGTCGCGTGACAAGCTCGAGGTTTAATTGCCTCGACATTTTATTTTTAATTGTCTTTGCCTCACTTCAGTATAGCAGAGGCGATATATCTGTATTTGAAATCTCGTAGCCAGCGGATCGACGAGGTTTCGTCTATAGATAAAGATTTTGGATTGTCTGGTTGCCTCGCTCACTTGGACTCGCAATTCCACAGCCCGCCACCCCCTCCGACCCTCCCACCTTCAACCCTCTACTCATTCACCCTCTCAATACCGCTACAAGGCCTTGGGGGTCGATGAAAGGCGTTGACGTCCCAAGGGACGATTTGGTAACGTGAAACACAATGAATTCACGTTGCTCGCCTCTTCGACGCTCCAAAAAATATTTTTTCCTCTAGCCTCTGGCACATTTTTCTGGTTTCCTGGGCAAAAGCAAAATAACGATACAAAAATAACCCAAATCCTGGGCGATTAGTAACGTAAACGTCCCAATGGCCGGACATGTTATCCATTGGCCAAATGAAATGTGTGTGTCAGAAAGAAGGGAATATTATTTTTTGCATACATTGTAAAAAAAAAAACGCAATTTTTATTCATAAACTCGCCAAGTAAATTGAATGTACAATCGTGATATTAAAGATGAAGGTACTTTTGCAATGAAATCGAAGAAATCGCGAGAATTAAATGGAATTATTAAAATTACTGTGATGATGAAAGTAAATTTGACATCGCAATTATATAGCAAATTTAGTAAACCAGCTTATGAATAAAAACCTGCAGTACAAGTACATGAAATTTCAAGTAGATTTTTAAAAAAAGTGTACGTTCGATGAATTGATCGTAAAGCGTGCGTTCATTGGTACATTTGCCTTACTAAAAAACGTTTTAGTTAATAAATTATACGTGTCTGTGCGATTTGCTAACGCGAAATCCAAATAATTCACGTTGCTGGCATCTTCGATGCTCCAGATTTTGTTTCTCATAGCCTCTGGCACATTTTTCTGGTTTCCCGAGCAAAAGCGGATTAACGACCCAAAAATAAACTAAATCTTAATCCAATAATACTAAAAATGTTTCCGATAATAAATTATATTTGTGTGCGTGTGTGTTTTGGTAACGTGAAACACGTGCTGGCCTTTTCGACGTTCCAGATACATTTTTCTCATTTCTTATCCAAAAGCAGATTAACGACACAAAAATAACCCATAGCCTGTCTTCATCGTACTAAAAAGCGTTTCTGTTAATAAATTGGACTTGTGTATACGATTTGGCAGAATGAAACACAATTAATTCACGTGTTGGCCTCGTTGACGTTCCATTTTTTTTTCTCTCATAGCTTCTGCCGCATAAGTTTCTTGGCCAAAGTGAATTAAGCACACAAAAATAACCCATATCCTGTCAGTATTATACTAAAAAACGTTTTTGTTAATAAATTATACTTGTTTGCGAAATTCGATAACGTGAATGACAATTAATTCACGTCTCTTCAATATTCCGGATGTTTTTTCTCATCAGTCTCCGAAAAATTTTTCTGGTTTTCCGGTGAAAAACGAATTACGGTGCTGAAAATATTTAGTGAAATTTTTCATTACATCTAAAGAAAGCTTCTCTACGGAAACGTGTATTAAATTTGATATGGAAGTGCGATATAAAATTCTACTGAATTCTATTGAATTACATAAATATTTTAAAAAACTTAATTAAAAAAATTAACAATTTTATTACATTACATTCTATTACACGTGAACGTGAAATATTTTCACTAATGTAACTTTACAAAAATGACTTAAATTCTGTATCGACCGTGCTGAAAATCGTTTCAGTCCAATTATACGTGTGTGTGCCCAGAAATTTCATCGATCCTCGTACAATCTGCTGGGGGTATTCTTCGTAACAAGTTTCGTGGTGACGCTGCCCTTGAGTGAGAGATATAGGGCAGTCGATATTCGAATACGACCAGAAGCATTTCCCTTTTCCCAATTCTCTGCTCAGAGCCTCTCACAATTTTTCACCCAATTTTCCAATAGAAGACGAAAATTACACCCCCAGAGAAATGTTTCATGGTTTTTTCGAATAAAATTCTATTCGGTTACAACAAAATTAAAAACAAAAAGTAATACATTTTATTTAAACAAGATAAATTTCATTCTGACGAAGAAAAAAAAAATCGGCAGAAATTCATTCATTTAATCATAGAATTAGTAGCTTTTATTCAATCCAATTTTATCTTCGTGTAAAAAATATTCGATTCAATTAAACACACTGGAAAAATCGTCATTAAACTGTTTTTCCGGATGTGCCGATTTTATTCCTGTATTAATCGTTAAAAATTGTTTTTTCCATTATGAAAAGGTAACTTTGAGTCTCCGATGAATCAAGTGATCTGTGCAGTGGACCTTGCACGTAGGGGGTAATAGTAAGGTCGTTAAGGGGTCTGCCGATCTAATCGCACAACGTTTTACCGCACAATACTTTCCCTCTACATTAACGTCGTACCCACGTGACTTTTTCTACAATAAAAGCACGTTACTTTATATCTCCCTTTTATCTATTTATACGATCTCAATTTATTCATAGTATAGTACCGGTCTATTTTCGATTGAGCAAAAATGTTTTATATTCTCATTCAGTGGATTGTTCTCGTTTGAGGGAGGAATGAAAACGCGACGCGTTATTGCAGTTTATATGTCAAGGGGGATTCGGCACTTATGAGTTATAATTTGCGGAAAGATGTACGTGTAGCTAAAATTATCTGTTCTGCCGGTGGTTATCGATTTATACGCTGAGCTTTGGCATATATGAGTCTCTGTAGACGTATAAATACACTTACACCGATATTCCGTACGGTGGATAAGTAAACCTGTCGTAGGACAGCGTAGCAGTGTCCACGAGATCCCAACAGATATAATAGTAGCGAATCGTAGCACTAAGTTTAGATGCGATGGGTCGATTGAAGGTACAATAGCTTCTCTTCGGTCATCCCGCCGCTCGATATCGCTGCGCTGTCTGCCTCTATTACTTGAGCCATTTCATTGCGATAAAGTGGTTACTAATTGCAGCCCATGAGCTGCAACATTACGCCAATTAACCATTTCTTCCTGGGTCACGAATTGATTTTGGTCCGCCCGAAGGATTATTTTGGATTGCAAATCTCATGGGTACCTTTAGGAATTGAAAACGGTTTGTCCTTTTCATTTGCTTATTTATTCACTTGTTGGAGGGCGGAACTTTTGAACAATGAAGGACTTATAAAAATTAATAAACAGCTTCAGAATCATGAGTTCAGACTCGATTTCTTGAGCCATTTCATTGCGATAAATCGGTTAGTAATTAATTAAGTTAGTAGCCCATAAGTTGGAAGATTATGTCAATTAACCATTTCTTCCTGGGTCATGAATTAATTTTAGCCCTCTTAAAGGATAATTTTGGATTGCAAGTCTTAAGGGTACCTTTGGGAATCACTTGAAAATCACTTTGTCCTTTTCATTTGTTCATTTATTCATTTATTGCAGGGCGGAACTTTTGAACACTGAAGGACCTACAAAAATTAATAAAGAGCTTCAGAATCATGAGTTCAGGCTCGATTATTTGAGCCATTTCATTGCGATAAAGTGGTTAGTAATTATAGCCCATAAGTTGGAAGATTATATCAATTAACCATTTCTTCCTGGGTTATGAATTAATTTCATCCCTCCTAAAGGATAATTTTGGATCGTTAATCTCAGGGGCACTTTTGGGAATCACTTGCAAACTACTCTGTCTTTTTCATTTATTCATTTATTTATGGGAGCGCAGAGCTTTTGAAACAAGAATGAAGAGTGAATGAGAACTAAAGTCACGCCGAAGTGAATGTACAAAAATATATACATAGCTTCAGAATTATATAAGTTCAGTCGTTTTATCTTTTCTGATACTTGGATATCTTGAATAATTAACCAAAAATTATGACTCATTTTGGCATTGCCCACAAATCGTGACAAATTTTTTTCTTTTCACAAATATGGTTTTTTTTTTTTGTCCAAATTTTTGTTGGTTATGATAAAAAATTGTATGAATGTTAATAGAGATTAAATATCGTAAAAATAAAATAGTCCTATTATCAACTACTTTGGGTTCCAGTAAATGGCAAAACATGCTAATTGTGGGTCCACGATGTGCATGTACACTACTAATTCCTTGAAAATGTAATCTCTTGATCCCATTAATGCCAAGTCCTCTCGAGGGCCTAGCATTTCCTGAAACGAACTTAAGAGAGGTGTTTGGCACTTTGAGGATTTGCAAATGGACTATGGAGATTAATCCTCTCGGTGGTCTGATACCTCAGACCATGTCCTGGGGTGGGGGAGGTAACGAGGCGATGTGGCTTACAAATCTCCACGTACAAATCGACTTGATGAAAACGCTCATTTTCGGCACCCGTTGAGAACATCAAATTAGGCTAATTCCATGTTATATTTACTGGAGAATAGTTAGGGTAAAATTAGTTATGTTCATTGACCATAAACGTGATTTCTCCGCTGGTATGTCATTAAAAAAAGTATTTTCTTGGCTCCTAAAGCAACAAATTTTTTTAAAATAATTTTTAGGCCCCCTTATAAAGTATGCAGAGTGTGATAAGAAATGCTCATTATCACATCCACCAAAATAGCAGTACTTGAAGGGTTATAACATCGCGTATTTTTTCAATGTAATTTAATCCTTCATTTTGTAGGCATGAAGTAAATTACATTTTTTTTCGCCCGCAATACGAACTAGAAAAAAAAAAATTTTGCGCCCGCAATACGAACTGGAAAAAATACATTTTTCGCCCCCAATACGAACCAGAAAAAATACATTTTTCGCCCGCAATATGAACTAGAAAAAATATATTTTTCGCCCGCAATAAGAACTAGAAAAAAAAAAATTTTTTGCGCCCTTAATACGAACTAGAAAAAAATACATTTTTCGCCCGCAATTGATCTGAGTACGAAGGACCGTTAATCCATTAAGCTATTCGAGTGCTGGTTAGGGAAGACGAGTGGGGGGCAGTCTATGGACGTTGCGGTTGTGGTTGGTCAAGCTTTAAAGTCTCGGCTCGTTATAGCTCAGCGAGAGGCTGGGAATTGAACGCGAGGGAATTCAAAAGCAACGAGATACTACCAGCGAAATATAACCCCGGAACGGGGGACGAGATTCCTGGTTTCAAGGACGCAACTAACCAACGAAGGACGTGACTAGTTGATGTCGGACAAATAGAATCCTGTGAAAACGCCCCAGAGTCCATCCGTGTCTTCCCCTCGCATTCTCCTCGTGGAAATCCCTTCGGATTCACGTATTTATAGGGGCTGGATGCAGGATTTATGAATTAAATACGCACCGCTCCTTTCTTCATACGTGCCCTTTGATATTTATCGGTCCCCGTAACACGTATCGATTTTGGACTCTCGTCTTGACACTGGAATCTTTATCTCCGCCATAAAAGTTTGACTGCTCTTTATGGCCGCGATTTTCGGGCGACTTTGGGGAAACACTTCGCATCACTTTTTTTAGCTCGAAGGTATCTTTTCCTCTAGCAAATATTAAATTATGGTAGCCCGGAAATTGCTCTGGGGGATTTGCAAACGATGACTGTGCAGAGCGATATTTTTCTTATTTTTTATTTATTAAAAGGGAGTAGAATGTATATTTTTTATTCCACGATATCTTAGTGTTTTGTTAAATATTTCGGAAAAAAGGCAAATATTGATTCTAGTTTGGATTTAGAATTAAGAAAATTTGTTTACCCTCGTAGATTTTCATCGCAATATCATGGGACCGATCAAATCTTAACCTACCAAGTTGAAAATTTATACCAATATTCAAAAAAATTAAAAAATTAACAAAATAGAATTTTCAATTTTCGATAAAAAATGTTTGTCCACGCAATATTCGACACAAATTTAGTTACAAACAAGATTATTCAGTATCAACGTTATTCCAGTTGAAAAACAGCATTTCAAAGTTACATAAATTATTGCAACAGAAGCTCAAATTCGAACTTTGCACACCGCTTCCTCATTAAGTCTGACCTTTCGTCGCATTTCCTCCATAAGGAAGCCATCATTGCACAACATACTTTCTCATAAAGGTGATATTGTTAAAGAAGAAATTTAACGAGAAAGCTCTGTGCATGCTTCAGCTCAGTACACCTTTATTAAATTTTATTGTCACAACAAAAAACCTATAATAATTACTCCTAAACAATTATTTTTAATTGTATTAGGTTGCTCGTCGATTTCTTTTCCTCGTATTACGAAAATTAATGAAAATTGGTGCTTTAAAGTGCAAAATAAAAAATTAAACAAACAGTCAAAAACTTCTATTCTTATGACGAGGTATTTCAGGAAGGAAAATGACTTTTTTCAAGCGATCTCTGGATCATAGCGAGGCGTTATATCAAGGAAGGACAAGGAATAAAGTAAATGGAAACGGTATTGGAAATTATAATGAGAGCTTGGAGTCTAAAGCGTCGGGAACACGTATACACTAGCAGCACGCCTAAGAGTTCGCAGATTATTTGATCTCCGGGTTAACTTCCTTAGTATCGATTGACCCGGACTACCCCCGTTCCCTAAAGTCCCAATGCCCCTCCAGCATACACCGACGGTATATTTTTTCCAGCGTACCGCTTCAGCGTTCGCTGAACTAGCTGCAGAATGCCCGGGGTTCAAAGCGCATATCGAAATAAACGTAATTAGAGTGTTCTCCACTTGAGTCTCCACTTGCAAGCTCCGCTGTACCAGCATCACTATTGCCCAGTTCTTTAGTTTCGTTTTGCTTTTTTTTTCTTTTTCTTTTTTTTTTTTTTTTTCATTCATCTTTTGATCCGATATTCGGATTTATTCATAAATTTAACCAAGCAATTAACGGATTTCGTTAACGAGTTAGATGAAGCTTTTGTATCGTGCACTAAATGAAATTTGTCTCGATTCGGTACGAAAAAAGACAAAAATATCTTCAGAAAAGTGATAGTTTTCAATCGAACTCCTATTTTATTCGTATTTCATATTTGATAGTGGTTGAAAATAACGTTTTTCGTGTTAGGAACATTACGGGATTGTTTATTCGGGGGAAAAAAGGGTTTTTACTCAATAAAAATGAATTTCTTCTCTGTTCGGATTCTCGGAGTTTTTTAAATGTTTTTTATAAAAATATACGCAGCAATATTTTAGTTGAACTACACTTTTGAAACTACGTGTTTGAAAGGAAAGTTTTTACGCCGGCTAAAAATGAAATTGTGCTTCATAGAAATCAGTTTCTTTTTTCATGTAGTTTCTTCGTTAATATTTTCCGTAAACTTTTTGGTACGTGTTTTTGATGATGAAGACGGTTGTAAAATGACTATTAAAATACGAAGTTTGTTGAGACGAAATAAAGTGAGCCCGGAAGTAAAACGAGTATTTTAAACTAGTAAAAACCATGCCAATATGCCAACACTTTTTATTCTGGATAAAATTAAACACGCCAAAATTGTTTACTCTCAATAAAACAAAACGCGCCAAAACTTTTTATTCTGTGTAAAATAACTTGATAAAACTCAATTTCATTTCTCTCCACGTTATTTAAAATAATATTTCTAACACTCTATAATCACGGTCATGAAATGGCCACTGTTTGTTTAACAATGATGAACATGATTGTAAAATGATACATCAGTATATTACAATCATACAACCTATTGATATAACCAACAAATTATCTGATTATTTAAAAAAAATTCAACTACCATTTCATCAAACTTATATTGTTATTTTCATTGTTAATGTTTTTAGTAAACTTTTCTTTTGTGCGTGTGTTTCATGTCGATGAAGACGGTTGTAAAATGGCTATTAAAATTATTATGTACACCAAGTCTGTTGGACTTAAAAGTGAGCCCGGGGTGAAAGGAGAATTTAAAGTAGTAAAAATCGTATCCATGTCAGGCCTCGCGCGTATATCACAGATAAGTGCTCTCAACCCTATGAGCTTCTCGCTCAACAGCCCCATCTCTGTGTGTCTTCCATTCTCTCACTTCGTTGCACTCTATATACTTCTAACGCAAGTCTTCCCACCCCCCAATTCGCCCCCAATAAATTTCGACCTCCTTTCTCTCACGTAAACCCACAGGAGCGCTCTCACTCTTTGTCTACGTGCTGGACTCTCGATCGTCGCCCGTCAACCAACTTCCGGTCTCCAGTTAGCCCTTCCCCGGATATAAATCCCTTTTCGTTTCACGTACTTCCCAGATAATTGCAAGAATTTCTAAAAATCCTAATAATCCTTTCTTTTCATTAATCCGGATATTTACAATCGAATTCGAATTACGAATATCAAATTTGTCCGCCATTTTTTGTACTTTCAAATTTACAAAAGCCGTTTGTGTTCTGAAAATTCACAACAAAAAAAAAAGGTACTTAATTATCGATTATTATTGAATGCTTATAGATGATTGAAAAAATTGTTATTAATAATGTTATGATTACAAGCCATTTTGTCATCCAGTGACTTTTGGAAATCAAATCTTTGGAACGAGTCTTTTTTGTTCTAAGAATTTACTTTATAAAACGATTTTGCATAATTTATTCCCAATTGTCGATCGGACAATTGTCACTATTATATGAATTAAATATAAGATAAATAAAAAATTGTCCAATAACGTCTTATGATTTTCTAGAGTCAGGATACTTTGTCTTACATCGATAAAAGCAAAAAAATTCTTATAAATTCAAACCTCGAAAGTCTTTTTCCGAGGATTCGTGTTCTCTTAATTGAGCACATCAAAACCATTCCCCATAAATATTCATTAACCTTCATTATCATATTACTTTCGAACGAAAACATTTTTTCGTGCGGAAAAAAATTGCGTCACAGACTAAACTTTATTAGCTTAATTGTGGACTGAATTTAAAGCGTTCCTCCGGGCTTTATACGCTGACCTATGAGCATGAAATGCCTGCATTTGAAAGAGCCTTTTTTTCTCGCGAATTAAAAAAAAAAAAATACAAAAGGAGTGAACCTCGTTATTCTCGAAAAATTGCGGGCTTTATGAATAAAAAACTGTAGCAATTTTTGTATTTTTTATTTTCACAGGATTTCTGTTCCTATTCGTGTCCGCGATAAATTGCAAAAACGCAGTGCACATAAACCTACTTAGTGGCTTTACAACATGCTTGAATGAGCGTTATAGGTACTAAGTACATATTCGCAATCTTCAACACCTCCATGGGGAATTTTTCTTGCCGCAACTTTGTTGGCAGCCTGTTTGTGCTTTTTCTACCGCGACTCCACGTTCCTGCAATGAATTCCGGGCTTTCCACAACCCTCCCACTCATCCTCCCACGCTAGGCTTCCGCTCGTATTTTCCTGTAAATCCACGGGGTGCGTAGAACGCCTACGTACACGACTATTTATTCTGGAGCAGACGAAAGTCGATCCCTACAATTAAGGGCTTACTCCGTCTTTTATCTCGCGTGTTAATCCAACTTTATTTCCTCCAAAATTAAACTCATCGTTCGTTGCTAATTTTTATTGCATTCACTGAAGCTATGGTTATTAATTGTGAAAAGAAAAAAGAATATGATTTGACAAAATGTAGTTTAGTTTATCAGAGCGAACAATTTTTTAATTATTCATTTTCTTGGAAACCACGTTAATTAATGCTTTTCTTACTTGACAATGAGAAAAAATATGACGAAAATTACCACAACGTGTTAAAACAATCGACGGACAAGGCTAATGTAGATAATTAACGAATGAAGCACATGACCATTTTTTTTTAATCCAAAAGAGAAATTCAGATAATTTTTATTACATTCACTGAAGCAAACTATGATTATTAATTGTGAAAAAAAAGGAAAAATAATATAATTTGACAAAATGTAGTTTAGTTTATCAGAACACAGATCTTTCAAATTATTCATTTTCTTGGAAATTGCGTTAATTAATGCTTTCCTTACTTAACAATGAGAAAAAATACGACGAAAATTACCACGACCTGTTAAAACAATCAACGGACAAGGCAAATGTAGATAATTAATGAGTAAAGCACATGACAATTATTTTTTAATCCAAAAGAGAAATTCGGATAATCGTTTATTCTTGATACGATAATCAATAAATTGGCGAAATCCGTATAACTTTAGTAACACAAATTATTTCCAAAAAATAAAATTTTATTTTTATATCTTTGCATCCAACAGGAAAAAAATGTTTGTTTCATTATTGAATAGAAAAATGAGGGGAATTTCCACGTCGCAAAAAGTTTTGACTCGCAGGCTCGGAAATTCTCCTAGACGCCAATAATGCACACCTTCGTTCCCTTCAGCGAAGTTGACTCTTCGCGCGTGTCTCCTATTGCGCACACGCACGCCCACGCACGTACCACTCGATAACGCAACGCCTGAGCTTTTATGCTTTTTCCCGTGTGCCAACGCAGCGTCTCTATACCCAGCCACGTACGTCCATAGCACACTCCACATAACAAGGCTTTCGCGTCTCGATATTCCGCTCAAATTCAAGAGCAATTGATTTTCTCTTCAAGAATCCGATACATGCAGCCATTGTAAGCATTTTTTACACTTTTTTTTCTCCATACACGCTGCATCTTTTGTGAAAACTCTTCACCGTTTTACTCAAAAAATCAGAATCTTTTTTTTTTATCCATTAGTATATTAATAATTTATAATATGTTAAATTAAGGCCAAATTCATTAATCCCAATAACATAAATATATATAGGTATATACACTTAGGGAAATCGTAATAGTAAAGTCAATTATAAAGTGACTAATATTTTTGTAGTCGTAGTAATTATTTAATGGTTGTCTCTACGATTAAAAAATTGATGATTCTCACTTTATAGTTACTACCACCATAATTTTCTCTCAGTGTCAATGAACATTAGCTATTAATCGGACTGGAACGTCTCTTATCCTATTGCTTCTTATGCTTTTGCATTTTCATTTTTTGCTATTAATAATCCATTTTTTAAATAGAATATAATGTGTTAAAAATGGCTTTGACTTTTAAAAATTAAAGGCTTGCATAAAAATCATCAAGATATTTTCTAAGTGTGAAGAAAATTTGAAAGAGGCTAAAAATAATTGTCAGGATACTTATTATTCTTTTTTACATATCTGATATGATTTTTTTAAACTTTCGTTTTCTTAAACCAAATTGTTAAGAGTATAATCGTACGGAATTCGAGACATAATTCAGATCGTTCTTCGAAAAAATAATTCGAACAGAGTCGAAAACGCCACAATATTGCATGTTTTGTTGAATTTTCCATTTCAAGGTGTGTCTGAAAGTGGTTTAATGTGGTCATAACTGGTACGTTGACACGACTGCACAGTGATATGAATGTTAATGAGAAATTTCTCGTAAAACTCGTACATCCTCGGAAATATGAGAGCAGCGTATTCCTAGTGACGCAGGCAGAGATCGGAATCAAGGTCGTCACGGAAATGTGATGAGGCGCCAGAGTCTGCGGGACGTTTCGACGTCGCGATGCCTTGCCAATTTTTTTTTAGTCTTGCGTCAATACGCGAGCAAGTTTCACGTGCCAAACGTGCATATTCCTTATCGAAGGAGCTTCCATTAAAGGAATACACGAACCGAAATGTTGGTGAAACAATCGAAACGCAGATTCGTTTTATTGTGTGAACCGCAAACCTCGACCTTGGTGCGATAATTTGTGATTAGGAGCTGACTAAGCGGATGCTGGGCAGTTTCTATGTGCAGTCGGTTGACAGCTTCTCTGTTGACAGATTTCGAGTCCGAAACTCCGGCGATTTCTCGGAAACTCTGATTTCAACAAATTATTCGCATATTTACAACGAAATTTTTTTATCCACGCGGGTCAAAAGAATCAAGACAAAAATCGAATTACGTTACTCTAAATGATAATTAAGAGATGTTTAAAAAACTGTGTTAAAAAAAGCGACGATACACTCGACGGACAAATTGCGGGTAATTCTTTCGATTTTTAACAAACAAACAAAATTGTTTCCAGTTTCTGGCGAAAGTTTAATTCTAGAGTCTTGAAATAATTATGATAAAAATGAGAACAAAAACTTTCGTTTGGAGAGATAACTCCGATTTCAATAAATTATTCGCGTGTTTATAAGAAAACTTTTATCACCGCGGGTCAAAAGAATCGGTACCAAAATCGAATGTGGATATTCTAAATGATAATTAAGACGTGTTTAAAAAAACTGTGCTTAAAAAAAGCGACGATACACTCGTCGGCCAAATTGCGGGTAATTCCATCGATTGTTAACAACTGAATACAATGGTTTCCAGTTTTTGGCAAAAGTTTAATTCTAGAGTCGTGAAATAATGATGATAAAGAATGAGAGCAAAAACTTTCGTTTGGAGAGATCACTCCAATTTCAATAAATTATTCGCATATTTATAACGAAACTTTTATCGCTGCGAGTCAAAAAATCGATATAAAGATCGAATTTCGATATTCTTAATGATAATTACGGGGTGTTTAAAAAACTGTGCTTAAAAAAAGCGACGATACACTCGTCGGCCAAATTGCGGGTAATTCTTTCGATATTTAACAACCAAACAAAATTGTTTCCAGTTTATTTTGGCGAAAGTTTCATTCGAGAGTCTTGAAAAAAATTATTATGAAAAACTTTTGTTGGGAGAGATTGTTGTAAACGAACTAAAATGTATTTTTGCTGTTGTTGATATAGAAAATGCCACCGGTGAGTTCACCAGAACCGATCTTAAATGATGCAACGAGTACGACGGCGAGGACGACACCACCAGGACCTGAGGAGAAGGGTACGACGACTGGTGAGTTAAAGCTGTCAGCCAACCTCGAACGATCGTCTTTTCCAAGTATATATTCGTACCATGAGCTTCGCCACTAAATAGAACCAATGACAATGTTAAGAATTTTTTCACAGATGCAGAAGAAGCAGAAGTCGCTACCGCAACATCCCCGAGTGCCATTGAGAAGGTGTTAAAAAATTCCGTTGAGGAAATATCGGAGGCGACGAAAATTCCACCATGGGCTTTAGTCGCTATTTTGATAGGTATGCATTTTTAACATCACTAGAAATCGATTCACAGCAGGCCTTCAATTTTATATCGCGCTACTCTTAATTAATTCAAAATACCTTCATACCTAAAACATATTATGCTTCGTGGACTCAAAAAGCTTAGCCAATTCTGGCAACTATAAATTGATTTCCGGTATGAAGATTAAAAAATTTTACCAACAGTCACAAATAACGAATCGATCGTCGTGCCGTGCAAAAAAAATCATCACATCTTTTCACATCAAATGGCAAAAGAAATGTCAATGTTGAAAATATGTCAAACAATAAAACTACAATTTTTTACATTCGAAGCTGAGGAATTTCGCCACGATTATTAAAACAATGTTTATTCTTACACATAAAAAATGAAACATTTGATTGAAATCAATGACACTAATTGTTGAAAACATTAATGCAAAATGAGTTCACTTGACGAAATGTAGGGTTCGCACTCAGCTTGAAATATGTGTATGCGATGATGAAGAATTCGAGGCATGACCTAACGATATTTCAATCGAATCGTATCGATCACTCATTGATTGATTTTGTCGTTTTTTATTGGGATTTGTAAAATAATTTTTGCCCGTGCGATTAGGTGTAGCTATAGTGGTACTCGGAATATGCTTCTGGTGTATAAGAAGATGCTGTCGCAAACGACGTGGCAAGGATGGGAAAAAGGGCAAAGGGGTCGTGGACCTGAAGAGCGTGCAACTTCTCGGCGGTACCTACAAGGACAAGGTGCGTGCTCGATGTCCCGTGTCATAAGTTAGATACTAGATGACCCTCTTTTACCCCCTCCGTGGAACCCACTTCCATATGCGCAGGTACAGCCGGACATGGAAGAACTCACAGACAACGCTGAAGAACCGGATGAAGCTGAGAGTAAACAGAGCGAGGTCAAGCTCGGAAGGCTTCAGTACAAGGTAAACGGCTAATCCGCCAATAACTGCGAACCGCCAACTCGACACGTCTTTGCAGCGTTCTCCACACACGACTTGGCACTGCTCCCCCCCCCCTACTCATGCTAAACGACGTGACTCACCACAGGATTTACTAAATTTTCCACCATTTTCAGCTCGAATATGACTTCAATTCGAACAGTCTCGCCGTAACGGTAATCAAGGCCGAGGAACTTCCGGCCCTCGACATGGGCGGCACTTCGGACCCTTACGTCAAGGTCTACCTTCTGCCCGACAAGAAGAAGAAGTTCGAAACCAAAGTCCACAGGAAGACACTCAATCCCGAGTTCAACGAGACTTTTACCTTCAAGGTACATTGATAATATTGTTTTTTTTTTTCATCCGCTATCTTTGAGCAACAAGAGTTGTTGATGAAACACTTGGTATATACACCATAATTTATGGGGATGATTGATATTTTATCATATGAGAGTCATGCCGATTTTGTGCTTGCACCTAACATTGGATTTGGTACCTAACAACTAAGCGGCAGAAATATTTGTGCTCACGTCCTGGTAAATTGATCTCAATGAAGTTTCAGGTGGTAATGAAAAGCCCATGGAACTTGGAATTCTCCGTAGTATTTGATTCCGCTTGCAAATCTGCACGGCAATCTCTTTCATTTTATATCGCCGCGTATCTCACTTGAGAATGCTGCTTGATCTCTTCCGAACAACCTACAAGTTTGTAGGGATTTATTTTTCAATCTTACAAGGAACTCGGTAGGTTTCCGAACGAATTACATTTCCTTTGCGACCTTCATTGAAAGCCGTTGAATAAGAAAAAGAACTCACGACTTTGCCCGATTTCATTTTGCGATCTTGTAAGAAACTGGGTAGGATTCCAAATGACCCGAGCTATGTTTCCATGTTGCGGATATTCCGAGTGAACTTTCATTTTTATTTTACTTTTGTCATTTAAGAGGTTCACACAAACTTAATACTGGAGCAAGCGACAAAAAAAACTAACGATTTCTTTGGCTACCAGGAATCGTTGTATCGTGTATTCCGTATCTCATGTATTGTTTTCTGCTTGTTATCAATGTTTTAGAGCGTGCCATACGCGGACGCGATGAACAAGACTCTGGTCTTCGCGATCTTCGATTTCGACAGGTTCTCAAAGCACGACCAGATCGGCGAGGTCAAGGTTCCGCTGTGTCAGATCGATTTGGCTCAAACGATCGAGGAATGGCGAGAGCTGCAAAGCGTGGAGGGTGAAGGCGGTCAGGTAAGTGTCTCTGATTCGAGAAGAAAAGCCTCAACGTCATCCTCAATTCCAATGCAATTGTTCCATGTATCTCGTCGCTTCGAATAACCCTTGATAAATTGTTAATTCAAGGACAACAAACTCGGCGACATCTGTTTCTCCCTGCGATACGTGCCCACGGCCGGAAAGCTCACGGTCGTTATACTGGAGGCAAAGAATCTCAAAAAAATGGACGTAGGCGGTCTTTCAGATCCGTATGTTAAGATCGCGTTGATGCAGAACGGCAAGCGACTGAAAAAGAAGAAAACTTCGATCAAGAAGTGCACTCTCAATCCTTACTACAACGAATCGTTCTCTTTCGAGGTGCCCTTCGAACAGATACAGGTCGGTGATTCACCTATAACGTGAATCTTCGGTAGGCGGAGAAAAACGGCCGACGGAAGAAACGGCCGCTTGAGGCACGATAAGGGGAAGCTTTTCGCTAGACAGGCTTGGGATTGGGCATTTTATCCATCTATATACACGTATATATATATATATATATATATATATTAGCGGGACCGTAGTTAGCGCTAGTTAAGTATTTATTCGCTATATGATATTTTGCTTGGGTGGGATGTTGGTTAGTCGGCTGGCAGCCTCTTTCTTCCGGCGACCCTTTTTCTCCGTGAACCTGCATCTTCTAATGGAGTCCACGAATGTTTGAAACTGGCGAACGAGATGGGAGCTCGGAGAGAGGAAGGAAGGGAAAAAATGACAATGAGAAAACGAATATTTGTCGTGTCGCGCACCTTTCCGAACTATCGGCTTCACTAAAATTGCTTTTATATTGTTTACCATTTTAGAAAGTGAACTTGATGGTCACGGTCGTTGATTACGATCGCATCGGAACCTCGGAACCCATCGGCAAAGTCATCCTCGGCTACAACGCGAGCGGAACTGAACTCAGACATTGGTCCGACATGTTGGCATCGCCCCGACGTCCCATTGCCCAGTGGCACACGCTCAAGGATCCTGAGGATGGAGACAAGAAGGACTAAGAACATCGCGAATTCTAGAAAGGTAAAGCTCTCCCCCATCGCCATCGGTATTCGGCTATGTTCAAACGCCTTTTTGCACGGGGATTCCACCATTCGAATTAAAAAGAATTTTTCCCTTAAGGTCGCTGACCAATAATCACGACGAAAACTTAAGCGCTTTTTTTTTGGGTACCGCTAACGATCGGTACCATTTTTTTGATATACATTCCTTACGACAAAAATATCCAATTTTAACGCATTAATTTTGCACTCCATTTTTGAGGCACAAGAATTCCTATCAAAGATCAACAATCTGTAGGAAAAATTAGTTTCTTTAAGAATAGGAAATAAGATACAATTGACACGAGTTATTAACTCCTCATTTGTATCGCATTTACCAAAGAACTCGAGAACACCTACATCAGTTTCAAATTCGTTTCGCGATGCTAGAGCTAATGAAATTTTGTTGAAATGTAAATACTGGAACTGCAACGTCGGATTTTGAACATGGACCTAACGATTTTCTCCAAAGTTGGGATAAGCATGTTAACCACTTTATTATCGGATTCCATTACGTGTATTTTCTGCAAAAGTATATACAGTTCGCAAACATTGATATAGCAAGTGAAAATTTAAACTTGAATAGCTTTTACTTCATCTTCTCATAATCGCTAATCTTATTTACCAATTTTCAATAAGGTCGACAGTTAATCTTGCGAACACTTTACCTGTCCCAGTTAATTAATCAATTACCTTAAATAAATCATTTTCACTTAATGAATTTAAAAAAAATGGTGTATCCTTGCAATAATTAAGAATAACTAATATCAAATATCATTGTACAATCAAGGCTTATTTTAATTGAGCGTAACGCGTCGTGACCAATTAGTAGAATAATTATTTGAAATACTTTTTAATTCGAATGGTGGCCATCCTTGTTACTGCACTCGACGTCCGCGTGTGTTCTTCATCCTTACCATTCGATCGTTGCAGGAGTGTATCGTAAAATGAGAAACAAAAAAGAGAGAGAGAGAGAGAAAGAGAGCCCGAACGAGAGAAAACAAAATACTTAGTAGATATTAATAATCTATCGATCAACTAATTAACGATAAACAAAGAAAAAAAACAACAACAACAACAACAACAACAAAATACCACCGAAGAAGAAGGGAAATAGCATTAATGATTATTATTATTATGTTCCGATGGAGTGTAGTGTCTTGTATATATACGCATATATATATATACATATATATATATATATATATAACTACCGTAACTTCTCTCTGTAGATGGTAAAAATGGGATGAATTTTCAAGTTGTGCGTCCTCTAGCGAAGCCTCACGATTCCACGAAGCATTATTGTTTATAAGTCATAAATACGGTTTTGTTACGATTTATTACAGCTTCACAATGACCCACATTCGAAATCATTGCTTTTCTCCAAATTCTATCGTTGCTTGTGAAGAAAATGAAAAACGTTTAATAAAATAAAAGTTTCTTCTGCGTTGGCGGTGCGAAACTGCGAGATCGTTCCTTACATTTATCCGTGCGAAGATAAAAAAAAAAAAACGTGGGGACGAAGAGAAAAAGTGAGGTACGAAAAATCAATACTCACGTTCTCTAAACCCAACGAAAATCTTCGCATTCGTTGTGACAAAATAAAATCTATGAAATAACAAAAAACAAAAAAAAATCACGTTGCTACGAATTACCGTTTGGAAAGTAATCTCTTGTTCGCGATGTCTTCGTGCGCTACAATAAAAAAAAAAAATTAATAAAGATATAAAAAAACACTACAAATTTAGAGTACGTATAATATCCTTGATCAGGACGTTCGCGTTCTCGGAGTTAATCCTGATTAAACCGAAGAAATACTGAGATGTGTGCGTAAGAAGTTTCGTTGCTAGCGACGCCGAATATAAACCCAGTGAGAGGCATCGCTAGTACCGGTAATAAATAATTAAAGAGAAACAAAAAAAAAAAAAAGAAAAGAAAAAAAGGGGATAACCAAAACCGTCTCTCATTCTGCTTCGAAACGAAAAAGTCCCTTATATACGCATATATACATACACATTATATATGCATTAAAGAAATTAAAAAAAAAAAAACAGAACAAATAAAAAATACTATAAATATTAACATGCGTGTGTGCATATATCCGTATGTGGGAACCTACATACATAGATCCATATATACATAGATATACTATATACATATGACGCATATTCGTATGTCGAAGAATTATATAACAGACATTATCAATAATTGTTATTCACCATGGAATTCAATGGTTCCCTTTTCTAAAAAAAAAAAACATAAAAAACGGGCCTATCCATTCTGAATGTGTGTATGCGATGCTTAGCCAATGGTCGACTGAATATCAATGATAAGGGCGGAAGTAAATAATTCGCGGTTCCGGAATGAAAATTCAGACAAGAGGGCACCGAACGGTGATGTACATACGCTTGGAAACAGTTTAGCACATATTTGGCGCGAATTTCAAAGTCGTTTATCCAAAACAAAAAAAAAAAAAAACTGTTTGATCAGCTTATATCGAACGGTCACGAAAAATATTGTGACGAACCCTTTTGCCTTTGTCTTCATCCGACGTCGACCATGAGCGTGCCAGCGTCTGTAAATATTCCTGAATGATGAATTTCTTAAGCCGATCGTCGTACACGTTACGCAATTTGATAATTGTTTCTCATTGTCAAAAGCCCGGCCTCGAGGAATACTGAAATACGAACCCTTACAGCTAATGTGAAGAAAGAAAAAAAAAAAAAACAAAATGAATCGGCCTTTTTTACGAGCACGTGAGATACGCATCATCATTATTGTTATTATTATTACTATTATTTCCGTCAAATTAATTTTTAACGTAGTACAACCATCCGCCGTGATTGTTTTAAAAATAAAGGCCGGTTTAACAGCGTCCTGCGATCCTTGCTTCATCCGGTGTCTCGCTGAAAGTCTCGTGCTCCGTTACCTTAAACGTATTAAGGAGAAAAAGAGAAAAAAAGTCTTTGGCATCAAGACTCGTCGTTCCAATCGTTGATCGTGATTTGACGTTACTTATTAACGCTGATATTAATGTTGTTACGACAATTAACGGGATATTCGATCGTTTCCGAGATTCTTCAGCATCGCGTTGGCTCATCCCAGCCGCCAATGATCGATATTATTGACAGTATTCTTCCAACAAAAATGTATTAAGACGAAAATTCATTGCCGATAAGCGAGGCAATTTTCGGTCACGTGGTCTGCTGCGGGCATAAAAAGAAAAACGTCGCGTCAGCCATCCGGAGACCTTGACTTCTGAATGTCCCCAGCAGGAAGTCTGTTTCTTGCTGTTAGGTGTCTCGTGTTACCTAAAAATGCTTGCATCAAGCTGTCCCAAATTCGAATTAATTTTCAAACTTTTTTTTTTCCTCCGAATTCCCAAATCGTCATTCATTCATACTGCCCCAGATTCAAGTATGAAGCTAGTCCCAATTTCCTGCGATATGGATGTATCGAAATCGTTATAAATAGTCGATAAAATGACCCTAACGAAGCGTGTGTATAATTTATTCGAAAAACAAAAAAAAAACAAGATTTGACGAAACGTAAGCATAACAAATACAATTATCGTGGAGGATCGGTTTGCTTTTGACAAATAAGGAAGACCATTTGATAATCATCGGTTGAATTGAAGAAGAGACAAACGATGTGAGCGATTGTGCGGAGGAAACGCCGGCGAACATGTTTCCGAAGGCACGCAACGTATAGAGAAAGGATCCTAGTCATATATTTCTGTATCCTTATCAAACGAGGTAATTATTATCATTGCGATTGATTGTATCATTTCGGTTCTATCGGTTTCGTCAGGACCAATTATATCATAAATGAATTATCAGTAGCATGTTGAAGTCATGTTATGTGCGGCATTGTACTTGATAAACTAAAAAAAAAACAAAAAGAGAGATGAGGAAATAAGCGAAGAGATTAATAATTTAACTGTTAAATAGTGTTGCGCACGGGCAATGACATCGATCGTAGTTGGAGAAACAAAAACTAATAGGTGCGCGACAATTCGGACCTGCCGTTAATAATCGACCCCACTTGAAATCGCTATATATAGCTTTTAAAAAAACACCATAGTTTCGAATTATTTTTCTTCCGTATGCAGCAATTCGATTATAGTGAAAGTTTTTCGTTAAAAGCGTTTGCGATAACCTCTTCGAGGAACGTCCAGCTAAATAAGTACCTAAGGGCGTGCGACAAAAATCTATATCACTCGCCCGTTACGTTATTCATGTAAATAAACATATATAACTACGAGGTACGTTCAGCGAATGTAAAACAGATGCGGAAACGTAAAGACAAACGAAGATAAACGAACGAGAAAGAAAAGAGAGAGAGAGAGAGACAAACAAGAAACAAAAGCGCATTGTACTTATATGCACGCACGTACCTACACACGATGTATAATATCTAGTGCCTTTTATTGTTTTTATCATTGATTTAATCGCGCGCCGCCAATTTAAAAAACAAAAAACAAAACAATCCTAATCGATCGAAGCCACGGCCCTTTATATCGAATATATCAAGTCTATAACTGATTAATAACAAGATGAAGAAAATACGATGAAGAGAAACTAACGTACACCTTATAAACGATATCGCCCAACTTAACGATACCATTGCGATTAATACATAGTACACATAAACGTGCCGAGTTAATCCTATCGAAAGCCGAACGGCGACGGAGCTCAGCGCCGCGAGCGCCCCCTGGCGCTTTAGTACATTTAGAAATATCACAGCGTCACAAAGCTCCTAACTCATTTGCCAATCGACAGGATTCACTTCGTACACATAGATATATAAATATATATATAAAATTATATATATATTGCTATAATTAACGATTATGACAACTACCATTGTTATTATTATTGTCATAAATCGCCATTTGTGGGTGTTTGAAGAGACACAGGCGTATCATGTGTCGTTGATCGACGGGACGAACAAATAAGAAACAAGAAAAACAACAAAAAAAGCCACATTAACGAAAAGCCGTATAATTTGTGTACGGGTAGACGGTAGATAGTGCGCATGTAATATTCTCTTGCGTTCAGCCGAGTTCTTTTTTTACGTATGCGGGGGGCGACGTAGTTTTTTAGACGCAGTGTGGAAACGTGTTCAAAGCTTCGCATTATTAATGAAAAAATCCTTATTTTTCTTTTCTTCATTTGTCTTTTTTTTATTCTTTTTTTAGTGGTAATGGAGTAGTCGATGAGATATAATTACGTAGAGTGTACGGAAAAAGAGTTTTTGACGAGGTGGCGGAGCAACCCCGCGATTATTTAAGCTCATTTGTATCTGGACCGAGGCTTTAAGTTTATTGAAAATGATAATTCATCCTCGAGACGCGTGCGCATGAGCACATAATCACACACACATACACACACCACGTGCCTATAAAAACCTCGATGCCTGTGCTACCTCGAAAGCACGTAATTCCATCAGATTCTCAAGCTTCTGTGCAATTTTTAATATTTTCAATTATTGTACGTTTTTTCGCACCACCATCGATCCAATATTTTCTATAGACTCGTTGTTCGCAATCAATATCACTTAACTGGTTGCTAGAAGATAAAGTGAATCGTGATTACGAAATGAAACCATCACGAGGCGAAAATTTTATAGTATACTAAAATAATAACGGTTATCCTGGATACAACGTAGAAAGGACTGTCATTAATTGATCCTTGCAACAATCTTTATTGTCTCATTAACTAATAATTTCGTGAATCGTGATTACGAAATAAAACCATCACGAGGCGAAAATTTTATAGTATACTAAAATAATAACGGTAATCCTGGAAGCAACGCAGAAGCAATTATCATTAATTGATCCTTGCAATAATCTTGATTGCTTCATTAACTAAGAATTTCGTCTATCAATTCGTTAAGGGGACTGTAAAGATACTTGCATGGATCACTAATTAATAGTCACTTGACTAGCGGACACTATTAATGAAGACACGACTATCGATTGTTCCTTGCGATTATTTTTATCGCTTCATTAACATTTAATTTTGGCTATTAATTCGTTAAAGTAGCCATAAAAATATTTGCATGGATAACTAACTAATAGATAATTCGCTGCCAGGAGTATAATTTCTTCGGGCTAAAAAATCACTCGAAAAAGCACCTGTAGTCGTATCGCGAGGCACTATGATGTAATTGTTGTAATTAAATCATAATTCACACCGTAGAAATCATTGCACTAGTGGAAAAAAAAAGGAGAGAGTAATATTAAAGAAATCTCAATCTATCAGTGCCTTACTCTATTCTCTAGCAACGATCGGAGTCTATGATTTCATAATTTCATTCACACATTTTTATTTTTCACGTAACGTTCTGCCTAGATCCTCGGCCCAGACGATGTAACGAACAACCGAGATTTTTCATTTGCAGAGTTACGGTCGGAGGATCGGTGCAACCGAATAATCGCGTGCTTGCTCCGATAAGCAAGTCGCCGATAAAAGAAAGGCAGAAAAAAGCAGAGCCTTGACCACCGCAAATAATGAGAAGGGGAAGCACACAAAAAGCAAAACACACAAACGATTGTCTACACAATTATTTTGTCGTCGACTATTCCATTCGATTAAAATATATATAAATCATCTCATTTTGCGCGTAATTACTCGCCTCTCGTCGTACTGCACCGAGTAAACGTGTGGTACACGAATCATGTAAATACAACAAACAAACAAACAAAAAAAAATACGAAAAACTTGAGGGTTTGTAAAGCATTTGATTTAACGTCCGGAAGTAGCGATACACGTAGCACGTAATTAGAGAATCAATAGGTTTGCGATCGATTGGCGAACGATCTATCCAATAATCACCACAACTATCGATTACCGGAATATCGTTCGATTTTTGATTGATTTTTTTTTTTCTTCTTTTTTGCAACGACGTTACTATCGTTATTTGGTATTATTTTCCTAGTAGCATTGTCACGAGAGAGGAAATAATAAGTATAATAATCCTCCACGGTAGAACGTACGTTATATTTATTGTAAAAACAAAAAATGAAAAAAACAAAAAAAATCAAGTGTTTGTTCCTAGTTGGATATTCTCGAGATAAAAGTGAACCCGCTGATATTTTACGTACTTCGAGGCATCGCTGAGAATCTATCGATGCTCGTTGAAGCTTCACTCGTTCGATTCTGAGATCTGGACTCGAAGAAAGGATATATCGAAGCCACCAAAACCATCCCGATTATATACGTGTGTGACTTACCTCAAGAACCACAAGAAATTCCAACGCGTTTCAAGATTTAACCAGGAAAAAAAATCCAAAAAAAAGATAAACACGAAAAATTCCAATTCCTCAAGCTTGCGAAAAACGAGGATGTATCAATAACTTGTAATCATTCCATTAAATAACAATAAGGCGATTAGTGCGACGATGTATTGTAAATCGATAGAAGTTATTATTATGATTATTATTATTATTATGATTATTATTATTATATCGTAATTATTATGTAATAAATATTGTTGTTAACATAAAAAACACGAAATTATCTTAATAAGAGAAGTTTTCATTGCAAAGCTTTGATTTATCGATTTGGTATTTAATTCCAGAGGTGATTATTAAAAATGTACCTTTTGTTTTTGTTTTTTTTGTTTTTTTTTTTTTTTTTTCGTTTTTTGTGGGACAGGTAAGTACGTGAGGCTTACAAATATTGCGTGTAACACGTAAAACTTTAATACATGTAAAACTAGGTAATTAAAAAACGAGGTGAGGTCGTGATTGAAGTGAGGAAGCTCATTTTTAAATACTGCTATTATATCTACATTGAAATAAAGTGTATCTGATTATATGTACGAGACATAGACATTTTTAGCGCATTTATATATCTCCAATTATTTTCATATAGTAATAAATATATATATATATGAGATATTCGAGGATATAGACACTTTTGCTGATATGCCCATAGATAAATATTTAAATTATATATCCGAATATATAGTCAAAACACACTTCATTTCTATGGGGATATAGGCAGTGAAATAATTCGCTATCACTTTATTATTCTATTATTATATTGATAAGCTGCTTGAGAAGACTTAATACTGGCGGTAGGACGATGGCTTCCGACTTTTCGGGGGCCGTTTTTTTCCTTGAAGTCCTCGGGCGTACGGTTTGTGTGCGTTTGTTGACAGATAGTAAACGCCGCGTGCGCTACAGAAAAACAAAATTAATATTTCGTTCTAATTGCTTCAGTAAACTTCACGATAAAATTATTCATGAGCATCTGAGAAGCGATATTGGCTAATTAAAAAATACATCAGTCGCTTCTTTATCCTACAATTAAATGGAATGTTCATTTACAATGTGTAATTCATTCTAATTAAGTATTTGTATCTGATTTCAGAGCTTAAAGTGATTTAAAAAAAATCATTTTCCGGCGCAGTCGAAACATTTGAGAAATCGATCATGATTTTTGATCGTTTTTTTTTTTTTATCGGTGAATCGAAATCGTAATGATGGGGAATCGCTTACGTGTGTGGGGTGTCCTCCCCCATGAGAACGTATTCCTCTTCTGCTGGGTTGCACCAGCCGATCAGGTAGGAGAAGAGATTTGCGCAGGGGGCCGACCAAAATCCCACCTTCGTCGTTATCGACTCGATGTAATAAGGCGTTACTTTGGTGTGATCGCACGACAGGGTTTCTTCAGCATGAAAAAGAAAATACAAAAATAAAAAAAAAATTAATTGACACTTTTTTCAGCGAGCAGATCCGAAAAAGCTCGCGGACTAACAAATCACTATTGAAAAGTGATTGACATAAATACCTTAGCGAAAAAAGTTCGTGATTTCCAAAAACATTAAACACAACATTTTTCATAATTACATAAAATATAAAAATCAATTGAATGCATAAATGCAGATACATTTTCAAAATCATTTTTCTCGTCGTTTTAGGTAATTCTGACATGAAAATGTCGAAAAAAAAAACGATTTATAATAATTAAATTGGATAATAATAATAATAATTAATATGGACTTTCTTACGGAGGATAGAAGCTGTGGCGCATCCGGGCTGACTTGATCCACCATTGACATAAAAATCGGCATGACCGTTTGGGCCCCACTGTCCGAGTATGCCTGCGCCCGTGTGGATCACATCGACAAAATGAGCATCCGTCTCGTCCAAATCCCTCGAGCGATTGCCATTCATGTAGAAAAATATCGTTGGGTCCAGACCTGAAACGATTCGATCCCTCGATTGTGACTAAGACTGTGGGTAGTTGTCCACGCTATTTTTTCAAAAACTCAGACTAGGCTTTTGGTACTCAATGGCTTTGCAAATTACCGGTTATTCTCCCCAGCTTGTCATCGGGCAAGTGATTCGCCATTAGGCCAGCTATGTGGGCACCAACGCTGTACCCAAGCACGTGGATACTCTCGACCGGCGTACCACGTGGATGATCCCTCAGATATCTTACCAGCTGCGCAATACATTGAGAACAAAAGTCCGGTGCCCATTGCATTTGCGAAAGACATGGCTCGCGAACCAGAGAACCGTAATCCACGATTATTATGTTGTAATCTCCACGCTTGAAGTAAGCTGCAATTCGTCATGCGATCGGTTATCAAAATTATTCGTATAATGATCGAATTTAAGAAAAATGGAAAAATAAACAAAATTAATAAATCGGTATATAGGATATACCGGTATATAGGATCGAAAAGTAAAAATCGGCATGATAAATAATCGAGAAGTTTTCTTTAATTTAATAAAAAATTATTAACAAAATGGAAAATCGGCATGTTGAATAATTCAGAAGTTTTATTTTATTTAATTTAGTTTATTTGAATTCTTAATTGACTATTGGAAAATTTATTTTCAAAAATCTTTGCGTTGTATATTTGTTCGGTAGTGTAGTAGTTTACATTTATTTCATATGTTTAGAAATAAATATGGGGTTTTTGGAAAAAAATTGTGGTTTGAAGTAATTAAGGAAGAATTTAGCTACCGGCTCTACTTAATTACTATTCTTGTTAGCGATCTATGAGAAATTATATTTACGTGGCATTTGGTGTGGTAATATGTCATTTATTTAACGCAAGAAAAATTAATTCCTCCAATAAAATGCTGGAGTAGCAGAGACTGTCAATATGAAAGTGAAATTTTGAAAGCGCGCTCAGCGATGATTTTATTATTATTCAAAAAATTTGAATATCGATCTCAGCGCGTCCTCAATAACAATGAACAGGTCCAATACTCACCATTCCGCAGATCTGTGCTCGGTGCCAAATTTCTTCCACCGCCGAACCCGTGTATTATTACTTTCGTCGGATGCGATCGATCGAAAGTTGTGTAATCGAGCGAACGAGCGTTTCGAATGTCAAGGAGCACAGGATCTTTCTGAGTCGTTCTGTAAAAAACAACAGGTTGTCATTGGAAATTATACAACAGTTATCAGCAAAATATTCCATTTAAAAATCCTTATGTAATGGAATATTTTGGGCCTTGACTATCAAATAAAACTGCACAGTTAAATGTCAGTAGGGATTTTTGGACTTTTACCAAAAAGTCCACAAAAATGTTTAATGACTTTCACAGATTTTTTGTCAATTTATAATTTTACCATAGCAATTTAACAAACTTTAAAAAAAATTCTGTCATACCAGGAAATAAAAAAAGTCTAATTTTCAAAGAATCTGTGAGAATTTTCTTAGAAAAAAAAAAGTTTTGCTGAATCCATAAAATTTACTGCAATCCTGAACACAGCAAAATTGGTTGGCCTTGGAGTGATAAAAAGATTAGAAAAAAATCCGATCTTGAAGACTAGAATACGTGACCTACTTGCATTTATTATCATTCATTAATAGATTAAACCATCCGCGGTCTGCAGATGCAGAAAATCCTGGACTTTGAGTCCACTTATTGTATTTAATCCACGTTATTGTATATCACATTTTTCGGTCATCGTGACGTCATAAGTAAAATGCAAATTCGAGGATTTTCCGAGTAAAATTGAAATTCGACTCATTAATTGATATAATTCATAAATACTGCAAAAAAAGATGGACTTTGATATCCGGAAGTTCAATAAAACGTCAATGGTAAGAAAAAAAAACCCAAAAAATCATAGACGCTCAATATATAAATTCAATTAATTCATATCTAGCTTTCGCCAATGGAATGTAATATAATCCGGCGAAAAAATTATTCAATCAATTTATATGCATTTACGTGTTATTACTAATATCGGAAATAATTTAGCTTTTAGAAAAAATCACGATTTATACATTTTTATTCAGAACCTAAAAGTCAATTCACTAATCGTCGATGAAAGCTTATTTCTAATTTGCAATTGGGCATACGGATGCTGCAAAAAACGTGGACTTTGACGTCTGAACGTTCATTAAGGTGGTTACATTCAGCACGGAAGTCCCACAGCTGATTTTCGGGGATCGTGACGTCAGTGGTAAGAGGTAAAGTAGAGGATTGTCCGTGTAAGAAAGAAACCGGTTGCGTGGACACCAAAGAAGCGTTTCACGCATATAGTGAGAGCGACGGGTGTCAGCGTTACGGGCTGCATTATACTACCGGTATGTTATGCCCATAGCACAGTAGAGAAAGGTGTTCGACTCGCATCGGGGTCACTTTCATTCTGGGATAAGGCGATCGTGATCTTGAAAATGAGAGTCCGGTACATCCGCTTCGAATCCTCCAGAAGATCTCACCGGATAATTCAACAATAACGGGAAAACCTACGATTTTATTTTAAGCGGTGAGAGTGGATTAAAAAAAAAAACGCTTACCTTGTGTATAAAAAAAATTGGATTTGTGGATGAGGACAAGTAAACGGTGGCTGGACGCAGGAAGTGCTGTTGAACAAATCCTTCAGCGTTTTGTTCTGCGCCTTCACATTGACTGAAAAAAAAAAAAAAAAAAAAATAAAGATGGTAAATATTTGTTTAATAAATAAAAGATTGTAAATATTTACATGATAAAAGAAAAGAATGTAAATATTTATTTGGTAAGAAAATATATTGTAGACATATTTTTTAATAAAAAATATATATTGTAAATATATTTTTTTATTCCATTTTTTAAAGTAGTTGCATATTAACTCTATTATAGCAACTGATTTCGTGTCTGCTCACCGCAGACGTACTAAAGCCTTGTTATGGACCAATTGACCGAGACGAGAGGTGCAATGAGGTGTTTAATGAGGCGAATCAATTCTGGCTAACAAGATCAATTATTTTTCTCGTTCAGCGGACAAAAGGCGAATAAATTTCCTATTATGTTATTCACTTTACGAGGCTCTATAAAAAAATCATATGACTAAAAAATATTTATTTACCGTTTCCAGACGCAAATTTCATTTTCTACAATAAATAATCGGCATAGAGTATGAGGATTCAAACAAATCTCTTAAATGATATAATTTTTTTGCAAAACAAAAGTAGCTCAGGTATTTAGTTTTTTGGTTCTTGAAAGAAATCCGAAATTTGACTGAAGTTTAATGAAAAACCGAGATTTTGATGGGACAGATCCGTTCAGTGATTTTCCAAATGGTTTGACATTATATGGATATAAATTAAAAAATGCGTAATCCGATTCCAGTCACGCTTGAAAACCGATTTTCGCTAAACACCCTCGCCGGAATAGAAACTACCTCGACGGATCTTATCTACGGGTATTTCCGTTGAAAATTATTCTCGTAACCATTTTACGTCACGAAACACTTATAGCTCACTTCCTGGACTATTTTAACATTATAATTTTCTCAATTACGGGCATGGTGGAAAATGATGAGGAATTTTTAGTGATTACTTCTTGTTATTAACAAAAATAAAATATTTGCGTGTAAGATTACTTTTAAAACAATGAGCCCATCAGTGGTACCAAAAAATATCCATCACTATTTAAATGGCACTAAAATGGTTTCAATGTTTTTTTTTTTATGCAAGGAACACAAATTTTAACATTTAAGTTATTTATTTGTCCTCATTACTTTCACTCTACATTATTTATCGTGCCATTTATATACCAAGTAATATGACTTTGTATATTATCGGAGATGACATTTAGATTCTAAATTCATTTCGTATAAAATTTTTAAAAAAGCATTACACATTTTCTTGCTCGAAAGGGCATCCATTAATTTTATCACTTTCTCACAGTATTCAAAAGGTACAAAGGTATTTTCTCTCATTTCACACCCTTTTTTCCAACCCTCTCAGATTCCTAGATTGTAACCCTGCTCAAAAAACACAACCCAAATTAAATTAAAGCCTCACTTTTTTGCAAACCTATTCAAAAGCCGAAATACAAAAAATTCCAGTGCGCAATTGTTTAAAAAATATTTATCAAATCTCTGCATACAACAATATTTGAACCTTAATTTCTCTCTTTAACTACACATAATTGTTATTTTTCAACTAAAATAATCAAAACTAAAATCACTAAAATCTCTCGGATTCAAAATAATGTTTGAAAATTGACAGAACTGACAGAGAGCGTCTAAATACACATTGAAAAAAAAGAAAATTGATCAATTTTCGTCCGAACATAATATTTAAAATGTAATTCAACTTTTCGAAACAACTTGAAGTCGGAAAGAATTTGGGGAATTACCGAAGCTGCGGAATTGACTAGTTCAGTGTCTGATCACAGAGGGAAAGCATCTACTTGCGGTTGGTCAGCGTGAGAGACGCGAGATTTGAATTCAAATATTGATTTGGGGTGAGTAAAGAGGCGTTAATGAGCGTGTGTACTTACGGTATTGTTGAAAAACGATGAGAATAATAACCAGAGATCTCACAACACTGACCGCCATCTCCCGCACTCCCGATGTTTGTGATATAACATCTGGTGTCTGCGATGATGAGAAAAATCAGTAAAAGTGATACTCGCTTCGTGTCCGATTGCAAAATGTAAAGTCATCGGGAATACGAGAATTTAGAAAGTACCGCGCTTCCCCGTTTACAGGCCCGTTTGTACTCTCGGTTTTAACGCATGCGTGACAACGCTCGCGCTTAATAGCCGCTCTTTTATGTCGACCGCCAATCGTCACAAATCACGATCGAAAAGCACGTACGGATGAGAGAGCGCAAATTCATTAATAATATGAAAATTACTCGTTGACCCTCTAGCGATTATTTGCGTCTATTCAAAAGCCTTGGAAAGTATATCGAGATGTACAGTATAACACCGATTCTATCCCTACCTCGTTATCGAATGGCTGCGCGCCAATACTTGCCGTGCTTTCGACCAATGGCTATTTTAATTTATCGCTCCGAAGAAAAAGTACAATTCTGTACGAAATTCTCGCGATGCGATAATTATTTGGATTTTTTTACAGAGCACATTACGAAATTACGTTAATTAGAAGATTGGGTGATTAATCATATTTTTATTAGAATAGTAAATGAATTTAATTCAATTTGTTCAACTACCAATTTAACGAATGGCTGCGCGCCAATACTTGCCGTGTTTTCGACCAATGGCTACTTTAATTTATCGCTTCGAACAAAAAGTACAATTTTGTCAAAAATTCTCGCGATGTGATAATTATTTGGATTTTTTTAAATGGCAAATTACGAAATTACGTTAATTAGAAGATCGGGTGATTAATCATATTTTTATTAGAATAGTCAATTAATTTAATTGAATTTGTTCAACTACCGATTTAACGAATCAATTGCTTTTTTATTTGAGAAACTGAGTTGTCTTTTCGATTGGGAAGATGTAATTATTATTTTTGTTAATTACGAGGTTCGAAATTATGTTGATTAGGGTGTTAAGTAACTACTTACACTTTTATTTCATTCATGAAATTTTAATGCAATTCCTCGAATATCAGTTAGTAGTGACTAAAAATGAATTTTCAATCATCACAATTATTACAGAATGAATATTAGCTATTCACGTCAATATCTAAATTCTTCTTCCAATTAAAAAATAATAATTAATTAATGCAGAATATAATTTCCAATTTTCCCACAATTATCGAGACCAATATCCCTTACAATATTTGGAAGGTAATTAACCAAGTAAATGTTGCCCATATTCCAGCGATACTTATTATTATCACAAAAAATGAATTCGCGGATGACAATAATCGATAATTTTTGGCAATTTTCATAAATAACTCGAGAAATTTGTTGCAGCGACGCGACAAGGCGAAAATGCTTATATAGCGCGTGTTATGCTTTGCTCGTTGCTTTTTATGGTGGAAAAATCGAGTCAGTGGACCCAACGACGAGATTTCGTCAGCGTGCACCACTTTTGTCAAGCGTGTAATACAATTGTTTGTGATATCAAAAAAATTGCACGATTGGATGCGTTATCGTGGGAGCGATGACGCAATGGTCGTAATGTCGAGCGGTGAACGACCAGTCGCATTTTTGCTCGCTCTTTCATCCTGCACATACATTGTTGCTTATAGTGGATATTTAATTTCACGCACGCGATAATAGAATCCCCGCGAGCAAATCGCACATAGTCACTGTAACAATGAGAACGTTGCGTGAAATGCGTAGCTCCCGCAAACCCAGATGAGAGAGAACCACAGGACTCATCTTTGTAATGTGTGCTATTATACGCGGTGCCGTTACGCCGGGAAACCACAAATTATTATTGCCTCATTATCAAGTGGAATATTCTCCGCTTAACGACAAATCGTATTGACCTATTTATGCCGGCATTGATTTTCAATTCTATTAGTGGTAAGTGGTTTTTTGTTGTCCTCGTCAGTGTGTGTCTTAACAACTTTTCTCTGTCTTTTTAAAAATATATTTTGCTATTCGCCAAAGCAAAAGTGTCTTTGTTTCCGTCAGGATGGTCAATTTAACTGCGTAAATTAAAAAACACTATTTTAGATTAGGGTTATTGAAAAATATATATATAAATAATTATGTTCGATTATCATTTTTGCCAAATAAATTAATAAATTTTCGTTTGTAATTATTGAGAATTTATTATAACTATTCTATGGGAACCACGCAAGGATACAATAAACAATAAAAAAGTCTCTCTCTATCAGTGGATACCTACTTTGAATTCAACGTAGTCAGTAATCATCGCAATTATTTATTGCTATTTTAAATAACAGCTTATAAGTATCAATAAATATATATATTTTTTAATCTATGGGAAGTTGTATTTATTTAGTTATTTATTTATTTAACAACACGAAAGCATGCGGTATCAGTGGATACTTACTTTGAATTCAATATAGTCAATAATCATCGCAATTATTTATTGCTATTTTAAATAACAGCTTATAATTATCAAGAAATACATTTTTTTTTAACTATGGGAGTTCGTATTTATTTAGTTATTTATTTATTTATTTAAAAATGAAAGAAAATGCGATATGAAATTCGTGAGAGATTCGAAAATCCAGAGTCAGTGAGTAACGCAGAATTATTACAGAACGTGCCGAGCACGACGAGTGTTGCATATTTCTGTGTGAGTTACCGGCACGCATATTACGCGTACCTGCGGTTCATGCGCGTAATACATACTTTATGAAAATTACTGAGGTTACCTAGAGTAGGGCACGAGTGATGCGCTTAATTCGTAAGCGACGCGTACACGCGCTTCGCCTCCCGCCGCGCGGATCTTTGCTAGAGGAATCTCGAGGCTGACTGATGAGGGCAGTTTTTTTTTTCATTTTTTTTTTTCCAACATCTGCATATTTTTCATCATCATAATTAAAATATAATAACAATGACTATCAAGATCAATGTGATGCACTGCACTCAGATTCCAAAAAGCGCTAATTATTGTTTTTTTTTTACATTTTTAATTATCAATGATTTATCAAAAGACACATGTTAAAAATGTGAAAAAAAATTCTACAATACCTTTTTTCGAAAATAAAAGTTCATGGCTACCAAACCATGGTTTTTTTTTGGCTTTGAAAAAAAAAAAAAAGGAGAAGTGAGATAAAATCAGGTCGAAAATTTATTTGCCACTAATTTTTCCAAAAAATTAATAGCAATTGAATGAAGATGCTTGTGACGAACGCCTTCGACTCATAAATATCTATTGTACCTTTCACTGAACTCTCAGTACTGCAAACATCCTTGTCCCACTTACCGTCCATGATCGATCCGACCTCACGTGATAAGCGAATTAAAAAAAATTATACAACACGATAGACGTTGTAATCTTTGAAAAGATCGGCTTACACTTTATTGTCAATAGTCATCAGTATTCTTTGTATTAATTGAATAATACACTCAGGTTACAGTATACATACATATTTTACATAATCATTGATGTAATAATCATTAACAAACCAGACACAATGTACCGGCGTTTAACAATAATGTCAATCTAAATTTTGTATGCCTTTTCAATATATATATACGTATAGGAGAGGCCAGTAATCAAATACAAGATTTCGGGTTTAAGCTGCTCTCATTTTTTTTTTTTTTTCAAAATTCATACACTTTTTAAATTAATCAACTCACGTGACATTGGAGAAAACCAAATTCGACGTCTGTCAAACAACACATATTTGTTTTTAATTTTTTTTTTTTTTTTATGTGTGACACCTAATAACAAGCCATTCAAAGCTTATTGCAATAACATCCATATATCTGCACGAGTTAATTTTCGGTCGCCGGTTCCAGGTTAATTATCCTTTCCTCGATATTTCGCGCCTCCATGAAATATTCGTATTTTTATTATTTTATTATTGCGCTAATCTATTAAATTATTTTTCGCTTCGTCGACGATAACTGCAACGTTCGAGAAACGATTTAACCTGTTACCATTAGAGCCGGGCGAATTTAACACCGCATCATTTTTTTTATTTTTTATTTAATTCAATATTTTTATCTTTATTCATTAATCATATAATATCCTTCACGTACTTTTAAAATTATTGTCCTTAAAATGTATTACTTTCATCCGTTCCCTTTACTTTCTTTTCTTATTGTCAATATAATAATAATAATAATAATAATAATAATAATCATAATAATTGATACTCTTTCGCGTTGAAGCTTTGCCAATATACCGGATTTTTTCTTTCGTTTTTCTTTTCTTTTTTTTTTTCGAAAATGTACAACTTTAGAATTTTCTGGCTTTTATGTATCGTATATACGTAGCAGAAGATATATACATCTACGAGCATACGCATATCTATATACAATGCATCGTGGACAATAGTTTTTTTTAAAATTTATTGTGTGAATCGATTTAATTGCGAGCCTTTAAATCTCTTCGAAAAAATCACGCGATTAAATTTTTTATTCATCCGCCTTTGCTGTCTGACTGATAAGCAGTTATTAACCGATTGTATAAACCATTATTTATTTTGTCACTGACAAATGATAATTGGCGGGACTCCACGAGAAATTTTAAAGAGCGTCAAAAAAATGTGCCTATTACTAGAAAAGTCTTTTTCTTTTTTGTGTATTGCCCATACTTGATTCCTTCACAAAATCAATAATTCAATACCTATAATTAGGATATGCCGTGTGTTATCGCTATTGTTTTGACTACCACAAAACACGCACACTTTCTGATAATGAAATACAGTAATTAAATGAAGAAGAAAAAAAAAAAGGTTTTCCTTTCCTGGGTAAAATACTATATAACAACAACACTTAATTCTGATACAAGTTGTCATTAATGCCATGTCGATAACATCCTTTGTGTATTTTTCGCTGTTTTTTTTTCTCATTCTTGTCTTTTTTTTCTCATTTTTAACTATTTTTTTAATTGCCATTCTGTCGCAGTTTGCTTTTATTATTTAATCTATGATAACTGGTAATTATGCTTTTCTATGGAAAAATGGCACCGGACATATTCTCATGACAGTTTATTAATTTTTCCCCCAGAAAAGACCAATTACACTGATTGAGAATGGCTTCATGCATCAATGGTTCCTGACGGTAAAATATAATAGATATTGACAAGTTCGAAGGACATTTATTTACAATCCAATGTAAATAATCGAGGCAAATAATTATTAATAAAAAGCATAACATTTACTAGACAAGCTAACTCTGTATTCTGCCGACAAAGCTAATTATTTCCTCCTCCAGATTTTCGTTTGCGAAATTAATCGTGCAGAACGAAATTCGAAAATACTTGGCGCTTTGACAGCTGCTAATCATTCATATCAACGAGAATAATCAGTTGGAAAACGCATTGCTCTCTCGGCACTTTCCACGCGAGATTATTTATTTTATTGTCGTAAATTATCTATAGATATATGTATATATGTATATATATATATCTATAATAAATATATATCCGTATTATTGTTCGAACAGCATTAGAACTTATCCTAGATGTCGTGTAATGAGAATAATCATCAGTGATACCTCAAGTCCTTTTCATTCTTCTCTGTTTTTTTTTTTTTTTTTCAATTCTTATATATATATGTATATTAAAAAAACCTTGAACAACGTTAGGCCAGACACTACTCCAATACAATGATGACTATACGTTCCCTATGTATTATTTATTCTGCGGATGAAGTAAAGTCATCCCTTGCGAAGCTCTCTAAAATAATAGCTAAATCAACAAATAATATTTTATTTATTAACCAAAAAACAAGCCAACGTTTTATACACAATATTGAGGCGAAAAATATAAATTGCGGCTCGTAGCTACACAAACACAGCCGACACAACGCAATATATATATATATATATTGTCTGTCTATGTATACATATATATATTTATATGAATTAAATAAATAACGACGGAATAAATTGCACGCGTAGATAATATTGAATGAACCTAGTTCAACTACGAATACTCCATGAAAACAAGTGTCGATATATACTCGCGATTCTCCGCGATATATATATATACAAGACAACCGCGTCTCTATAAATAATTTGTACACAATGACTTTACGTCTAAAAATTGAGTAATACGTGCGTTATTCGTGCCGATAGAGAACAATTGCTAAACGATTCAAAATTTTCGCTCGTTTCCTCATCACATGCCGAAAAAAAAAAACATATTTGTCGCTGTTTATTGAACATTATTGTCGATTTTAGCGATTAGGAGCATTAATTTTTAACGAAAAATAAAAACGAAATGACGAAAAAAATAAAATATAAATGGCCAATATTTGGAGTCATCGCTCTTTGGAATATTATCATTGTATAATTATACGAGTCTCATTGGAATACGAAATTTATACATAATTGTCACGTCGAGCAACAAATTCGTCTAATTTCCTAATCACACTATTGCCTTTCTTTAGCATCGGCTAATATCATACACGTACAACGCGATAGATCCTTTATGGGCCGAGGAATATAACTTATTAATCTGCAATAATTATACATATATATATATGTATGCTTTATATATACATATAATCATACCATAGTTTCGAACGATGGTAATAATAATATATCTTTAGTATACGAATACACATAATTATTCTGTGTGTATATTATATATATATATATATATGTATATATGTATATGAATACTATCTTCATCTTACAATGCTTTAATAATCGTTCGAAAAAGGTCTCGCGTCAATTGACTAATTTCATGAAATTGGGCAAATGAAAATATTCATTGCTCGACTATTTGACGGGCTTAATTAGCGCGAATCGTCGAATACAACCCCTCATCGAGCTTTATATTTATCTTTATGATATTGGTTGTTTTTATGCATACGACTCGTAATCACCATCAATTATTTTCTCGTTGTTTATTACGTACACATAAAATTAATCGTTCTGTTGCAGCAAAAAATTTTACGTACCTCTTTTAAGGTACGAATTTTTTTTTTCGTGTTAACATAAAAGCTCTAATGACGGTACTTTTATTTGATCTGCTAATACTTCGACTTTGATTGTTTGAAAATGTTCGCTTTTATACACGTATACCTTAATTCTCTAATACTTTCATATTCTTTATTACTTTCTTGCCCAGTGAACTTTCATACGTTTTTATTATTCAATTTTAATGCATTGTTACCGCTATTAAAATCGTCCTGTAACCCTCATACCTTTGTTTTCTGCTGTCTTGTCAATTTTAATTTTCTTCATTGTGCAGCAAACAACTTACTTAATAATCAATCAAATATTGTTGCATCACGATTAGTTATTTGACGTGCTTTAATTGATTATTGCTACTTTTTTTTTTTTTTTTTCATTCTTGACGAGCTTGTTTCATGTAAAGTACCTAAAAGTCCCAGCCAATGGCGCTATAATCATCATCATCATCATCACGATAATAGGAAGAAATATCCTTATTCTTCCTTCATGTTTTTATCAGTGCCGCTAACTTGAAGGTTTGAAAATTATTGTCATATCCTTCGAATAGCGAGCGATGAAACAGTGGATCATTAACCGAATTCGATTAGCTCCTCTGAATCCATTGAACGACGTGTTAAATCAGCCTTTCGCAAAAAGTTGCGTGCTAAAAATGGTGCGAATATAATAACAAGTGCTGGTTAATAGAACGAAGCTTTTCAGCGACGATTCGATCGCATTGGTATCCCCTTTTTCATTATTGTCCCTTCAATAAGTATCGACTCGCAGAGTCGTGTGCAATTTGTATAACATGTGCAAATGTATTGTCATTCTGCCTCGTCGGAGGCGGTGCAAACAATTCCTTCACTCGAAGAGGCTCGTGGAATATTCTCCAGTGGCTAATAATCGAAAACGATCATTTCAAAAGGTACAGGCCACGTCATTCGTAAATCATACTATTATTTCTTCGGCATCTCCACTTCATCGAATACGAACTGTAGCCAATGTTCATACGTTTATACAAAATAAGCTACTCTTTGCGTGTGTTAAATTATTACAAATAGCTTGTTTTTATGATAAATATACTTTCTTTTGTCTTTTCTTTCTTAAATCTTAATACTTTCTTGATTCCCTCCACTTACAGCACTATCGCCTGTCCTGTTAGGTTTATTACTTTCGTGCGAAGAATGTCGTGTATATTGTCCGGAAATAATCGAGGCTGTGATCGATCATAGATCGTCACTTTTCGTTAATATTCGAAAAAAAGAATTCGTAGTACCTCGAACTTTTTTGTTGTCTTTGCTTTCATCGTGATGCTCACACGTCTTTCAGTGGTCGATGCTGAATCAACTCATGGAAGTCCCTGCCATGAAGTTACGATGATTGACTCACTTTTTTGGTTCTATTCATTGCGCGGGGCAGAATAAGTGGCGCCGCGCGTGTCGAAATTATGAATTTTTGGAGGGACCACATTTTACAGGGCTCTGAGCTTTTTTTGTATGCCAGATTCTAAATTACTTTGCTTAATCCTCTTTGTGAGGTTCCATTTCAACTGTATCTAATAGAAAAAATAATTTTCTGTTGCAGAAATGTATCAATTCTACGTTTTTTTTTTTTGGGGTTTCATTATTTGATTTTAGATTTTTATTATTTAATTTTTGGGAGAAGTTCACATCTAAAAATGCTACTTTTCGTCACCATGAGCATTGCTAATTCTCCAATCGCAATACTTGATTTCATAGGACTTGAAGCTTTTCGAATTCTCATAATTCCACATTCGGAATTTCTATGCTCTCTGTGATTTAAGTGCAACTCCAACCCAATGAATTTTTAAAAAAATTGAATTGTGTTACAAGAGAGTCGTACTCCATTTAGTTTAAAAGCATTATCGATCTCTGACGAACCTTAACTGTTTTTAAAATGTTTCTTCAACGAACTGGATGTTAAGACTCCATTTACAAGGCAATACAATACAAAATATCATTACTTGTCTCGCAAAAAACTTGCCCTCCGCTTTTCATTTGATGTTACATTACTTAGCAAGAACATTTTTCGTACTTCGCGCGTCGTCCCCTTCTCTGCGTTGACTCCATTCGGAAACGCAACGTTTCGCCACCAAGGGGCGCTGCTAGTAGTTCAATCCACTGCCGCGCGCAACGAATAGCCAAGACTTCCTGGACGACGTGGTGAGCATCAATTATTTTTCACGGGGTCACAGGGTGACTGACTCATTTGTGCATCATTCACACATTAACTTGCACACGTAGTAACATCTACTCGAAATACACCGAGAGAAAAGGAATAGTGTAATAATCCACGATGAGGGGTAACGAAAAACGGTTGTGATAACACGATGAGGAAGCTCGCCGAGGATTACGCGAAACGTCTTATTCATTTCTTTTGTTTTTTTTTAACTTGCTAAGTTGATCACCGTGAGACCCCGCTCGTCGTTTTTCTTTTATCATCATGATCTCGCGATCATACGATCGAGAACGCCTATAAGTAACTAACCTTGTTCGACGTTGGATCATTCGAGATATCGATTAACGCTGGTACTAAGTCCTTAATCCCACTGCTGATTATCGGTAACCGTGTTACCTTGCCAACCGTAGCCAGGAGCCGGTGCTGGAGCTGATGGATAAGATCCATCGGATCTCTCGCTGGAACCCATCGTGGAATCGGGCGCGGTCGGAGGGACATAACCCATGACATCGTGTGTGTAGTCGTCCCTGGCCGGCGGCTGTACCAATGACGCGCTTACGTCCGTCGCAAACGGATTTGTCGAGTGAAAGGGATTGCTCGCGTTGCTTCCAGTTGAACCGTAATTTATAACGGGATTCTGATCAATTCTGTCCTGTTGAGTGTACGTTTTGTTGGGACGTTGCGGAGGTGCTCCATCGTCCCATCCCGCATTGACATCAATCGATGGTTGTCTCTGTAACAATTATGGCAATCTTCAAAGCTTGTTCGTTGATGGTGAAACTCATGGAGCTCTGTGATCATTTTTGTTGACTCTAATAACGATTCATCTGCATTCTGGAAAGGGTGCAGGAACGTTGAAGCTTTTGCGCGCTTTTTTGGCCTGGATTATTGTTATCTGTGATTTTTAATGTGGCGGGAAAACTAGTTTTCTTCATTTTTTGCAAAGGCAACTGGTTTGTTCAACACATTTCTTGTTTGATCGAAAGGTATGAAGGGTTGAAATAGAGAGAAACTTACTATGAATTCGGACTGCATAACTTTAGGCGGTGGAGGTACCGGGGGCTTTGTTTGACCGAGATCATCAAGTGGGTTCCAGCTCTTCTGTTCTTCGAGAGTCGGATCTGCCCAAGGTTGGAGCTCTCCGGAGCAGAATAGCGCGTAAAATGTCACACCGAAGAAGTGTACACATGCTGCCATGATGAAAACGTTTCTCCAACTGTGCGCATCCTGAAAAATCAATTCCGAGATTAACAGAGTCCAAATGGTTTTGAAGAATCTACAAGGTTCGATTGGTGAACAGGTGGAAAAATCGTCGTACCTTGTCTTTCGTAATGTTGTCAACAAAAATGGGCACCAATAGTCCAGCGATGGTTCCAATTCCGTTCGACATTCCCATAAGAATACTAGCGTATCTGGGCGCGATGTCAAGGTGATTGACGTTGAAACCGGAAATGGCGAATCCACTGCAAGCGACTCCAATGGTCAGTGCAACGGTAGCTGCGGTTCCATTCCTGTGGGTCGTTGCGTGGGCCACGACCAGGAAGAAAAGAGCCTCCATTCCAAAGCCACCGCAATTGAAGAGCTTCCGGACGTTGGTTGTTGTCATTATTCCACGTTTTCGCAGATGATCGGCCAACATTCCACCGCAGGGCACGATTGTTGTCATCAACAAATGCGGAAGGGATCCGATGATACCAGTCTAACAAACAAATTTCGTTATCCAACGTGTGTAGCCGAATTTTAATGAACCTTTCACACAATCATGTAGAATACATTGATGAAGATTCCAGACATTGTTGCTTGGGCATTCAACAAGTTTTCGAACATGATTGTTCAGATATGGATCAACTTTCCAGTTTTACATCAACTTCTCCGATAATCCTCAAGTTTTCAGATATTAATCAATGCTCAAGATATTGATTAACGTTGCAGATATTGATCAACTTCCCAGAGATTGTTCAGATACCGACAAAGTTTCCAGCCATTCCTGTGCAGGCGGTGAACAAAATTTGAGACGTTGATCAAGGTTCCAGACATTGTCTGGCATTTCAATGTCAACAATCGAAACATGGAAAGTTTGGTTTGAGTAATTAAATGTAATCGAAAGTTTCCATAACTTACTTCAACGAGGGGCATGCCGAAGACGTCCTGCATGAATTGGGGCTGAAATAGAACCAACAGATAAAAGTTCCAGGATCTGCAGAAATTGGCGACAATGATGGCATGAACCGGCATCGAAGTCATGAATTTGCGCCACGGGGTCGTCCAGATTGTTGGCATAGCTATTTGGGCCTGTCCTTGAGCTTGCCCGAGAGAGTCCTCAATGTAACGGAGTTCCCGTGCCGAAATGCACGGATGTTTTGAGGGTCTCTCGAATGCAAGCCAGAGCCAAAAGCAATACCATATCATTCCACACACGCCTAAAATTATCAAAACTGCTTGTTAAGCCAAACACCATTTTCATCATTCACTAATTCGACAAACCGTGATCAATGATGGGCACCATTCGATCATCTATTTCAAGTACTAAAAAAAAAAAAAATGGACGGTCAATGCCACGTAAATCAAAGTTGAAGAAAGACCAATGTACCATTACTTTCGGCTATAAGTTGTCATCAATCTCACGTAAATCAATGTAAGGTACGAAATGATAGCCCAACATTTATTCCTTTTGCTGTTCCTGGCTTTTTACAACTTATTACGCCTTTCGGACATTGGCCCCCAAGTCTAGCACACGATGTCAGAAAATATGTGGAAAATGGTAATCCATGCGAATGGTGCCCATTTCTGGTGATCATCGTGTACTTGTGATTGGGACCGAAATTACCGTAGAAATAGAACGAAGCTGGCCAGCCAAACCAATGACTGAGAATAGCGGAGAGTGGCATTCCGATGACCATTGCGGCGTAAGAACCACAAAAGGCAAGTGTCGCAAGTCTGGATCTCTCCAAAGGAGGTGCCCAGTATTTCCAAATACCGTGACAAGCTGGATAAGTGATGCCCTATGAAAGCAACGAAAAGTAGCAGCCATGTACTCTCCCAAGGCTAAAGATTTTTCATTACCGCCTCGAAGACAACCTACCTCAACAAGACCCTTCAGGATCTGCACACCCATGTCAGCTATTGGGCTGATTTTCAATGCTCCTGGTACCAGCAGGTTGAGAAACGATGATATCGCAATGGCAAGCCCGAATAATCTGTTCGCCGGATAAAAGGAGGCCAAAAACCCCCCTGGCACTTGAGTGATCAGGTACCCCCAGAAAAATGAGGAATCTAGGGCACTCTGCGTTCCAACAGTCCAATTAAATCTCAGGGCACCGGTCTGGTCCGTTTCATTCCTCATTATTCCCTTCGCCATGCCCATGTTACAACGCATTCCGAATGAAATGATAAAACCTACCGATAAACAATAATTCATTAATTTAAGAAACGAATTACCGAGGATCAATATTGTTATTGGTTTGGGGCTCACATGGAAAATTGTGCGCACCTTGGCAAACAAAATGTTGTCAAAAATAGCAATCGTCAAAAATAGTTTTATCGCACTAGTGTCGTAATGTACTGTTTCATTGACATTAAACATCAGTTAAAATTTATAAAACATGTGAAATATGTTAACTACGTTTGCACACAACAAAATATTTCGAGAACATGTTTTTTCGTGTGGGTGTATAGTGACCATCATATTAATTTATTTTTCCTCACCTACGCAGGCTAGCACAGCTATCGTGTACCTCTTGGATAAACAGGGACACTCGGGCATGCAGTAAGTGTCGATGTGACGCAACGGGGGCCTTTCCGGTTCCGGTAGAGAGTCGAATGATGCCCGTCCGCTATATCCTCTTTCGTCCTCGAAGCCCATGTTATCTTTACTGGGGATGTCGTTGGGGGGCATCTCAAATTCTTCGTATCCGGCATTGCTTTTTCTTGTTCTTAGCCTGTCGTACCAAACAATGATCGTAATAATTAATCCTCTCCAGTCATGACCCCAATTTTTCGTCTCTGAATAAAAATTCTTTGGAAATTTTTATGCATCCATGGTAAAATCATTTTCCGAACGATTTGTCTGAAAAATTCTAAACAAATCGTTTTGGTTGTTTTCCGAAATTTTCTCTAGGTCTACGCTTGACAATTTTTAAATGTACCAAGGGATTTTAGAGCATTCTTTAAAAATCCTCACTTTACAGCCGACACTAATTTTTTCAAAAAAATTGGTAAGTAAGAGAATTTAAAAAAAGGATGGAACGACATCACGAAAAATCAATGACCAGATCCTAGAGGCCGAGGGTCAGATCCAGATCGACTTAGATCGTATAGATGATCTCTTTTTTTTTTTTAAGCCTAGTCGGCTCGTCCATCGTTGGGGACCTGTGCCACTCTCTTCTAGAGATGATCTCATATATCGGGCCAAATTATTAAATTCAGTAACCCACTCAATGCACAACAAGTTCCAAAACTTGCACCTTAGACTTCACCTCAATTCTTTCGATGTCTGGTACGAAATTGATCTTACCCCGAAATTTTTTGCGAGGCTTTCGACTTGATGGCGTCAAAGGCCCCGAGACCCGCCGCAGCGAATCCGGACATTTTACAATTATTGGGGTTGCTGCGTCGGAGTGTTCTATAGCTACGATGGTGGTTACGCAGCCCCTGGAAAATAATTCGAGGAGGAAAAAAAAATCAATATCGATTAAAGGGCAAATTTATTCCATGCAAATTCTCGGAATATATGGTAATTTTTCATAATTCCGTTAATGGCGCTTTTTCTACCGCAGCTTTCAATTTCTTCTCGCGGCAAAAGCTACGAAAAAAAAAAAGTGAAGACACGAAATATATCGCTCACACCCCAGACGCATAAAACGAATCCGCCTCTATAGAGTCTGGGCTATATAACTTCAGGGTTGATGTAGAGTAGGAGTGTTTATTTGGAGTAGCGACCCATCCACCCCTAATCCCTGCACTCTCACGGGACTATCGTCGAGGGACGGAAAACCGCGTGGAGATTCATGGCCACGATGAGAATCACTATCTCGAATTGCCCGATAGCAAAGAGCCGAAGGGACAATTTTTTTTTTTTTTCATCCATTGCTGCAGTGTAAAATTGATTTTTTGTACCCGGGCATAGGAATTAGATTGTTCAAATTTATGGGTGAACTAAATGCACAAGTTAAAACTACAGACATTTTTTTTTTCTTTTAATGCAACGATGCTAATTAGGTGTGTGTGTTTTTTTTACATAAATAACAATTGAATTTTGTGTGACTATTTTGATTTCCAAGAATCTGTGCCGTATATAATAATGAGTTTTTTTATTTATTTCGATTAAAAATATGTTTTTGGAAAATTTGATCACATATAAATGAAAAATGGTGATTATATTTAAACAAATGTTGCAAATATTTGGTGTACTGTCTTAAATTTTTTTATGTCAACATGACGTTTTGTTGCTATGGTTTCTTTGTTCAATAATGGGAATTCATTGATGTCTTTCTTTGTTTCATTAATTAAAACGACAAGAAATAATAACAATGTTTTTTAGATGTTTCCAAAAAAATGACCAAGTTTCTACATTTTTTTCTTTCTTCTTACATCATTCCATAAAATAGTTTTAAATTTAATTTGATTCAGATAATAAAAATGTCGAATTTTTTCTCGATCATATTGGAAAATGATACAATTTGCCTCGACTGTACTGTTGAAACATTTTCGCCGATTTTGAGATTCAAGCGCGAACAATTATTTTCAAGGATTTTGGATTTTTTAAAACGGTCAACGGAAATTCGATTTTTATCATTTTTACAGAGAACGGAAGAGCGGAATACGTTTTAGCCCGAAGGCGATTCGTATCGACGCGCGACACGTGACACAATGGTACTCGGATATTAAAATGGCACGTGACCAACAATGGGCACAAAGTGCACGTCACGTGTCACGAGAAATGGGGGTGAATTCTCGATAGAAAGAGGGGTTGAACAAGTCGTTGACGTAATGAGAACGTCACGGTGATCGGTCAGTCGGCAGTGCTTGTTCGATTTTAATGGCCGATGCTCTTTTCGTCTTCATTGTCTCTCTAATTATTGCGTACCTGCCTTTAATCGATTCGTAAAGTACATCATTAAAGCAAAAACATTTTTCTTACGTCTCCAATTACAAAAATTCATAATAGCATAATTTTTCGAAAAAATGGAGCGCTCAAAATTACATAATACTCAAAAATCGGTAACGAAAATTCCCAAAAAATGTACTGATAATTTTGATATGAAACAAAAATTATACCACTTATTTTGCACGTTGGCAATGACGAAAAATACTACATTGACTATGAGTCAGGCAATTTCCGCACGATAAATTTGATGTCTGATAGCCGAAGAGCTTGACTGAATTTTTTCGGATCGATCGGTTCCACGCATGACCGGAGCACAAATCCGATACATCGTTGGAATATTGATGTATCACCCAGAATTTATCCGATAAAACCTTCGACGCCTGGATTTAGCGATTAACATTTGTATCCAAGAATAAGTAGAGTGAAAATCGGTAAAAAGTAAAAAAAAAAAAATCTACATTTTGCCGCACCGATTTAAAATGGGTCAGGGTTTTCTACGCGTCGCGAACATTTGGCTTCGGGATGAGTGCACTTTTCCTGTCTTGCTAAAAATAATAATAAAAAAAACACTCTGTAAACTCTGCAAAAACATTTCCGCACTCGGACATTAGCCACATACGAAACTCGCAAAAAAGAAATCGGCAAAGTAGATTATTTTTCCGCCCACAATAATATTCCTATAAAATCCAGTGTTCGACAAAGGGAAATCACAGTTTCTCAGTCGAATGAAAAATGAATTGAAGAATTAAATTGAAATAAAATCGAATAGAGTTCAATCGAACGATGATCGTTTCATTGCCGACACTCGAAGAATTCACCACTATTTCGTCGTCACTTGGATAAACACGATTTTTTTTTAAATACAATAAAAAAAAAACTGCCAAATGCCGTTTTCATTCACAGAAAGCGCGAAAAAAAATCATCACTGGAGAGAACGAAGTGGGGTTTCGCGTTGCACGATTCGCGAGGACGATACCGCGCAGAGCTCGATCGATTTTTCCTTTATTGCTCCTATCGGAGCTCGGAAAATTGCGAGAAAAAAAATATATAATAACAATTTAAGGACGTTAACACGCAGGGCGACGCACAAAAAATTTGGAGAATCAAATTGGATAACCGAAAATATTTAACTGACTCACCAATAATTAAGTCCAGATTGGGATACGTGCGGAGTGGGTTCGAAAGCGCGGGGTACGCGACGAAGAACGTCGTCGACGTCGGGTACGTCGGGCACGTCGGTTCGTCGGGTTCGTAAAGTTGGACACGGGGTTCGGCGCCAGCGCGTATCCTCTCCTCTCGACTATTGGTCCGGGCCTCTCGACGCATCGATATCACTGGCCAATGGGCCATCAGCTAACCCCTTTTCGGATCGACCCTAGGCGGGGCTATATTTCTCCTCGCGCCGCTGATAATAACAATGGTAAACCAGAAATAAATTTGCTAACGACATTTTGACATCGATAACGAGCATGAAAATCGAAGTCGCTGCGACGGGTCGTCGATGGGAATTTTAATTGTCATCGAAAAATCCATTTTACCGATTTTAATAAGCACTTCATTAAAAACGATCGTATTAATGAAGATCGTTGAAAAAATAAAGTGGAAAATTTAGGTCACTTTTCAGTCATCTTCAATAATGAAGAGTTTAAGGGTCTTCCGGGATAGCCTTTTTATGATGAATGATGACTGACATGGGGATGCTGCATCAGGGAGCTTAAGGCGCCATGGGTTGAAGAAATTGTTCATGGGTAATCTAATTTTAATTGTACAGAAGAATTTTTCTTTTCATTTTTCTGATTAGAAATATGCACATGAATTTTTAGATTTGTGTAGAATTGGAGCCCACAATTTAGCAGCTGGTGATAATTAAGAGCGGGGGTGAGAAGCTCATCTTTGAAATTTTTCAAATTTACTCATAGGCAATTTATTTTCTGAGCTATAGAAAAATTTCGTCGAAAAAATAAATAGCAAAGTCCATTAATTGGTACAGAATGCAAGATTTCATTTGAGAATTAGTCTTGAATAATGATGAATCAGCTGCTAATGACTAAAATAGAAAATTAATTTTTCAAAAAAAAAATTCTCATCACTAACTACTATACCGTCAATAAATAAAATAAGTCATCAATGCATATTATCCTTCTTCGATTTTTTAATAACATACCTTCATTTTTATTTTACAAAACCATTTTAAATGCTGCGGAAATTTTGAGGGCACAAAAAGTGACCTCTTTAAGTCTTCGTGATTTAAATGATTTATATGATATTCCAACATTTTTTTGGAATGAAATAGCATTGGGATTTTGAAAAATTAAGTTGTAAAATGAATGCCGATATTCAATAACTTTAATTTTTGTTGGAATACACGATTTTTGTCTGGTAAATTATTTTATATGGCGGCGTCAAGTCGCGATGACTAAGATAGGGATGATGCAGTGGGGAGAGCGAAGCTTCAGGGTGCAGAGAATGATAATCGTCTCTTTAAGCCCCCGTCGCTTAAAGCGGAGACTTTCATAGAATGTGGCCCACCAAAATGTATTTGATTGGCATGTAGCGTCGGATGCTGTGCCGAGTACAACGATTAGTCACGTTCTGAAAGCACGTGTCGATTAAGTGTCTATGGAGTGTTAATGAATCTCGAATCTGAGCTATCAAATAGCGATCCTGAATTGAACGTTGGCCGACATTGATCGCTGAAAGAATCCAAAAAAAAACGAGAAAAATCTTCACACCTTTTTTCAACCTTTTGGCTAAAAAAATTATATCTTTTACAATAAATACCACAAATTACTCCAGTTTTAAAAAGTCGTTGATTTATCACAGAAAATAATATCTAACAAATGGCACAATGAAATCTCATTCGCCTCAATTATTATTTACATTAGTAATAACGCCTACACTAATATGATCTAGGAAATAACAATCTCAACAAAAAAAATATTTTCAGTATTAAAGCATTTCATTTTTTATATTTATGCTTCCACAGAATTTGTGTATTTGTGTCCGTAGATAAATTCTCGATTGTCCTGTGAACTTTTTTTCTAAAATTCAAAATCAATTTCTCAATTACACGATAAACAGAATCGATGAAATTGCCTTGATTTTCTGACATAACGTAACACAATTGAATTCCTAAAAATAATTGTGAATTTTTTCTGATTTCCTCAGTTTTTTATTGCCATTTAGTTGGTCAATTTTTTTCGATCTCTGAACGCAGGTGATGATTAATGGCTCGGAACGGCGGAGGGACAGACGTCACGGTTCGAGTCCATCGCTAGTAGACGTTAGGAGCTAACTCGTATTGTTGCAAACACAGAGAGTCAGCGGGGTAGGCACCCTCCGCGGTTGCCAGGAAATATCGATCCTGGCAAACTGGGGACGGATGCTGCTTCGTGCTCGATGCTCAGCGTATCTTCTCCACGCTCTCGGAGTCGCCCCAAATATCTCGTTTTTCTTTATCGTCCCGATGTGTCCATGTTTCTCCCGAGGCACTTTATTCCCATTAACTCGCTTGCGATGCGGATTTCCATGCGCTTTATTACGGAACATGTTAATTTGCCGAAGGACGAATAACATCCGTCGCCAACCTGCCCTCGAGAATTTAATTACACAAAAAAAAAAGCAACGAGGCTGCCACTTCTTCCCCATAGCTGATCGATTCGTGAGACTAAAATTTATCGGTGATTAAAAAAAGTCCTTTCATACATACATAAAAACGTTTATTAATTAGAAAATCGGAAATACATACAAAAAGGCCATAAAAAATGTATAGTCAGTAAAAGGTTATAAAACATGTAACAATAAACGGATAACAATCTCCCTGCACCAGGAATGTCTCCTCCGGACTTTGTCACGATAAATAAGCTGTCCAAAAAGCAGCATACAATATACTTTTTTTTTTTTATAGCACGCCACCGATTTTTATCGGCTGTTTTACCGGAACGTATAGCATCATATTCGTATCCTAATTGTGTCCGCTTCGGGACATGGTTCGAACAGCAGTAAGTAGTAACGCTGGTGGCGTACGACGGGGGTGCAATATAATGACCACCCAGCGACAATGACAAAGGCCTGGGCGAGTCGACGCGTCAGCCCCTTAACCGGTAACGTTAAATGCATGATTGTGATCGAGGTATTTCGCAGCCTAAGCAAACAACGTTCATCTACTCGGATAAACAGCTTTTTCAAATCATAATTATTTCATAAAATGGCCCTTTGTCATTATGTTTTGTGGAAATCAAAAGAAGGTCCCTTAAAATTTGAAGCTCGATCTCAAGAATCTGCAAACCTGTATCGTTTCTCTCGAGAAATGGATAATGGTCTCCTGACGTCATAGACGTCATCAGGTCGCAGCATCTTCAGCAGCGAATACTTGACATTTCTGCAGAGACTCACGTATTGCAACAATTTGGATCTCAAGTCTTGATCAAGTTTGCCAAAAGCTTCCTGAATCTTAATGTTGCCTGTGGCATGAACCTTCGAAGAGGCGAAACTTGAAGCCCGAATGTTTCGAGCCATTTTTGGTTCTCCGGTGGATTGTCTTCTGGAAGAGCGACAATTGACTGGCCTGCCATTTGACTTGTGAGCTTTTTTTGGACTCCGAGGCTCTCTTTCCCTTCGTCTTCGTTTGCAAATCGGAAGGGAATTGCATTTTGGCGAGGAGATTTTGGGCTCGCACCATTTTTTGACCTCCCCGTCATTGGATGACTCGATGTTGTCGTATTCGTGAAGATATATGTGCCTGGAAGTCGAATTACCGGAGCAATCAAGCTTTCCAGGACATTTCGTAATTTCATCTTGTCGTTCATCGAGCGTCACTTCTTCTTCGTAATCAGCGCCGTTCCACAAATGCGAGAGTTTCGATGATACGTTTCCAGCCACTGAGTCACCGGTACAACTGCGATTTGTACTTTTTGATCCGAACTTATGATCGCAATGATTACAAACATATTGAACTTCCTTGTTGGTTAGATTTTGGACATTTTCTTGACGTTGCTTCCACAAATATCGAAATTCACGATCGATTCCTTTTTGACAGGGATCATCGCTTCCACCAACGAGTCTTTGATCGACGATCCGTGACGATACAACGGATTGATCGCTAGTCCTCAAACAATAACATGTTGGCCTATCGGAATTAGAACATGTTTCCAAATCTTTGTGATCCGAAGCCACAAACTTGGAGATTGTTGTTGAATGAAAAAGAGTCTTGATTTCGTCGGCTTCCGAAACTTCAGCCAAACTTCTCCCATTAGAGCCGAGAGTTCTTGAAGTATGTGTGGATGCTGATGCGCTACGAGATTCCCAGATGGTGTGACAACGCTGCCTGGGAAATGGTAACCGTTTAGCCTTTCCACAAGGAACGCTAACTCGGTACTTTTCATTAGCAAAACTGATCTTCGGTGTGTTCGTCGCCTTGTCGCGTTCCAGAAGAATTCTGCGCAGCTTCGTTTTTATCAGATGCTTCATTCTGTCGACGGAACCTGCGGAAAATGCGTGGCAGAGATTGTGGTGAAGTACCGAAGACGAAAGGTCTTTGGGACTCTTCGTTGCTGAAGAGAATAGCTTCAGCGGTTCATTCGGCTTATCGCTGTGTCCATTTTTTTGGAAAGCTTTGCAGCCTCGGCCATTCTCGTTGTTCTCGGAATAGTTCAAACGATTCTTGCGTCTTTTGTGTTGCCTCGTCGATTGCCCTTCCGATTTCGCGGACATCCCATACACGATGGGATTTCCCATTCTCGACGGTGGCTGCGAAGGAGGCAGATAGTCTCTGGATTCCAGAGGTCGGGGTGGTGAATGCAGACAAGCATTTGTGCCTCGTAGGTGCCTCAGACACTTGTCCTTGGTATTTTTCTCCGACTTCAAGATCGCTTGTTTCCTGGAAATTCGCACATCACCGGAATGACATCCAGGCCTCCACGTTGGCGGCAAATACTGGACGCCAGATCTTATCGAACCATTGGAAGCGACTGGTAACACGGTCTTCGGTTCTTTGTTCAAAGATTTGTCCCCTGAAGAAAGGGATTCCGAACACAATTCTATCGATATGTTTATTCTTTGACTCCTTGAACTGGAAGCTCTTCCCGTCTGTATCCGTAATGGAGATGAAGCTTTATTTGTCTCCTTGATTACAGAACTCGGTAGTTTCTTTGTTACAATCTGAACTGACTTGAAACTAGTACGGGTACGCCAAGTTTCCCCTGGTTCCTGATCATTTTTAGGGTGACAGGAATGTCGACTGTGATTTTCAGGTTCTGAGCAGTTGGGCTGCATTTCAGCGCTGGCAGTGTCGAAACATTGTCTGTCCTTCCTGACACCTGGTCGCGCAAGATTTGGAACCAACGAGTCCGCCTTTGAAGGTCGTTCCGAATTTGCTGAGGTTGAGATTCGAGTGACATTTCTGCTGTCACGATTCAATGACGTGGAGGTTTCCGGAGGTCCACAAGTATCACATGAACATTGCGAGGCACATTCTCCAAGGTCATGTTGATCATCATAACAAGCTCGACTCGTATCCAGCGGAGCTGGAGCTTTCAAACGTGGCAACCTTCTTGTTGTTTCTTTGATCACAGAACCTGAGGGTCTCTCAAATGAAATTTGTTCGGATTTGTAATTAGTACGATAGGAAAAAGTGTTCTCCACTTCTGTGTCCAAAAATCGCGTGTTTGGATGACGTGGATCCTCGCTGTTGATTGCAGATTCAACGTAATTAGGCTGCAATTGGACACTACCAGCAACGTCAAGATATTGACTCTTGTCCGTGACAATTGGCCGTACAATTTTTCGAATTGACGTGTCCAACTTCGAAGATTGTTCAGGCTTGACTGACAGTGAGATTCGGGTGTCCTCAGTGACAGGGTTCAAAGGTGTCGAGTTTTCTGGAGTTCCACAAATATCACAAGAACATTGCGAGTCACATTGACCAACCTCGTGTTCATCGTTGCGTTTGTTTATGCATTCACACGAAGCTGGACATTCGCAACTCCTAATTCCATCGAGTTTAATTGTGCAGGGTGGTCCATTTCGACTGGTTACCTCAGATGACGTGTTTCCAAGTCTTAACTGGTCCCTGAGAACTGGTTGCACATTTTCTTCACTGTCCATCACTGGGCCAGTTTTCCCAGTATTTGTTTCCGTCATTTTCTGATAATCTGAAACAACAGAACGAACATCTCGGCAAGACTCTTCGCGATTGGAAGCTTCCAAATCTTCAACGTGTGCTTCGAGACGTTCGACGCTGTTGCTTTCTTCGTGTTTATCAGATCCGTGATCAATAGGAATTGTGTAAGGGAATGAGTCACTGCAGTGACATGTCTGATCTTCCGCTTCATTTCCACTTGACTGGCTTGAGGGTGTCATTCTTTTGCCCAGATTTTTGGTTTCCGTGACTTCAATGCTATCGACGCAATCGGCGTCTTGAGATTTTTCTGCCCCGGGATTGAAAATCTCGAGTTTATCGTCGTCGGAATTATTACAGTAACACGACCCATCCTCAATGGCATTTCCACTCGACTGGACCATTGCTTCCTGTTCGGGTGATTCCACTGAATCATTTCGTCCTGCTGGCCTTTGTGACCCTTCCACGCGATTGCTTCCTGTATTTCCTTCCTCCTCATGCTCCGAATTCTCGAAACCATTCAGAAATGAAGAAGTGCAGCCCTGAAATTGATCTTCTCTTAATTTGTTTGAAGATTCATTTCCAACAAATTCGTTCGACTTCTGATTATTAGTGGGGTCCAATTCTCTTCTGGGTAAATTACGAATGGAATTTGTAAATTGAGGTTCTGTCTCACTTTTCGCTTTGGCGGGAAGACTCGAAACTGGATGCGAATCTTTATCAGCCAAATCAACTCGAGTACTTTCGGAAATTGGAAGATCCATTTTTTCTGTGCTTTCCTCTTCGATATTCTCGAATTTTTGACTGAATGAAGTTCCCCGTGGGGCGAAATGTCCATCGATCTTGTCGGTCGCTATTCGATCGCTAAACAAACAGGCTTTGCACCCATTCGTTTCTCTACGAACAAGTTTGAAGGTAACCAATTCTGGCAGAATTTCGCAATGAAAACGACACCTCTTCACTTCCTCTCTGCTCATTTTGCCCAATGTCTCATTAAGGCAACGACAAATATCCGTTACACTAGCCCGAAGCTTTTTGCTCGTTGTAATCGAAGATAATCTGGGAACCGATCGATCTGCCTTGAAGACATCGGCAATCATATCGTCAAATTTGCAAGGCAAAGGCAATCTCGATAATCTGCAAGGTTCTGCGTGTCCACGGTCGAAATTTGCCGGGCAATTCGATGGAATTTTGCAAACCCGGAGTTTCAAGCTTTTCCCTTCCCAATTTAATTGTTGGAAACTTTTTGCTCTGTAACTAGGACAATTGGATGGTCGACAAGGGTGCGTTTTGCTGATTGGTCGTGGTTTCCTTTTGACCCAGCTCGATTTGGATTCTTCGGGATTTCTGAAATCTATGTTGAGATCACTACCAAATTTTGGGCTGCTACAATTTTCTGGAAAGTCGTTGACGTTGCTGCAGACACATTCCGATGAATCGACGACTGGACGTTTAGACGCTGGTTTGCAGCGTCTTCTCCTTCGCTCATTATCGGGTCCTGATCCAATTTGGACTTCGAGGTCGCTATGGGTGTCGATCGAATCGTAAGATGGGCTCAACATAAACGTCGATCTGAAGAAAGAACCAATTTAATTAGTGTGCGTAATCGATGTAGTCAACTTATTTGAAAAGTCATTTACATTTTTTTTTTTACAGACCGTCAGATCGAAATCTTAATACCGGAAATATTTGACGGATTAAAAGGAATTTGAATAACCAAATAAATGTGAAGTCTTCTTTATCAATCACTTTTTTAAGAAAACTACTTATGCCCCAAAACGGAAAAGACTCAGGAACAAAAATAGTGCCATCTTTGGCACTTTGCCATCACAAAAATGTCTATCTTTAATGAACTTCAGAATACTTAACGTTGAACTTTCTAATTAAATATTTTTTGTTAGCCCACATTGCGATATTATTTTTCCAGAAGTCTTTTAGGATCGAACTTGAAAGTACATCAATGAAATAAATTCCGTTCCTACTGGAATTCCAATTCGGTGGTACTCCGAATAAATTAAGGAGCAGATTCAGCGACATATATCTGAACATTTTTACCTCAAGAAACCAAAAATCTGTGCAGACTCTGTGAAATTTTTGGTACCTAAAAAAGTACATACGCAGTGCTGTCGTTTTCCATCCAATAATTCTTTTCGTTGACGTAATTCCATACAGCTAGATGCCGAAGAAAGTCTTTCTGAATGCCTGCAGCGTCCAAATTTCTACAGACCTTGTTGAGCCTGTTATTGAGAATAATTGAATTGAGAAAACAATCGATCAGGCCATCTTTGATCAGGTATTTAGCGGCTCGTGTCAGCATCTTCTCCAGAAATCTGGGCTCTCCAAATTTGGAGGAAAAAGCGTGGACCGGTTCGCGCCAAGTTGCCGCCACATCCAGACATCTCTTCAAGTACGGAGGTTCCAATAGCGCTTCCCGGTCCTCGCGATAAACGAAAGTCTCGAGACAGCTGTGGATTCGAGGCTCCAGACTTGGCACGAATAGCGTCCTGATTTTCTCCACGTAGGGGTCGTACTTGTTGAAATCACAGCCGGTATTGACCGTCGAATTCTAGGAGTTCGTGTAACCGGAAACAATCATGAACTTCAATGAAGAAATCAGGGCTCAGAAAAGAAGAAAAACATTTTGTCGAGGTTATCAATTTGCTTTTTTGCGACTGTCGTTTTACCGAAGTTTCTTCATCGAGATACGACGGATAATATTGATCCTCGGTCATTTCTTCTCATTAACCGCGACGTGTTAATGTCACGCTCTCATTAACAACAATTTGGATTTTCAAGATTCGAATTCCCGCGTATAAATATCACCCACGTCCGGTGATTAACTGCGAAATGGGTTCTGTGTTCAACGACCCGAAGTTTGACGTTTCAAAGCAGAGAGCCTTCAATTTTAATGCAGTTTTAGAATTATAATTATGATATTACTGTAAAACCCGACCGAAAAATTTGTTTAAATTGAAACACTCGCCACTGGAAAATGAAACGCAAATTTTCTCGCAACATTATGACATCGTTGCAATGTTATTATTACTGTTAATTCGCGATATTGTTAGTTAACTTTTTTCAGCCAATCCGAAACTTTCCACAATTGTCATTTACTATATAACAATTAATAACACTTTTAAAATCATCTTCTGGGCCAGAACCGAGTTTCTCTTTTTACTAAACGTCCATGAAAACGAATTAAACATTTTTGACTCTCATAAACACTAACAAAATAATCAGAATAATGAAATTATCGTATTTCAAGTGAGTCGTATCAAAATACAGCTCACGTAACTGTATATAATTTACTTCCGGTGCTTTTGATTTACATTGAAACGAATATTACTTTGACTTTATAAATAAATTCTTCAGCTATGCTCTTCGAGGCCTTTGAATTTTCGCTGTTTTGGAATATTCCCCCTAAACACCATCCATTAACTGGACGTTTAGGATAACGTTTTAGGGGTCGAGATTGGTAGTCCCTTTGAAAGGAGCTTTAGAAAAGGATCTCTCTCGGTGGTCGCTCGGGGACAGAAGGGGTAGTTGCCGTACGAACCCTCGTCGAAACTCTCTTCAGGGTGCTGCGGTATACCTACGTACGTTAGACGATATTCAGGGTCCACGGAAAATGCTAATGTGTTTTACGTCGAGTGGGTCTGCGTGGGGTGAACTCGAGTGGCGAAAAGGGCGAGATGGAGAAGACGTGCAAAATGCTGGTTGAGAGCACGACGACGACGACGACGACGACGACGACGACGACCGGGAGGAAACGAAGGGTGGAGTAAAAGTATTCATCTCAGCTTCATTTGCGCCTTGTATATTATAAGCTTTAAAATTAAATATCGTGCTGATGCCATCTCAAAATTAACCTCCGGAGAGAAAAAAAACAGAAATACGAATATCAAATATTTTTGGCATATACGAAACGCAATCGATCTGGAAAAAAATATATCGATTTTGTAATGCAGAAATAGACTGTTTTATTCTGGTTCAAATGAGGAAATTATTAACGTTTCAACGGGTAATTAATAAATTTCGCAGCACTTGGAATTGTTGATGCATTGATATACACTTTTTCCTATTAAGAAAAATAAGAAAAAAAAATTAATTTCTGAGAAAATTAAATACTGAATGTACTGACATAGAAATATCGAAAATAAAAATTCTTCAGGAAAGAAACGATTTCCTTTGCGGGCAAGAATAATGTAAAAATATGGGAAATATGTGAGTATATATTTTTGGACCATTCTGAGTGCACTAACATAGAAGTATGGAAAATAAAAATTCTTCACGAAAGAAACGACTTCCTTTGCGAGCAAGAAAAATGTAAAAATATAGGAAATATGTGAGTATATTTTTTTGGATCATTCTGAGTGTACTGACATAGAAATATCGAAAATAAAAATTCTACACGAAAAAAAAACGATTTCCTTTGCGAGCAAGAAAAATGTAAAAATATGGGAAATATGTGAGTATATAATTTGCTCACAGGAACGGAGACGCAGTTGTGCAGGCAACCTTATTTCGAGGTTCCGTGCGGGGGTGAAAACGAGGGTAGCCCATTCAGATAGTGGCCAGAACCTCGCTCCGCTTCGGAAGATCAATACTCGTGACGTCGAGACGCGCGAGAAGCGTAACTTGCGTAGCTTCCCGACCGCCACCGTCTATCGTTCCGCAGGTGCACGCGGCGGAGATGCTGTGTGACGCGTACGTCACACTCTGGCACCCAAAGCAATCAAACATCCCCAATGGGGAGACCGAAAATGGGGAGAACGATTATTGAGGCGTTGCGGTGAGGCTTGAATCGCCTCCACGTGAGTCGCGTGCTCCTTAGGTCGATCCTTTATATATATATATAGGACCATTAGGACCAACTGAGCTACCATCATTTTTTTGGCTCACATCGCTCAGCGAAATCCGGAACGATTTAATCTGCTATATTTTTATCGAGATTTTCTAATAAATCACTTTGAAAAGAGTTTGAAAAAAAAAATAATTAAAGATTTGTGAATTGTGAAAAAGGAATCATTGACCATGAATTTTGAATGTTGTATCGACAATAATTTAATTGTATTTATACCAATAATTATTATTCACTTACCGATCAAAATTTTTAGACAACAGTGTTCAATAAAAATGTAGACTTTGACCACAAAATCGATGAATGAGAGCTTGTAGTTTAGCGTAGGGGGAATTCCTTTACTTGGGGCTAGTCGTCAACGAGAATTCCATGAATCGTTTGGTGGAACCAAAGTGACGCCTGGTACGTCGATATATCCACAAATGTGAAGGAATCTTTGGAACTACGGTCGCACAGGGCGATTCTACATGCTGAACGACAGATTCCAAGGTGGGCATTGACAAATAATCATCTGACCACTTTATCACCCCAATCAGCTGCTAATTCTACAAAACTTAGCGATACAATTTTAGAATGAATCTGAAATTCAAGTTCATAAAAAATAGGGCTTATTTTTCATTTAAATGCACATAATTGTGAATTTCTTCCAACGCAGTATCCAAAAATATTCCAAAGGCTGTAGAATATTCTGCAAACTTCATCAAGTTACAGAAGATCCAATTAATTAAAAATTGTTTGTGAGGCGAACGGCAATCACAATTTGATGAAGTCTCTTGTCTACAGTAACAATCTGCAGTAGGGGAAACACTAAAAGGATCCACCACGTGGACCCCGTGCAACGATGCCGATGGAGAAGCCCTTTGATCTTTAGAACCCTCCGAAGTTGCCAAGCACCGCAACGTAATACGTTTTCCCAGCCACCGTCTGTTGACGGCAAACCCTGCATCCGAATTTTCCAAACAATTCCCAACTGTTCCACGTGCCAAAAGCTCACCATCCTCTCACAATGATTACATACTTTCTCTGCTCCCGCGATGATAAAACGACCTAGAAATTACAATTATAATAATATATAATACTTGCATTTAAACAAAAAACATTTTAATGGACTTCTCTTCTCTTATTGCTTATATTCAAAACTGTCCTACAGTTACCATAAATAAACTATAATTCCCTATTATGCCTATTTACTTTATGTTCAAATCATTTACAAATCATTCTTCTTTGATCCAACAATATTTGATAAATTGATAAGTGCATGATTATGTAGACCACTTTAAAAGTCACACTGTTAAAAACGATATTTGTGCATGTAATGATTTTTTTGTTGCAAAATAGGTATAATCAATATTTACTTAAATTATGTTAGCAAACATAACATAACGTAACATAACATGAACATATGTTAGCTAACATAAGCTAAGAGAGGTGAAAATGAAATCCTTATCGAAAAAGGACATTCGCTTCCTTTTTGAGCACGTAATGATTTTTTTGCTGCACAGCTCGTCGATATTTTTGCGGTTCACGTTTCTAGTGAGTCGTCACGACGGGAAATGTTTAGTGGGTGGGTTCGTTGCGCGAAAAGCCGCGAGATCAATACTTTGGTACTGATAAGAACCGAGGATGGCGCGCGTAATTTCGACGAGAGTACGCAAAAGCCGCTGTTACGTGGATACGTGGACAACTCTCTGGTTACTGAGCGAAAACCATCCTGACAAAACCATTCAAAGAGTTATCCTCGCCAATCGAACACCCTTGATCCCCAAAAAAGTGAGTGCATTTTTTCTGAAACAATAAATTTCATTCTATAGTCAAAACGCGCTGCCTAAAATTATCCAAAAAAAAAATTAAATAATTTCGATGCATTACAGACGAACTTTTCACGATGTCCTGCCTCCTCCGGATACTCGCAATTGTTGCAGCTGCACAAAGTGCAATGTGCATGTCACCGATCAAGGTAAATTTTTTAAAAAATTTCCCATTTTTTTTGAAACTGCTTCTGATACATAAAAACAGAATATTATCATTAATAATGATATATTAATAGTGAAAAAGACTATTACTATTATTAACTCATATTTACATATATATTATTTAACAGATTTGTGGACTATTAATTGCGGATTTGTAATAAGACTATTTTATTATTAGCTCATATTTACATATATATTATTTAACCGATTTGTGGTAAATTAGGGTATTTTATAAATAAAGTTGACAACTTATGTTTAATATAATTATAATTTTTTAATAACAAATTTTTGATAATTACATTTTATTCCAATTAACAGGACGATCACTTGATGACCGAGATGTTACTCCGTGATCTGATCGATCGAATGGAAAATGAATTTGCCGAAGCAGCTGGCTCTTATTTGGAGTATCAAGATGGTTCTCAAGTACCAAACGATTACGAGAAGGCTAAGGAAATACCTGATGAGATACCTATCGACTACGAGGGCATAGAAACACTTAATCCCAATCCAAGTATTCGCGATCAAGAATACCTAAGACACAGTACTCTCGGATCTCATCAGCGTATCAATGGGAACGACGACGGAGGCCACAGAATTCAACCAGCTGGTTTTAAGGGTGTTAAGGACGAGAAAACGGAAAACACTCTGCCCGCCTATTGCACGCCACCGAATCCATGCCCCATCGGATATTCAGGTAAAAAGTTTAAAAATTATTATATATTAATTATTATAATTTTTTGACAATTTATTTTTTTCGACATCCACTTCAAAATTGATGAAAACTGTACTTCAGAAAGCGGAGCATTCTTGATAGAATTTTTTGGTGGAATGCTAATTAACAATCCGCTTGTACTTTGGCTTTAAAAAAATGTATTTGTAATATTGGATTGCTTAATTAATTGCACGGGGAATGAAAAGCTGCGTTTTCAAGTCACGAATGTTGAAGGATGTTTCTGTGGGCTTTGTGTAAATAATTTTAACTGTAAAAAAAAGATTTATTGTCATTGTGAATAATTCATTTTACTCGCTCGCATGATCAAAATTATCTGTAAGATTGAGTGAAATTTCCGATTAATTATAAATTTAGAAAAACTTGGTTTCCTGTAGTTGAATAAGTTTGTAGAATGAAATCAAATTTTTTATTATTTTAAGAGGAAGTAATGGTCGAATTTTCGCTTTGCATCCTTGTTGAATTATAATTTTTTTGATTATTCAAAAATATCCCGTTGCATTGTAATTAACAGTGTAACGAGTAATTGTTTATGCACAGAACAGAAATTAATTGATAAATATTTGGATTGTAATATGTTGCCAACTAATTATTTGCCTCAGCTCAAAATCATTGTATCGAAGACTTCGAGAACACTGCAGCTTTCAGCCGAGATTTTCAGAGTGCTCAGGACTGCATGTGTGATTCGGAGCACATGATCCGTTGCCCACCGAGCGCGGAAAACGAGCGCAGCCTCTCGGGGGTCCACATGGTCAATTCCGACTTTGAGCGAATCGTCGAGCAATTTCAGGCAAGCGTCAAATGATTGCGACACGGACGTAGGAAAATTTCGTTAGCTCTGGCAAACGCATTGCGATAATCGACTCCCTAATTGTTCGTTTTGTTTCAGGATGCTAATCCATTCTTCCAAGGCGAAAAGCTGCCCATTGCGGCTAAGAAAGGCATACACGTGATTTCTTAAGGAAACGTGGCACGTTCTTAAACGCATCCGGTTTCTCGCGATTTAAACAACTTACATATGAACTTATTATTACATTTTAAAAATCGCGTCTCCGATCGATGTCGAAATATGATCAAATCTTTATCTTTAATGTTAGATTATAAAATACAGTCTGCATTGCGGAGATTGGCGATAATGAGTGGAGCAGGAATAGCTAATATTCGAATAAAAATGTATTCAACAATTTTTTTCAGCCGGAAAAACTGAGCAATTGTTTACGAGCTATGAGAGCATAAATATGCTCTGATAGAGAAGTAAATTGAGGCGATCGTTCATTTGCTTATTGTTTTTTTTAATCAATTCTTCACATTTTATCTGAAAAGTATGTTGGATACATTGTTTTTTTTTTTTTTAATATTGACTATTCCTGGAGCAGAGTATTTGCTGTTTTCACATTTACACGAACGTGAAGGCATCTTCGTCGAAGGACCAATTTAAAAATCATGTATGCACGACGATAATTGTATTTTTCAAAGCGTCAAGCGACCGACATTATAATTATTGTGAGAGGTTTATGATTGTTCCTAATATCGTAAGAATGAAATGTTAATAACTTGCAACAGTATTTTCCGACGATATTCACTGATGAATTTTAACGATTGGCTGGTTTAGCTCTTCAATGAGCCACGTCTTCCGAATTGGCCAGGGAATTAAGTTCTTCACGAAAACGACGTAAACTTGCACAATGGCTTTTTTTTTATTATCAACTAAAAGGTCCGAGAAACTATAAACGTATTCTCGTTTATCGAACACGAACCGGAAACGATCTTTTGTCGATGGATATTCTCGTTACACAATGGCTTTTTTTCTAATTATCAACTAAAACGTCCGAGAAATTATAAACGCATTCTCGTGTATGGAACACGAACCGGAAACGATCTTTCGTCGATGAATATTCTCGTTACTCACAGTATTATCAATGTACAGAGTATATTTCTAATTGCGTTATCGCATACGCCTAATTTCGAAAGGTATATTTTTAAGATTGAAGTTTTTCGGTTGTTACGTTGAAATATATACATTTTATCACTGTCACTGATTGTTCTTGCGGCTATGATTTTTTTAAATACCTCCCAAGCGTCGCAACGAAAATTACAAATATTACACTTATCAATAAATAACATGATGTTCTTTTTTTTAATCGTGCCGAAATGCCAGGCGATTAAATTCGTTACCGTTCGATGATAGGACGCTTCATCGCAAGAAGGTAACGACTAAATTTACGATGCCAAAAACAACAATCGCAAATCGATATTTCTGTATTAAAAAATAATGTTTTTGTCGTCTACTGTTTCCGGAAGCTCTTCAATATTGGGTGGATATTCGTCAGAGCATCGAATAGTTCAGTTCTGTGTTTTGCACCTGTAATTAAAATATTCGTGGTAGTTAAATAGTCAACATTGTTGCCTCAAGCAAATTCAAATTTGTAAATAATGCATTACGATTTTGAAGAACCGTTCTTTAATCGTGATGTTCAATGAAATTTTTTAAAAATCGTCACAGAAAACTACGCAAAAGAGCGACAACCAAAATAACATTTTCGTTAACACAAATTTTTTGAACCCATTATTAAGCAGAACGTAATGTTAATAAAATTACTAACCAGTCAACACAATCTTCCCGTTAACGAAGATAAGAAGCACGACCCTGGGCATGACCATTCTGTATATTAATCCAGGATATAACTCTGGCTCGTAGCTGGAAAATTGTCCGTGCATCTGATTCAAGTTTTCCAATTTGATAGGAAACTTCAGATCGCAGGTGGCCACGATATTTTGTATTTTGAAGTTGAAAAATTTCACCTGAAATTCACACGGATATATATAAACCAACGAACCGTTACCCCAAAAAATGGAACAATCGCCAGGTGAAAAAGAGGAGAAAACTTACAGGATATCCAAGCTTTTGGATTATCCTAGCAAACTTTCGTGCGGCAAGGAACGAGTCGTCCTCGCTTCGAGCTCCGGTGCACACGAGTTTTCCGGATCTGAAGATGAGAGCGGTGGCTCTTGGGCTTCTTATTCTCATGACGAGTCCGGTGAATCTTGCCGGATTGTATTCGGAATTGCGCGTTCTGGTGTTAATGTGCACGAGCTTTAATTCGGTGCCTAAATCGACGGTGGAAACGACGTTTCTGCAACAACAAAGACAAAATGGATTTGCGTAACGACGATGGGACGGTGGCGATGAAATAAATGAGTACGTACTGTAAACAGGGCTCCACATTTTCAATTTGACTCTGCGGCGGCGCCATTGGACTCATGGAGGCTTGCGGCGTTGGATTTTGTGATGCATTTTGCGAAGTCGTCGGTCGAGGTACGCTTGTCTACAATGTTGAGGAGAATTTTGAGAGATGCTTGAGAAATGCTGGACCGTATGGAAAAAACTTAAGTTCAAAGCATAATCAGTGACTTACTGTGAGCGGTGGGGCCATGCTCGTGTCCTCCCCCACATTTTTAACTGGACTGCTCAGCAATCGCTTCAACTCGTTGTCACTTTGCATCATCGACGTCATCGCGACAGGCGTTTTATCGAATTGTAATAAATAATAACTAAGCTGTTGCAGTCACATGGACTGTCCAGCATGTTGTTCCAGCAACAACTGGGGACGCCTCGTGCAGACGACGCGCTCGCACACCCGACACCTAGCGGCGAAACTTTCAACCAACTTCCCCGTCCCTTACTAGCAATATATAGTGATACCTGGTGATACATTGTTTGGGCGTCATTGTAATTGCAAACAACTAAATAACTATTAATGGGATTTCAAGAGATTTATGAAATCGCTTTGAAAAATAGCTGATAAGAAAAGGTTGTTTGTTGAAAAAAATTCATATTTCAAAAGTTTAGATATTTTTGAGAGACCTTCGTTACTTTTTTGAGAGTTTTTTTTTTAGTTTGTCAATCAGAAATTCATTTTTATAATCAGTACTTGCGCCTTTTTCTCAAGATTAAAAAAAAATGATCTAACATTGAATGAATAAGGAATTTGTGTGTTTTTTTTTTTTTCTGTATTTGTGGGGGTCTGACACTTTATTTGCAGTGCTTATGTATAGTATTTTCCAGGCATTCTAACAGAGTAAGAAACCCTGCGGCTTAGTAAGGCTCTAGAGCAATTAAAATCTGCTCGGTATACTTAACGACGCAGTTGCTTGTCGTAAAATTTGTGTGAGACGAATGACTCAGGTATAAAGGGCTGATACCTCTGGACGATTCATTTTCAGGTCAAGTCATTTTCAGAGACCAACGTTCATGTCCCGTATTTACATTTTCCCATTCAGACTCCTTTCGATCCTAATAAGCTGTCGAAAGTACATCGGACTAGTCTTTCAGGCGTATTATTCTTTGAAATGCGTAGGCCTAAAAATACTATAAAATATTGTGGAATTTATAATACATATCCATGAAAATTCACATGAAATTGTGTTTCGATGATACGAATTCTATTTTCATGAAAATTCCATTTTTCATAAAAATAAAAAAGTCATTTCTTTCAAATGTAATTTTATTTCTTTCAAATAAAATTTCATTTAATAAAAATTAAATGAATACAATTTTTCAAAATTTAATTCGTTTAAAAAATACTGATCACAGCGACGATCTCACTGGGTAACTGGCATAGCCGTTCAAAATTGGGCCAATCTGCCCAAAAGGGCCCCGAGGGTGGCGCCACTCAGTCTTGGAAGGTATATAAGTCCCTTGCGTCCCTTCAGACGGTTTACTATTACACTTACCCCATGCAAACAGTAGCAAAACGACCGGCAGGGAATTCAGTTCGTGCCGCCGACAATCTTATAAAATAGTGTATTTTTAATTATTTAAACAAGCAATAAATGCTCAGTGTCCTGTGTCATCTCCAAACGTTTGCCCGTGACTGACTGTTAAGAAAATATTTTCTGAAATCCGAATGCCTCTAGTCTGGAATTTTCGATTATAACACAGTTCTGTCGGATAAGAAGAGCCATATCATAATATTATTGTTACTTTCGCATGGATGACGCGAGGGAGTCGTTCGCATGTGTGAGTAATTAACGTTTCACTGTAATTGCAATTTCATGTGCAATCAGTTTCATAATTACACTGTACTATTTTAGTGAGTGATTATAAATAGACTAATAATAATCTTAGCGCATGGTGCGACGGCATGCCGCGTTGAGAAATTGTGACGATGCTGAAGAAGCCGATCTGAATACGTCAGCCAACCGAGACTCGCAGGGACGATACAATATTTTGAAAGCGATCGACGAGCCGTATTTTCATCGGCAGCCTTATAAAGGTCCCGAAAAATTCGTCACCAGCAAAACGATATATTTTCCTCTCAATTTTCAATAATCAATTTATTTCTTCAAATTACGATCCTCACGTTAAATTTCAATTGAAATCAACATCTTCCATCAAAATCTCCAATCACTTGTTAGATTTTATTTTTAATCATAGACTCCTGTAAAAATTTGTACAAAATTATCGTTTTGTCGATTTTTTTCATAATCACATATTTTTTCATTTTTAATTTAAAAGGCAATAATTTTCTCAACAGGAATGTGCGACCATGAAAAATTGGACAAGGACCATGACGAACGTTCGACTGATTTGCACGATTCCAAAAAATGTTGTAACAACAATAACGACGAAGGGTCGATAGACTCGTATAAAGAGGTCGAAAAAATCGGCGAGAAATCGGTCGGAGCTTCGGCAGATGGAATCGTTTCCTCGTACGTGAAATCCTTCGAATTGGGGAGAGTAAAGTGGCGCGGACCACTTGCCAGTAACTACCTGAACAAAAGTTCCAACAATTGTAAGGAAGCTGACGATCGCGCGGACGGTTATTCGGGATCCATGGCCGAATTGAGCCCTGAAGAGCCGCCAAGGTTGTTGAGAGTGTCGGAAGGAAACATAAAGGTACCTGCGAAAATGATCGCAAGGCTGACGAATGTGAAAGACAGGAGCGATGATTTCGGCGCTGACCATTTCACCGAACTGTCCGGATCATCGATGCAGTCATTGACGTCCATATCGGCCGTGATCGACGATCTCGACGCGCAAATAAAAGCCCTCGAAATAGAAGAAGCGAACGCAATGAAAGTTCAAGCACTCATCGAACCGTCCAAAAGAATTTATCCAGTCATCGAGGACATTAAACTCGAACCTACAGGCTGGACACCCCAGAAACAACCCAATCCGCGAGAGGAAACTTTTGCAATCGTAGAGACCGCCGACGATGAGGAAAATCGTCACGTTGCCGATTTTTCGCGTCGAGATAATGAAACCGAAACTTCCAAAACCTTCGTCAAGGACGACCTCGATAAAATTACGACCTATATAGAAACACCAAAAAGAGCAAGGAAGAGATTGCCACTTATGGAATCCACCAGAAAATCGGCGCATTCCGATTCGACGAAAATCAAATTTCCAACGCCAACGCGCATTGAATCGACCATATCGACGCTCTCGATGCCCGACAGTCCGGAATTCGAAGATCGAAAAGGGGAAGAATCGAAAGAAGCTGAAGAGAGTCTGGATATAACGACGCCTTACGAGGTCGAACAATTTTTACAGGACGCACTTGGCGACGAATTGTACAACACTAGCGTTACCTTCGACGTCTCCGAGACCAGAGATCGATCTAATTCACAGTTCAATGCCAGTGATCTGATTTCCAAAGACACGACACCTTTGCGGAGAAGGATCATGCGTGCTTTGCATCCACCTGCTACCGATCCACCGCGAGGAAACTCCAACACGCTCAACCGATCGCTGGGACTTTACCGATCATTGTCACAGAGGATCAAGAAGGTAAAGATACATTTGTCAGTTTAGAAGAAAAAATTCATCTGAGGAATATATTTGAAGTTTCTTATCTTATGGTGACATTTTGTTGGTTTATTAATATATTAAAAATTGATATTTTTGGTACTTTTGTAAAGCTAGGAAAAAATCAAATTTTTTTGGGCAATTCAAAGAATTTCCTCTGAACATTATTGCAGAAAAATTTGCTGTTAATGGACGGACATGTGCATTTTCTTTTTCTGTGTACTCAAAGAAACGTAGAAAAGCACAACATACAACAACAAAATGTAGTGTATTAATGACTATAAAATCACGACTATTCGCTTTAGATGCCTGCAATTATTTTTTGGGCGGTGATTATGACTATTCGTTGTTATTGTAACTGTTTAAAAAGTCACTCAGCTTGAAAATTAACTTTATGTTTGCCAGGAGAATTCCGACTTTGGAGAATGTGCTTAAGGGAAATAGTTTTAAGGCATTTTTCCTGAAACTTTTAGACGTGTTTTACGATTTCCGGGTTTTTGTAACTAAAATTCGTCACACACATATGATCGAGGCTCTGAAGAATGCGATATCTGTACTGAAGTATCTAATTAATACCCTTAGTTAACAATATTCCCAAATATTTGTGAGTGTGTTATATGAATGTTAGCAATATCATATAATTAAGCTATCGTAACTCAAGTTTGACAACAGTGCAAAAAAAATCGAATAAACCCTAAATCTCCTAATCAAAAGTGTTTATTCGGTCGATCAGTTTCGCGTTGCCGAATACAACAACGCGAATCGACGAAATTTGATTTGTGAAGCATTCAAATTGAAGTCCAAATATTTACTAGAATATGAAAGCAAACATTTTCCATTTCAACATTCCCACAATAAATATTCACCTCGTGTTTTACAAAAACCCGACAGAACAAAATCTCCTTATTTATTTACAGTTTTTTTTCACGTCTGGAAATAAATTTTTTTAAGTCTCAGAAGGACATTAAGGGAGGACATTAAGAACTGATAATTTCACGTTTCAGAAATTTCGTTCAGCTCTAAAGACAAAGGAAGCATCGCCGAGTCCTCCGAAGCGGGAAAAGCGACATCATGAGGCAGACATCATTGGCCAACTTCTTCAGGAAGTGAGCCTTCAGCAAACCTTAATGAATCAGGCGTCGAAGGCACTCAACGTTTGCCACACGATGAAAGAGTTCATGGAAAGTTCAGAGCGAGTCGAGTCCGATCGGCTACTGTTGGTCGCCGGTCTCAGAAGGACCGCAGCTCTGGAGGAAATTAAGAGGGTTTCCTCCCAGGAAAGCAGGAGGGACAAGGAATTTTTGGGCGAGCGCGGCGAGGTCACCCTTAAAGATATAAGCCTAAATCTGCGCGAGTGTCTCAAGAGCGAACCCCAAGAGGGTGAACCGGTTGAGTGGTTCGTCGTGGTTGTCACCCAGGGCCTTAAGGTCTGGGCAACACGTGCGATAAGCTCTCCGATCAACAATCGGAGTATCGATTTTCCTGAGATCATATCGATACCCAATCTCACGCCCAATTTCAAGATCCTCCTTCAAGTTTACTCGCTTAAGCTCAGAACCGCGACGTACAATCACGAGGTCAAGTACAGGATCCGGCAGCACAAGCGCAGCTCCTCTTGTCCATCTTTCTTCGTCTCCCCGAAGAAGTTCCTGAAGAAATCCGAGATGCCCTTGTCACCCAAGCTTCACCGTAACAACGCCTCCAAATGTGGATGTACTTGCTTCGTGCTCTCGGGATTTGTCGAATTTTTCCTCCACGATCTGTCCCTCTCCTCGCCGTGGCCATTGATGCTGGTAAAAAAGAGTTTTTTTTTTTTTTTCACGTAATTATTTTCTCTGGATGTCAATGTTGCTTCTATCGTAAAATTTTGTGAGTGAAATTGTTGCTCCTATGTAATTTCTTACTGCCGCCAATGAAATTTATCGAAACTTAACTTGGAAACATTTTTCTGATAGATTTTTATCCAGAATTCGACCTCAATACGTTTTTTTTTTTTTTTTACAATTTTACCGAGAGTAAAATTGTTTTTACTTTTTTTTTTGTGACATATCAACCTGAAAACTTTTTATACAACAAAACTCCACGATGTTCTTTGACAAACATCCCAAAATTTCAACGTAAACCACGTTTTTTAAAACAGTATTTACTGAAAATTCAACCGAGTGACTTTTTTGTCTCTGGGTAAAAATCTTTAAAATCCAATATTTTATTTGATTGGTGGCAAAAGATGCGTAATTTTCTTACATTTATTTTTTTTATGAAACCGAAGAAGAAGAAGAAGAAGAAGAAGAAGAGAAATTCGATATAAGCAATAAAAAATATATTCCGAGTGGATTTTTTTTTTTTAATTATTCGCTTTCGCTTAATGGAAATCGTTGATTAAGGAAATAAATGGATGCTTTCAGGTGCCTGAAAATTCGATACTTGACCGAACGATTGACCTCAGCTTGGCCTGCAGACTTCACTTGTCGGTGAGTCACGAGGGCTTTCTGAATCACGGCGACGAGGCCGGAGGCTTAGCAACTTGGAATCGCAGATGGTGTGTCCTCAAAGGGCACACGATAATGCTCTGGAATTATCCTCGGGACCAAGAGACCAAGGAACCTTTGACCGTGATAGAGCTGATAAACTGCGTGTCCAACAAGATAACGACAGCAAACAGAACCATTTGTGCGAAGCCCCGAACTCTTCTCATCGAGACGGTGAGACGCAGAAACGCAGCGGATAGAGACAGCATTGTATTCGAGTGCCGATCGTCCTGTACAATCGTCAGGTAAATATACAATTTCCTCTGAAGAATTCATAAAAATTTGCTCTTGCCTTCCTCCAAAGTAAATATCCTATTTTTTACCAGGGACCAAAATATCAGGTCGTTTTTCAATAATTTTTCGATAATCCTATTAGAAGGACAAGCTCGTGATTTTAGAGAGAGTTTATACGAATTTTTGTATTCAGTTTCCGTGATACGATAGAGAATTTGATGAAAAACGCTCTATCCAAATTTAAATAAGTAAACCTAAATGAATTTGGATAAGGAAACTTCAAATAAATTGGAAAAATAGATCACTCGTTATTACTTTGTTTAAATGATAAGAAGAAGATTGTTTATCACTACATTCGGATATAAAAAAAACTAAACTTTGGTAAGAGTATGGATCAATTATGTGTAAAATCCCAACTTCGTAATCCCAATTCTTTCGTCAGAAAAAAAAATTGGAACGACCTATTTGTTTGCCTATGCATCTTCTCAAAGTCCAATTGTTCATTAACACATTTTTCAATTTTCAAGGAACTTCCTGTCGTGCGACAGCGTCCACGAGCTGGTGGAATGGTCTACAAAATTAAATCACGTTGTATTTGCGCTGAGAGAGTGGAACGTTATCGGCACGAAGCCTCCGCAAGTTTCCGACTTGTGATGATATAATCGCGAGTGCGGTTTCAAAACGTCCATTACGGACAATTGAGAGATTATTATTTGACCTTAATGTTTATTTTAACATATGCACGGCTCTGCTAAGAAAGTCCGATGGAAAGTAATTGAAGAAAGCAATTATCAGAAGGAAAATTACCACACATAACTACAAACTGAAAAAAAAATGCCATTGATTAAATAAATTAATCGTTTCCGGACTACCAAAGGAAATAGTTTTGAATTAACTCTAGTTCTTATTCATTCAATCTCATTTAACCTTGAAATAATACAACATTATTTGGCTTATTTTAATTTTTTCGATCTTGTATGGGAATTGGAGCAATTAGAATTGTAATAAAGTTGATAACCTTTGTTTTTGGCAGCGCGCAAACAATGAATTTATCGAATCAATGACTTTTTTCAGTGCAGCGATGTTTGCATTGTACTATTCCAGCAGAGGGCGCTGAGGTGCCAAAAAGTGCCTAAAGCTCATCTGAGCTAAGAAAATGTGCAGTTCTACTGCTGCAAATATAAGACAGCGTTTTATTTACATTTAGAATCGTTGAAGAGATATTACTTTTGAAAAACAATGGAAAATTGTGATCCTACTTCACGTTTGACGAAGGCAATTCGATATTTACGTATTTTATTGTTATACCGACCCTGCCGGTTGTTTTGAAACAATACTTTTATATAATAAGCTAAGTGAAATGAAAATTTTTAGACAAATTTCTAAACAACATATAGTGTTTAAGAAACAACGACTTACCACGAGGAGCGTTGGAATATACGTTCGAAATCATTTTAGATGTTGCCTGTTCAATGCTATTGAACCAGAAATTGAACTAAATAGCATTTTCATACAATTTATTATCGCTTTTCATGATTGGTCGAGACTTAAAATAGATCATTTTTTAATGCGGTTTAAGCTTTTATAATCACCTAAAATGTTTGCGGAAGATGACACAACGCTCAAACTTTATTCGCGTTGCGAGAATAGTGGATTTGTAACATTGATTACATTTCAGATATCATTTAACACAAACTTCCCAATAATCTTAAGGAACGGAACTTTAGAGCTTATCGTTAAATTCGAAAAGTTACTACGGCAATAAAGAATTTATTAACATTCTTTGGTGCCAGGAATCTACTATACCTACCACCGTTAATGTAGAAACCTAAGATATCTCGAAGAGCGAAACGTCGATAAGATGGAAATCTGTTTTTGATATTCATCCCCTCCACTTTCGCACTATTTACCACCGCCATATTAAGTGACGTATCTTCCACACCACCCGCGATTCCGATAGACAAAACAGTTTCATTTTTCTGACAATAACACGTGACCACAACAATATATTCACCATTCAATGGGGAATACCATTCCATTGGCATATATATATATATAAGCAGGAAATACATCGACCGCTGTCACCAAAAACTCGTGTCTTCACAATTTCATATACTATCTGGTGTGTATAATGTCAAAGATATTGGCGGAAGTTGATTTTTTAATCCCTACTCTAATAATTACTAAATAGTAACCCAATATTCTGCGGATAATGTACTGACTTTATTTATTCATTAATTTTTTTTTTTTTACTTAACATTGTTATAAGCTGTCATGACTTTTTGTAATTCCAGTTATTACTGCTTCTGTAAAATATTCCTGTTTTTGAATATCAAAAGATATATTCATTTCTGAAGAAAAATCTGATGAGAATCTAAATGTTAACAATAGTGCAGAACATGTATTCAGAAATATAGTATATACAAAATTGGTTGCGCTCTTATCAATTCGATAATCATCTGATTCTAATAGAATTTTTTCATTTAAGGCCTGTACACATATATTAATAGGAAATACATGGATGAGCGTTACCGAAAACTTGTGTCTTAAGAATTTCATATCCTTTCTGATGTGTACAATGTCAAAGATATTTGCGGAAGTTGATTTTTCAATCCCTATTCTAATAATGACTAAATGATAACTCGATATTCTGCGGATAACGTATGGATTCTATTTACTCGTTAATAATTTTTTTTTTGTTATCTAACATTATCATAAGCTGACATGACTTTTTATAAATTGATGTATTGTTGCTTTTTCAAAATATTCCAGTTTTCAAATATCAAGAGAAATATTAATTTCTGAAGAGGAATCTGATGAGAGTTAAAATGAAAAAAAATAAATAAAATGTTAACAGTAGTGCAGAACATGTATTTAAAAATATATTATGTAAAAAATCGATTATGACCTTATTAATTCGATAATCACCTGATTCTGATAGAATTCTTCTATTTAAGCGCTCTGATTTTTTATAATGGACTGTACGCTGATTGAGAGCATGGATTTAAACACAACGGATGCCCGTCCGAATTCCAGTGTGGTCCAGAGTCCGGGGACCATTGAACAACATACCATAGACACCGGGGTTCTAGAACAAATAGAGTCAGATTTAGAAGAAATTGAGAAAGTCGGGATACTTTTTTTGTTAACTGCGGAATATCCCAATGCGTACGATACGGTGTTGGGATTGTGCAAAAATATCAAAGAGCGTCCTCGCATTATTTCGGAATACGTTCGAAATTATCCGGGAGAATGGAGGGAAAAATTATTGGAAGCTATTTGCATAATCGGAAATCAGGAAGTGCTCTACAATCTTGGCTACGCTGAGCCATCCGCACTTTGTGATAAGTATTATTCGAAGATACCGCGAATAACAGTCAGGGTCAAGCCTGCTGTTAAAGTTTTGTACAAACTTTTTGATTCTCTGAGCAGCGAGAAAAGTAAACTGCTCTTGGAAAGCATTTATAAAGGGGGAAAGGTAGTCAGAGAACTGGATACAGAGTATCTGGAACTACATGCGCTGCACTGGCTGCAGCAGAGATTCATTACCATCTCAGTTGGTAGGTATACTTCAGAATTGTAACCTGGCATCCTTTAATTCACTAGGAATTTATTGTGTCATTTATGAAAAAATTATGAGAGCTTACATCTTTGATTTAATTAACGACAATGATTCACCATTGATGGACGTTGCTAAATAATTGTTCTCTCTCTCTTTTTTTTAATGCAGATGGCAATGCAAATTTCTCTAATTTGCTTAAGCATCTAAAGCAGATGGGCTGCTACAGTGACACAATTTTTATTCACGTTGAACACTTCAGTACTTCTGCAATCAGAGCCACAGATTCCACTGATCGTTGCTCACAAGCAAAGCCTGAGGCTCAGAAGCGACACGAGCCTTCACCGAAAAACGATTCCCAGATCAAGGTTCAGAAGAATAATTGCCGAACCATAAGAAAAGGATTGTGCGTGATAATCAATGAAGTTGATTATGAGACACATCAACTTCAATCTGCGGTATGAATATTTTTCTATCCCTACACTTAAATGTAGTTGAGCTATTACAAGGAGAATTATTTGACTCATATTCATTCCAAAAACAACATGAAAATTGATTATTCTTTCTGAAATAAAAAGGTATATTTATATAAATAGAGATTATTTCATACAATATAAAAAGGTAATCTTTTTCTTCTCTTCTTTATAGAATGGTAATTTTGAATTCTATTTCGTTGATTGCCAGTTTTTATTATCATTTTTCCGCAGTATAAAAACAGATTGGGAAGCAATAACGATCGGGACAATCTGCGCAAAACTTTTTCCCGCCGGAATTTCGATATCGAGGTTCGTGAGAATTTGGAAAAAAGAGCGACGAGGGAATTGCTGAAAAGTATAACAGCAAATTTTGATGTTGAAAGCCACGATTGTTTAGTCGTGTGCATTTTGAGCCACGGTTACGAAGGTGCGTGACTAAAGGGTTATTATTTTACAAGACGATTGTCTATGTTATATGCCAGAATAAAATTTCCAAGATGATTCATACCGTTTTTATGAAAACGAGCAATTTGAGGAAACTTTTATGAAATCCGTTCAACTTTTGGGCGTCTCTTTCTCCGCTTTTCCGGAAAATCAGTAACCCCTGAAAAAACCGAACGACTCTCTTTAAGTTTTTCGATAAAACATTGCGCAGGTGGAATTGTAACCTGCGATGGACTGGAAATCTCTATTAAAGAAATAGAGCATTTAATGTGTACCTTTAAGTTGCGCGATACAATTAAACTACTAATTGTACAAGCTTGCCAAGGCAAAAACATCGGAGAAGTATCTGGAAGGCCAAATCTCACGACGGATGGTCCCAGAGAGTCAAACTCTGTGACGAACGATTCAAGCGAATCGGATCTTGCTACGGACGCGCCGTCCGAAAATATTCTGCGCTACAATAATTTCTGCCAATTGATGTCGACTATGGCTGGTTTCGCCTCTATACGACATATGAAAGACGGTGAGAAAATAAAATCATTCTCCATTAACTTTCTGGACTTCGTTTATGAATACAAAAAAATCTAGAAACACATATTCATTTTCCCGGTGAATAATTAAATACTTTCCTTGCAAATCTGCTTCCTGCTCGTAAGATTTCACTGCCAATGAAGTACAGAATTTAATGTTCACGCTTTTTGTTTTCAGGTACATGGTTCATCGAGGCAGTGTGTCAAGTGCTAAACGAAAGCGAGACAATCTCCTTCACTGATTTGGACGAACGAGTCCAAAAAAATATGCTAAACCGAACGGGTTATGTAGAGGGAGTGGAGAGGGCTTCCCAGCTGCCCGAATCAAAAAAACGTCTTCCAATGGCGGTTTTCTTTCCCCCATGGGTCCATGACTAAGAGACAGAATTGTCAGCAAAGTTGGGCGATATTCGGATTAAAATGTATTGAAAATACGTTTGAGCAAAAATTGTATTCGAGACACTTTTCGGACTGAATGACAATCAGCAATCATCAGCAGGTGTTAAAAATATCAAAATTGTCTTGAATATCAAACAGACATAAGAATTATTTAATTCGCACCTCAGATCATTTTGTTATCCAAGACAAACTTAATAACTCCAACATTTGCTTACAATTGCTGATTGTTATGCTATCCGGTAAGTGTTTAGAATACAATTTAATAAGAATACGGGCCTTGTCTGACTGAAAGTCATTTTATCGTTGATTTAATCGTATTGCCGCTTCCGAAAGTTACTACAGTCGCTCCCAAAGCGCGAAGCTGTGATATACGTTTTTACTTATGCACCCCAATGATATAATCGTGCTCCAAAAAGATTTATAAATGACTATACGATATTCAATGTTGTATTTTTCTAAAAAAACAGAAAATATATTAATTTATTTTGTGAAATGCTCTTGTGCGAGACGTTGCATAATTATATATGTATATTAAAAAAATGCAAGTCTATACATATCAAAAACCACGTCGCTTCACTGCTCTTCCGTCCACTCTGTCGCTTTCAGAAATGTCGAGAGAAGAATCCTTCTTTTTCTTCGTACACGCATCGGTTATCACTCGAATTACGAAGAAATATATCAGCTCGTAAACCGACATGAGACTGAAGCCTGCAAACAATCCCAGCAGACCTCCGAAAGAAGCTGCAATGATTAAAAATTAATATTTATGAATATTTCCAGACATCCCTACAATTTTTTCGTCGAAAAGAAAATTCACAAATCGTTCGTTAGTTATGGACAATGAAGATAATAATACATTCTACGAATGATTGGTAGAATATAACAAATTCACTGATCTCAACGAGCTTACCGAATAAATTCCGCCAGTTGTAGTAAGTGTTACGACGATATTGAATAGATACTAAATCGCTGAAGAATATGTGCACCACACTTTCGTTTTTTAGTGTCCTGTTTTGCCTGTTGAGGAACATTTTTCAATTAAGAATTTTGCTTACCGATCCCAAATCAAATTTGCAGATTTTGATCGTTTACAAAATTCTTTTGGAATTTTCCTTCATCATGAGGGTGCAAATGTTATGCGAATTTCAAACTATACTTCGACTCTACGTAATCATATTTTTTAAAATACTTGCAAGAAAGTCAGATCGGCGTAAGGAATCGATCCGTCGATCATCCCCAACGAACCTTCCACCGGATATCGGTACAATCTGCAATCTGGCAAGCATCCACAGGGTCTTGGGTCATCCAAGTGTTTCATTTTCCCTGAACTGAGTATTTTACCGTCGATGTGACTTCCTGGCCACGAAGTTTCCCACCAGTCTGAAAAATTCGAGAAATAACTTTTTTTTTCTTCTATGATAAATTTCCTAAATTTATCATGAATTTCTTCTATACGCCGCAGAGAAAAATGAAACATCAAAAACATTCTGTCGGTCCATGTTATTTTCGTATGAATTTTCTGAAGTTTCTTATGCATTTCGGAAAAATACATTTATACGCATTCTCCAATTTTCGAGCATTTTTTAAAATGTAGCGCGTTTTCTTTTTCAATTCATAAAATCGCGATAGAATCGTTCCATATCCTACAACTGGCACTTCAGCGCTCTTATTTATCTTCCTTGGGCAAAATAATCCATAAATAATAATACAATTTTAATTGGCAGAAACGGAAATGGATAAAATGAACAATTCATTTGTTGAGTAAGATCAGAAAGTATTTGGTTATAATTTGTATCGGATTATTTTATAATATTCTTTATCAATAATCGGCCAACCCGGTTCCTAAAAAACGCAGTAGAATAATATGCACTATGGATAATATTTAAAAAACAAATTATTTGTAAGTTTTCATATTTCTGGTATCTCCTTTTTCCCTTATTAATTTTATTGTTTTTGATTAACTTTGAACTTTACATTAATCGATATTTCATTTTTCAGAGGCAGTTTGGTGATAGGCAACGTAGAAAGTTCAAAAGTACTCACGTTCGTGCGTTCGTAGGCATTTTACTTTCCTGAGGTCGCAAACGGGAGTTCCTATAAAATTCAAATTACGTGAGTGCAAAATAATTGTTACTCGAAAATTGCAACTTATCGTAAGGCAAATTCCAGACGAAGGCGTTTTGTGCAAGCGTAATTAGAATTTATAAAATTATAAATTAGTATTACAAAAAACTATTTCATCTTCTTCTTCACATGAAAAGATATTTAAGTATTAATCACATTTGCCGTTTGGGATATTCGGTGTTTAATAAAAAATTATGCTTAATCGAATTGATCAATCGAACTGACCTCTCTGTTGTATATAATAAGGAACACATTGGCACATTTTTTTAATCGTACTAGCTCTGCACTCGGTCATGCAATTTTTGTACGTGTATTCTGCGTAGGTGAAGTTGAATTTATCAAGATCAGCGTCTTCGGGTTGCGTTCTTTCGTCGCTAAAAACGCAATCTCTCGTTGCGACCGTGAGCTCGCGAACCTCTTCAGTGGAGTACGTTTCTTCAGGGGATACGCTGAGGAAAGATTGGTAGCCCATGCCGACGAGTTTGTTCTCCGCATTATAATCAGGAAAATCGAAGGGATAATGCAGCATGATCTATAAAAAAAAAAAATTTAATTGACTAAATCTAATAGTTCAATACATTGACTCTGTCTAAATTGAAATGTTCCAGATGCTCACAACTATTTTTAAAAAAAAGTCTTCAAGTACAAGGCAAACCGAATAGTCCAAAAGTTACGATTAAAATTAAACTAAAATCAAAAAAGCTTTACATGCGATAAGATTTTGCGATAGATCCTCAGGCGTTTGAATAATATTTGTTATTCCGAGTGATTAATGGAAAAGAAAAGTATTTAAGCTTTCACATTTTTAACTAGGAATTGCACATACTTTTTTAAATGGAAATTTGTTTTTATTTTTTAATCATACCTTGACGCCATATGATCCTATTAAAGCTGCGAAATAATCGTCAGGATCTGGATTAACAAATATAGTTAGTCCTGTTTGGTATCCACAAGCAGTTACTCGCTTTGGTCGTTCCCTAAAGCAAATTATTCATTAATCGTGTTATTTAATAATGAAATTTTTCACATTTTTATTTAAACTAAAATAGAATAAAAATTTGTTCTACTTAGGAGGCACTCTGGGATCCGTGGAGGTGATGTAATTGAAGCTGCAGCAAATACCATCGCGCGACAGACTCTCCTTGAAGACTTCGCCGCATTTGATCCACGAGCCTTTCCATTTGCAGGCCAATATGAGCTCCGAACAATTTTGAGACACCTGTGAAATTTCGCGACTATTGAATTTTTTTTTTTTCTTTTCCAAGGGTTATTTATCAATACATTTATGTTTTATGCTCACCTCTTTAACGACGTCCCTTATGGAATATCCATTTGCGTCGAAAATATCCTGCAGTTGAGTGAGATTTTTTTCCACATCGTAGTCATGAAGACCAGGTATCAATAACTCGTTCAACAATCCCATTTCCGATACCATATATTCTTCGGTTAAGTATTCTGGGTATTTACTGTGTCAGAAATAATAGCATTAATTGTCTAATTTACATATAACAGTGGCGTGAACTTGAATTTATATTTTTTAGGAGAAAATTCACAAAAAGGCATGAAAAAAGAGAAAGATGTACAAGGAGATCAGAATGTAAAGTTCATCGAACAGCAACAAATGTTGAGGCAAAGAAAACGGAAATGCAGAAGAGATACTCTTCCAGGTGTTCAACAATTGATATGCTTTGAAAAAAATTTCCAGATTGTTAGAGGGAATTTTTTAAAGGCCTTCGTTGACTCACAGTTTTTTGACGAATTTCTTAGCGGCTCGCAGGGATACTCGATTGAGATTGCAAACGGTAACGGCCGGAAATGGATAATTCCAAATACCATGATGGGTTGACTCGATGACTGTGAGGGTTGGTCTCGCCGAATTGTATTCCCAGGCGATGCGCATGAGAGCTGCGGCACAACCCAGCGAGGTCAGGACCATTATGCCCCAAACGATTCTGAAAAATAATTTCAATTAATTTTTACATTATTTGCGATACTCATAAAAGTATTGTAACATCTATAATAAAATTCAACGAGGATTTATTGAATTATTGACTCGACAATTAATGCTTTCGAATAATTGTCAGCAGCTTTCATAAATAATTTTGTTTTATTCGCTCGGAATCAAAAAGTTCTGTTTATTGAAAATATTGATTATTTTTAAATAATTTCAGCAGGTTATTGTTATTATTAAATATTAATAGTTCATATATGTTGTTCAATGAATACGAAATTAATTTGTCCATAAATTTGTATTTTGCAATATGTACCTTTAAAATTAATAAAATGTAGAATATTATTTATGTAAGGATAATTCACCGTACCTTTCGACTTTGGAACGTTCACTTTGGGCTATGTACTTGTACCCATGGAGACCAGTCACCAAGCAAAATTCTTTAGCTTGAGTTTTTAGCACTTTTAGCCAGCGTTTCTCTTCCTTTTTTGCTCTTTTCACGCGAACCTCCCTCGAAATTTTGTACATTTTGTAATTTTTCAGGTATTCGTTATTTTCAATTATAAATAAACAAAATATTTGTTCACAGCTCTGGGATCAGTTGGACTAGATGCGACTGGTGCAGAAGAGAAACACGTACTGAAGAGGAGCCCTAGAATTTTTACACAGTCGCCAGTTGTACTGGCCAGTATTATTATACTTAGAGGATGTCTGTGCGCGTGAACATGCTATTGTCATTAAATATTCAGCTGACCTTCCGGTCGAGCAAATATGCGTTCTTCGCGTGTTGGGTTTTGCCTCGGGCAGTGACAAAGCCATGTCACTCAATCTATTTCCGAAGGGTTTGTTATTTGTATCAGGTTCAGGCGAGGGGATGTCGAGAACGATGCCATAAATACAGGACATGATTATGGTCAAACAACCAAAAGTGTGCTTAATCTCGAATGATTGTTCGTCACTGATACGAGGCTATTCTACGGAAATATTAAAGATTTATCATTTTACAAATTTGGGGTAGTTTTTTCGGGTGAACGCATTGCAAAGTGAATTAAATGGGAAATAATATCAAATAATTTTAAAAAAATCATTGCCCCAGTACTAATTTCATTTCGTCGTTTATTTGGGTAAAAAAAAAACGGATTTAAAAAACGGTCTAATTAATTAATTGACACAATTAATTGTTACTCAGAAGACTTTCAGTTCAAACAATTTTTAAAAAAATCATTGACTCATTACTAATTTCATTTCGTCGTTTACCTGGGTAAAAAAAAACGGATTTAAAAATCGGTCTAATTAATTAATTGCCACAATTAATTGTTACTCAGAATGCTTTGAGTTCAAATAATAAAAAAAAATCATTGACCCACAGCCAATTTAATTTCGTCGTTTATTTGGGTTAGCAGGTGACGAGATTGGCTACTTGCGGAACTTCCGGTGCGCAGCAGCGGATTGAAACAGCAAAAGGGATGCTGAAGTGAAGTGATCATCGGTGAATAAAAAAATTGTAAAAGCGCGATAGGCGTGTGAAGGTATGGCAAAGGTAATGACGTGTGCCGAAGCGCATGGAACTGTGTTTAGCACTTTATCTATCCTCCTCGAAGTTTATTAATGACACTTGCTGAGTCAGTAGCGAGGAGAAGGTGGCGTGGGTGGCGGGGTAGGAGCGTCGGGCGGCATCTTCAAAGTTTAATATCCGAACAACCGAGTCACTCGGCCGCAGCGACTCGAGCACGAGAGATCGTAGAGTGTAGAGTATACATGTATAGAGAGAAGGATAAGGAGAACGAGTATATTATAGTAAGACGTCGTCCGGGGTACGTGCCGCTCCAATATTCGCGCCCCATCGAATCGAGTGCCTCTGGGCGAGCGACCAAGGGACGTGCGGGGCCTTAATTTTGTCACGAGTGCGCACCGGGCACACAACTATTGTGTGGTTGCTCCGCGTTCGCCGATCTTCCCAGCATCTCGATTGTCATCCAATTCGCACGTTCTCTCTGCCACTTGACAGCGTATCGAAAGCTCCAGGTGAATTTATCCAGGCTCGGTCACATATTACATTTTTCAAAGGCTACAAGACATAAAAAAAAAAAATTTATTCATGTTTGAAAAGGTGCAGGTGAATTTATCCAGGATCCCTCGAATATTAATAAAAAAAAAGGGGAATAATCAAAATAGCGAATGGCTACAATCGCAAATTTTATAATGATATTGCATTTTGCAATTCGCTATTTTCGTCATTCACTATTTTTACGCCCATCCAAATATTAACATTTTTAAGGTCTACAAGGGATAAAAAAAATTATTCGCACTTACAGATTCGCTTGGGAAGGTAAAGTTACTCGGGCGGTCTGTCGAATATTAAAATCGTGAATGGCCACAGGTATTTTCTGCGATATACTAATTTATTGCTCATTGATACAGGAGTAATTGAAGAATTGAACAAAAATAAAAATGCATTCGTACTTATCGTACCACTTTGAAAGTCGCAGGTGAATTTATGCAGGATCAGGCAAATGTGAGAATAGCGAATGCCCGAAAATTAGCCACGAGCTCGCGTTGCTTTCCCATTGGTTTCTGTTAAATCAGAGCGAAGGGTGGGGTCGACCCGCAGCCTTTTTGCTTTTAAACTATCGTGAAATAGCGGGAGGGTGCGAAAGCTACCCCTGCGCGATGGAAAAACGCACGTTTCGAGAAGCGCAGCCCCAACTTTCGTCGAATATCTTGTGAACAATTTTCCCAAGCAGCGAGAGAAATTTTGTTCAACGTCTTGGCAAACTACCCCCGAAAAGTCTTACGATACAAAGAGAAATGTCTTCGGGGTTGTCGTGGAAAAATTTAAGGGGGTCTCGATAAATAAATTCTCGCTCTTTATATGCATGATAGCCGAGAGATGAGCGTTAAGTTAATTTTAATTATGGGGGTAGTTTCGACGCAGCGACGATCCTCGCATAGGGGTGACACGGCGGGGTGAATTACCGGTTCAGGGGTCGGAGCCGACGCTTCGCACAGTAGCTGGGGTAACAAAGTATTATACGCCGGCAGCGTGGACGACCCCTCGAACCAACCGCAAACCCCTTTCCATTCATCCCCAACAATTTGTTAACTGGTGTGTCGCTCTTGCTATGGGAAACACCGGCCATCGAATTGACTCCTGACGTGTAACAACTCTCATTTCCAGCGAGCATAAACGCTCTCGTTAGTCAGAGTTTTATTGATTTCATTTAAATTGCTTAGCCCCTTAACGTCTCCATAAAATTCCACTCTAAGTGCACTACAATTTCGCACCTCAATCACTGCCACTGTAACTACATAAATTTTCCATAAACAGTCATAAATCAAATTTCCACAAACCTTTTTCCCCTCATACGAAAAAATAAACAGCCAAAAAATGTATTCGAACGAAACAAATTGATTGTTAAATACATTGTTGTCATGAAATGGCTGATGATTTACGTATACTCTCGTTTTTATAATAATTACTTCGCGTAAACAATCCTTCAGGGTTCCTGAAAAAATATTAAATACTCGATAATTTAATAAAAAAATAATAAAAAATATTTGTCATTGTATGTTCTTATCAGCCCCCAATATTAACATCACATTCACGTCGCAATAAGGAACACTAAAAAAATATGAAATCGTTCGTGTATTAGAATAAAAAATATTAAATACTTAATAATTTAATTAAAAAAATAATAAAAAAATATTTGTCATTGTAGGTTCTTATCAGCCCTCAATATTAACGTCACACTCACGTCACAACAAGGAACAGTAAAATATGAAATCGTTCGTGTATTAGGATATATTTTTCGTCTCGTTTGCTCAACCCCTCCTGTAGAAAACGATTGAAGAAATTTCCGAGCGACGAATTGTTTAAAACTACCCCTTAGTTTGATACACACACATATATATATATATATCAGAGTTAAGTTGAAGCTTTCTCTGGGGAAAGACCGTCAACGACAACGACGACGGCGACTATACGATGGCTTATAGATATGAAGAGATTTCCGGGGATTTGTATCTGTCCTATATGCTATCTGTATTATAGGGGTTCTCGTGGACGAAGAGTCTCGCGTCCCGTAGGAAGAACGAGGGCCGGGGGTGTGCACCCGGCGACCGGGTGCCACATTTCGCGGCACATTGAGCCTACGGGACTTTAAAATGCCCTCGAAACCGAATCTGACCCCACCCCCGTCGAGAACGACCGGCAGCTCTTTCACAACGTCACGTCTCTTCCACTTTACTTCGAATACCCTCTATCGATACTATGTATACCATATAAAATCGCGTTCTACTACATAGATCGTGTTTTCGAGAGCTCAGACCATTCAGAGCCAGGGGGTTGTTATATCTGACATAAGCGGTCACCCTTTTTACATACACTCGCTGTAAAATGCCACCACTGGACTGAAGGGCCCAGTAATTGACCATTTGCCGCAGTACTTGACACACTTGCAACGAGCTTCAATGAGATTTTCATCCCCTATTTTTCCGTTTTGTTTAAGGTACTTTTTTTATTTAAGATGACTTCTGATTTTGGGGGTTTTTTTTTTGCATAGAAAATAGTAAATATGTTTTGTCAATATATGAGATTGAAAATGCGGAAGGCCCTTGTAATTTTAGTGAATGTACAAATATTTCGTTGCGAAATAAGGAGAGACAGAACAAAGTACATATTTGACGATTATGCAACCCTTTTTTTTTTAAATCGAGTAAAAAACCTTAAAAGTTATGGTTTGTTGAGTTTTATTTTTTATTACTTGGGAAGACATTTCTCATAAATCTTTCAAATGGTTTTCTCATATTGCCGATACTTAACATTTTAAAAATAGTAATAGTGTTTTTTTTTAAATGTAACTTTATAACAACCCTTTCATTATATTATTATATTAAACAAATTATTGATGAGATTTCCAATAATAATTATTGTAAGATGACTCTTGAATAATTTATAACACGACAAGCTGATCTCTTTTATTGCTGAAAAAGTTTTCCATTTTTGAGAAAGCTTTTCAGAGCTTTTATTGCTTATATAGTTACCGTGCTATTAAAATCGTTGCAGGGACTAATAAAATTAATAGTTGTCACTTTATAGTTAACCGTAACGCTATGATTATCCAGAGCGCATTCGATCCCCTGAGGACCGAATTACTTTCAACCCTATTAGCTTGCGGCCTGTGCGATTACATAATCGGTTGTTGGCATCGATTTGTGGTCCCCGTTCGATAATACCAATCAGTGCTGGCCTGTACTTGGTTATCCCGAGTTATCCAGAGAATAAATTTCCGACGCGTTTGCACGTATGGTATCTATTGGAATCGCGGTCCTGCAGCCCCCGCGTTTCAATACCCGAATGGGGGTTGTTCGGGGGATGAAGAGCAAAAGTCTGACAGAGCGAGAGAAAATTCGTCGGTGGTATATAAGTCGTCGGTGGTTGCACATAGCGAACGGCATATAGGGGCTTCTCTCGATTCTCGTCCTCGACGACGTCGCCCACGTGGGGAGATTTTATGGGGGTTCCCCGAGTATATTTCCTGATTGAGCGAACTAATCCACGCAAAGGAGGTTTTATCGTTGGAGTATACCTAATCGAAGGGGCTCCAGTGCTTGCCAGAGTGCGACACGCGATTCCTATACGAGATATTTGTACCTCAGCTATCGAGGACTCCCCCTCGTCCTTCCCCCCTCCTTACGCTTTTTTTTTTTTCATTTTGCGTACAGAATTTGTACAAATGATATTTTTGAAAAAGCTCATTACTTTTCGATCTTATCGTTTCAAATGATTGTGAGAAATGTCATCAATGCTTTTGTTTATTTAATATCGATTTGTTCATTAACGAAATCATGAATGATTCATTCGAGTCCTTGAAACGATTGACTAAATGCAAATTCATATTTTCGGCTTCAAGTACAAGCTTAAATAATAAGCATCGATGCTCGCGAGCTTTTCTCTTTGGAAAAAAAAAAAAAATCGATGTTAACGTTTCCTTTGGCATCGTTCGACAAGGAAATTTTTTACAACCCCATGGTTCACAACTGAAATCATTGAAACGAAGGCCATTGGTGGCTAGCTAATAAAACGTAAAAGCGGGTGAACCTCCCCGTGTTTCGAGAAAATCCCAAAAGATATCGCACGGAAAAGGATCTGAGAATTCAGAAGACACGGCATGGGCGGAGCAACGGGCCGATCTTTTAATCGTAACTCGCGGCAAGTAAGCGGGCTACGGGCCGAGCGCAAGGAAAATCTATTTTTATTGTCCCCCCGCGATAGCAAGCCCGACATGGTGGTCCTACTGTCGTATTTATCGTTAGAGCGCGGGGAAAGACAAAAAAAAAAAAAAAACGAACGTGCTGCAGAGAGCCAGGAAAGAGGGTGAGTATGTGGAGATTTTTTCAACCACATACAACCCCGGAAATAGTTTGAAAATGCACTTTGAACTTTTCATCGTAACATAAGATCTTTTGGGGCCGGACATTGGATTAATTTATTTTACGAAATTAAATTAATTTAAATAACAGTGTCACGAAAAGTCTTCTCGCGTATTTGGTATTTATTTGATTCGAATAAGTGATACTCGTTTTTGGGGAATTTTTAATTCACTGCAAATTTTGTGAATAAAAAAACCCAATTTTTTCAACAATACTGTGAATAAAATTGTTTCTATTTAATTTTTTTCAGTAATTATGAGCATTTTTAATCGTTATGTGAACGCTGAACTTTAATTTCCTGTCAATTGTCGATTGGTCATTCATTTAATTGAAACAAATGGTATTTCGTTTAAATAAAATTCTATAAAAAATCTGTGATTCCATTGATATTTGGTGAAAGACTTGGGCAATTTTTCGCGACATTGAGGATTGAAGTCCAATTTTGTAATTAAAAGTCCCCAAGAACATATTACTTGCATTTCCAATTTTCCAAAGAAAAAATAAAATTAAATATGTTACTTTAGCAGAATTAATAAAAATTTCCGATTGTGTACAGGACGTTATTTAAATTTCTGCTTGTTTGCAAAATATTCGTTAAATACCGTATTTCCGCTAGAATGTTGGACGGATTTGGAATTTCACACAAAGCCATAAGACCCGATTTCTGGGGGTGGTATCATTGGAATTACAAAATGCGGAGAACGCGGTCAAGCTTGGAAGTTGATAGCGACATTATTATAATCTGTCAGGAGCCGAGGTGGACAACGTGCTGTATCTACGAAAAGCGAAGTGTGTGTACAGCACGTAGGAGATTAGGGAACGAGGAGGAGGAGGAGGAGGAGGAGGAGGGAAGGGGACGGTGGTGGACACTTGACCGGTACTCGCATTATACACGTAATATCGTAAACGAGCTGTCCTTTCTCAGCTCTCGAGCAAGAGCCATTACCCCTCGTCCTGCACATGCGATACGGGGTACTTGTGCTCGGCCACCATGGAGGCAAAGCCCAGCAGCAAGAGCAGCAGCTATACGAGCAAAGCGTACACGTGTACCAGCTTTAATGCGCGAACGAGTCACTGCCTCATGGTAGACGAGACTTCGCTTCGGTGCCTATCTCCCAACCCTTTACAAGTGTCCGGAGGGGCGCGCACACACAGTGTTTACTGTTGAATATTCATTCTTTCAAAGTCCCGACTATCGCATGTACTTTCGTGGCTACACTATGTGTGGAGCCACGAAAAGTCCACACGTTAAAACGGCCAGCAGGAAAGTTCACCCCGTGGCTGATCAACCGCTGACCGTAACTACTTTGCGATTTCTCCGTCGTTTATTTGGTTTTGGTTTATCGACGGACGCCAAATTTACAATACGTGTGTCATGTAAATTACGTTTATTTTATTATAGTTTGGATGCACTTTTAGTAATTTGAAGCCACGAAAAGTCCACAACTTGAAATGGCCATTCCTCGATCGTTTATTTGGTTTTGGTTTATCGACGGACGCCAAATTTACAATACGTGTCTCATGTAAATTATGTTTATTTTTTTATAGTTTAGATGCACTTTTAGTCATTTAAAGCCACGAAAAGTCCACAAGTAGAAATGGCAGGAGAGTTACACTGTGGCTGACCAGGGGCTGACCATTACTACTTTGGGATTCCTCGATCGTTTATTTGGTTTTGATTTATCGACGGACGCCAAATTTACAATACGTGTGTCATGTAAATTGCGTTTATTTTATTATAATTTAGGTGCACTTGTAGTAATTTGTTTATTATATGAATTCTGCAAATTTTACTGTAGTTTGATTATAACTATATTCACTTTCACCATTTTATATACAGATGAATTACTATTCAGCGATGTCAGATATTTAACTTTATGAAAATTAGTTGAGTTTATGAATGGTACTTCGACCGACGACCTCTTGTACATGTCCTACTTTTTTTTTTTGTATCGGTAATTGCTTAACAAAAGATTTTCTCCGATCTTTTTTAATACATCCAAATAAATCTTCTTTACTTAAAATATAATATTATTCTTGTTACATAGATCTTGCATTGAATGCAATGATCTCTTTGATCGATTTCGATATGAAGCCTATATTTGTAGCTTTAACTAAGGGAAGAAAGTTTGGACCTTAAGGAAGAAACGTCGAATCCGGCGTGATTTCTCGAGCAACATCGGGACAAACATCTCCCTCGCATGGCCGACTCGATGTTTTGATTCTGGCTGTTATAGAGAAGCCATATATCACTGTCCCCCTCCATTGGTACAGACGCGCAGTAGTTAGGGCGAGCAGTGGGATGGCCAACGTCCTGCTGGACACCACGGATTTATTGCCCCCTTCTCTGCTGCACCACCGTTTCGATATACAGGATTTGCTATGATTATTTAAATGTCCGACTAGTGGAAAGCTATTGAAAAAAAAAAAAAAAAAAATTAGGTGTTGATAAAAATGATCGTTATCGTGTTTCATAAAGAAATTTTAAAAAATGACACGTTGTAGATTATTTAAATGTGCGACCAGTGCAAACTTATCGAAAAAAATTGAGTATTTACTCAAAATATTGGTTATTGTTTATTAAACAAATGGACAAAAATTATGTTGCAGAAAATGGTACGAGGAAATGAAGATCTGTTAGGAAAAAAGGAATTTCGATTTTGTGATAGACACGCGGACATTTGTCATAATGAAATATAATAAAATAATTCAAATCAAGTTTTTCATTTTATTATTAATTATTTTTGGACTATCTAAAATTATGTTTTTTAAAAATTAATCACGTAGCGTTAGTTGACATATTATTTATTGCTACCCAGGAATTTAACACGATTATTGCTCTGTTATTTCGCAGAATTTTATGTGAAAAATTTCAAGCACGAGTCCTGCCCCTGAGGGGATGGTATCACCCTATCGCAACCCGTGAGACGAATGTCTCAAGACCCGCATGATTCCGTCGAGCGTCACCGAATATTCAGAACCGAACGCGCAACAAATTAGGCGTGAAATACTGCCATGTGCCTCGAATATTTTCGTTCTTTGCTGTGGAAAAATGTACCTTTCTGTCTTCGAGATGTGCGTAGGTGGGAATAAAGGAATTCCTGAGGTCTGCACTGATTCAATCCCACTCGAAAAACCGTTGTTCATTTTTACTGAATTATTAATAAAAAAAATAAACTTTAAACAAAATCCTATTTGTTTAATATTATATATTTAACTAAATTTCATCCGCAATATAAAAAATAATTAACATATGTTGTACAATCTAACGAAAATGTTATTTTTTGGGTTATTTGCTTCTTTAGTAATTCACCTACAATTTATTGTTTACGTTTATAAGTTAATATCGTTTAAAGTGGTCGATATCTTCAATCAAAACATTGTTTTTATTTTTATTTATAACAACGTATTTGAAATATCTAAAATTTTTCAAAATGTTTCGTTAAATTATGCAAATATTTCTGTTATCGATAAAGCATTTGCACTTGGATTATTGAAAAAAGCCGCCAAAGCAGCGACTGGTAAATAGTTTAATTGCAAATAATTGAAACGAAAAAAAAAAAGAAATGAAAATTTTCTGTTTATCTATGAATATCTATATTTTGTTTTAAATTTCACTAATTGCACTACAGTTGTTTATTAATATTTCCTCCAACTGCGCAATACCTTTTTACGATTGGAAAAATCATTTTCCAAGTACTTTTATATCGAATAGATAATAAATAGAAAATATAAAAAGACATTTTTTTGACTTGCCGATTTTCAGGCGTTTTTTTTTCGGGGCTCTGTGTACGAAAGAAAAATCATGTACATGAAATTTTCACGAACAGTCGTAAGTCCTCATGTCCGTATCACGAAGAACCTTTTGCCACGTTCAATGCGCGCTGTAGGGCCAATAAAAATAAGCCAAGACTCTACGGTCCGTTGAAATGCGTACGTCAGGTCGTTTGTTCGATACCCTCTCGATTTTAGCCCCGGTCGCCACTCCATCCGGTCAGCGCTTCGATCTCCACTGCGGTGGTTCTTACGTATGCAAAGTACGAACGTCAGGGCACTCGATTTCTCGGCATCGGGGAGAGCTTCCACTCGATACAGTGTCTACGTGCGAATTCACCGGCAATTCTGTCAATCTCAATAAACTACCGGTAGTCACTGGTGTAATGTTATATATATATTAAGTATTCCCTGTCAATTCAGCCATTTTTTTTCGCTCACCTCCAAAACCTTCTCTAAAATTGGCCTCATCAAAGTGCCACTAAAAAGCACTTTATATAAATTTTTTATCACAATTTTGAAAATAAATTACGAAATTTTAAAAATCACTTTTTTTTTCAACTGACTATATCTCGGAGACATGCTGTTGAATTTTGCATCGTTGGAACGCAAAAATGAACTTGGAAAACCAAATATTAGCGAAAATCTTATTAGAAAAGCTATAATAATATAGGACAACATTTTTTTAAATGATTTTTTCGGTAAAAAATTAGGTGAAAATTATTAAAAATATTCCATCCAAAAGCCAACAGAAGACTACAACTTTTATGTAGAGGCATTTTTTTCGTAACTTCGAGTCACCGAAATTTGTACACTTGAAATAAAAAACCGGTTTATTTTTTATATAGAATTGTAAAGTCTGAGAAAAATTCATATAGAGTGCTTTTTAGTGGTACTTTAATATGACCAATTATGGAGTAAATCAGAGACGGTCGAAAAAAAGTGGCTCCATTGACAGAGAATTCTTCATATGTGTACATATATACACTATATAAAATCGAAAATACAGTTGACCGTTACATGAGCCTCGATCTCACCATTTACGTACACTATAAAAGAGACCAGCAATAGCAGCAGTATGGGACAGCATAGAAAGATCGGAACGCGAGATTTCCATGGGGGTGGGGGGTGGCTTTGCACCCCCTTCCCCACTCATGTGTGTGCGAAATGCACAGAGCACGTACGACTCGCTTCCACCGGCAGAGCACCCTCATATCCTATATTTCTTTCCCGCTGCGAGAGCCCGACCACCCCCACCACCCCCACCACCCCCATGGCCAGAAATTCATTAGTGGTATCTGATATTTCTGGTGGATGCTTCGCACTAGAATAAATCATGTATACTAGAGTATCCTCATAGCGTGCCTCGCCGGAAACGGACGCATTGTGTTTTCACGAAAAGTTTTTGGCCCGGAAATACACCATGCTTGGCCAATTAACACCATGGAACACTGGAGTTAATGAATTTTGTGTGGTTGAATTATTTTTAATATCGGGAGGTGTTGAGCATGTCCAGGGGATCCAGTGACCTAAAAACAATGATAAATTCCTAAATTCCAAAAGCCCAAATTTCAGTATCTGCTTTCTCATTTTATCTGTCGCAGAGTGTGATAATGGGGGTTTTAATGGAAACTGGAAAAATGTGGAAGAGAGTTTTCTGAAGTTAGCACTTGAAATTTTTGGATTATTGATTACAAAAACAAATTTTAAAAAAACAGTGAAAAGTGAAATTACAAGCTTTCGTCCCCAGCCTCGAAAGTGAAACGAACTGAGCTTGCGTTTCAAAAAAATGCCATGAAAAGTACCGCCGTCCATGCACGTTTAAAAGAAAATTCGGTTAAAAAATAAATAGTAGACCAAATTCGAAAAGGGCCGGAGTGAAAAATTACTACAGACACAGTAAAGAACGAATTCTCCTGTGTGAAGAGATCGAAGGCCTGAACGGAGCTTAAATCGCTCGCGGAGCTTCAGTACAAAATCTCGTTACGAAACGCTCCCTAAGACGAAGGGATGGCTTATATGTTATATCCCATTTATTTATATATACCGCAAAGTTCTATGTAGGAAAATCGACGGATACCTCCTCGTCTGAGTCGCCGAGCTATCTAAGGATCGAGACTCTCGTCTGGTGGAGTCTTACGATCGGCTCAATCTTACTGCCATTCGTGGTCATCGAGGCATGTGTATATCCTGGGCTTCGGTCAGACGAGCGTTTGAAATTGAAATTAATTTTGCTCCTCGGTAATATCTCACCGAGAATCCAAGACGACGTCTTAATGCACTTCAATCCTGAGTCTACGCTCGTATCAGAAGAACCTTCCCCAAAGCTCCAAAGTTCACAGAACGTCGTCCAGTCGAATTCTGAAATGACCAGAGGCGGATTACGAGATTTGGGCATCGCTCAGGAGATAAATATTTTCGTTTGGTATCTGGGCACGATTTTATTAACAGCCCTGTTAAACCCTTTCGTGCCTCGTGTGACATATTTGGTACTTTCTCTTTCGACTGTTTTTAACAATGTCATATTGGTAAATTAGGACAATTTATTGAAGCTGCTAATATTATAAAAATCATTTCTATGCATTTTTGATAAATTTGTCAGCTTAGGAAATTTTATTTGCAACTTGTACGAATTGAATTTAAAAAATGTTAATCAGTACACGAAATTTACCAAATTCTTTCGTTGTTGTTTAAAACTATTCGCATAAGTAAAACAAATTATTACTTGCGAAAATTGGCACTTAAAGATTGCAATAAAAAAAATGTTTGAAGGTGAATTTAAAAGCAAAAATATAAATTTTTTATATTATATTAATCACAATTAAACTGTATATGCTTCCTTGTATTAAAAAACGAATTGTCATATTCGGCTAATTAAAATAATCGTATACTTATCGCTTTTTCGATTTACCTGCAGATTTTTTATTCTAGCACTTTTTTTTAGAAATCCTTTTTGAAAAAACGTTTTTTTGGCTCGGCAGAATTTGGGTCTCGGACTTTAAGGGCTAATTCACCTTTTCTCAACGGTTCACGAGAATTTGGATTCTCGCCAGACAACGATGCAACTAAACCAAACGAGAAGCATCAGAGCAAGTCTCGCGTATACGAATTTCTCGTATATTACCAAATTCAAATTAATTTACCGTATAGAGTGGAGAAGCTCGCTCGCTCGCTCGAGCTTGTGATAAATCAAAGCTCGGGCTACCCTGTTACAGGCACTGCTCGGCCCGTGGTGCATGGCGAGAATCCTAAATCATGCCAGCGTTAATTGCGGTATCATGTACTCCAACCAACGATCTCCTAGTGGATTCAACTACACCATTATTACGTGAAATTGCGTTACGTACCACAAACATAAAATTATATTTTCAGCCCATGCCTAAATTGTTTCGAATTTTTAGTAATTACGACAACAATGAATTGGATAAAAATGAAAATAGTATTGCACTATATGTTTGAAAAAAAAAAAATGTACAGGACCTTTTTTCCAATTTTTGTAATGTTTACTTTGTAGACAAAAATAATTTTTATTTAGATTACGAGAAATGTGTGCAAAAAAAAAGTTGAATTTTGAACACGTATAAATAAATAGCCTTTTTTTCGTTTTTCTAATATTTTGGCTAATGGTTTTCACTATTCTTTCAGAAAAAAAAAATTCTGTAGATGATAACTTTAAAAAAATAAATCTCACCCTTAAATCTCATTGAGCACATATCGAACACTATAATTCTGCAATTTCCTGAAGGAAAACAGTGAACCAAAATGCTTCGAGTGGGAAAGTAAGAATTTTAATTATTCGCAATTCGATTATTTATTTAATTGCAATAGAAAAAAAGAAAAATACTTTCAATGTTACCTCAAAATTGTGGAGTAAAAAAATGGTCATTGAATTTTTCGCCTGAGCGTCGGTGAAATTGTGAAAGATCAAAAGCATTTGGAGAGTCCAGTGACGTTTGAGAAACGCCTCTCAAGTGTAACGTAATATAAAAAAGCCAGAAGCGGGGTCAGTTTAAAGGGAAAAAAAAACGCGATAGAGCACGTGGCTAGAGACTCGCGCAGACTCGGGCGTAAAGGGCGCCGGAACACCCTCGGAAAACAAGGCTAATTTTCACGAGAGTGAGAAAAGTGCGAGCGTGAAAGGCTCGGGCTTTACTCGTTTGAGATCACGTATGCTGTTCGCCCTCGGGGCACGATTCCTCGCCGCAGGCACAACGAATATGCTACACTATAATAATATTCCTCTCTTGCGCTCTCCATATATCCGTCCGACTAGCACATATTTTTATTTCTCCAAATATATCGGTATGTCTTTCGTATACCGTCTTTCATGTCTTGGCGCCGCGTTACAGTGATTCTCGTGTTCCGCTCACGTGCTTATGATCGATTTCGTTTTTGAGAATGAACTCACTGTGAACCAGGAATTATTATGGACGGATGAATATATAGCTGCATCAAAATGAAAATTGCAATTGTAATTTTGCGTTTTGACTTTGGCAATGAAATCAGAAAAACAATACTGAAATCAATAGCTCGTATTATATTTCAATTTGTCAATTGAAGTTCACTGAAGTGTTATTTTTCTTTTCAACTGTTATATCAGAAATAGCAATAAATACGGTTCGAATTTATATTGTAACTACATAAATTCCAAGCAAATGTGTTATTCCAATTTCTCCCCGAAAATGAACGAATACCTTAAGCTTCATTTGATAATTATTAATTATTATTAAATTAAATTATTATATTATTAAACTACATCATAATAAATATTTATTAACGTAAATTTTTAATTGCCAGAATGGTAATGTCAATATTTTTGTCCCTGTACATCCCTTAATTTGGTCGGTACAAATTAGTAGCCCTTAAAAGGGCGAAAAGTCAGTACGTCACCACGAACCTGTTCCAATAAACCAAAAAATGATAAGCCACTGCTCGAAGCCTGCGAGGACCAGCTCTTTTGTCCCAAACGAAAAAAAAAAAAAAGAAAAGAGTATCAGAGTCTCAGTTGGAACAATCAGTGCTCAGGCTAGTCAACAGAGTAAACCATGAAGAAAGTGAGAAGACTGGCCGATCGTGATACACGCTGGTCAGGTTTCCAGGAGTCTCGATGACGATTGTGTGCTGTGTTCTCGCGGCAGGGTCGGAATAGAGAATAAAAGAGGGGCTCGCTATTTGGGATGCAAGGGAAAGTGAGAGAGAAAGAGAGAGACTTAGCCCTGGAGCCGATATAGATATCGGAAGTGTGTGCGTGGCGAGGGTCCGAGTCGAAAGGTCCTCCGGTTCGAATACAAAACGTAACAGCAACGGAAAGTGAGACCGAGAGAGAAAAAGAAAGAGAGAGAGAGAGAGAGAGAGAGAGAGAGAGAGAGAGAGCGCGACGGAATGAACCTAGTTGAAGAACATGATGAAGAGGAAGAGTAGGAGAGCCAAAAGGTCCAGGGAAGACCATGTGTATACATATAGTGAAGAGAATAGATAGATGACCAGATAGAGACTCTTTAGAGGGTGCGAGAGGGTAGACGAGCGACGCACGTTCCCGTGACCAGCACCAGTCGATGGAGAACAAGAGGAGCAACGAGGTATGGGTATCTCTATACATGTGTGATCGGTGGATGAGGAAGAGGACGGAGCTTATAGTCCAGCGGGCCAAGGAGAAAGGGCACGAAGAGCGAGAGAGAATTCGAGGATCGCATCGAGGGAGAAGGAGTGTGGCTAGTGATTGGATTACAGTCAGGGAGTCCCGACGGACTCGCCAAATGACCGGGACAAATTGCCCCTCGCCTTCGGGAATACTTATATATCCAACGGCGACGATCGAGGTTCACGTGTCTCTCCGTCTCTCTTTTTCTTCTTTTTTTTTTTCTTCCCTTCCTCTTCTTTCTTCGGACTCTCCTTCTCTCTTGATCTCTCGCTGGACCACTCCGCACCGGTCCGAACTAATCCACATGTACGCAGTGGACACACACTCGCGTACTCGCCGCTCGAGTAGATGCTGAAGAGACGGAGAAAGAGGAAGATGGAAAAATTGTGAGAGTACGTCGTACCTCGCGTTCTCTCTCAAAGCTGAAGCTCGTGACGATCATATACCCTCGAGAGAAAGGTATACTGCTACGGACACACCTCCTTCACCCACCCCCCCTAACACCGGTGCTTCCTTTCTTCCTTGTTTCCGATAGATACGATCCACGTTCAACTCGTTTTTACTTTATCCTATGGCGAGTTACATAATAACTCGACGTTTACGCATTGTTTATGGAGCTATGGGAATTTACTCGTTTCGCCGTAACGCATGAGGCCCACGCACGTGTTTATGGGGTTGACGGCACGTGAGCGAAACGATGGAAGGGTGAGGAGATATGTTGCAGTTTTTATGAGCTGTGGAGCATCGAAATATTGGGTTTAATAATCATGAATTATTTTTTTTTCATTCGACAGAAATAAATTTCGAATGAAATGACATTTTTTAGGCATTTGTATGAAAATGCTTGATTTGTCTAAAGAATGAACTGCACTTTTATCTTGGCTAGCGAAGACAAGATACATCGATGGATCGAATTATAATAAAATTATAAATGGAAGTAGGTTCTTGAAACAGAGTAATAGAAAAATATGTAAAATGCCACGATAATTCCAACATCTGAGACACCGATCTCTTATTTCTTCCCTTAAATGGTGTGCAGTGTAACTGCGAAGACAATGAGACCTTGTAAAGGCCAATTCTTTGGATCACGACCAGAATGTGAATCTCGTGAATCGATGGTTTCGGGGCAACCGGTTAACCCAATTGGTTGGTCCACTTGCCCCAAAAATTCTTCGGGCTCATTCAGAAGAGAGGGAATTTTTTTTATTATTTTTTTTTCGATGAGGGAAAAATTGTCCTCGTGATAAATAACGATTTTTCGACGGACTCGTTTCTCTTGGATGGAGCATCTCGTGCAGAAACCAGAATGTGAATCTCATGAATCGATGGTTTCGGGGCAACCGGTTAACCCAATTGGTTGGTCCACTTGCCCCAAAAATTCTTCGGGTTCATTCAGAAGAGAGGGAATTTTTTTTATTATTTTTTTTCGGTGAGGGACAAATTGTCCTTATGATAAATAACGATTTTTTGACGGACTCGTTTCTCTTGAATGGAGCATCGCGTGTAGCTACCGTTTTTCCTGTGGGCAAACGTCGCAACCGTATTATGACCTTCCGTTTGGATGCCAGATGGTACCGCCCCGCTATCTACTATACTACCATGGATCCGATACGGCCGAGATCAACCCTGCCTGCATTTAGGAAAAAAAAAAGGGCGGTTCACGCGCGCGAACGACTCTCTCAGGGGTTCTGCACTCTCGGGCAAGCCAGTATACGATTGCACTCCATAGGACAGCTTTGAGTATCCGAACGCGTGACGAGCATTGGTATCGTCACGTTGATGGACCTACGACTCGTATACGTCGCAACGGTCGGACTCCTGCCTAAATTATACCTCCCACGATGGATGCAAAAAACTGCAGCGCTCGTCACGAGATGATTGGAGTGATCGGCCCGTCTGTTATTGTAATCCGAGTCATTCATTGCTCCAGTTTATTCGTCCCTTGCATTTCCCCATTTGAAAGCAAACGCTGGAACCCGGAAAAACATTCTTACCGCAAGTGATAAGATAAATGATAAGTTTTGCATTTTATCAGATTTTTCGAAGACTAAAGTCGTTTAAACGTCAAAAATATAAGTTGGTATTTAATGCAAATCCCTTTAAGAACTGACCTTAATTTCAATGCCGAAAATCCTTCGACTTTATTCTATTCGATCAAAATAATCTAGCCCCTTAATTGAAGAATCTCTGCAAACAGAGCATAAAAAAATATAAATCTGTAATAAAATGTAGACGAGTGGATAGATTTTTCTGCAGATTATCACAATCGAGGAAAGGTAACCGCTTTATCTGCCCAAACAATTCCATATCCCTCGACAAAAGTGTGCCGGAGATATCAAAGTGCTAATTTAGCAAATTTCATACGCCCACGATCATCCATCAACACATCATTGTTCTTGATATTCCCGAGGATTTCAAAAGTGCAGCGATGAAATTTCGAATCGGAGAAGCAAATGAGGAGCAGTTATTTCAGCTGGGGCATAACCTTCCCTTCCTGAAATCAGAGTTACACAGTCGTTCAACGAGTCTCTTATTTTTGTGTCACCATGAAAATCAGGAGTAGAGTCGTTGCTGAAGAGATCGAGGAAAGATCTCAGCGGGCAGAGCCGATATCCTCTTCGCTCTTGCCTCCCACGACAATTCACCGCTGGCACCTTAAATGTCTAGGTACCAGCAGCACCGATTAGTTTGGCCATTAAAACCGAGCGAGAAAACCAAGAGGAAGAAGAGGAAAGGAAATGCCGCGGGGGGGAAGGGGCAGAGGCGAGGAAACGTTATTACCCGCGGCGCGCACAGAATCGGCGGCGTTATCTCCCCGCTCAATTAGATCCGTAAAGAATAGCGCATGGTCCATTGGTCCTGGCCATGTTATATCGCTCGAAGCCGATATATGCCTTCCAGCTCCAGCCTCGAGGCTATTTCTATCTCTATACGTCCACCTTGTGTTATGTCTCTTCTATTCCTATCATTCGTTCCTCTCGTTTAGCCGCAACGAAACTTCAACTTCCTCCTATTATTCTTCTCCACTTCCTCAGCATCGAGAACTCGTGAACCCACGGAATACTATCGCGTTCTCGATTAAACGTCGATACGATATTGGTTAAGTAGCCAAGAGAAACTCCGGTTCGGTTGGTGCGGTTCGACGCGGTGATGGTTCACTAAAAGGGGAGAGGACACGTGGAAAGCTGTATTTTCGATACGATACGAGAGACGCTGTAATTCTACCACGAAGAAAGCAACTGGAGGGACCTGGAATTGACCTCACGACCATAGAAATAGTCGTCCTGATTTTTATCGTCCACCGCTAAATGCCTCTATTTCCGAGATCAAAAGTTCCGAAACACCAACTTATCCGCAACTTTATTCACGGCTTCCATACACTTTTCTATGGGTACCATTGTCTCCGGAGGACATCGAGTGTATATTTGCTTCTGGTCGGACTCAATCGGTTGCTGAAACTAAGTCAGAATTAATTACTGTTTTTTTTTTGGTCCCTTTGTGGTTCTGTCGATATTCATATTCATATTTGGGATTTAGTGAACCATGACCATGAAGATGATGGTACAAGACTAAAAGAGATTTGTGTAGCAGTTTTTCTCGACACATTCGAGTAAATGCAAAATGATCGTATTTAATTATTGACGATTGATCAGAGATTGAAAAAAATATCACTTTTTCGATTGATCTCAGAGATAATCCACTACAATATTGAAAATACACTGGATAGATGTTCTAAATATAGAGAAATTTACATAATGCTAGAGAAATGCATAAATTGCATACAAATTGAATTTTTTTATGATTTTAATTTCGTTGGAAACTCATAAAAGGATGTAATGTCCTTAAAATTAGGCACAACTGATATTACATCTCTTACGAATCTTTGGTTAACCAGAATATATTCCCTCAAGAATAGAAGAAAAAGGACGATCCTGGGAGACAGGATTTTCGCTTCAGACATCGATATCCCTCTCATCAAATCCTCCACTCCGGACCTCACGTTTCCAGAACTAAGTCGAAGGGTTGCTCCAATTGGGGACTTCTTCGGACATCGCTATCGGATCATCCCGGCAATAGTGCAAGGAAGTTCAGCCACATGATCTCGGTAATAACTATCAACTCTCCTATCGATTTTTTCCTCACGAAGAAATAGTTCGCCATCACATAGTCTATTTATCAATAAAATAAAAAACAGAATCTCAAGAATTTTGACAGGATTCTACACCGAAGCCACAAATTCCAATGCAATGCGTTCTTAACAACAAAAAAAAATGATTGTGTTTCCGGAGAACCCATAGAAACAAACAGAAATAAGTGAAATCGTTTTTGTCATCAGGAACACTCAAAATATGTATTTGGCCCAAAACCTGTCAGACGATGAGAAACAAATTATCCTTCATTCCGTCCCATAATCTCAGCGATAACAACCAAACCTCGCATTGATTTTTTCCTTTAAAAAAATAGTCTTTCCATTACACAGTCTCATTACTAATACAATGAATAACAGAATCTTAAGAACGTCACCACCAAAACGACATTTTCTACCTCGAAGCCCTAAAATTCCAATGCAATGCGTTAGCTTCTTCAAAATAATAATCGACCCATGTACAGAAATAAGTGGAATCATTTTTATCACCATGAACACCCAAAATACGTATTCATACCAAAACCTGCCAAAGGATTAAAAAAAAAAAAAAAAGATATTCTTAATTACAACACATACCCTCATTAACAACCATCAATTCTCCAGTCGATTTCGCCCCCATGAAAAACCTCCCCATTCACATTCTCTTTCTCCACAGCCGCAATAAATAACGGAATACATCGAACCTCGCGGTACAAATGAATTCCTTATCAGAATATTCTTATCATTTCTTTCTTACGTTCGACGAGGGGGCCCGGGAATCAATCGACCAGTCAGTTATAACTATTGTGTCACCGAGACGCGGAGGCTTAAGCCGCACAAATCATCGTTATCCAATCGATAGGAGAAAGCGGACCGACGAGAAACGGCTCGGACAATTAAGTCACCGTTGTACGTCGTGACTATCCCCGAGGGTGGATTTACTGCTGTTTAACCCCCGCGGAAGTTCACCGATAAATAAGCCGTACAACCGGTCGTCGAATCCCGAAGCGAACAAACGAACAGCCAGACCAGCGGGAGAGAGAAAGAGAAAGGGGAGCAGAAATAGCGAATCTGAGTGAGAAGCTGAAGAGGGAATGTACGGCGACGATGCTTCCAGGCCTGGACTCCTCTCCAGGAAGAAGACGCGCAAGGGGCGGTCTTCTTAGGTTTGTTGTCCCAACAGAGGCGATCTGATTGCCCGTTAGTCGAGTCAAGTTAGCGCCCAGAGTTGCCAGAGTTTAGCAGCTGAGTTGAACACGTCGCTCGCGTTAGATAAAACGAGAGAGAGAGAGAGAGAGAGAGAGAAAAGTCCGATGGCTCGAGAGAAAATAAGACAGAAAATCCCAAGTGTTACTTGGAAAATCATCTGGCCCTCTTTACTTCCTTTCTTCCCTCGAAGCCTACAAACCTTCTGATTAGTTACTCGACGACGCGACCCTCTTAACAATCGGAGGCTGATTCAGGAGCCTCGCATTGATTCACTGTCTCCCACACTCGATCAAATGCATTTCATTCGATAGGTTAACTGTTTTCCCGGAAAATAACGGAGCACGAGAAAATTTGCAGCGGCCAATGTGAGAATCATTCGTCTTTTTGGTCTTGGGAAAGTCGTTTGTCTCTTGAAATGTTTTCAGCAAGTGGCAAGACCACGGAGAAATGTTTTCTCCGGGGACAACAGAACGGCCGAACTAACGGCAACCTTCCACCGAGGCATTACCTAATTGCTTCTCTAACGATCTTACGGATGAACGAACATCCGAGAAATCGCTCCGGCACACGTGTCACGGATACCGGCGAACATTCGAACAACGACGAGCACGAGGTACGAGCTGTAAGACCAGAATAGACGTTTTGGAATCAGGAGCGATGCTGATTGTCTCTTGCATGTAGAACTTGGGAAAAAATGGCGCGAGACAGAATCTTGCACAAGGCTTCTTGATTATTTTATCATTTTTGCAATATTTACTTGTACGATGAAGTATGTCATGGAAATATTTTAGAATCGTTGAAGAGAGAGCCTTGTAAAAAAAACGATAAGTAACGAGGCAATCAGCAAAGTCATATTTTTCATTTTTTTTTTTTTTAACAAATTCGGAAATCCGAAAATAATCACATATGTCAATCACATGATCAATTAACACCAAATCCGATCCAAAATCAGATTAGCCAAATTACGGGTTAAATTGCCACCAAAAATCCAAAAAATTGCAAGAGAAAACGTTTTTTCTACAACAAAATGACAAAATGACAAAATGACAAAATTTTCCCAAATGACTTTTCGTTTCAAGCCACTCCGAGTTCACTGACATGAAAAAATGAAAAATAAATCTCATGAAAGCACAACTTCTTCCATGAGGAAGCGAAAAAGTCGAAAAATCACGCGTGTAGAATGTGCAGGAATTTTCGAGTGAAAATTTATTGGATAACCGGATCGCAGCGACGCGTTGGATATGGCGTGCAAGTTGAGGGGCAGGAGGCACTCGATCGAGAGGCTCCTCTCCCACGAGAGCTTCTCCTGGTGCTATACTTTCACTGATGTACCGTATAGTTCAAACTCCTGGCAAACTCGAGTAGTGTACCAAAGTCTTGGAAGCGTTTAATATGGTGGCAGTCACTTTGCTTCGGGTATCCACTAACTCATAACCGGAGACAGTCGTTGGTGGATGGGGCGATGGATATATTCGTCCATATCCATAGAAGGGACTGTGTGCATGGTCTAAAAAGGGGCGAGAGCGATTGAAGGGAGCAGCGTTACCGCTACTCCGATTCCACGAGCTTGCAGAGCAGGAAGGGTGAGCTTGCTGAGGAAAGACTCCTCAGAGCACATCCAATTCACGTTCCCCGAGTCTCGCTGCAGCTGTTCAGTTCAACACTTTTCGTCAAATCGTGTTCATTATTTTTCTATGGACCGAATTAAGCTCCCTGATGCAGGATACGTATTTTTGAAGTAAACTGCGTAGAAATATGGCGTTCCAAGCCAAATCAATGTGAAATGTCGCGTGTCTTTGGTGAAACGCACTGCTTTTTGGATCAATTTTACCGGTAGATTTCGAAATGGAAAAATGTCGAGCTTTCGAGTGGTGAGATAAGCCTATTATCCAAACCCCGAGGGTTTTTACCATGATATTTTGAAGAGGATTTTTAATTATCTAAAAAAATTGTATTTAATTTCCGAATAGCCAGTGACACGAATCCTTTTCTCGCTGGTGCTCTTTACAGGTCAAGCTCGTGGAGTACCTTGTGAGCAAAACCCTTTAGCCAATGAAAAAAAAAAAAAAAAAAAAAAAAAAAAACAGTGAAGCGTGCTACCGAAGGACCGCCTATCTAACCAACCACACATATGCATACATGTATATCCCACCTACGAGCCAAGAGAAAACGAGGGAAAGGGGAGGACGATGGGTGCGTGTGTAAGGGCTGATGATTCGGACAAGCCAGCAAAACGCAGCTTGTTCTCCACTGCAAATTCAGGTAGTGATACACAAATGCTCCCTCGTTAACCAATCTAAAATTCCATCTCGGTACCGATAATCCAGACTAAAACTCCATTAACCCCCAAATAGCCGCAGTGACACGAATCCTTTTCTCCCCGGTGCTCTTTACAGGTCAAGCTCGTGGAGTACCTTGTGAGCAAAGCCCTTTAGCCAAAGAAAAAAAAAAAAAAAAAAAAAAAAAAAACAGTGAAGCGTGCTACCGAAGGACCGCCTATCTAACCAACCACATATATCCACACACACACACCCACACACACACACACATACATACATACATGTATATCCCACCACCGAGCCAAGAGACAACGAGGGAAAGGGGAGGACGATGGGTACGTGTGTAAGGGGTGATGGTTCGGACAAAAGAGCAATACGCCGCCGCTTGTTCTCCACTGCGAGTCCGGGTGGTAGTACACAGGCCAGAAGAGGAGGCGGATGATGGGCTAGCTAGCGTCCGTGATAGTAGTGTGTATTGTCACTTGTCGGGGCAGAGGCACGACCACGAGGTGTATTGTCCCCGCGGCATGGAGGCCCACTTGATCACGATCCACCGCGGCACTCCAGTTGGTCGCTCGCCTCGGCGCAACCCGATAAGATGTCGATTGAAATTCATGCGGCAAAGCTCGAGCTTGAACGGCCAAGAGCGAGGTACATACTATGCGCGACGGGACCAAGAAAGCTCAGGCCAAATCTATATCGTTCCCCGAGATCGCTCCGCGTATTGTCTCCTGCGGAATATCTTGTCGGGATCTCACTTCTCAACGCCAACGAAATCTGTGCTCGCTCGCTCGTCGATACGAGTGCACCGCGACTCGAGTAGTACAGAGATTCTCCCAAGACGAGGAATCGCCCCGGGCGAGCTTTCGCTCGTATCCGAAATACGATCGTTTGCATTACTCCGGAAATATCCTGGAATCCAAGAATTCGTATGTAAAGACAATTTGTGTCTGGGCATGGGCAACATTCCAATGGAAAAGCATTCAGCTTTATTGTCAATATTTCTTATATACACGTTTTGTAATTAATTATCATTTTCGGTGATTTTTCTTTTCCGATCAATTGCGATTTTTCGAAAATATCGAAATAGGACATCGTTATTTTGGGTCTTCTGATGAATTCGCGATTAAATAAATACGAAATTCATGTTTCGGGGCAAAGCAGATCGGCTCAATATCAAAGTAAACAAATTACCTTGAAAACGAAAAAAAAAAAAAAAAACGTATGTAATTGTATTTCAATTTTCTCAAGCCCGATATTCCATAAAATTTTTTCGAAATATTGCAAATACTATTGAACGAACATCGATTAAATTTGGGTAAATTTAAAAACCAAAATTCAGTCTAAATAAAAAACCTGATCGCACATCAAGAGTCGCGGTAGCGACTCGACGCCAAGTTTTAAAAAAAATTATGTTGCTTACACATATCCATGCTTTCATATACCGATTTCTGTCGAATCTTTACCTGTCAACCAATAAATCTGTCAGGTTCAATATTTTTTATTTATTTTTCCTCTTTCCAGTGAACCCGCCCACAAGGAAATCTGCTCATATTTCGACTTTTCGTAATTTACAGTCGACGAAAAATCTTGCGTTTGCCGAACTCACACAACTTTGGACGTCTCCTCACACGTACGTGGCTACGTATTTCACCACACTTCGCAAACATAAAATGTATCACAGCCAATATTTTTTAATTAATTTTTCTCTTTTTAATGAGATCTGTAGCGAGAAAATGTGTTTCTTTAATGCTGAGATACCTGGTCTTCGTAATTCCATAATACCACACAACTTTAAATGTCCCTTCCACGTGTACAAAATGACGTAGCGTGTGACGTCACGTGAATAACAAATGTTTCGAAAAGGAGATATCTCTCCCGACACGTCGCAAACGAAAAATGTGAAGTGGCCAAATATTTATTTATTTTTTTTTCTTTCAAATGAGTACTCTCACTAAAAATCTGTCGTTTTAATGCTGATATCGTCGTCTATGCGTGGAGTATATCAGCTGATATCAGCTGCCACTCAGTTCAGTATCAAAAAAGTATTAAAGAGTATTAAAAGGCAATTAAATTCATTCCATGGGTATTAATACTTTTTTAATACTTTTTTTTATACTGAATACCTGTGAAATTAATTTAATACTTTTTTAATACTCTATTAATACTCAAACCGAGTATTAACGGAATCTTAAACCGTCCAATAAGACATAACCTTAATACTTTTTTTAAATACTTTTTTTGTTACAGAAAATGTTCCCAGTAAACAGGAAAGAAAACAGAAAAGGTGCCGCAAAAAATGCTCGTCGGACCGGCGAAAAAAAAAAAATCGATAACGAAGGTAACATCGTGCGTTATATTGCCCGGTATCGAAGTGCCAAAAATTCATTTCACGTATCTATCCCACGCCTTCGTCTCAGCCATTATTTCATCGCGTCACAATGCGATGGTTCAAAGGCGGTCGTCTAATCAATGTGCACGTTCGCGCGTACCCAAGGAATGTACAGACGTACGGTGCATGAATAGTGGGTTAATGTGTGTCTTCGGTATCCTCGTGCCACTCTCCATGTCTGCCCCTTGTCTAGCATCGTTTTACGAGGTTTTACCGCGAAAGAATTCGTCGTGTTTCACCGATCGAGTTTGCCTCCCCACGTGTAATGAATAAAGTCACTGAACCCGGCAATCACACTCGCCTATTTACGGACCGAGTATAAATACTAGACGTGTCGGGGGTTCGTCGAGTCGTCCATCCACAAGACCAACGATCGGCAACATCCGAGCGTAACTCTGCGCTCCCGCCAACTCACGACTCCTTCGTTCGGTCTCGCGGCATGTATTTCTCGATACGTTTCTCCCCGTCGCTCGTTCTCGTTCTTCTCCACTCGCTCAGTGCAACTTCGGGCTCCGGGGACGACGATCGACCGTACAAAAATTTTTATTCCAAAGATGCCGGAAATTGGAGCATCCCGGGTAACCTGGCGGCCATTACAGCGGGCAACTTGGATTTCGTGGCGCAAGGTACACGTTTCATAGCCCAGGAACCACCGGACACTACGCCACCCCACACCAAAGGTACCAAGTACGATTTCATAGTGGTAGGAGCCGGAACAGCAGGTGCGGCGATTGCTTCGAGGCTCACCGAAATTCCGGACGTCTCAGTGTTGCTGATTGAGGCTGGACGGGGCGAGAATCTGATGATGGGCGTTCCAGCGATAGTGAATTTTTTGCAATTCAACGACGACATTAATTGGAAATACTTGACCGAGCCATCGAACTCGTACTGTCTCGGAATGAAGGGTCACCAGTGCGCCTGGCCACGAGGCCGGGTGATGGGTGGTAGCAGTGTTTTGAACTACATGATAGCCACGAGAGGCAACAGAAAGGATTACGACCGTTGGGCGGAACTCGGTAACGACGGTTGGTCCTGGAACGACGTTTTTCCATATTTCCAGAAACTCGAGACAATGGGCGCGGAGGAGCTGCAAAACGACACGAAGAATCATAATTTCGGTGGTCCGGTTTACACGGATTATGCTCCTTTTCAATCTCCCATGGCGAAGGCCTTTCTCGACGCTGGTGTCGAAATGGGCTGGCCGATTGTCGACTACAACGGGGAAAAGCAGACCGGGTTCTCGTATGTCCAGACGACGATAAAAAATGGGACGCGGCTAAGCAGCAGCCGGGCCTATTTGCATGCAACGAAACACCGTCGCAATCTCTTCGTGACGAAGAGAAGCCGCGCGACCAAAATCCTCATGGATCACGGGAAGAAAAAAGCGATTGGCGTCGAATTCCGGAAGCTGAGCAGACGCTACCGCGTGTACGCCAAGAAGGAAGTGATCATTTGTGCCGGTGCTATTGGCTCGCCTCAATTGTTGATGCTCTCCGGAATCGGACCGCGCGATCACCTGAAAGATATGGGAATAACGACTGTGGTCGATGCTCCGGTTGGCGAGAATCTTATGGATCATATAGCTTACGGTGGTTTGGTGTTCTTGATTGATCAACCGGTGGCCCTTTATTTACCGGAGCTACTGAGTCCAGCTTTTCCATATCTCGGCGACTTCCTGTTGCATCGAAAAGGCCCATGGACCATGGCAGGCGGATGCGAAGCTGTTGGATTCGTCAACGTTGATGACCCCAAGGACCCCGATGACTTTCCAAACGTCGAGCTCCTCTTCCTTGACGCTTCGGTTGGTACCGTTACGGTTTTCCGTGACGACGTTAATCTCGACATTGACTTTTGGCGCAAGAGCTACGGCAGCATCAACGGCTCGTACTCCTGGACTGTATTTCCCATGCTCATGAAGCCCAAAAGCCGTGGAAAGCTTCTTCTTCGCGACGCCAACTTCAACAGCAAGCCTCGATTGATACCGAATTACTTGAGCGATCCTGAAGACATGAGGATCCTCGTGGAGGGCATCAAGGTTACTTTAGCCCTCAGTCGTACCAAAGCCATGCAGAAATTCGGCACTTTTATGCACCCCGTTCCACTCGCTGGCTGTGAAAACTTTGAAAATAATTCTGACGAGTATTGGGAATGCGCCGTGAGAAGTTTCACCATGAATATATATCACTATTCCGGGACCTGCAAAATGGGAGCGGTGGGCGATCCCACGGCTGTGGTGAATCCCAGATTGCAGGTAATTCACCATAAAATGGATTTTTTTTTTTTTTTGTTGCTAATCTCAGCGAATTTTGTTCGAATGTATTTGCAACCATTTGGATTTTTTAGGTAATCGGTGTGGAAGGACTGAGAGTAGCCGATTCATCGATTATGCCTGAAATAATAACCGGTCATCTGAACATTCCCACTTTCATGATCGCCGAAAAATTGGCCGACATGGTGAAACAGGATTGGAACTATCCGATCGACCCTCTGCCGTAACTGAGTTAAAGAGTTACGTACATCGAGTACCAGTGGTTTTCTTACAGAGAAGGGGTCGTGAACTCGTTCTGGAGTTTGCAACCGCAATTGTTGTCCGATTGAATTCGTATGCCGACTTTGTACAAAAAGCACACACACACACATACGTCTCAAATATTTTTTCCGACATTTTGTCTGCAATAAAATTTTTAAAAAAATATTCATTGGAATAATTGAAAAATGTACATAACAAGTTGAAGAGAAAGTAGCGACAGCTTCGAACTATAAGATTTTTAATACCATCCTTTACACCGTTAACCAAGATTTAAAAAAGGTATTTGGTTAAAGTATGTGTGCATGCATGCAGACTTTGAGGTCAATAAATGATGTAAATGTAGAATAAAACGTGTGTCGAACCAGTGAATTGTTATTCGTCTCTTGCAAATTAACCACAGCCATTTGTGTATAATATTGACATCTGGAACCAATACCAAACCATTGGTCGTCAATCTGTTGTTTCAGTGATTACCGGAGACTTTATGTATGTAATTAAAACGTTGGATTCATGACCTAGTGGTTCAATACTGGAATATGCTAACGCCAAGTATTTTGAGGAGAGTTTTACTTGGCTACATTGGATTTCTAATATTTTTTTGCTGTGGAATAGCTCCATTCCTTTTTTACTTGGCGTCCAATATTTGTTTTTAAAAAAACATTTTTGGGGGGATCCGATTTTTCGTGGAGGCGATAATCGGTCCTATTTATTTTTTCACTAATGTTTACGACTACAGCAGCAAGAAAAAAAAAAAAGCAGATGAGGAAATGGAGAAAAAGAAGCGGAGGTCCTCAAGTGGAGCGGGGGCGGCTGAAAAAAGAGAGATGACAGGGATGCTGGGGCGCGGGGGCGGCACGCGGAGAGTTCACGATGCTGGACGCAGTCCTCTTGGCCTTTCTTTCAGGCCGGACGGGACGCCCGTTCCCCGAGGAATAACTAACCGAACGAGAGACCGACTGGGGTATAGAGGGGCGTTAAGGTAATGCCCCATTAGTATGTGGAGGCCGTAGTAACACGCGAGAACTAACACCGCCACAACGAGCGCGGTTTCACGCAAACCACTGGCACCGGTCAGTGTGGGTCAAGCTTCGACGGTGGAATATTCGTGCCCATACAAATATACGGGGCATTCCATACCAACTCGACCACGTCCTCGACTCCCCGGATTTCATCCCCTATTTTCAGTGTTATCTTAAAAGCCACTCACAATTTTCATTACATTTTTATCTACAATCTACAAAACATTCACAAATCCTTTATTAAATATTCATATTTTCAAGTCCCGGACTGTACTTCGATTTTTTTACGATTTTTTATTCTTCACAAATAATCCCAAGAGAGAAGTGCGCCGTGAAATAAAAAACCACTTGAAATTGAACGTACATATGTACCGGAAGTTCTCATTCACTGATATTCTAAAATTACTGTGCAAGTGCGATGTCAATTTCATTTATTGTTACAAATATTTTAATAATTCTTCACTTTACTACAAACGTATTTAATTTTCAATTATATTCTTTAATTTAATTACAAAAGTACCCTAATTTTATATCAAAATTATATATAGTACTTTCAATTTATGAATAAAAACTTGCAGTGTATATAAATTACTGAAAAAAATCTAATGTAAATTGTGGTCGCTTTTTAGAGATGGAAAAGTGAAATTAAAAATCGGGGAGTTGGCAGGGAATGACCCGTACATATACACATACGAAGATACCTACAGATATCACACACCCTTAACGCGAGCGGCCGAGTGAACTCGAGAGCTTACGTACTTACATGGCCTATCCCTACAGCGCCCCAATCTGCTTGCACACTTTGACACGTCCACGCGCCGCTCGGCTCGTCGTCCACATGCTGAAGAGAAAGAGAGGGAGCGAGGGAAAAGAGAAAGTACGGGGAGAAGCGTCAATAGACGGCTTGTTACCGCGACAATGATCGGCTCAACCAAGGGGAAGTGTCCACCGGAAAGGGGACCAAGGGGAAGTGTGTCCACCACCGAGAAAAACCACCCCCTACGACCGCACACTCACCGCCAATTTCTTCGGACGCGAAATCGACAGATTTTATTTTCTCCCGAATTTATCGAGTTTCGTTCGAGACGACCCGCGACGAGAAACGAGAAGAACGGAAAGGGTAGAACAGACAGAAATTGTGTTTGGGTTTTTTTTTTTTTTCTTGGCGCTTCGAGCACTTCCGGTCTGACAGTATTATGACTGTCATCGAATATTGGGGATGTTCTATCCATCGCTTATTTTACTTATTTTTCTTTTGGATTTGTTAACCGACGAAGAGATTTCGGATAAAAGGGGTTGGGAGGATTCGCTTTTGGAGTTGCATAATGCAGAGTATGCTGAAGAGTTGGGAAATATCAGTATTCCCATTCGTGAATTTCTCCTACATTGGACAATTGAATTTTCGCATTCCCTGTCGTACTCGAGTCGTAGTAAATACATGTTTCAAAGATTTTTATAATGATTTTTGAGAAAGTTCATTATTCGTCGTTTCTGAATTCAGAATTTATGAATCGAACTTGAGGTCGAAATATGGAGCCCCCATTATTTTTAAATATCGAACTTTGGCCTTCACTATATACTCAAATCGTGGATTTCACTCTAGAAAACATCTCCACTACATTTTTTAAATCACTTTGACAAAAGTAACTTTTGGTAATTGATTATTAAAAATTTGCTATAAAGTGGCAACTATCCATTTTCAATTCGTGCAACTATTTTTTTTTTTTTAAATAGTAGCATAATCTCAAATGTAATAGTTGCAATTTTGTACCAACCCTTAAATTTCGACTTCCGGTTTAAAAAACCCCTGAAATTTTACAGTTCTGCATGATTAATAATGAAAAAATGAAATTCATAGCATTGATAGAAATGTAGTCTCGATACTCGTGATGAAATGCAGCAGGGTGACTGTAAAAAAATAGCGACAAGCCCTTAAGTGTATGCCATGAATGGAGCTTCTTGAAATACGTACCTATAAGCGTTCGCCACACTTATCTCCATTCGGCAAGGAATATGCAAGTCACCCAGTCCAACGCAGATAGGAAGACGTTGATGTGAATTAATGGGGGGCTTAGTTATAGTTGGTAACCAGTGTGACTCGAGTGTCGTGGGCGAGTCGAGAAGGAGCCGCACGCCAGGCGACTATATTAATTAACGCGACCCCAAAATCCCTTCTTAACCCCTGAACTCGGCACGCTCCACTCTGCGCCACTGTATCATTTCCCATTACTTAAGGATGCCAATGGCAAGACAGGGGGGAGAGAAAGAGAGAAGCTGAGGAAGCTCCGCGCCGTCGCTGTGATTCCTGAACGAATATTATACCCTATAAATATTACCACCCCTCTATATTTACCACCAACGTCAACCCTCTGATCGCTCTCTAGGTACGCGAAAGGTATTGAAAGTTTTTCCCTGGCTGCCAGTAATATTATTGGCTGATCGGAAATATTCCAATTATCCATGCATACTCAATAAAATTATGTTAATAAATATTCAACAAATAACTGAAAATTATGCAATGCGTTAATCGATAAGAAATAAATGACAACGTTACAATTGCATTGTCAATGTTCAGTTTTTTTTGGAATACGCAAGACATATTTTTGTTTTGTTTTTTCTTAATTTCAATAATTTTGTTATTTTGGCCGATCGGAAATATTCCAATTATCCATGCATACTCGATACAATTGTGTTAATAAATATTCAACAATTTAACTGAAAATTATGCAATACATTGATGGATAAAAAATGAATGACAAAATTTCAATTGCATTGTCAATGTTCAGTTTTTTTTGGAATACGCAAGACATATTTTTGTTTTGTTTTTTCTTAATTTCAATAATTTTGTTATTTTGGCCGATCGGAAATATTCCAATCATCCATGCATACTCGATACAATTGTGTTAATAAATATTCAACAATTTAACTGAAAATTATACAATACATTGATGGATAAAAAATGAATGACAAAATTTCAATTGCATTGTCAGTGTTCAGTCTCGTTACTCGTGAAGATTATATTGATATAATTTGTAGAGCCTCAAAAGAGCTTAAAAAATGGTAAAACTGGTCACGCGACAAACGAACCAGAAAAATCATTTTTTCAAGAACCCAACCAACCCAACTCTAAACGTATGAAAAATATATTTTCCATATATTTTTCCTCGCATATATGCAAAATACATAAATCTTTTTGGCGCAACATAAAAACCATATACATTTTTCTATGTGGAAAGAAAAAACGTCTAAACCAGCTGACCGTACAATATAATAGTCGCAATTTAATTGCGGAACCGTAGAAGGGTTGAAAAATTACCTCCACTCCGATAGTATAGAAATCGAGCGATTAATTAACGATATTCATGCCGAAAGTGGCGCGGACTCAATTTACCCGGAAAAGAATCGCCGCAAGTTTTGGGTAACGAGGTGACACTTGGGGCGTCACGTACTTGGCATAAAAGAGTTGGTCGGGATTGGAGGATAAAAGTTTGGCCCGGGGTCGAGTGGGTGCGCGGGAAGAAGTGAAATTTATAATCCGTAAAAACAATTATGGAAGCTCTGTGGGGGTGGATGGCACGGGGGTTGAACAGCGAGTACGAAGAGCAGAGAGGTTCGGGCTCGCTGAGCAAAAACGGCCAATATCTCTCGTTTGATTTATATAGCCGCACGGGGTGGCGCGACGAGGCGAGTCGGCTGTCCCATACCGCACACCATATCCAAGGGTCCGCCAGATATTAAATGGAATATTAAAGATTTAGCGGGAGAGACAACAGGCGGGTGCTTCCCTCGAATTCCTCGAGGGCCGGACAAGTCCAAGTGAGACTACTGACCGTTTCCCGAATCTCTGGAAACGATATACGCGAGCGAACGGACGACACCTCTGACTACCACTGGGAGAGTTATTGTTATGGCAGGGTAAGGGATGCTGTCGAAGCCGTTTCAATAAACTGACCTCTATAAATCGTTCAGAGCCAACGATAGAAAACCGCGCATATACAACACGTGGAAGAAAAAAAAATGTCATACGAACGATTTAAGACGAAAGTACGGATAGGTTTTTCCGAGACAAGTAAAAAGGAAGTCGTGGGACTTTGTACCTTTTGGTCAACCAACTTCCGGAGGCGACTGGGAATCTCGTCAGAACTTCGAATTTTTCAATAATGGTCAATTGTGTTACTAATGGTCAGTACATTTTGGAATACACATAAACATATTTATACCGTCGGGAGAGTTATTGTTATAGCAGGACAAGGGATGCTGTCCAAGCCGTTTCAATAAACTGACTTCTATAAATAGTTCAGAGTCAATGATTGAAAACCGCGCATTTACAACACGTGCGAGAAAAAACAATGTCATACGAACGATTTAAGACGAAAGTACGGATAGGTTTTTCCGAGACAAGTAAAAAGGAAGTCGTGGGACTTTGTACCTTTTGGTCAACCAAATTATAGGTTTCTTCCGGACGCGACTGAAAATCACGTGTCAGAATTTCGAATTTTTCAATAATGGTCAATTGTGTTGCCAATGGTCAGTACATTTTGGAATACACATAAACATATTTATACCGTCGTGAGAGTTATTGTTATAGCAGGACAAGGGATGCTGTCGAAGCCGTTTCAATAAACTGACCTCTATAAATCGTTCAGAGCCAACGATAGAAAACCGCGCATTTACAACACGTGCAAGAAAAAACAATGTCATACGAACGATTTAAGACGAAAGTACGGATTGATTTTCGAGACAAGTAAAAAGGAAGTCGTGGGACTTTGTACCTTTTGGTCAACCAACTTCCGGAGGCGACTGGGAATCTCGTCAGAATTTCGAATTTTTCAATAATACGAGAAATACCAATGAAAGGGTTAAAGATGTCCTTCTGATGTAGAAGAAATTTACTGTCAAATTCAAGATATTCTATAAATTAGTGGTTCTGTTGATTTGATACCCAAAAGATGGCTTTACAGCCTTCACATCGAGACTGTGAGTCTGAGAGACTCTGAGAGTGAGAGTCAAAGAATATTCACCCCCGTGATCTAATTAAAAGTGAAGATAAGCCCTATTATCTTCCTGAACACTGTTTTAACATTTTTACAGTAAAAAAAAATCAAATTTGGATATGCAATTTTTAACAAAAATTTCTTTAAGGCAAAAATACCTTTTCTTTATGTTTGTAATATAAATTGATTTTCTCCCGATGCTGCAATAATGCATTAGAGGCGGGAAAGAAGCAGGAGAAAGTTCCGTATGCACACGAACGACAAAACACCCCATAACGTAAAAGTTGCCGCGGAGTAATCCGTAACGAAAGCCAAGCGTTTTCCTTGTTCATGCAGATGCGCTTTTTTTTACACCTCATGACCGGAACCATACTAAAAGGGTGGTGGTAGCTTTCTTTTCTCTCCCGCTTGTGGTTCGGCCGTTTGCGGTCGAGGCGATAAAATTCGGCTGTGGGCAGTTTCGTCCAGCCGGGACGGACGCCGTATTGCATGTAAAACATTTATGTCCCTTCGGTGGATATTGCTCGATCTCATGTATTCCGCGATTCGCTTTCCTTTTTTTTTTTTTTTTTGCTATCTGTTCTCTGCGGTCAGTTATACAGCAGGAAAAATAATATCCATTTCAAAGAATCCTTAACAATGGCTAAAAACGTTCACTAAAAAAAAAAATAATGAAGAATAATTTTGCTAAATGCCCTTTGAACATCGAATATCAAAAAATGATATTTTATTTATGAATAAATTTATTCTTATCTTCACTTTCAAGCGAAGCAGAAAAAATATCCTTGTCGGACACGTAAAAATCATGAAAAAACGTGACTTTTTTTCTATACAATTGTGTAATTAATTTTAATTTTTTACGTTTATGCCCTTTCCAATTCCAATATAATTTCCTATCAATTTATGACAATTTAATTACATCGATGAATAAATGTTGCTGATTTAATTACTAAATTACTTTACTCAATAATGTATTATTTTTTCATCACAAAAGTTTCGTCCGTCCCGGCTGGACGAACGAAACGTTATGTTATGTAAAACGAACGTACGTTATGTAAAACATTTATGTCCCTTCGGTGGATATTGCTCGATCTCATGTATTTCGCGATTCCCTTTCCTTTTTTTTTGCTATCTGTTCTCTGCGGTTAGTTATACAGCAGGAAAAATAATATCCATTTAAAAGAATCCTTATCAATGGCTAAAAACGTTCACCAAAATAAAATAATAAAGAATAATTTTGCTAAATGCCCTTTAAACATCGAATATCAAAAAATGATATTTTATTTACGAATAAATTTATTCTTATCTTCACTTCCAAGCGAAGCAGAAAAAAGATCCTTTTCAGACACGTAAAAATCACGAAAAACGTGACTTTTTAAAATATACAATTGTGTAATTAATTTTTTATTTTTTATTTTTATGCACTTTTCAATTTGAATTTAATTCGCTATCAAATTATTATAATTTAATAACATCGATGAATAAATTTTGTTGATTTAATTACTAAATTACTTTACTCAATAATGTATTATTTTTTCATTACAAAAGTTTCGTCCAGCCGGGACGGACGAAACTTTTATGTAAAACATTTATGTCCCTTCGGTGGATATTGCTCGATCTCATGTATTTCGCGATTCCCTTTCCTTTTTTTTTGCTATCTGTTCTCTGCGGTTAGTTATACAGCAGGAAGAATAATATCCATTTCAAAGAATCCTTAACAATGGCTAAAAACGTTCACTAAAAAAAAATAATGAAGAATAATTTTGCTAAATGCCCTTTGAACACCGAATATCAAAAAATGATATTTTATTTATGAATAAATTTATTCTTATCTTCACTTTCAAGCGAAGCAGAAAAAATATCCTTTTCGGACACGTAAAAATCATGAAAAAACGTGACTTTTTTTTCTATACAATTGTGTAATTAATTTTAATTTTTTATCTTTATGCACTTTTCAATTTGAATTTAATTCGCTATCAAATTATTATAATTTAATAACATCGATGAATAAATGTTGTTGATTTAATTACTAAATTACTTGAGTCAATAATGTATTATTTTTTCATTACAAAAGTTTCGTCCAGCCGGGACGGACGAAACTTTTATGTAAAACATTTATGTCCCTTCGGTGGATATTGCTCGATCTCATGGATTTCGCGATTCCCTTTCCTTTTTTTTTGCTATCTGTTCTCTGCAGTCAGTTATACAGCAGGAAAAATAATATCCATTTCAAAGAATCCTTAACAATGGCTAAAAACGTTCACTAAAAAAAAATAATGAAGAATAATTTTGCTAAATGCCCTTTGAACATCGAATATGAAAAAATGATATTTTATTTACGAATAAATTTATTCTTATCTTCACTTCCAAGCGAAGCAGAAAAAAGATCCTTTTCAGACACGTAAAAATCACGAAAAACGTGAATTTTTTTTAATATACAATTGTGTAATTAATTTTTTATTTTTTATTTTTATGCACTTTTCAATTTGAATTTAATTCGCTATCAAATTATCATAATTTAATAACATCGATGAATAAATTTTGTTGATTTAATTACTAAATTACTTGACTCAATAATGTATTATTTTTTCATTACAAAAGTTTCGTCCAGCCGGGACGGACGAAACTTTTATGTAAAACATTTATGTCCCTTCGGTGGATATTGCTCGATCTCATGTATTTCGCGATTCCCTTTCCTTTTTTTTTTTGCTATTTGTTCTCTGCGGTTAGTTATACAGCAGGAAAAATAATATCCATTTAAAAGAATCCTTAAAAATGGCTAAAAACGTTCACTAAAATAAAATAATAAAGAACAATATCGCTAAATGCCCTTTCAACATCGAATATCAAAAAATGATATTTTATTTATGAATAAATTTATTCTTACCTTCACTTTCAAGCGAAGCAGAAAAAGCGAAGCAGTTATACAGCAGGAAAAATAATATCCATTTTGAAGAATCCTTAACAATGGCTAAAGACGTTCACTAAAAACAAATAATAAAGAATAACTTAGCTAAATGCCCTTTGAACATCGAATATCAAAAAATGATATTTTATTTACGAATAAATTTATTCTTATCTTCACTTCCAAGCGAAGCAGAAAAAAGATCCTTTTCGGACACGTAAAAATAATGAAAAAAGTGACTTTTTTTTTCTATACAATTGTGTAATTAATTTTTTTTTCCTTTTTATGCACTTTTTAATTGGAATTTAATTCGCTATCAAATTATCACAATTTAATAATATCGATGAATAAATATTCTTGATTTAATTAATAAATTAAACAACCTTACTTACTTTAATTAATAATGTATTATTTATATCGTTTCCGTTACAACAATATATTTGATTGGATGGATGAAACCAAAGTTTATATATTATTTTTTTCCTTTTTATGCACTTTTTAATTGGAATTTAATTCGCTATCAAATTATCATAATTTAATAATATCGATGAATAAATATTCTTGATTTAATTAATAAATTAAACAACCTTACTTACTTTGATTAATAATGTATTATTTATCCACCATTTATTTGATATAAAATAATGACTCCGAGGATTATTTACGCGGACGAGAGACGGCGGATCATTGTGGACAGAGGAGCGAGTTTATCAACACGCTACGGCTCGTAGGTACGTGTTTAACGTGACGTTCAACAGTTGCGCGCGCGTCGCGTGTCGCTGTCGACGACGTTAATAGAGCTCGCGACTCTCTCGGTAGTGTGACGTGTGATGGACGTATTAGCCTCGTTAAGGCTCGGCCACGGTGTTTCTCTCTCGGGCCTTCCTCCCCCGTCCGCCACCCGAGCTCATCCCTTCGGTCCAGCTCTCGCTATGGTGAGTCCTATAATATCAACCCTCCGATTGTTACGCTCTCGTTGGGAGTGTATATCACCCCCACTCGTGGCGCGATTTACAACGAAATAATGAGAGAGACCGCACGAATTGCGTAACCGAAAATTCGGAAATATTCAATTATCCGTACGCATCGCATTAATAATGCTTAAAAACTTCTGAGAATTTATGTAATAATTGATCCTTCGTAATGCAGATTTACAGATAATATACAGTAAAATGTTTGGCAATTTTTATTGACAGAAATTAGATTCGTCAATTGATATTTCGAATTCAATGCTAAGTGTAGACATTTTGTTTATTTTGATATTAGGTTTATTAATTTTCATAATTTTCGTAGGGTTTACACCCGGAATAAAAATTTATTGAGCTTTTGTTTAATTGAAATAGATAAATTTTCTTATTTTTCTGAAAGACTACTAGTATTTTATTAGAAATGAGTTTATATTTTTTATTTTTACCTTTGATTAAAATATGATAAATGTTTGATTTGAAGTAATATTTAATTTAAATGTCGTTTGTTTGGTATTTGAACAAATTGGCTTGATTTATTGCAACTAAAATCGTTTAGTTTTGTAAATTCTTTTAAAAAATGCGTTGCTAATATTTTGGTAGAAAATAAATCGAAAATTGATTAATGTTAAAAACAAACCACATTTGGCGGGTATGTACTGTAATATCAACCTTCCGAGTGTTACGCTCTCGTTGGGGGTGTGTGTCACCCCCACTCGTGGCGCGATTTACAACGAAATAATGAGAGAGACCGCACGAATTGCGTAACCGAAAATTCGGAAATATTCAATTATCCGTACGCATCGCATTAATAATGCTTAAAAACTTCTGAGAATTTATGTAATAATTGATCCTTCGTAATGCAGATTTACAGATAATATACAGTAAAATGTTTGGCAATTTTTATTGACAGAAATTAGATTCGTCAATTGATATTTCGAATTCAATGCTAAGTGTAGACATTTTGTTTATTTTGATATTAGGTTTATTAATTTTCATAATTTTCGTAGGGTTTACACCCGGAATAAAAATTTATTGAGCTTTTGTTTAATTGAAATAGATAAATTTTCTTATTTTTCTGAAAGACTACTAGTATTTTATTAGAAATGAGTTTATATTTTTTATTTTTACCTTTGATTAAAATATGATAAATGTTCGATTTGAAGTAATATTTTATTTAAATGTCGTTTGTTTGTCGGATTTACACCCGAAATAAAAATTTATTGAGCTTTTGTTTGATTGAAATAGAAATTTTCTTATTTTTTTGGAAGACTACTAGTATTTTATTAGAAATGAGTTTATATTTTTTATTTTTACCTTTGATTAAAATATGATAAATGTTCGATTTAAAGTAATATTTAATTTAAATGTCGTTTGTTTGGTATTTGAACAAATTGGCTTGATTTATTGCAACTAAAATCGTTTAGTTTTGTAAATTCTTTTAAAAAATGCGTTGCTAATATTTTGGTAGAAAATAAATCAAAAATTGATTGAGTAATGTTAAAAACAAACCAGATTTGGCGGGTATGTACTGTAATATCAACTCTCCGAGTGTTACGCTCTCGTTGGGGGTGTGTGTCACCCCCACTCGTGGCACGATTAACAACGAAAAAGTGAGAGAGACCGCACCAATTGTGTGACCGAAAATTCGGATATATTCAATTATTCGTACCCATCGCATAAATAATGCTTGAAAACATCTGAGAATTTATGTAATAATTGATCCTTTGTAATGCAGATTTACAGATAATATACAGTAAAATGTTTAGCAATTTTAATTGACAGAAATTGGGTTCGTCAATTGATGTTTCGAATTCAACGCTAAGTGTAAACAATTTTTTTATTTAAAAATAAGGTTTATTCATTTTCATATTAAATTTCATAATTTTCGTGGGGTTTAGACGCGGAATAAAAATTTATTGAGTCCTGCTCACTACATTCATAAATATTTAAAAATACATTATAAATGTTTAAGAATTTCAGGAACAAACAAAATAATTATTAAAAAACGTCTATGTTTAAATTTCTCTTTTTAAATATAACATCGAAAAGAACGTGGTGCAACAAATATTGCTAATGTCACTGTTACATTTGAAAATATATGTAGTTGCATAATTTAAAGTGGATAATAAAATTAAACGCGTCGTTATCCCGTTTTTTATTATATACCTCTGCTTTATTTTCCAAATTTGAAATAGGTAGGTTTGATTGAAATAGGTAAATTTTCTTATTTTTCTGGGTGACCACTAGAATTTTATTAAAAATGAGTTCATATAAACAAATTTTCATCTTTGATTAAAATATGATAAATTTTCGATTTGAAGTAATATTTAATTAAAATTTAAAAAACAAATTGACTTGACTTATTGCAACTAAAATCATTTAGTTTCGTAAATTCTATTAAAAAATGCTATTATTTTGATGGGAAATAAATATAAAATTGTAAAACAGACCAGTTTTGGCGGGTATGTACTGTAATATCCACCCCCCGAGTATTTTTAGTGGCGGCGGCCGGATTCGTGTGGCACGAGCCCAGCCACACCCTTGTACCCTATTAACGTCGGGAGAGTGAGAGAGACGAATTGGGTTGAGGCGAAACGAAAATTCGATTCGTTCTAAAGTCATCCCCCACGAGAGAACGCGTCTGGGGATCGTTTAAATGCCCTTTGCTGCCTATTTTTAAACAATTTCTGAGTCCATTGCCATTTGTCGACCAGGGGACGAGAAAAGAAGCTATAAATCAAAATGCGACGAGGGCTGATAGAAAGTAAATTGATTCGCATTGATTTTAGCGTGATAAAATTTGGAAAATAAAGCAGATGTTCGAAGAATATAATTAAAAAAGGGATAACGACGCGTTTAATTTTATGTAACTACTAATATTTTCAAATGGTACAGTGACATTAGCAATATTTGTTGCAACACTTTCTTTTCGTTGTTATATTTAAAAAGAGAAATTTGTATAATACATAGACGTTTTTTAACAATTATTTTGTTTGTTCCTGGAATTCTTAAATATTTATAATGTATTTTTATTTATTTATTTATTTATTATGAATTATGAATTATGAATTTATTTATGAATTTAGTGAGCAGGACTCGATCGTCATTCGTGAATTCACGACTGTAATTAGTAATTAATGTAAATTCATTTTTCAACTTTTGACTTTCGAAACCAGACTAAATTATCCTAACCATAATTTCAAGAAATTGAATATTATTTTCCACGACTTATCAAAAATGCAATAATTATTTTTATTCATATTCAAATTACACCCCCACTATAAATTAATCGAATAATTCGATCACTTCGTGGCAAAAATCTGCCCGATTATTTTATTATCACCGAAAAATTAGCAGCGGGCAATGAAACCAAAGGCAATAAAACAAACGTCTTAAATTGTTGTACACGTGTCACAAAGTTCATTATATGGCGAGAGTGTCAAGTATGATCCACTTAGAGGCGGTGACCCTTGGCCACGTAACCCCGTAACCGTACTATTGGCATAATAGCCGTGGTAAGTAGTAGCTTGGCTCACGCGTGTACCAATATATATATATAGGACATGAAAACAGAAGAGGCGATATAGGGAAGGGAAGGGACGTAGCAGGTACGAAACTATAATACGATACACAAGAGTAGCTACCACCCAGTAGGGCTTCGATGCTGTACTCACGAGGGCTCGAATCACGACCTCTTCTCTCCCTTCGTCCACAACTCCGGTCATTCCGCAAGACCTTGTCAGGCTTCGCGACTCTCGACTCAATCTGCTGCTACTTAGCCTTATTCGCCCAGCTGCGAATTGAATTCCTCGATGCGTTTCGAGCTCATTTTACTCTAGATGAGGTCTAGTGCGCAGAGAAAATAAATAAGGTCTGATCAAGAGTCAAGTCGATTAATTTTGGCGGTGATAAACGTATTATCCTTGATAAGATATTACTAATTATTCTTAGCCCATTTAATTTGCGGCTGGAAGGCTAATGAGAAGAGAAGAAACAGTAAAGCAGATTTTAAGCAAAGTCCAAGTTGAAGAATCAAAACGATTTTTACTCTTTTCGCTACAAAAAATTTTGTTACAGGTGAACTTATTAATATATCAAAGTGTTATCATTGATAATATATTACTAATTATTCTCAGCTCATTTAATTTGTGGCTGGAAGGCTAATGAAAAGTGAAGAAAGAGTAAAGAAAATTTTAAGCAAAGTCCAAGTTAAAGCATCAAGACGATTTTTACTCTTTTCGCCACAAAAAAAATTGTTATAGGTGAATTTATTAATATATCAAAGTGTTATCATTGATAATATATTACTAATTATTCTCAGCTCATTTAATTTGTGGCTGGAAGGCTAATGAAAAGTGAAGAAAGAGTAAAGAAGATTTTAAGCAAAGTCCAAGTTAAAGAATCAAGACGATATTAACTTTTTTCGCTACAAAAATTTTTGTTACAAGTGAACTTATTAGTATATCAACCCGTTATCATTGATAATATATTACTAATTATTCTCAGCTCATTTAATTTGTGGCTGGAATGCTAATGAGAAGTGAAGAAAGAGTAAAGAAGATTTTAAGCAAAGTCCAAGTTAAAGCATCAAGACGTTATTAACTTTTTTCGCCACAATAAATGTTATTACAGGTGAAGAAATTAATATATCAAACGATTAATAACAATCGTAAATGATATGCTAATTTTGTTTTTTACCTGATTTTACTCGGACCTGAAAGGACTAATGCGAAAAAAAAAGAACAAAAAAATCGAAGCAAATGAAGGTCTGGTCAAGAGCGTCACGACGATCATCGACATCGACAGGACCCTTCGTTCAAATGTATCGCGGACCATGGACGAAACTACGACCCGTACACTTCCGCCTTTTCTCTTCCTTCACATCCACTAAATTCTCCTTTACGACCCGAGACTGTGACATCATCGACACCCATAAAAGCAGCAACCTCTTCTTCAAGCTCCTCTCCCTCTTCTCGACTCGAATAACCTCCACGCTTTTGTTTTACCTCCTTTGCCAAAATAACAGTAATAATTTTACCAAAACTTCCGATTTTCGTTCGATAATTGTATTAAAGGTAATCGATTATTCAATTTTATTCGTTACACCGAATGCCATTTTTATTTTATAAATTATACAATATTTTGCCTTTTTGTTTTCTCAAAAAAGTGTTTTCCTTTCTTTTTTTTAAGAAAGCCCTTACATTTTTTAATGACTGTTTTTTTTTCTTCTCATTTTCTATTACATTTATATTTTCATTTCCATTTCCTCCCGAAATTTCACAGCATCTTACATTATTTTAAAATTGTTCTTACGTTATTCCAAAATATATCTTGCTGCATTTTACAAATTTTCCAGAAGGGCTCTTTTATTTCTTGATGTCCTTTTGCAGCGTTTGAGATTTTTTTTTCAGAAGGGCTTTAAATTTTAATAGTCACTTTATTGAAACAGAAGCTCTTAAAACGTTTTTTTTTAATTTCAGAAAGACTTTAACTTTCAAACTTTATTGAAAAAGCAACTCTTAAGACATTTTGACGTTGGAAAATCGAAGAATTTGGAGATTGCTTTGCATAGTTTTCATTTCAATTTTGAATATTTCGCAAATTGAAATGAGGGAAAAGGGATAGGGATGAAATTGTTGTTGCGCGTATGGATGAGTGCACGAGAGATATATCGATAGGATTCAATATCGAAATGTTTTCATACAGGGTCAAGCTATCTCGCTGTCCACCACTTACTAGACTACATAGACTATATATCGCCATGTATATATGCATGTATACGCAACGGTCGTCCCCCATAAAGATAGCGCACAACTGCGAGGAACATCAAGATTGTCGGGCCGAAGCGAAGAAATCTTTGCTTGTTTTTCCACGCACTGGAAGCCAAGAAAGAAACAAAGAAAGTAGAAAAATATTTTATTTCGTTTAGTAACAGACAATTGTTATGTCATAAACAAATTACTCTATTTTTTATAAGCACCTTAAAGTCACAGATTATTAAATTGACGCGGTACATTTTTTTAATCATCACAGTATATCGAAAAATGTTCAATTATCAAATTTAAAAAAATATTTTCATCCCTCCAATTATTCTGGCCATTTTTCTATGGGAATGTGTAAATGTCACTGTAGGTAAAGTAAAATTATGGGTAAATTAAATATAAAAATAAAAAAGGCTTATCTGACTGCCAATTTTTGGCATATTATCTAAATTTACATTGTTCACATTTTTTTAAATATTTTCATCCCTCCAATTATTCTGGCCATTTTTCTATGGGAATGTGTAAATGTCACTGTAGGTAAAGTAAAATTATGGGTAAATTAAATATAAAAATAAAAATGGCTTATCTGACTGCCAATTTTTGGCATGTTATCTAAATTTACATTGTTCACATTTTTTTTTAAATTGTTTAATAGTACAGCCACGTGAAAAATGCCGCACAATGTGACAAACCATGAAAATTTATTTCCCCGATGGTTGCCCATGACGAATTCAGTCCTGACCGAACGAGTCCAAGATTTCCATGCTAATAAGTGAGTGTTTCCTGACCAGAAGAGCCTCACAAAGTCATTCCGTCCCTTTCCCCTACCCGTTCTCCCTTCGGTTCACGTGACTCGCTGCAGATGGCCCAAAAAGTGGTCCAGCAGCGGTAAGAATATTCACAGGAGTGACCGAACCGTATATACCATCGAAACCAACCCACAGCGTCGATGGGGTAATAATACTAAAAAGATAAAACGTCCGGGATCCCGTCAGTCTTCAAGGTCCACCCTCCGACGACTTCACCCATGGCCATCGCGCATATAAAAAAAAACAAAGATAGTGAAAAGGCCCTCGGGATCGCGTCGGATCAGACCTCGTGATCAAACACATTGAAACGTCAACGACACACAAAACTGTGAAGCTATCCCATCGGGAAAGGGAATAGGAAATAAATACTGGAACGAGAACGTATAGGAACGTATACGTGGGTCCCGTTCTGGCGACATTTTCAGCGGCTCGGCTGGTGTGTACCCTGAGGAAGGGTAGCAACCCTTAGCTGCATGGTCCGCACATAAGGGTGGCCAACTACCACTGTGAGCTGCGCTAATAATGGGCGGGAAAGCCGGTAAGCCAGTTGACCGTGACTAGATAAAAAATACTGGCCGACGGAGAAAGAAAGGAGAGCGCAGGGTGTCCAGCCTCGGCGCACCCTATGCGATTCTACGATCATGGGTATGGTGTAACAAACTACTATCCCGTGAGCCACCCCCGCTGCGTTGTCATGCTAATCGTATACGAGCCTACACCCACCGCATTGTCCATCTCCGGAGCCTGCTCCTCTGCTCCTCTGGACCTTATAGCCAGTGCTTATGGCACCGGTTCACTGCGCCTTACGGCCTGGCGATCGTGGGGCGTGCATATGGTTACCAGAAGTCAGAGAAGGAGAGACCAAGTGGATGGACCGAAAGAGATGCTGGGACGGAAAGCGAAAGGATGGATACCAGTTACGGCGCCGGTGACGGAAGAGAGAAGAGCTTTTGCATTCGCCGAACTTGTTTTATGGGCGGGTGGGAGTAATTCGTGAAAATTTAACAAATTTACTTTGAGCATTGCAATCGTGATTTTTAAAATAGAACAAAATTTCCGGAGTTTCCGAGCGAAGATTTTCATTGACTAAGATTTTTCTGAAGATTTCGAAAATAGGAAAACGTGTTCCTGATGATTGCAAGCGACGATTTCTAAAATAGGAAAAAATGTTCTTGAAGATTGTTAGGAAAGGCTTCGAAATGGAGCAAAGTGTCCTTAAGGTATTAGGAAACTTTCATGGGTCCAAGGAATATTGAACTAGTTCCAGCAATGGAAAACCATCGAGAAAACGTGTACTGCACCCTTAAAACTGTTGGTACCATGCAAACCATGATATAATCGTGTCATTTGTTGCTGGTATCAATTCTTTCTCAGCTAAGTCGTTTTTTTGTTCGAGCACGAATAGAAGTTTTGGTATTTGGTGCATTAATTGTGGTCGATGGTTCTCTGGACCTTGGAAAGATGAGAACAAGTGGATGGACTGAAGAATCTCGACGATCGGAAATGAAACGCTTGAAAGGGGGTTCAAAAAACGTCTTTGGTGGAGAAAAAAAAAAAAAGAAGCTTGCATTTACAAACCTGATTTTATGAGAGGAATGGGGGTGATCAGTGATCTCGCTGGGCACTAGGGAGGATTGGGTGAGGTGGCTTCGTGGGTTAGGGACTCTGCACGAGGCCTCCCCCGGGCCTCCTGACGACAATGTTACCCAAGAGCTTCCGAAGATATTTTTAGTACGCTCGCAACGTGTGCCTCAGTTTTCTAACCCCATCCAATCCGCGTATTCGTACCACGAGAAAGAAAATACTTGCGACTGCAGAGAAAAGTCCATTTCACTGGGGGCTATGAAATTGCGGTATTCCAGGGCCTGGGATTATGTTTGAAAATGTGTGGTGTGCATGGATAATAGAGATCTAGAAATCAAAATTCATTTAGGGTGTATTGTCTTTGAAATAATTATGAGAAATTATTTATCAGGTGGTCAGATAAAGTGTTGGATTGATTGGTGACTTAAGATATCGTCATAAATCTGAGTATTGATCAGTATCGCTTTTATGAAATCACTGTCATGTTCCACTTTTTCTTTGCGTAATTTCGTCGTTATGGTTTAATTAATTCCTGTGGTTGATAGTTATTTTGATAAACTAACAATATTTTTAATAAATCGCGAATTTGTTTGAATCTCTTTTTCTACATGATGATTTGACTCAAATAAAAATTACCAGAGGTGCTACTTCATGACTGCTTAAAAATTGTTAATAGATCGGTTCGTCCAATTAATTCCGTAATTAGAACAAGCAGATAAATTGATCTGCCATGTTCCACTTCGTATCTACGTGATTTCCTTATTATGGTTAAATGAGCATAGCCCAGTATATATATATATATCTCAATTATTTTGATGGATTAACGATATTTTTAATAAATCGCCGATTTGTTCGATTTATGTAATCTGCATGATCGTTTTTCTTGAATAAAAATTTCCAGAGGCGCTATTTCACACGTAGGTACGTATTAAGCGTCCAAGTTTTTCGACGAATTTCTATTATGGTATAGGAAGTACTGAATTACGATGGGGTATCGGGGTCGACGGACGATGTACGATCGGTTGAAGGGCTGACCACCAGAGCCACTGGCGATATAATAAAATAAACTGTCAGCGGCAGCTTGGCATAAAAATGCTAAAAAGGACGTTCATGCTAGTCCATATTGCGCTCCTCGGACCAACGACGATGTATGTACATGCGCGGTACTGAAATACGCTTTCTTTCTTTTTTTCCACGACTCCGAGGGAACCTCTGAAGTAGAAGGTCCAGAATTCTGAAAGACACATATATATATGCGCCCTGATGGACAGAGCTTCGATCGTCAGGGAGAGATTTCTATCTCGTCTCACTGATAAATCATTGCCGAGACATTTAACCGTTATACACGCGATAGAAGAGGCTTCCTATATCTCGATCGAACCTAGAGGCTGTTACAACACTCTTAACCGCCAGACGAGAGATCCAGTATTGACCAGGAATGAAAAATACAGTTAACAAGTATGTGTCAATAATTTGTACTTTTTATGCTGTGAAAAATTAGTTTTGGAAAAAGAACAATTGTTGTGCATAATTTTTCATTCGCACGTTTTAACAATAATTATTATAAATTTGATAAATTACGATAAATTTGAAAATTTAACATATATACTTTTTTTGCAGCCAATAATTTGGATTATTTTACGAAGTTAATATTATTAACGTGTTTGTAACAATCATAGTGGATTATTCATTTACAGTGAAATTTAACGTCCGACGATTATATATTATCTTCCCAAACGAACGCATATTGCCAAGGAACTATTTTAACGATTTTATTGATTCACTCATTTCTATTATCGGTGATTAAAAAATTCAAGGGTAATACCAGTTCAACGCAATTTAAAAAATCATTCGCTCTTCGAATCATTCGCTCATTCGGCCCTTCGAATCATTTGCTCATTCGGCTCCTCAAATCATTCACTCATTTGGCCCTTCGAATCATTCGCTCATTCGGCTCTTCGAATTATTTGCTCATTCGGCTCCTCAAATCATTCACTCATTTGGCCCTTCGTACCATTCGCTCATTCGGCCCTTCGAATCATTTTCTCATTCGGCTCCTCAAATCATTCACTCATTTGGCCCTTTGAATCATTCGCTCATTCGGCTCTTTGAATCATTTGCTCATTCGGCTCCTTAAATCATTTGCTCATTCGGCTCCTCAAATCATTCACTCATTTGGCCCTTCGTATCATTCGCTCATTCGGCTCTTCGAATCATTTGCTCATTCGGCTCCTCAAATCATTCACTCACTTGGCCCTTCGAATCATTCGCTCCATTCACTCATTTGGCCCTTCGAATCATTCGCTCATTCGGCTCTTCGAATCATTTGCTCATTTGACTCCTCAAATCATTCACTCATTTGGCTCTTCGAATCATTCGCTCATTCGGCTCTTCGAATCATTCGCTCATTCGGCTCCTCAAATCATTCACTCATTTGGCCCTTCGTATCATTCGCTCATTCGGCCCTCAGTGGACTAGTATTTCGGAGCTCTCGGAGAGAGCTCCGTGAGCTGTGAGGACTGGAGGGGATGAATTTGCCGTGAACCACCACACTGACGATAACAATAATAATGATAACGCACAAGCATCGTTGGGGGGGGATGGTTGTATCGTCGAAGGCGGGGCTAAAGTGGCGCCTCGTCGAGAGCCATACCGAGGCCGTACCTACTAACTGGATAGGTACGGGCCGTATGCTGTGTTGTATAGGTACCGTAGGTAGAGGAGGTACATACGTAGGTAGGTGCGCGCGGTTGAATCGCGAAGAGCGACGGCGCGAGAACTCGGGGCTGCTAAGCTTCCCGCGACCCTGGACACCGAGAAACCAAACCCCTCGGTTCTCGTCTCGTCTCCTCGCCGGACTGTTACGATTGCGCACCTAAAAAAAGTACGCAACATTAACTAAAAATGATCAATTAAAATTCTAATTATTAATACAAACGAAAACCGATTTTCCCTGGCACAAATTAAAATTCCATCGAATTTTTTAATTACTCTATTTCGAGCATTGATTTCAAGCAATTTTTACTGTCCGTAAATCAATCAGAAGTTTTTTTTTTAATCCAATGTGTATCATTTCCTTTAATCAGTGGGCATTATTTGTCTGGAAATTTTTTTAAAAATCACTTCATCTTTATGTGTAAATGCGTTTCCTTTAATTAGAAATTAAAATCCATTCATAATGGAATTTTTGTATTGAAATTTTTTTGGAAGATTGTGAATCAGTTCAAAGATTCCGGAAAAGCGATTCTCATGAAGTTCATTGATTTTTTACAAGCGTGAAGTGTTATGTATACCACAAATATACGTATAAGGTTTCTCTTCCTCGTATGTTTTACCTATCGGACCCAATTGGCCAATGCATAGGATATCGATACACGATTAATTCACCTTTCACTCGTCGAGGTTTCATTGTACAATTGGAAATCACAGAATTTCATTAATGACGAGTAATTCACAAAATACGCGGGAGGAAAAGTGTTTTTCAGCAGTCAAAAAGCACAGAAAAGTGCTTTTCTGTCAAAAAATTACCAATCTTTACGGCCTTTTCTTTGAAAATCGCATAGCAAACAGGAAATGCGATTTTTTCGTCATCCCCCGGTCAAGAAACTTGTCAATCCTCGGCAAAAATCACGCAAATTTCCTCCCTTCGTACAATTACACTTTTTGTCAAAAGATTTCAATTCGTGACATCAATTTATTTCAAGCCTTTGGATGAATTAAAATAATTTAAAAAATATGACTGCACGTCCAATGTGATATTTGGCATGTACGATCAAGGGTGAGGGTTGCTCGCTAGTACAGGGAGTATAGGGGTAGCAAAGAGCCATATCAGAACAGGACAGAACAGCAGAAGAGAAGACGGGTAACGAGATCATTGCGGTAGATCGCACGCGCCTTCGCGCAGGGGACTAAACCGTTAACGATATCACTCGTCAATCACGTTGATGACTGGTGACTGATGGCGACTGCGGCGCGACATCGCGGCAAGAAAGATTCGAGGCACGAAAGCGGAGCGACCAGCGGAAACGAGGAGAGAACCAAGCGGAAGGAGTTACGTGGCGTAATACCGCGAAACCCGATCAAATCGGTCTTTAACGCGGCACCGAAAGGGAGCGACGTGGTGTAACCACCGAGGGTAGTTCGCATCAACGGCGAACAAGTCGACGCGATGCTTGCATGAACGACTGCGAATTAAATCGTCTCGTTCGCTGCTCTCATTCCGGTGAGAATTGTTCAATTCATTTTTATTTTTTTTTTTATTTTTTTTTTTTGCAGGGCCAGAAAACGATCGAGAGACGAAATGTCACATTTTTATATCGTTACCGATTATTTGGGACAATTCTGATAGCAATATCCTCTGATCATTTAGATTTTACTATTTCTAAATCAAACTTTCGTACTTGAAAAATTGTTCTTATAATGAACTTATTTGCAAAGTGACAAGAACACACAATTTTTTTTTCAGGAATAAACGACTCAATTTCATCGCGAAAAAGTCAAACTAATTTTTTATATATTACATTACCAAATTATGCAGAATTTCGAAGATCTCATGTTTTACAGAACCCTCTATAAATTATTTGAATTTTATTTTATAATGAAAAATGATTCGCTAAAGTGCAAAAAAAATTGCCATTACGATATTACAGTGACTATGTATTTCCGGATAATTTCAAACTACAAGATATCCTCTAAAAATAGATAAAAAGAACATTTGAATATAGTACACCGACACCCTTAAGCTGCGTAACTCAATTTTACGATAAAAATTTTTTTTTATTAAATATTCCCAAATAATTCACAGTTTTTAAAATAACATATTTTACAAGCACTCCATAAACCATTAGAATTTTTATAATATGCGTTAAGTTAGAAAAAAAAATTGCAATTTCGTTATTACAGCGACTACGTATTTCCGGATAATTTCCAATTGCAAAAAAAGCTTGTATATAGCGATCAATTCCCTCGTCCGCGCCGCAAGTCAAAGGCATACAGAAAAGTACTTTATCGTAGCGGTGAGGAGCTCGAGTGTCGTTTGTCGAAACTGCAGGGTGCTTTTTCTTCTCCCTCTGTGCCGCGCACACTTTTCTCTGTCAGTCGTGCACCTCGTACAGTGAATCCTCCCAGGGTGCTCAGCTTTCGTTCTACTTAAACGGTAAAAACCGCAGTTGAGTGGTGCCCCGGCACCCTGAAGCTGTTTGACTTAATTTTACGACGGGAGAGGGAGCCGCCCAACGAGAACGCTACCTCGGTCGAGTCAACTGTGCGGGGGTGGCTGCTCGCCAGGGGAGAAATAGCGAAGAAAGACGGAGAAAAGCGACGGGAGAGCGAATAAGCCGGCTAAGAGAGAAAACGAGAGAGGCTCGTCGGATAAAAATTATCCCTTCAAAGTCGCGAAGAAGCGCTATAAAAGTGTAGTTAAGCCAGCGCGAAATCGTCCCTCCTTTCCTCGCCGCGAGGATGACGACTCTGTGCTCTCGAATGCGACAGAGATTCCCGACGGTACTAACTATAATTGGTAAATAATCCGAAGCATCAGCTTCGTCGCGAGTCTGATGAAATTCTCAAAATCCCTCCAAGTGGAATGAGCTGCCAACGACAAAATTAACGCGTCACTAAGACCTCTGAAAAACTTACCTCGTTTACTTTTATATCTCCGGTGATATTAATATATAAAAATGTGAATTAAAAACAAAAAAAATAACGAGCGGTGGATTCAAGTGCCTGGGCAATATGGAATTTAGTTTGAGGTTGAAATTTAATTTTTTTCAAATGTTTATAGATAAGATACACCGTTTTCTTTTATGTTCAAATAAGCCGCCTGCGGAAAAATGAAATTTACATGCTTTGGCTATTAAGTTTTTCATTAATTTTCTTTTTTTTTTATAATAACTGTTTTCAGAAAATCGTAATGTATAACAAAATTGCCACTAGCAATTCTTATCGATTTTATATTCATTATTGTTTAATTGCAATTTATTTGTACAGATAATATCAGATTTCGGATTTTTATAATTGCAGAAATTAAATTTTATAAGGCCCTCAATGGGCCCCAAAGCCTCAATTTTTTCCAAGTTCCACATTGGACCCACAAGCCCCAATTTTACTAAGCCCCTCAATGAGCCCCTGAGCCCAATTTTTTCCAAGTCCCACATCAGGCCCACAAGCCCCAATTTTACTAAGCCCCTCAATGAGCCCCTGAGCCCGATTTTTTCCAAGTCCCACATCGGGCCCACAAGCCCCAATTTTACTAAGCCCCTCAATGAGCCCCTGAGCCCGATTTTTTCCAAGTTCGACATCAGGCCCACAAGCCCCAATTTTACTAAGCCCCTCAATGAGCCTCTGAGCCCAATTTTTTCCAAGTCCCACATCGGGCCCACAGGCTTCAATTTTTCTAAGCCCCTCAATGGGCCCCGAAGCCCGAATCGTTTTTAGTCCCTCATGCGAGAGGCCGAGCCATAATAACATCTTAGTCCCGTTATAAATAAATAAATTATAGAAACACTCAAAATTTTTTCCCATCTAAACTATTTCATATAATTATATAGCTAGACTCATATTGTTAGGATTTAGGAAGGAGCTTAGGTATAGGAAGCGTAGATATCGAAGGGATTGGAAAATCGGCTGGTATCGAGAGACACAGCGAGATTATTCCAATCGAAAAGACACGTTTCTGGTGAGAGTGAGGGAAATACCGAGAAGGATCATCGAAGCACAAGAAAATAAGCCAAGCTCCGAGACCGCAGAGAAAAAGGGAAACCGATCCCCACCATATATATATAAAGCATTCTCTGTCAATTCAACCACTTTTTTTTCACCCATGTCAGATCTGGCCCATAATTGGTTATATCGAAGCACCTCCAAATTCTTTTTTTCCTAATATCCCGGAAATAACATTCAAGGCCGATTCCATACGACGCACTGTTACTTTTTTCACCCCTGAACTAAAATCCGTGCGACTCTGGTGACTTTCTCATTATATCGACCGTCAAGCAAATCTGCTCTGCTATTTTTTCAGTCAAACGAATATCCGGTTTTCACTAAAAAATCGATTCCCCCATTTTTCACTTAAAAATATCCGTTTTTGAATACATACAATAATTTTCCCGTTTTTCCCGCCAAATATCAGTGTCACCAGATCGTGAAAATCATTGCTGTCATTTCTAATCAAACAATGAAATTCAATACTGAATTTACGAAAATTCAATACGAAAATCAATACTGCATTCAAAGCCCAACAAAACCCTACAACTTTTACGTGGTGACATTTTTTGTTCCCTTCAAAATAAAATCGGCTTTTAAAAAAAAATATTGAATTAGAAAAATCTTGAAAAATTCACATAAAATGCTTTGCACTGGAACTTTGATACCGCTAATTACCACCAAAATGCTCGAAAAAAAAAAAAGTGACTGAATTGACAGAGAATGCTTCATATATATATTTAGCAAAAATCAGTTTCATATATATATATATATATATAATATACACACATATATATATCTAAACCTGAAGATAGGGGACGAGGGTTCCTCAGGATACCATCGCGTCTAAGAGAGAAAGGGGATTTCGCGAATCCCCGGAATTGAAAGAGAGATCCGGTGTGAAAGGAGGGGTGAAAGGGGGGGGGGGGCGGTCGCGTACTCGGACACGAAGAAGCGCAAGAGAGAAAGAAATGAAATAAAAAAGTGCGAGAGAGAGAGAAAGAGAGACAGAGCTTGCGCGGTAACAAGAAGACGAATGCCGTGACCAGCGAGCTTGACTCCCGGGGTCAGGGGTTACATTGTCGAAGAGCGAGAGCGACTCTGAGACGTAAAAATCCAGCTCCGTTTGCTCCAATAGCAAACTATCCATCGAGGGAGAAAAAGAGAAGGAGGGGGAGAGAGAAAGGGGGCAATATCTTTGGGGAAAAAAAGCTCGAGGAAGAGAGAAGGAAAAAACACCTGATATTTATGGTCCAGCTGATCCGAGTCTGGATCGACTCTTAGTATCTCGTTCCCTCTCTCACTACACGAAGATCGGATCTCACTAAATCACCGTTGGCTCGACGAGCATATAGCCGCTCACTGTGCGCGGTATACGCCTAGGAAGGAACTGTCCGAGATCAGTGAGGGCTTCTACATCCGATGTCCCAGCGAGCCTCCGGTCAAGAGCTAAAAGAATCTGGATTTTCCTTTTTTTTTTCTCTCTCTCTCTCCCTACCGGCTTCCGCTTCTGTTGAAGAAAACTTGGACCGTAGCATATTTACGCGTAGGGAGAAAAATAGAAAAGTCCGGCAATGAAGAATACACTGTGAAAAAAAAAAATACTTGAAATTGAATGCACGTGTACTGCAAGTTTTTTTTTTTCGTGTGCGATACCAAATTTATTTTTGATACAGGATTTTTAATCATTTGCCTTGATTTTACTGTAAAAGTAATTAATTTTTCTCATCTGCTTTAATTCAATTGCAAAAGTAACTCAATTTTATATCGTAATTGTATATTAAATTTACTTGACGAGTTTATGAATAAGAACTGCTCGTTTTTATAGATCAGCGGATATTAGGGAGGTATTACTATAAAGGGTGATATACTACGTAAGGAAGGGGGGAAAAAGGGAGGAAAATAATTGAATGCAGGTACAACGAAATCCTATATATATCAAATGGTAAAATTGAGACTCTCAAAGGGAAGGTGAAATATTAAAACGAAAAAATTTTTTATTTTGAGAGGATTGATTATTTATTTATTTCCAAACAATTGCAAAAAAATACCGGCAATTTCAAAATTCGTCTGCACCCCAAATACCGATCACCCTTATATATAAATATATAGAGTGGTGTATATAAGAAGGGGGAGAAAGCGGAGGGGGAATTGAACGCAGATACAACGAAATCCCATATATATCAAATGGTAAAATTGAAACTCTCGGAAGGAGAGTGAAAAATTAAGACGAATTTTTTTTTTTATTTCGAGAGAATTGATTATTTATTTATTTGCAAAAAATTGCAAAAAAATACCGGCAATTTCAAAATACATCTGCACCCCAAATACCAACCACCCTTATGTATAAATATATACAATGGTGTATATAAGAAGGGGGAGGGCATAAAGCTCGATCGGTCAATTCGATGTCGATGCTCGAAGATGTACAGTGTATCCTTACGCATGGACTGTCCCACCGAAGAAAGCATCGTATAACTTAGACAGAAGAAGAATATTTGGTGCTTGGGAATATCTTTGAGCTTTTAGGGTCCTCGCGACGGAAACTATTGGACCGCGTGTGCGGAGAGATTTGTGGGCTATCAACTGATTGCCTATAATTTCCTCCACGCTTCGATGCTTGCCATTGCAATAATTTTTCTCCCACGCTACGGCATCAATTATGTTATTGTGCTTAAGAGAAACAAATTATTTTAACAAATTTTCCCGGACAGAGCTTTTGGTTGAAATCTGTCCAGGAAAAATTCGTCTATACATTTTTCAATCACCGGAGTAAATACGATGATAATCAAATATTGATCACTTACATAAAAAATGTAATTCGTATATCCGAACATATTTTTGCGCACCTAATTTCTTCTGAGGCAGAAGAGTGAAGCTCACAATTTAATTAATTGAATTCATTATTATTATTATTATTATTATTGAAAATCGCATCTCCAAAATGTATTTTATTTCACGCAGTGCGAGAAGCGCAGTTTTTCGCACGCTTCGCATAAAATCCCATGAATACGATGAATGATTTGTTGGCTAAAAGAAAATTAGTGCGATAAAAATTTTATCGCACTAGTGTCGTAAAGCACTATTATTTCAATAACTCAACATAAATTAGTTGTCTCTTAACCGTTTGACTTACACTCACACAACAATCCAAATCTCTTTTAACTTACGTGAAACGAAGTCTTAGAAAACAAATATTAATTACAAAACTGTAATTATAATTGAAAATCCTATCGAAAAAAATACAACTATCAATAGAAAAAAAAAAAAAAAAAAACCCTTCAGTCACATCATCCAGTTACTTTATTCCCCTATTCAAATTAAATTTACACGATAATTCAAGTTAACTTTCATTTCCTCGGAAACCAAAAAACTGTGAGTCTCTGTTGACCACAAACGTTGAGCCCGACGAGCGTGAAAATTGATGTCACGTACCGGCGTAAAATCGTGTTTCGCGATTACACGAATAAGTCGATCGGATATCCCACAAAGAAACGAAATCATCGCGCACCCTCCACAGAGGGTTGAAGAGCGAGCGCGTCCTGCTTACTAAACACCCCTCCCACCCCCCACACCCTCTATTTTCGCCCCCTTATCACGTGCAAGTTAATTGGTGTCACTGTTCGGTCACTCGATAATTCTGATCGGTCACAATGCCTATTGAGCCACCTTTACAGGGGTAATAAAAATAAAGGGGGTCCGATACACGATCATGAAGAAGATTCTCAACCGGAAGCTCGTAATCCAGCACTTTGGGACCAGAGATAAAAATAAATACAAAAAAAAAGGAGAATGGAGAATAAAAGTGTTCGGTCTGAGGGTGTAAAACGCGTCGGTCTATCGAAGAGCGACAACCACGTCGACTCGTGTACCGTAGTAGCCATGCGATGTTGGTACCGATATAGCATGGCCCTCGTATCGATATGGTCATCGTCGCGGATACCAACGAGTAAGACAGGGGGATGTGTGTGGGGTGCGGTTTGATCTGATTAGTGAGAGCTATCGATTCTTCGTTGACGAGCGGATGGACTGACTGGGTCAGGGTGGCATTCTTCGGGGGTCTCTGCTCATCCGTGACTTCGGCATCGCTGACATCCGTTTCTACGGAATCTGCCCAGTGGGAAAATTTTTCTACAAAGAAGAAAAGTGAAATTCTATTTTCACGGGAATGTAATACATTTTCCACTGAACATTGTATGTCGTGATGTTTTAAAATTTCGTAAAAATCGAGATTCGTTTCTTCGTGCCCCGCCCCCCGGAAAAGTCAAGATCGCATTTTTTATCTTCGATTTTCGTTTGGAGGCATTGACAAATAAGTAGACAGAAAAATGTTCGCCACTATCATTTCTATGTATTGCATACACGGTATATATTAATTATCATTACAACAATTTTTTTCATTAAGCGCACATCATGTACATTATTAATTACCCAAATATTTTTAACCCACAATAAACTACAGCCGGGCTTCATGCGAGTTCACGTGAATTTTGAAATTTGACATAAACAAAAAATAAAAATGCAAGAACGACCCTGAAGAGCCCGCCGACCAATCACAGCGGGAGTAAAAAAAAATGACAATGACGTCGACTTTTCAGAAGAGGATGCGAGAATTCTACTATTGCGACTTCCGGTAGATCGGTATCGAACTGCTGGACCCATGGAATCAGAGAACTCGGGACACCGGAAGTGGGGAAAAGTAACGAAAGTATGAAAGAAAGGGGGATGAAAGGAAGAAAGAGCCGAGCCATTAGCACCGGCTATCGACCTTACTCAAAGCTTAGAATCGATCGACCCGGCGTCTGGGTCAGGGTGGCCTTGTTCTCCCGGAATCACTCTTCGTGTCGTCCTCGTCGGCGTCTTCTTCGTCGTCGTCGTCGTCGTCGTCGCGCTTCCCTCACGACCCCTCCGCGTTACGTACGTACGTTTCGTTCCGTGGATGAATGTGCGACATCCGCATGTCTGCCTTGCACCTGTTCGCTCATATGGGTATGTGTGTCATTGATATACGTATATATATACGAGGCATTCCATAGCAACTCGACCTGGGTCTGACCCTCGACCTCTTGGATTTGAACCCCAATTTTTTTGCAATTGTTGTCCCATCTTTAAACGGCAACCACAATTTTTATTGGATTTTTTTTAAAACAATTCCTATACTTAAGATTACTTACAACGAAAATACTGAAGACCATTTTGCTTAATCTGAAAAAATTCTTATAAATCTTGTAGCTGATATTTTGAAGCTTTGGCCCATTTTGGGATATGATTTTTAATTCTTCGCTAAAAATGCCATCGACATTTAAAAAATACAGACCGACAATAGTCGATAAACTGTCAATAATACTGATCTTAAAAATATTAATTTTTTTTCCAAAGAAAAATTGACACAAATTCGATACGTACATAAGAACCCTTTCACCGCAGGCTACCGCTTTAACATTTCTACGTACCTCAGACTTCAGACATTTTTTTTTTTGTTAAACAGCAATTTTTACTTATCAACATTTTTAAAAAATCCGGGTAGAGCTCAAAACAGCGAATGGCGTAAATAAAAAATAATAAAATTTCTTAATGATAACTATAATAAAATAAATAACGGTTGTTATTTTGGAATTCGCTATTTTAGCCATTCGCTATTTTGACCCCCACCCTAAATTTCATTCTTAAACTTATGATTACTCGTAACAAACGCGTCGTAGGTCATAATTAAAAATTCTAAAACAATCTTTACGAATTCCCAAGAAAAGCGATACAAAAAAAATCAATACAAACATTTCAAAGGCCCCATATATATATATATCGATCTATGTATGCACTCATAGATATCTATGAGTGTAAACCACGTTCACGTGGTTGCATTTGGGGACCTGAGTAGTATAGTAGAGTAGGATAGGAATGTAACCTACGTGCCGCGTCATGAGCCCCGGGACGAAGGGGGACAAGAACGAGGACTGCGCGTCGACGGCGAACCTACGTCGTCATCAGAAGTGAAAGATGCTGGCTCCGCCGAATCTTCCCTTTCTCCGGCTTCAATGTGAGCTGCGGCGAGAGTAAACGTGACGTCACATGCCGGCTCATGAGACGTACTCGCTTAAAGCTGCCAGACGAAATGAATCGGCAAGGACGAGCGATCGAATTCATTCAGACACCGAGTCCAATGACCCAGTGACCCCTTAAGCACCGTTTTCGATTCAGACCTCAACGGACATTCTCAGTTCTCTTGAAAGCACTTTTTTCAAACGTGGTCTTGAATGCTTTCTCTTTCCGGCTCGGGGGGCATCAGATTTTTTTTTTTAGGTTTCCTGATTTTATCACAGATTAATTAATATGAAAAATATGGATTTTCACCTATGTGCATAAAACATTTGGAGGAAAATGCAAAAATACTTTTTTTTTAAGTTTCTTTCAGACTAGAGAAATTGCAATTTGAAAAAGAAATTTTGAGAGCTTAACCGAATTTTTTAATCATTTTTTTTTGTTAGTGTATATCTTTCTACAGAGAAAATTGGTGAGGAAAAAAAATTGGTATTAATTTGGATTGATGGAATTGCAGGAAGTTAAAGACGGAAATCAAAAAAACAATAGGCTAAATTGTATCTAGGATGTGCATTTTTGAATTTGTTTAACATTGAGGTTAAAATAACAATATTTTATCGTGTTTTCTCCTTAAACGATGTGCATAAATCAGTTTTATACAACAATTCAACAATCTTCACTGTACAATAAAAATTAATGTTTCACAACAAATCTAGTTTTTTCTACTGAACATTATTTTTTATTGTCAGATAAATGCGTCTCTGCCAATAAACAAAAACGCACGAATTTCTGATTGTTCTTTGCTGAAAAGTAGCAACAAATATTTGGAAAAATGACAGAGTACAGAGTTTCCAGCAAATTATTTAAAAATTAATTGAAAAAAAAATTGACAATTTGTTTCTTCACCCAATTTCGAATTTTTTAAAAATCAAATTCTAGATTAGTCCGACAGAAAAATAATTTGGAGCATTATTCATTGTAAAGCTTCGAAGCGAATGAGTTTATTCTTTGACCGGAAGTCTCGGCGATTATAAATGTGTTTTCGCCAATAAACAAATTGCATAAACGGGTCAATGTTCTACGTGGTATTTTCGTGCCGCAGCGATAACAAATTGGAAATTTCTTCTTCGGCGGTTGAAATCTATCGTAAAGAAATAAAAATAAAAAGTTTGACGTTGTCGCATGCACAGCCCAGAGAAACTTGATACTTAAGCAAACCGAGATAATCACGGAGCGGCGTATCTTCTCATAACTCGTTACATTATACGCAGTTGTTTATTCACAATAAGAACGATAACGAGACTGTGATACATACTATTATAACAGAGGCAACCGAATCTCCTATTTCTGTATCGCTCGTTAACTGTACTGTGCAACAAAACCCCAGACGAAACATACACGTGTCGGGGTACACGGAACATTATCGTTATTCTAGGACCTCCCTGAAGCAATCGAAAAAGTACATGACTTTCGAGTCGATGAAGAAACTAGATGTTGACTGGTAATTCGAACCATTGAGATATGGTTTATTGCCGAGGTGATAATGTCTACTATGTAGGTAATTAATATATGGAGTGACGTTGTTATTATATGCACTTCACTAAATTCCAATGCAACTCCGCGGTTAATTAAATCCACACTGGAATTTAGATGTATTTTTTTCTTACTTTCAAATGAGTACCATTTTATTTTAAGAATTCTCAGAATTTTACCTTTTTTTTTAAATTATTGCAGATTATAATGAAACTATGTTCTAATTATCGCAAAATAGACTTTGATTTCATGCTTAAAATTTTACTTCCTTGTCTCGTGTTTTACCAAAGTCTGGACAATAACGTGAAATTTTCGAAAATAAAAAAAAAAAAAAACAATATTAAGAGTACCTGGACTGGCGAGGAATTGTTCAGCAAAATATCGCCAATTTTACTAAAGTTAGAGCATGCACGTCGTTTTTTTTTAACAAATTAACCTGAAAATTTCGAAAGAGAAAATTTTCAATGAAATCGATGCTTTCTTTATGAGGAAAAGAAGAATTATATACAAATCTTAACAAAAAAGTATTGTGGCACGAAAAATCGTTTAAAAAAAATCTCGAAACCAAATCGTTTTCGACAAGGAAGCAAAGTGTATACTGTATTGCGTCACGGATGTCCGCGAAGGGGTTCAGACTAGCCCGGAACCTCGTGAGCTCCCAGGAAGTACTACGTGCGAGGTACTTCGGATTGCGGAAGCTTGGGAGGGACCCCGAAGAGTCAGATAGAGATAGGCCACGTTGGCGTCGTGACTTGACAATAAAGCAAGCATCTCTCGATGTCTCACCTCGTCTCACCGCCAAGACGGGGTCGCCTTTCATCGTAGTTCTATGTCCCTCCTTCGTCTGATGCACTTTGCCTGCTTCTATTAGCTATAGAAAATAACTAGTAGCTATGCCAGTCGATCAAGTAGTTACAGCACCTCGTAAACGTACTGGATCAGACATATCTCGAAGAACCAGGACAGTCCACCTGTAAATCATGGAAACGTCGTACAAAAGAGAAATAAGAAGAAGAACCTGTTGACACGAAGCGTGATCAGTCAATCTGCCAGTAACCCGAGCACCTGAATACACTTTTTCTCTCTTACCCATTATGATCGATGAAATAATTACGGCACCTTTGATACGTAAATATATACGTCCACCTGTAAATGATCGAAACGTCCTCAAGACGAGAATGTGCAAAAGAAGAATAAGAAGAAGAAGAACCTGTTGACACGAAGAGCGAGCAGTCAACTTGGTATTTGTAATCCAAACGCCCGAAAACACTTTTCTCTCTTGCCCATTATGCTAAATATCCTAGTCGATTGAGTGATTACAGCACCTTTAAAACGTAATGTATCAGACATACCTTGAAGAACCAGGACAGTTCACCTATAAATGATAGAAACGTCGTCAAGGCGAGGATGTGCAAAAGAAAAATAAGAAAAAGCAGAACCTGTTGACACGAAGAGCGATCAGTCAATCTGTCTATAATCCAAGCGCTTGAACACACTTTTCTCTCTTGCTCACTCGCTTCGCTCCACGGTTTTCTCACGAGGCGAGGGTCGTAGTCGCGTCTCGGGAATACATAGGGTCGCGAAGAGAGGAGCCCATTGTCAAGCGAACCCCTGATGTGGATTCAAGTCGCTTAAATCCTCGTTACCGCTTTATCCACCTACAGTATACACGCCGAGAGTGTAACACACTTAACTACAATGCCCGCAATGAGCGATCAAGTCGAAAGGTGACTATTATTCTCAATATTACGACAATAGTATCAAAAATAAATTGAACCAATCAAAATTTAATTAATCACATAAACATCTAACGTTGTCAATGTCATTCTCTTTTTTTTTCTAGAATCGAATCTATTTTTTTCAAAACACGTAAATTTTTTTATTAATTGAGTATTTCCATTGAAAAAATTGTCGCGCCATGATCGAAGTTTGCTTTGATTTTCAAATTAGCATACGTGTGATCATACCAAATTGTACGCGCGAAAAAAAAAAAAAAAAGTAAAAGTCAGTGGAATTGAAACTCGAGGAAAAATCGTAGAGAGGAAAAGTAAGCGAGGGCCAAGTTTGTTGGTGCATACATATATATATATACATATATATGGACATAGAGGAAAGAAGCTCGGGCTCCCTCAGTTGCGTTGGCAGTGTGTGCTCGTTGCCGTGGCCCGGTAGTAGAAAACGCTGAGCTTGCATGCAGCACGTTGAAGCGGTAGCGGCGAAATGCTACGCGCTGAATATCGTCCCGGCTAACCGGAACTTTCCATTCCGAGTTGCCTCTCCTCCTCCAGTTCCATTTCTCGCCAATTCCACTCTCTTTCTGCGTTTTTTTGTTTTTTTTTTGTAAATTATAGTTTCTGCATTAAAAAAAAAAAAAATTGACCGAAATTCACGTTGACACTGCTGTGAAAATTGAAAATTCGCGCAGGAGAGAGGAGAGATAAATTGATCAAAACTATTTTCCATGAAAATTTATGTATCCTGTATTTTTTTTTTATTACAACGAATCTCAAGTTGATATTGTTGTGATTCTAAAAGTATGGACGATGACGTTTTATTAAAATTTAAATTACATTCTCTGTATTTAAAAAAAATTTTAATGACATCGAATCTAACGTTGAAAACACTGTAATAACGGAAAATTCGTGCAGGAGAGGAGAGATAAATTGATCAAGACGATTCGATGAAAATTTATGTATCCGAAACTGTCGATGATGACGTTTTATTATAATAATAGGTATAATCATTTTATGTACACATATATAACGGGAATTAAAACTTCTTTGGGTCGTGCCTCTTAATCGATAGTTTCCGCATTTTTCTTCTTTTTTTTTTTGTAACGATAGAGACAGAGTACAACGTCACATTTACGTTTCTCTTGTCGTCCTCGTGACACGACTAAAAACAATAATATTATAATATGTGTAGAGGTACTTTATGTATAGGAATAACGAAGCTTTTCGCACAACCGCCTTGAAACAAAATGCCAAAAATATTGACTATAATGATAATAATGATGACAGTGATAAACAATAATAATAATAATAATAATAATAGTAACACAAGTTCCTAAAAACGCCCAATAAATCGTTATCGCCTATACTAAGTATTTAAACATAATCAACAATTTGTGCCTTCATCAGATTTTCGAATATGCTAATAACAAAATATGAGGAAGATGAATAAAAACCCAAAAGATTACCTTAAATTTAAGTTTCGTTTTTTTTTGCGCTACGACAATAGTTCTTTTGTTTTTTTTTTTCTTTTTTTTTTCTTTCTGTCATTCGCTTCGTAGACGATAAAATACCCTTCACGTCATTTTGTGTTTTTCTTTTTTTTTTTTCTTTTGGCATCTCGAGAAATACGCCCAATGAGATAGAGTTTCACTCTTATCCATCATACACTTAGCTGTTTTAATTTGTTTTCCTTATCTTCACTTATCTCTTTACTCCTAGAGTAAATTCAAATTAGCCTAGTGATACTTGAGATCTTGAATGCGGCGATCCGGAGAGGAGAGAGTCTCTCTGTGTGTTTGTGTGTGTGTGTGTGTGTGTGTGTGTTTTTTTAATAGAGCACTTTTTATCCCACGTGATGTCGTCAAACATAAAATATATATACTCATATATAAAGGAAAAAATGAATTAAGTGAATTTTACGAGAAATTATCAATCCGATGAATTTTCCCAAAATAATTTCGGAAAATGACATTCGAAAATATGTCGGACGATTTGATTAAGTGACATTCGTGAACAAATGAATTTTGGCTGCAAATATCGTCGAAAGATTCAAAATAAGAAAAATTGATAACCAATCAATTTGATAACTGCAATAATTGGGGTTTCAAAAAAACAAAACAAAAAATCCTCAAAAGGGTCACAAAAATCGAATCGCAAGCCCTACATCTTCAGCAAAACATTTTTTCATTTTTTAATCCTAATCACGAGCACGTGTGATAAAAAGACGGAGAAAAAAAATGAGTTGGGCAGACTCAAAAAGTAGTTGCTGGACTAATTTTTCATTAATTCACATGACCATCCGTCGTTCCATTGGCCAAACCACTTGTCCATTATCCGAACCCCCAAAATGGTTACAGTAATTGATTTATTCACAGCCAACTAACAAAATCCAAGTTGTCCCAACAAAGCCTTTCTCTCCACGAACGCTCCGTAACTAAAGCAAACCATCGAAAGAGCCTCTCTCGAATGACGCATCCCAAAGTTTCTCCTTTCTCGTTATTCGCGTTAACCCGAGCGAAGAGACGTGTATCTACAATCTGGACTATTGTCCGCACCATTGTTCATCGAGAACGAATATAATAATTCGGTGTGGCGAGGGGCATTCGTGCCTGGTACGGTACACTATTATTAGCTGCACTCATATTCCCACTTATTACACTTACTCACCGTGGTGACTCCCCGAACTCCAGATAATAAGCTGAGCAAATGAGAGCACGAAGTGCGTCTTCGTGTCCGTCCGTCTCTTATCAATCGACTCAACAGTTTCCACGGAGGCGCGAAAATCCTCGATTGATTTTCCTTCAAGTCCAGCAAGTCCCTCCACGGCGCTGTCTGTGTCACAGGTACACTTCAGGGCTGCCAGGTGCCGGTTGATGTTGCTGATGTGCTTGTTGTTGCTGTTGCTGCTGTTGATGCTGCTGACTCGGTGGCGCTTGGTGTTGGCTCGATTGGGGCTGTTGTTGTTGCTGAGGAGGAGCGTTCGGTGGCTGATGATGACCATGACCGTGTCCGTTATGATGATGACTCTGTCTGACCCTCAGTATCTCGCACCTCTGCTTGTACAGGTCGCGCTCCTGTTGAACTCGCGTAAGCTCGATTTTCGTGCGCTGCAACTCGTTTTGCAAATTCCTGTTGGTCGTCTCGAGATCCTGGCGCTGCTGAAGACGCTTACTCCTGCAGTTCTGGGCGTATCCGCGGTTCTTCAGGGTCCGTCGCTTCTGCTTCAGCCGAACGACCTTCGCACACCATAGAAAAACGCCCTTTATACGAGCTGCGCTGATATCTTGGGGTTTTTTTTTTTCACCCCTTCAAGGTCCGACATGCAACTTAGTTCATCTTTTCGGGAGGCTGATTAATAGTGGTATTTGTTATGCGTTTTTTTATCGGGGGAATGGGATATTGTCTTTTGAATGGGGGAAATGAAGTTTGGGTTTTTTTTTACCCCTTCAAGGTCGGACATGCAACTTAGTTCATCTCTTCGGGAGGCTGATTAATAGTGGTATTGTTATTGGGTTTTTTATCGGGGGAATGGGATATTGCCTTTTGAATGGGGGAAATGAAGTTTGGGGATGACTGGATTTATTTTTATTTTTTGGGGGGGGGGGGGGGGGGGTCTTTAGCGATTGGGTAGCTTGATTTAAATTAATGTAGTTAATTTTTTTCTGCTGATTGTTCAGTGAACAAAAAGTGTATAAGCGTTTTTGGACGCATGTACATAAATCGGCGGAATTCTGGCTTCAAAGTGGCTTCATTTTTTTCTTGTTAATTGCAGCAATTAAGTGGGACGGTGTGTTAATAAATGGTAAATACATCTAACATTCTAACCAATCGTTTAATGGGGTTTCATTCGTTTTTGTTTTTTTTTTTTCTTCAATTTAACGAATAAAAATGTTTTTCACAATTTTGAATTAAAAGAAAGTGCGCAAAAAAATGATATTGCGTCTACCAGAGATAAATAATTATCACAGAAACTATATTTCCAAAAATCATCTGTAATCCGAAAAATTTTTTATTTCCATGGAAATCGTCTAATGCAAATTATTAATCATCGGATCACTTTTCGCACCGATTTCCTTATCTTCCAATGTGAAGTAAAACAATTTTTTTTAAATTCACTCGATTTTTTATTAAAAAATAAAAATGAAAATAAAAAACTAAAATCGACACAAAATGATAACGAAAAATATTGGAATATTCTATGACGACATTTGGGCTACAACAAAACAACGAGAGTATGAATGAAATGAGAGACCTCACTCACCTCTTCCCGCGGGCAGCCGTGGAGACGTTTGTTGAGGTCGCGCACGGAAAGTGACATGAGAATCTCGTCGTTCATCAGCTCCTCCTGAGCCTTGGAGTTGTCGCCGCAGCTCGAGTAGTGTCCGCTGCTGGGACGATGAACAGGACTCTCGCCTGCGCCACACGAGCTCACGGAACAAACGCTCATTGGTCTCGTGTACGCTTGGGCCATGTACTGAATTTGAGGCATCGGATTCATCAATCCCGACATCGAACCTGCTGCGCCCGCGGGAAGCGAACCGCCACCCTGGCCCGGACCACCCACTTCGGCGCTTCCTCCGCTTCCGCAATACTCCAAATGGCCGGACATCGTCACGTAACCCCCTGAAAAATATCCGTCGTCCACCTCTACATCCCCGCAAATATTCACGAGTGACACAATTAAAAAAACTCTGGATATATCGTTACGATATGTTTTTTTTTTTTGGTGATGAAGGATGTCCCTTATCGTACCATTTTCGAAATTCGGTGATACTTTTTTAATTTTCGATTTAAAAAAAAACGATTATCTCGCGAAATATTAATATTAATTACATCCTCATTATTTTTCATTTTTCTAAAATATGATTCCATGAATTCATAAATATTCATTTCCCTTTCATGTGCCTTCGATTTTTGGCTTCCTCTCGCTTCAACTAAATTCAAAAACCAAAGTCAAGTCGTCAACAATAAAATGCCGAAAAATCGCAATATCAATATAAACCGACCCTTCTACCGATCTCCGCTAACCAGTGAATCCTTCCTCTGGTTTGCGAAAATTAATGCAAAAATTAACCCCATCGATTTTTCCGAAATCTTGAAAACCCCATAAAATCTATACCCTTATTCCGATACCGGCCGGCACCTACGAAAAATTTAATATCCCTTCAATCATGACCAACTATTTACCAAAACACACCACCCCCCTCCCCCCCGCCTCTTAATTCCCGAATTTCCGGTACGATAAGGGATGAAGGATGACAGTGACAAAATAATAGGTGAAAAAAAAAGGCTCATGAAAAATGTCAAAAAATTGGGAAACTCACCGGCGAGCCTCGCGTGTCGTGGCAAATGTTGGATTTCCTGAAAGTGATGATGCGAGGGGGTCGAGTGCCAAGTTTCGGAGTGCGGCTCGGGCGTTTGATCCTGAGGACAGTGCGGCCTCAGGTCGAGAGGCTCCTGTCTGAGGGACTGCGTGAGCCAGCCCATGCCACCGGAGCCCACCTGCATGTCGTCCGGGAGAATCGAGCCCGGCTGTTGGAGGTGAAGAAGAGACGCGCGCTCCCGATGGTCGCGCTCGCCGCGATGCAGATGCAGGGGTGGCGGCGAGGCGGAAACCGGCGGAGTGTCCGGTGGTGTTCCTGGGTGCGAAAGGGTCGTGAGGTGCGACGCCGCGCCCGGCGGTGCCTTCACCAGGACACCGTGTTGCGCTTGTATGTGGGGCTGCCCATAAAGGGGATGCGGTTGCTCGAGTTCGTGGGCCGGAGGCGTGAGGGGCGCCAAAACGCAAGCCCCGCCGGGTACCTGAGCCTGCAGTTGAATCCCGCTTCCGTTAACCATTGCGGGGGATGATGATAATCGCACCTGGAACAAAAATCATTTTTTTTTTTTAATTGCTAAACAAAATGTAAGAAAATGCAACGCGTTTGATAGCGGATATCTTGATTATTCATAAACGGCGGTAATTTAGGGCCTGTTTAAGGTATGATCGAAATTGAGATTTTCCACTTATTTGGGATTTCGAGTTCTTTGGGCTGACATTTTTTTTATTTTTGTGGGCTGAAGAGACAAATTTATGGGGATTATTATTATTGTGGCGATGTTAGGTTTTAAATACGTTTTTTGGATTTGTATTGGAAATGGTGAACTGGTGAAAATAGTTGGAGGTTTATTAAGATTTTCTGTGGACATTGAAAAATTGAGGTACTTGTATATTTAATACCGCGTCAAAGAATTACATGAGCATGAATTTTGCAAACGATTTGTTTGTTAAATTTCATGTTAATATACCTATTAATAAAAATTGTATGCTGTCCATTGATTTTTATAGAGAAATTTCTAACAATGTTCTTATATCATCAAAATCAACCTTCGTTAGTTTCGGATCCATAATAATAATTCAAACAACAAATGTGGAATATTTGGAAAATCGGATGCAGATAAAAATGAATATAAAATAACTATTAATAAAAATTGTGTGCTGCATATTACTTTTCATAGAGAAATTTCTATGTTCTTCTATTATCAAATTCAATCTCCGTTAATCCTTAATAATAATAATTCAAACAACAAATGTGGAATATTTGGAAAATCGGATGCAGACAAAAATGAAAATAAAATAGTTGGTCGTAAAGGTCGAAGCTCCTTAACGATAAATGAGAGATGTTCGTCGAGGGTGTGCAAACGCGTATGAAGATGACAAAGAACAAGAGACAGATGCTCTTATCAGATACGTCTTATGTAACACGAGAGAAGCGAACGCGTGAGAGCGTCCGGAACGTGACTACGATAACGTCACCACCAACTATTGTACAGTATTACACGGTAACCCCCCATGGCAAAAACCTTAATGCAAAAAAAAAATTTTTTTTATCCGATATATTTTTCATGACAATTTGTATATATTTTATATATTTTGTAGTACATTTGGCAGATAAATACTGAAAAATATAATTTCGCGTACGTTAAACATTTACAACATATAAAATACAATTTGCAAAAAAAACGAACAATTACCATGCAACATTGATCAGTAATCCAACATGGAAAAAATAGTATGTAAAAATATATATTCATATAAATAGATAAAAATATATTTTGGATAAAAAATATTGGATATGTATTTTTAAATATATATCTGCCACACAGACCTCGAAAAGTACATACACATATTTATTTCCACATAAATTAAATAACATATACGATAAATATACTTTTGCACGAAATTTAAAAAATATTTGCAAGCATATTTTCCGACTATATTTATTTTTCGTGAGGGACATAAGAAAGTTGATCACTCCCAGTCAATCACTCAAAGTGATCATCGCCTAGAGGCCCTCGGGAATTGCAAAAAAAAAAATAGATCATCGAGTCGTATCTCAACCTGAGAAAGCAAAACTAGCGAACGAATCTGCTGAAGTTTTTTGGTTCCTGTCCAATTTTTTCCCCTATTTTTTATTCTTGATTTTCAAAACACCATGATAAATGCTGCTTAACAATTCGCCATAAAAAAAAAAAAACAAGAGCATATGTATTCATATGCAAAATATATTTTTAACAAAAAATTGTTCAAATATATTTCCAACTATATCAGATATATCCACGCTAAAAACTATACGCACAAATTGACTTAACTTAAAGTAAATAACCCAAATAAATAAATATATCTATTTATTTTTTCTAACGCAAATAATAAAAAATGTTCATGTACATATTTTCCGACCTCATTTATCGTGGGGAAAATGAAAAAAAAGAGTTATCACTCAAAATTAAGTGCAAGAAAAAAAAACGAATCGCGTCTCTCGACCTCAGAGAATACAAAACTAACGAACGAAACGAATCCGTAGAGACACTGAGTTTCTGTTTGTTTGTTTCTGTATCATTTTCATTCCTCGATGAAGTTTACATTCTTTTTTTTTCCCCCCCTGGAACATTGCCGGCGGGGTTTTTTTTTATATGAGGCTCACCTCGCGCTTGACGTCTTCAGGATCGAGATGATCGAGGACGAACTCCCGTACGTATTCTCTAGCAAGATGGTCCTCAGCTTCCATCTTCACCTCGTCGACCTCGATTTCGACCTCCTGGGCATCCACCGCCGCTGCCTCTACCGAAGCAGCGGTGCGACTCGCGGCATACGGCAGAGTTTCTTCGCCGGCGTGACCTTCCCCGTCAAAACGTCCCACGGGGTTACCACCGCCGCCGGGGCAAGCAGCCCCCCTCACAGTTCGATGAGGCCCAACCACCTTGATATCGTGTGATGGTCAGCGTGGTTACCACCGACCCAAAAAATCGCCCCTTAAGCCGGCAGCTCGTCCCTGAAGATTATTTTCCCGAATTTCTTCAACGACAGTTTGTGATTCCCAATGAGACCCTCGGGGGGGTGTGAGTACCGGGGGGACTTCCGGTTCCGTGGCGTTAGAATAATCGTGGTTCGATAATCTATTACATAAGCGACAAGCGATGCTCAGTGTCTTCTCTCTGATCGCTCGATCGTTACTTCTGTCTTCAGTATGACAATGGTATTTATTTATTTATTTATTTATTTATTTATTTATTTATTCATAGATAAATCTCGCTAAGGGTGAGAAGGGGGTGGATGATAAATATCCGAGGGACACTCGCGATTCTAAAAAACTCACGACACTGAGGTGTGTGACAACTCGTTTGAGCGGTGGTTACAATTTGTTGGTTTTGTTTTTTTTTTTTTTATTCACTCACGCTCGCGTTGCACGATAATCCGGCTGATGAACCGCGACACACACCACACACCCCTCTCGTTGAAAACGCCCTCCCTCGCACCTCCCTCCTTCCGGAAACGCCGCTGTTGCGAAAAGCCTCGAGGATATTTGCTCGGGGGTCGTCGACGTACGCACCGGACTTTTTTCGTTGCTTCCGCGAGTCGATTTCCGGTCTCGATTAACCAGCCGCACGACGACTGCTTTCTCTACTTTCCGCACTGCTCCTCACTCTCGAACTATCCTCGGAGTCCAGCGGCACACGCGACGAGTCACCGATCAGCCAAATTTAAAAACCACGTCGCCTTGTGTCGCTTGGAGAACGTCAGGGTGGATGCGGTACGTCGTTGTGGCCACCCCGCTCGATCAATGACTGCGACCCGACGAGTCTTCAGGTTCTCCCCTGTCCGCCTCACGGCTCCCCGATTACTCGATTACTCAAAAACACCCCCAACACCAAAACCACCCTCAAAAAAAATATATATAAAAATCTGTTTTCCTTTTCTATCTATCACGCGAAGAAATTGACTGATACATGGAGAGAAAAAACGAAAAAACGACAATTATCTTCGGCGAAACATAGCGCGGTAAGGGTAGCTCGCGGGCGGCTCAGATTCGCGTCTGCGATTAGCTTCTCGAAGAGTGATTTTTCGCACCTCGCGCGTTTAGAGTGGTCACGGTGCCGGATAGCGATATACAGAAAGGCGGAGGGGGTTGGTTGTTGCGAGCCGCTTTTGCGACGGAGCTTGCGGGTGGTGCTGGAGGGGGGAGGGCGGGAGGGGGTGGGAGGCAATGCGTGTGTGTGTGGGTGAGTGCTTTGGGGGTGGGGGTGGGTTGAGGCGAGTGAATTTTTCGGCGTGAGGGTGAGAGAAGAGTTTACGCCGGTACGAGTGTAACACGGGCTGGCGACTGGGAGCGAGTGTACGTCGCGGCTTAAGGGGATGGAGCGCGCGCGTGTGACGCGGCCCACAGTAGATACGCCGACGGAATGGGAACTGGTCAGACGAGAGTGGTGGAGAGCCTCGCCGGCTTGGGAGCGGCGGGCTCGGGGAAGGGATGACGTCACGGATGCAGTAGGTGGAGCCCAGCATAGCCAGACCTCCCACGCTAAGTTCCATTGGCTCCCGAGGGTGCGGGACGCCATTGGACCAACTCCCACGCCGAAGCACCACGGGCGAGAGAGTGCGCGGCAAGCGAGAGACCACCGCGGGCACAACTCCTCAGCATCCCCCGCGAATACGCCGTGCATTCGTACACTCGTGTACAGCGACCTTTGAGTAAGGGTGGCAGACAGGTGCATGTTTATAACATTTTTTTTATTTTCTTTTTTTTTTATTTCAATGTTCAAAGGATTTTTAGGATTTTTTTCCTGTAAGGGATGCGATTTGCTTTTTTATTGTGGGCGGTTTTGTTTGGGAAAGGGGGGAAATGAGGAAAAGGGGATGAAACTTTTTGGGGGAAAGGAGTGCTTTTTTTTTTAGGTTCAACGGAGATTCGGGAGGTGAAATTGGGCTACAAATTTGGGTCACGATATTTTTTTTTGGGTGTTTTAGATGGGTTGTGGGTAGTTATTGGTCATGATACCTGATGTTGCTGTCAATAGTTTCTTCCGCTCTTGGGATACTGAGGTGTCGATTTTTTTTTTTTTTTAGTGATTTTTGGCAGTTTTGGTAGGTAAATTTGGGAGTTTTTGGAAATTCAGAGCTATTTTTTGAGCCGAAGGAAAAGTAGAGGGAGATTTTTATGGGAGCGGTCGCAAGGGGTCGTGGCTTTTTTAATAGATTCGACGGAGGTATGGGATATTAAGTGGGTATTGAAGTTAAAATGTGAGTCACGGATTTCTTTCTCTTTTCAATGGGCAACAAATAATAATAATAAATCATTACTTCAGTTAATTAACACAATTAACATTGCATTGTTTTTCATCGTCAGAGAAATATCAGAAACAGCATCTATACATCTTAACAGTTTTCAAAAATAAATTCGTACGCGGAACAAATTTTCGTTCGCACATTTTATAATATCTTCTAAATATCTTTTCATTTAATACAGAAGCTTTAGCTATGGAATTTAATTTCGAGCTGTTTTTAATTTTTTTATAAGTCACGTAATTGATTCCAAAAAAAAAAACATCACTTCTCGTCTAAAATTGCTTTGATTATAATAAAAATGATGAAAGTTTATCCATTTCCTTGGGAAAGCTGTTTTTCATCGTCAGAGAAATATCAGAGACAGCATCTATACGTCGTAACAGTTTTCAAAAATAAATTCGTACGCGGAACAAATTTTCGTTCGCACATTTTATAAAGATACAGAATCGTCGCTGGAGCGATTGCAGAGAAATCGGTGACTCGCATCTAAATAGCTTTTCGCAGACGGCTGTGAGGGGGTCAACTGTGTGTCGCAGGTTATACCTCTCGTACCTAGAAACCACGACGACGAGGAGACAACGCAGGGGTGTCGAGGCTTTAAAATGCCTCATGAATATCAAATTTTTTGCGTTCTCCATAGCGCGCGCGCGTCGTCGCCTGCGACAAGGAATCAGGGGTGGCTCCCGCCCACTCACGCTTTTGCACCCTCAATACCACCTCCCCACCCCCCACTTTCATTTGGCTATGAGGTATTCCACCTCATTTCGACCTGGCTCTAACCCTTGACCCTTTCGATTGGTTTCGCAATTTTTCGTGCGATTTACACGACTCCAAAAAGCTCAACTTAATTTTATTTTTTTCATTTTTTCATTTCGATTGGTTTCGCAATTTTTCATGCGATTTACACGACTCCAAAAAGCACAACTTAATTTTATTTTTTTCATTTTTTCATTTCGATTGGTTTCGCAATTTTTCATGTGATTTACACAACTCCAAAAAGTACATCTTAATTTTATTTTTTTCAATTTTTCATTTCGATTGGTTTCGCAATTTTTCATGTGATTTACACGACTCCAAAAAGTACAACTTAATTTTATTTTTTCATTTTTTCTGTTGTATTTCAAATTGTCCATAGTTGTTTTACACGAATTTTCAAAATACGCATTTTTCAAATCTGAAGAAAATTCTGAATTGCCTCTATTCAAAAATAATTATTTTTCCTTTTAAAAAAAAATTGTTTGCAATTAGAAAAATAGGAGCTGCACGATAAGCAGCAGCTAGAAAATGTTTGTATGCAACATATGATTTCTGGAATTTTTTAAAGATTTAGTCAATGTGTATAAGCACTAATTAAATTTTTTTTCATTTTTAATTATTTAGAATTTATTTGGAGGAATTATCAAATGCATTTTGAAAATGGGAAAAAATTCTATTTAAAAATGTAAAGGAATTTTTTGTTTCTGAATTAATGCTTTTTAGACTTATTTCAGTCATGTCGAAAATTGTGGACCCAATCGGAAGGGTCAAGGGTCAGAATCAGATCGCAATCAAGTGGAATGCCTCGTATGTTCGCTAAAGTCGAATGCAAATCTCTTGCCCACCCGCCAAAGTTTCCTTTCTCATCAAACGCACGTTTCTCCATCACTTTTTGACTCTTTGAACACATCAGTTTTCGTCACACGAGGCATTCCACGTCAAGTGTGCAACTGATTTTGTCCTGGCGCGACAAAACGAGTCTATAAATTTGCATTCAAAAATATATAAAGCAAAATAAAAAATATATCAAGAAAATAATTGAACTTCGCATAATTACACTGTAAAAAAGAGTCCACTTAAAATTTAATATGCACCTACTGCAAATTTTTATCCCCGCTGTACTAAATTTACTATCCAAATGCGATATCGAATTTATTATTGCTTCAGTAATTCCAGTAATTTTCTGTAATTTCGCTGCAAAAGTACTTAATTTTTTTAAATTCATTTTAATATTATTGCAAAAGGGCTTTGATTTCATATCATCAGTTGTCCATTAAATAAAACTTGACGATTTTGGGAATAAAAATTCCCACTCTTTTTTCCAGTGTATTTCTAAAAAATAATTGTTGCTCAAAAATTCGTCTATTAAAAAAGATTCGTTTATTATTGCCACAGTAATTACAATAATTTTCTGTAATTTCACTGCAAAAGTACTTAATTTTTAAAAAATCATTTCAATATAATTGCAAAAGTGCGCCTATTTCATATCATCAGTTGTCCATTAAATAAACTTTACGATTTTGGAAATAAAAATTTCCAGTCTTTTTTCCAATGTATTTCTAAAAAATAATTGTTGCTCAAAAATTCGTCTTTACCTCAATATAAAAAAAAAATTTAAACATAGTCACCTAAAAATTCGCTTAGGGAGCTGATTTTTGTTTTCAAACTTAATCACGCGTAAAGTCTTTCCGGACAAAAAATGACCAGCTGTAAAATTGCGAATTGTTTTATTTTTTTTTCAACCATCGAAACTAAGAATAGAGTCGGCGATCGGATCGCCGTGGGGCCGTGTTCGCCGACGACGAGCGAGTTATTTGCCAACGCTGCACTTCATTCGTATCCTCCGTGACTTCGTATCCCGTCGGTCTTTTGTACTTGAATTTCACGTATTGCTTTAGTGTATCGTTCCCTCCTCATTTGCAATGCGAGTTGCGAGATTAATGCCTCGAATTATTATTATTATTATTTCAGAGATTGAATTTTCAACTCGAACACATTCGAGAGGTCAAAAAACTCCCTTTCTCTCCCTCTCTCTGGAAAATAACATATTTGAACGTCCGGAAAGTAGTCCTGGCGCGCAACAAACTTTTCCCCGGTGATTTACGACGTTGCAATCGCATCCGAAAGCCAAACAGCAAAGTATAGCCTCCGAGGCTCGTGAGCAAGGGTATAAAATGTAAGACGCCTCCCCCCCAACGCCGACTAACCCCTTTTTCCTGATCTTAACTCCGGCAATAGCAATCTCGAAGCCATTTATCCATCTCCTCGGACTTGAGCTTTTCTAGCCCTTGAATACCCATATTTTCAGAAAGTTCCAAGTAGCCTGGCATCGTCCAGACATGAGAGTGACAGGACCCGACGATAAACGTGTGAGAAGATTGGCCAAATTGGTACGTGGATGGCAATTATTAAATTTATTTCATTTGTAGTGCGCTACGAAAATATTTTACATTTGCTGCACCGTAATTTAATTTTGTAATATCATATCTTTGATCTACTTACCAATTTTAATTAATTACAGAAGCTTTAATTATGGAATTCAATGGCGAGCTTTTTCAATTGGTCTTAAAAAAAAGTTTCACAGCAAAAAGGGGTTTAAAATTTTTTTAGGGCGTCGCGAAGTTAATTATTGTTATTACTTCAATCTGACTTTCTATATTTTTATTTGTGTAATTGTTGGCAATAAGGAAATTACTAACGCCAAAAACTCACGTTTTGGACATTTTTTTAGTGCACCATCACGCCAATTATTGTATGTATTCAAACTTCGCTATTTCAAATTTTTGTCGCAAACTAATTAAATTGAAAAAAAATTGACCCGTTTCCAAAATAAAATTAGTTTATTGACGATCTTTACGTCCCCACCATCAACGAACAATCATCGCAAATCATCAGCCATAAATCCATTGAATATTTATCACAAGATTTCTCTAAATCTCTTTATTATTATTATCGTTGTTACTTATTCATATTCATTTGGAAAAATACAATGTAAGATTTGTGAAGTTTAAGGACGGATTGAAAAAGGAGATTGGGACACACGAAGAAAAGCAGATAGAGGAAAGAGACAGAGGAGGGACAGCGACTGAGGCCATGGACGAGGCATGGGCGCACGAGGAGGCAAGAGGAGGAACGAGGGAGAGTGCTGAGCCAGCATAGCTTCGCTCGCCAGCCTGCCTCGCAGCCTGCACATCGATATCAACCAGCCAGCCAGCCAGCCAGCCAGCCAAGCACCGAGCCAAGCCACCTACCTACCTACCTACCAATGAAACCACCTACCAATCTATTCATGCGAAAAAAATTAAGTGCTTCCATGACCGTGACCACTGGGTCAACAATTTGCATTTTTCACTTACACCAAAATTCACATGGTATGACGTTGATAAATGTAACTTCTTTCATTTTTTCTTCCTCATCTAGGAAGCTTCCTTATCATGATTTTTTTTTTTTAGAATTTCATGTCAGGACACTTAAAATGGTCCAAAGGATCGAGAAAAGTGGTTCGAAAAAATAGTCCGCATTAGTGTATGTCTGTATATGCAGGGAAAAATTTGAAATTTCAATGATTTGTGAATGAAATTTCTCGCCTATTTTCGATCCAATCGAACGTGGTATCGTAATTACTAATTATCGCAGGACAACGAAAAAAAATCGTGAAAGAGACTCGACATTTGTCTACTACCGAGTTAAATTTAGCTGTCCTGAGATTCGAGAGCGAGAAAAAGGAGACTTCGAGAGATGAAACAGGAGAAGTGGAAACGTGGCCGCGGTATAATATCTATTCGCGCTCTAAACGTGGCCTGGTGCAACTGATATACTTCCGTCTGGAAGATCTGATGTGCTGACTAAAATTATTGTTCTGCCGGTGTCAACTACAGATTCAAGATGATATACATATTTTTTTTAAATTAAAATTATTCTGCAAATAATCGAGAAAAAAAAGCTTTCTATCAACACAGCTAAAAAATTAAAAAATGTCGAACACTTAATAGCATCAAATTCAAATTGCAGTGCAATCGGACAATTCCAATTTTTTTCCATCGCCTTTGAACATTTAACACAAAAATATAAATCGTGATCATCTCGTCCAACGTAAAAGTTAAAAAAAACGCTTAAAAAAGGACGTCTTTCAAAATTTTTCAATTTTCCCCGACTAAATTGTCGATTAATTTTTTAAATCTTTATTCAACATCCTTAAAATGCATTGTTCCTCAGCATCGAAAACAAATTCATCGATAGAATTTAAAAATTTTGAAAACCTGATTGAAAAAAATATTGAAAGCCGAAAAAACCTCAATTAAAACAAAAATTACTTACACGATTCACCAGACCCATTAAATTTTCACAAATTATTCTCGGGATTCCCTTTAAGTGAATAAATTGTTTAAAAAAATGTCCTTCAAATAACCACATTTTTAAAGTAAATTCGCTTGAATAACTACATTCCTTCGAATTTATTGTAAATTAATCCCGGCAACTTTCGGATGAATAAAAGAATCAAGATCGAGGAAAGTATTGAAAAATTCGTCCTGCGACAGGACTCGGAATTCTATGGGAGAAATCTCGGGTGGTTTACACACGTACGAAGTTGTAGACGAGGACTCTGGAAAATAATATCCCGAATTCATTCATAAGGAAGAGAGAGAGAGAGAGAGAAAGCATTCAAGGGATAATCCTCGAGTCATTTGTCCGCGGGCTGTTGAGACGCTCATTTGTTCGTGGACCGCTTGGCTGGATGCTGTGGGTTCGCGCCGTCGAGCTTCCCGATGACAGATGACAATGTCCCGTGCTCCGGGGCTGACTACTACAGCCGCTACTACTAGGAGTACGAAGAGCGCGCGCGGCTCCCGCTGCTTCGTCACACAGAGCAGAGCTGGGCGACGAGTGCTCACTGATCTGTTTGCCATTCGTGCCCAATTATTCTCGGATAATCGCCTTGTATCGGGATTTAAAATTCATGCCGGATGGAAACAATCGAATCGCTCATTTATTCTCGCTGTCGCCTTGTCCCCATCGAAATTAAAGGTAAGCCTTCATTTTGGCATCGATTGCCGCCCGCGAAAACCAGAATCGCAGCTGGCAATATAAATGTCGATCATGAGAATAATTTATGCAATAGTTTATTCCCGAAAAACTGTACTTTCTCGACGTCGTACTGAAATTTTATTTCCGAAAAAATGTCCTTTCCCGACGTCGTACTGAAATTTTATTTCCGAAATCTGTACCTTCCCGACGTCGTACTGAAATTTTATTTCCGAAATCGGTACCTTCCCGACGTCGTACTGAAATTTTATTTCCAAATAATTGTACTTTCCCGACGTCGTACTGAAATTTAATTTCCAAAAAAAAATTTTAAAAACCCAAGAGAAAATATTTTACTTGCTTATGTACAAAGCCGCACTCGTTAAAACAGTTTTGTCTCCCAAGAGATAAAATGTTCTATTTTCACGCCAACAGAACCCTACATATTTAGGACATTTCAATATATATTTTAAAAAATAAATAATTGAAAACATCTCGAAATGAAAGTGCGAGTGGAACCACTTAATCGTTGAGCGGCCACCGGGAAATTTTTCCTCGGTCGTTTGAGCTCGACATTGCATTGTCGAATAAAAAATGACAAATCGAGAAAATATCTCGGCGAGGGAAGAGACAGAAGCGAAGCGGGCAGCGCCGGAAGCGAGCGCATTTAGAGCTTTCCCGTCGTTGCCGGAAGTCCCGCCATATTTGTCACTCCGCGGCTTGCCGCGCGTTATTGATGCTTTCTCTTTATTGTTTCGGGGTGAGGGGGTGGGGTACATAACACCCAAAGTCAGTAGCAAAGTCGGTGGGAGGTATGGAAGGTCGTAAGAATGACCCGCGGGCCAAGCTGTACATACACTCGCCGAAAAATAGCCACTCGCTCGCCTCGTCCATGTGGCTATTAAATTTAATAGCCACCCCTTGCGGTCGCCACTTTTTCCTCACCCCTCGCCACTTTTTCTCTCACGCAACCCACACCCGCGCCACGTATACTCGTCCCTTGTGGTTTCATCGGCGAAAAGATCGGGGATAATGGTATCGGCCATTCGTCATAAAAGATATAAATCGGCAAACGCTAATACCGATAATTTTTATCGGTATCTGTCCCACGATAAGCAAACTTGGACACTTGTTCCATAAGCTATTTTACTTTATGGACTAAAATGTATGGTACTTTCTTAGTACATTTTACAATAATTGTTTGATAATAACAATTGCAATCTGCAGCTTTTGTGACGTTTTTTCGTCACCATTTTTCATTATTGAAGATATTAATCTGCGAACGCTAATATCGATCATTTAGATCGATATTTGTCCCAAGATAAGCAGTCTTGTACGCTTATTCCACAAAATATTAATTCATGGATAAAAAATTTGTGATACAATGTTTGACACATTTTACATTTATTATTTAAATACAGTTGCCATAAAATCTCCTGAAAAATCGTGAGAAGAAACGACGAACTCTTATTTCTTTTGCATTAAATTAATTTTCATCTACCATTTTTGACACATTTTATATTCAATATTTAAATGCAGTTGCCATAAAATCTCCTGAAAAATCATGAGAAGAAACGACGAACTCTTATTTCTTTAATTTTCATCTTTTCCATAAATACGTCTATGGCATTTTATGGAATATTTTTTTTCCGAGCAATCCTTTTAAAAGGCATACTTGGAAATAAAATCTATAAATAATTGTTGTAACACTAAATGATGTAGGTTTACAACCCCGCGCTTGGGACCTGCGTTGTAAAATGTCACAGGGTGAAACACAGAGCAAAGATTCGTTTCTTTATACGACGGACGTTATCTCATGGGTGACCGATAAACTGTAAGCTCGCCTATCCCGCCTCGGTTTACGATAAGCTTCCTCGTAATCCATTACTATTAATAACCAATGCAGAAAATATTGCTGCAACTATAAACTGCTCCACAAACGTTTGCACTGCAGGATGCACTTAGTGATAAAATACCGAAAAAGTTGAGAGACACAAAATGAAAGAGATTCGCAAATACTAAATTATTTAGATTATTGCGAACTTTGATCAATCGTGACACGATTATCTTCATTTTTTTTTCGGATTACATGAATAGTGTGTTACATTATCATAAATCTCAGGCACATTCACTTAAGTGCAGTGATTTATTGGCATTGAAACTTTGATTTTTGACGCAATCATTTTTTTTTTTCATTTTTTATTCAAATATTTTTTCATTCAATTCTTCTTTATTCAATTCAATATTTTTTATTCAATCATTTTTGTACCCACAATTTCGTGTACAATAAATTTTGTTCTTAAGATCACGAAAAAAAAATGAATCCTCGACTAACGAGCGTCCATTTTTTTCGGTACTGTGTGACACTAATTAACCGAACTGCTGATTAAAATTCAATTTTACATAATATTTTTTACATTTCCAAACGCTGAACCTATTAATTCGGTTTTTACAATTAATTATTACCTGAAAATGTTGTTTTACGGTGAACAGGGAATGAAAATATATTTTTTTAGCATGACTTACTTTCATCGCTCTTTCTTTACGTCTGCAGATCCGCTAGAAGAAAATTTGGGGATGGTGAACTTTCTTCCTCTCAGCGTAAGGTCGATCAAAGTCCAAGTTCAAGATCGCCAGCGAAAAATCCTTCGGGTTCGAAGAGGGAATATCGAACAAGCTGCTTTCACCATTTATTTCCAAGTCACTTTTTTTTTTTTTTTTCTCGTGGCTCTTATACTGTTATAGTGCTCGGTGCAATGTTAGGCGACGACGAGGACAGTTGACTCTGGTGTCAGGTCACATCTAGCATCTGCAATCTGCACGCGCGGGCCACTATAACCGTGCGACGATGGCTAAGCGGTGACGTCACATCCGGTCGAGTTGCCGATTAAGCGAAAACCGAAGAAATCGGACTCTATCTCCGGCGCGACAAGGGCCGCCGCTTCTCTTCGCATTCGCGAGGAATGAAAATCCAACAAAAATCGCGAGTTCGCAACCGAATCACGTTCGAAGCTTCTACAATTAAAAAATTTTTTTTTTTTAATTTTTCAGTACAAAATGATGGTTTTTTAATTCACCGAATCATGATCCAACGAAAATTGGGAACTCGCGGACGGAGCACGTTCAAATAATTAGTCTACACAATTTTATAAAAAGAATTTTTTCCATTCGCGAATTAAAAATCAATTTTGTAAATTTTTCGTTAAAAATTAAAAGTCAATGTAGAATATAATATTTATTTGCTCGGATTAAAGTCGAGTTACATTTTTTTTTTTTCATTTCCGCTCAGGAGGAATAATAATTCAACGAAAATTACGAATAATGATTCAAAAACAATTACGAAATTGCGGATAAACCACGTTACAATAACTCGTCTATAAAATTTAATGAAACAACAGTAATTTTCTTAATCCGCGAATTGAAAATCAATTTCGAGAAGCTTGACTTTGAAAAATTACAATTTAATGTGAAGTATAATTTTTTTTGTCTAGAAGTTTTCTATTAATTGGTTGTATTAACTTTTTTATATTTTGAAATTTTGAATTTTCTTTTATTGATGAATCAAAAAAATGTATTAACGCAAATCAGGATAATATTGATTATTCCGGAAACACGGAGATGATCGCGACAGCTAGTTATTCGAGTCACTACATGAAGAGCAGTTTCAGACAGACAGACAACTTAGACTCGATTGAATAATTGCTATGATTGGCAATTGCTTATCAACAACTAGAAAATCGCGGACATGGTCATGCTACTGACACTGCTTCTCGGATGAAAATCGCATAGTTCGACATAAATAATCGCCTGCTTTTCGAACAGTGCATTAAATTACGTAAACTTTTCGCCGATAGTGCAAACAGAAGCAGGAACAAGTCAACTCGTTCGCAACTTCTTCCTTTCGGCTAACTTTACAACTTTACAATTGTACATAATATTTACAAGCAGTGAACACACTCTTTTGCTTCCTCAGGAAGCTTTTTAACCCGTGGTACCAATTTTCTTCGACTCACCAATTTTTAATTACATTCCAGCACAAAATTAAGATTATTTTTTTACACCGATCCATTCCAGACAATCAGGAAAATAAAAATATATTTAACACCTTTAAATTACTCTACAATAATCACAAAAATTTCAGTACGAAATAGCCTAAAATTTTATCATCTTTAATTTCCGCAACACCGACAGTAAAATGTACAAAATAAATTCAACCTCAATAATATTCAATACCATTTTTCCTCGGCCATTAACAACGAAATTAAATAAACATTTTATTTCTTAAATTGAATATATATATTTATATATTCATATTTTATTTATAGCCTAAAGCTACAATATTATTGTTTTGAAGTCCTAAATATTGGCCCATCAAAAAAAAAAAGAAAACTTATGTTATACAGGCTTTCGTACAATTTACAAAAAAAATCGGAATACAATTTCCAATGACTTAGTGCCATTTCAATGTCCTGTCATTAGCGAGGCTTATGCAAATCCCGAGTGAGAATTGCGTGGTATTATCCTTGATCTCATTCGCCCCAATTTATGTCATCGTCGAGACAATCGCGAAAAAAATGATGGTATTAAAAAAAGGCCACCTCGAATGGTCATTCGTAATCGCTCTCGCAACCACCGCTTCGATGTATGCAACGTATCTGTAACGCTAAATATTATAGCGTAATTGGATCGACATTGATTTCAACTCTAGCCGCAACATTGTTGCAGTTTGAAGAGCGCGTTCGTCATTATCGAGAAGAGATTATAATTCACGCGTACGGTACACTACATAGTATAGTTAATAATCCAAGTGTCGCGAGGCTATCGATAGCTGCATACCCTACGACCTCCCTGCGCTCGCACTCCAAGTTTCACGCTTCAGCGACAGGCATATCATATATACTTGTATGAAATATATATTAAGCTTTGCATACTTGCGCAATTCATTAGGCAGCCCGGGGCAAATTGGTCCCTCGATTTTTTCGATGCTTACATCAGATTGCTTTTAAAAAAAGCTTACTTGCCACATCAAAAACCAACAGTCTGCATCTTAATGTCTCTAATTTTTCTCATTTTTTCACATTTTCTGGTTTTTATCACATCCCCGCAGAAATTCAAGTATATTTACAGCATAATTACAAATAAATAGTAAATAGTGCATATTATCGAAGCGACTCCAGCATTCCTGTCGGATTAGGCAGGCGTTGTGCCAAAACTACTTTTTACAACTACAATCTACCGCTGAACGACTATAAAACAACCTTGGTGCCGGTGGAAAAACGATTTTTTTTTCTTTTTTTTTTTCGTAAGTGTAAAAATGAGTGTTGGCAGAAACGCAGTTGCTTCGCAGTTGCAACCGTAGTTGTAATTGCAGTTACAATGCGATTAATTTTACAACGTCGGTTTTAATTTTGCTATCGTAACTGTACGGGTTGTTTTGAGTTTGCGGTGATCCGATAGGTATCCCCTTAATCTAACTAGTCCATGTCTCAAAAGGCCCCGGTGTCCTTTGCGAGCGGAGCATACGTATAGCAGCGTCGAGTTTCACGCGAGTGGACGCGATGTTCCTATCGCCAGTGGCAGCATAGCGAAGAGAGGAAAAAAAAAAAAAGAAAAAAAAAGAGCTGGAAGAACGGCCGAGTGCCCTCGACGATGATCCTCCAGCGCGCATGATAAGACTCCACGAGGTACATAATACAGCGAGAGAATAGCGGAGAGGGCGTCGCGCTCATTCAGGGGCAAGGGTTGAGGAGTCAGAGCAAACATCGTTAATTTGCACGCAGAAATTCGCGGCGGGGCGGTTACCGAGAGGCCCCCTGGCCGTCAAGTTGCACCGACGTTATTCCGCAGGCTAAAAGGTCAACATTAACGTGGAGCTTGCGCGCTCGACAAATACACCCCGCTGGACCGTACGTAATTCGTTGCCGTGGCTTCCGCAGCATCCTCTTCTCCCCCTCTCTCTCTCTCTCTCTCTCTCTCTCTGCAATCATGCGGTTCTTCACGAGAGAGAATATTCGCCGCCTGCTGGCCACGCCAGGCCAGGTTGCGAAGCGGCGGAACAGCAGTTACCCCTTTTTACCCGGGCAAGCGCCCCTGCCGCCAACGCGTGCTCATCTCGTCAATCGTCTAATTGGCAAATAAATCCCCGTTGTTTTCGGATGCGCTATCAGCATTCGATCGATGTACACTGTGAACATAGAGAAAGACGAGCGAATGAAGGAAAGCCGCGCCTCGGTGCGAATTGAGAGATCGTAGAGACTGCAAAGTCGAGTACCTTTCGCTAACTCTCCAAATATGTAGATGCCATCGCCGCCGCTGCTGGAAACGATGAATAGCCATTGACCCAACCAGAACCTCCAGTTGCCTGCGGTGACTGCATCTAAAAAAAATTCACAGCCTTAGAATTTTCAAGCTTTCCCAGCGCTTTATAGATTCATCTCAAGCACAATACCCAGGGACTGTTGCATTGTTGATAAATATTTGACTCGTTAGCTTTAAAATTGCGGCAACTAATAATACAACTAATAGAAACTGACAACCTTCAATTTTTACGTGAATTTTTACGAACTCTCGGCGAACGGATGCGACTACTCATTTAGAAGTCGCAATCACACCAAAGCCGCTTAAAGATAAGAAAGTAGAACTTTGCAAATTGCTTCCGCATTATTTTTGGCTTTTACAAAGCCACCTCTATGAGGAAGTATGTCAAACGATTTTGGCTATTTAACTTTCAAAAAATGCAACAAAAATAATTGGATTTTTTGAAAGCTTTACACTGGTAGTCCCTTAAATGAATAATAACAATTTTTTCCTTCGCCACAATTGCAGATATTCACCAGACAGAAATACAGGGAATAGATTGTGCATCAGGTCAGAAATGTGATGCCCAATACTAATTGAGAGGTCGTAAAGAGCGGAAAGTCGAGGATCTTTCGCTAACTCTCCAAATATGTAGATGCGGCTGCTGCTGGTAGCGATGAATAGACGTTGACCCCACCAGGACCTCCTGTCGCCTGTGGAGAACCATAAAAAAATATCAAAGGCTTGAAATCGACGCTACGGGTGTTCGCACCATTGGCACGATATTGTAAATAGTGGTATTTCGATGAACCTCACGAGGGTTTGAATTTTAAAGGGCTGTGTTCTGAGCGTGACTTTTGAATTGTCTTTGCAGGACTTTCATACTCGAAGAGCAGCACTGCGGGATTTTAAGCACTGCTAGCCACCTGCTCCGGTAAATTCTAAACGGTTCCATACAAAGACCGATTAAAATCTATAAACAAGTAAGACTAGAATTAGGAAAAAAGTATTGTGAAACGATATTTGTATATATTCTAGGGTAAAAATGAAATAACAAATGAAATAACTGAAACACGGTCGATTACCTACGGTACAATATTTTTATTTATTTTTTTCTTAATAGTAGGACCTCGATCCCTGCGACTCTGGTAATTTTTTCGTGATATCAACAGTCATGCAACTTTGATGTGCATACATTATTTTTCAGTAACTTCCGAGTTTCCAAGATATCCTCACTTGAAAAAAAAAACCGATGTTTTTTAAATATTGGTTTACTAATTCTAAAAAAAATCTAGTGATACTCTAATACGGCCAATTATGTTTATATGCTTTGTAAAAATTGGCTGATCTAAAAAAGTCGAAAAGAGAAGTGACAAAATTGTCAAAGAATTCTTCATACGTATATAAATACATCATCAATTCATAACAATAGTGAAGCAATTAAACTGGGAAAATATTTAGTATCGAGTAATCTCAGTCACTGAATCATTTCCAAGAGTATTTACCTCCCCGCATTTTATCTCACATATTCGGCAAACGTCGCCCAAATAATTTCCCAATAGCGTCAAGATGCTTTCGGATCGCGTGTTCCGAATTTTCGTACCAAGAACAATTAATTATCCGGTGATTATTTCGACTCGAGCACGTTTTCCAGTGAGCGCGTCGCCTGTATTCCGGGTGTGTCGATTGTTAAGGGTTGGTTAGACACGTGAAGGGCGGAGAGGAGGAGGAGGAGGAGGTGGAAAGCGGGCTCGGGGAATGGGAGAGCTGCCAGGGTAGATAGCAGAAGGAGACAGAGAGGTAGCGAACGATTATCGGACAATAGTTTGTTAGTGGTATTCACCTGATGTATTGTTCCACGGGAAGTGTGGAATCAGCTTCAGTCTCGTTCCTTCCTTCTCCGCGTGTAAATCACGTGTCACAGACTTCCAGACTCCGGAGATTTCGCGATTTCCCAAACTAGCGAGACTTCGCTCCGCGCAACTTACACCGAAACTTCACGTAAGCTGTTATGTACTTCGAATGGTAAAGTTTCTTTTATTAGGCACAATAATCACCGTCACATTATAAAGCTTAGTCGTGCGCATTCGCCCGACCCGTTAATCTCGTACAATGAATATTATGTACATTTCTCATTATGCATATTTACAGTTAAATATACTCAAATATATCTATGCCTCTTGAGTCTCTATTCGCAGCAATTAATATAAACTCTTCTCGCGTAGCGTTAAAAATATATGTGTTGAAGTATTGTGACCGCTTAAATTATTCCACCGCCGTCGCAGTTCCATAATTCGACGGCGGAGGATTTCGTTGATGCACAGAGATAACAAAAAGCGATAAAGCTATAGTTTCGGCAGCTCGGGCTTGTGTTTTTTGATCAGTGATCGATAGTCAACCATTTGTCCGTGATCTTTTCTATTTGCTTTGTAAGAATTGGATTTCTCAGACGAATCTTCACCTCCAGTTTGCCGCCCGTCGCCTTTCTGCCGTCCATCAGAGGAAACGAATCGTGCAAAGTGCATTGAGTCTCCAGAGGCGCCAACTTCACCGTCACTGTACCCACGAGACTGTCGCTTCTGAAGAAACCTCTGAAATATCGCAACAATCGCACAGTCAATGAACGAGCGGTCTGATCGTCCGTTGTTTGGGCATTATTACTTCAACTAACAATCTACTCGCAAGCCGGCGTTGTTACAGTTTGCTCGTGTAATGCCATGCCAAGTTGACAGGTATAATTTAAAAATTGAGACTCGGAATCATTTTTAGTGACGTGATACAATAAACATCAAATATTTACGGTCGTCACTGTTGGATAAAGTGGAAATTTTCACGTGCGAACCGTTAAATTACATGTAATATACAATTTTAATATGAAAAAGATGTACTTTTGCAGTAGAATTGAAGCAAATTATTTAAATTATGGTAATTTTAGCATTTTTTAAAACTTTAAGCAATGATGACATTGAAAACATAATTCTTCACAGTGAATTATTCGTGCTATTTAGCGTAAAAATAAAAGTCCATTCAAATTCATTAATCAAATAGACATGTACTCGTTAAATATTAGATATTAAAATTGGACAACAAAAACTTAAAAAATCAGCATTCATTTTCTAAAATCAGCTGAATGAAAATTCAATAAAAATGAAATTAATTTTTGCTTAAGCTTAGGGTTTTTTCGATAAGATAAAAATTTATTTAAAAATTCGCTTTAGCATCACTTTGACATTGCGTTGTTAACGGGAATAGTACACGAACATTAATTACAAAGGGGCCAATGCTACCCAAATGCAAATCTAGCCGCTCTACGAAAATACTATACGTGTATACTGCAAGATTTCTTCAACTCGATGAAGTTACGTTCTTCATGCACGCTTGTAATTTTTATCATACCTTGGGTGAGTGCAACACAGGATGGGGTTCAGCGAGCATCTGCAAGCAACGTACTAGTCTAATGACTATGATAATTCTTAAGGATCTTGAAATTTGCCGAGAGGACTACTCGACAATGAGCAACGAGGGGACATTCTGAATCTATCAATACGATTCGAAAATCTAGCGAATTAACCCTTAAACGCTCACTAGAATGACAACCATTCGATTATCTACGTATTTATAAACAGACTAAAAAGAAACATAGCCAACAAGTATTTGATTAACCCCCTTAAAAAGTGATTAATCCATAACTGGTTGTTTTTAACACACAAACGATTTACAGTGTATTTATCCCAAATTTTCAAATAAAAAGACTTTTCAAAGCCATAAAATATTAGACGGAAAAGAACACAAACAAAAAAACACCGATTTTCCAATATGCAATCGAAAATGGCCAAAAATTGATATTTGCTAAGCCGCTTTCCTGTGAATGATCGTTAAAGGGTTAAACGAAGCGTCGTTAACGCGACCGTAAAATCATAATAATAAAAATAAATAATGGTTATCGATTAATGGAAAATAACTGGAAAAATGAATAATGCAACGTATGATTACCCTTTAGACCAGACTTGACACTTGAGGGCGTGCCTCTTGAAAACGCGTTGACACTGTCTCGCGGATCGATCGACCGCGTTATTAAGTGTGAAGACGCCCTCGTACTCCGGATTGCTGGTGTCTCTGATGGTGCTTGTACGATCGGTCTGCGGACTGTCCGTGGGATAAGGATATTCGAAAATTACGTACGTGTCTAGCTCTTTTGGATAGTTCACGCCACGAATTATCGATATCTCGGCGTCTCCGTCGCCCAAATCGGTGCAGCTCCTGGAAAATAATACAAAGTAAACGATAGTTGCCCAATTTAACAGGATTATGATATTATTCATGATATTTGCTTGTATACTATTATTTTTCATAATTTTTTTGCGACAAATACTCACTGCACTATCGCATAAGTTTTGACTTCGTAATGATGCTGCGGAGGCGGTAGCCCATCTCGTTTACGAACTCTCAGCATATCAAGATCGTGACTGTAACCCAATGCCATTCGCTCCCATCGATTGTAACCCGGCACATCGCCCAGAGCTTTTGAATGATCTCTCGTTGACAAACACCACTGAAAAAATCCAGAAATAGTCATTCGGTTAGTAAGAACAAATTCAATTTTGTGTTAATTATTTTAAACATTTCTGTTCGGCTCGAAATTAAATCCGCTTCATAAAATTTTTAATCCTGTATTCCTAGCCAATTCGATATTCTGTCAAATCTTGGCACCTTTAAATTCCTTCCGATTTTATATCGTGATTATTTATGTTATTACAACTATTGAATAAAATGGATTTTTTCGTTCGCGGAATCTAAACTTTTGCGCCAACTTAAAAAACGTATGAAAAATTGTTTGAAATAAGTCCTGATCTTTAGGAAAAAATTGATTTCGCTGTAAAAAAGTTGATTTGTAGCATGTACCTTTGCCTGTTTGATTAGTTGCTTTTCCATATTATCGTAAATATGCTGATCTGAGCCATTGGCCTCTTCCAAACAATCCTCCGAAGAAATCAGGGTAAAACTATCGTCGGAATTCGCGTCGACGAAGTTGTTGACGCTGAGTTGCGTTTTTGCGTTTGGCGAGAGTGGTATCGAGTTCAAATCAACCGGCAGACCGCATCTGCTAGCTTCTATCAATGGTGTGATTCCTTTTGCCTGTCGAAGATAATCGCGGGCGAGTTCCAAGTCACCATCCCTTTTCGCAGCTAACGCTGCTTGTTTCAGTTCGGCTTGTCGCTGCTGCAGCAACAACGCCTGCTTTTCCGCCCGGGAAGTTGCGCCGGCTTTTTTCATTGCTGTTCGATAAAAATATTGTGACAATTAAATATCACAATTCATTCCAATTATCCATTTTTAGTCAATTACAGACGCCGGCCAAAAAATTCATTTGCAAACATAACTTCCTCTACGAGGAACAAAAATTCCATTAATTTCGTCTCTGAACTGCGAATACGCTTTACATTAAACGATACCATAAAACCGGAAGTTTCAAACTGAATTGCGACTGCACTAAAAAAAACGCCCACTTCCCTTACTCTTTGCCTATTTCAAATTTTTTACTTTCAACATTTCATCTTATCCTACAAATTATCGAACGAAATCTTTGCATTTTTAAAGGGTCCAGGGAAGAAAGAACACATGAATGGAATAGAAAAACAAAATTAATGTAGTTAAGTATTGAAAGCAACGAACCTTGATTCGGTCTCGGAGGAGGAGCCGGCGCCTTTCTCTGCGGAACCGCTGGTGACTCATTTTCTTGAGGTTCAGGTTCAGGAATAGGTTCCATGGGTTCCTCGCTGGAGGCGGTTGGAACTGCAGCAGGAGCAGGAGGTGCGATTCCAATGGGCGGCATGCCGGGCGGTACAGGTAATTCTTCAAACGCAACAGTTTTTCCTCGTTCGTGTAATTTAATAGCATCCTCGAATTGTTTGCAAATTCTTCCATATCTCCTAGCTTTCGATTTGTTGCCCTCTTCTTCGGCGGCAGTTTTTGAGCGTCTGTAGATTTCCAGTCGTTCCTTGAGAGCTCCTCCGATGCCGTCTCCCGTGATCGGCGCCTGTGCCGCTTCCGCTTTTGATGCAACAAAAAAAGATCACAAATCTGAAAGTCGAGGGTTAATTGCGCCCGGAAAAAAATAAATACACTTACCCGAGGCACTTGGCTCTTCGGAAGTGCTTTGTTGAGTCTCGCTCTCCTCTTTTCCCTCCGCGGGACTCGCCGCTTCCGAATTAGGAAGTGTCGGCGGCGGCGGCATATCCGAAAGATCGATTGTCTCACCGGCAGCAACGGCAGCCAATACGATATCAAATTGCTTAGCGATTTTAACATTGTTCAGTGCTTCTTCTTTGTTGCCGAACTTCTTCCACGTCATCGCCGCAACTTTGTACTCGTGCTGACGCTTTTTCAACAATTCCAACGATTCCTGATCGACGCTCGCTGGCTGCGCTGCTTGGGGCGCGGAACTTTCTCCATCTGGAGCGGAATCTTCGGCCGGAGCGGGTGGATCCTCCGGAGGAGTCGACGGCGCTGGTTCTGGAGCTGCGGGCTCTTCGGTCGGCGCCGATTCTTGCTTCTTCTCGCCAATCGCCGATGGCGGCAAAATAGGCGGAATATCCGACTCGCTAACGGCTCCGCCTGCGTTTGCGCGTGATAATAATCCCTCCAGAGTCTTTAATCCTCGTCCGAAACGACGCGCTTTTCCAGATTCGTTTTCACTCTGAGCTTTGGCCACAGCCAATTTATACATGTTCAGTCTGTCCTGCAGCAATTGAATTGTCTGGTCGCCGCTAACGACGTTTTCTTCGGGAACTGAGGCTTCTGGCTCGTCTTCCGCAAGTGCGGCAGCGATTTCTTCGTCTCCCGTGAGCTCTCTCAACTCATTCTGAAAGGACAAAGACACTTCTTCTAAAGAAAATAGCCAAATAAATCCACCGATACTTTTTTTCTTTTTTTCTTTGTACATAGTACATTTCAATAGTTTCTCAGTGAACAATAGCTCGTTTCTGAATAAAGGGCTAGCAACTTCTCATTGAAAATAAGCAGGTGATAAACCTTTTTGATTATGAGGTAAATAGTAGGCGAGAAAATTTATTCAAGTCGAGTATAGAATAAAAATTAGGATTAAGTTTTGCGTTTACCAGTATGTCCGGATCATCTTCATCTCCGGACAACTCTTCGTCAGGATCAATGTCCTTCATGCTCTCACTGACCATAGCATCCAGTTTTGCTGTAGGTATCGGAGGTGCTGGAATAAGGATATATTTTAACTTTATAATATACAACTTTGTTCCTACATATGACTGCGTAAACAGTTTATTTCATCACTGACTGTATTAAACCGAGCCAAAACAGTGAAACACAAATCTACAAAATACAAGGTAAATGACGAGAACGAACAGTAAACGTATCAACGTACGAGAGCGAAAATTTGCAAGTAAACCATTGTATCAAAGAATGAGACACTTTTATATTCAAGCCCTTGCAAAATACGATACCAACAATTTGGTCGATAAATTCAAAATTAAAAGCTTTCGTTATTGCTACAAGGCAAATTGCGATATACCAAAATTCTATAAAATTAGTTGAAAAAATGAATATACCTTTGCGTCTAGGTTGACGAGGCGCGTCATCGCCACTCGTAAGCAGAGCCAGCTCAGCCTCCAAGTCCTCGTCATTATCGTCATCCATGGAGTAGCCTCGTCCAAGGTCCTCCAGCTTTTCAGGCACTTGGAAAATCCCAAACTGCACAAAACGTCATAAGTACTCCCAAAATTACAGAAACAAGATACAAAGCACCAAAAACCATGAAAAAAATTCGAAAATTCGGTACCTGCTCGAGACTGCCGGGCGGTCGCGGCTGTCGTTTCGGTTCCTTTTTTTTGCTGAACATTTTTCAATCCCCTTAAATTCACAGGCCGACGATAAAAATACGAGAAATCACGATCGAAACTCGTCACATCAAAGATCAATCACTTCTCGCGAGGTGTTGTTAAAATTCGACGATCTGAAGTTGTCAGCATGAGTCACACTGACAGCTGCGACGTCACTTTCGATATTTCCATTTTTACGTCACAATTTTTAAAAAATCTCTCAGAAAATTCATCCAAAAATTAAAACTCGTCATTTTTGCACATAATCCGTAATTATAAAACATTTTTTAAAATCCATAATGAAATAAATAATGAAAAAACGCAAATTTCGAATATATTCGATATATCGATATGTCAAAATCGTAATACGCGTATTACAAAACATAAGACGACGCAGTGATACCAGACGGGCGAGGGGAAAAATCCCTCGGCGGAATTTTTCACCCCCCACTCTGCCGGCTGCGGGACAAGCACGGTCGCGCGACTTCCCCCACCCGCGCGCCACTGCTCGGTAGTGTCTTTCGCGCGGTAAGCCACGCCCACCGCCGTGCGCTACCGCTACAAATCCGTGCCTGCTACCTCGGCCCGCGGGAGAGGGAAGCCGCCGGGTGGGGGTAGCCGAGGGACTTTTCAGCGGGAGCGCCTGGCACCACTGCTCAAAGATCCCGGACTCGCGGCGCAGTTCACATCAGTCGGTCATATGATCGTCTCGCGAAAAGAGGGCGAGTCCGATTATTCCGTGGTGCGTTTATTAGCAGAGCGTTTCCGCAGTTTGCAGCGTTCGAGCGTCGAGTAAATTCGAGGAGAGTACATTGGGAATTAAAATGAAGGGCTGTATATTCAACATCGACGGAGGTTACCTGGAGGGTCTTTGCCGTGGCTTCAAGTGCGGAATTTTACAGCAGAACGATTACCTCAATTTGGTCCAATGCGAGACACTCGAGGGTGAGTCGCGGTCAATAATACATCCGAAATTGCGATTGCACGTTGAATTTTTTTCGTATCACTCTTAGCGAGGCCCTCGACGGGTCGTAATATTATTTCGCTTGTCCAAAAGACGTTCCGCAGGAAGCAGGCGTAATTTTAAGGTCGTTTACGTATTTTGTTAATTTTTGTGCAATTGGAGCGATCCGAAGCTCGGGAAACGTCACTGGATTATTTTCTGTATCCGAAAAAGCTTCGCGGGTACAGAGTCTATTATTGGGGCATTTATTGACATTTTTTTTTTTTTTTTTTTTGGCACCTTCCACAGATTTGAAGTTACATCTCGCAGGCACCGATTACGGCAGCTTCTTGGCGAACGAACCCTCGCCACTGGCCGTCAGCATCATCGACGACAAACTCAGGGAAAAACTCGTCGTCGAGTTTCAACACCTGCGCAATCACTCCGTCGAGCCTCTGTCGCAGTTCCTCGACTTCATAACTTACAGCTACATGATCGACAACATCATTCTTCTGATTACGGGCACGCTTCATCAGAGACCCATTTCCGAACTCATACCCAAGTGCCATCCTCTCGGCAGCTTCGAACAGATGGAGGCTATTCATGTCGCCGCTACTCCTGCGGAGCTGTACAACGCTGTTCTCGTAGACACTCCTTTGGGTAATGGATATTAAAAAATTAGTATTTCGTTGAATGCGAAGAAAGCAAATGACGCAGTCGATGTTTTGCCTACTTGGATTATTCAGGCGTGGGAAATCAACTCAATGCGTAATATACAACACTTAATTTTGCTACAGTCAAAGCAAATATTACTAACTTTTTTTTTAATCTGCCACACAATTTGTACTGTGTTTAGTATAGTCAAAATTAATATTTGCTAGACAACAGAGGGAAAATTGAAGGTGAACAATAAGTTCAATAAAAATTTGAGCTTTGCTCAGATTATGGATTGAATGTACTTGAATTTGTCCAGTTTTACAAATATTACAGCTCAAAGAATTTTCAAATTTTGATTAAACATATGGAAGGCGAATGATTGAAAACCTTTTTCATATTTAGATGTATATTCGATAATCTCCTGTACAAAAGCATACAAAAATCGAATTGTTTCACACAATTTTATTGATAATTTGTGCAAAAAATGTTTGTAGCTCCGTTCTTTGTCGACTGCATCTCCGAGCAAGATTTGGATGAGATGAACATTGAGATTATCAGAAACACTCTCTACAAGGCGTACCTCGAGGCTTTTTACAAGTTTTGTAAGGATATCGGGGGTACAACTGCCGATACGATGTGCGAGATCCTGGCTGTAAGAATTTTTCGTCTCTGAAACAATGCCACTTGGATTTTTCGTTATTTTCTGACGATTAATTGATATTCCAGTTTGAGGCGGACAGAAGAGCCATAATCATAACGATAAACTCGTTCGGCACCGAGCTGGGAAAAGATGACCGCGCGAAGCTTTATCCGCGCTGCGGTCGCTTGAATCCCGACGGACTCGCTGCTCTCGCTCGAGCTGACGATTACGAACAAGTCAAAGCTGTAGCTGAATATTACGCCGTGAGTTCTCGAACTCTTTCCGAACTCTGTTTTACGACCTCAGAGTCTGATTAATCTTTTTGCAGGAGTACAGCGCTCTTTTCGAAGGCGCAGGAAATAATCCAGGCGACAAGACTCTCGAAGACAAGTTCTTCGAACACGAGGTACGTGATTCAAACATTTTTGTGACGATTAAAAAGTATTTTCGGTAATTTAATTAAAAATCGATCGAGGAAAAATGGAACGTGAAAAAATATTTTTAATGGATATCATTACTTTAAAAAAAATGGTACATAAGACCCTTTGCAACAATAAAGTGCACCAGGATGCTACGATAATTAATTTCACACTCTCCAAGTGTAGGAAGTTTAAAATCAAACCAGTAAACCGATTTTAGTTGACGAACCCTTATTTTATTGACGCGTAAATGTTTTTTAATCAATATCAAATAAATGGACCTTTCATTCCAGCAAAGAGATTTTTGTCTGAGGCCAGCATGATAAAAGTATGAATTAGAACATTTTGTGTGAACGGATATTTTATTTTTTTGCACAAGACAAATCGGCCGGTCTTTTGATTGAAAATCAAAGGAGTAAGAAAAAAAGAATGAAAATTTTTGTTTACGCTTAATCGCAGGTGCGTTTGAACGTCCATGCCTTCCTCCAGCAATTCCACTTCGGCGTATTCTACAGTTACTTGAAACTGAAGGAGCAGGAATGTCGCAACATCGTTTGGATAGCGGAATGCGTTGCTCAGAAGCATCGCGCGAAGATCGACAATTACATACCGATCTTCTAATGAAACGTCGTTTAGGCGATAAGCGGCATTGTATCATCATCGTATGTATTATCGTGAAATTTTACTTTTGATTCCGAGCGTATTTACCGAACGAAAGTAGGTCGTGCATCGATTAGGCTATCGAGTTAATCGTCAGTCTTATCAACGGAAAAAGGTACCTATTGAATATGAAGAAAAAAAAAAAAAACGTATTGTCGAGTCTCTCAGAAAATAATATTGAAGAATAACGAATTGGTCTCGTCGATTGTGTCTTATCCGATTCCCTCGCCATTTCAGAATGGCGTGTTCAAGGCTCTATTCACGTTCGTTTGAAAATAAACTCGATGTATATAGTGTATTTTATTATATTCTGTGGAGATACGAAATATCATACATAGTATTATTCCATGGTATACCTGTTAATTTATTAGATGTAAAATGTTGAAAAAAAAAAAACAAAAGAAATAATAAAGTTACGACGCATTCCACTTTAATTGGCAAAATTAATGAGTGGGAATTATTTCAAGCTCCTTAATCAAGAGGCTAACGCTACGTCCTGAGAATTCCGTGGCGGAGACGCAGCATTTTTCGCTTGTTTCTTCACACCCATTATTTCGGGATGTTCCCGCCAAAAACGCTCTCCGATTATATCCTCCTCGCAGGCGACTACGGTTTTCTTAACTTTGCCGCTTTCGTTGGCAACGGATTTTCGCAGAAGAGTCGTTCCCTTCCGGAAATACTGCGGCTCATTGTTGTAATTGATGCCAAAATCTTGAAAGAGCAGCTCATTTTTTTCCGACGAAACTGTGCCTTTTAATCTCTCCTGCGCCTGGGAATAATAATTGAAAATGGTGCAATTATACCATTCGGTAAGAGCACATGATAATTCAAAGTCCGGTGTTACTCAATTCTGATTCCCATGATTTTTTCAAGACAAAACAGAGAAAAATGTCAATGATAAAAAATACAAAGATATTTTTTAAAAACATCTTTGAAGGTGATAACTTATTATAAAAATCATTCTCAATAAATATAATAATCCCATTTCTTCAATCAACCAATTATCAATATTTTTATGTAACGAATGTTAAAAATAATTCAAACATGCAATTTTCAGGGTTTCAAACCGAACGAATCACCCGAGTGTGTAACAACTGAGTGGAAAACTTCAGCTGTGTGTAAATGAAATATACTTGAGGTACCTGAGCCGGTGTCATGTTCCGTTTTTGCACGAGGCTCCAGAAGCAAGTGTTATAAAGATTATTAATGTGGACATCGGCCTGTCTCCAGGCGAGATAGTCCCTGAGGTTTTGATCCGAGGGATACAAGACCGTCCTAGCGTCGAAGGAGGGCGGATATCGTAGCTTCTCGTCTCCCATATATTTAACCCAGTGGAAAACATACGAGGATGTAAACAGAGAATTTACGTTAGAGAGAATTTTCGACGCTGCAAAACAGAGAAATTAATTCAGCAGAAAATACTGACTAATCCTTAAAAAAAACACACACACACACAATTGCAACAATCTCAAGACAAATTAGATAACGGCGTGCACCTCTTCTGTTGTAGATTTCCGTGTCTTTCTTGAAGACAAACGAAAATTCGTCGCTCTGTCCATAAGAAATGACAATTTCGTTGAATTCTTCCATAACAGTCGTAGCTGCTTGCCGCATTAAATCGAGAGCCCGGGAATCGTTGGGCTTTGCGAATCCGTGAACGTCGGAGAATTTTGAAAAATTTTTCCCGTCTACTCGGACGACGATCCAGCAATTGGGAAGACAGCTGTCCTGAGTTTCGAATTGTTTCACATACTCGTACTTGCTCTTAGCCATTGTTGAGGTCGACACGAAGAGCTTCGAGGAAATCACTCGGACAGGGTGAGTCAACGACTTTTTTAGCGAATCGAAAATCATTCACATTTATTTAAATTACAAAACGATCGGGTGCAATTAGTTTCGCACGTGCTCTGTGCTTACACACGAAAAACAGACTATTTTCTTCGACACGTGCAACTGGATGGAACGTCCATCAGGGAAGAACACTCTGTTTTAAAGGTCCCAACTGATTAACCTGAATTTTTGTAGGTTAGGATTCAGAACTTCGCCGCACACGTTTATTTGCGAAATCGGCACGTACGTGGAAAATGCGATCGCACCGCTGAGACGACGACAACAAAAGAGCAACTGGATGAAACTTCCGTCATGGAAGAACACTCTCTTAAAGGTCCCAACTGATTAACCTGATTTTTTGTAGGTTAGGATTCAGGACTTCGCCGCACACGTTTATTTGTGAAATCGGCACGTGTATGGAAAATACAATCGCACCGCTGAGAAGACGACGACAAAAGAGTAACCGGATGGAACTTCCATCACGGAAGAACACTTTTTTAAAGGTCCCAACTGACTAAGCTTGAATTTTTGTAGGTTAGGTCTCGGAACTTCGTAGCACGAAAATGCGATCGCATCGCTGAGACGACACAACAAAAGAGCAACCGGATGGAACTTCCATCGTGGAAGAACACTTCTTTAAAGGTCCCAACTGACTAAGCTTGAATTTTTGTAGGTTAGGTCTCAGAAGTCGATTTGCGAAATCGGCACGCGTGTGGAAAATACGATCGCACCGCTGAGACGACGACAACAAAAGAGCAATTGGATGAAACTTCCGTCATGGAAGAACACTCTTTTAAAGGTCCCAACTGATTAAGCCTGAATTTTTGTAGGTTAGGACTCAGAAGTTAGGTGCACACGTCGATTTGCGAAACCGGCACGCGTGTGGAAAATACGATCGCACCGCTGAGACGACAACAACGAGAGAGCAGTTGTTTCGGAAGAAAACGCAACGAAGAAACAGCTACTGAGCTGAGGAAACGAAAATGGAGGTACACGAACGATTTATGAAACTGCCCACGACGGGGGTCAATGTTTTGGAGACACTCGCTGAAAATCGTGACAAAGAATCGCAGATAATCCGCGAATTGGTGGAAGCGTACAACAAGAAGATATCCGACAATGTTCTCCACCTCGAAACCCTTGAAACATTCCGCATGATTTTATGCCACCGATATAAATCATTGATACACGACGGAGGTGAAGCGCGCAAGTGTCAAGAGCGTTGCTTCACAGATCTGAGGACTTTCTTCACGAAAAACAATGAATATCGGAAGACCGAAGAATTTTCTGTACTCTACGATATTGTTGTCTTGCAACTGGTTCTTTCTGACGACGAAACGCTTAGATTGGCGTTCAAAGATTTTTGGGACTCGGAAGGACTTTTGTCGAGTCCGGAGACTGTAGATTTGGCCATGAGGGTCTCCGAATGCTTTGCCGATTCTCACAATTTGCGTAATTACGTTTACAAGTCACGGTACAATTCTGCAGAACTCGAGGAAGACGCCACTCGCATTCTGTCGATAATACTGCTGTGGATGAAGCGGAAGGAGGGTTTGGAGTGGAAGCTCCTGGCTTCGTTGCTACCAAAGTTGACCGTTACATTTGAGCCTCGGAAGATAATATCTCCCCTCTGGCAACATTCGCTTGGTTCCCTGAGAATTTCGCCTCCCTTTAGCGGCAGAGAATCGAGCAAAATAACTGATCTTGAAGAGAAGCTTACTGTACTTTGCGTGATGGCTGATGTTTGCTTTCCATCGGAAAAAGAACGAGTCGAAGAATTTCATTACGAACAATGTTTACAGGACGAATTTTGGTGCATCCTGAATCGAGGCCTCGTATCCAAAAATTTCCAGCCGAGAAAGCAAGCTCTTTATCTGATAAAAAGGGCCCTCGAGTTTGTGGAAACTCACAAATCGGAACTGAAGAAAAAATTGAAGCCATTGGAAAAAAAAGCCATGCCCTTTCTGTGCACTAAAACGGAAAATCAAGGGTCTTCTCTGGAGGAAGTAAAGAGAAACTTTTTCCTGATACTGGAAGTACTGGAGGAGAAGCAGAAACACCTCGTATTACCGGCTTTATCGCATCTCCCGAGTCTCGCGAATGTCCAAGCTGATCACGAGTCTTGTTGCGACTATTTCAATCCCATCTGGCTGCGGTGCGTGTACCGGAGAATCGTGCAGCACGACAATGATTCCGTCAAGATATTTGGACTCCAGGAAATCCTCAAATCGGATCCACATATTTTCTGCGATGACGAGTTCCTACTTTTTTTCGTTGAAGCGCTCAACGACACTCACCTGTACGAGTACAATGACGAGGAAGAAAAACCGCGAATCGCGAAGGAACTGGAAGGAAGTTTTTTGCGTTGGGAACAGAAGAAGATGACCCTGATCAACTCGTTCGTCAGAGCGCTTTCGTCGATATCTTGGGGCCCGGTTGCGATATATTGGATCGTGCAAGCTCTGCTTGGGGCAACAGAGCGATGCAAAATAACGAGCAACGTGTGGGGAGATGGCGAGTTGCATTGCGTCGAAGATCTCATCCAGAAGAGTTTAATGATGCACAACGTGGATCTGCGAAGTTTTTCGCACCTCCTGATTATTCGCACGTTTACAGCGTACACTTCAATGCCAGCGAGTCCCTCAAACTTGGACTGTATCTTCAATATACTCTGCTCATTTCCCGATAACAGATCTTCGGAGATCGGTAGCGAATGGATCAAGATTGCCGAGCACTTGTCGAGGATAATTCGACCCTCGGATGCTGTGCAATACGTCACTCAGAGATGCAAAAAAATGTTCACAGATAATCAGGACCTGAAATCACTCGCTCGCGCAATTCATCTCCTGGTGGATGCGGAGCTTATACTTGTCGAAAAGTCTTGCCCCGCTGAGAAAGCGCTTCGGGATTTGTTTGAAAATTTGGTAGGAGCGGATGTGAGGCCTTACGCAGACAAGGATGTGATTCTAAGAGTCATCGAATTCTTGGGCCACCTGATGAGTCCTAATGTACTCCCTAAAACCGCGAGCATCGTGGAGCCTGAAGTTTTGAGTAGGACGAAGATTGACGCACTGATTGCACCGTACATCGATGCTATTTTTAAAATAGCGCGCAAGAGCCTCGAAGGAAAGACGATTTCGAGATATAACGAGTATCTCTTTGCGATTACCGCTCTCTCGAAGACACCACGTGGAGTAGCGTTGTCCGAGGGCGGGGAAGAATTGTATCACATCGAGAATAAGTGCGTCGTCATAATCACTGATCCTCACAATTACTGCAGAACTCAGTGGTGCTACGCTGTTAAAATGTTGCTGATCTGTCGTCAAGGCCAAGCAATGCGTAGCTGGAAATTTGGAATGGCGTTCGTACGTCCGCTGCTGGAATATTTCAGGAACGAGATGATCGGCAATGGACAAGAAGGAAATGTTGAGCAACAAAACGCAGGCCCAAGAGTTAAATCCTCCTCCGATTGGCCCGCGACAATTGCTCAGCTATTGAATCATTTCTTCATGATCTCATCTTCAAAATTGTCTTCACTGAATGTGAATTGGATTGGAAATCTTCAGGCGCTCGTCGAGACCGAAAATGAGCATGTAATCGGTCCCGTTGCAAACATTTTGGGAATCGTACTTAGTTATAATGCGCCCGTCGCTCGTCACGATCTCGACACCATAATTCATATAATTCGCATGTCTTGGCGAATTACTTTTCAATTAAAGGATACAACTCTAGCGGTTGAAAATGTCTGCGCACTCACCACGCTCATCACCAGTCAGGCATTCCTACAACTGGAAGGTTCTGAGGAGTACGCGTTTGAAGTAAGTGTACTCTTTGTATTTGGAGAAAAGTACTCTGCAGATTTACAATCCATTTAAAGAATAATTGGTATTTTTATATAACCACTGTGGTTATTATATTGCAGCGAAAATGGTGTCGACGTAATTCCAAATTGCAAAGTGTTGCCAAGAGAACGTCTCATATGCATCACATACTGTACTTCTTTATTTTATGCAAATACATTATAATCCAAAGAACGTAGATTTGTGCTTAAATTTTCACCATGTCTCTGCACCCTCGTAAAAATGCGATAGTGCATCAGAGAAGAGCGAATGTAGTTAACACGTGTGATGGATTTTTCAACTAACAATTTTATCATTTTATAATATACAACTAACGCATTTTACAATCGATGCTTTCAGTGTGTGGATCAGATAATCCAGGAGGCAGAAAGAGTGCCTGCATTCAAGCCGATACTTCTTGAACCCAATTGCAATCTGCCCATTATTTGCGCACATAAGGTATTTATGTCGTGTCTTCTTCACGGTGCTGTACTACGCCGCGATCAAAGAATAGAGCGAGCTGCGCTCTTGAATGGTTACCAATTCTGCAGTGGCACGCAGTCCTCGTTCTCGTGAGTAATTCTCGTCATTAGACTTAACTGGAACCGAAATCCAAGCCTAAAACCGACCACAACTCAAACCGTTTTGTATACAACAGGGTACGTCGATTTTTGGTAAAATTATCCGAGACCAGTTTTCTACGGATCAGACGCAAATTATAATTCCGGTTAGTTTCAGTCTTACTACAAACTGATCCCCAAAAAAATTGAACCCATGAGTCAAACATCGCTGATTAAATGAATTATTTTGATTATTTTTGATATTATAATGATAATACGTAATATACAAATGTGAATAGGATGATTTATTAATGTAACGTACAAACTGTAAAAACTGTAAATTTTCGTTTTACAGGGATACGAATATGGATATTCGAAAAAGCGCGATATACTTTATACCATACATGGCTGACAAACCCGAAGTTCAGGATATCATTCTCAAAAATCTCCTCGAATTTCTCGACCAAAACAAAAATAAAAGGTACTTCGACAATTCACACTTACACAGGCTCAAGCAGAGGGTGATGCAAGCTTTGTTGGTACAGGAGTCCGTTCTAGAGGAAGTGAGGTCATAGAAAATTTTTATAGATAATAATCCACCTTCCAATTTCAGTCTAAATTGTGCCTCTAAATTGCAGCGACAGCGGCAGTGCCTCTATGATACCCTTTGCGATCTTTTAATCGCAGAAAGTAATCAGCCAAGTGTTCGCCTGATGCACGAATGGTTGCTCATAAGATTGTGTTCGAAAAATGCAGAGATGCGAGAGACAATGTGGAAGCTCTTTGACACGGTTCGGATTTGTATCCAAGAATTCTCTGGGTTTTTTTTTTTAGTAACTCCTTTTTTATTGTAGGCGGCTGAAAAACGGCCAGGAAGCATCGTTTCGCTCGCCAGCGTAGTTTTTCACGTGGCACGTCTACTTTCCAAGGAAATGCAAAGGGAGTATATCGTAAAAGCGATACCTCGATTTCTGCCAAATTGTATGGGTCAACAATTCAACGTCCGTCTCTACAGTCAGGTCCGCGAGTGCACGGAAAATAGTTGCTACACGTAGGTCGAAAATCGTGACAAGAACATCTGGTTATTATTTTTTGTAGGCCATTCTCGTGAAATTGTACGAAATGCTGCCGAAGGATTGCGCAGAAGCTGCGGCTTACGAAGGAATATTTAAAAGCGTCGAGGAGAGCCTCCGGCGTGGAAATTTGATGAAAAATTCGTCAAGAGTTCTCGACGATTTTTACTTTACGCTCTTTGATCCGATCCTGGACTATAACTTGCAGGTGAATTGGCAAAAAAAAATGAGATACATGAAGCCACGAAATTTATCTCTCAAGTAGACCTACTGTTGCATAAAAATATTCTTGTAAATTGTAATTCTTGCAACTCGTTGATCTTACATTAGCTCATAAAGGAAGTGTATTTGCTTGCAGACAATATATTACGATCTGCCACGTTTGACAAATGTTTCTGCCGACGAGTTCACGCCGGCGATAAAATTTGTGAGGACCTTTTACTACCCGGAGGGAGGAATTTGTCTGGAATTTGCCGAACCTCGCGACTTATTGTCGACGGCTAAGCCGTCCGCGAAATCTTCGAAACCAACGGGTAAATGCGTGGAGCAATTAAGTGTTTAAATATCTTCAGCAGCTATTGAAAGGCGCGTATTTCAGGCGAACTCGACGCATCGACGGATGCAAGTATAGATGGTGGCCTGAGCGACGTTCAGAAGAAAATAATTCCCTGGAAGACCATGGTACCGTTCTACGACGACCTCTCAGAAATGTCCAAAGCGCGGCTATCGCGACGAAAAACGCAGAACGAGGAAGCGGGAATAATCGTTGTGGCTTCGCTGATCGATCGACCACCGAATCTCGGGGGAATCGCGAGATCTTGCGAGATATTCGGTGCCCAGGAATTGGTAATCGGGAGCCTGAGATACGCCGAAGATCGCGAATTCCAGACGCTGAGCGTATCCGCCGAAAAATGGATAACAATCACAGAGGTTTTTAATATACACCGACTGCCAACTATTTTAATATACTACCAATGAATTAGTAATAAAAGAGAAACGTAACGATGTCGGAACGTTTGCAGGTCAAACCGCATCTTCTCAAAAATTATTTGCTGGAGAAGCAATCCAAGGGATGGAAATTAGTTGGTGCAGAGCAAACGGCAAATAGCGTCAATCTTCTTGAAACGGTGTTCCCCAAAAAAACAATTCTACTCTTAGGGTAAGTCGGAGCATTTTACTCTATCATCTAGAGGATCCTAGAAGTTTGTTTTGTCAACAGAAACGAAAAAGACGGAATTCCGGCAAATTTGATTCCCCTAATGGATACGTGTGTCGAAATTCCGCAAAGCGGCGTCGTGAGATCGTTGAACGTTCACGTAACCGGTGCCATATGTATCTGGCAATACGCAAAGCAGCACATTTTCACGTGAAATCGCATCTTCACGAGAGGATTTATCGACGTTGAGTATCTTTGTGTGAAATAAATACTTTGTGGTAAAACCATTGCAACTCCCACTCTATTTTTCAGCCAAATTTGTCGATCCAATTTTTGTTGTCTTTGTCGGAAGGTCAGTGTACATTTTTTTTTTTTTTTCTCAAGTTTTGTGGCCATGCGAATAAATGACCATGATGGCGACAAACGATAGCAAAGTGCTTCGAACATTATTAAACAATTAGATCTTTGAATCATCGCACGTTCAACGTAAAATTTGCTTCGATACGCGCAACGTAATCTCGTGTACTAATTTCAATAGCTTTAAATGCGAATGAATCTACATTTTTTGTACAGCCCGCAACGATACAGTGACTGCAAACGATACGTCTACTCTGCGTCTCTGGTATATTTAATTAATGAAGTTTCTTTTGAAAAACCAACTTTGTTCTATCAGATTTTTATTGATTGCTCCGGAGATGGAGCGAATGGTGTATAACAGCTATGAACATATATTATAATTGCCTAATAGAGGTCGGAACGGTCTCAAACCCTTAGACATCGTAACCGATGAGGTGCCTCTTGCCGATGCACTCGCCGATGAAGAACCAGCACCAAATTTCAATGCCGACGAGCGTGTTCACCCACGCCTCCCTGACGGTGAGCTCGCGGTACCTTCCGCTCTTGGCGCTGCTGATGAGCCTGCCAATTCCGCTCTTTATCGCAGGAAGATCTGCGAGGGTCGGCGGTGTGAGCTCCACTTTGGCATATCGAGCGAAGGTATCGAGTTTCGGTTTGGCTTGGACCGCGAGAGCTGAAAAAAAAAAGAGGATCGCTTAGCCTCGGAGACCAAAATTGCAATTCGACGAGTGGCAGTAAGTGGATTTTGAAATCGCTTGGCAGAATTCACTGAGTGGTTAGGCCTTGCGGTTTGTGTGTCTCGATTGTCGATCCAAGTTATGTAAGAATTCGCTTAACCGTTAAATGTAAACTTTTATGAGCTGGACGAGAAAAAGCACGTGGGTACTTTTTGGGATAACGTTTGACTCGCTAAAACAACAAGATACTCACTTTTCGCAAGAGCGATCGATTTCTGTGCGATTCCTGCCATTTTTCGAGCTCGACCGTCGGAAAAAAGTCGCTTTGGAAAATGGAGTGGCCCAATTCCGTCGTTCCCTCAATTACGCGCAGCTTTCATCTGCCGGCGACCTTGAGAACTAACGGAATCATAAGCTGCGCTTGCGATTACATATCGCGGGTATGTATGTACTTATGTTGTAGCAGCGACATTTTTTAAACCGCTTATGTAATATCTATGAAATCTGCAATCGCAGTACTATTTATTTGTCCAATTTTTTAATCGATGCAAACCTTACACGCGCTTTTACTCGGCGCCCTTAAATTCTTCTAAACTGCAGCGCTTTTGGAAATAAGAGCTTTTTTTAAAAATTATCCATCATAATTTTTTTTTTATGAAATTTCAAACGAAATGTTTATTCATCTATGAATGTTATTTACCAAAATGGTAAAGCGTTGTAAAGATAACAGAAAAAAAGGTTGTTTAAGGAATTAACAGTGGTTTGGAAGATAATGGTTACAACTTTCGTTAGGTGGGATTGAGGATAGGATTAAATTTGGCAATGAACGATAATCGTAATAGAAGTTTAGGAAAATAATAGATTTTATTATTTTCCGGCATGCAAACCGGTTCAATCGCCACCAGATCGAGCCTGTACAGTGATAACAAAACGTTCTAAAAACTTCATGGCTATTACTGCTTTTCTTTGCTCTTCGCCGGTTCCTCCTTCTCGTCTTCGTCGTCTTCCTCGTCCTCGTCGTCATCTTCTTCGCTGCCACTCGACGTTTCATCCTCATCCTCGTCGTCGTCTCCGTAGTCGCCAGACGCATCGTTTCCATAAGTGTAGCTACTGCTTCCATTTCCATAGTAACCATAGCCCTCTCCTTCCTCGTCCGATCCGTAACCAGCTTGATTTTGTCTGCCGAATTTGTGACTGCGAGCTGCAATAATATACGGTTTTGTTATTTCATTATTCCAGGGTGGAAGAAATAATTTTTATTGAGATCCCGTGAAAAAAAAATGTTTTCTTACTGGACATGCTAAGATCCTTGGTCTGCGAGGTCTCGTAACTGCACTTGGGACAAGGGATTGGCTTATTTTTCTCGTATTTGAAGCCCTTCCTTCTAACGTGATCTTCGCAGTAACAAGTTTTGCACCGCAAACACGAATACTGGCCGAGTTTGTTGCACGATTGGCCTAAAACAATAATTTTACTTTAGTGGAGAGTCAAATATTTACTTGTCTCTTAAACTAATGTTGCCACGCATATTTTACTTTAGTGAGGAGTAAAATATTTACTAGTCTCTTAAACTAATGTTGCCACGCATGGCAACATCATTTTCTACTTCGTGTTGAAGCAGAAAAGCTGAGCGATCTTGTTAAATTTTTTTTTCTAGTTTGTGTTAGAATATTTTGCCAATTGGAAATAATTCTTAGTTCGCAACATCAAAAGCACATATTTCTTTTTACAAGATCAGCTACCAAATGAGATAAGCATCATTGCGTATCACTGATTTTTCATGCAACTCCTCTCCTCAAACGTGATTTTCTAAGATAAGATTAAATGTTATCATTACATTTAAAGCTCTCGGCTTCCAGAACTTGACAGGAAGCTTGATGCTCAAATTGGTCATCCTCGCAGAGGAAACAGTCGCAGAAGGAACATCTGAATATTCTGCCGCCATGATCCCAGACTCCTCTTTCGCATTCCTGACATACGGCGTCCATAAGCGGACAGGTACAGGCATGAGCGGTGAGGCAACGTCTGCCGTGGCACACCCAAGCTTCGCAGTGATCGCAGATCGCACCCTTGAAAGATTTTTATCGATACACAGCGAGAGATCTATCGAAACTCGATAATTTCACTCTTGAGTGAGTCAAACCACGTAAAAACCTTTGAATAATCTTCCTTTAAAAATGATACGTTTAATCTTCGTTAAGTACATACCGAGCAGTTTAATTCAACAATTTTGTAAAAACATAGTACACAAAAATATTGCAAGGTGAAAAGTAAAAAAATGTATTTGTCGTAGCATTCAGGCCAAGCCGGTGAACAAATTTTAGTGTTCAATGTCTTATTTTATCCGTTAAATCTGTATTCAAATTCTAATACGAGTATAAGAATTTTTATTTCAGGCCTTCATAGAAAAGCCACAATTTCGATACATAAATAAATCTTTCTCTCTTAAAAACCCATTCGATAATTGATTGCGGTAAGTTCAGTTTTCACTGCATCCAGGATTTCTGCACTCGTATTATAGTGCGCTCTTTACCGGACAAAATAAAACAGTGAACGCTAAAATTTGTGGTCTTGCAGCTTCGACAAGTAGAAAAATGTGCTTTTCAGCTCAAAACATTTTGTCGCACCGTCTTACAAAATTGCAGAATTGCCAAAAAGCAAAAAAAATGTACTTTTCAGCTCAAAACATTTCGTCGCACTGTCTTACAAAATTGCAGAATTAGCTTAGTATGCGCTTAGTGAGCGTTGAATATAAAATTTTTCAAAAAACACAGTATCGTCTACAGAATTTTTTTCCGATTACTGTTTTAGGGAACTCGGTCCCCTTAAGGGTTGCGCACTCTTACCACCATTCCTAGGCCAGTGGTGAAGACGCCGGCGTGTCTGATGACACAATCTCCCGTCTTCAACATGCACTTCATCTTCCCGCAGTGAGCGCACACTGGCAATCGCTGAATGCTTTGACAAAAATAACAGAAAGCACGACTCTTCTGTTTCCTATTGCATTTATCACATTCCTGCACGAAAAGAGGCTTCGATTATTGTCGAGGATTCCATAAAATGGACAGGGAGAGAAAGCCAAGGGCGAAAAGCGACGAGATACTTGCCATGACCGAATTCGCAGGTACTTTTGCTAAATCGAGGACGCCCTTCGCTGTCCTTATTTCCTTTTGCCTGAGCTTCTGCTTCTCGGCCTTTCGCCTCTGTCCCGTTTTCTTCTTCGGCATTTTAGGTACGTTTTTTATTCCTACGCTTTCAATAACTCGCTTTCAGTCCTTTCGACGTGACACACGAACGTCAAAATTGAGGTTAAAGACGTTCGACTACGTCTAGTCAAATCAGGACTATTTGCTATATAAAAAAAGTGATAAATGATGAAAGAAGTTTTAATACTGTTATGTTAATGACGTGTTAATGTTAATAACTATGCGTGAGATGAGTTAGTGTGTGGGACATTGTTATTTTGGGACGTGAAAAAAAAAAAAAAACAGGAGCTCGGTTGATCCATTCGTAATATAATTTTTGAAATACGGCGGGGAAATGGAATACTTCCTATGAAAGGACTCAAGATATTTTTATTTATTTATAAATCTTGATTTGTACGAGCAAATGTGTTTTTCAATTGTTAATTTAACTTACGTGTTAAAATCTGTATAAAAAAAATTCCTTGGGCATTTAATTCGCCCTTGAATCGAATTGGCTGCATTTATTAAATTTGCAGGATTCGATAGAATGTATCAATAATTAAGAATTATTTGAATACGGGAATTCTTGCTTAATCATTGATTCAAATTGTTTTGGTGAATCTTAGTTCTTCGGAAATTCGATTGGCCTTGGAATTAAAATTAATGCCACTTTTATTAGTTTTGTTGAATTGTAACAAAATATATTAATGAAGATAAAGGCGTGATTCGAATATTTTGTTGAAACACTGTAAAAATTGCTCGATAGACAATGAAAATCTATTATTTTCTAAGATTTATGTGATTTTTTAGCTTCAGTTTCTTCAAAATCGTATATAAATCCCATTTTGCTGTAGATAAAGTATTTATTTTTCTTCACGTCGTTTATGTATAAATATTCTGTATATTTCGCAGACATTGCTTAACGTTCAATTACTGAAAATGCATTACACGTGTACTTTCTATATACAAAAATCTTGTGCTCGCGTTTGCGCGTGTACTTATTAGCAATAACCGAGAGACGTTTTTTTTTTCGTTTCCTTGGACTCGGTCTTTCATTGCAGCAGGCAGCATAGTGATTTAACGGAGATCGAACGAAGATCACCGATTTTATTGGGACGGTGCAAAGTTGTACACCGGATACCGAGGCGCGAAATGTCCTCGAAGGCCTAAAATTTGGTCCGACTCGCCGGGCTCCCTAAGACTTCGAATCGACCATCCTGATTCTTCATACGACGGCGGCGCTGCAAAGACATCAATTTTTTTCAATCAACTACTAATTAACAATTAAATAATTTCTCATTCGCGAGTTGTAAACTCCAAATGACTCGATACTTATTATTTGACAATAATTAGAAGACAGCTTTTGTTTAAAAATTCTGCAGGATTGTAATCGTAAAAAAAAGAGTCTTGCAATTAATGCAATGGAAAAATGGTTTGTTTTTTTAAAATTCCATTCACAAAAAATTATATTCAGCGATATCTATTTGAAGTTATTAGAAATGAATGGTTATAGATATAATTCGTCTATGAATTTTCGTTTTTTTTTTTTTTGTGGAGGATTTTAAGATTAATGTGTCGTTTATTTGTTAATTATTAGGGAAATACTCACGCAGATTAGGGTACATATTTGAATGCGGAGGAATTTGCGGTGGAGGGCCAATGTTATACTCTGGCGGAAGTTCCGGAGCAGATGGCTGAACGGAAGGATAGCCGCCGTCGGTGCCGGGCGCATAAGCGGGATACCCGCTCGGATATCCACCGTACGTTGGATCGGCAGGCGTAGAAGGATGATCGGCACTTGCCGGTCCTTTCATTGCTGGCGCCGAGATCGCTCCTTGATAGTTTGCCAATGGGACCGTCCCAATGAAGACCACGGTGTTGTTTTTCAAATTCCGATGATACCTGCAAAGGAAAAATATCAATAAGTCGCCACATTGGTTTGTTTACTTTCTTTACTTTAATTGCATGGAAAAATCACTCAACGCTCCTTCAAATTGTACCCAAAGTTATCGCGAATTAACGAAAAATTCACCCCGACAAAAATGAACAGAGACTTTGTTCCAATCTCATTTAAACTTTACCAAAAGCGCTTATCTCAAGTTTAAAAGTTAATTGGCGCAAAAGTAGTACATTTCATTTTATTTAACTCGTCATGTATTCCAAATTTATTTAAAAATTACACAATTTTGCACCAATTTTATTCAAGATATACTCGAAATTTTCAATTGTTTTTCCGGCTTATTCAAATAGTTTCCTCCAATTTACTCCAAGAGATTTACTCCGAGTTTGCTTCAATTTATTTAATACTCAACATTGGGGCCAATTCTACTAAATCCTACTAAATATAAATTTTGCTACGAATCTCAAGCTTATCCGGAAGCTTGTTCCAATTCAACTCAGCCCCGACTCAGCATCTTCCCAAATGTACTTGAATCTATAAAAATCGCCGCAACGTAAACTCCGATTTAACAAACCATGCGGCGACGCAGGCTTCGATCTTCAAGTTGTACTCGAGATCGATGATACTGCAGTTGGTGAGATTGGACGGGGGTAATGGTGGTATTTCGAGCCTCTGCTCGTAATCGGCATTTCCACCGGCTTCTACCGGACCCTTGCTCACTTCCGCTACCACGATTTTATCCCTTTTCGTATCCGTTCGCGGTGTGGTTGCTCTAAAAGTGACGATTTTACGGAGAATGAGCTTTATCGTGTCGACGATAACGCCGGATTGATTGTCCACGGTGACTCTGATCGGCATCGCTTGTCCCGGAACATATCCACGCACCGGAAGCGTTACGTTCACCTTAAGAGGCGGGGAACCGCAGCAGAGACAGCAAAACGTTTTGGTCATGTCGACGTTGATCGGCTCCACCGCTCGAGGCTCTCGGTTGAGGTCGAAGTTCGAAACGACCGTAAATGCTGCCTTGACCTCTTGATCGAATTTCCATGGGCGATCGAGTATCGCCTTGACCGTGTAACGCACATGTCCGTATTCCGATTCGAAACTGCTCGGCAAATTTGGCGGCAGGGCACAGGTGAATGGATAAACGTGCTCGCCAAGCGGCAACTCGATTTCGTCACCTGGTAATGTAAATTTTACTATAATTTCACAGTTTCAAATAAATGCACGGTAAAAACTGAACTTTTGTACTCTGATTTGATGCAGTTTCTCAATAAATCTGCACAGCTTTTTTTTCCCTCAGTTTACAAATATATTCTGGTCAATTTTTGTATTGTACAAACGACTTTTCATTGAGGTTTTTTTGGTAAAATTAGAAATCGAAATTTTGGTCAAATTGACAGAAATATATTGTCGAAAGGAATGAGAGATTTTTTTAGTTCGTCAGAAAATTTTTATCAAAAGTACAAGCAGTTCAATTCAGTTTTTATCGTGTAGTGTGAGGAAAAATGCACTGAAAAAAAAATTTTAAGGTACCGACGAATATTTCAATGATTCAACACTTGTGACAAAGATTCGTTAACGTTGAGAATAAATGTCGTCAAATGCCGGACAAATTTCTGATCGAAAAATCGCGCGCATTATGAACGTTTTTTAAAAAATTTTCACGTATTAAAAATTAGAATTATAAGACTATAATAATAGAAATCCTCTCCTCTTTGCCAATTTTCTTCAGAATATTTATATTATTTTTTAATAAAAAGCTTCGATAAAAATGATTCATTCATTATAGCAAATATGCCAAATTCCAAGTTGAAAAATTAAAAACTGTTCTTTTTGCCTGCGATATTTTTTCTAAATCTATATAATTTGTTTTTAAAAAAATCTAATCAAGCGTGTGAAATATTTGTGGGTGAAATTCGATTGCCTTAGTTTTTTCATTGTCAGTGCATTTTCAGGTAATTGCTAGCCATGCGATAAGCTACGTTCACATTCAATTTTAGATTTTTTGAATCGATGTTGATTTTTACTCGATTACAAAAAAAGAAAAGAGTTGATTGGCGCGTACCGCAATAAATGCGGCGGTCGACCCGCTCGGCGAAAGCGCATTCGTATTGTCACGCAATTTATTTTTACCCGATGCCGATCCAACGAGATAATACTGTTGAGAAAAGTATTCCTCGTGACCGGTTACTGTCTCGGATTCCTTTTCGTATCTTCCCTCGTTGTTCAATTCCTGCCTATCGGTTGCCCAGCACGTGTTGGCCTCTCCCTTTACTTTCAGATTCAGTCCTGAAATTAGAGAAGAAAAAAATTAATCATAACAATTATTCATCCTCTATTAACAAATTATTTTTTTATTTAGAATTTAAAAAAAAATCCCAAATATTTTTTAACCAAAATAAACTTCGTTTAATTGAAAAAGAAGTCAAAGATAGAAAGCTGATATTAAAAATCGAATTTTTTACTGTTATTTATCCTGCGTTTTGATTCACAGCATTTAAACATTTTCACATGAATTAAATTATTTTAACATTTTTCATTCCATTCATTTTACATTTTCCTTATTTATAAGTAATTACATAAAAATAACTACTTTTTCTCATTCCATATACTTGATTTTTAATTCGTCGCTATTTTGTGCAAAAACAAAAATCATTTTTCAAGAACGTCAAGATCGTCGACAAATTCGATTAAAAAATTGTTTTTTAATGTTCAAGCGAGACTTAATTAAAAAATAAAATAAATTTCGAGCCTCTGGCTAAAGGCCCTTAAGTATATCATTAATGCTAAAAGCGGCGGAGCGTGAAAAAAAAACCGATCGATTGTATATATCGTCTATCAAGGGAAAAGGACGCCACGAGACGAGCCTAGTATAAAAATAACTACTTTTTTTTATTCCATACTTGACTTTTAATTCGTCGCTATTTTGTGAAAAAAAAAAATCATTTTTCAAGAACCTCAAGATTGTTGACAAATTCGATTAAAAAATTGTTTTTTAGTGTTCAAGCGACACTTAATTAAAAAATAAAATAAATTTCGAGCCTCTGGCTAAAGGCCCTTAAGTATCATTGGTGCTAAAAGCGACGGAGTGTGAAAAAAAAACCGATAGACTGCATATATAGTATATCGAGGGAAGCGGACGCCACGAGACGAGCCTCTGCTCTTTTCGCTGCCGCTCTGGAAATAATCCGTCGTCGTATCGAGTATACGCGAAGGAGAAGAGACGAGTCTTGACGTCAGGAGTCAAAATATACTCGCCTTGTCGGTTTCGCTCGACGATGGCACAGATACTTCAGCTCTTCACGTTCTGTACCCTCTGTACACCTCATAAACACGTATATGCTGCATTCTCTGTCACATATGATATGTTTCACTCCTTAAGAGCGTACAACTCGCATAATAACCGAGAGTAGGTAGCACAATGGTATACAAATATCGCTAAGAAGATTATGCGGGTGTAAGCAGATATATCTTCACATCAGACGCTATAATTAAACATTTTCGCGAGGGTGAAGCAAAAGGTGCGCACATGTTGCTTCCTAAAACGAATTCCCGTCCAAAATTTTCCGCCTAATTTCAAACGCTGAACTAACGTGGCTAATTTTCAGGCTTACGTGACGTTGGTCACACAAATTATCATCTACGCTGAATGTTATATGAGAATTTGTCATTTTTTTCTTAAAAGTCGTCAATTACAAAATAGTTTCAAATTAGAAAATTTGATTATATTATAAGTCTAATGAACTTGCACATTAATGACATTTGTATTCGAATTCAACACAGCAATTCCGAAATTTTGGGACGATTATTAATTTTCGATAATCATCGATTAATTTTATTATTCTTAGAAATTCGAATATCGACAATTGCGTTGTCTAATGAAAATCATCAGTGTATTTGTTCGAATAATAACAAAATAACAATCGCAATAAGTTTACATATTTCCGGGCATAAACTTCAATTGAGCAAAAGTCTTAAAAAATATTTGAAAAATGATAAATCAATGATTCACAACAAATCTCACAATAAATGCATACTGGATCATCATCATTTGTACAAAAATAGTAAGACAATTGCGACGAATTCCGACATTCGTGCAGCATCGACTGTACAATTAAAAAAAAAAAATTCCTAATAAATTCGCTTAACAAAATAATTCATAAAAAAAACCGTATAAAAATGTAAGGTGCTCGGTACATAAATGACTACACAGCATATGAATTTCCTCACACTTTATTGCACAGTGCATTGCAAACATAAAGACGTCCCGAGAAAACCACACACTTAAACCAAAGTTCCAAGGTCAAAGCAAAAAAAAAACAACCAAAACATAGTCGGAAACTGCGGATGTTTGTGCAACGTCGCAATTTTTCCGTCGTAACGAATATCGATCGTGAAGTGGAAGTGTTGGAATTTCGAGTCACCCGGTATATCGTCGGCTCGTTAGCACAGTAGCCGCTCAAAACTCACCGCGAATTTTCTTCGTGGAGCTTAATCCAACGATGACACGCCCCGTTACCGTCTGTCCGGGATAATAAGTGCTCCACGGATTGTCAAACACGATTCTGAGATCTTTGAGGCCCATCTTCTTTGTCGTGAATTGCCGCTGCGGGTTATCGAGACAGCGAACTCCTTCCGGCTCCTGTTTGATTACAGTTCTCGTTTGGCCGCAAGATTCGCTCACTTATTTCACTCGTATATCGTCCTCGACTCCAATAGGCGCAATATCAGCTGACTGTCAGCGCAACTGCGGAACTGTCCAGCCACTGGTTTGCCTTCCTCTTCGGAAAACCACGCGAATCTCGTCGCTGCTTCTTTTTTTATTGTATATTTTAGAACGTCGAATACTCAGCCGTCTATATCGAGCCTCGTTCCGTGTAGTAGCGAGTAGTATTGTGCCCCACCGGCTCTCTCAATGAATGTACGCATGCTCCGGGCTTCTTCGAGAGAGAAGAAGAAATGACGTCATCGACACAAACGATGACGGGTCGCAACGTCACGGATTCTTGACCCGAGGCCACCTTTGTAAGTTTTTTAACGACTTTTCGGGCATGTGATAATGTTGAAAGCGGAATTGTGGATGCTTGATAATTTTCTAGAAAGTAAGATGATGATATAATGAAGTCTATAATTGGTCTATGGTTTTATTATATAATAACATGCGGCGTTTATAATTCGGGGGCTGACATGAATAACCCAACGGATCGAATTGAAGTTGCGTTGAAGTCGCTATAATTAAGCTTATAACAGACATTACTTCTGTGCATCCATCGATCGACTGTTGCTCTAGATAGTAATACAAAGTAACTTTTAATAGACTCTACATTACGGCGGGCTACAAACCCTTCTAAATTGACTCTAAAACCTCCTCCTCTAAAAAGTGCATTATTTGTCCCTTCGAGGTTTACTGAACGATTTTTCAGTTCCACGCCGGAAGTCGTGGAAGGAGTTACGAATATGGAAACAGAAAGTGAATTTTTCATCACTAAGTGTCTAAAATATAGAGTCAATTACGATTTTAACAGAAAACTAACTGTTGCATGTGGCGTTAACCCATGAAGTATAATGCAATGAAAAAAAAAAAAATGTTATTCCTGCGCCCTTTTCTCCATTGCACTCGCAATATCTCGTATCAGATTCCCTCGACCGCATAAAATATCATGAGTCATCGTACCGACAATCCCGAGAACAGTTTATAGGGAAATCCTGGGGAAAGGCGATTTTTTTTTTTTCCCGGGCGGTTTTTCAATCGACCGCGTGGATGACCCACATAAACGCCAACTACAATATAATATCCATCACCACGTGCATCCGTGACTGCGATTAGTGTCTCGCTGCAGGTGGAGAACCAATTACCTTTACGTAGCGTGCATATTTCAAAACGCACCACGTATTATCACCGGGAAAAATCTTGGAGGAATAGGTGTATACATTTTTTCCACCCCTTTTACAGAGAGGCGGAAGCATAGAGAGAAAGGAAGAAAGAGAAGGCGATGCAGGTTCTGCGTTATTGTTAATGACTATAGTGACTTTGTCGCTGCAGGTGGAGAACCAATTATCTTTACGTAGCGTGCATATTTAAAAACGCACCACTTATTGTTGTCAGGATAAATGTTGAAGAAATAGGTATATACATTTTCCACCCCTTTACAGAGACAGAAGCGTAGAGAGAGGGAAGAAGAGAAGGCGATGCACCTTCTGCGTTGTTAATGACTGCGATTAGTCTTTCTCTCTCTCTCTCTCTCTCTCTAAAATGTAGTCAATTTGCGTAGATGAGTCTCGCTGCAGGTGGAGAACCAATGATTTTAACGCAGCGAGCAAATTACAAAATGCACGACGTATCATCGACCAGGAAAATCTTGAAGAAATATAAAAAACGCACATTAATTAATGCGCTGTTAATGAGTGCGATGAGTCTCTCTCGCTGCAGGTGGAGAACCAATTATCTTCACGTAGCGTGCATGTTTAAAAACGCATCACCACGTATTGGCGTCAGGGAAAATCGTGAAGAAATATAAGCATATACTATTTTTCCACCCCTTCGCAGAGAAAAGCCGGAGGGAGGGAGAGCGACGCACGTTCTGCGTTGTTAATACACGAGAAAACGGGGGGAAGGCTTCGGCGCGCAGGCTCGGTCGTCCTCGGCGGGGGTCATATTGATCCGTTTCCTCGGTCGTGTTGCTCGACGCGAACACTCGAGGTGCACGGTTGCACGCCGTAAATACCGCCCAAAGCGTGCCAAGCAACGAAACAGCCCTTCAGCGGATACAGTGTCGTTCAGTGCATTACGACCAAAATGGTCGACGGAGTTTTAGAGGATGGCCCTCTCATACGGCCAGTCGATCCAGGTAAGCGATAATTCCACAAGCGCTTTCCAATTATTTCTTCGCGTTGCATTAATCGCAGCTGGCAGCACAAAGAGACAGACTATGGCTCCGCAGGTACGTTCAGTGCAACGCGAGCCTCTCACCTACTGCAAATTCAGACGTTCCTCATATCTTCAATCGATCTTTCGTCCTACCGCACGAAATTTTCCTTGTTTAATAATTCGCGAAGAAATAATTGCCAATTGCGATGAATATCGCAACGAAAAAGAAGAAAAACATATCGCTTCGCTCGATAACTCATCTCTACGCTCGATGACTCATCTCTCCGGGGGGATGAAAGGGGATGAAAGGGGGGGAGGGGGTCCAATGGCCATTGACGTCCCGAGGATCACACTAATTAATATTTATTGCTTATTATATGCTGGATGTATTTTAAAGACAATTTTAAGGGGGAGGGGGCGAAATCTAACGATTTTTTGGCAGTCGATTCATCACCTATTTTGGTTGGTTTTGGGGATTATCTTCTTTGTCATCCGAGGCTACGTTGATCTTAGGAAGAAATCATTGTTGGGGGATTGAGGATTTTTTTTTTTTTTTTTTATGGAAAGAAAATAGGAATTTGGAAGGGAAAGTGGGAAGGAATTTTTAAGTATGTTTATGGGGAATTTGATGTTTTTGGAATATTGTGCGATATGGAAAATTCCATAAACCCGTGGGTTGTAAAAAATTCCGGAAGGTGTGATTAAAGATGAATGCGTAATTTTCAATTTTACCTCTGATTTCTTCATTTTTGTGTCTTACCCCTTTTGCATTTAAAAAAGATCATTATTAAATTCTCAACACCCAGAAACCCGTGCGTTGTGAAACAATTCCATAAACCCGTGGGTTGTAAAAAATTCCGCAAGACGCGTGATTAAAGATGAATGCGTAATTTTCAATTTTACCTCTGATTTCTTCATATTTTTGTGTCTTACCCCTTTAAATTAAAAAAAGATCATTATTAAATCCTCAACACCCAGAAACCCGTGCGTTGTGAAACAATTCCTCAAGGTGTGCTTAAAGACGAATTCGTAATTTTCAATTCTAACTCTGATTTCTTCATTATTTTGTCTTCAGTGTCGACGGCCACCCTGATAGTACTATGCGTCGCTGCAGTTACCGTAGTGTGCGCCGCCGCGATGACCTGGTGGCTATGCCGCCGGCGCCGGGAGCACGTAAAGCTGAGCATGGACAAGTCCTTGGCGTTTCGACCTCCTCACCGGAAGCCGACGGCGGTCAAGAGTCCCGGAAGTACGAGCCACTACCTGAAGAAGAGTCCAAGTCCGACGGGACCGGGCAAGAGTCCACCGGGTACCGGTGGCCAGACGCCGAGCCCAACCGGATCCCAGCCCTCCCAGCATTCGAACAACCCTTCCTCGCAGCCGAGGACTCCCTCGGGATCGGGGACCCCGGTCCAGACGCCCTCGGGTGAGACAATTCTGACCGTGGTAAACGAGAAGGACAAGTCTGAGCTGGAGACGAGCGAGAAAGCGGAACGTGAAGGAGTCGTCGTCAACGACAGTAACAGGGATGGACTCGGGCAGTTGTTCTTCAAGTTGCGCTACCAGCCCGAGCAGACCGCTCTCGCTGTGACGGTCATCAAGTGCAAGGGACTTCCGGCGAGAGGACAGCAAAACGTATCGAGCGATCCTTACGTGAAGCTTCAAATCTTCCCGGACAAACAGCACAGAGTGAAGACTCGGGTGCTCCGAAACACCAGGAATCCCGTTTACGATGAGGACTTCACCTTCTTCGGGATCTTGCCGCATCAGATACAGGTACAGGAGTTCGATAGTGGCCCTGGGACCATTCGAGGCTCGATGCACCTCTCGACGTCGCTTAGTTTCCGCTCACAGGGCTTAAGGGGATGCTGGACTCGGCGAATTCGTAATATACACTATTCATCGTAAATACGCTACGGATATACTTCAAATTTTGCAGGGGTTTAATAAAAACCTTGGCGCCTCGACGTCCGGTCTGATTTGACACATCTGAGGAGCAGAAACGTTTATATCTTACTTAAAGAGAACTTTTTGAACTCTCGAGCGGCCAAATTGGCTTTTGAGAGGTTCAGTGATAAACGTTTTTTTCTTGAACATTTGCTCTATGTCTTGAACGGTAATTCGACCGAAGCATGAAGGTTTTTATTGAATTCCTGCAAAATTTGAAGTATATCTGTAGCATATTTAGGATGAATAGTGTAATAGTGTACGAATCGACTTCAGGATCCCCTTAAGATTCCCTCCAAGGATTCCAACGCGCAAACAGCATCGGCAGAAATAGTCATTTTTTAAAATTGTCGAATTAGTCTTGTTGCATCTCAACAGCTTTCGTGTGTTGATACTTTTTCATATGGTTTTTTCATTTTTAGTGGTCTTTTGAACGTTTTCAAACACAGCCTTCACTCACATACGAACTCTTTCCGATTTCAGACAATCAGTCTTCACTTTGTGGTCCTCAGCTTCGACAGGTACTCTCGTGACGATATGATCGGCGAAGTTGTGTGTGACTTATCTTCGGTGGATGGCCTCCAGGATGACGACAACCACCAGATATCTCTATGTCGTGAAATTTGCCCGAGAAGTCTCAAGGTCGGTGGCGACTCTCAAGAATAAATTTACACAGACGGAGAATTTTCTATGCATAAACTTGTACGCGAAATTAAAAATTCGGTTGTAATAAAATAAAACATGCAAATTTCCAGTAAAAACAAAACAATGCCTTCAATTTAATTTGAACAACTTTGGTTGTACCTTAAATAACAATTGCGAATTAAAATTAATTGATCAGTTCAAATCTACTTAAATGGAACTACACAAAAGGAGAATTTTGTACGCGAAATTAAAAATTCGTTTGTAATAAAATAAAACATGCAAATTTCCAGTAAAAAAAAACAATGCCTTCAATTTAATTTGAACAACTTTGGTTGTACCTTAAATAATAATTGCGAATTAAAATTAATTGATCACTTTAAATCTACTTGAATGTAACTACACAGGAGAATTTTGTATTCGAAATAAAAAATTTGTTTCTAATAAAATAAAATATGCAAATTTCTAATAAAAAAAAAATGCCTTCAATTTAATTTGAACAATTTTGGTTGAACCTTAAATAACAATTGCGAATTAAAATCAATTGATCAGTCAAGCTATGGGAAAATTATCAAATCCGCTCGCGGAAAAATTGATAAAAAATGTTAATCGTTGTTATCTACAGATTCAGTCACAAGGCAGAGGTGAACTGCTGGTATCTCTTTGCTGGCAACCGGCTACTAATCGTTTGACGGTAGTCGTTCTAAAGGCGAGAAATTTACCGAAGATGGATGTGTCAGGCCTCGCGGATCCTTACGTGAAGATATATTTACTGTGCAATTCGCAACGCATCTCGAAGAAAAAGACTCACGTGAAGAAGCGAACGCTCAGCCCTATTTTCAACGAGTCATTCGGCTTCGAAATACCGAATACTGCTGATGGCCTCGCCAACATTACCCTCGAATTTATGCTATTGGATTGGGACCGCCTTACGAAAAATGAGGTACATCATCAAGTACGTCATTCGCTTATTTTATTTTTTATTTTTTTTCAATAAGTGTCTGATCATTGAACAATCGACGAAGTTCATTGAAATTGAATTCATTCAAAAACTTGTATATCAAATCAAACAAAATTCTCATCATTATTATTATTAATACCATTAAATTCATATTTTTCATCAAAATTTTTCACCAAAATATCGTATTATTATTTTGCCGAACATCACGGAAATCGAATTAACTTTGAAGAACCTTAACAAGATAAAAAATGTTTTAATTATTATTGATGAAGACTATACTAATTTGCAATGATTGAATCAATATCATAGTGACAATTAACATATCACTAGAAATTGCATTTTTATCATTTCTTCTTTCACATTTTCCACTTAGTTCACATTCCAGCTGAAGGAAATGAATGAAATAATTCAGTTCAACAGTATTCAATCATTTCTTTAAAAAAAAAATGAAACTGTATTGACTCAAGAGCAATGATTTATTTCGTTTTATATCGAGTTATTCGGGAAAATTGGTTTCGCAGGTCATCGGCCGATTGGAGCTCGGTGGTGCAAAGTGCCAAGGCCCGGCGCTCAACCACTGGAAGGAGGTGTGCAGTTCGCCACGACGACAGATAGCTTATTGGCACAAGCTGAAGGAGTAACCGTGCTCCGTGCTCCATTCCTGAATTTCCTACTTCCTCAGGATCATTCCCGGCGGCCCCACGTGAAGAAAGAAAAAAGAAGAAGAAGAAGAAGAAATCCCCTTGTGTCTATATCCTATCACAAAACCCCATCCCATTTCCCATTAACGAAGAGCCGCGGGGTGGACGAGATAAGTTAATTTTCTAAACGTAATTACGTACTCGGTGTACATCAGGTTCGAGGACAAGAAGAAGAAGAAGAAGAGAGGGAAGGGAGAGAAACTGGTAAGAGAAAGATTTTCATTCAGTCTTGGCTATCGACAAGAGAAAGAAGAAGAAAAAAAAACAAAACAGAAAGAAGAAATAACTATAAAAATCAATGCTTCTCGCAGAGTCGAACATTTAAACGTAAAATATCGCGATAAAGTTGCATAAAACAAAATTAATATCACACACACACACACACACGCATTGACACTCACACAATTAAAAAAAAAACGCTTTCGGTCTCTCGCTCTCCCTCGCAAAAATTCTCTCGTAGACTCGCGTTCGCTCCGAAGGAAACTTCGCTCGCCATGATGTATAATATTAATAAGAACAAACAAACAAACAAACAAACAAACAAACAAAGCGCGCGCCGCTCATCTCAAATGCTTAATCGGTATAAATGTAGATTTAAAATTTTCGAAACGAATGATGCGAGTATTGAAGAAACGAAGAAGCTATTATGTTGATCGATCGCTTGAGCTTTCGGGCTGAAGTAACGATAAATATAAAACAAGGTTTAGCGCTAACGTACGTGATTGTTACTCATAAGAATACTCGCTGCAATCATGGTGCAGGAAACTATCACCGGACTTTGTAATTTTCATAATTTATTTTTTTATTTTTTATTTTAATATTTATTTTGGAATGATAACGAAGATTTAATCCCTGAAGTGGAACGAGACCCGAATCATTTATCGGTCTACCCCTGAGATTGTACATATGTAATTGATGACTGGGATATGGAAAAAATCTGCTCGTAATTATCGGTTCTTATTCTTTATCTTAGGGTAGTGAATGATTGTACTGACCGCACGTACATTTAGATAGATAGAATCTTATTTAACATAGGCATTTATTCAATTACCTTCATTCGCCTCTTTTAATTAAGGGGACGAAGAGCTTCGGGTTATAGTAAAATCGGTTCTCATTTTTCAAATCTATGTTTCTATGATTTTTGGTGAATAAGTAACAGTCCATGTTCTTCAATGTAACGAAATATTTACGATAGATTAATTGAAATTCATTTCTGTAATTTGTGTTCAGTTTTTGAAATAAATAAATCACTCCGTCGGATAGATTACGACGAGCGACAGCCGATTTTTTATAATTGAAAGTCCTTTATCATTTCATCGTCGACATTTTTTTTAGCGGTTGTTTGAAAGTTTGTGTAACAATGTCGAGCCATTTTTTGGAACACTCAATTAAAAATCACTCAATCAGAAGATATTCAAAAGGTTTCGAAGAACAGAAAATATTTTTTCAAAAATAGTGCTGATTTAAATGGCGCGAAGCGTTTTAATCCCTTAATTAAACGACAAAATTACGGAGCTCGGAGTATTAAAAACCCATTTGCAGCTATTAATTACCAATTCGTACAAATGCTTTGATTTTTTTTGTTGTTGCTTCTTCACGCAAGTCAATAAAAAAATTAAAAAAGCGCAGAGAAACCCATTGTGATGTAGCTTCGCGTGAGAAATGGGGGACAAAGAAAAGTTTGTATACAAATAAAAGCCGGCAGAGAGGTACATCGATTTGAAAGTAACCAAAGTGTCGTACCAAAAAAACCAATACATATTATCAACCGAAGACTCGAAGGAATACACCGAATAACGAAGTAAAACAAAAAAAATAGAAATCGCGAACGAATATCAATTTATCATTAGAAAAATTCTCCACAAGAAAGGCGGTATATAACCGAGAGTGTCGGGATATTTATTTAATTACTATACAACATGTCGATAATAATTAAGTTTTATCATAATATATATATATATATATTATGATAAAACTTAATCATTATGTAGATAATTAACGAAACGACTATAATTAAGTAGCAGGTAGCTTTAAAAATTATGCTTCGTCTCTCGTTTTCACAGAGGCTGGACCATCGTTGTTTTCTTTTCTTTTTTTTTTTCTTGTTTTTCGCTTTGTTTATCCGATCTGTGCGATCGCGCGTGGAATTCTCACGGCAGGGCCTGAATTCCGTGAAAGCGAGAGATTCGCCGTGTATTATAATATTGACTGTCGGTACGGAATGTAACGAGAGCACCGTCTAACACTGATCGAAAAAAGTACAGATTAACCGAGTGTTTTACGGCATTTGATCCAGCGATTGTTACTGAATCCTGAAGAAAGAAAATAAATAGAAGAAAAATAATGTGTCTGATCGGTTCGGTGCCATTTGTACGTTCTGCAGCGACTAATTTCGATGGGAGGATCAAATTTACGTACGGCGCGCTGTATGTGAACAGATTTAAAGGCTGTGCGGTCAATAAAATATTGAAAACTGTAATCTCTCGATTATTCGTTACGGTGAAAAGATAATGAACCCAAGTTTTCAATTCCACACAACAATCGCCAATGGTTTTTCTAAAAATAGTTCTTTTTCTCTTCGTTTAATTGAATATCATTTATCGTCGCGTTTTTATCATTGTTCGAGGCTCATTTTGATAATCGTTTTACAAAATAGACAACCATTTTTTCGCAGTCATGATTTAAATGTTTTTCGTCGTAACGCAGTTACGACTTTTCGCGGATAATTTTAAGATTGTATTCTGCTGCTTTACTGGCGAAGCTACAGTGGCAATCGTCACTCAATGGCTCGTAACAATTCTCGTAGAAAAATATCTTATTCTTCGTCGAATACGTAGTATAAAAAGGCTCGCGTTACCGCGTGCGTCAATGGGAATGCAATGGTCAAAGCGCACGAGAATACAAAGCCACAAATCGATTGTCTTTGTGCTTCGTTACACTTTACGAGCGCTTGCAGCGTTATTTTCCTAAATTGTACATTAACTTATGTTGAAATATGCATTTATGCATAAACACGAGAAGAAAAACCGACGCTTTCATAGATAATCTTTCGTGATATCCTAATTCTACCGAACACCACAATTATTAATACATATTCACAGATAAAATTGAAATATTGGAATTAACTTCTAATCTATAATAGACATCAGTCGATTCAATTGAAAAAAAAAAAAAAAAAACAAAATCCTTATAACCATTTCAGACATCGAGACATCATTCTTCTAATGACAAGACTAATAATAACAACAATAATAATAGTAGTAATAATAATAATAATAAAGATTTGTTCAACGCTGGCGCAACTTCTGAGTTGCATAAATAAGTCTTATTTGTATCGAGGCTGTTCATCCTCGAACCTATCAACTTGATATTTCGTTCGGCATATTTGCTTCTCACGATATCCCCTAAAAAAATTCGTTTTTTCTTTGAAAGCTGCGTTCAAAGTTACATGGCAGGTCCATTTTTCGATCAGGAAGATCTCCAAATTCGATGTTGATAGTTTCTCATTTGTTTTCAGACTTAAGGAATTTCGAAGGTGTCCTACGAACGCGAGTATTATGTTAAATAATGAGACAAAAGTACATGAGAAGCGGAAGCGCCAGATTGTCCACTTGATTCGTTCTTGCCTCGACGAACGAAATGCCGATTACCGCGAGAGTGCCCCTCACGAGGGGCCAGAACCCATTCGTGAATCCTGGAAAAAAATCCACCCCTTCAATCGAAACTCAGGACGATGATGTGTGGATTCATCAAATCCCTATTACGTAATTACAGTTTTAATGAATTTACAATTGAAAAGAGTATTTAATTAGTGCTCTAAAGGTTTTTTCGCGAGGATAACCGATCAAATTGCAATTTTAATTCGACGGTCTTCTCCGCGAACTTTCGTTCTCTGAACAAAACCAAAGTTGAGCTCATTTTTTTTCGCGATTTACGATTGGATTTTTGCTCCTATTTTTTTTTCTAGAACAAATTTGACTCACCAACATTCGAGTCGAAAAGCAGAGTCTAAAAATACCAATTGCTTTACGTACCAAAATATTTTGTGATCAATTCAATGCACTTCTTAACAATTTTTTGGCTCTTTTCATAAAATTGAAGAATTTAATGTTCTAGCAAAAATAAATAAAAAAAATTCTGAGTCCTAATAATGACTTACCCAAAGCTCCGAAGATGTACATTAACAACAATTGACTCGCGATGCAAGCGCCTGTTCCTTCCATCGACTTTTCCGAACCAGGCCACTTGTTTTTTCCCCATTTAGTTCCGTAAAAACTGGCAGCGGAATCACCAAGACCTACGGTCAAAACACCGCTCATCAGAGGCAGTATTTCTAGATGACTCGTCGGCATCCAGAGCGGAAATGAAAGCCCGAAGAGAAGATACAACGGTGTGAGAGACAGTAAAACGTCTTTTTCATCAGCAAATGCAGAGAAACCCTGTTGCAATGGCTCGTAGATCGGTGGTATACGTAGGAAACGTATAAGCTAAAATGTGCAAATTTACACGTGAAAAATTGAATTTTACAGTCATTTATACAGGTATTTTTTAATATTTTTTTTTTCAATACACACCTCCAGCATTATAAAGATTCCCATAACGATACCGCTGGCCAAATGCAGAAACGTTGGCTGCCATATAATGCCAGGAATATAAACAAGAACTGCCAGAAGATGAAAATTCTTTCTGGCAGCGGTTGACGCACGGGAACCTGACATAATTTGATATGTCAATACCCCGATACCGAGTACAAGACAAAAACCCCAATAAAATACCAGAGCAATCTGCAAGGATAAAAAATATTCTCAGTAACAATCCTTGGTGCGAATATTACTCTGTGGATTTGTCAAAATATCTCAAAAATTCAGTGACGTTGGAATCCGCCAAGAAATTTGGGCATTGGTTTTCAGATAAATTCGATTCCCAAAAAATAGAAATTAAATTCTTCGATATTTCATTTTTGAGAATCAATTTGAGGGTTTTCTTGGACTGTCGTCCACATTTATCAAGAGTATGAGGAAAAAATCCAAGATCTCCATTCTTACCCGTGAAAAACTTCCAAAAACGTAGACAATAATCCAAATTAAAGGGCTCCGGTCCAGCAAAATGTGCAGAGCTGGAACAACGAGGAAAAACAGTGTTCCAAAGACCAGAAGATAAAAGTTCCTCGCTGATCGCAACGTCGGAAAAATTCCACACAGTACGCAATTGAGGCCAACGTACAAAAGGCCCACCTGGAATATTGAAAAAAAAAAAAAAAAGAAAAAGAATTGACGAATGTTTTCAACAGGAATATCAAATTAGTGAACGAAGTCCAAAATCGGAACAATACTCACTTGGAGTATCGTGGTTGCGATATCGTCATCGTGGAGAGGTGGCAAATGGTACCGAAGTGGAAGATTAGTTACAGTCGATAAGACAAACAAAATAACGCCATGCATTACCGCGGTAGCTTCGCCGATTGTAAAACAACCAGAGAAATAGGACATGGTTTGGAGGACTCCCCAGGTGCTCATAGTCCCGACTCCTAAGCCCCAGGATACGCTTGCCAGCAGTCCTGCACTTCATTAATCAGAATATAGTCTTAGCAAACAGAAAAAAATTCAAACATGCGAAAAATTAGCACCGCTTGTTAGATTCAAAATAACAAAAAATGATAATTGAATGCACAGTAAAACCTCGTTTATCGAAATTAATGTAGAGAGGAACTTTGGACAAGCGAAGACCCGGAAAACACGTAAGATATGCACGATTGGAAAATCTCTACTGTTTTTGCGAAATTAAATTCAATAAAAACAAAATGCTCGTTACTACCGAGGTTCAAATAATTTTGTAATTTATTTGACGAGCAATTTAAATGAGAGCACTGTTTTAAATTGTACATTCATTTTTTAGCTGCTCGTCACTTGCAATACTTTCCGACGGTTCCTCGACATATTTCTCATCTTTATCCGTTTTGTGCGAGTTTTTCCAGTATCATCCGAGCATACACTTCGATTAACGACGAGTGCTCGGATAACTTAAGTAGCTCGAATAACGCCGAGCCTTAGTTAATCGAAGGTCCGATAAACGAGGCTCTTCTGTACAGACAAAAACTGAAACCTATTGTTACTTTTGAACTCATTACATTTCTCTATCTTGTCCATAAATTATTCCATTACAATTTCAGAGTGGTAAATTTCCATAATTTTGAAATGATTGAAAAACCCATTTTTTTTTTTTCACTATTTCTTGCAATTCTATTGGAAACACATTTTTATTGCTTTCATTCGGAAAATCAAACCTTTCTTTATGTGCTCAGTAGGTTTTCATTATTCAATGAATTATAGCATACATATTTACATTTTTATTTAAAAAAGTAAGTGAAATTTGTAACTCGGAAAGGTCAATGAAAAACAGCAACTATTTCATACATTAATTACTTGGAACTTTACTTTCACCCAATAAGATTAATCAAAAAACGTGTGTTTATTATTTTTTATAAAATGTTGCTTTATTTAAATAATAATTTAAATCGGATTATTAATATTAGAAACGAACGAATAGTCAAGTAGGTACATAATAAGGGGATCGTAACTCTGAAACAGACATACCTTTATTCGCCCACAGGAGAAAGAGCATAGAAGAAATTCCCGCCGGCAGGAAATACAAAATCTGAAAATCCCTCACGTCCGCTTTGTCGCTTAGCAGAAAGAGTCGCGCATAGAGGCAGAAACAGCCTATGATTAAGCCGACTCCGGTGATTCCCACTATCAGACATATTTCTGAGTAACTGTTGTCCTCTTTGAGGATGGTCGCAGCTGCGCACAGCCCCATGAGTGGACCGAGCCATAGTCCAGAATTAGCTTTCTCTCTGAAAGTTTACACACAACATACTAAAGACTTGGCAGCAACGTTGGCTATCGATGGAAGATGGATAGTAATGGGAAATTCCTGAGGAAAATTTTACGAAACAACTACTTTCTCTCGCTGCGTTGAGAGCCCAAATAAAATTTCTTTTTCGACTAACTATATTCTTATCATCTCCGCAGAGCCAAAAGATGGACTTGTGATGAGTGAGGCAAAGTAAAAAATGGTTCAATGGGCTTATAACGAGCCGATCAGATTAAAAAATGGTTCAATGGACTTATGATGAGCAAATCAGAGTAAAAAATGGCTCAATGGACTTGCGATGAGTAAGGCAGACTAAAAAATGGCTCAATGGACTTGCAATGAGTAAAGCAGACTGAAAAATGGCTCAATGGACTTATACCGAGCGAATCAGACTAAAAAATGTCTCAATGGACTTATGATGAACAAATCAGAGTAAAAAATGGCTCAATGGACTTGCGATGAGTGAAGCAAAGTAAAAAATGGCTCAATGGACTCGCAACGATCAAATCAGAGTAAAAAATGGCTCAATGGACTCGCGACGATAAAATCAGAGTAAAAAATGGCTCAATGGGTTTGTGCTGAATGAAGCAAAGTAAAAAATGGTTAGATTCTATTACAATAGCAATTACTTCTCAACAGTCCATGTAATCTTACCGAAGGTATTTTACATACGTAGAAAGCCTAAAGCTCGGCTAGAAAAGACCAGAGACGATACATGGTATCGGTAAAAATGTTATACCCAAAATAAAAAGTTATTCATGCATACATATAGTAAACAAAACAAAATTTGTCGGTACAACAAATATTCGTCGCTCAGAAAAATAAAGAAAAAGACAATTCAACACATGCAACAGATTGCCGAGTAAAATTCTCTGCAGGTCGTAAAAAAGTCATTAACGAAGAATGACGTGTGTCAAAGTTTTTTCTTAACACGTACAAACAGCAATAAATCGAAAAACGTGGTAATCAATGTGTGTCAGGTGAAAAATAGTCTTTTTTAGCGGCGTAATAGTCACCGAGTTGCAGAGGTTATTTGCAATTGAAATTTCAAATAGCGCTCCCGAAAATACTGGAATATCTTACCTGTGCTTTATCCCACTCGCTTTTAACGTTTTTAACACACTCTCCTCGAAAATGTCGTACATCGTCGTGATCACCTCCATTTTTCCTCCGTTACAGGGAAAATCCCGTTCACGACTCTCTGACAACTCTCGGGCTTCTCTCCGCCGCGCGAGTGAATATCTCTTCTCTACTTCGCAATAGAGATAGAGCGACGAGGCAATTGTGCATTCGCGCCCCATACGAGATCCACTCGCGGCGCGGTGCGCGGCGCAACTTAGAACGAGGTGCGTATGTGTGTGTGACGGTGATGTGAGTATGATTTATTTTGGGAATAGTGCGATTCTCGTACCAATGTTATTTGCACATTCGACAAAAACACAGTCTCTCTCTCTCACTCTTTAGGGTTACTCGACTGATAATTACTCGAAAGATTGCTTGCAGAATCACTAAACGAAGTGAATTTCACTTTTTCAAATTTATGCAATTTAATGAATTGATTTTTAATTCTCTAACTTTTTAATGTGTGGTGTTTTTCAAAATTTTGGGGATTTTGGAAAGTTTGAATTTTGTGAATAAATTTTATAGATTTTGGAAAGTTTGAATTTTGTGAATAAATTTTATAGATTTTGGAAAACAGTTTATACATATTGCACATTTGATAATAAAGTTGGTGTGATTAATTACTAATGCGCTTATGCGCTGTTGAATAAATTAAATGTATAATTTCAGTTCGGTTTTTTAATGTTAACGTAATCATTTTTATTTTTAACGCAAATAAAATGTTATCTGCAATTCTCATGCTGATAACTTTGATACTTGATTTTCGTTTCACAAGCAGCATCATAATCATACTGAATGGAAAATAACTTTTGCTTATGTTTCATTCAAATTTTAAATGATCCGGTATATCAAAATTAATATACAATTACGCTATATTAGCAAATAAATGGTATGTTAAACATGTTAGAAACATGTTAGGTATGATATTAAAAAATCCGATAAAGGTATATTAATTTCATGATCACTTTCAACAATAATCAATATCAGATGGCAAACGATTACACGCAGGGGATGAAAATTGCGGTAAAAAATATAGAACACTATTTTTATTTTTCTTAACAACGTCAAAATACATTAAAAGAAACTATGATTTGTGCAGTGGCGCTTTAAACCAATTTTTTCGATTCGATACTGATCGACTATATATATATATCTGTGTATTATTGTCACAGAAAATCTATCATCTTGCATACAATTTGCATTTTTAACGATATGATTACAGTGTAGACTGTCACAGAGGAAGTTCTTCAAAAGATATCAAAAGGAATGAAATCAAGGAAACTTCCTACATCAGCTACGAAGGTACGTGTATAAAAAAACGTTTATGTGTAAATGAGCGAATAAAATCAAGGATCTACGTCGGAATAGAAGAGGAAAAAAATAGGAAAATCGTCTGTGACGTCCGAGGCCGTTACGCATACGTTTAAGTATATCGTGCGGTGTCGTGTTACGGAGTTGATAATTCCTGAGGAGCTTCAAGGGGGGATCAGTTGTACGCAGGACACATGCAACTATGCGACTTAATGAACCCGATCAGTCCGTTAGTCGACGGATCATGGCTAAGGATTGGCGCGTTGTTGCTCAACGACCGCAGCATTCTCGCCTCTTTTTCCTTCCCAAACTCGACGCTACGCACATCAACGGAACACACATGTTACTTTTCATTTTAATTTAAGTGCTGTGAGCTTTTATGAAAGCGATCAAGCCGTTCGTCGACGAATCGTGGCTGCTGATTTTCTCGCTGTTGTTGAGTTCCGGCTCGATCGCCTTCGCCAACTGTTTTCCTAATTCCACGCTGCGTAAAAGAGAGATTTAAGTATTTCCATAGTTGCACACATTTTTCGAAGGATTTTCCGCATTTTTGGCTTTTCAGAGTTTCCGAAAAAAGACAACAAGCAAATATTTTTTCACCAATCACATTATTGCGTCCATCATAAAATTTAATTCAATTGAAATTTGTAATTTTGTAAAATAATGTTGCATTTTTTTCGCCAATTAAGTCGAAGAATTTCAAGCTTCAAAGTCCTATTTCTTATTTCAAAATTGTAGCGCATTATTATTCAGTGTGATACCGATACTTTTACGGAAAGATCGATAAAAAATTTTTCCTCGCTTTTTTCGGTAACTCTGTAGGCTTGATGTATAAATCTACACTTAAATTACTCACCCCCACTGGTCGAACGAGTTTATGTCCCACATAACTCCTTGGACGAAGATTTTGTGCTCGTACATCGCTGCAAATCGTTTTAATCCAGCAATTATTTTTAATCGTTGCTAATCGAAGTAAAAATATTCAGGATTCGCAAAAAAAAAATGATTATGTGGAGTATAGCTCACCGATCAGAGCACCGAGAGTGAATGGCGTTATTCCTTTCACGAGAATGCTGTTCGTCGGTCTGTTACCCTCGAAAACCTTGTGAGGCAGCAGCTGATTCACTTGATCTGCACTCAGTCCAGATTTTTGCAGTTCATCCTTAGCCTGCTCGGCGCTCTTTCCCTTCATGAGAGCTTCGGTTTGAGCAAGGAAGTTGGCAAGAAGAATTTTGTGGTGAAGAGTTCCTTGAACCTGTAAAATTTTGAAAGTTCACCAATTAAAATCCCGTTATTTGCTTGTACATTAATCGTTTGCATAAAATACATGGCACTTTTATTATTTGTGTAAATATACAAATAATACATTTGAAAAAATCGCGATTTTATATAAAATTCTCGGCCAATTAATCTATAATCTTATTTGTTGCAAACGTTTTGTGGGCACGTTTATTTATACCTTATTGTGGGACACAACAGGAGCGATGAAGTCAGCAGGAATCAGCCTTGTGCCTTGGTGGATTAATTGATAAAAAGCGTGTTGTCCGTTCGTCCCCGGTTCGCCCCAAACGATAGGCCCTGAAAAAAAAAACAAACATTATTGTAATCGACACGTACATTCTGAGGGTATTGTTTAAAGACGATAAGATTCCACACCGGTAGAGTAATTGACTGTGGCGCCAGAACGTGTCACGTATTTTCCGTTGCTCTCCATATCACCCTGCTGGAAATACGCCGCGAATCGGTGCAAGTATTGGTCGTAGGGAAGCAGAGCGTGAGTCTCGGCTTTGTAGAAATTGTGGTACCAGACTCCGAGAACGGCGAGGATTACCGGAGCCTGTTTTATAGACAGAACCAAGAATTCTTCATTAAAAAACATATAATACAAGTAAATAAAAGCGACACAAAATGATTGGACAGAAAGAAAGGCAGCATAAAATTCATGCCTTCATCCAAACTTTCATCATTTTTAGAAAATAGAATTTTTATTAAAATTCTATTTTCTAAAACTTAAAAATCTATTTTAAAAAATAGATTTTTCACAAGAACGTATTAATTTTTTTCGCGGCTTATATAATTTTTTCCGATATATTTTCTATGTTATTTACGTACATTTTTCTCCAAAGGCGCGGAGCGGAAATGTTGGTCCATGTAGTGAGCTCCGTTGAGTAATTTTTCAAAGTTATCGAAACCGATGGACAAGCAAATCGACAGACCAATCGCAGACCACAGGGAATAACGTCCACCGACCCAATCCCAGAAGCCAAACATGTTTTTCTCGTCGATACCGAATTCCTTGACTTTCTGCGTGTTGGTTGACAGAGCAACGAAGTGCTTGGCAACCGCGGCATCCTGCAGATATTTTATTATTTTAGTCAATTCATTCGTGGCACGTATGCGCAAAAGTAGCGAAAAATCGTCCTTCTTACGCTTTTCAAATGCTCCAAAAGCCACAGCTTAGCCGATGTCGCGTTGGTTATCGTTTCCTGAGTCGTGAAAGTCTTCGAGGCGATAATGAAAAGCGCTGTTTCCGGATTCAGCTTCTTCAGGGTTTCAGCGATATGCGTGCCGTCGATGTTACTGACGAAATGAACGCGTGGGCCAACGTGATACGGTTTCAGGGCTTCGGTGACCATCAAAGGACCCTAAAACCAGAATTACCGTTCAAAAATTCGATAATTAACATTACGATTATTTGCAATTGTATTTTCTATCGAATATCGTTCATATCGGATAATTAGCATTTTTTTGTCGTTCCAACTCATACATTTTACATTATCTTCCATTCGAAAATATTCATAAGCTCTTTAAGCGAATTTTCCACAACGTTGGGATTTTTTTTCTTTCTTCGTTAGGTTGAAAAACAATTTATATATCAATTATAATTACCAGATCAGAGCCACCGATGCCGATATTCACGACATCCTCGATTGGCTTTCCAGTGTGTCCTTTCCATTCCTTGGAAATTACCTGGATAATTAATAAAAATATGAGTTATTCCAAGGACGAATAAAGTCCACAGTCGATTACTCTTGAAATACGAATGTCCACCTGATTGGTGAACTCTTTCATGTGCTGCAGGACGGCATTTACGTCCGGCATCACATCCTTGCCGTCCACCAAAATTGGAGTATTCTTTCTGTTTCGCAGAGCAGTGTGAAGCACCGCACGGTTCTCGGTGAAGTTGATCTTCTCGCCGGCAAACATTGCGTCCCTGGCTTGTTCGATCTTGCGCGCTCGAGCCTAGAACACAAATGAACAAACATCCTGATCTTCCGAATATCATCGTCCATCGCATCATGAAAAAACAGCAATAATTCAATCATTTTTCAGTAATACCATTTAACAATTTCTTTTCAAATTCTTCATCAAAATTTCCATAAAATTTCCAAAGCTAAAATAAATTTAATAATGCATAATAAATGAATACACACGCATCTGCTATTTCATCACCATTGAATGCATATATCGATATGCTATATCGTACATTTTTTATTAAAAATAACAGTAATTTCCCTGTTTGTCATTTCTTACAGTAGAAATGATAATTCACCTAGGAAAAAATTAGCGAATAATCCTAACTCCACTGAAATGATAAAATTTGCTTTTCAAACATCATTAATTCCTACGATATACTTAGATTATTATTAATAACAATTTTTCTCCATTGCGTAGAAACTATACGTACCAGCTCGAACAAGAGGCCCAAGGCTTTGTCATCAATGCGGTTCTTGGAATAATCCAACAGAATTGGTCCATCGTCAGGAGTTTCAAGTGTCAAACTGGAAAAATGATTAACTCAGAAACACCTACACACAGATTCCATTGTTATGATCTGGAATTGGGGTGAATTAGCGAAATAGGGATAAATAAATATGTGATGCAACCAAAATGCAATGGAATGCAATGGAGTGCAATTATGAATGAAATAATAAATGAATCGATGTCACGGAGTGTCATATGCACAAGTGTCTCGTTGATAATGTTACGAAAAGAGCGTTGATAGCGGAATGAAGAGCGCCCGTCGGGCGAGTGACCTTGGGAAGGTCAAACGAAGGTCGCGCGTTATGGACAAGTCAAACTCACCTCAACTTTTCGAATCGATCGGGATTCTGTTGAAACAAACTGGCTATGTTAATCTTTGCACCATTTGCGTCGAAATGACCTTGAAGTTGACTCCAGGCAGACTCCTCGGTCAATTTTCCCTTCGTTTCCATTATGAAAAACGCTTTTTCACGATACTCAAGACCGACGATGGAATTCAAAGCTCTGTACACTTTTCCGAAACTGTCACGAAATATCTGTGACTGACCGGCTGCCCTTCAAGCCGCGGAATGATAAGGAAACGTGATCCTCTTGACTGCTGATGTTAGGTGAGTTGAAAACTCGGCTTTACACGCGATTCTTCTCACTGCGCACGCTTGTCGGCGAGTCCTTTATTGGGCAATCGGCTTTTCAAGGTCATCTCACTTGCGGCGCCAATATTTGCTTGCAATTCGCAAAAAACACGGCGCGACCTTGACACTGTCTCCTTTTTAAGTCACCTGAGTTGGGGGAAAAAATGATTTATAGACGTTCAATTGTTATTTATATATTTATTGGGTTACAATTTATTTTTATTTTCGTAACTTCCGGCGGCAATATTTACTTGCAATTCGCAAAAAACACGGCGCGACCTTGACAACTGTCTCCTTTTTAAGTCACGTGAGTTGAGGGAAAAAATTGTTTGTAGACGTTCAATTATTATTTTTATATTTATTGGGTTACAATTTATTTTTATTTTCATAACTTCCGGCGGCAATATTTGCTTGCAATTCGCAACAAAAATTGTCGAAACGTTAACAATTGAATTCAATGTACAATTGTGTAATATAAAATTCGCATCGCACGAACGCGATTCGCTCTGTCTCTCTCTCTTTCTCTCTCTCTCTCTCTCTCTCTCTGTCTCTCTTTCTCTTACACACTGTCCATAAAGACTGAAGTTTTTATGCATAAACTCGTCAACTAAATTCAATATACAATTGTGTGATTAGAAGACAATGAATAAGCGGATTAGAAGGGCTTCCCATACAACCGTAGAAGCATAGCCAACATGTAAAACCAGAGGCAAAACGGACCCGACCGAATTTTGCCACCATTAATCCGCGCAGGCTGCGCCGAATTGAAGAAAGAATAACAGTTAATCAGTTATAAACTCGGGATTGGCTCCGATCGCTATTCCGAGAATTTAAAAAAAAACAGGACAAAGAAAACCACACAAATGAGTACGTAAAAAAAACACTAACCATTTATACCTAGCAAAAAGTCCCTAGATCCCATTTATTTAATCCGGTATTTCAATGATTCCATAAATACATTTAAATAAAAAACATAACATTGTAATAAAAATATATTGATATGCATCAATGAGAAAACTTATCGCTCAGTGATGCACCGTGAACATTTCTCCGTCCAATGTTAAACGCCTATACGTCTGTCTCTCTCGCACCTCATTCCACTTTTTGGTTTATCGATTCTCCTAAGTGAATGGCTTTGAATATCAAAATGCCCGAAGCTTGGCCCATTTGTGCAATACTTCCGCACATTCTATCAAAATTTGGGCTATTTCTGTCGAGTATTTTGCGAGAAAACAGGTTTTTAAATTTTCGAAAGGGTGGGGGAAGTCCCCACTGCCTCTTACGGCCAAAAGCTCGAAGCGCAGGCATGTAATAAATTGTCTCGCGGTTGGCAGCCCTGCGAATCCCGAAAGTTCTTAAATCCGTTTGGATGTCGATTTTTTGTGGTTACCCGTCTCGAAACTCACCGTGATTTGTTTACTCCGACGCAAGTGGATTTTCCGCTGATTTGAGAAACTCGAGCTTTCGCTTTCGTGACGAACTTGCTGTAAAGTCGATTATCAATAAAAAATGGTAAGGCGCTGCACGATTGTGAAGTACGTAAAGCTTCGATGCTGATCGAAAAATCACTGCTTTGTTTACGTCGGAGATTTCACTTTGCAATCGATTTTCGACCATTTCCTGTTTTCCTTTCTCTCACGTGTGCAGATAATTGCAGTTAATTGTGTCAATTTCGATTTTTGCAGCTTCCCGAACCGAAGAGAGTTTGCTTTTTTGGCGCTAACCCACATTTGCGATTAGACAACTCGAGTGCCTTTGTTCGCCTTACGTTGGATTAACAAAACATGCTTTCTGTTACAGTCTCACACGATACTGTTGGTCCAGCCGGGTAACAGGCCCGAAACTAGAACCTACTCGGACTACGAGAGCGTTAACGAGTGTATGGAAGGTAAACGAGATTTTTTTGGTGCATTGTAACTATGCAAAAATCAATTGTTCTAACGCACTTGGTTTTGAATGAATTTTACGGTAAATTGGGTTTTCTAATCGCTACGGAGTAACAAACTTTTTATGGGTTTGGAAACGAAGGACTAAAAGATGTTTGATTATATCGCAAAAATATTTTACGGCAATAGTTTGTTTTTCACAAATTTACCGCTTGTTTGCAATACTTCATTTTATGAGACGGTGGCTAAAATCCATTTTATTTTTGCGAGCGGAGCAGCCGAATGAATATTTGGTTTACTTGATAGGGAATTCAAGTTTCAACTTAAATTCAACAGTTTGAGCGTTAAAGAGTTCTTTTGGGGTGTATAAAAATTTTTTAATATCTTGAGACGCTGTGATTTATATTTGTACAGATGCGGGAAGTAAAAACAATAATGTTTACGTCTGGTGTGTTAACGCACATTGAGTGAATTGGATTGCAGTTTTTGTTACTAATTACAATTTCGGGCAATATGATGTCTTGAATCGTCCAAAACTGGGAGTCGATGGAGATAAAAGTGAATAGATTAAAGTTTTGATTGGAAATTTATCGTTGATTGATTTAGACTTGAATTAAGATTTGAAATTTTCGACTCCATTCGCCTACAGAAATACCGAATGGTAATAACAAAATATTTCATAGTCGTAAGGTACAAAGTGGGAGTAACATTGCATTTTGTAGACTTGCAACATTTATTACGATTATTTATTCATATTATCTTGAAAATTATGAAACATTTTATTATTGCATATACATTGAAAAAGATGTGGTTGATAGTCACTTTCAGAGTTGGATTCATGAAATCATAATTTATGTTACCTTTAAGAATTATTGTTTCCTGATAATAATCTGCTTTGTTTATAACCACTGTCCCAACATTTAAATAACTGCAAAAAGAATCAAATCTGAGCATAATTTCACAAAATAGATGACTCCATTTTGAAGAAAATTCCTACAAAAATGTATGAAGAATTTAATACTTTCAGTTATTACTATGTAAAAAATTGAACTATGTAATAAGCAAAATTGCAAGCTATTTTTGCAAAATGATAATTAACAAATTAGTTATGAATGAATATCCAGCAAAATTGTCGTCGAGTATTACAGTTCTGTTTATCCGTGGGCATGTTATCTCCTCAAAAGAAATGCCAGACGTATCCACTCACTCGCAAGAATGTTCATTGAATATTCTCTCTGATTTCTGTGAAGGTGTCTGCAAGATTTACGAGGGGCATTTGAAAAGGATGAACCCAAACGCACCGACCATAACTTACGACATAAGTCAGCTGTTTGACTTTGTCAACGAGCTCACCGATCTCTCTTGTCTCGTGTATCAAAAGTCGACCAACACCTACGCACCGTACAACAAGGATTGGATCAAGGAAAAAATCTACGTGCTGCTACGTCGAGCCGCCGGGCAGCGAGTGCAGACGCAGTAATAAAAATCTACCTAGACATACGTTCTCATGTTTAAGATAAAGTATATTTACATTAATATCACTCGACGCTATTGTTCATAACTATGACTAAAGACTAATTACGATAAACCCCATATAGCCGTGATTGCTGTATCGATTGTCCACTAATTTTCATACATCCACACTATCCTCTGTAAATGATGGAAAATTGTAATTCAGTCGTGTCAGGGATTACTCAATAACACGTAAATGATGTAGAGTTTACTAAAGGAGGATTTTGCCGTAGTTAATTCATTGCTATTCACTCCACGACCCAGAGACTGCCTGATGTTTTAGTCACGAGACCTTCCGGGTCAACCGACTCGTGCGAATCTCCATCACAATTTAATCTACCGGCGGGTGTTGGAGCGTTGAGAAATATTTCACCGATACGTTATCAGGCCGGAGGTTCTCTTATCGCATTTTATTTGCCGCGGTCTTCGCTTCCGCATCTCGGCTGGAGAAAACCTCAGAGTCACTCACAGTGAGCATGAGCTCACATTTTGTAAACGCGGAAAATGATGTAGGCAAATTGTGGATAACGACAAGAAGATAAAAACGCGGATTAATGCTGAATTGAAAGTGAAAAAAATCCGCTCTGCGGTGATCCGGGTCAAATTGCGGCGCGCAATTAATACGTTGTTGCGTTATTAGTCCCGTAATTATCGATAAACCGACATTTTTTTCGAAGCGATCGACTCTCCGTCCGCTAATCCTCATTTTTCGTGGTATTATTGAAAAAATCATTCCTCACGCTCCGAATTCGAGATTCGTTTTGCCGCACAAAATACCCGCTTTACAGATTTTTTTGCAGTGACTTAAAAAGATGCGTCTTTTTCGACTTTTTTTTTTCAAGCGTGTTATTTATATTATTTTGCCACTTGTGCGTCACTGACTTTTCATGAGGCCATTTAATTTTAATTAGCAGTGCCCGTTTTACAGATGATGTGAGCGTATTTATTAGTTTTTGTAACGTTTGTTTGCGTAACTTTTTTGCTCTTTCTTCACAGTTGAGACGAAAATTTCGCGTAGAAAAAAACGCGTATACGCGTGTTCGCAGCCAAGGGGTTAAATGATTGAACTTTGAAGCGATATTTGCATGGCCCTGAGGCTCGCGCTTTTGAGATGGTATTTGTTATTTTAATTTGCTCTGAATTCGGGAAATTATAGGTGTAAATGTAAACGGCGTTTGGTATTTTTCGAATTGCGTTCGCGCGACAAGCAAGTGGCTCTTTTAAACTGTTGCAAGTGCTTCTAAATACTTCTATATAATGAACAGACGAATGAATGGCAAGCTAATTTTAGGAAATTCGTGAATGGAATCGTGAAATAAGAACAGCTGCTTAAAATGCAAATAAATTAATAATTCACTGGCGAAAGCTAAGCCCAATTTTTCCAGTATCCACGAATTTAGCGAAACCTTTTAATCTTCGGTTTGCCTCAGTTTGTAGTAAAAGCTCGTAAGTCGTCAGGCGTGAAGCATATATGCCGTGCGCATCTCTGAAAATCGCGAGTCGTGCCAAAATTAACGGCACGTGCAAGGTGACATTTGACACTCGTCATTCGGACAATGAACGGTATTTCAACGATAAAACCACCGCGTTATTTGCTCCAATTCGCGGAACTCCTTTCATGCCCTGTTCCATATTAAACATTTAGAAGCGATAAAAAATGATATATCTCTTCTATGAATGATGTTAATCGCACCGAAAATACTATCTATTCAATCGCTTCGCCGGAATAATCGATAAGAAAATTCTCTCTATCATTCAATTAATTCAAATTCAAACACCAAAAACTCCTGAAAAATTACCCTGAATTTTCCAATTCTTATGATGTCCTTTTCCTCCAATTAAAAAAATTAATAACGCTTCTATAATTTCTCCGCGTTTTGCATTTAGTTTGCAATTAACGAAACCCGTACTAAATTTAACGATTTTCATTGAAGAAAAAATACCACTTATTTTCCAATCAATCGAATTTCGATCGTTGGTCGAAAAGAATTTCCCAGCATCATTGAATCACCTTCAAAGAATATCCATCATCCCGATATTACTGTGCAAAAAAAAAATCTATTTCTTTACATTGCTTTACGATTTAAAAAAATATATATATATAAAAGTTACTCTTTGATCCCGATCAACAAAAAGTAAAAACACCGGTAAAAAAAGTAATTTCACCGATACTAGTGCCAAATAAAGAATCTATCACTTCCGGTTCCGCAACTATCGCAATTAAAGGCCCCCAATTAATTTCTCGTGTTCCTAATCAATCGAACGTTTCCCCATGCCCAAATTTCCCACGTCTTTCCGCTCAAAATTACGCAACGGCGGATTAATCATAGGAGAAAAAAGGAGAAGAAAAAAAAAATTGCGCAACAGTTAGCACGTGCCGCATAAGTCCAAGTAGCCCAGTAGCAAAAGTAAGGAGCAGAAGTGCACCGATCCGCAGCAACAGCAGCAGCCGCAGAATTTCCCGCTGCAAGTAACACGCATATACAACACCCACACACACACACGCACACGCACGACATACTCGCGTTACATAAACTCTAGCGTGCGTCGGTAGGCGGGGGATGAAAGAGTTGGCCTAGCCTCTCGGTGAGTAGAGCTGCGTTTTCTCAGATAAGCCTCGACGGTGCTCGTGAACGATTAGTCGCGCGTGGAGCTCCTACGAAGGACTAGTGTTATTTCTAGCGCATACGCGCGCGCTTAAGTCTCTCGCCGTCCGTGCGTTATTCGTGCTCTTTATCTATATACATATACATATATACACACAAAAATATTTCATTTTTTTTCCACTTTTCATTGGTACAATTGAAAAGCGACAAATTTCCGAGTGTCTCGATCGAGTCGCGTGAATTTTCGCTAACAAAGCCGGCCTCGGGCGACTAAACGGCGCAAAACATTATTATTATTATTATAACTTGAATTTATTGTTGTTGTTGTTGTTTTTGGCAAGCTATCACCACAAGTGTATTAAAGACAGTGCTGTTCGCGTAGGAAATACGTGAACGCGTTGAAAAACAATTCGTGCGGGACAGACGCTGTTTTGGTTTATAAAATATCGAATCGAAATAAGCGCGATAAGTATAACGCGCGGTTTGACAGTCACGAGTGCATCGCACCGAGTGCCATTGGCGTGATATCATTCGCGCTCTTTGTATTATTGCCGCCTGGCCTCGAGCGGCTCGAACGTGGGCATTTTCGGGCTTTTAAAGGGATACGGAATGTCGGGAAAGCTGTTGAACGATGTCGATCCGTTCAGCGAGACACCGATGCAGTCGGAATCCATCGAAGGTGAGATTGTCATTGGGGCATTTTTGACAGCTCAGTGATTTTTAGAGAGGAGAACGCGCGCGGCAGGTTAGGACGACGAGCGAGGCCGACGCTCTGCGCTGCGGATACGCGACAAATTGCATCGCAATCTCCGGGCCAATCGCCGTCAATTTGTCACTCGGGAATCGATGGAATATATATGTGGCGCATCGATTATCACCATTTGTCAATTTTGCGTTGCTCTTACTGTTTTTAAAGCGAGGCTTCGCTAATCAGTTTGGTTTTTGTTAGTATTTTGGGTTTGTCATTATTGGTATTTTTGCTGGCTGCGTTTGATGTCTAATTTTTTGTTACCCTGGAATTTTTATGCACTCGCTGTATTTATTTGGGTTTAGCGTAGACTGGAACTCGATGACGAGTTTTTGAGAAATCAAATTTACCGCAGGCAACGTCGGATATGTTTAGCCGAGTTAGAGTAATTCAGCTGTTTTTTTTTTTTTTATTTGCAAAAGTAACTTGTCGATTGGGTGCGTCAATTTGTCAATGTTACATTGCTTTTACTGTTTTTAAAGCGAGGCTTGGCGAATCAGTTTGGTTTTTGTTAGTATTTTGGGTTTGTCATTATTGGTATTTTTGCTGGTTGCGTTTGATGTCTAATTTTTTGTTACCCTGGAATTTTTATGCACTCACTGTATTTATTTGTGCTTAACGTAGACTAGTACTCGATGACGAGTTTTTGAGAAATCAAATTTACTGCAGGCAACGTCGGATATGTTTAGCTGAGCTAGTGAAATTCGATGATAGATTGAAGTCGGTTCATCGAGTAATTCAGCTGCTTTTTCTTTTCTAATTTGCAAAAGTAACTTGTCGATTGGGTGCGTCAATTTGTCAATGTTGCATTGTTTTTACTATTTTCAAAGTAAGGCTTGTCGAGTCAATTTGGCTATTGTAGGTAATGCGTTTTTGAGAAATCAAATTTGCTGCACGGAACCTCAGATATTTATATTTAGCTGTGTTACTAAAAACATAAATCCGCTGACTTTTATGAAAATAACTTGTTGATTGGAATGGTTGATTCAGCAATATCGGCATTATTCTTACTATTTGTAATAACCCACATATTTATTATTTACATTGTCTTTCTGATTTTTTGTTTTTGGTTGATGTTCCTTGAATATTCTTGAAATTGTCTTTTTGTTGTAAAATAATATATATATTCAGATATATTATAGAAGCAACCGAAGCCTATTTTGTTATTCTGTCAGTAAATTGTATTTTCCGTTATCATTTGACAAGCCAGAATCAATTTGTCAATTAATTCAGGAGTCATTCACCCGAATAACTTGCTTCTTGATTGTGTTGATTTATCAACATCACATTACTCATACTATTTATAATGCAGTGCTTATCAGTGATGAATGATTCCAAGTATCATTATTATCATTATCATTGTTATTAATATAATCAGTTCGACTTCCGTTTAATATTGTAATTCAATGTAAGTTGTAAAATTAAAAAAATTAGTCTTATCTATAAATTAGAATGGGATTAAAATTTGTTTTCTGGATTAAATATTTGTTTTCTAATGGATCTTAAGAAAATATAGAGAATCGATTTGTTACTCTCTCAATAAATTGGATCCTATTGAACCATTTGACCAATCAAAGTCAATTTATCAATCCACTTGCAAATCGCTGACTGCAATAATATCAGGCGCATGCTTCGGTTTTCAAATAATGCGTTACTCTTACTGTTTATAACTCAATACTTTTCATCTTCAAACGATGCTGAATATTTTTGTTAATTTTTTAGTGAAGCCCCTCTGACGCAATTTAATAATCCAGTTTTTTCTCTAGTGCATCTAGCGAGATTACAAAATGTTATCTCATTGATAAAGTCTTCGAGACACTATCAATATTTGTGTATGGTATCAAACACTTATACTTTGATAAGCCTTGACGCAAAGAAAAAATAGTTTGTCAGTGAACTTGGATTTTTATACCGAATTTTTATGTTTAGGTAAATTGAAAAAAGATAGTTGATAATGGTTTTTCAGTATGAGTTTACGCTAAGTGAATTTAAAAGTCACTTTTGCTTTATTATCAGAAGCTCCGAATTATTATCGCAGCCTATTTTGTCTCATGGATGCACACAAAAAGTAGCAAGAAGATTCAAAATGGTACATTATCAATGCTAATTTTATTCCCAATTGACTTGTTAATAACCATATGCATATACGTTTTTGTGTAGCTTATACATTCATGCATATTAACTGGAAAATGTGGTATATTGCTACAGTAGCCTCACGATTATATAATTCTGGCACAGCCACATATTTTTCCCACTTGTATCCTTCAAGATTATTCTAAAGATTGGAAACTAACTGTTTATTCTATTACTACCTAACACTTTCTCGCTCCCATTTATATTAATTCCATTGTAAAAAATCGTTCCAGGGTTGATTTTAAAAAATCTTCCATGCTTTCAAGTAATATATTTGAAAAATATCAAATATAAAATTAATTAGATTAATTCTTTTCAACACAATAAAAACTGATTCATATTTGTTTTTCTGTAATTTTATTAAAACATTAGAGTAAAGCAATTTGAATCACAATGTACAATTTGAAAAATGAATTATTGGGTCAATAGGATGGAATTTTGAAAATGATACAATTCAATGATGGATATACAAATTATTTAAATACAGTTTTCAATGGTTTGAGTTTTAAGTTAACTGCACAATCTAAAATCTCTCCAGTAGGCTTTGTTTTCATTCACAAATACTACATGGTTTTGTCTGTGCTCCAGAAATAAATCGTGGGTCAATGCCCTCAGGACAATATTCCCTTGTGTAGATATCATTGGAGGCACCAGTCACTCTGTCATAGAGCTTTTATTTAATCAGTGGTGCTCAATAGTCCACAAGCAGCCTGCAATGAATATAAAATCCAGCGCCTCAGCGTCGTTAACAAATTTAATGAGACGTTATTTCTCTGTTTTAAAGATATCAAAGGAGCCCTAGTTGAGGAAAATGGTATTGAGGCGGTCGAAGAAGAGGTCAATAAACTACCTTACGCAGAGCCTCTCACACCTGAAGAAATACGCTGGTTTTATAAAGACGGTGTGCACAAACGATGGCTGGAATTTTGTGGATACGATAGCCTCAGAATAGAAAATGTCTGGAGAAAGAAACAAGCTTCGAAGGACAATGAAACTACCGAAAATCCTACTGAGCTGGAAAGGGTTGTGGTCAGAGGTGGAATGTATGATGTGGAATTGGATCATATGAGATGCGTCTCCATTTATTGGCCAGGTACGTAATACAAAATTTCGTTTTTTCATCTACAAATAACTTTTTCCATATTACATTTTGCAATCATACAATTATTCTTGTACAAATTTTTATCTACTGAATTCACTTATAAATTACAATTACTCTCGATTTACTAATGAATTCTCATGCATTATTGTGTTCACAATATAAGAATAAATTCATTTCACAATAATGAGGAATAAATTGATATACATAGAGAAAGAGGATGGAGATATTCATCGGAGAAACAAGTTTTTACTTATCTTCTGATTCAATAATATCTCAATTTTTGTACAATCTCTCATTTCTGAATTACATTATAAATGCAATAGTACAAATGATTTATTATGCTGAGAGTACGCAGAGCGTTGGGATTTTGGTATAATTAAAAAATGAGATAATGACCAGACGATTATTCTTATCAAGAATTTCTTCGTTCACTTTGGAGCACAGTATAATGAGTAATAAATTGATGTATCTGGAGGAAGTAGAGGAAGATATGTAACAGAAAAACCGGTTTTTCATCTGGGCTGGTAATGGCACTATTTAATTATTTAACTCCGGAACATTCCATCAGACTTGCTCACTACTATCAGTTTTCTACTCCAAACGGTTTGCGATATGAAGGAGTCGCGAGTGCACAGCTAAGAAATGATACATTAGCTGTGCAGTACTTCCTGAGTATTGCCTGCAACTGTCTATCCCCGTTTCTCTGTCTCCCACTCGGCACTGGTAGAGAGATTACTGTGTCCTTGAGTTTATTATAGCCAATTTCCTTTAGACGTATTCACCGTGAGCTCTGGCGACTGCCAGGACAAATATTGCACAGCACGTATACACAGTAATCGCCCTTCTCTTGCGCTTTTCTTCCCTTAAGGTGATTGCCGCATTAAAAACTCGTCAAACGCGTGCGAAATCTTCGCAATGTTTTCTACGCAGCTCAATTACCATCAGTAGTAAGCGATTTCTATCACAGATCCCTTAACTTTCATGCTTTAATAACAACCGATTTGCCAAAGCAAAAAACACACATTTTTATGGTGATTCATTTTTGTAAAAAACAAAAAAAAATACTATGTGCTTCTATCGAAATTCGTGTCTTGTTCGTACCATAAAATACTGGAAATTTGAAAGATAAAATATTTTACAAATTCTACTGGGAACAAATAGTAGAACCACTAATCATGAATAAAAAAAATAACGCCTTTCACTAATTAAAAAAATGAAACACGTTTTTTCCCTGAGATCGGCGATGCACTTTTCTGACTCATCTTCACGCATATACTCTCAAGGCTATAACGTAATATGGTATATATTATTCAAGGCGAGGAATGGGAAATAATGCGAGGAACGTGGTACTACGACGGTAGTTGGATACCCATAGAAGCAGAGGATGCAAAAGTATTGGAAGAAGTGCATCTTCGACTATTCGAAAAGCCGAAGGATACCCCACCGAATTCAACGCCAGAAGAACCGTCTCCACCTGCACAATCTTCCACAGGTATCTCCATAATCTTCTCCGCTTTCCTCACCTTAGACTCTATGTCGTACGGAAAATTCACAGTTTACTTTTTTCTTTGTTCGCAGTACTCCACACGCAATACTTCAACGATTTCCACGTCGATTGGCACGCCATTAACGATGTTACGAGATACAGCGAATACACGCATAGTAAATTAATGCGCAGCGTTACGTCCAAATTAGGCTTTACTAAAAGTGCGTATCTCATCGCTACGCTCGTGAAATGTCGATCTAACCCTTCATTGTCACACTGGAAATCTAATTGCTCTAATTATTCACCAATCCGCCGGTATTTAAAAACTATTTACTTAATTCAGAGGAGAAAATGATCCAACATTGCAGAATATTTTTGCTTAATGGTAATGAGTAAATGTAAATGATTACATATTTTTTAAAATCATACTCTGCAGACAGACACTTGAAGACTAAGCAGAGCATAATTTTTTCGTGCTTTAACTTTTGGAGCTAAAATTTTGAGGTAATGTTCCTAACAGAAAGTTCGTGATTTGAACGAGAGAAAATTTTCAAATTAATCGGGTTACAGAAAGATCTTAAAAATGCCCAAATATTTATGTAATATAGAATCTAAACGACCGTTTTTGTCTGATTTTAAAAAGGATCTTTCAAAACACGTTTTAGAGAAAACCTGGGCTTTCATATGCGTCCCAAGGCAGGACAATAAAATAAAATGATCAATTTAATCCAGTATGACTATCGAGGTTTAAATAAAAAAGACAATTGGTTGGTCGTCGGTGCGATGACGCGCGAACAATTGTCGTCGACGTATCGGCCAATCTACAACTATACTATTATATAACTATGTTATTATAGTTTAATTTTTATTGCACAGCTACTGGCTATCGGCTGAAACGAGGCTACATGCTTCGCGCGACTATTGACGATAAGCCTCACGATATCGATCACTTAGTGTTCGTTGTTCACGGAATTGGACAGAAGGGAGATACGGGGAAAATCATACGTAATACAACATCGTGTGTGTCCTTATCTTAGCACTGGCTTTTCCCAAAGGCAATTGAGCGTTTAAAAAAAGAGAAAAAAACAAAAACAGGGAACAATTTCTATCAACGTAATAATACTCGACACGTTTTTGTACGAAGCATCGCGATGAGTAACATTGAAATGAAAATACTGTTCACTTTGATAATCCGATAGCATCAAAACTATCAAGCTTTTATTTCATAAAGAAAATCACTAAAAAATGGATAATCTTCAAGAACGAAGATAAAAATGTTAGTTACGACAACTTGCACTTTACGAGTCGTTAGAACGATTCACTTAGTGCCTGTAAACATTTTGTGAGTTGGAAAAAGCGAATAAGTTATTGCCCCAACTAATAAACGAGTGGTTTGATATGGACGAATGAAAAGTCAGCCTGTGACATTTTTTGAGTGTCCTCAACTCGAGATTTTCATATTGAAAACATTGAACAACGTATTTTCAAGGCATTTTAATGGGAACATTATCTAATCTCGATTAGCCACCGATTCGACACTTATTGCCTTTGAGGAATTTAAGTCCGTAACGGCATTCGTTAAGCCCTTCTCAAATGTCAATTGTACATTTTTCAGATTCAGAGAATGCGTCAGTTGGCTTGAGCGTAAATATTTTCCAAATTCGAAGCATCGCGTTGAATTCTTTCCTGTTGAATGGCGATCGTCGCTTAAGCTTGACGGAGGTAATTCATGCACTTGATACGAGGTCGATAGTGTCTTATCGGCGCAAGTTGTTACAATTCTACTTTTGCAGATATCGTCGACGCCATAACGCCTTACAGCGTTCCGGGAATTCGCCAATTGCTTAACACCTCGGCCATGGATATTCTGTATTACACGAGCCCGCTTTACGGCGGCGAAGTCAGAGCAGGATTGCAGAAAGAACTGAATCGACTGTATTTCATGTTCGCCAGTCGACATCCTGGCTGGACGGGGAAAGTCTCGATTTTAGCGCATTCGCTCGGTTGCGTTATAGTTTACGACATCGTCACTGGTTGGATGGGCCCCGACACGAGGCCACCGTCCCCTGCAGCTCCCGATATTTCAGACGATGGACTGCAGTTTACCGTACGTTTATTACTCGCTTATAATTATCAGCGCGGACACTTTCGATACTTCGGACCGAGGATCGCCTCCACTGGAGCGGAAAATTATTGAAATTATGCTGACAGATGGTTGAATTATTTGACAAGGATAGGAACTGTATTCCTGAAAAGACGGATGTCTCGAATTATCGACAATTACAAATTTATTTCGGCTTGTCTAAGCGCATGTTGCTTTAAAATCCAAAACAGGTTTCGGAAAATCAGTAGCTTCATCTTTACATTCTGAGGCTACGGAACTATCACCTCGAGCCTCATTTACTCCAATTCCTAATTGAGGAAAATAGACATCAGCCTGAAGTAGCGAAATAAAAATTTCGCGGATTTTTAAGAGAAACTTTGTCTCAAATTCTCCTAAAGTTTGGACAATGATTTTTTGTCTTTTCTTTGAGCAGTAGCTTAATATTTGCATGTTTCAAGCTACGGGAATATTAACTTGAGCCTCGATTACTCCAATTGATACTCAAGGAAACTTGTCATTAGCCTGAAAATACAAAATCGAAATTCGCGAGTCGTGACAAACGTTACATGGCTCGCTTATTTCGTTATCTTCACAGTCGAGGAAAATTGTGTAAATTGAGCGTTTATCAGTGGAGCGTTTATTCTGAGGTATAATTAAGCCACGGTCGAGGAAATGGTCACGAATACTTTGTTCATTACCGTGGGACGAATAATAGAATAATAACAGCATTTTCTCGGTTTCTTTTGCAGATCGAGAATCTATTTTGCTTAGGTTCACCGCTTTCGGTATTTTTGGCGCTGCGAACGCGCACACCGACCACCGGATTAGACGTTATGCCACAGGGTCTGTGTAAAAGATTTTACAACATATTTCATTGGTCCGATCCGGTGGCTTACAGAATGGAACCTTTGCTCGAACGAGGATACAGTAAAATAGACCCGGTGCTAATTCTGCCGTACGGCGGTGCCGATGCTCCGCCTAATGAGCAACCACCGACGGCGCTTAGTACCGACGATCAGGGAATTTCCACCGCAGGTAATAATAAATGCGTAATTGACAAGACAATTGACAATCCTAAGAAAAATGAAAAATTAGTGAATCGAATCAACGCATGTACTGGTTTTTTTTTTTTTTTCTAAAGTATTGGAAAATAGTATTTTATTTAATTGAAAATCTGGTAACAAGTACGATCATTTACTCAGACTGATATTAAACTGTGAATATCATACCGTATTTAGAAAACGAGGACGGCGAGCGTGATGAGAGTCCGGGGGATACACCGAATCGTAACGTCGACAAAGGCTGGAGTCTATGGGGACTTGTAAGAGGCGGCTGGACCGCGAAAGAAGGTGCTTCGTCCCCAACGCCAGATGCAAATCCCATAAGACCTGATCAGGGTACGTTCCCATTTTTAAACAAAATGTTCTATTATAATCATCTAATTTTTCTAAGAAAATTATTCAAATCACTCATCTTTTGGAGGTTTCCACCAATTAAAAACAAAATGAACAATTTTAATATTATAAAATGTGAAAACACAACTTAAAAGGCATCCCAATGACTGAAAAAAAAGCAAAATGTCTGATCTCCACATCTTTACATGCTTTACATTCAGATATCGAAATTAATATTACACGTCTCGATCTTCCTTTCTAACAATAATTTGTAATAGAATTTTTTGATACGTTTTTTTATTTGCTTAACACAATTTTTTCAAAGATATGACACAATTCTTTTCCAACATTTGAAAAGTTACAATCCAAAACATTTGGATATCGAGAAATTTTCTACACGATCAGAACCCTATTGCTAAAAATCATGTTTTATGGCGCTTTTTTTCGCTCATTGGAAAACAAACACACTTCTTGGGTCGACAATTGGCGGAGCTTTTCTGTTAGAGACAAAATGATCAAGGCATCAACAAAATATATCCCAAGCTTGAACGTCAGCGGCATAAATAACGAATGATTCAGTAAAAAATACGTATCGTCCGGCAGAACTAGCACAACGATTGGATTACGTCCTGCGAGCGGGTGGACTTGGACGCAATTATCTGTACACGGTTACGGCTCACACGGCTTACTGGAACAACTACGACGTGGCCTATTTCGTGCTTACCCGCCTCTTTCCCACACTAGAGACTTGATGTTGGCCTGTTTTACATAGCGACGCTAATCCCTATTGGATTACGCCAACTTTTACTAGTCCACCGTGGGCCTTTGGGGTCTGAGCTTCTCGATAAAGGGCCCGCTGCCACAAATAATGATTTCAAATAATCATAATGAAAAACGACGAAGAAGAAGAAGAAGAAACAATCTGTGATAACGGTAAAACGATACAATAACGTAACAACTACAATATAGGTGAATGATTTTGCATAATTTTCGTATTTATGAGTCGGTGAGTAAAATCGAAGAACGAACGAGTTCACGCGTGCACGTAATCCGTTGTATATTTTTTATATATTGCAATTCCGAGGTTTTATCGAGTATGCAGCGCGACTTTCGCATTAACGTTTCCCTGCCGTCACTCATCGTGCTATCCTCGAAGATTTTTATTTCTCTTTGTTCTCTCGTTTTATCGTCTTAACGCGCCGTTCATCAACGTTACATATAGTTTATATTAAATATTTATTTTCTACTGTACATAAGCTGTGGAACTCGAACGGCAAGCGAAGTCGCAGTCTTTAGAATACCCCGCGAAATTAACGAAACGTTCGGTGCGTCTGCAGCGCTTATTATTGCTCCAAGCTCAGCGCAATTGTCTTCGTAACAATGAGCCGTTGATCGGATTTGAAAAAGCGCCTGGAGCACGAAAAACGAATACACACGAATTTGTTAATCGACTCTCGAGATTTCTGTCTCCGAAAATAACGAATCTATTCACAGATAGTTCCTTTGAGTGCGAAATATCTCGCGAAATGTGCTACTTTATTTCTCAATTGATCCTCTTTTATATCGATCTCTAAAAAGTCTACAAAAATTCGCGCAATTTTGATTTTAAAGGTAAAAACGATATTTTCTTGTGCAGAAATGTCGAGAGTCATTATTTTCGAGTTAAGAATAGTCCGCGAAGTCTGAATGCAAGCCGTAGAAAATTGCGTTAGCGTCGTCGGCATGTAATCGATAACATCGGCGTAATCGCAACGGCACTGAATATATCGGGCGCCTTTGAGTGAATAAAACTCGTTGAAAAATACTGAAAGTTCACCGGTGAATGAAACTAGCCGCCTCCCCCAATTAATTGCGGACGACCAAATACAATATCGCGTGGGAAAACCAATAAATCAGTATCTGCAAGGCCGAAGACTTCAGAATTAATCCTATTTGAAACAACAACAAAAAGAAACATATTGAGATTTCACTTATTATTGTAACTCTTGCCAATCTTTATCGTAGTGAGCAATTCTTCGTCTAACAGCGTTTCGTAGAGCGACAATAATCCTAGATATTCGAAAGTAACGTATTACTTCAGAGCCATGCGTTTCACTCGTGCAAGTAATAGACATTTTTTCAGTCCATTCAATCAAACTCTTCAACGATTCTCTACTTATCAACGCCATGTCACGTACGTTTAAAGACTATTCACGTAATTTGATATTCAAATTGTATAGAAGAGCTATTTTCCGTCGGTTCAGCCACTTTTTTTTCCAATCGTACATTTTTTCATCAAACGAACTCTTTTTCTTTTGCCTTTAAAATCATGTAAAAATTGCACAGTGGGCAAACGATGCTTGAAGGAGTAAAGAAAGTGTTTTCATAGCTGGGCTGAATTCACGGAAAATGCTCTGAAGCGAAAGTTAGAAGACCGTATAAAACACAACGACTACGCGGAACGCATCACTGCTGCAGCGATAATGTTATTATTTTCATCTCGTAACCATATCAGGTAAGACGTCAAAGCGAATGAGGGTTCAACGATCCGGTTTTTATTTGTTTGATATTCTAATCAACGTTTATTCCACGAGTGTAATTGTTAAATACACGATTAGCGGCGTTGAGCTGCTAATCGATGATTAATAATCGCACACAAAGTTATACACAGCAGTTAGATAACAAATAAATAAATATATATATATATATAATTCAATACATGCCGTGTCCGAAATATCCTCATTTTGTAAATTGATTAAAGTGCGAATTAAGTAGATTGTACGAGATGCAATTCGATATGTAACGAGCAAACATATTACCTGCATTTAATTTGCAGTTTAAATACAAAGTTGTTATATGAATTTCTGATTTATCGCCGCTTAATCACCCTCCTTTTCATTGCTTCCTGCACGAGAAGACGTTACGAAAGTAAGTCTAGAAAAAAAGGCAACAGCTCGCCAGGAACTTTGTTTTTCCACTAAACTAATAACATTTGTGTATAGTGATGGACCAGAACCCAACAAATCGGTAGATAAACGTAAATTTCCTTTGGAATAACGATTAATCCACATGATTAAATCCTGTCTTTTAAATAACTATTGAAATAACAAATACTTCTACTTCCTGACCATCCCTTCATAATTCCCTGAAATTTCCTTAAAAAAAAAAAAAAACCCATCTAAAATCCCGAAACAACGCAACAAGTGTACGGTAAGGATAATTCGATTTTACAACACGCTTAGTCAACAAAAGGGAATATAAATTGTCGATTTTGAAAAAAACAAAATAAAAATATAAAAGTACCGCAAACGCGCGTTTCGCGGGCACCGCGCGCGTCGCTGATTGGTCGCTCGCTGGTCCCGCTACAGCAGCGATTTATGCTGCGCCGGTTGACTGAAACATTTTGCGGTAGTTTGACCCGCAGTGTTCGCGGGTGAGGATCCTGGGGGAGAGTCCGTTTTTCGTCGTCGTGTCGACGAGAGGTAAAATTGAGAATTCCGCAGGTACGTACGACAGTTTGTCAATAGTATGTAAATAAGAAAGAGCGATAACGCGTTGGCTGTGATTATTCGGCGGTGCACGCGATTTTCGTCAGCGGCTTTCGCTGTCGGACTCCGCGTGTCACACGTCACGAAATTAGCCCTCGTTAAAAAGGTTATCGTGTTGTTAATCGCGTGACGTGCTAAAAATTATGACACGCAACTGAAATAACGTGTTTTCAGGCCTGCCGCTCGATTTTCCACCGATCGAACCGATCACCTGTGATCGATCGCGCGATCGGCCTCCGTACCATCGGATTTTCATCGGCTCTTCATTTACCATGTCCTTTCGTACGAATCACCTTCGAGGACGCAGGGTTTAGGTCACAACCACAAGGAAAAAGCTCGTTTTATCGTTTTATGATTTTCGCTTCGAAATAAGTCCTCACACGCACAGGTCAGTGGGTTTTGAAAAACGTCATTTTTTGCCCCGGGCCGTGGAATGGCCATTTTTTTTCACCCCTTTTTTTGGGACCATTGGAATGGGCGACGGATCAGTTGAGCTGAAAGTTGAGGATTCCTACAAATTCTCCTTTATTTTGCATCTAAATTGGTTTTTGGGATTCGGAATTTATCGCTGAAATGAAGGGCGATTTTAGGCGTAAGATTAGTTACGTCAGAGGAAATACGTATTCTTTACTTGGGTTATGAAAAAAATAACGATTGACCTTTTTGCAGCTTAAGATTTAGTATGAGATGGAAATTGCGTGCGCAGATTTATTAGTTTCTTGGAAAGTGTGATTTTGGAGAGTCCGGATTTGAGGGATGTGATTTTTAGTATTTTTGATTAGAGTGCGAATTATTGAAGATGAAAATTGAGAATTTGGGTGAATTTTCTTTTTTTTATGACTTGAAATGAGTTTTTATTAATCTGAATTTATCTTGGAAATTAATGAAAAAGTTGAGTCACGAGTTTAGATAAAGTAGTTGCATCATGTTCTTCTCTTCTGTGGTACAGAGAACAGAAAGTTTATCTCAGTATCAGCCTGAGATTTTGATAAGATAAAAAGTCTGTAATGTGCCCAGTGTTTTATTTGAGTTTCGGGAGATTCAAATTTAAATTAAATTTAAATCTACATAACATCCAAAACTGGCTGCTATGTCAAAATATTTATTAAGCATTTCAACATGTTAAATTTAAATTAAAATGTGTACACATTAATACAGTTTATTTTCTGTGAATTATTTGCAGTGACTTTTTTACTGTTTTGTCATAATGTATAGTATTGCATCCCTTTAATCTAATACTAACCGATGCAAAAAATGATTTGTACATCAACTTTAGTTTTTCAAGACGACACTCTGTTGAATTATCAAAGGCACTAATTTATTTCAATTTTCTAGAATCATGAGTAATATGCACAACCCGAATATGATCGCCGTTGCGATTGGCGCGACGATCGGTGTACTTGGAGCTGCAACTTTGCTGATTTACCAAAAAATTGTCGAACAGAGACAGCAGAATATGATGAATGAATATGTGGAGAACGTGGACAGAAGGTTTGCAGAATTGGAAGCTGAGTTGCAGAGTGTAAGGTAAGCCAAGCTCGTTGAGCCCGAAGCGTTGCGTTACTCGGATTTTTTCGATACTCAAGCAAAGCGTTTTTTCTCTGAATCCAGAAATCAACAGAAAATCCGAAAAGCAAAGGCTCTCGCTCGCAAACGCGCTACTTCCGCCAATAGCTTTTACACCGCCGACGATGCCGAGACTGATGCCGATGCTGTTTCCATTGCCGACACTGAAACAGCCGATGATGAATTTTACGACTGTTCCGATGAAGAACTTGGAGGCGGAGACACTGAAAATGGGTTTGTTCAGTCTTTTTTTTTATTTCAACATTTTTACTAATCCTATAAACAAATTACATACCAGAATTTGTTCAGGCAGCCACTTTGATAAACTTGCAATTGAAAGACCAATTATCTAATATCAGAATTTTATTCGGTTAAAATGAAAACGATAGTCTTTATCCCTTTTGTGAATATAACAGTAGTAATTGTTTAATCCTTTGCATAAAGTGTATCGTTTATTTGTTTTTAATGGCTAATAACTTCCTCCTCTTCGTCTATGTAAGTTTGAATCCTATGAGGACTAGAATGTCTTGTGAAGTAATTAGAATCATAGTTTTTCACTACTTTTATGAACTGAGCAATAACATTAACGATTATTTCAGAATCCATTATCCACACAAAGTAGCAAGTACTTATTTGTTCTTTTCAATTTGTTTTTCGTCAATTATTAATCAATACATCCTCGTAAATGCAAGATTTTGCCCAAGAATCAGCAGAATGTAATTGTCTGTTTCGTAGAAAAATGTATTTCCGATTTTATCGTCAAGTCGTTATGAATTAGACTAATTAAGTCTAAGTAGCACTTGATCACGCGTTCCATTTATCGCTCCATAGAAAATTGCAGTACGTCTTTGGTAAAAAATAGAATTGCTATTTGAGTAATTAGAGAATAACATGTCTTTGATATCTGTGAATTATTGCATCTTTTTTGTCACTAAAATTCGTAGATTTTATAATTCGCTCCCATGGTTGTTTCTACACATTGTCTTTCGTTTATTATAGTTGATTTTTTTTTTCAACGTGTAATTACATCATCTTCATCTATGTAAGTCTTCAATTTGTTGACAATCATTTCTGTAGCTGTTGGAATCGTAGATTTTATTCGTCCTTGTTCCGAATGAAGTAACATTTGTGTTCTCTTCCAAATAGCGATTTTATCGTCATTTTGTTCAATACGTTTTTATTGTTTTTTCAATGGCTAATAACTTTGAAGAACCGGATGATATATTCATAGTGATACAGGACGTCAGAAACAATGAGGGAACTCAGGCGGCAACTAGCTGCTCTAGACGGCAAGATTGAGGACGAAGCTCTTCACGAAGAGGTGCTATGTGACCTGCGTTCTTTAGTTATCTTTCACGACGACAATGTAGAAGTGGTCTGGAGACTGGGACGAGCATGTTTCAAGAACGCCGTCAACCTAAGCGATCGAGCGCAGCAAGAGGATTTGCTCCAAGAAGGTGAACGCTTTAGAAACGCTCGTCTACAAAACTGTATCACAACTCATTGAAAAAATCCCAAAATTCGTATACTAGTTTCTGATTATTTAAAATCGTTCATTATTTTTGGCTTTGACAAACAAGCGTGATAAATATACGACGACATTTGAGTATTTCGATATTTGTAACCTCTCTGACGTTTTCAACTCCAAAGAACAAATACATTTTCGTGAAAACACGATGATTTTTCACGCGAAAGCAACAAATTGTAAGCCTTTTTATTATACAGAAATATTGAGGTTTGACAATCAGTGGCAATTATTAATCGTTAGTCAAAGCTATTTTTTATTTGTGTTAACATTGTTTAAGATAGCAGGAAAAAAATTAAGCTTTTTTTAGTGTTCTTTCTATCGCTTATCCATTATCAGTTGGCTAATTTGATTGATTATGTCAAGTCATTTGAGATTCCGTAAGTCTATTTAAAATTTCTTCTCCCTTATATGCATTTTTAGGCATAGGAGCTTGCGAACGAGTGCTCGACATCGAACACGCGGATCTGCACAAATGGTACGCGCTGCTGATAGGCTCGAGAACCGAGTATCTACCGACAAAGGAAAAACTCGAGGCTGGACAGCGCTTCGAAAAGCACGTGAAAATAGCGCTCGCGTTACGTCCTATGGATTCTACGCTGCATCATCTCATAGGCAGATTCAAATATACAGTCTCGGGCTTGTCTTGGATCGAGAGGAAGGTAGAAACCTTTTTAAAATGTGTCCATTACATTACGTGTACTCGTTAGGTTTTATGAAATCATATTTAACAATAATTATTGAGTTGTACGCTAAGAGAAATTTTCTCAAGTACACTTTTGCTCCTTTTCGTAATCGCTCCTTTTTACAATTTTTTTTTCAGAAGACTAATTCCACTTTTTGCGTTTTATTTGCTGCGTGTAATTTTTCAAACACTTTTAGAGTTTGTAGAGTGTGAAAATCCGCAGAACGCAATATAAAATATTGTCTGATCGAAGGTATTTAATAATTTCTTCGCAGGTTTGCGCAACTTTGTTCGGGGAGGCGCCTTCGGCTACTTATGAGGAGGTTCTTGCTCATCTCGAGGAAGCGGAGAGGCTAAGCGAGAAGCCTGATTTGGAGAACAAGTATTATCTCGGCATGACTTACATAAAAACGAAAAACTACCAAAAAGGCGTTAAATATTTGCGCGAAGTGTGCAATCTACCGGCCACCAAAGAGTCCCAAAAGACGATGAAGAGCGAGGCCGAGGAGGCGATATCACAGTACTCGAGTTACTCGTGATCCTCGAAAGACCCTTAAAATTAAGCCTACAAACTCAAAAGTCTCGATTTCTGTAGTTCTTTAACGCGATCGAGATGCCACGAAAAGCGATGAAACTTCAACAACGTAATATTACCAGAATGCGTGACTCCACGTTTCGTCGTCTCGATCGGGACCGTCGACGTTGCGTATCTGTTAAAAGCGAAATCCAGCGCGAAAATATTTGCGTCAAGAATATTCCTCTTTCCAAAACGTTTCGTGCGCAAATTTTTATAGGAGATGACTCAATTATAGCAATCTACGACAATTTTATATAGTGACTTTAAATAGGATTCCTTTTGAACCCGCTACCAAAAAAAAAACTTGTAAATTCTTGTAATACGTAGCATTTTTTAATTTCAAAGCAAAAAAAAGAAGAAGAAAAGCGAAAACGTGAAGAAAAAAATATTGACTTTTTGTAGATTTACGTCATTCCGATAGTTTTTACGATGGCGAATAAGATACACGGCGTAACGCGTGTGGTGCTGGATTATATTTTATAAAACACTGCAAGGTCTACCTTTAACTGGAATTTAAAAAAAAAGTAATGTTGTTTAGTAACAGAAAAATTGTAATAAGTCCGGGTGAGCGCGGATCGAAGCTGCGGTTTCGTTCACCACGGAAGATGGTACGGAGAAAAGGTCTTTTTATATTGGAATAAAGTGCTGTCGACCAACATATACACCGTTGTCCGTTCACTAAGATCTATCATTCGGAGAAAGCCACGGTGAGGCATGGGGATGATTCAGGGGGAATCGTTAGGCGCGCGCGGAACATACACGCTCTCCATTGTGTGGGGGTGGCGGTACGTGTACACGGAGTGTCGTTACTTCGTATAACATAGATCAATAATGGTCCAACACAGCATCCCAGAAGCCACCAGATTTCGGGGCGAAGGGTGAGAAGGGCTCGGCGCGAAAGGATAAGTGGAACAGGGGTGTGGGCGCAGGGAAGCCCCTCCGGTGGGTAAAGCCAGAGCCGAAGCCAGAGCAAGAACTTTATCTCGTGAGTCGACTAGTCGGGGTTTGATGCTCGGGAAATGTGCAACTCTTCAAAGCTACGCATGTTCAAGTAAGAATATCGAAGGAATATACACAAGCTTTGAATACCGTGAGACTCGGACATGCATTGGACGTTCAAAAGTCCTGGAATATCTTTTTATTTTTTTATTGAGCCTTTTGGCAAGATTTTTGTTTTTCCTTTGCATTTTTAATGAGTGTCTAATTTGTTTTGTTTATTTATTTCAGTAAAATTGAGATTGAATTGTGATGCGTGGACTCGTGCGGGGCACGATATACTGCGCTCTGTGGTATGGCAGTATAGTAGCAGGATTTCTATTCATCGCTTGTCCTCTTCTGCCCCTGCTCCTCTTGAGTCCACCTAAATTTCGAAAATGCGGGGATCTCCTGTTTTCCTGCTGGGAACTCTATCCCACGGTGAGTACCTCGATCGGTTGTTGCTTCTCGCGGAGGAAACTTTGTTTTCGTCGGTTTCATTTCGTTTCCGGTATTTTCGTGCCTGGGTGAAATCATTTGGAGTAAATGATTATTATCTTCAAAAAATGAAGCAAAGAAGAAGGACAATCAGTATTGAATTTGAGCTGAATCTATCGAGCAGTTCAGATTTTTCAGATTTTTTTATTCTTGATAAATTGATGTTTTTTCTTTCCAATTCAAATCAAATTGAAAAAGCTCCGCTCAAATTTTCTACAAAGACGAATTAATATTCAACTATGTTAGATATCAAATTTGGTGAAGATCGGACAGAAAATCCGAAGCAAAATTATTTTTATTTAACAGCCGAAATTATGGAACTTGTGCATGAAACATCCAACAGATTTTCTTCAGCGCTTTATTACTATTTTTTTTTATTTACAAAAATGTTATATTGCTACTCGAAATAATTTCTAGGCGCTGCTGGAAATGTTTGGGGTGAAGGTGACGGTATCGGGAGACCACATATCACCAAACGAGTCTGCGATCCTCGTGATGAACCACCGTACGAGGGTAGATTGGAATTTTCTGTGGGCGGCGATGTATCAGGCTTGCATGCCGAGTATAGCAGCTCATAGATTGAAGTTCATTCTCAAGGATCCAATAAGACATATACCAGGTCCAGGTACGTCGATACGCACGAAAATGACATTTGACTTTCCTTAATCTCATAATTCACCAGAAGATTGACGACTCGTTGATTCACGCAGGTTGGATAATGCAGATGAACGGTTTCCTTTACATAACGCGACGTTGGGAGGAAGACAAGGGTCGCTTGTCGCGAACCCTTGACTACCTCGTTGCCCTGCAGAGACGAACGCAATTGCTCATTTTTCCGGAAGGCACTGATCTCACTTCGAGCAGCAAAGAAAAGTCCGACAGATACGCGACGAGGAACGGCCTTCCGCTTTACTATCACACCCTTCATCCCAAGACGACGGGCTTCAGTTACTTGGCTTCTTACCTCAAAGGTGCTAGTTATCTCGACGCCGTTTACGACCTGACGATAGCCTATCCGGACTACGTACCACAATCGGAAATTGATTTGGTCACGGGGAAATTACCAAAAGCGGTGCATTTCAATATCAAAAGGATATCGTCTTCGGAACTACCCGAAGATGAAACGTCGCTGAGACACTGGCTCGAGGAGCGCTGGTATCACAAGGAGGAGAGCCTCAAACGATTCTCCGAGAGAAATACCTTCTCGTCGGAGGATGAAGCCTGGCCGATGGCTAGCATCATTCCCCTCAGAGCCGCTTTTGGGTTTTGGAGCTTACTGACTGGTAGGTTCATTTTTTATTAAACTTCGGGCGAGCGGATCACTGACCAAAGGACCGAACACTCAAAAAATTCTCAACTCTTTTCAGACGTGTGTTACAATCACTTAAATGGAAAAGCAACTATTTTTTTTTGAAAAAGTTCGAACTATTTGCAACCTGTGCACAAAAGGCACGAATTACATTTTACAACAGTTTATGTGCAGTTTTTTAAAACAGAATTCACTAACAAATGCTTTGAGAATCTCATAATAATAATGAAATGGCAAAGGTTTTTACTAATTATGTCAAAACTAATTGATCAATAATCGCTTGGTATTATTCGTAATCAATTATCTCATATTTATCTAGATATCTTCGTAATCGTTAGTACGTTGATAAATTTTTCCACGCCGTGGATACAAATTCTACTCGAGTAAATATGTTGATTGAGAATGTATACGGTATCGTTGGAAAATATTGTTGCTGTTTTTGTGTGAAATTTTTTAATTTAAATTTTGCTTTTTTTTTTTATAAATCACTACATTAAACATCGTAGTTCACTGTAGAAAAATTAGCGTGGCTATTTTTCATTCCAAATATCAGTTAAACTTTTTTTCATTAGCGTACGAATATTTTCTTCTATTAGCCGATGACGTTATAATCGATTGGTAAATAAAAGGGGCGATCCGCTCGTCTCGATAGTGGAATGCTTTTTAGGTTCCGGTGATTTAAACTCTGAATATTTTCAAGGAGCGACGGTGCTACTACTCATTATATCGCCGCTGTTTCAACTGTGGGCTCTCGCTCATGCGACTCTGTTCGTCGCGCTGTCCCTCTTCAGCACGGGTTTCAATCAAATAGAAATGGGATGGTTCTGGCGTTGGAAGAGTCAGTCACTACGAGCCAAGCTTGGCTAATGCTTCTTCCTCGACCCAGATTTGCATGTGGCGTAGCACTCGTACATCACTGTGATATAGATGTGTATACTAGAAGCCTTCTCGAAAATTAGTCGTGAAAAAAAAAAAAGGGGCGAGGGCTAATTTTCACCGATAATTTCGAAACTAAAAAAAAACCAAAACAAAACTAACATCTGTTAATTTGGAATTGATGTAAATTGGCCGGTACTTATATTTCCTTTCGGCAATAATTGTATAACGGTGAAAAGTCAACTAGTCCGTAGAATCGTGCAATCCCAAAAGTCGTGTATAAAAATATTGCTAATTATTGTGTAATATTCGTACTAACGTAAGAGGAATGTGTTAGATAGTACGGAAAAAGCTCTATTTTTCTGGAAGTCTCGTATTAAGTTCGTAGCGATATGGAGAGTGAATTCACGTGCCAAAGAATGATTTCGTTTGGCGACTCGTCCTGCCCTCGTAACAATTGTCGCGAGGGAGACGGACGGTTACGTTGCCGGGCGAATGATTGTACATAACTAGCGATAAAAAGTTAATCTATGTCTTTGAACCGTTTACAAATTAGTCATTCCTGTTACTGTAATCCGCGTAACTCGGTGTGTTACTTTTACTGTGCGAGTTTCACGGAGAAATTCTAGAAACTCTAGGGAACTAATGTTCACGATGCATTCAATGTTCTCCCGCGCAGAGAGGGATATCTTCTGTCATTTCTCTTCTACTACACATTTTCTCGTCATCCATTTTACGATCTCAAATAATTTCTATTTCTTGAAAATAAGTTCCTACAAAATTGAGCGATAATTCGAAAAAAATGTTATTCCTGTGGAATTATTTTTGTGGCGTCTCGAAAAATTATTTAAAACTAGACGGATTTCTCATCTAGCGAGAAAATGAAGTTATTCGGAGATTTTTTATTTAAACAATGCATCGATGATATATTTATTTCTTTTCGTGAGATCATCTAATTAAAATTAAATAGCAGGATTTACGAATGGTCAAAAATGGCGATCGATGTCCTTCGCTGCTCCGAAAATATCTATTACAATTTTAACTTCGGTGTTCGATGCTCTTGTAAAGAGGAATGAACAGCTGACTGTACAATCCGACTGAGGCGTATGTCCGGTACAAATAACGATATTGTAAATAACGAATTGACTTTCTCGATGTAACCCCGCGAAAAAACCACGCGATACGATCAATCATTCGTCGAGTGTCGGCGAGTTAAACTAAAATACTGTCCGCGATTAATGAATGTGTAATTTGAGAAGTAAAATATACGATCGTTCAAGGAACAATATAGTTTGGATTGATTTTTATTCGGTCGGAGGTCATCGTGCCGCTTACGTGGTAACAACATTGGTCATATTACGTCTTTTTGTAAAATGGATTTACCGGACTGGAGAGAGGACTTGGTTTGAGAACGCCCGCCAAGGGCTTCTTACTAGCGTCGTAAGGAATTGCCGGATTTTGACGAAGCTGTCGCATGTACTCCGACGTAAACTGTGCCGTGTTTTTTCGTAACATTATTTTCACGCGTTTCTTCGCGCTCGATGATCCGCATTGTGGTTCCGGTCCATTTTTCGTGGGCGTTTGTAGGTCCTAGAAACAGCGATAAAAGTTATCCATTTATTCGCGTAATTACGACATCGAAAACGATTTCGCCTCGTTATTCTACTGCCATTTAATTAACATTTGACCAATGTCAGTTAAATCTTTTCTCACAGAGCGGAGTTCAAAAGCCCAGAAACTATTTTTTTAATATACAATGTAAATTGAAAATTAAAAATTACCAGTAGAAATTTGTTAAATCGCGACGCGCATTGCCGAAGAATTTTATGAGCATCCGCGCGATTCGGATCGGACTTTTAATATGCAGCAACGCATAAAATTTCGTAAAGATCGATAAACTGGTTTGGATTTTAATAGTAATGAGAATTTTCGAAGTTTTTTCATTTTCGATCTTCAAAGTTTCTTCTATGAGAAAACAAAGTGCAAGGCCGAACTTTGCAAACCTTTGGTAAATTCCATGGAGAATATCGTGTCGCTTCGTGTTAAATACATTTTTGAAACAATTAACAGAGTCAAAAATGAAGCTCACCTTATCATCCTCCAATTTCGTGAGCACAGGAAGGAGCCATGGTATTTTGCTGAGTTGCTCCTTAGTGGGACTATTGGAAGGGGATTTGCAAACGTTTTCGCTCGCCGACTTAGTCTCCGTGAGTTTCGCGGTGGAAGACTTGGCATCTTTCGACTTTGGTGAAACGGTAGGAGCCACAGTTTCGTCGGTGGTCGATACGTCCCACGTGTTGTCCGTACTCAACCGCGATTTCTTGGCCTTCACCGTCGAGTCATTCGCCGATCGATTCAGCAGCTTTTGATTCAACGAATTAACGGCATTCAGAAATTTTTTCGTCTTTGATTTCTTACTTTTAACTTTGATATTCGTCGTCAAACCCAATTGTTTTTCCTCCTCTTTGTCGCCGATCTCGCTCGCGCCGTTCTCCTTTTCGATGCCTTTTTGCTTCTTCTGCTTTTTGTGTAACTTTTTACCCGTTAATCCTATCGAATTTGAGTCGGGAGATGTTTTTTTGTTCTTCTTTTTATTTCCCTTTTGTGACATGTGAAAGGTATCGGAAAACTGGGTTTCCTCTGCTTCTATCGCCTCGTCATCGCTGGCTAATTGAAAATCGGAGTTATCGGTTTCATCGTGGAATCCATTAGTCTTTGGTTCCTCCTGATCAATCGGCTCCAGCAAATTTTCGAAACCCTCGTCGTCTTCGACGACCGGCGCGGGCAGCTTCCTCTTCCGCTTGCGACGAATCGTGTCCGAGTAAAGTTCCTTCTCGAATTCTATCAAACGATAGGCAGCCTTTTTCGGATTGGTTTCCGCGCTTTTGCGGACTGGTACGTCTACTTCCTTAACGCCAAGTGGCATTTCGCCCTCGGCAAGTTTGTTGAATCTGCAAATATATATGTTAAATATCGAGATGAAAACTTTGCGTTGCCACATCGATTTAATTGTTAAAGTATATCGGAATATATTTAAACTATTTAAATTTCGCGTAAATAAACTGAGTTTGCGTCCGAGCGTTTTGAGAAACAGACAAAAAATTTACGATCGCGTTTTTTAAAGTGTGATTCGCGTAATATTGTTTTGTGCGAAACTCACTCTGTTATCAGTCGGACAATTTGTCGACGAGTTTTCGCCGTCGATTTTGGATGGAACTTGTATTGCTTTATTAATTCCGCTATTTCGAGGGGATCGAATGGCAACTGGGGCAACTCAACGTCTACCCGACCTGCCCTGGGATCCAGAGCTTTCGGTGCATCAGATTCGGGTTCCATTTCGTCGCTTTCCCACTCGGGTTCCGCTTCTTCACTTCCTGATTCGGGTTCCACTTGCTCATCTTCGTCCTCGGCCTCAGACTCGTCTTCCGATAGTTCAACTTTTTGCATAGCGTCGATATTCCCGCACGGGAAACCAGCCTGATTGCGATTGGTAAAAATTGGTAAGAAATTTTTCAGAAGATAATTGACAATTCTACAAAAACGGTTATTAAAAAATAACAGATATCGGTAATTTCGAAGCAGATAGAAATTTTGTCTTTATTTTTACATATCATATGCTTCAAAAATAAAAAAAATGTTGATCTTTCGGGAAATATCAGTCGGTATTATACGTAAAAGATGTTGAATTTGCTACTTACTTGTCGCCAAGCTTCGAACTTTTCCATGTAATCCATTCCAACGTCCGATTGAAACATAAGGTACCTAAATATGTGTTTCATAACGTGTCTGATTTGTCGCTCGTCTTCCATCGAGGCTAAATGGACTGCGAACGGCCTGAGTAGTTCAGTTACGAGATTTGGTGGAATGCTTCCACCCCCGATCTATCAAAAAGTAAACAATTGTTTATTGATAAATCATTCAAGACGACGAGAATATTTCCGAAGATTCAGCCAAAATAAATGTCTGGAAATTACCTTGGCCAACTCTTCCATATACAACTCAGTTATGTGCAAACTGAATCCCAACGATGTCTTGGGATCCACCAAGATATTTTCGAGCACTTGGGCAGCACCTTTGGTCCATTCTTCGTCCCAAGATTTTCGCCTGCACATCTCAAACGTTTGTCGCACTATCCTTCTTACTAACTATTGGCAAAATAAAAGATTTCGGTGACTAATGAAATACAGAATTACCAAATACACTTTTCAGGCTTATCGAGTCTAAAAATATCGCGAATTTTTATTGACTAATGATCCTTAAAAAAAGAAACCAAGTACAACATGCAAACACAGTAAATGAGTCTTATAAAAATTGGAATGTCGATTAAATAAAAAATGCGATATAAAGCGTAAAGAAAGCGAATTTTCGTGACTCACCATCTGAAATTTATCGAGCCTATACTGATCTATGCCGAACCATTCTGTGGCAAGTGTCTTTAAGGTACATTTAGTGTAAAGTAGCGCAGTGTCCATGGAATCAAAACAATGCACAATATTGCTAAGCGACTCGGCGAGCTCCTCCTGAATCAATGGCTTGTCCGACATCCACATACAATAAAAGAGACCTTTCCATAGTCTCAGAAAATCGGCTTCTGTGAATGCTGCGAAAAGTATAAAACAAATTAGATCCAACTGATCTTAGAAATAAAAAACTGATTCTTATAATCAAAACGTAAAATTCAAGCAGTTTATGATATTCTTAACTCAATATAAAAACCAACTAACTAACTATTTTTACCAACATGTAAATCAGTCAAACCAAAACAAAAAAACCAATCGAAAAATAAATTTGTAATCAATACTCATAAAATTAACCAAAATTGAAACGAAACAAAAAAAATACGCCGCAAAATATATCAAAATCAGACATTACATAAATGATTAAAATTAATCCTCCGAAATATAAAGGCAAGGACGTTGCATTTCGACGAAAAGTCAACTTTACGAATCTAAAAATTGTAAGACGCACGAGCTAAAAAAACCTGTAAGAAATAAATATTTTTCGCAGCCAATGGGAAAAAAAAACGAAAAAAAAAAAAAAAAACACAGACCATCAGCAACTTATATTCTAATCGCCATGAAAGTGGAGCAAAAAAAAATGTACAAAACCACAGCGAGTGAGTGAACTCACCGAAGGAGCTTTCGGAGCGCACTGTCAACCACTTCTTAAGATTCTTCAGCATCTTGTCTCTGACCCTCTTGTCATTGTTGGCGAGTAATCTGGCAAACTTGATTTCCTGTGCAATGACGAGAGCCTTTCGCTTTTTGATTCTCTTGACGGGAAGCGCCGCAGCTTTGGCGATTTTTTCGACCCGCAAATGCTGCCGCTTTCGCGGCACACGTGTATTCTTCTTAACGGCCATTTTTTTTTTTCTCACCTCACGAATGCCTTAAAAAAATAGAGCGCAAGCTGCGATCGATATGTTTTACGCTCTCACTAAACGGAATATCGTTTGATATACTAAATCGCAACGATATTTCGCAAAAACTTCTGATGCGAGTCGTCTTCTGTATCTACAAATTTGATTATAACCTAGCGCTGCACTTGAGCACGCGCCGAGCTTCCTCGTCCCTCGCCGAATGTCCCGAGAGGGCACCACTGTGCCGAGCTTCCTCGTCTCTCGCCGAATGTCCCGAGAGGGCGCCACTGTGCAAGTAGGTAAAGTGGGGAGTGATGTGATTGTGGTGGTGGTGACGATGACGATATCTCTGCATTTAAACCCCTCTTCTCGACTTATAGCCAATCACGAAATCCGTGCATGTTTGGAGGAAGACGCATTTCTTCTTCGCCCAATGTTAAACGCCTATAGGGCTCTCTCTCTCTCGCACCTCCGACCGGTTTCGGTTTTATGCTACTGCTCAATTTTGTACGAATTGTACGAACCTTCCGCGTATCATGTCAAAATGCAACCCCAATCGGTGCAGTTATTTCAGAGAAAATGGGTTTTGAAATTTTTCAGAGTTTCAGAACAAGATCCACTATCGGAACAAGTTGGAACTTCAAGACGCTTTTCCGTTTCTGAATGAGTTCCAGTATTAGAACTCTCTGATTAGAACAATTCGCAAATTGAGAACAAGTCCCCGTTTCAGAACAAGTCCCAGTATCGGAACAATCTCCAGATTCAGAACAGTCATTAGGTTTCGGAACAAGTTCCACTTTCGGAACGAGTCCCGGTTTCGGAACAACATCCAGTATCGGAACAATCTCCAGTTTCAGGACAAGTCCCACTTTCCGAACAAGCCCCAGTCCCAGAACAAAGTGCGCGTACGCGCGTGAGACGAATGAACGCAAATTAACGACAGAACCCCGAAACTCGGACCGCATCGGGTTCCGAATCTGGTAGAGATTTGCTTCGCGCTAGGCGGACGAAATTAGTGCGAAAAGTGTCCGCAAGAGTCTCCCCTTGACAACCCGCACCCACCACCACCACCAAATATCTTTCTTCTTCCTCGTTGCTGGCGGTATACATTTTTTCAACCAATCGGACAATTACATCAGTCAGAGATAAAAGAAGGCAACTGCGGCTGGCGTCTCGTCTGCTGCTCGAGCCTTCAGTACCGTCGAGGCTTTGACAGGCGTATCATCATCGAGTCGTCTGCTGTACTCGGCACGGATCTCCTCACCAATCGTCGTCTGCTAATCGTCCTCGAATTAAAAACAACACTCCAAAATGCCAAACATCATAAACGACGTTAAGTTAGACTTCAAAGATGTGCTCCTCAGGCCGAAACGAAGCACCCTGAAGAGCAGATCCGAAGTGAGTACCTCGTGAGTCTTGAATTAACCTAAGCCTGCGTTTTCCTTTACCTCGAAGTACCTTTTAAGTCCTGCCACAATGTCATAACGATATAAATACCCCCTCCCTTCCAAGAGGAGACTTTGGGAGATGTTATGAAAAATTCGATGTGTCTCACGAAATTAATGTCTCACTTTTTCATTTTCTTTCTCATTTGTAAATTTGCCCTCGAGTTTCTATATTGTTCCACGTAACAAATGAGTTTCAACGCTATCTGCTGTTTTCATTTTTAATTGTCGTTTTCCGGGAGTTTTATTCGTTGTCTATCCTTTATCAATGCAATCGGGCAATTTTATGCCTGGTCGAATAAATTGCAGGGTAAAGAAAAAAAATGTACCTACGAGGTATTTTTACTGATGCGTTGTGAAATCGCACTTTTTTTTGCTTTGCATTTCGCTGACGTCGACCTCGTTCGATATTTCAGCTCGTATTTTCAGAGCGGAAATTTAGAAAAGCCTCGACGAAAAATTGTGCTCTCACGATTGTTTTTGCAGGTGTCACAGTAAATATATTTAGGAGCTATTGAATTTAGTCTGCCGATGTACAATTTACTCATGGCAAGATAAAAATGTAACGTAACACAGTTCATTTTTCAATAGTACTGAAATATTATTTTTGTAGGCTGATGAGTTTGTATTATTTATATATGGTTTTCAGAAATAGACAATATTCGAATAAATGTGAATTCAAAATCATTTTTATTTGAAAACGTGTGCTCCAAAAAAATGGAAGGAAAGTTTGGAAAATACGTTTAAAATATTAATTTTTTTACGGGTATATAGATATTTTCTTATTGCTTTCAAGGATATATCAAATATATAAATTAATAGGATGCAGTGGAAATTTATCCAATGTAGCAATATTATTATGTTTATAAATTATAGAGTTGACAACTAGCGAAAACGCTAAAAATTGTTTAGATTTGTTTAAAAACAATTTATATTGTCGTTTAGATTTTTTTGTAAACAATTTATACACTCATGATTATGAATTGTTTTAAAAAAATATAATAGTGGTTGCTATTTAAAGATCGAACAACAATATAAAAAATCGGGGATGAAATCCAAGAGGTCGAGGGTCAGGCCCAGGTCGACTTGGTATGGAATACCCCACATACTATTTTATTAAAAAATTGCAAATATCAATTTTTTTTTGTACACGTAATAAATTATCGATAGTTTTTTTAGCAGCTTTTAAACTATTTTAAAATAAACATTATATTATACTGTATAAGAAATACTTTCGTTGATCTCTTGCTTTTATTCTTATTCTTCTTTTTCTTGTATTTTCGTGAGGTTGACCTCCTTTGAAAGAGTGAATAGAAAAAAGGCGGCGAAGCAGCTCCAAAAATGAAGTCATGCAAAAACACTTTCCTATAGTATCTATTATAACAGATGACCTATCGCCCTACAGCTTCCGTTCTTATACTTGAAGTACTCGTCATTGCATCTTTTCAATACCATGCAGATAATTCGAAAAAACGATAGCAAAGAAATCGGAACCGAAGTCGTGATTTTTAATCTTCCCATTTCATTAATGATGTTTTGAAATAATAGACTCTGTTATTCAATAGCTTATACCTCAAAGCCATTCCAAGAATAATGTCATTGCACATAGAAGTTAAATAATTACCTCGTATCATTTCTATGTGGTCCTTTTAATTTCCGAGAATTCAGCTCACCGATAATATGTGCATTAGGCAATGATTTATTTTATGCTCTAGAGAAAATTTAAACATATTTTGATTTAAAAAATCAGAAATTTACAGGGAAAAAAATTAATTAAAAAAAAAAGGCAAAAATGCTTCTAAAAATCAGAAATGCAGAAATATTCTTTTTTTTTTATACGACGTCTACTGCTGTGGTGTTATCCTTGTTTTTTTTTAAATAAGAAGATTAATAATTTTATTGCTTGCGTACCAAAAAAATGTGTTAAACCATTGTTAATATTTTGTTGTCAAGGTCGACCTCTTTCGGGAAATCACGTTCCGCAATTCGAAGAGGACTTACAAAGGCATACCAGTGATGGCATCTAACATGGATACAGTCGGGACGTTTGAAATGGCAAAAGCCTTATCAAAGGTATGCGAGTAATACGAACGCAGGTTTCGATAAGCACTTTTTTATTTTATTACTTTAATCTCATGTCTGGGTTTGCACAGAAGCTCCTTGTCAATCATTACAAATGTTTTCAACGCTCTTTCGACTTTATTTCAGCACGGGCTTTTTACAACTCTTCACAAGTATTACAGTCCCGACGAGTGGAAAGATTTCGCCGACAAGAATCCGGATTGTTTGCAAAATGTGGCTGTGAGCTCAGGCACGAGTCAGGCAGACTTTGAACGACTCTCGAGCGTCATCGCTGCTGTTCCCGAGCTATCATTTATCTGCTTGGATGTAGCGAACGGATACTCCCAGCACTTTGTCGAATTTGTGAGAAAAGTTCGAGCAGAGTTTCCGAGTCACACGATTATTGTGAGTTCTCATTCATCTGCGTCACGAATTTCCTTAAGCCAAGCTTTGAATTTATGTTCCAAAGCTTTTAAAATCACGGTTACGGTTTTTAATTGTAGCAGGGGCAATGTCACTGTTCTCTTTAATTTATATTAATTCTTTTCAAACTTTAAATTTATCTGTGAAAATGAAATCAATTTTTTTTTTTTGGTTACTCAAAGGAATTTAATTATTTCACTTTGTTACGTACTACACAATTAGGTCGTTAATCTGCTGCTCCGATAAATTATCGATTGTTTTTCCACTTTGCAACACAAACTCTTGTTATAAATAACATTTGGCTCTTGTGGGTCAATTACCTGAGTGTTCGTTCAAGCGTCAATTGATGCATTTGCTGCATTTTTTCTTTCTCTATTCCGAAACTCAACACTTTTTCAAAATAGAAAGGTGTTGTGTAAATTTCAGGCGAAGGAAAAACGCCGACGTTTCAAAGTGTCAATATCACATGGCGTGTGTTTTGTTGACTTAAGTAGAAATCGGCGATTGTTCTTTAATTTGCAACAGGAACTCTGCTTATAAATAAAGTAAAATAGGGGAATGGGTGTCAAAATGAGCCTAGGTTTATTTAAAGCAATTTACTGATTTTTTTTGTCATTCTAAATGTCAATACTTTTTTTAAGAAAAAGTATCAAGCACGGAGTGTATATTTAGCAGGTCGTGCGCTAATTTTTTTTGTCTGTATCGTCTGAACTGGAGCCTCGCCCATTGGCAAAAAAAAAATAGAGTCGCGGTCAAATCGATTTGTCTCGAAAGGTCCTTACGCAAATATAGTCCTTTATCGGCTCGAATAAAATCGTGACTCGGCTATGTTTATCTAACTGGCAATTTGGTGGAGCGAAAGTGTGTAATCACGAGATTATTGATCCAGGCGGGTAACGTTGTAACCGGAGAAATGGTCGAGGAACTGATACTCTCCGGGGCCGACGTAATTAAAGTAGGAATCGGTCCGGGATCCGTTTGCACCACGAGAATGAAGACTGGAGTTGGATATCCTCAACTCAGCGCTGTGATAGAATGTGCGGATGCTGCGCACGGCTTAAAGGGTCACATAATTTCCGTAAGTGGAGCGATAACAGCTGACCATCCGTACACCAAGTGAATTGGATCATTGCCAAGGTCAGCGCATATTTAATTGACGAAACGACGAAATTTCTTCGCAGGACGGAGGATGCACTTGTCCCGGAGATTTGGCCAAGGCTTTCGGCGCTGGCGCCGATTTCGTTATGGCCGGTGGAATGTTCGCAGGACATGACGAGTGCGGCGGTGATGTTATCGAGAAAAACGGCAGGAAATTGAAACTTTTTTATGGCATGGCTTCGAGCACGGCGATGAAGAAGCACGCGGGAGGCGTCGCTGAGTATAGGTATGTTGAATAGCGGTTTATTTCCTTTTTTTTGTTCGGAAAAGCCTTTTTTTTTAATATCAATAATTTTTTAAACTGACAATTTCTCCATAAGATTGTGGCTGACCGCACTTTTTTTTGAAATTCGTTATAATGATTATTCTTTCAAGTATACCAAATGAATTTTTTAAGCGCCTTGCAAATTAATTTCCTTCGAATTTCTATCCATCGAGAAGTGTTTGGGATTCTCGCTGAAACTCACGTTTAACGAGGCTGTGTCGCTATGACTAGAAAATCAAAGATGCAAATATTTCCCGTATTTTCCATTTTTCGCTAAGGCGCGAGGCTGCAATTTCCATTCCTGCTTCTTATCTTTCAACGTGTCAACATTGTTGCGCGTGTAAATCCGGTTTTTTGTCTTAACTAATTAATATGCTCATCAGATCTTCCGAGGGAAAAACAGTGGAGGTGCCTTACAGAGGAGCTGTGGAGACCACAGCACTGGACGTTCTAGGCGGTTTGCGTTCCGCCTGCACGTACGTCGGAGCCTCGCGGTTACGTGAATTGCCGAGACGAGCGACTTTCATACGCTGCACCCAACAGCTAAACATGATGTACGGCCCATCCTCGGAGATGTAAGGCGAGGTCTGCGCTAGGTTAATTATCACGATATTGTAGTGACTCGCGTTCTTTCTATTGCGACTCGTTGGAATTGTTAAGAGGCTATCAACGAAGCCGAACGGCCATAACGTATTTCTTTTCTTCTTGCTGTGAGGCTTATTTATCGTATACTCGGATTAATCGCGTCCGAGATTTTTGAGAAGACGCAAGCGGTACGTTTATCAGGCAAAAGCTTTCAGCACGATAAAACTTATAATCCTTGCGAAAGCATCAAAGAAAACTGGAGTTTCAAGCTACAGGAAGACAGTTTAAAAAAAGTAAGCTTTAACGATTCAATAACTGTATTGCCAATAATTACGACCTGTGATATATGGTTTCTGATTCTTCTTGCTCTGGATTCACTAAAACAAGGCTCGGTTATTACGAATTTTACCTGCAGTTTCTTTTTCAATAGGCTACAAAGTAGTTCTGTATTTGAACTGTTTGTAATTGAATTTTAATGTGCGATCATTCATTTTAGTCGTTGAAAAATGCCCCGGGTGTATTTTGCATTTAACTTTCAATTTACAAGAAATATTGTACTTGCAGTTCTTCGGATGAGCGGTGCTACTTTTTGAATGCTACTCATTTAAAAAATACAGAACGAAAAAGGATTCGTAAGAAACTTTTTTGTTGAGCCCTTAAATTAGGGCTCAACTTAGCGAAAGCTCGGCCGGAAAGCTGAACAAAACATGTGGAATGTGTGATTTATCTCGCAAATTCAAACTTTACAATTATGAATTATCTTGTTCATAATATTTTGACGAGGTAAATCAGCCATCCTGTATTAAAATCGGATAAATATGTACTTAGTAAATTGAGTAATTAGCCGAGCCGTGAAAGTATCGTACGTAAATCAAGTCTGTTGATTATTAATGTTCTTAGCAGCGACGAAAGTTTTCAGAAACTGTCTCAAAAGTTCCACATTTGCTTGATACCTACCGCTCATATCTTCTTAATTTGGGTGCTTGTAGACGCGTTTGGAGAATCGGTTTTCCGCAGTGCGGTAGTATTAATTGGTATAAGTAGATAATAGCCGTGATTTGGAATAGAGCGGGAGCCGCGTTCGTATCTTCGTCGCCGAAGTTACAAAAGAATGTTAAGGTCGAGGGGGAATCGGTAACACAAAAATGAACGCACACGCACGGGTCGTGCGGCATTCGCACCGGAAATGGATATTATACTGCATCAGTATGATAAATACCCATCGCACAAATGTCGGTCAAAAAATGCTCACATTTAATTGTTACAATTGCGAAGTACTGCGGGAATTATTCATCAACACAGATACGTCTTACGTAAAATTGTTGGCGTTTTATTGCAGTGAGATTTGACTCGGATTTATAAAAAAAAAAACCTTCTAATTGCAACGAATGGTACACACATTGGTAATCATCGATACGCCGCGATTAATTGTAACCGACAAACTCTTTGAATAATTTGTGTTTGTGTGATATTAAAATGAAACCAAAAAAAAAAAGAAAATTAAATATTGGAAAAACTCTCGATGTCCAAAGAATTGTATTTGTGATTTATTTAAAGTAAATGACGGAGGTGTATTTTCTCCACCATTATCTAACGAACGACAGTAGATAAAAACACGTACGATATGGATCTGCTTGCAAAAATACAAAAAAACTAATACGAAATATCCGGAAATTCTCGGAGTCATATAAATATCTTACATTAAGTTCGTATATGTTTCATTCATTGTATTCTACTGGTAATACAAATTTAATTCTAGCGTTTACATTCATTGAAGAAAAAAAACAAACAAAAAAACGAGAAATAATAAAGAAAAAAAAATCAACAATTCACGTTGCTCTTGACTCGGAAATATTTCCGTTTACGCACACACACACACACACTCTCTCTCTCTCTCCTTCTCGCATCGCGCAAAATTCTGCACAATACTTCACAAGAGTTCACACGTTACAATTGTAACAATTGCAAAATGTATTTACACTGAAATGAAGAAGAAGAAGAAAAGAAAAGAAGATATTCGCTCATACGCCTCTTCCACAGTCAAGGACTCCGATACGGTGCCCCTGTTCCTGAAACGATACATACGTGTTAAGTTTGTAAATTGCGCTGCAAAAAATAATAAACAGTACGATAGAAATATGTAAAGTGGTCGAGAAAAAACACTTACAAAAAACAATATTTGGTGTAGAGCAAATTAGCCAGATCAAAATTGGTGCGTACTCGTTTCTAGAAGAGTGCTAATTGAATTCGTATATGGATAATAGACAACACGTCTAGATGTTACTTTGTATTGGAACATCGTGAACAACTTTTGTATTACTAGCAGAAGAAGAAAGAACAAAAGAAAGAAATCAATATAAAATCACAAAAAACCGAACAACATCCACTAAATATTTATGACTTCAGTCTCTGTAAATACAAATATACGGGACACTATTTAAACAACCTATGTAAACGTCAAAGGAAACGATAATAGCAACACTTTTAGAAATAGAGAATTGTTTGTTTTTAACCAATACCTTGTCTCTCCGCCTTCATTAATCATTTACCATTCATCGAAATTCTAGTGTGACACTGCACGGATTCGTTGCACATTCGTTGATTTTTCTTCCTCGTTAAAGTAAATTGAAAACAAAAAGCGAGAAGTAAAAGAAACAAAACGAGATTTAAAAAAAAATACAACTAAAAAATGTCGCGTTACACTCAATAATCAGACTTCACCATAAATTTTATTCCATGTCTAATGTACGATTTCCTTCATAATTACACGCGGATCTGTTCGCAATTGTTCTACGTATATTTATTGCTAGCCAGTATTTTCTAAACGTGGGCAAGTAAATTCCTATAATCAGAAACCACTGATGTGTTTCATCGGCTGGAATTTATGTAACTCAAGTGCGTAGAATCGTTCATCCGCCACATCCACGAATAATCTCCGCTGCCTAAGCGCAGTTCCTGGCTCCCTAAGAACGCATTTTATTCATTTTTGCATCAAGTTTTTCTTCGCATTTCTTTTTCGTTTTTTGGTTATTTTGTTTGTGTGTGTGTGTTTTTCTACAAACGAGGCGACGAGTATTGCATGAATTAATTCGTATTCTCTGCGGTTCACAGTATTCACCGTAGAACAGCCTCAATCTCGCTGCTTCTGGATCTAAAAACGGCAGTCTTTGTCTTTCGTATCCGTCGATGTGTGCAAGAGAAAACAGTGCTATGTTATGTTTGTAAACCTTATAATATTCGCAGAGATGTGGGATAAGTTTATGCCAAATATCCTATGTATATTACATATAACGTTGGAGTTGAGGCATAATAAGGTAAGACTTATCGATACATGAGATACTATGGAAAAAAAAGACATTCCCCTATTGTGAATACAAGCCGTGATAGAATAATAATGTACTTTTAAATGGTTAATTTCATATGAAAATATTTGAGCATTGGGGGCCACTGGCGAGGGAATCAATCGTCTGGCTAAACAATGACATTTCATATACCATAATAATAATAATAATAATAATAATAATAATCATCATCAATTTCAAACTCGAAATAACGCACATTCACACACGCACACAAACGTTCTTTTATCGAAATATTCTTTGTTTCCGATTGTCGGAAGATTGTTGAAACAACATTGTAGCATACAAATATTCATGGTTTACTATGAAAAGGAAGAAAGAAAAAAAGTATACAAGGAAGGAGAGTAACTTTCCCGGGAGGGATTAAAGAAGCCAGCGATCCCCAGGAGTCCCTTTTCATTCGGCTGCCGTCACCTGCTAACTTTCAATCTCATCTTACGTCTACGCATCGTTTGTTCTTTGCATCATGGAATAAGAAATACGTGTACGACAAAATAAATGACACATACGGGCATAATGATGGTTGGTTATTACATATTACACTATTCCAACTCAATTAAATTTCAGATTTTTTTCCTTATAATTAGAAATTAGAACAATGGATATCCTACAATATATGTGTATACATACATATATATATATATTTATGTATATATATATTTTTTTAAAAAATGAAGGAAACATCGGATGATATTTGTTTTCGTAAATATAAATAAGGTTTTTTTTAGCTCGGTAATAATCGGTTTCGAAAAAGCTTGCTGTTATGAATTATCGGCCAATTAACGAGATTTTGTTGTTTGCTTTGTATTGGTTTTGTTTTTTTTTTGTTTTTTCAAAGAGTAAACATTTGCATGGAGGTAACAGCAGGCATTTACCGCGTCCCAATGGAAAGCTATCTGAAAACTGTTGGAAATAAAGAAACGATTACTGTACAAAAACATGGTACGTGATATTGCGACGATTACAAGATACATATTTAATAAATCGAGTTCAAAGGTGTAAAGTATGTATATGCATTTTTGTATAGATCACATGTTATTAAATTTTTGTTATAAATATTGTACGAGTCACTGAGAGTTTTCATATTTTCTTTTATTATAGCATTTATCAGCCATTCGCATAAATCCCTGTAAATATTAATCGAGCGAGTGTAAATATACGAAAAATGAAATATATGTCACCTGTTCTTACACCATTGATATATTTATTACAGCGTCGCGTTCAAAATTGCGTCTGAATGTACTCCTTCGTTTTTCTCTTTTTTCGACACATTTGCCGATGAAAATGCAATTAAAATACACAACTTTGAACTTTTCAGACGCTCAATAAGTTTCAGAGGAAGATGCATGATATTGGTATTTTTAAATTAACATTATCAGATTAAATAGATTATTTGCGTTACCGTTTAAAAATAATAGTGCCGATCTCATTACTTTTGAATTCACCGTATTTTTCTATATTCATAGTTTATATTATATACAATCACATTAGTCAGAAAATGAATGTAAACGATAAAAATTCCCCAAAAAGCCGAATAACAAATAATCTACACAACCCATTTCTCGGATTCTTCGTAAATTTTAGATTTTAGCTCCCGAGAAATATTCTACATGAAAATATATTCCACAAAAACGTTATTAATATAACATTATTCATGAAACAATCTTAAAAAAACGTGATTATGACTCAGGTTATTATTTCAATCAAAAAGTCTTTATTTTCAATAAACCGTCCATCCATTTTCTTTCTAATACGAAAAAGTACGTAAAAAAAAAACATTACTGTACAATTTACGGAAACATTTCGCAAAAATATATCGATCATTGCAAGTCCGTTGTAAAATCGGAAGAATTTTGTCCCGGACGAAGAAAACGAATAAAATCATGCATCTTCCGGAGGATTATTGCGAGGAAAGTGCAACGGAATACTCACATATTGTTTAATCGACGTGATGCGTCGCTCAGTTGTCGGAACTGGGCTGAGAGTATGCGTAGTTCTGGTAGCCGCTCGGGAAGGCTGGATTTTGTTGACCGGACTGTGGCTGCGGTGCTGATCCGGTGCCCGGCGCGTAGTAGCCCGCGGGCGCTGATCCGGCGTTCATTCCTGGATAATTGCCGTAGACTTGCGGGAATGTGTTGGGCGCGCCGGCTGGTGGACCAGGTGTTTGTCCTTGCATGGGTTGCTGCATTTGCGGCTGTGCCATTTGATTGGCCGGCATGCCCAGCTGTAAAAACGGACATACCCATCGTTGTAATGCGGATAAAGCCGTGAATAATCAAAGGGTACGATTATTTCGAGCCGAAAATGGCGCGTACCTTGCCCGCCTTCATCTGGGCTTCAATTGCCTCCGCTTCTTTGACTTTTCCGATGCTCCTGTAATACTCTGCCCACTGGGCGCTGTAATCCGCCTGTCCGCCGTTTTGCGGAGCGGCTGCTTGTTGCTGCTGTTGAGGAGCGGGCTGTTGAGGCTGTTGCTGCGGTTGTTGAGGCTGCTGTTGCGGCGCCGCGGGACCTCCTGCACCTGGTGGTGCTGTAATCATTGAATTTCAGTATTAAAAATTACTTCGATGTGCCCTATTCCTATGATAAATGTAGAGGCGGATTTGCTTCCTCTGCCGCCCTCGGCATCGGAAAATTTTAAGTATTTTTTACGCGTATTTCCTGTTTCACATTCTCAAGTGTATTCGAAAAGTATATCCTATGAATTGATGATTTCCGTTGTGTAAATATTTATATTTATTCGGGAAATGTAAGAATCTAACGTTTTGCATTATAAACAATTGCAGTTGGTTGCTACAAAAGTGATGAAGCGAGGCTGTTTTACTCACCGGGTTGCTGGGTGTGTTCCTGTTTCGATTGTTTCGCCTGCTGCTCGATCATATCGGCCTCCCTGTGCATACCGAGAGATCGGTAATATTCTGCCCATTGAGCACTGTAATCCGGTTGTCCGGTTTGCGGATTCACTTGAACGGGTCCTTGACTAGCGTTGTCTGTAAAGAAAGACGCAATTTTGGGAAAGGGTGTTCGGCGAATAATTTGGAAGGTCTGAGGCTGAATCGGAGGATGTACTGACTGGAATCTGCGGATTGCGGTTGATTGGGCCACCCTTGATAACCGGTGCCTGTATTCCAGTTTGGATTGTAACCGATCGGGCCTTGGCCTCCCGCAAATGGAGCTCCCGCTTGTCCCTGGAATTCGTGCATAGGATCGCACTGCCGATCCGACAAATGAGATCAATGAGTAAACGCAACTGTATCGATTGAATTGCTGCTCTTCGGTACGTACCATTCCCAATTTTTCGCAGAATATTCTCTTCACGTGCTCGACCTGCTCGGGATTACCACGAATAATGAAAATCTTTACGTTCTCATTGCTCTGATTTCTGCGGTCGAGTTCACAGTGCGCGCCGGTCTGTTGATTGATTTGCTTAATCGTCTGGCCACCTGGTAAACGAAACAACGATGATTACACGAAAAAAAAGAAGAAGTCGTCAGGAATCAATCGAATAAAATCAGGTATTCCGATTTCAACGTGGAAAACGAATCGTATAACTCGATTTTGCAATTCGAACTTTTGTAGTAATTTTGTTAAACTTTAATTTCAACTTGTTTTTGCAACACCTGAACAAATAGTTGTCTTTTTGCTGTTGCGATAAAACATATATCATGGATATTAATTTTTGATGAAAAGAGAGGGAAAAAAGAAATTCTCGTCATTCTACTATTTGTTCTTTTTCCTACAAAAAAATTGATTAAAAAAAAACCAATGCGATATCAAATTTCATAGGTCAATTTTTAGTTGGTTAGCGTTACAAAAATTAGTAACCAAAAGTCGTGTACGTCATTTTGCCTGCATTATACCCAGTCCATCACTTTTTTCGTTAGTTTTCATAGTCACCTTTGCCGATGATTATTCCATATTTGGTAGACGGTACGGCGAAGGTCGTTTCGATCTTATCTTGCATTGGACCGCCACCTCCGCTTTGACGACGATCCCAGCCGCCGTATTCACCGGGTTGACGACCTCCGCCTCCGCCGCCGCCACCAAATCCATTTCCGCGAGGTCCGCCTCCTCCCATCGAGTTTCTTCCATCGTCTCTTCTCTGCAATAGCCACCGCACAACATAAATATCGAGGATCGATAAACGCTCGGATTAATGACGAGAGATGCGTGAAAAAAAGTACGTCCGTGTCTACGGGAACGAACGTTGCGTGCTAATTGAATATCTGATGGTTCCACGTTCGTTCTCATATGGAATATCAAAGTTTACCATTACACTGTCTATAAGCTCCTGAATTCGTTGCCGAGCCTGCTCCACAGCTTGATGCTTGCCGGAGAGAAGGCATTTTCGGTCGCCCGGACCATCTTCCCTGCCTTGTTGAAACTGCACTCGCGCGCCGGTCTCCGCTTGGATTTTCTTTATCATGTCACCGCCTTTGCCGATTACGACACCGACCGCCACCCTCGGCACGAGTACCTGAAGTTTTTGTTTCAAGACTTTAGAAAATACTGATAATATTTCACTCACTAAACTTCGCGATAGAGTTGAAGGAAAAACGAATCGTTCTCTATAAAACAAACATGTTTTTCCACGATTTTTCATTTCGTCACTTTGCGACAGTGAAAATGCAGGGTTTTAAAAAAAAAACAACTGCACTTACCCCGAATCTTCGTGAAACAAAGTGTACAAAGATCGTCTCTTAATAGATGGAAAACGTAAGAGAATCTATATTCTTACCTCAACTCCATCACCGGCTGATCCACCGTGATTGTAACCGTTATCATTAGAGAAACTTCCTCTCTCGCCGCCGCCACCGCCGCCTCCGCCGCCGCCGCCCCTTGATCCTCTATGGAACATCTGCATCTCCTTCTCCGCTATTAGTTCGTACACCAATTGTTTGGCGTGCTCGACCTTATGAGGATCGCCGGTAATTCTGAAGGAACACAAGAAAAATGTTGTGCTTAACATTTCACTAGAGAAAGAAACGCCTGCAAAGAACCTTGCAAATTGCTTCCCGTTTTTTTCTTTTGCTTTTTGCAAACCCACGCATGTTGATCGATTTTGGTTTTCTCTTTCTATACTCAGCCGAAATTCAATACCGTTTCAATTATGTATTTTTTTTTCATTATTTTATATGTTAAGAATTGCTTAGTTGATTAGATAAAAAAATTGTGGCAGCTTAAGCACATACAGACGTTTTTCGAAAAATGAAGTGTCTCATAGAATCTGAAAGGATGGTTCAATTTTTTTTTTTTTCATAAATTTACACATAGAAAGGAGCATTGCTGCTCAACCAGCGTACCAAATTTCACCCTAATTGTTCAGAACGTTTTTAAGATACAGAGGCTTGATTTTTGCAAGCCTGACACACACACGCATATCCGGATAATTTTTCTCAATGTTTTAGACCTTTTTCGGTAATGTGGTATGAAGATCCGGTGAAAAAAATGTTTAAAAGTAGTTACCGCAACGGTTTTTCCTGCTCTTGAGACGGTCCCTCTTGTATGACGACCATTTTCGCTCCGGATTTTTCCTGAAGCTGCTTGATGGTCGTGCCACCTTTGCCGATAATGAGACCCACTTTAGGTCCCGGAATCATAATCTCGACGAATCCAGGATTACCTCCCATCATGGATCCCGCGGCGGAGTTTCCACCGCTGCTGCTACCGCCGCTCATATTCATATCGCCGATTCCCTCAGTCCGGCTTCGCTGATTTACGATCGACAGCACCTGCTCTTTGGCTCGACTGTAACATACGTTCGTGCGGAAGGTGCTGATAAAAAATCTTTTTATTCTTCCTGCGGGCATTCGTCGATAGTATAGTGAGAAAAAAAACTAGTAACTAGAGCATTAAACAACAGGTATTACAGATTTGTTTGCAAAACACAATCACATGGCTAGGCGAGCCGATAAATGCACGAACAAGGATATTCCGTAACGGTGTACGTAAATTTATGATTTACAATTTAGCGGTCTGTCCGTTTTATATATTTCTTTGTATCTTTAGCAATGACAATCAGCTGGCACAAATTTACGGGTGGGCTCGGAGATTGTTATGTCGAGTATAACAGTGAGCATAATTGTGAGCATTTGGTTGAGAAGAAAAAAAAAAAAAAAGAAAAGTAACGGTCATAGCATATTATTCGAATCTGTATGTCTTCGTTGCGAACAACACGTCCCCATGCATAATCCTATCCTCCTTCCTTCCATCACCTTTATCGACTCCCTCTCTCTCTCTGTCTTTCTTTCTTTCTCTCTCGCCACGCACACACCCCCTAATGAAAGTAAAAAACTATTAGTAAAATACAGAAAAATCATGAAACGAAAGAAAATTCGTACACAACTATCGAATATTCGCGATGATATTTTGTCTTGTTGTTGTAAAGGTAAAAACAATATAACCGGGCGTGATATCATAGTGAATTATACTAAAAGCTGAATCTGAGAGTCCGGAGTACGCATATATCCAGGCGCTATACTAAAAACAATTCTGGAAGAAATGTCAACGATTTTTCAGCGTATGTGCGTGTTACTATAGAACAATATTATTAATTCCTGACATTCGGATGAAGGTGCATACGCCGTTGCACAATACGGGAATGTACTTTCTCTTATTTCTCATTGCTTTTCTTTCCAGTTCATGTCGCAAGATGTTGGAAAAAAAAATAATAGTACGCCACAGAGATCAAGGAGGATAGCTGATTTGCTTGGCACATACTGGTCTTTCATATTACAATTAACCAAAAACCATAATCTACGGTCTTCCGTCACACGGCGATACGCGTGCTGGGTATCACCTGGTTAGAGAAATTCAAATCACGTGTCGACACGATAGTATTTCAGTAGCGGGTGGACAAATAAACCACCTGAGATTATCCGTCGTGTCGGGTTATCGTTGTATGGGATTGCATTGCATACAAAAATAATAGTAATTAATGTACGTATATGAATATATATATTAATGTATACGTAAATGTAGTTAAAATTAAATCGAAAGAAGAAGGGAAAACGAGTTACTTGACAGCTTCTCGCGAGCCGGTTAGAGTGCAAACACGCTCAGGCAGCCCGCCACTTTCTGGCGCCATTTGTATTTTACATCCTGTTTCACTTTGCAATCTTGTTATTTGTTCTCCGCCTCTGCCGATTACTGTAAAAATATCAATAGTCATTAGAACTTATGAACGACGATGTTGTGTATATTTAACATTTCATTATTTATTATCTTTGCTTTTTTTATAAAAAAAAACATTTATTATGTTTTATTTTGTTGTTATTATTTTTTTTTTCATGGAGTACAACGATTATCATGGTTCACAGGCCAATCAATATTCTTTCATGATGTTCTGATTATCGAGAGACTCACTTTTCTCCTATTGTCACGTATCTTTTTCAAATACTTACTCAGACCGACCATTTTGTCGGGAACTCTGATATCCTCGTTACAAATACCACCGAGACCCCCCATCACGGCTGTCGGCGAAGATGCCTGTTGAGCCGCCCTCACCGCCTGGTTTCCCACGTCTCCCATTGACGGGCCCGATCCGGGACCTCCGCGAAGTCCGATCAGCGGATCCGCGACTAACGCCGTCATTTTCTTAGCTTCAGGTTCTAAAAATCATTCAACATAGGGAATCCGAGGGGCCGTTAAACGGTCGCTCTAACGGCGATGGCTTTTCGTTGCAAATTGCAATATATATATATATGTATATAATATAGTAAAATATATAAATATGTACATGTAGCAGATATTATTCAGGTGCACAAATATTTGAGAAACACATAACGAAGAAGAAACAACGAGGAATTTCATGTTATACAATGATTTACGATGTTTCTTGTGGACATTATGGGCTAGAAGAGGGAAAAGAGCGAGAAAAAAATAATAATAATAATGTAATAGCATGAAGAATAGAACGATACAAGAAGGTAAAGGAGGAGAATTTGTGTTCGTTTCTTCTTTGGCACACACGCTCTCGCTCCGCAATCATTCTCTTCTTCCTCTCTCTCCGATTACCAGTGATTCGAGTATGTACACAAGTTGCGGAAAAACAATATATTGCAAGCCGATTTCCGACAACACGAGGGAAATTGTTAATGCAGTGAAAATTATTATTGTGAATTCTTTTGTTTATTTTTATTTATTTATATATCTTGGATGTACTTAAGATGGGAGTTAGCCGAGGTGAATGATTTATGAAAAAGCTCATATTACCTGTGCCGTCTTCCAGGGGACGCTTTAGTTTGTTGTCGGAGTTGCCTTGGGCACCAGCAGGATTGATCTTGGCTGCGATCTGAAAGTTTTTTCTCTCGTTACTCGACGATCGTACTAATTTTCTAAACTCAAAGTTTGTTGCCAAATCCAAAAATCTATTTGTTCTTTTTTTCGATTCACAAATAAAACAAGGAATTCTCATAAAAATACATACTCGACCAATGCATAGGCAATGATAAATACTTTGGTTATTCAGTTTCAAAACTAAATAAAAAAAAAAGACATCTAAAAGCAAAAATTCTTTGAATATAGATTCCGAAATTTCAAAATAAACTGTCGGAGAAGTTACCAGACAGCGCAGAATAAAATATAGGCAAGTAAATAACGCGTATTTTCATTCAAAATTCAAACAAAAACAACCGTTACTAACCTAGATTAACAAAATTTACAGTTTGCGTCTTTTCCACAAGGAATCCATAAAATCCAGACTAAGTGTCGTAAAAATTTCAAGCCGCGTACTTTGTGACTCGAGCGATTCAATTCCGGTCAAAGTAATTACAACTACGATTCAAAATTTTTCAGTTTCCGGAATTCCGCTGAAAAGCGTAATGAAACTCATAACAGAAGCCTCTTGGCTTCTTACGCATTAGAGGCCCAATTTCAGGTGACAAAAAAAAAAAAAAAAAAAAAATATCTTCCCGCTACTTAAAACGTAAGCTTACGGCGGTAAACAAAAAGCAGTTGGGACGTAGAAAAATCGAAAAACCGAGAGCCCGTAGGAACTGACGAAGAGACGTAGAAAAATGGAGTCTGAGATATGTACTCAATGTACTCCAAACAAGTATGCTATATACACATTGTTTCCATTGGCCGGAGAAGCAGAGTGTTCGGAAACGCAATGAAAATGTGTGGAAGCTGTGTAACGGTGCGATGAAACTCATAACAGAAGCCTCTTGGCATCTTTCGCATTAGCGGCCCAATTTCAGGTACCAAAAAAAAAAAAAATCCTCCCGCTACTTAAAACATAAGCTCACGGCGGTAAACAAAAAGCAGTTGGGACGTAGAAAAATCGAAAAACCGAGAGCCCGTAGGAACTGAGGAAGAGACTTAGAAAAATGGAGTCTGAGATACATACTCAATGTACTCCAAACAAGTATGCTATATACACATTGTTTCCATTGGCCGGAGAAGCGGAGCGTTCGGAAACGCAATGAAAATGCGTGGAAGCTGTGTAAAGTGGAAAGGGGTGTGTGAATGCGATCGCTTCGGCGAGCCACGCACGGGCGTAAAGCGCCGAGATAAGCTTCGCAATATGAAGAACAGGAAGAAAAAAAAAAAAAACGAAGTATAAAAAAAAACATAAAAATAATTGCCGACATCGTACGGCGCCGAATCGCCTCGCGAGCCGCACGCCAAGCACTGTGCTACTCTCATGCGAGAGATGCACCGCAATTACGACACTCCGAGAGGTTCTCCACTTTCGCGGATAGGATTTAGCCGTGAAAGTAATAGCTTCCGGCGAGCGGATCGCGAGGACTTACCTGTTTCGCACGTTGCAGAGCTGCTGCGAAAGCGGAACTCTGGCTGAAATTTTGAGGCGGAGCGACCGCTGAATAATCACTCATGTTGAACCATGAAGGGCTAGGACGTGACTCCGGCTTATACCCTCCTCGGCTCGCGGGTTTTCTCGCTTCCCCGAAATGCGCTCTCTCCTCGTTGATCGTCCCGTTGCGAGCGCGATGCCGATCCTCGTTATTCCGACCTCGGGCCTCTTCCTCGATTCGCGTGCAACGAAAATACGGGGGCTTTTTTTCACGGGCGCAAAACGACCACCACAGTGCACACGGGTAACGGGCGAAGCGCGCAAGCGTCGGTCACGGGTGATGCGGGAACGGCCACGGAGAGAACTGGGAGCGCTTCCTCCCGCTCGAAACTGGAGACAAGTGCGCGCGCGCGCCCGCGCACTACTCCGCCACGGTAGCAAATAATAAGCGGTGCTCCTCGCCGCCGCGTCTCCCAAGATGTCTTCAAACGCGGCCTCGAAATGTCGCCCGCAGGTGGTAAGTTAGGCATGTGCGCAGCGAAATACTCGCGATTATTCATTAATCCTGTCGCTTGTTCTGCGAAATTCTCGTAAAATCGTTAATCAAAGCGTAGTAAGGGACTACTCTCGCGTTGATGAGAACGGCGTCAACATTTTTAAGCGTAACGTAGGAGCGTTCTCATTGGTCCGCTCGGGAAAATGGCGATTTTGGAAAAGTTTGTTTTGTTTCAGTTTGCAAAACGCCACAGGACAAGACGAATTACTTTTGATAGTAGATATCGCGGATATCGCGGCTTATTTGAGGTATGTGAAAGATGATGAGCTTGAAAATGATACGCGCTTCATGCGCTAAATGTGGAGCGAATTACTTGGCCAGTGAGCACTTTGTCGTGATATTTTCCGGATGTTTAGATGTTACCCTAAAGTGTATTGCTAATCTGACTTTTTACTCTCATTTCACGCAAAGCGTGATGAATTATCGCCAGTAAACATTGTTTTTCATAAATCATGTTTTCCATAACAGAGTTATGAACCTTATGCGAAACCTCGACACCTCATCACCAGCCTTACATTACAAAATTACAAAGCGCTCTTAGCATTGACACACTTTTCTCCTCTTCTCATTCGCAAGCCCTTAAATACTTAATCTACAACAATAAGATATTAAAAAAAGACATTAACAAAACTCTAGTTCAAAGTTACGCGCGTTTCATCTTCAATTTCCGGTTAGCCCCAATTGCGAATGAAATTTTTCTGGGCACACAACGCATTCGTTGCTATTGGCCGAGACGCTGGCAACGCCGACCAATCGGGAGGCCGCTCGTTCCCACGCATCGCGCTGATTCGTCGGTGGATTTCGATGCGGCGCCTGCAATGCGGATGCATCTTATTTCATCACTAAAAATTAGTTTGTTCGTAAAAGTTTCACTGACTTGAGATAACAACACGGATAACAATCACTTATTATGAGACTACAAGTCATATCATGCGATTGCAGTGAAGCGTTGAGTTGACTTCAGTGTGCGCTAGACCGTCGAAGTTGAGACATTTATTCTCCTTTCGCTACTCATTCGGGTTATAATTGTTTATTGTTGTAGCAGACTGTACTGTTCAAATTTTATATTATTGTACATAAATCGTCATGAAGACTTCGAGAGTTCAATCGTGCATCGAATTGCCATTGTCGCCTGACGTTTTGGAGGAAACTGTTGACAAGGCCAAAGATTACACACTGATGCACGGTACGTGGATCTGTCATCTTGTAAGTGATGTAATAAAGCCAGCGACATGTGACACTCCTTTTTTACAGCAATCTCTATGCGCTCCAAGTCACCGTTCGACAGGGATCAAGTGGGGATCGCGCCGTTCATTCTGTTGCCTTCGTGCTTTCCGAAGAAGGAATTTGAAAAATCGAGAGGCATACAAACAACGCTCAACGAACTTATGCACAAAGTCGCTCACGACCATGATTTTTTGACAGAAAATCTGAAGAGGTGATTTTGATTAAAAAAACGCAAACTTTACGATAGTTTAGAGAAATTTATCATCTCCGAAAACATACTTTCTAACGTGTTATTCGAAAAGAACAGGCTCTGTTGTATTTATTGCAAATTGTTGTAAATTAATCATTTTTTTTAAAATTCATTTTTCGAATGCATCTGAAATGTTAAAGTAAAAAGGTATAAAAATGTGTGGGTTTTGAGCTTTTATTGAAATACTATTTGAAAGATATATGCTTTTATTAAACTTGAAGATTCTTCTCTGTAAAGTACGTTTCTTTCGAGTTTATTTTTATACAGTAATAATTTTATTTTTCAGCACTGTAGAAGTCGATAGTTTCACTGGGAGATTGTTTGATATTTATAAAACTGTCCATGCTGAAGGGCATACACAGGTAAAAAATGCAGCGAGCTTTTTATAATTTGTTAATGATTATCGATTATTGATTATTAATAATGACTTTCACCACAGAAATTCAGTCTGGGCCTGCTAAGGTCAGACTACATGCTGCACAGCGATGCGGACATGAAGATAATTCAAGTTGAATTAAATACGATAGCGTCGAGTTTTGGTGGTCTGGCGACTCAGGTTTCCAATTACCATAGGTAAAATAGGCACAGCTTCTTATTTTTCCATTAACGGGTTGTATGAAATTTTTTGATGCATGATTCTGAATTATTTGCCATTTGTGGAACATGCGATTGGGGCATGACGCAACCTGACTCCACTTCTACTATTATATGTGCCCTAAATAAACTATCCCTATTTTTTTATGTTTCTTTACCTTTACTTTGTATTTGTCCACTTCAAATGTAACAAGTGCAATGACAAAAGTCATTCCTACAAAGATTTTTCTCCATGGAAATATTTGTATTCGGTAATGAAGATAAAAACCGAAAGCCCGAAAATTAATAATGTTTCACATTGCCTGCAACTTTTTACAGATACATTTTAAAAGAATTGGGCCACTCGGATAAAATAGCAAACGTAAGTTCTCTTCATCTACTGGATTCTGTTCACAAAACGATCATTTTCTTGGTGCAAAAAAATAAACGTTGAAAATCATTCAATCATCGTCAGTCGTGAGAAGAATGTTGGAATAACTGTTTCATGTGCTGTTACATGATTATCATGGCAAACATGCATTTTCCTCTGCATGATGTTCATCTCATTGAAATTGAAAGATACTTTTGTTTCCCGCATGCGGTATGCATTTTCGACTCCCCATAAGATTCGTTATGTTAATAATGTTGATTACTGACGTAAATATCAGCCTGTTTAATAATTTGTTAATTTGCCTCTTTTGTTCAGATTCCAGAAAACGAAGCACTCGGTGGGCTTGCGAGTGGACTTGTTGAAGCATGGTCCATATACGAGGACAAAACGTGAGTACATTTCTTCACGTCGTTAAGTGCAACCACGTTTTTTCCAAAAATTTGTCAAGAGAAAATTCTTTCAGATCCGTGTTATTAATCGTTGTGGAGGATGTTACGTATAATATATCCGACCAAAAATTGCTGGAGTTCGAGATTCGTCGGCTGAATCCAGAGATTAGAGTTATCAGGAGAACCTTCAAAAACTTGATCGAAAAAGCGACTCGCTTAGGGCCTAACAACGAATTAATTGTGTAAGTATTTTGGCGAGTCAAAAGATTCATTCTAGGCATCACAAATTTTATTCAATGTTTATATTTTAATAAGAAGAACGTTGAGTCTGGTTATGGTTATTACTACATATCTTCTTTAAACGCAGCATTGTAATAACCATAACATTCGCTATATAGTATTTAAATTTTATTCGCCGAGTTAAAACCAATAGATTAGAAGAACATTTATTAAATTTCTTCTTGTTTATTGTTCTATTCGTATATTCATTGGATGATTCACCTATGGATATTATTTATTTTTGCCCGAAATAAGATGTAAATTATTCAAAATCCACTTCATAATTATTTTATCACGATTAGAGAGGATCATGTCGTGTCGGTCGTGTATTATCGCACAGGATATCAATCCGAAGCGTACACCAGTGAAGCCGACTGGTCGATGAGGCTCTTAATCGAACGTTCTCGCGCAATCAAATGTCCGTCCATACAGTATCATCTCGCTGGTACGAAAAAGGCAAGTTTTGCTATTTATAGAAGAACGAGAGGCACAAGACGATGTGCACGAGAAGGACTCAATTTCCCGTCTTTCGAATAGCTTTATTGTTTTATTTTGCCGGTCATTATTTCAGATTCAACAAGCACTCGCTCAACCGGATATCCTTAACAGATATTTGAACGAAAAAGAGGCTCGGGAGATACAGAATGTATTTACGGGACTTTATTCGTTAGAATTTGTAAGTCTTCTTTAGCCTTCGAAGTGAGCAATTCGAATGTGAATTGGATCGTCGAAAAAATATATACGTTTTTTTTAATTTTAGGATGAACATGGCGAGAAAGCCGTGGCGATGGCCATCGCCGACCCTACAAAGTACGTTCTAAAACCTCAACGAGAGGGCGGAGGTAACAATATATACGGTGAGAAAGTGAGAACGGCGTTAGAGGCGATGAGGAGCTCGAACGAACGAACAGGCTGGATACTTATGGACCGCATTAATCCGCCCGTTTGCAAAAATTATTTGATACGTTCCGGCACAGACGGTGCGATTGTACTTCGGGATCTTGTCAGCGAACTAGGAATATACGGAGTGATTATCGGGTATGCTTTAATTGTATCTTTGATTCAATCGCCAATCCATGATCACCTTCTATCACTGAAACTCGGCTATTATCTGCTTATTATTGCCACGATTAACGTATCGTTCAATTTACAAAGTCCAATTTACAATTTACAATTCATCCTATTTTTTTGGGTTTTTATTTATTATAATTTGCGTTTATTAATAAAAAAATCAGCGGCTGAGGAAACAGTTCGTCTTTGTGGAAGGGGTAATGATTTTGACGACTAAATATTGATTGCAACTTAACGATTTCGTATTTACAGAAACGAGCGCGAGATTCGCGTGAACCTTCAAGTAGGCCATGTGTTGAGAACGAAACCTGCGAACGCCAACGAAGGAGGGATCGTAGCAGGGGAAGGTGCACTCGACAGTCCATATCTCGTCTCGTAAATATCATCAATTTTATAGAATTATTAACGCATTTCGTTTTTCATGTGGAACTGTAATTAAAGTTTTAAGGAGTTACGATGATTGTTATTGACATTACGACAATATCGTTTCATCGCGGAAGGAACCCAGTCTATGTAACCGAATTAAACAATTACCATCACGTGTGACTTGTATGTAACTCATACGTAATTTGTTATTTCCCACTCAGCAATGTTACCTTGTAACATAACATGCGTTACGTGCCTGTTACAACTGAGTTATGTTTCTCGTACGTTGCGTAATTTAACTAGTGTGTTACACGATGTAATCGCAACGCAACAGCAATTAAATTAAAAGATACGAATAATATGGTCTGTAACTTACATGTAAGTCATTATTTCGCACTGAGTAATGTGATCGTGTTATGTTGTAGTGTTAAGGAACATGAATTACCCAGCTGCGCGTTACTGTTTTGTTGTATTACCAAAATGTCGGTCATGTTGACAATACGTTGGCTTTTTTGCGGACTGAAAGTCCACAAAAGAACTTCAAGGGTTGCTCAATCGCTACCCTTGGGAATAAAAAAAAATGTGTCGCACCTATTGAAATTAGAACAAGGTATTGGCAAACGATGTTAAACGGTTGACATCTCCGAAGACATGTACACATGTATATGTTACATCACAATAATATTTTTTTGTTACATGACTAACGGAACTACGGCATATAACAGTTACTTAACGTGAATGTTCACGATGTTATATAACCACTGTAATCTGCATGTTACACAGATGTTACAGACTTTTGCAACAATCTTATAATGTTGCCACGTTATACCACTACAATATTGCGTTCACGTCATGAAAGTGACGTCCCAATTGTTACTTGCCCGTTGCGTTGCGGTTTCATAGTTTTTGTTATGCAACTGTAACGAAAATATGTCATATAATGATAACATTACCTCCGTATAACAAATGCAACATCACAAGGTACTCCTACGTTATATAGCCTCGACATATTACAAGGGTAACGTTGTTACAATCACACGTAACTTCCAGGTTACATTGCTGTTCAGAAATGTGTTTACTGTGAAGGAATCTATTTGGAAATTGAAATGTCTTGCAAATTTTATTGTATAAGGGTTGAATACCGTTACGTTATTCGTAAATATATGAAATTCTGTAACAGATACTCATATCTCCTGAAGCATCTGTTATTCTACGTGCTTAATCGAAAGCCGCCTATTTTTTAATGTTCATTGGTAGTCGATGTTTTAGATCAACTGATCTCTCGGCGGTTTTTATTGAAAAGAAGAATGAAATTTTTCATCCTTCCTGTCTAATTGATACCATCGCACAACGATGTTCTAATGATAGGACGATTTTTTTTATACACAATAGTTATAGATATACAGCCAATGCCTTTGTCCATACAAAACTTCGAGTAAGTGGCGCTGCTGTTTTAAATGCACGAAGCGAGGGACTCTGAAGCCTTGGTGATTATTAGAGTCTAGGGAAACCACTAGTCTTTCTACAAGAATTCCGATATCCTTTACTAAGTGGGCCGGGTAGGAATGGGATTAGTGAATGAAGAATTCTGTGCTTTGCAACTGCATACATAGCAAAATAGAGTCTGTTATTCGTAACTTTCACTCTATGGAGCCTAAGCGGTACATAGTCATTTATCAATTGTCGATTGATATTTTGTGTCGAATGTTCTTTCGATGATTCTAACTGTTAACGGTTCTACCGGCTTCAACAAAATATCCGCTTTAAGTTTCACATCCTGTATCTTCACAGGCTTATCTTTTATGAAAACGTATCGACGCAAAATCGTTGCCAGCATGATTTTCAATGTCATGAACGCGTACTTTTGACCTGCAATTTAAGATAACATTTGTAATTTCGTTGTTTGCAGTTGTTTGAAATGGATAGTAAATTATCGGCGACGTACCTATGCAACTTCGAGGTCCACCACTGAAAGGTATATAGCAATATGGATGACGTTTCGCCACTTCTTCCGGCAGAAAACGATCAGGATCGAATTTCAAAGGATCGGGCCAGTACTTTTCAGAGCGGTGAAGATGAAATGCTGACAAAGCAATAGAGCATCCTTCGGGTATTGTTTTGTCATCTACAAGACAATGTCGTGTCGGTATTATATTTTCTTGTAACCTGATTAATTTAAAATGAGAACGTCGCTCGAACCTATCTTGATGTCTCCAGTTACGGAACGCGCGAGTATCTGAGCCGGGGGGAAGAGTCTCATAGATTCTTTTAAAACTCTTTCCAAGTAATCCATGTGATCGAGATCCGCTTTATCGATTGGCTTTTCCGAAGAGATTTCTTCACCATAGATTTTGTACAGTTCTTGATATACTTTTTCCTATGCAATCGCATTTATGTGTCACTGTGAATTGTTTCGCCGAGCGGAGTATCACAGTATATTTTTTTACATTACATTTTGTTATCAAAACATTGTGCACGTTAATGCATATCTGTCGGCATAATCTTGTTAAACGTGAGATTGAGAAACAAATCCAATACTTTTCGATGGGATGAAAATTGAAAAATCTGAAGAAAAAATCAAGCACGTTGAAGGTGCTGAAGAGATCCATCCTACATAATAATCTCTCCAAAATTTTATTAACAAACACATTAGAAAATAACTGTTATACGAATCCCCCCTTGCCTAATTTTTTTTTCAGTTCGAAATGATTTGATTATTTTTCAGACCTTATCCCATTGAGGAAGGCTCCAAATTGTCTCTGGACCTCACTGTTAACTGGACTGTACCGACATAAATTACCCTAACATTTTCTGGCTTAAAATCAGTTTCAATTTCAAAGCTAATTGCTGTATTATCGTAATACGAAGAGCAATACCTTTAATTTAGACCTGTAGCCTTTGAATTACTATACTGGAATTTAGAAGGAAGCTCAATTCTGATACGACATACGAAATTTAGATCACTTCCGGTTCTTAAACATGTTTTAGTATGCACTCACTTGAATCTCAGGAAAATTGGCCAGTAACATCACAGTAAAATTCATAACCGTTGCAGCTGTGTCGTTTCCCTGTTCATAAAATAATTCATATACAATTTCGCTGGGATTGCACGTTAAATTTCATAATGGAATTAAATCCTCACCGCTACAATTGTTGTGTCGACCTCCTCACGAAGCTCTTCGTCTGTCAATTTCTGGCCGTCGTTTGTCAACTCCATCATTAGATCCAAGAACGCTTTAGTTTTTTTTGTCGCTGTTTGCTCGGCTGTAAAATAACTTGTAGTATTGCGAAACAAGTCGATTATCGTACAATATTTGTAGTCAGCATGCGATATGAACTAGAATTTAGTATGTACGTACGGACAATAGTCTTTTTCTCTCCTTGGGCGGCCTTTTTCAGGGCATCCTGCTTTTTATGAATCACATCATTGGTTACACTGTGCAAATACTTCACGCACGTGCGTTGATCCTTTCCGAGTTTCGTTAAGTTGAATATGAAATCCCAATGCAACCAAATCCTGAACATTCTCAAGTACAGTATTTCCAGTTGCCTGAAAGTATAAACACAATTCCATAGCTTCAGTAAAATAAGTGGCGAGGAATTATCCTCATTTTTTTACCTTTTTACTGCATCGATGTATTTCGTGTCGGTTCCCGTTTGTGCGTTTATCGAGACACCCATAGCCGTTTCTTAAAAAACAGCAGGTCACAGATTTGGTTCGTTTTTCAATGTACCGTCTTAAATTAAGCGAGCGAATCGATCTACTATTTACATCAATTGTCAAAATCTCTTTGATCCGGGATAAAATTATAATATGCCGATAAAATCTATATTCGAGATTTGTTCGAAATATTTTGATTCACTAGATATGAAAATGATTGGATACATTTTTTTGAATACGTATTAATTTTTTTTTCAATTCTAATTTTTGAAAATTTCATTCCAATAATTGATCTTGAGCGACGGCGGAAAAAAACGTTCTGGGGCAAAGTGGAATTTCCCCCGAAATTCAAATAGATATTTTATTTGCGACTATCTATCAGGAATATCCGAATGTCGTGATAATTCACGGATTTTTTTGAATGAATAAATTTAATCAATGATTTTTCTAGATTACACAAAATTCTGAAAAAAATGTATGGTTTTTCAGAGAAAAAAAAAAAAAACAAGTCATTTCTATTTGGAGAAAAAATGTCAATTCGAAGCCAGATTTGATGAAGAATTTTTTTACATTAATTTGTTAATAACGTTTTGGAATCATTATTATGCGAAATCAATCTTTTCAACACCTTCTACATGTTCGATTTTTTTTCTTCAATTTTTTGCATTTACTCACCACATATGATATCCAGGGTACACAGAGACACATAGTCGAATATACCAAATTCGCTTTTGCCCAACTGCTTTTCCAATTGTTTGCTCAAGATTGCCGATTGTTTATTGAAAATGTCAACGAAGGTATCCAATATTTTTGAATTGAACGTTGGTATGATTAATTTCCGATGAATTCTCGATTTGGCAGCTGAAGAAGAAAGTTCAGAAGTAGTTGAAATTACTGAAGCAGTGAACAGCAAAAGTAACAATTTTTTTCTTATTGTTACAGTTGGAACATGAACCTTATGCCATAGGCAGAAGATTGCGGATAAACTTCGCGACGTTTGTTCTTCTACATTCGAAGGGTCCTACTAACCTGGAGCCGTAACTAGTCCCGTTCCTATCCAAGGTCGGGCAAATTTGTACATTGATTCTTTTTCTGCGGCGTTGTTACTCAGCAAAATCGTCTGCATAGAAAAAAAAAAGAAAGTTAAGACCCCAACCGTAAGGTTCTACGTTGGAAAAAATAGTCACTATCGTCTAGAGTCCGTTCGAGGTCTAATTTTGTGCAAGCTGCAATTTCCGCAGTTCGCGGAAAATACAGTTTTTCATTTTCTGTTTAATTAAGATACAACATCGATTTGTTATTTCGAACTTCCCAAAAAATCGCTCATCGACTAATTAATTTTCTGAATGAGAACAGCCGCACAAGAATCCCGGCATTATGCATTTTCTTCAGTTTGCAGTGTTTTAGTGTTGGGATTTTGTAATTAACACTACAGTACCTTTACGTGGTCGGCGTCGTGGACGAGAAAGAATAACCGGCTACCCAGCCACATTTTGAAGGGTGAAGGGTATTTTTCTAACATAGCAGTCGTTTTGTTCATGATATCTAAATTCCGTTGCAATGATTATTAGTTCATTTCTGGGCTTATTTGGTATAGGATACAGACTAGTTAGGACATTCACGATTTACTCACCGGCGGTATTTCCAAAAAAAAGATGCGCGGATCCGAGAATCGGAAGAGTGGGTGGCCCAGGAAAATTAGCGGCTTTGCGATATAAAGGCAGCAGCTTTATGTAGTAAGAAATAATCGCGAGAATCCCACAAATCATCGTGGCAATGACCATAATGCCGGTCAGCGGAATCGCCATTTTTCAAAGTAAAGAGACAACTCCAGGGATTATTTCTACCTTAAAATTCACAGTATCACACTTAATTTTGACAAGAAATTAAAAGTGCACTTTCGCTGCAACAGGCGCAAGCCGATTGAAATACCTAAGAGGACTGCAAGGACTGGTTTACAATGTAAGAACGACTAACGACATTGTACTGGTTGTCTTTATATAGTAATTCACTAATATACCAAAACCCCTCCAACGTTTTCACATAAAAACGTGTGCGCTGTCACCGGATGATTAGGGACTGTCCTTCTTTCTTTTTGCAATAATTTACGGTTACAATGTTGTAACACTTTGCATATGATTATTGGACACGAAGGTCTGAATGTTTGTATCAATTTGTATGCTATCCGTTAACGTTTCTCGTCTTCATTATCAGGATAATTGCATATATATCATTTTTTTTTCTTCATTACGGACATACACGAGATTTTTTACACTACCGAGAAATTCTTAGGAACCTAAGAATAAATAAGCGATCCTTGAAGACTGCGCTCCAATGCAATTCTGGTGCAGTATAGGAAACTATAACAATTTTCTGTTGTTAAACATTTTTTTAGTACAAGCTCACCTGAATCTCAGGAAAAGTGGTCATCATCATATACAGTTTCGTTGGCGTTGCACGTTAAATTTCATAGTGGAATTAAATTCTCACCGCTAAAATTGTTGTGTCGACCTCCTCACGAATCTCTTCATCCGTTAATTTCTGGCCGTCGTTTGACAGCTCCATCATTAGATCCAAAAAACGCTTTGGGGTTTTTTGTCGTCGCTTGCTCGGCTGTAAAGTGACTTGTGGTATGCAAAAACAAGCCGGATTTCGTACAATGTTCGCAGTCAGCATGCGATGCGAATTAGAATTGGGTATCTACGTACGAACAGTAGTCTCGTTATCCACTTGGGTTGCTTTTTTCAAAGCTTCCCGCTTTTTACGAATAACGTCATTCGTTATACCGTGCAAATAAAATACTTAAGGCCCGTGCGTTGATCCTTTTCGTATTTCGTTAAGGGGAGGTTCCTCTATAATTGACCGAAAACTACACTAAGTTAAGGAATTAATTGTGGATGAACAACAAGACGTGATAAGCTGTTTTTTTTATAAATCTTTATTTATGCTTCAATTTTAATAACATTTTTTTTTCAATTTACACGAAATGGCGTCCAAGATGGCGGCTGATACATGAAATGCCCTCCGGTTTCATGCAAAACTGCGTGCATTCCTCACTCGTCGATTTTTAATCTAGAATCATGAAACAAGTTTCATTTTAAAACTGAATAAATACAGAATAGAATGAACCTAAGAAATCGAAAAAATGTTGAAAAAGGACAAAATGGCGGACGGAAATGAGAAAATGTCTCTGGAAAATATCTCTCGTCTATCATGGTCAGCATATCATGTCAATGTCTTATAAATCGTTGTGAACTTTTGAACTTCGTCTAATCGTATTGTCTAAATTCACAGGGAAAAATACTTAATTGCCACACCAAATATATCGGTTGACACAACTAATCGATTATCCCAAGTCGGGTCTGTGTGTGGCCGATCCAACTCTTCATCATCACCACTGCGCGCGCACCCGAAGTTAGCCCGCTAGATGGCGAACGGGCGAAAACGTTTCTCGCAAGTGATTTTGCCGTGCTTCATCCGTTTTAATTGGTGTCCAGAGTCACGCGTGCTTTCCTCCATGATGAACGTGATTCCAAGTATGGCTTAAACTGATAGAGTATCTATTTGACGATTTTATATTGCCATTTATGTCTGCAATTGAAAAAAGATAAAAAATAATTGGTTATCTGTAATGAAGGGTCTCCAGTAGCAATGTTTGTTATTATTTAACGCTACTCGACACGCACACGTAACTCCAAGAATAGCGTGTCTCTGACGCGGAATCTTAACATTACGTTTGGAGCAATCATCACGATTCCGTATTAGAGACACGCCATTCGATAGCAGTCAATTGCCTTTGATGTCAAGAGATTTTTTACACTTGACGTGGACTTCAAGTTTCATCTGTTAAAATAGTTTTGACAAGGTTGTAGATTATAAGCTTTCCTCACTGTGTGAGGTTGTTTTATTAAGTTTTAGTAATTACACACCCATGAACTAATGCGCATTGCCGATAATAAGAAGAAGTGACGACTCCGGAAATTAAGCGGCTTCGCGATGCAAGCCTAGCCTTTTTATGTGGTATAAAATTAACCAGGTCATTTCGCAAAGGCACGCAGTAATAAATAGTAAGACAGCGAGTGCCATTGCTGCATCAAACGACAGCTCACTTAGTGGATCATTTTTATTGCAAATTTATTGCAAGTTTCGCTAGAATGAAGCGCTCTACCATTTCGGAAGTGCAGTTCCCTAACTAAATAAAAACTGGAAGTAGCTTCCCGGTGCTCGTATTGAACTCTCTTATTCAGGTATAAAAAAGTGGAATCCCATATAATTACCATAATGACATAAATTAGCATACATGTTACATTACCTGCACAAATGCTTGTCAATCGCCTAGACATTGTACATTTTCTCCGCTTATTCTGATGTTCCCAAGAAATTATTAATTTTTTTCTATCGAAAACTCGAGGCTTTGCTTTCGTAAAAAAGTCGTTTTTTATTTAATCCATCAAAGCGTCGCGCGTACAGATTGCGTAATATAGCAACGCGAGGCAACCAAGTGTGATAAAGGTAATTAGCTTTATAGAACCGGATGGAAAACGTTTTCACGGATCTGGTTATCCTATCGTTGGCTCGTCGTCGTAACAGCGAATTGCGATCGGGATAATCGGCAGTTCCACGCTCAGAGAAATTGTTACAGTGCGGTCAACTATAAAGTTCTAGCTATTCATTTTATATATATATATATATATATAATATTTCATTATGCCATTTATGGTCGCTAGCCTCTACAATTTTGACAATGCATGGGTCAATCCACCTAAAGTGGGAATCCAACAAGAGACGCGATTGCTTCTCGACTCATTATAACTGTAGCCAATAATTTAGCACCCCAAGCTGCGACAGAACCACCAAAGTATCGCTATTTATTGTCAATTTTGGGCTCGATGATTTTAGGCCTCTCGACAATTTTTATAGTCAAAGCCTTTACAGGCTTCAACATTATATCCGCTTTCAGTTTGATGTCCTCTATATCAACGGACTTGTCTTTTTTCAGAACGTATCGACGCAAAATCGTTGCGAGAAGCACCTTCATCGCCATCATCGCGTACTTCAATCCTGAAAATTTTCATTGATAGATAGATTATAAAAATAATAATTGATAGCTCGCAAATTGGCCGTTAAGTACCTAAGCAATTACGAGGTCCAGCACTGAATGGTACGTAGCAATAAGGATGACGTTTGGCAACTTCTTCCGGCAGAAAACGATCAGGATCGAATTTCAGAGGATTAGGCCAATATTTTTCCCAACGATGAAGCTTAATTATTCCCAGAACAGCTGAGCTTCCTTTTGGCAAAGTATGTTCACCTGCAAGCACAAATCGTATGCAAGCTTTTTCTGCTACTTTTTTTTTTGCACTTATTTATTTGTGTAAATTGGTCTTATCTACATTATTGAATAAAATTTTCATTATTCAAGCCAAATTTTCAAACCTATTTTGATATCTTCCGTCATTTGACGTACGACAATCGGACCCACTGGGAAAAGCCTCAGGGTCTCTTTTATGACTCTTTCCATGTATTCCATCCGGTGGAGGTCCTCATTCTTCACCGGAGTGTCCGAAGATACTTCGTTTCCATAAATTTCGCACAATTCTTGATATACTTTTTCCTACAAAGTCGTATTCACATAACATTATTTAATCGTATCGTGCCGAAAATTTTTATCTTTTATTTTATTACAGTTACTGCAACACTACATAATTTATTGTACTGAGCCATTATCGTCTACTGTTCCTATAAAATTAACGAGTTTAGCCTGCATTATTAATAAGATTTCACAATTTGTCAAATTTCTGCACAATTCAATATTTGTTATTTGAAAAATAATAATTGTTCAATATTACAAATATAAACTGAACTTAAAATACATATATCTTTTGTATCCTGTTGAATCTGTGAAATTTGGTGTTAGGAATAATCCAGCATACAATAATATATTTATTCATTCCAGTCATTCTCGCCTTTTATTGCATCGGGATAAATTTATCCAGTATATGAAATTCTGTACGGGAATTCCACAAAAATTATTAAGGGCTCATGAAAAATAAATGTTTCCTGTCCCAAAGCATCGCGAGAATGTCAGCTGAGAAAATCAGTCATTGAATGTTACTCTCAAACACAAATTACAATAGAAAATTGAATTCAAATCTATTGATTTTACTAAACCATTATCGTCTACTGTTCCTAGAAAATTAATGGTAAATTAGTTAATTTTTTTGCTTACTTGAATCTCCGGAAAATTAGCGAGCATCATCATAACAAAACTATTGACGGAAGCAGTTGTATCATTTCCCTGTAAAAAAAAAAATAACAATAATTCTTACCGTACGATTGAAACTGTTTTTCGTTGTTTAGATTTGCAATGAAATTCTCACCGCTATCATCATCGTGTCAACTTCTTCGCGAAGTTCCTCGTCCGTGAATTTGGCGCCGTCGTTTGACAACTCCATCAGCAAATCCAAGAAAGCTTTTCTCGTCGTCGTTCGCTCGGCTGTAAAATGATTCACGGCCCTTTAAAGCATTCGGATTTCGCCTAGGATTTGTAGTCTCCGCGACGTGTAATTTATCGTACGTACGTGCAGTAGTTACGTTCTCAACTTGGACGGCATTATTGTAAGCTGTTTTCTTCTTTTGAATTACGGCGTTCGTTAAGCCATGCAAATATTTCAAGCATTTTTGTTGATCCTTTCCGAGATTCGTAAAGTTGAATATAAAATCAGGGTGCAACCAAATTTTGAACATCCTCGTGTAAACTATTTCGAAAAGTCTATAAAATATATAATAATAATAATAATAATAATAATAATCATAAGAATAATAAAATGGGTTTAATAAAAAAATATCGATAAAGATTTTTGGAAATTTGGAAATTCCTACCTCTTCGCTGAATCAACGTATCGAGTGTCGTTTCCCGTTTGTGCTTTTACCGTGACCCCCATTGCCGTTTCTGAAGATATAGTAGAGCGCAGATAGAATACAAAGTACACGAGTGAATCGATCGTTCAGGATTGAGCAGCCGAATCATCCACTCATTTACATTCAGCGAACAAACCACTTTAAAAGTCCATTTTTCGTTCTCGGTTTTGTCTTGTGACGATAGTTGATAAGAGATAATATATATGTGAAGACGGTACGACCTAATTTTATTCACTTTCGTATTTGTGAATGGTGATAATTATTTAATAACGCGTTAGAAATTTTTTTTTTTTTGGATTTTGCCTTGTCGTAATAATCGTAATGGTTAATAAGACAAAAAGAAATGTATGAAAACCGGATGGTCTGTTTTAATAAATTTACTATTTTTATAAATTGCGCGTGTCGACAATAATCGATCAATCGATATAAAAAATGAAACCGGAAGTACCCGGTAATTGAATCATTATCAGATACATTCTTCACCCTTTATGCCATTTTTTTCTTACCACAAATAATGTCCAGGGTGCAGAGTGACACATAGTAAAATATGTCGAATTCGCCCTTGTTCAATTCCTTCCTCATCTGTTTGGTCATGACTTCCGATTGTCTAGCGAAAACTTCAACGAAGGAATCCAGTATTCTTTGATTGAACGTCGGCATTATTAATTTACGATGAATCCTCCACTTAGCAGCTGCGAAAGGGGCCGAAAAGTAATTGTTAAAATAATCAAAGCTGTAGATCAATTTAAATGGCTGACCGGGGTGCAATTTCTTCCGGTGAAAAATGACCAACGCTCGGCCCCCAAATTGTGAAATATTTTATCTTCCAGCTTTTCTATACATATATCAAATAAATGCGAACGTGTATCGCCGCGATAATCAGAATAGCGAGGATTACGCAAATAGCGGAGGTGGTACCGCACCAGCCCGCGCTAACTCTTTGATGCGTAGCACGTACATACATATAATAAACGACCGACGCTTCTGCCAGGGATAATTGAACGTCTTGTAACTGAGGCACGTTTCTCTGTACTTAGAGGGAACTCACCTGGAGCCGTAAATAATCCTGTTCCCATCCAAGGACGAGCAAACTTGTATAGGTCTTCCTTTTCGATGGCTTTAGGACTGAGCAAAATTGTCTGAAAGGAGAGAAAAGTTTTTAGGGTCAGGTTCTTGCTCTTTCCAATTAAAAGTGGACCAAGATTATCACGAACGATCATCGGATGGATTTAAAAACTAAAAAATAAAAAATCTTTAAAGTTTTATGATTTCTCATCTTTTTTTTCACATACTTAAGAATTATTAAAAAATTATAGTGAGTATTGTATTATTTTATCGAAGAATATTTTGTAAATTGTGTTTCTAGGATTAGGATCGCTGCAATTTTGCAACTTATAAATGAGAGAAATTGTGTGGAAGAAAATAAGAGATTACAGGAAGAGGTCCTTGTTTTTGCCACTTGAAAGTGACTCAGGATCACCACAAACAAACACGAATCTCCTGTAAAAACTGCGCAATTTAGATAACAATCAGCAGCTAAAAAGCGTGACTTTTCGATGGCTTTAGGACTAAGAAAGATTTTCTGAAAGGAGAGAAAAGTTTTTAGGGTCAGGTTCTTGCTCTTTCCAATTAAAAGTGGATCAAGGTTATCACGTACGATCATCGGATGGATTAAAAAAATAAAGAATTAAAAATCTTTAAAGTTTTATGATTTTTCATCAAATTTGTTCATCTTTTTTTTCACATACTTAAGAATTATTGAAAAATTATAGTGAGTATTGTATTATTTTATCGAAGAATATTTTGTAAATTGTATTTTAAGGATTACGATCGCTGCAATTTTGCAACTTTTTGATTGAATGAGTTTTTTTTAGAATCGTCTAAAAAAAAAAGAGATTACAGCAAGAGTTCCTTGTTTTTCCCCGTTGAAAGTGAGTCAAGATCACCACAAACAACCATGAATCTCCTGTAAAAAATTGCGCAATCCAGATAATAATCAGCAGTTAAAAAGTATGACCCAAATAAATAAAAAGTGCAGAATGCAGCTGCACGCATTTGGACCTAGGCAGGGTAACCCGTTTGCAAGCCCAAAGTCAGTCAGTGCATCACTTCCACACTCACCATTATTCACGCAAAGATTTTATCGTTCCGGGAAGCATTTATCTCTTTTTTTTTTAAGCCTCTTTCGCTCAGAATGTTTGTTAACACAAATTACTGCGCATTTCTGTGATATTGTGCAAAATAGTTTTTAGCATTTCGGGGACAAGAAGTTTGCATTAATCCATTAATAATTTATCACAAAAGTAAATCTGTCAGGGATGATTATCTTCATGGTCACGTGGGGTCATTCTGACCCCATCATACGCGTTACAATCCAAACAATATAACCAGGAGGCTTAATATTTTTATGAAAATGAAAAAATAGAGGATTTATGAGGGTTTAACATTTTGTAAAAATAATTTTGGAAAATTTTGGGCCGAAGTTCCCGAGCAATTTTGCTGGAAAAAAAGGAGGGGAGTTTCCAGGAGCTGCTGCAAAATTACGCCTTTGGTTGCATCACTTTCGGTTGCGGTAATAATATCTCACGTATGCACAGGACGCCTTCATACGAAACCCCGGAATTTTTCCTCCTTTCCAATTCTGCACAGGGCGTCAATGCCGGGCATGCAATTCGCTTCTTGAAATTTCCGTGAGTGATTATGTTTATTCAGCAGGAAAACCGAGAGAAGAATTTATTTCGCGAAACAGATGGAAATTACAATTGGCGGAGGATGGGATGGAATTGAAATTGAAGAACCTACACGTGTTCAATCGTAATCGATTATTTTTATCGATAGCTTCACTTACAGAGTAGGCTCTGAGTACGACAGACTAAAAGAATGAGAAAGTAGCGTGCCACTTAAATGAGAATGCACTTATTGACGAGTCACTTTACTATCATTGCTTTCTTCGCGAAAGCACTTGCTTGCATTTTATTTAAAGAAGACAAGAGAAAAATGAGTCGGAAATCGATAAATCAATTTCTTGTAACGATAATACCAGAAATTTGCATAAAAGTATACAATTTTTTTTCGTACGTATTTTAGTTTAATTAAAAAAAGCAAGACAGACGGAAATCGAAACCATTGATTTGTTATAATAATAATGCCAGAATTTTACATGAAACCAAAAAGTAAAAAGTATATTCATTTTTTTTTCTACATATTTTTGTATAATAAAAAATTTATGGAAGAACGTGTAAAAAAAAAATGAAATTATTCCTACCTTCATGTGCTCGGCATCGTAGACCCCGAAGAACAGTCGGCTGCCCAACCAAACCCTGAAGGGCGAAGAGTAGTTGTCCAGTAGGCTCCTGATTTTGCTCAGAATGTCTAAAGTCCGTGTGATCCATTATTACCCCAATCGCGTTATTGTTTTTTAATGAACAATTTAATTGAACGTTTACTTCAATGAGATACTCACCTTCGGTACTGCCTACGAAATAGTGCGCGTTGCCTATAACCGGAAGTGCACGTGGTCCCGGAAATTTGGCTGCTGCTCGATACAAATGCAGCCTCTTTAAGTGGTACAAAATGATGGTGATTATTCCACAAAATCCTGCAGTGATTAATATTATTCCCGTGAGAGAGATAGCCATTTTCAAAAATTCTAATCACGATTTTTTTTTTAGATTATCAATTTTCACTGAGCACGAGAACGAAAAATAAAATCGCACTTCCGCCACGACCGGTGCACGCAGAACAATTCGCGGAGGAGGACTATCATCAACCTGTTAAAAGTGTGGGACAGGTTGGCACAGTGCCCCACTGCTTGTATTTAACTCGAGCTCCGGCCTCACATAAAAAATGGGTATGGGGCCACATTGTGAGTCAAGAGCAAAAGTGCTGGTCAATGCCTAATTGGCTGAGCTTCACAGAAATAACTGCACGTCTTCAACATTTCTTCGGCAAGGTAGACAAATTTTTTTTTTAAATTTATTTATACCACAGCAATTTTTTGCGGAAAGGTTCACCGAAATGTTTTGTCAATTTTTTGGAAATTTTTTCGCCGGTACTTAAGTAGTTGTACTGCACAAGGGAAAAACCTTGCACATTTCTACTTCGTTATTTATCGCTTTTTGAGAAGCTACCTTCATAATGGTACCTAGCGGCTTCACATAAAAAATGTGTATGGGGCCATATTGTGAGTCAAGAGCCAAAGTGCTGGTCAATGCCTAATTGGCTGAGCTTTACAGAAATAACTGCACGTCTTCAAAATTTCTTCGGCAAGGTAGACAAATTTTTTTTAAATTTATTTATACCACACCTATTTTTTGCGGAAAGGTTCACCGAAATGTTTTGTTAATTTTTTGGAAATTTTTTCGCCGGTACTTAAGTAGTTGTACCGCACAAGGGAAAAACCTTGCACATTTCTTCCTCGTTATTTATGAACATGATGAAGTATGTTAATCGATGGTGGCCTCCTCGTACAGGAAGCACTGGAAAAAAGCGATAAATAATGGCGAAGACATGTGCAAGGCTCCACTTTGCATAATCATCGCTGAGTATCATTTTGTTTACAGACTAAATTTGGGGTAGATATACTAAGTATTGGGGATGTTAATGCGATGAATAAGTTTTTTAATAAATGAAAATTTTGTGGAATCAAAGTTTTGTGTAGATGAAGATTATTTAATTAATATCTTCATTTCGGATTGGATATTTTAGATATAGCGAATTTATTAATAATCAAGAATTCCATGAAATATGAACCACTTTACAGATTCGAGCCAAATTTAATATGAAACAACATCAAGTACGTATGCACTTACAAAAAAATAATCAGAATTTCCGGAAGTTAGAATGACCAGGAATTTAAAAAAAAAGCTACGAAATCTCAATTCTTACGTACGTATCTTGTTGCCAATCGCCGCGATTAAAGACGCAGTTGGACAGGAGTAAAAATAATGATCCTGCAAAAAATTTTCTTCGTTTCTTATTTCCAAACATTAAGCCTTGAATGTAATTTTGGTGGTTTCAGTTCGACCAAAAAGGCTTACTAAATTGTTGCACTATCAAGAATTGGCTTAAATTAATCGAACAATATTCATCTCCTTCATTATTTTCACCGGGAAATTATTTATTAATCACTTCATGCACGCAGTGTCGTTTTTTTAATTTTCACAGAGCCTCTATCTCGTGATTATCAATAATACGACAGTTCCATTTTTTAAATACATATAAAATCAAGCGCACTTTGAAAATTAAATCTTTCTCTTGAGAGAATAAATTTACGTGTTTGCATAAGAGACAATTCGATAAATTATATATAGTAATACATATATACACGATTTATGGTGTCTTATCTGGACACCGCAAATTTCATTGAATAACTTAAGACGATAAAACAATGACTCGTGAAATCACGGATAATTAAGATGAATTTACATATTATTTACGCATTACTTGCTCCCGATTATTTTATTTCAGTCCTGCGTCCAGAAAACTGCAGTTTTCCGACGGCTTATTCAAAACTTTCGTTCGACACTCGGGAGAAAAATTGTTTTTTTCTCGCCAGTGTTGAAATTCACTCGATCGAATCGATGGGGTAATAATATTCAGCCTATAAGTCGAGCATTGTGCTTGAATGGTCCATCGTCCTGCTCGTTTTCCGAGTGATCAGAATTTATCAGCTCCAGAGTTTTTCGTCCTGAACCATTCGACTGCTGTAAACCACATTTATCACGTTTATTAATTAATAACAATATTGCTTACGATTAGGGGACATTAGAACGTTACTTTTTTCATGTGAACTTCGCCCATGGGATTCGTATACTCATGAGAACCCGGTGGCAGCATCGGAACGGCAAAATCACTCGTCGGTTCAGCGATGGATCTTCCGAACGATGGATTTTGGAAGTGAATGCTGCAACATAATTTTTCGTATTTTTGGAAGACAATTTTTCGGTCTGTATATAATATTTATCTAATCTTTAATCATTTTCATCGATCATTTTTTTCGAATAAAATTTTTGACGTAAAATTCTCTCATTTTTTACATAAATACATTTTTTTAAATACATTTACGAATGATGAATTTTGGAAGTGAATGCTGCAACATAATTTTTCGTATTTTTGGAAGACAATTTTTCGGTCTGTATATAATATTTATCTAATCTTTAATCATTTTCATCGATCATTTTTTTCGAATATAAGTTTTGACGTAAAATTCTCTCTTTTTATACATAAATAAATTTTTTTAAATAGATTTACGAACGATAAATTTTGGAAGTGAATGCAACATAATTTTTCATATTTTTGAAAACAAAAATTTCAGATCACATAATATTTATCCAATCGTTAACCATTTTCATCGGATATTCTAAAAAAAATCCCTTTTATGTATAGACATTTTTTAACATAAAATTGTCTCTCTACATAAATACATAATAAAAATGTCATAATGTCTTCATACATTTCTACAAGCGCAGAGCAAACTTTTCACCAAAAACGTCATTTTTTTAGTAGAACTTTCTTCGTCTCGCGTTTATTCTGGACATGGTATCGTGACCCACCTGAGATCGTGCTTGTTTCGAATGTCGAATTTCTTCTTCTGATAGTAGTAGTAAGCGGAGAGGACGGCGATTCCGAGAGCGACAGTTATGACGATCCCGGTGAAGAGGCCGCCCTCCTGGCGAGTGCCGCTCTTCTTGAGGCCGAGCACCGTCGAGACGAATTTAACGGAGCTCGTGGCGTTGGCCTCTTTGCTGCACGTAGCATCCGGTGAAGTCGGGTAGCCGTCCTGACAGATACACGCAAATTTATCGTCGCTGAGTACGCACATGTAGTCGCACGCGTGATTCTGGCATGTGTTCTTCACTGTAGCAGGAAAAAGAAGAGATTTCGTGAGGGGAATACGCCCTCGTTGCTGTCATTACAATTGCCGAACGGCGATGAGAGCGAAAGCTGTTCAATGGCCGCGTTACGCGTCCTCAGCGTTGCGTAAATATTTTTGCTTTCGCGTTCATGATTCGAATTGAAATAATAATTCGCACTCACCGACGGGCTGTCGCGATTTCTGCGAGATCACGAAGAGCTCGTTCACGTTCAAAGACTTCACCTCGATGTCTTCGCAGCTTTTCTCACCGTGAAGATCACACTTCTTCAGAATTCCGGAAGAGCCCATCAGCCAGTAAATCGAATCCTCGAAGATGTTTATGCCGAGTGGCTGGTAGACCTGAAGAATATCGAAGGTTTAGGGCGAGACCGTGAATATTAAGAGGGTTCAAGAGGGTTGTTAGGTCAAGGTCGACTGTACGTCAAAGTGGAATGGTTTTCCATTGAATACTTTCGTCAGAAAAATTGTAATTGTTTTTTCTGGAATTAGTGTCTATTTATTTTGAATTTTTAAAAAAGAAGTTTCACTATGGGCGATGAAGAAAAGTATTTATTTTGGACAATTTTGGTAGCGTTTGGTGGAAAACGAAAAATCGTTTTTAATAAAATACTTTGAAATAAAAAAAAAAAACTATCATAGAATACTAACAAATAAAAATCACCGAGTGGCTGGTAGACCTGAAGAATATCGAAGGTTCAGGGCGAGACCGTGAATGTTAAGAGGGTTCAAGAGGGTTGTTAGGTCAAGGTCCACTGTACGTAAAAGTGAAATGGTTTTCCATTGAATACTTTCGTCAGAAAAATTGTCACTGTTGTTTCTGGAATTAGTGTCTATTTATTTTGAATTTTTAAAAAAGAAGATTCATTATGGGCGATGAAAAAAAGTACTTATTGTGGACAATTTTGGTAGCGTTTGGTGGAAAACGAAAAATCGTTTTTAATAAAATACTTTGAAATTAAAAAAAATTATCATAGAATACTAACAAAAAAAATCACAAATATTAAATGGCTTGACTTTTAAAGGACCACAATTTTCGCCCCACTTTGACATTCTATATAGCGAATTAAAAAAAAGGTACTCACTTGACGCTTCAAAAATACTTCACGATTTTGTCCATCGAGATCAGAGCGTTCGACGACTTGCAGAAGGGCGTCCACCCAGTAAAGATGGGACCTCATGTGATCGATCGTGATTCCACTGACGATTCCAAGTTTTTCATGGGCAATGACGACCTGATTGGAACCGCTCATGTCGGTTCGATAGATTTCACCGGTGGGTACTTCCAGAATTTTGAAACTCGTCTGACTCCAGTACAATCGGCTAATATTTGTCACGGAACCAAGAGGAATTACATATTTTTGTATTTTCGACTTGATAATTCGTTAAACTAAGTACTGACCCATTTTTGGGGTCAACAGCAATAGCCATTGGCTTTGCCGAACCCTCGATCCTGACGATATTCGCACATTTCTGCTCTCCCATGCTGCAAGCCTTGATCGACGAAGGATTTTCCCCATCGTGGAAATAAATATTGTCCGTTACCCAATCAACTGCCAGCATTCCAGGACGTCCCAGACCACTCATTAATATAAACTCGTTAGTTTGCATATTCAATCGGTTGACCGTGCCGAGCAATTCTGTAATCACCAACGCGACGTTAGCAAGTAAAAAGAAAAAAAAAAAGATTATTATTTAATAATAAACTTCACAAGACTTTAGCTCAAAAAAAAATTTGTTTGCATAAGCTGAAAAGTGGAATTCGATTTTTTCTGTGAGAAATACGACAGAACTTCTTAAAAACAATTATGAAAAATGGAAGAAAATTCATCACATTTATTTCGAATAAATATTCTTGATTAAAAAATATATTATTTTCATATTTATTTGGCTTGACTTGATTATACTTATGATTATTGTCTATAATGAAACTTCCTTAAAAATAATCCGTCAAAATAATAAAATAAAATAAAGAAGCATATTTGCACCACGAAAAATAAATCATATCAATATCATATTTATCGACATATTTTTATGAAATTATTGATAATTAGCTGCTAAATCTGACCATTGCTCCAATAAACAGATTCCTGCATCATGTTGACGTCCAGTCCGGTGACGTCGACGTTAGGCTGACGATGAATAACTTCGATGGAACTGAGGGTTGGCGACATTCTTCTGATATCCGCCTTCGTCGCGGTTATTATTTTCATCGGTTCGCCTGGGTCCAATAAATCAATGTATATGACATCAAAAGCGGCCGCAGATTATTCGCAGTTAAAAATTTATCCCAAAAGCTATTTTTTAAAAATTGCTATGAAAATGGAGTAAACGGAAAAGACATTTTGCATTTCCATTTATATTGATAGATCATCGATCGGAGTCTTGCAGTCCAATAAAAAAAATATATATATATCCCCAAAAACCGCTAAACACAAAGTATTTTTTTAAAAATTGCTATGAAAATGGCGTAAACGGAAAAGTGTCCGAAAAGTGGGATTCGTTCGAGAGCCGCTACTTTGATCACAGAGATAATTGAAAATTCTTTGGAGACAGAAAGTATTCGGTGTACCGGCGACTTTGCAGGATATTCTGTTGCTCCTTAGAACGTAGCCCTCGTAGCACAAGCACTCGAAGGAGCCGGGTTGATTTTTGCAAATTTGCGGGCAAATTCCAAGCTGGCACTCGTCGATATCCCGGCAGGACTTGCCGTCGTTTCCTAGGGTGAAGCCTTCCCGGCACAGGCAGATCGGTCCCGAGGGTGTCTTCCGGCAAACTTGTTCACAAGGATTGATGCTATCGCAGGCACTCCCTGCGAATGGTAAATTCGGCTAAGAATTTGGCCCTTCCAAACTAACGTCGTTTAGGGGATGGAAGAAGAAGAAGAAGAAGAAGAAAGGAAAAAAAAAAAAAAATCGGAAGAGGAAATCGTGAAAACTCACGGCATTTGCCATCCTCGTCGCTGCCGTCGAAACAGTCGCGCCTTCCGTCGCACACCTTTTCGTAAGGTAGACACGTGCCGACCGCACATTTGAATTGCTCGCAATCGGCGGACTTGGCCATCGTGGTCGTGTAATTACCGAGGCTTCGGCCCCCGCAGTTCTTCTCGTCGGACTTGTCTCCGCAATCGTCGAAGTGGTCGCACTGCCAGGATTGCGGTATGCACTTTTTGTTCTCGCACGCAAATTCGCCAGACTCGCACTGAGCGCAGCGATGCTCGTCGTCGTTCTTCGGACAATCCTGCTCGCCGTTGCACCTGCAATAAGCAAAATCGTGAGTATGCCAAAGGACTATTTGACGTGTACTCCACGGAACAAATTTTAATTCATTAGAGTGTGGAAATTTTGTGGAGAACACAGTGGAAAAAAAAATATTTTGACAATTATATACTGCGCATCAATTAATACTAAAACCGTGTAATGTATTTTTGCTAAATAATTTAATATGCCAAAGAAAATTGAAATTCCATGAATGGTGTGGTAAAATTTGAGTCAGATTATATCTAAAACCGCGACTTCAATAACGAATTTAGTAGAATTGTGTGTGAGTAGAATTTTTCGTTACACTTGTAGTAAAGTTTCTATACACGTTTCTGTAAAAAAAAGCCTTTCCTGCACATGTGTAATAATTTTATAATTTATACATAAAGTAATTTTGCCTCAAGTCCATTCGACAGTGGATGAGAGTGTTGCAATATTGTACGTTAATTTATAATTCTGTTAATTGTAATAATTAATTGAATTCTAATTCAAGTTAACTCGTATTAAAAACAGTTTCTGTAAGCAAGCTTCCTATACTGTGTAGTAATTTCACCCAATTTTTTTTTACAGATAATAAATTTCATTTTAAGCTTAACTATTTATATTAATTTCTATAAACGTTTTTTGTTGCAGTGAATAAAATGGATCATCAGCCATTCAAAGGCAAAGGTTCACCTCAGTTTCAGGGAAATGCATTTTTCGGTCCCGTGACATTTGTACTCGTTGGCTGTGCAGGTGCCTCCACCGGAAGTCCCTTCCTTGTTGCAATCTTTCTCGTCGCTGTTATCGCCACAATCGTCGACGTTGTCACAAACGAGGGCCTGACCCAGGCAACGTTTGTTCGCGCACTGGAACATAACCGGAGGACAGGAGCTGGAGAGTTGGCATTTCTCGGCGTCTTCGTCGGAGCTGTCGTTGCAGTCGTTCTGGCCGTCGCATTGCCAGCTCCTGGGAATGCAAGTACCGGAGGAACAGCGGAAGCTGCTCTCGTCGCAAGTGTGCCTTCGGCAATTGGTCTCGTCGGAAAAGTCGGAGCAGTCGTTACGACCGTCGCAGACGAGGAACTTGGTGATGCATTGACCGTCCAGGCACTGGAACTCATCTGCAAGTTATTCGAACGGAAGCAATTAAGTGGGGCTACTTTTCTTCCGGGAGCAAGACGAATCGCTAAAATCGAGCCGATAAATTTACCGTTCTTGCAGCTATCCTTATCGCAATTCGCCTCGTCTGACTGATCCCCGCAGTCGAAGTAAGAATTGCAACGATTTTTCGTGTCTATGCACTGCCCGTTTCTGCAGGTGAATTCACCCACGCCGCAGGTCTTTATGCGCTCGCACATTTCTTCGTCCTCGCCGTTTGGACAATCCTTTATTCCGTTACATCTGTGAGAAGAACATCAATAAAATTTTTTTTTTAAATTTCTATTCATTTTTCAGTTAATTGTCATGAAACGTATGGAAGTATTTATTTATTATGAAATTATATCAGACGTCATGCACAATTTTTTCATACCCCAAGTATAATCAGTTTTGCTAAAACTACCAAAATTATTCAAAATAATCAAGTGATTTCCTACAATTCTTTCGAGATTAATCAGATTTAATGCCACGAGATTTTCTTGAGCTGACAATTTTATTAATAAAAAAAAAATGATGGCCAGTTGAAAATTCGAAATTTCCATGACTCTGATTTTCCAGCCGAAAGAAGTTTCTTCTGTATTTTATTTTCAAGCTATAGCAATTTTTGTGAAAATCTTCAATATTCACTAAGACGTTGTATTTTTTTTTTTTCACTATGCCGAAGACGAATTGAAAAGGACAACGCGAATTTATCATTCGTTGTATCGAGAAAATCAGCGTTTACCTTTTGAAAAACCCAAGCAAAATTCACGTTTTTATCGTGACATTATAACAAAAAAAAAACCTACTTCCTCTTTTTACTGATGCAGGCGTTGTTATCGGAGCATCTGATCTCGTCATCGGTGCAGGTGGTCTGCATGCTGCAGGTCCGTTTATCGGAATTGAGGAGCATGCCGGAAGGACAAGCGCAGACGTGATGTTGGGTGACGGCGACGAGGCAAACGTGGGAGCAGCCTCCGTTACCGATCCGGCACTTGTGCTGATTACCAGCGTAGACCCCGCGCAGGGTGGCCAAATCCATGGTGCCCAAATCGCCATTGGCGTGGATGATCGCGCTCTTGGTGCCGGGAATTCTCTCGAGTTTGTCGGCCCACTGCAGTCGCTGTGACTTCTTCAGGGCCCAGAAAACGTAGCGATCGAGAACGGCGATGCTAACCGGTCCTTCGAGTCCAGAGCGGAACATTTTCCGGTTGGTGCCTTGAACGGAAACGCTTTGGACGACTCCGGTGCCTTCGTCGGCCCAAAAAACCCGTTCGGTTTCCTTGTCGTAAGCCAGAGAAATTTTCGGACCCTGAAGATCGTCCACGACATGATTCCTCGGCTCTGCGCTGTTCATCTGTAGCTTGTCGATGTGATAAATCTCCTTTGACCTGAAGACCACGTACATGATTCCGTGCTCCGGAACCAGAAGAACGTCACGTGGTTCCTCCATGAAGTGGAGAACAGTTTTGTGTCCAGTTTCAAGGCTGTGAATCTCGATTGCGTGACGTTGGATGTCCGACCAGTAGATATTGTTGCCGTAGTAATCAAAGTCCATTCCTCCGATGTACTCATTGTTGATGCTCATTATTTCCCGGATCTCGTCGTTTTCGGGATTGAACCGGAAGATCGAGTTGGTGAGCTGGTCGCTGGCGAGAATCGTACCGGTTATCGAGTCGTAGGCAATGTGAGTGATTTGCTGGAGGGTGAGACTTCCGGTTATCTTCGGTTTCCCAAGGATTTCGTGGTAGTAATCGATGAAGGTTTTTCCAGCTGCGATTACGAGGTGCTCTTGTTTCTTGATGGGTTTGCAGGTGTGCTTGTCCATGCTCAATTCCTTGTCCATCGTGCAGGCGCAGGAGTAAGTTCGGTTGGCTGCCAGGAGGCAAAGATGAGAGCAGGGTTTGGTGTTACACGGATTCGGCATTTTGGGCTTCAGCACCGAATGATAAATGTGGATTCCGTAGATGATGTCGAATTCCCGGAGAAGAGTAGTGCGATTTTTACCGGTGTATTTGTCCGCCGATTGGATACTCTTCGTTTCCCAGTCGCTCCAGTATAATTTGTTCTCGAAAATCGCTATGGAGAAGGGATGTGTCGCGGTCGTGCGCAAAACTTGTCGACGATCGGTACCGTCCAGTCGAACCGATTCTATGCTCTCCAGCTTAGCGTCCACCCAGTACAGACGTCTGTTCGGATAGTCGATCGCCAAACCGTTCGGCCATCTCACGTTTTCCGATACCAGAAGCCTCCGACCCTTGCCGTCCATTCCCGCTACCGATATGTGGGGCCTCGCACCGAAATCGCTCCAAAACATCTCACCGTTCATCGGGTACAAGGCCAAACCTCGAGGCATGTCCACTGCCTCGTTTATCACCACCGTGCAGAACTCTCCGTCGTTTTTGCACACTCCTATGTGCTTCCATATACTGTCTGTGAAATATATGTTGCCGGTTATCCAGTCCACTGCGATTTCTTCCGGTAGTCCGAGACCTTTTTAAATAGAAAGGTATTTTTGAAATCAGTTCATTTTTTTTTAAGATTGCAAGACAAACGCGGTGGACAAAAATTATCTATTCGCGTTCATGGGAATTTCTATTTATCGAACCGTACACAAAATCGGCCGATTTATGCCAATCGTTCGAAATAGTTTGAATTGCTTCTTGAAATAAATTTTACGATGTTTTTTTTTTCTAAATAATCGCTATCTTATTTAAGTTGAAGGGTCGAAGTAAAAAAATAGTAGGGGGATTATTGGAATTTAACAAATAAAGATTAGTGAAGAGTTTTTTAAAATGTTTTTTAAAATGAAAAACAGTTTTAGATACCCGCTGATACGATGACTTCCGGTTTGGTGCCGTCGTCGCGGCTTCGAATAATTGCCTCGTCTCCCTTTTTGATATCCGACCAATAAATGTAATTTCCATCCAGGGACACACCAACAACGTGTTGTAGATTTTGAGCAATCGAAAAGTATATTTCACTTTCAAGGTAGAAACCACGGATTTCTTTCTTCGAGGAGAATATCATCAACGCTTCGCCACCTGCACAAAAATTTGCAGGTTTCACAAATTTTTATTCACACAATTATTATTGTTATTATTGTTATTAAAGAGAATTTTTTGCCTTCTACTCTGCAAGTCTTCTTGTCGTCCTGCAACTCGTAACCGACTTCGCAAATACAGTAATAAGATCCGGCGGTGTTGACACAACGTTGATCGCACAACTCGGCATTTTCTGTGCACTCGTTTATATCTGAAACATTAATTAAAGTCTTGGGAAATTCCATCGAATGTGAAGACTTGAATAAATATATTATCCAGAATTGTAATCATGAAAAGGTATTTTTTTTTAAATTACATGAGATTGTTAAAAAATAATCTTTTTGTTAAAATCTGAATAATTTTTTTTTCACATGGACTTGTTAAAAAAAAATAGAAAAGATCACAATGAACAGTAGATGATGGGAAGAATAATCAGCAAAAACTCATTATTCTGTTATTATAATTACAGTTTATGAAAAAATTTCTGTTATTTGTGTTTGATGTTTTAAAAATTACTTTTCAAAATAGAAAATTATTGTTTCTCGATAAAATAACAGTGAATATCGATAAGGTGTCGTAAAAAATGGGATTGTATTAGGAATTTATTAAATTAATTAGTAATCACCTATGCAAGTTCGGTTATTTATCATTTTGTGGCCATCTGGGCAGGAGCACAATGGTCCCTTCGGAGTATTATGACACGTGTGGCTGCAGATACCTTTTTTGCATGTCTCTGCGGCTATGGAAACAATATGGGACCGATCAGTAGTTACCCCTTTATTTCACCCTTAATACAAATTTATTTTCACGCAGACCTTCAAAATTCGACGAATTTTTGTGATTATATATTTTGGCTCAAATTTTTCGAATATACTCTTGTGATATTTATTAGACATTTTTTAAATAACAAAAAACAAAGTTGCTATTTCTTCAGCATGCATTACACGTAAATTTTCAATCAAAAGTTTATTTCATTTGAAATTTTAGTGCTCGAAAAAAAAAATAAAAAAAAAAATACAACCTAGATCATTGATTGTGAATGAAAATAATAATAAACAGTTTTTTTTTTAATTAATAGATAACAAATAATTATTTTTAAAAATGACAACTGAATATTAATATAGTTTACTAATTATTATTTAAGGGCGTTATTGTAATTTATTCTAAAACTCACAGATTTTGCAAGACATCTCGTCCTCGTCCGAATTATCGCCACAGTCGTTTTTGCCATCACATGTTTTGTTCAGTGCTATGCATCGACCATTGTTGCAGAGGAAGCGATTGATTTGATTGTTACATTGTTCCGGTGGTACCGTGCGATTCCCTGGCAAATAACAATCTCCGGTGAAATTGGATGTATGAACTCAACGATATTGACTTCACGTCGATAAACGCTTACCACAATTACTTTCATCGCTGAAATCACCGCAATCGTCGACCCCATCGCACACCCACTCGTTTTTAACGCAATATCCGTTTTTGCAACGGAATTCATTGCAAGTTTTCTAAAAAAAAAAAACATCAAGTTGTTTAAAATTAAAAAGCGACAAAGAATAAATAAATGAAAATGTATCTAATTGCTGCTCAACTAGAAACTAGACCAGAAATTCCCAAATTAAATTTCAAGACAGTTTCAATTTTGCAATTTTTTTTATTTCTTTATTAAATTCGAATTTAAAACATATAATAATTTTGTGTATATTAATTAAAAAATTTGCTTTTAGCGGTTAATGAAACTGTGATGATATTATGAAATATTTGGGCGAATGTAATTAATATACGTACGTTTAGCGTACAGCCAATGTACTCATCGCTTCCGTCAGGACAGTCGTGTTGTCTGTCGCAGAAGTCGTCGAGGGATATACAATAGTTGTCCGCACATTTGAATTGATCCGATGTACACTCAGCGATTATGTGCTCGATCTAAACAAAGCAGGGAGCGACGGATCAGCCGAGAGCCATTGTCAAACAGACATCAACGAGTCTACCGATAATTACCGGTCCATCGGGACAATTCTCTTCGTCGGTGTTGTCACCGCAATCGTCTTCACCATCGCAGGCAAAATATATCGTAAGGCAACGCCCGTTGCCGCACAAATGCCAATCCGGCTTTTGACAAAATAAATCTTTGTCTGCTACTAAACAATTAAAAAAAAAAAAATCAGAAATACAAAAAAAAAAAGTATCTTCTACCAATTATCAATAAATTATTATTTCCTTAACGGCAAAATCGTTGCCGTTAAAAAAAAAGATTTTTCGTGAATTACGAACACATTTTTGCATAAAAATCGTAAAAAATTATAAAATTGATACTCTAATGAATTTTTACTTGAAAATGTGTTTTAATTTCCAAAAATTAAAATGAAGGATATGTTCCTGATGGAATTTCGCTGTTTGTCAAATTTTTGTAGAATTCTTTGATAAGAATTAGCAAATATGATTTATGTATGAAACGTCACTTTCAAATAATTTATTCATTTCAAACGCGGAAATGTGTTTTTATTTGGAGGAAATAAAATGATGAACGTATTTCCCATAGGATTCAAATATTTTTCCAATTTTTGTGAATATTTTTTGGCGAATATGGTTTCGATGAAAAAAATTTCTCTAAAATAGAGGAAATTATGGAAATTAATAAAGCACTTAAAACACTCACCATGGGGCGGTATGCTTCCTACTGCTAGTATAGACGACCATATCAAAAGCGAGTACCGCATGAGCGACATCTAAAAAAAATAAAAAAAATAAAAAATGGGACACATAAATAAAGCAATTTCTTGAATGGTAGTAGCCCGTCGCGTAAATGATTTAATTATAGACGCGCATGGCGTAAAATAATTTATCGCGAGCGCGACGCGCGAGCGTTATCATTGCACTCGATAGTGCGAAGCGCGAAAAAGCGCGGAAGTTTAATGGGTCGATGACACCGCGCGCGTCCTACGATTTTATTCATTTTTACTATCGCAAAACCTACGCGAAAATGTACATCTGTTGCATTTATTCTCATGTAGCATTATAGAGCTTCCACAAAAAATCATAATTAATATAATTAAGGTACAACACAGACGACGAAAATTTTGATAAAACAATTGTTGGCCAAAAATATTTTGCGAATTGAAAATTCCTAGTGAAATAATTTTTAATTCTACATAATAATTAATCATACATAGAATGATTAATTATCAGTTATTTTTTTTTTTCATTATTTTTATTGAATAATTAATTAACGTAATTATAAAAAAAATTCCAATGTAAAATCGGTAAAGTGTTGATGGAATATTGTGTTGAATTGCTAAAAGAGACTTGCCTTAAGGGACGATGAACGAACTGCGGGTGACAATCCTCTTCGGTGACCAGCAGCTTCGGAAGTGAATAGAATCGGTTGGGAAGCACGTCTGTGGAAGAGAACAACGCGTTTACGACTACTATTCGAATTGTCTTCGGTCCGGCCGAGTACGTGGGTCTTGTCGATCTAGCTAGTAAATAAGGTCGTGATAACGATCAATCTCCCGAGTGTAAATAAACACACATTGACCAGTTCATGCTCATTACGATTTTGTGTGCCGATTTTATCTAGAGTTTCTCAAGTCCAGTAAAACTAGGGTGTACATTTCGATCTTCTAACTAATTCTGTCTGTGAATATATTTAGCGATATGGAGAAAATAAATCGGCGACTCGATGAAATAAATTTTCATGTTACAGCTTCGTTTTTATCACTGTTTTTCAAATTCACCAAAATTGTTTTATGATCGTTTAATTCAGTTAAATTTATAGGGTAAATGTAAGGAGATGGGCATTGTTATATTTCATATTTTTGAGAAAGGACATCACTATCGTTGGTAGCAGTAATCGTGATTTATTGAAAAAGTGTACATAAATGTTTCGGTTCGAATTTTGGAAATTATAAACATAATTCTTGTTGTTTAGAATGTACTTAATATATACTTATGATTTTCGAGGTGATCAATATCTTCATTTATTTCTTGAATGTAGTTTCGGATTTGCAAGTTGAATTATCATACGACGGATTATATTTTTTTAAGTGGGTGGAGGATTTTTCATTTATTCGAATCGAGTTACATACTTTTTTATATGTTGATTACCAAATTTGAATATAATAGTTTATATGACCGATTATCACAGAGCAAATAAATTTTCAGTTAAAAAATGATGTTCGATATAAATGAAACCGATTTTTGTGATTACTGCAACAATATGCAAAGTACTAAAACCTCTTGTAAAAACTGTCTGGTTTTCCAGATAGAAAATACCACAAAATAAATAGAAGATATGGCCATAAATTTGCAATTCAAAAAGGAAAATATGACTCACATCTGCTCCATTAAATTTACATTAATTCTTATTAAATAAATCATCCTAAATTTAATATCTCAATGTCTCAATTAATTTCTCGGTGTATTAATTCTTTGAATGCTCTCTATTCTTACAATGTATATTACTACACCTTTACATTACAACGACAAAAAAGCGTGAATAACGAATGAACTTCCCTCACATCCAATGGCTTTACATTTTTCCATGTAATCGCCTCTACGGATATATACTACTTTGTGATTCAGCTGTTTTAACAGAAACAAATTGACTATCGATCCCCGCCCGAGTTTTCTTCATTTCTGCATTTACCAGTGAATTGTAAATCCTTCATTTCTTCACTTAAATTTATTCACCCCAGTGTCCATTGTATTATTTAATCGGGGATACAATAATGCCGCGTTGCTTAATTAAATCAATGGTGCGTTATCGAAGAAGAGATCATTATAATGAAGGTACGAAGTGCTCCCTTTTTGCAGGTGTTGCCTACAGTGATATCACTGACAGATCAAAGCATCTAAATAATGTGATATTGAGTCCATTAAATTTCATTAATTTCTTTGCTAATTATTTTATCAATTTGTCTATTCTTCAGCTTATCATAATTGTCCGGCATGAAATTTTTTGTTCTCTTCCTTCCAGAATCCTCCCCATCGATGGTACCTTCATCAGTGGAAAAATCCCTTTCCAGCAAGAAAAATAAGAGCAAAGAATCCTCCGCAAAGTCAGCAAACACCTGGAACAATGCCAGGCTGCCCATAATGACCAGATACAATTTCAAGAATAAAGACGAAAGCATGCTATGGAGTACCTCCATTCCTGCGGAACTTGGCCTACAATTGTACAGCGACGAGAGTGGAAATCTCCCCACGAGTGACAATTTGTCCACCGATTCCAGCAACATCGAGAACTGCATCGTCGCTAATCGCTATGGAATCCCAGAGGAAAATGTGGACAAGAAAATCTTGTCCAGCGTACATCAGACCGGAAGAGCCTTAAAAATTGAGACAAACGTAACGCATTAATCCACAAAGCAGAACTGGAATTCATTTATTTACTGAAAATGGCAAAATTTAAGGCGTCGCTTGCAATACCAACTAACATTTTATATTCATCTTTTCCATTTTCTCGACTAATCGAAGTTAACTTCCAAATCCTATTTAAGAAAGCCAATACAATAATAAAAATAACATTTTATATCTATTTTTTCAATTTTCTCGACTAATCAAAATAAACTTTCAAATTCCATTTGAGAAAGCCAATACAATGATAAATATAACATAGCTCATGTGGCCTCGTATTCGACTCGAAGAACGCAGATTATCCCAACTAATTCAGTCGTCTACTTGAAAAATTATCTCATCGACCGTAAATTGTCCGTAAAAATAACTATTATTTTTCTCAAGGCAAAAATTGAGTCAACGACGGAAGTGGAGTCTCCGCCGGGTGATCGGATCCTTGGTAAGAATCCCCAGAGTTCGGCGAGTCTCGCGGCGTCTTTGGATTCGGAGCAAGGCCAAGAGCAGAATTGGAAGAGGCACAAGGCCATGCATTACTGCCCGTACTGTAGAAAGAGTTTTGACCGTCCTTGGGTGTTGAAAGGGC